>OZ021713.1:12042315-13425490 GCA_963978555.1 Galerucella nymphaeae
AAACAAAAGGAAAAGTGGGAATTGGAGACCCTCATGGCAAGAAGTGAAATTTCTGAAAGTTTTTTTTTGCGCTTTGTTTATGAAGAATACATTTTTGTTTATTTGTTTGTTTGTGGAAAATATAATTTTGTTTATTCGTTTTGAAAACTATTGTCTATTATATCCTTATCCAAATTGTATACAAAATTTTTATAATATTCAATGACCAATTGTATAAAGGTTATATTATCTTGTTAACTAGAGTGATACAATGTCAAATAACGATTATCTAGAAATTGTATAACTGTCATACAATATTATTATTGGCCTGAAAACAGGTGTTATAATGATTATACAACATTTTTATTGGCTCAAAAATACGTATACTTATAGTTATACAAAATGAGAGTGATAGTTAATCAAGTTAATTTTAATGCATATATTCTAATTGTATAACCAATATACAAAGATGTTTAATCGGTAAACAATCCAAATTCAGTTTCCAGAAAGACGCGTTTTATAAACACAAAATAATAGTTGATTTGTCACAAATAGTATATACCTTTTGTATAAAGATGATACAAGTTTTATATTATGGTTAATGATTTTTCTCTCAGTGCAGCATACCCAATATCAAGGCAATTTAAACTGAGAACTCCAAAACCATAGGCATAAAGGCGCATTCACACTATAACGCGATTTGTCGTTGGCAACGCCAGCAGACAAACCCAACGATTGTAAGAACATCTACGTATATGTTGGCACTCATTGAGTCGCACAGAAAAGACAATAACAATATTCATTTATCAAATTGATATATTCCACGTTCGTCCACTTCATTTGAAAACACGAGCTTACTGAAAGACAGACTAAATATCACAGAAGCCACGAAAGGCCAGTGGTTAGCACGTCCTCACTCTTTGCTCTTATTGGCTTCTTTTGAAGGAGATTGGCACTTCAGCAATTTTCATTGGCACACGGCTTGCTAGTTGGCACGTGCCAACGGTCGCGTCCACATCGAACCGGCTCCGCCAAATAGTAAATCGCGGCATAATGTTAGCGCGTCTTAATGTTGGCATGTCGGAAATATCCACATTGTGGAGCGTCAGCTCAAAAACTTTTTTTTTGAAATTTGATATTTAAGCATTATCGAAAAGCACAAAATTGACTCATTCTTACATAAAGACTGAATAAAACTACCACGTCATATTAAATATATTAGAAGATATGAATTGTTCAAATCAATTTGTTAATACGATATTATGTAATATCAACTATGATGATAATTTTCAAAAAATTGCAATCCAATTTGAGCGGTTTCAGAATGTAACAAAATTTCTTGTTCCAATGTAAATGTTTCATTAAAATCACCAATTATTGCATTGGTTGCGTGTTGAAGAAATTTGTAGACATGGTTATCATCGATTACTGCCTTAAACTTTTTATATCTTTGGTTCTGAATATGTCCGGGAACATTTTTGCATTTTTGATGAAATTCTTTTATTAAATTTACCGACTCTTCCAAACAAAAATAATCTTGATCACTCTAATTGGATGATAGTGTTTGAAATGGAATTTTAATTAGCTTTTATAAATGGAACTTGTTGACATGAAATGTGATTGGTCAGCAATTCCTTGGCTTGTAGGAAAGGCTGAGAAAAATTATTCCTAATTCTTATATGAAAAAATAATAAAAGCAGTATCTTAAAACGTTCTTCAACCTGTTGGAATGAAAAAGTGAGTTTAGGTGAATGCTCTCCATAAAATTGTATTCTAAGTGGAGCCTTGAAATAGTTATTCTCCTAGCAAGTGCGGAAAGTGATACTTCCCCGCACGCGACTGCTGTTGACCAGAACGACGCGGATCGGGGTTCGGGCAAGCGGGGAAGGACGAGAAAGACACTTCACGCAAGAGTTAGGAACAGTATTTTTCCTATGACCGTATATACAAAAAAAGTATACCAGTCCATTTTTCAAAAATGATTCCATTTCAACGTGCAAAACTTCAACTAAAAACTACTGATCATTATGGATATCAATATTAAAAACACCATTTGTTGCATTCTGTATATTACTTGGAATTGCCGATCCAGTGGTGTTTTCAGGTGTTAACTGGTAAGTAGATGACGTCGATTGGGATGGAATCGGTTGCAGGTCGCATGAAGATGACGGTAACGGTAACGGTTTTGAGTCATTTTTAGATGAAATAATTTTGTTTGATATATTTCATGAATATTTATTTACCTGTGGTGAGAATAATTAAAACTTCCGAGGTGAAAAACTATCAAATAGGGTCAAACTTTGCATAATTTTACTTTCCCACCCCTTTAAAACTGAAAAGCGAGCGAGAAAATGGGCTGAAACGCACGGTCGTAGAAATAATATTTTTTCCACTCAATATTAAATTATTAACAAGGGGAAATTTTTTCAACTCTTTCTGTCAACTTATTCAATTCTTGGGCCAAACAAATCGTAACTGCCTTGACCATGTAAGGTGATGCACCTGATACGGGATGTATAAACTTTTCTTCAGGATTAGCCTCAGGAAGGAAAAAGTTTGTTAAAGTGTCTTGTATAAATCTAATGAAAGTTGAGGCATTTGTTTGAGAAAGGGTTTGGCAAGCAATTAGTATGATTTTGTAAGATTCCCTTTCTCAAGAGGCCCAATGATTAAATAGATTTATAGATAGATAGTTTTAGAACATTCCAAATATAGCTAGCAATTGCTTTAGCTGAATTTATTGTAATATTATTCAGTGAATCAGCTGCAGCATTGATATCGGCTAGGTAATTTAAGGTGTATTGTTTCATACTACAAAATATTGGACAATCAAAAAGTATGTGCTCGATCGTTTCTAGCTCCTTTGGTTACAAATTGTACGAATTTCATTAGGGTTTATCTGATAGGTACAGCCCTTGTATGTGAACTTTAAGGAGAACGTATTACATAACCGGAGCTGCGGGATAGTTCTTGTAATTTGTATGGGCATTTTTAGGCACAGATATTTTTGTCGTGAGGCAAATACTGTTAAATGTTTATATATTGGAAGGAAGGATGACTGTTGGCAGAGAGAAATATTTAATTCTTGAAGTTTATTTTCAAATTTAAGTAAGAGAGATTTTTCATTAATCTGTGAAAAGCGGAGGGGGAGATTATTCCAGGTAAGATTGGTATCAATGAAAGTAAAAAGAGCTTTTACCTGAGCTGCCCAGTTGTACTTGCTATCGCATTCAATTAGATGCAATTGACGGAAGAAGCACAATTTGAGGTAATGCAAGTCATCCGTCATGAGCATTTTCGTTGGCCAGTTTAACGTCCATTTAAATATGTTATATAAAATTTTGCTTCTACCGCACTCTACTCTAACTATAAACCTAGGTATTATAATGTCCTGATATATCTGTCGTTTTAACTCATGTTTTGGTTGAATTGTATAAGAATTATTTGTGAAATAGTTACAGATATGCTAAAAATTGAAAAATAGTGGAAAACATAATCCATATATATGAAAAATATACCTTATAGGAAAATTGCACAAATTCCTCACTTCAGTTATAATGATATTATAATAAATGGAAGGAAAGGGATAGTGATAATATTTTTTTCTTATAACTCGGTTGTAATTATTTTATTGTGAAACAAAAAATTCAACCCAACGAATATTGAAACTCTTAACCTGAATTTCGTGTATTAACTTAAAATCTCAACACAAGTTATGACTTACAAACAGATTGAATTTCTTCAAGGGAAAATCTAGGACTATAGGTCTGAAGATGGTATATAACCAGTTATTAGTTATACTAGAATAGAAAAAATGAGAAGAGCTCCCACCTTATCTCTGACATTCCGTAAATTTCAATCGCACTGCATAAACATCAAATAAGTAGATACTATGACTAATACAATGTGGAATATTCAAGACGTGTATACAATATTTTTATTTACATTTCCGTAAGTATTCATGACAGGTAGGTATTAATTTCTTTTTATAATACCAGACTATTTGCATTTATTGACTTGCATATTAACATTGGATAAACCTCAACTATAAACCCCTTTACATATTTGTAACCACTATTTCCTTGATCTTTACAATAAAATATTTAAACAATGAAGTTCCTTGATTCATATGTTAATTTATTTTTCTTATTTTTTCTTTGGTGGTTTTGCACATCATCCATTTACAGACGTACTTGAGAATAAAGTACGTTTTAATCTTTATCCCCTTCCCTAAGCATTTGAATCACGATGATACCATGGAAAAAGATCCAATTTGGACATTAGACCATCATTGATAAATGATTTCTTATATTGTGATTATTGGCTTAAAAGTTGAATCGATTTTGACATACTGCATCTAACCATTTGCTTAGATTTTGACTCTACTTTCCAATAAAAAAAAAAAGAATTTCACAATGAAATCAATACCAAACTATGAAAGTGGCTTGAATATTTGTTGGGTCATTCTGTGCTCCCTATGCATACCTGATGAGGTTTTATTACTCTGTACCTTTCTGTAATCAACTATAGAACTTTTAATCATCAAAGAACATTAGCAATTGGAAAAGCTACACTCTAACGGACTAAAAACTCCATTTAGCATGTATTCGGAATATACAGGGCGCACTATCATATTTTGGCAGGTTTTAAAGTACTCCAGATCTTGAGATATTTGATCTGAAACACCAGTTTTAATGTCTCTTCCTAAGTATCTGTCATTTGAAAATAACCAATGCTCTAGCTAGATATTACATGGGGTAAATGTTATAGAAATGAGAAATTTCATACTACTTTTTTTAAACGGGCTCCTTTTGAAAATAAATTATTGACAAATGCTTATTATGTGCAGATTTTGTAGTTGATTTCATAGAAACTCTTTATAGGTTTGACGACAAAAGATGCAACGTGTCTTATTTTCACTCGCGATTTCGGAAATAAATTAGACGAGGGCTGGATCAAAAAAGACATACCAATTTCCAGCGTTTATTTTGTTGTTGGCATAAGATTATGATTTTTTACCAGATTTATTTTAAAAATGTAGCAGAAACTAAGAACTAATTGGAAATAGTAAGTTGCGTAACGAGTGCGGAAAGTGACATTTTTCACACGAGTGGGAAGTATTATCTCATAAGTGGAAAGTCACATTTTCTTAAGTTATGTACACTATTTTTCCTACGACCACGCGATATACTTTTATAATCTTGCGTTTTTATGTTAGTAGATGTGAGAGGTTCTACATATATGTATTTGTAATTACAGCTTTTGGCAGTTTTTTCATCCGTACACGTACGGATAAGTTTTTTTTTCGTACGCGAATGAATAAAGGCTACTTTTCATAGATCTAGACAGTGCGATAAATATCACTTTCCTATGTGATCGTAGGAAAATCATTTTTTGGGTAATTTCACCCAAATTTACCAATCATCCTCAATAAAAACACATGTAAAACAGTTGAAGGAAGCTCGAATCACATTTCACAAATAAAATGGAAATTTTGAAAGTTTTCGGCCACTTTTTGGAATATTTTTTTGATGAATCCTTCAATCAATGAATCTTCAAAATTATCGTTTTCAAGAGGTATCACAAAATACTCTCAGCACAAAACTGGTTCCCGGTGGCCATCAAATCGTGTAACACTTCAACGTTTACACTTATATAATGGGTTGAGAGTGCTTGTTAAAGTTAGACCGAATGGTTATTCACGACAAAAATACAATCCCCATTATTTATACAATTAGGTAAGTTGAAATTCAATCTAAAGTAAATTGCTGTTACTGACAATAAAAATGTTTATAATAAATTATGAAAAAGCTATGCCCATACTATCATACTCAGTTTCTTCGTGCCTGTGGAGGTCATCGAATACTTTTTCTTCCACTTTTCTAACAAACGTGATAATTAGACCATGTAAGGATTAATATATTTCAATTTCATTCGATTTATATTTACCACAAATCCACCTACAAATATAACGTGCAACACCATTTATTGTATCTCTTATGAGAAACAAAAACCGCTTCCTGGTTAATCAACCCTGAACAGTCTCCAAATAAAGTAAAACAAATTAAAATCAGAAATTCAACCAAAGAAAAAACTGAACAAATCAGAAGTAAATGACAAAGATAGCGATCTCAACGTGACACCCACCTGTGTGTTGCAAGTGGAATTATTGCCATAAAATATACCAAAATTGGTTTGTGATAATTTACCGAGCTATGTGAATTAATGAATAAACGTTCATACTTTTACAACTTTTATCGGATATCTTGGAGCCTAATATTACGTGTTAATGATGTTCAGATAGTAGTTGGACAACTAACTGCAACAGTTGCAGAAAACCATTCGCTTTATGAATAAAGATAACGAAAAAGACTAGAGAATTATTTGATGGGAAAAAGAGCTCTGGTGTTTTCGATTGAAGCCTTACTTTGTTGAAGTTTGACAGCATAAGTATCATAAAAATATTTTTCCACTACTAGCTCCTTCTAGCCAATTGAGAAGTTTAATTCCTCTATTAGTGGTGGATAATGTTTTTTATTCTCAGCCTAGGTCAATAATGAACAAATTCAAATATTCTGGAAATCCAGAGATAGTAGTAGTTCAACAAAAACTAGTTCAACATAATTTTGTATACCCAGGAGATTGTTTGTAACGTATTCACTAACTTCTTGAAATCACCTATCAAGATAAAATTATTTGAATGAGAATGTCAGTAGTTTAAAATTCTCGCTCAACCAAAAATGACTGATGACATAACGAGTACGTTCATTATTATATCGAAAACTGGCAGTATCCTTGTTAGTCGATGAACGGAGTGAAGGCTTCTTTGAATTATGTTCAATTTTTAACTTAAATTTGGCTAAGATTGCCAATTCAACAGGGTGTTTTCAAATGACAACGTTTGTAGATACCTCTCGTAAAATTGGACAAAATGATTTGTGCATTGGGGGGTCCAGCTTATTTTCTTTTCGAAATACGGGGTGTTGAAGCTATGAAAATTTAAATGTTTTCATTTGATAAAATGGATGAATGAATGGATTCGACATTCGGCAGGTTGTTTTTAAATGTAAAAAGGCATATTTAGATGGAAAAACATTTTTCAATTCTTTATTCGGTGGTGTACATTTGGAAAAATATGTCACTTTTCTCCATCCATTTTTCACCCCACTGGCATTTGTAGCTATTTTCAATCAATTTTGCATTCCTTAATGCTTTTCATGTGAAAAACACATGATCTGTCATGTTCATGGGTTTTATCTCTGTTATTCACGCAAGCATTGGCAGATCGCTCGTTTCAATTGAGTAGGTCGCTTTTTTAGTGCTTACTCTCATCACTTTATCAAAGATCACTTTTCCTGAAGTGAGCTGAGATCTCAGTCAAAAAGAACACACCTAATGAGGCCAAGGAACTAGGAAGGGATATACAATGTTCCACCTTTCAGCGGGAGAAGCGTCTACATATTCACCCAAAAACATGAAAAAATCACATGATATTGATGGTTCAGGCGCCTCAACGTGTATCTGATAACAGATGCATAAATATGTGAATCTGCCGTCTTGCATGGTTAGGGAGGCCATACTAAAAGTAAAGAATGGAAAGAAATAATTCGAGTGCACCAGATTTTCAGCGGGAGATTTTAAAACTACTCCAATTCGAAAGACCAATTAGTATGGAGTGAGACACGCTTGTGCTAACTTGTGGGGAAGAGGATTTTGTGGTAAAAACCTGACTACGCCACTGGATTTGTTATTTTAGAATCCATTTATAACCTATATTCAATTGAATGATAAAATCATTCACAAATCCAGTGGCGTGGTCTGGTTTTTATCCCTTCTCCCAAAAATAGTTCTTTTTACCATATTTTCAGTAGTAATAACTGTAGAACGGTATGAGATATTGATTTCGGATTTTCACTGTATCCATTCACGAGTGTTCTACTTTGTATCAACAGTGTTGCCGAGATTCAAATAAATCTATAATCTAAATAAAAATTACAATCAAATACTTTGTTTCACAAATAAAAGTTATTGAATCTTCGTTGCAAACTAATATTCCATCATGAAACTTTGATAGTTTTTATTCCTGACGACTACAAATTTAGTAATGTAGTCAACTTTTCAAACAAAAATTGCCTAATTAACTTTTGTCGTTTTTCACAAATGGATAAAAACATAGAGTGCCTGGGAAATTAAACTAAAGTTATGAAAATTTGAGTTGAGATACAGTTTTTAATCCTTAATATCACAAAATAAATATGTTTGAGATTGATTGGAAAATGCGTATTTTACAGAAGTATATGAAGTTTACTGTTCATTTTCGATTAAATTAAAAAAGCTGTTAAATAACTCTCATTCTATTACAAAGATATTTTCTCATTTCTGTTCCCTATAATATTTCTAAAAAATCATTGAGATTGAAGAGAATACAACTGAGTATAGGGGATACCATGTGAGGAACAAACATCGGTGAAACGTTAATATTTTCATAATTGTATATAACAGTAGCTGTTTCTACCAAACATTTTATTGTGAAATAGCACATAATTTATCTTTATAGTCTTGAAGTTTTGCGAGAACTATGCATTTGAATATAAAAGGCGGACATTTATACTTTCGGAGGCTGGCCCAATGATGAAGTAATTCATTTATATATTCAGTCTTTACTTTGGCGAAACATTTTTATTTTTTTTCTGATTTTGGAGAATTATTTCCAAAAAAAAATTTGGTTTTATTAATATGTCAGAAGAACGGAAGATCATTGCTTCCCGTAATCTAGATACTCTATCGATTCCAAGGAAATTGATCCCAATTTAACATGTTCAGAAAATTTTATAGTGTTGCCAATACTATTGAAAGATAAGGCAATGTACAGAGTACAGGGTGGGTGGTTGGTTATACTCACCAAAGCAAAGATTGTGATGAAAAAAATGAGGGAATGTCGTCTCAGATAATAAAATCGATATTTGTCCAGCACAAAAGTAAAAAAGTACAAAATTAAGTGCTACAAGACACAAACCTGTACGTTCAGTTGAAAGTGCGGAAATTGTAGCAGAGTGGCATGTATCACAATCCTAATTTCGCAATGTTAGAACAACAGTTAAACCTTGGCATTATAAAAATCTTGATAGAACATCACAAGTAATATTATTAAGACTCCGATTAGGCTATACCAGCTTCACTTATATTATTACAAAAACTGAACCTCCACAGTGTGAACTATGCAATTTCGGATTTAGTAGAATAGCCAAATTTCAAGCAAGCAAGGATGGGAAAGAGCAATGAACTAGATGTAGTACTCGGTATGAATTGCAATGTTTGAAATCTGATGGTTCATTTCAAGCACATTAATATGATATCCAAATTGTAATCTAATAGAATTAAATGTAAGTAATATTATCGCCAATAACCCTAAAGGTTGATGCGACTGAAAGTGGAAATGAAAAATATGGATGAATTTTTAGTAACCTTTCAAATTGATATGACACTTAATATTTAGAGTCTTACTGATTTATTAATCTCGTATTTCACCCGATTTTGCAGTAATAAAAGAAACATGGGGAGGAAGCGTGAAAATTTACATTACTCGTTCTTAATAACGAGCAACAGTAACAAAATTATTTATCTCGTGCACGGGGATTGTGATAGAATGAACAGAATTAATTTAATTCCCAAGTATTGTAATTAAAATTCATAAGACATTAATAACACGCAGCCGTTAAAACGTCAGTGTGAAAAATATCGTTAGGTGCCCTAATCTCCCGAATGCATTAAACTTCAGCTTGGAGTTATTAACTACTAATGATGGAAATATAACATTTGGTTTTATTTTGGTCATATGCTTTAGTTTGGAGAATTAGTTATAAAATACAAATTAGAAGTATGAAATTTTGAATAATTGTCTACAATAATTCACGAGTTATGTTAAAAATGAGTATTTAATTAAAAATCGTTTTATTACATGCGTAAAATTGGATAGTTTATGCTAAAATTGATATTATACAACAAAGTTTCATGGAACTTTTCAAATAAATGAAGCACTCTATACTTTCTTGCATGCTGGATTCTTCTCGACAAAGGATCACCAAATGTATAATAAATAAGTGAAATTTAATTTCAATTACCTGATAGTAACATTTTGATTCAGCGAAACCATACTGCATTATATCATTAGCTGACTTCTACTGGTTCCTATATTATGATACAATCTAGGCCTAAATTAGTTTCGAAAATTATGTAACATTCCTGGATTTATTTGTCAAAATTCCTGAATAATTCGCTCACATTAATCATTTATAGATCCTGGATGTATGGCATACATTTCAGTTTTCAGATATTCCCACTTAAAAAAATTCAGGAAGGTTAATCGGATGATCTAGGTAGTCATTCCATTTATACGTCCATGGTCATTCCCACATTGGGGGACTCGTCTTCCTATCCACCCATCAGAAAATGATTCGTAATGTGTAGGTGCCCCGTACTGTAGCTAACAAAACGTCTAATATGATATAACCATTTTCTAGTATTTGTGTTATTTTGAACTTACCTGAAGAATTGTTGCTTAGATTCACTATTGAAATTCACCTTAAAGAATATGGTCGCCAAAAACGCCACACCAGACGTTCAGTTCTTGTGGTGTTTGACTTTGAAACTTCTGTGGGTCATTTTCCGCCCAATATTCCCAATTTTAACGTTAATGAACATCCTTCGGGGAATTAGATATCGTACAAAAAAGCTGCGTTGTAGTGCCGTCGTTCACAAAATTGTAGACGCTGATCGAAATCGTCTTTACGTAGCTCTTGAACTAATTTAATTTCGTGACAATGGAAAAATTTGTGTTCATGTGAAAATCTCTATACATTGCTACCAGAACCACCCAAAGCACCAGAAATTTGTGATATTCTGTTGTTCTTCTAACGTAGGTTGTCGTAAAGCAGCAATTTCCATGGCAACGTTGTTGAGTACTGTGGCTGTAGCTCTTGCAGGTTTGTTGTTTTTGTAGAATCTCACAATTCCAATTTCATCTTGAAAAGTACCTATGCATCATTTTCTTTAAAACTGAGCTACATACTGGACACTTCACTTAAAAAACGTCAAACACTAGTTTTTAGTTTTTTGGTCGACCTGTTTTTGTCCTCAAGCAAAACAACGCTCACACAATTGAGTGAAGCTGGTGCCGCAGTGGAGACATATTCAACTAGAGAGTTTACTTTACGGTAATTTCCAAATAAAACTTAAAGGTTCTGAGGTAGATTATTGTTTTATCTCTGAGTTTGTACTTAGGGCAGTCAATTAAAAATGTTTCACTATCATGTCACATCTGCACAGATTACATCCAGATAACTCCGTTTTCTCGAACAGGTGTTAATGGGTTTATCTGTTGAGAACTTTTCTTAGTCTTGTTAGTAAAACATGATGAGGGCGTCTTGTAGATATTATTTTCCACGGTTTTAGTTCGGTTTTTATTCCACGTGACTTTACTTTAGATTCTCGCCACTGACTCTGCCACATACTAAGCACTTTTTCCTTGACGTGGTTTTTTAGGTCATGAACCGTCATTTCTGGCACTGTTATTGCACTCTCGCTTTCGGTGGCCTCTTTCGCTTGCTGGTTTGCCTCTTTTCCCAGGATTCCGATGTGGGATGGGATCCACATAAATTTGATGAAATGAAGTTATAATGTCTACATATGAGCGGAAAAATGTCCCTCTTCATATGATTTTTGACTTGTTTTCAAAATTTTTTCATATGGATGACGTCTTCAAAATCATGTGTAGTGGATAGTTTTTATTGAAATTTTCTGTATATATACCTATAGTATTTCAATTAGTCGTAGCTACGTATGGTTTAAAGTACACTCTAATAATTAGTGTGTGACAGTTACAAGCATTGATTTATAATAATTGTTCCCTGGATCCAAATTGTCGAATGTATTTCGGTATGTCCGCAACCGGCCACACAGCACACAGATGATTTCATCGAAAGTTTAAGTAACCTGTGATTGCGTCTTAAAATAATTAGTGTAATGACTTCCATTCTGTTCATTGAACTAAAAGTTTTTCTTTATTATTTTTGTGACAATTTTGGTGGCTCCTTAAAATTCGAACAATGAACCGGGTATTCGCATACATACGAAAATAGAGGAAAAAAAGAATAAAATTTGCATGATGGTTGGTAATTTTGGAGTCGTTTTGTAACGGACTTAAAATATCATCAGCAGTAGCGCACTGAGGAAAAAAAATTGTTGAAGGATCCATTAAATTAAGATTGTGAAACTTAAGATGAAGTTCTCTCTCTTGATAGTATTGATTCAATTTATAACTGATTTTTATCAACTACCTACATGATGAGTATAGAAAAAATATGAAGGCTGAACAATGTTGTTTCTTGAACAACTAGACGATGGTCCAATGTAATCTACCCGCAAAAAACACAAGAAAATAAAAATTAGTTTGACCGTTTCTAGTTAAAAATACCATATTTGTCGTCTTTTTATTTTATTTTGAACGAGAACGAGAAAATAGCAGTTTATACAATACACATTGAAAAATTAGTATTGGGATTAAAATTGTTGAGTATTGAACACGACAATCTTATAGGAAAACGCATGATAAGAGACGTGCTATTCATCTCATGAGTACTTTCTGCAGTCTTCACGTTGTCTTCACCAGCTATTAAATGGTTCAAAAGTTAGACTTGTCTGTGATGCACAAGATAAATCGCCAGTCCAGTTGAATCCTCACAAGGTAGTTGATAATTTATGAAGGGGTGGGTGCCATAAAAAAGCTTTTTTAATGATAAAGATGTGGATCGCTGTGGAAGTGTTGTTGAATGTACCTACCTGATTCATTATTCGAATATTAAGACGTTAATTTTGCAGTTAACATTCCTGAAAATAACAATCTTTTCATTTTTTAACAATATTTCGTTGCTCAGACAAGTCTATACGGTCAACATTTCAAATGAAAACATTTACAATCAGTTTTCAACATTTCATTTGTGGAGGAATAGACAACAATTCAATTTGGCCCACAAATTGGAAATTATGATTCCGATATTCAAATTTCTATAAACGGAAAGGCTCCTGGCTGTCTGTTCAACATTGTCTTCATAGCAACAAGGAAATAGGGAATTGTGCAGTACTTCTGTAAAGAAAATGTGGTTTGGATTCTTTTGAATAAACTAGAATTATTGGCATGCTGAAATTTCTCAATTTAAAGTAGATGCTCGAAGATTTTAATATAAAGTATCATCTAGTTACACCAAATGGCTACTAGTTTTTGTGATGCTACATGGATTAATTTTTTTCTGTAATTTCTTCAAATTCACATTTTTCTTCATATAATTGGGAAATAACATTTCCTGAGCAAATCACAATTCCTGGATTGAATAAAATTCCTACATGGTATAAGATCCTGGGATTGCAATATATGCCTTGTATAAATTCCTGGAACACAAAGTAACTGTGCCAAAGATAATCCCTGGGACATAGTTCTTGGGCCTTTACCTACTCATTGTAATTGAACTTCAAACTCTTTTTTGTTTGTAGTGAATCCGAGCCTCTTGTCATAGGAATTGTTATATTATCCAAATACAATATAAATTGGTAATAAAAATAATAAATTATATTATTTGGGTCACTGTTCCTGTGTGAAGAGATTGACCTTGATTTAAGTTAAGTACTTTTTTTATCCATATGTCTTTGTGTGAAGATATTTTTAATCTTGGAAGTTTCATTAATCACATAAAAACTACCTAGACATCAGAGTACCTCAGAGTTTTTCTATAGAATATAACAACAGTTGAAAATTATCTGATTCTTTTGATAAAATTGAAGGCACTCTTTATTTTTTTTGTTTGACAGCAAATACTTGGACATTTCCATGGAAAATAGCTTTAAAAATATTGCTTATTTTGAAGAACTTCCTCAGTAACTGGATGTAGAAAATTTGGCACAATCCCTTTGGTCTCAGTGTGTATCATCCCAATATATTCAAACTCATATAAGGTGTTGTACGTCTTCGTGATTAATATATCATTCCAATAAAATTCTTTCAGTTTCTCACCTATTTTTCAACCAGTTGTTACGTGTAATGAGGAATAATAAAAATTCTTGAAGGGCCTAATGCGTGTTCCTTTCATTCGTTTTACCACTTCCAACTGTATAATCTAAATACAAATATGTTACACACAAACTATATAATAGTTTGTTCTCGTTGTTACGGGCAGTATTGCGTAAAAAACATTTCATGCGTTCTTGATACCGATCTACAGACTGTGTTCTTTTCACTTAATATAATTATGTTAATTGACAAACGAATGTTGAGAATATTAGTATTTTCAAATTTGTTCGTAAAGATTCATGGAGTATTTAAATTTCCTCGTTCAGCTTGGGTACATTCGGTTTATCATAAGTTTTAATAAAGCTTATTTGCTGTACAATACACATCAAATGTTCAGAACAAGGATCTACCCAACTATAAAATAAAAGGTTTTTGTCAATACCTTCATAATATTTACAGTCAACGTCATGTGAAGTTTGAAAATCAAAGCTGCATTTGAAAAGTGTATTTCTTTCCGCAATGGAACGTATGAGCATACTTTTCAACTGTGGTAATATCACAGCTATCGTTGCTCTAATGAATTCAGCTATAGTCGACCGGCTTTAAGTTCACCACTTTCGGAATTGAAACTAATTACAGTAGAATGGTGTGTTTGTCGGAAATAATAGCAAACCTCATTTTTACTTGGCTTTTAGCAAAGAAAACCAAAATATGTGTCGTTTTCTATGAACGTATAGTCAGATGAAACCCAACCAGATCTATTGAATTCACGTATAAACACAAAAGTATATTATACACTAAGGTGGTTATATTATTATTAACCATGCACGGAAATTATTTCGCGAGCAGCTTTGAACCGACAATCTCCTGGGTATACAAAATTATGTTGCATGAGTTTTTGTTGAACTACTATTCCTGGATTTTTGAAAATATTTTAATAAGTCCGTTATTGACCTAGGTTAATGTTAAAAAAAAATTATCAACCACTAATTGTGAAATTCAACTTCTTAGTCGGCTAGGAGAAGCAGTAATTGTCAACTTCCCAACCAAATCTATTGGATTCTTCCTTCTATATATGAATGAAAAATCACTTTCGCTTCTTGTGATCATGACCTTCCTTTGCAAAAAAATAATTATTTAGATTTTCCTCAATACGTGCTGCTTCGTACATTCAGCGACATATAATCTCAAAAGCAAACACGATATTTATCTCTACACCTCAGTTAGTTCAGAGTGCTTTAGGTTTGTCCCTGAAACACTTCTCGATAGATAAGTTTAGTCTATGATCAGTGTGGCCAATGTTTTTTCACAAGAATGACAGTTAAGATCTACCATTCGAAAAAGATTATCAACTAAAACAAATATAACTGACATTTGACATAACTAGAGAATGAATTGCAGAAATGAAATGGTGACATGCCAATAGTTCCTAGCATCTTTGGCCACTGATATGTTGAGTATTCAGCTGAAAAGTCTTTTTAAATTTCAAGATATATGCTTCGGGGGTGTATTTATCATTTAAATAAAGTAATTTGAATGTTCGCAATGATCAAAAACATGCAAAAATCTTATTTCCGAATGGTAGACCTTAACAGTCTTTCTTGTCAGAAAAAAACATTTTTTTTTTGCCACACCTACCTTAGACTGAACTCCTTTATTAAACAATTTTTATCGAGAATTCAAAAAATGTATGGAAAAATTTGCATTTGAAAAGAAATTCGACATTTGCCTATTTTTATAATAAAAAGGTCATAAGCAATGGAAAAGGCGTAATTCCTAATTTTTCGAGTGAATTAATCATGAAATGGGATGGTTGACTATACATTTGGGAAAGTGGAACAACTAGAATACTCAGGGGTGATCTTGACAGCAAATGGAAGTGGAGAAAATGGAATGGAGAAAAGAAGATCCGATGCTACTAAAGCAGAAGGAATATTTTCGAACATTTTCAAAGCATAAAATGTATCGTGAGGTGCTAAGAACGAAATATATCAATTACTATTAACACCATTAGTAACATATATGTCTGTTAAGAGATAAATGTTTGGTGGGGTAGAAACAGAGGAGAACGAATTTCGAATTGCTAGCCTTATACAAAAAACCAACAATACCAAACAACTCAAAGGTCCTGATGGTTGGATCATTTCAGAATGTCAGAAGACAAATGTGAGATCTAAGTGGGAAGAGCAGGTGCCCAGAGAAGATGGGGGACAGACCTAGAACAAAATGGCTGGATGCAGTTAAAGATGATCTGAGCAATCACGTAGGACATAACTGGCAAAGCGAATCATTGAATAGATAAAAATGGAAAGGAAAAAAAAGTAGAGAGAATTCAAGCCAAAAGCCACTAAGTGCCTGTTGAGCTAATATAATGTCTTATATGGTAGGAATAAATTATTTTCATCTATAGACAGTTGCTATATCGCTATAACATTCTTATCCGAGAGTGGTGAACTAAAAGCGACCCGACTATACAGGTACGTTGAGAAAGCTCATTTGATAGAATGTGATTATTTCTATCACTTAAAATGAATTCGTGAAATTGTCTAGTGGTTATGGTGAACTAATGGAGTTGTCACACTCGGCCTAGGCCTTGCTCTACAATATTTTCTTTACTCTTAGCACTCATATTCTATATTATTATGCTGCAAGTCTGTTCCTACTACTGAATGTGACATTTTCGAACAATTAACATTGTTTAGGATTGATTATTGAAACTAATTTCCAGTTTTTCTAGTGTTTGAGTGGATGTTTATGATTTTTGTGGTTAAGTAAACGTAAACAAAGCATTTCATTGCCAATACGATAGTTATAATATTCGTCAATGGTGGGGGTATAGTTCTTTCCAATATCATATAACTAGCTTGACTTAGCCTTGAAATGCAATAAAACCATAATCTTTTCGGATTTATCGTGCATACCTGATGAAATAAATATAATACGAATGACCCAAAAGTTCCATAGAGCTATCAGGTGATTATTTACTGTTCGCTAGCTTGACTTAGCCTTGAAATGCAATAAAACCATAACCTTTTCGGATTTATCGTGCATACCTGATGAAATAAATATAATACGAATGACCCAAAAGTTCCATAGAGCTATCAGGTGATTATTTACTGTTCGCCAAAAAATACTTTTTTGGCTTTATGGCATGTCATTATCTCATCTCGGGTCAGGTCAGTTTTTTTAATCGTAAAAAGAGCTGTACTGCTTGACGTACCTCTACTTATATACAGTATACACACACCTGGGAGCAGTAGTAGCTTGTGAATTTCATATGCTCAAATTATTTTCGTGATTTATGATTATTTTTTCAGTATTCTGAAGAAATTAAAGCAGAGTAACGAATAACACACTCCCTTTCTGTTCTCACGGCCAATAAAATGATTCAAATAACTATTTTTTCATTGGTGATTATAACTTGTGTGTGAACGGATAATTTACGATCAACTTATAACTGTGAGCAGATTTATGTTTATAATTTTTAAGCTCACAATAAATGTCGAATAATAATAAAACCATACTCAACACATGTAAGACATAAAACTGATATACACAACCCACCTTATTTTAGAACAGCTGTCAAAGTGTTATTCCTGTGTTGTGTTGTTGATGCATTGCTATCTTAGTTGAATGAGGAAAGAAATCTATTTATTTACAGTGTCTTTTAGAACTGTCATTTTTCTTTTTTCTTGAACAAACTGTATACTATAATATTCACAGTCGACAATTGTTTCATGGAACGTGACTATTGTATTAGGATTTTATAGGCTGGAAACATTGACCGACTTCTCCACCTGGAGTCACAATAAAATGAGAACACAAAAATTTGGTAATTTAAAAATACTCCCAAGATTCCATTTTAAGAGTGTGGTTTTTGGATATGAAGATACCAATTTCGTTTATAGTTTCAATTTTGAAAATAAACATGCAAAGGCAACAATTTTTCATACATAAACCTGAAAACAAAAATCACTATTCTCAAGTATTTCATTGAATTCAACCCTTTTTGAAGTAATCTATTTATTCTAAGATGAAATTATGATGAAGGATTCAAAGTACACCATAAAATTTTTTTTACATAAATACATTACAATCATGAGTGTGACTGGTAAGATTGAGGCCAGTGATTACTCAACAAGAAGTGACATTTTTTCGAATATACTCTTTGGATCCTTATTTTGTAAAATCTTCTCTCATGAACGGAACTGCTTCTTATGAAATCCACTGTTTTATGAAAATGACTATAATGATTTCAATATACTTATCAATTTCACAAAATTACAGAGCCATTATATAAGTTGTGAAACAAAAATGTTTACTGTAGGATGCCAATGATACTCTAGATTTTTAGATTGACAAAAAAAATGATTTGGAGATAAAATGTAGGTTCTTGCCTAACTAACCACTTAAATTTGGTAGTAAACTAGGCCAGTTCGCAGGACTTACTTACTTACTTATTGATCTTATACAAAAAATTTAAAAAAAAGAGAGTAGGCAATTTTAGGGCGCCACTAATTTTCTTTCCTAAAAGGAAATCAAATTTAATGGCTAGCTAACTTTAATCTGTTAGAGAAATGAAAAAATAAAATAAAACGTTTCTGTATAGTAAATAAAACCAAAGAAGTAAAAATGATGTATATATTGAATAACTATTACAAAAAGAAAGGTTAGTAAGTTATAAAAAAATACTTAGGGTTTAAACCACGTTGGAAGATGCTGTTGAATAGCAGATGTTACTGTTGATGTTGAAATATCGATGGATATATCCATAACAATTGGACAAATCTGGAACTTAGCCTGGGATTGTTGTCTCTCAAGGACTTTATAAAACTCAGGAACTGTTATCCAGGAACTATTGAAGTGTCTCCATGAAACTGTTTCTGGTTGTTTCAAAGGAACTTTTTGTCACACAGGTACTTTTATTCTACCAGGTACTGTTAGTCTCTCTGGTACTTTTAGTATTCCAGAAACTGTTTCCCAGCAACTGTATCCCAGCAACTGTATTCCAGCAACTGTGCTTTAAAAACATACCGGTATATAAAAAAACTGTTACAAAAAAAATTTGAAGCTAACAAGGATATCTGTCCAGTTCAATAAATACAATTTATAAATTTAGCTTACGGATTTATTCTGGACAAATATCTGAATTTTACAGTAAGAGAAGAAACAATTTTATAAAATTAAAAATATCCTTGGCTGGATAGGAGAGGAAATGTGTCTCTCAAAATGGGTAGCCATTTTGTAAAAAAAATAATTATATAATAATAGTGATATACAGAGAAATATTAAAATAAGAAGGTAGCAAGTATATAAAAAACATACCAGTAATCCAGATATAGAAGAAATAACGGCTGCAGCTATAAGTTATTCTTATTTCAAATTGAAGTTGAAAGGTTATATGGATTACTGCACAGTTGTAGGTAGTATACTTTTGTCGACAGACGATGAGAGAAGACCTGCTGGAACCTTCCTTATTCTTATTTATAGATATTTCAAAATTTTGAATTTAGCGGTAAAATACATTAAGAATCTTGATTTTAGGTCTAGTAGTTTATTCCACCACGGAACAGAAAAGAGAAATAATTTCTTAATTATTTGAATGTAATATTTTTAGGAAATATTTATAAACTATTCCACCAAAAATCAAAATTCTGAAGAAATTCTCAATAAAAATATGAACTGAAACAATGAACGCAAAGCTCACGTTTAACTTTAATAATATTCCAAGGACAATATACCAATAAATACAACAATTTCTTTCCAAACAGAATGCATTGTGAGTGAAAAATTCTTGGATGTGAAAACAAAAATATCTCCATTGAAAAATATGAATTAATATATAAACTTACATCTCCAAAATATAGTGCTGTCAAACCAGTCGAAATTTAAAAATTAGACACAATGAACACTTACATGCATGCCAGATAAATCCTGTCACACAAAACATCCACTTGACAGCGAACATTAATAATTATCTGACACAGAACTATACCCTGTTTTTAAACTAAGAGGAGTGATTTGAATTTAAGTTGGCATTTCTGCAGGCTAATTATTGGTCAGATAGCCGCCCGTTTCACACAGATCTTTTGATATAACTGACAACACTATTTGTCAGTTTTGACATTTATGTTTATTTACATAAAAGTATTCCATTCTTCACTACCACTTTTGCGCGTTTGCTATTTATCATTCTGTTTTCGTTTTTTATTTCATATTGTGTTTGGACTTATTACCTCATATAATTGTATTTGTGTTGTTTTGTTGTATTGGTTTGTTATGTACTTTTTGAATATGGACAAATATTGTACTCCAGTGGACTTTCTTCGCCCCCGAAAGGTAGGAAATTATTAAGTTTGGATTATTTATCGCTGACAGAGAAGCAAAGTTTATAAGTTAACAAGTAAAATCTTATTTTTGATAATAGTTTTACACAAATTACGGTACCGTACAATATCTTCGTATTTTTTTAAATCAAAACCTGTTTAGCTTTATTTTGTGCTATACCTAAACTTCCAATGTAAATAAAGGATAATTTAACATATAAACTAATTGTATATTCTATACATATTATACTAATTTATACTTAAATTATCAAATGGTCATTCATAAAATTTCACATAATATAACCACAATGTTTCCACAATAATGTGACATTTGGTAGCTGTGTTCGCCATTGTCTGGCCGCATGTCCTGAGTCCAATTACGATTAGGTATTTACACATACCCTGATCTCTCATTGGTCACGACAAATGCGAGCAGTACAATAGATATTTCACATTAGTGTCAATTGGTTCTATAAGTTGGAACACGACCTTTTCGGAACACTCTCCCAATCTAGTAACTTTTAGTGGTGTGTTTCAGGTTTCCTAAAATACTCCTCCTAGTTTAAAAACAAGGTATAGTAGTACTAAATATTTGTGATAAGAAGCAAAAATTAGATTTTTTTCAAGAGTTGAAAACTGGAACACACTTGTGAGACCTATAAATTTGAAGAGTTTCCCAAAATTGAATTGTCTTCTTGAGTAAAAATTAAATAGATAAGCATATATGATTGTTTCATACAATTGTGGTTGATATGGTAAGGAAGTTTGAGAAAGATCAATTGGAGATACTTCATTCGTTAGTGTTTATCCACTAGTAGCTGTGAAGTTGACAGTATTGCATCTTCTATCCAACTGAGAAGTTGAATTTCTGTATAAGTGGTTAATAGTTTTTATTATCATCAACCTAGGCCAATAATGGACAAATTCAAATGTTTTGTTAATTCAACTATAGCTAGTAGTTTAACAAAAACTTGTGCACCATGATTTTGTATACCAGGGAGTCTCTATACCATCTTTGCTGCTTTGAATTATTTGAATGAAAAATGCTATCAGTTGAAAATTCGCGCTAAACTAAAAATGACAAATGACATAAGGATTACGTTCATAATCTGAGGAGCGAAAACAAGCAGTCAGAAGATAGGGTGGACGGGGCAATGGCTCTCGCGAAACAATTTTAGTGCTTGGCAATAATAATGGTCTTCGCCACAACTAATACATTATGGTGAATCATTGTGTACTGTGCAGACTAGAAATTATAATATGATAATATGTCAACAATACATCATTTCACAGGTTGGTAACAAGTCCTGAGTACCAAAAATGAATGAATTAACGAAAAAGAATAACTACTACACCACAAGATATAGTTTCACAGTCCTGAAACTGAGGAAACAAATTTATATTATTAACAGAAAATGAACAGAGTGTGATTATAATTCAATATCGACGACGACTAAAATTATTTCTTCGAGTGATTAATGATTCTAAGATTAATAATTCTATTACATTTGAATCCTCACACAGCAAGGTAGTGTTATTGGAATCTGAGACCTTTGTTTTGCTATTCTTGTTTTGGAATAAGGGAGTCGATTTAGTTGTTAGTTATAAACAAAGTGTGTTGTTGGTATAGTGGGTTATTCATCTAGTATGTTCAATTATCAAAGATCTAGCCAAAATATTAAATATCAGATAGGCATCACACACCAAATGTACCTTATGGTATTTTGACGATGATAAAAAAAAATATTAAGTCAATATTTTCATAATTTCTCCCATGGAATGATGTTATTAATTAAAAAAAATGGAATCGCTTTATGAAAGTGATACCATTTTTTCAACACCTGTTCTACCTTCAATTAATTTTTTTTTATTTTAGTTCAATTGATCCACTATCGAAAAATTTGGAAACTGTTCTAGAAGAATGTAACGCTGTACCATTCCATTCAAGGCAAATATTCTAAGGTTGAAAATCCAAACCTGTAAACCCAAGCATAAGTAGAAAAAAAGTGTCAGCTTTATTGCTTCAACTTTCCAATTTAATGGTCGGAAAATGGAAACTCTCCAACTTTTTCTGCGCCATTTTTGAACTTGTCACATTATTCTATGATTTTAACGGTAATTCTTTTTTTCAAGTCCCTTTTGAAATATGTTGTTCGAATTGTAATGCCTATACAAACCCGCGTATGATTCTGGGTTGTCTTCTGATGAAGTTTCGTATCAGTGCCAAACATTCACAAATCTTTGCGAAATGTATTAAGAGAATATGAATCAGAGGTAACTGTCGGAAATCCGCAACAATATTTGAAACTTAAATTATACCTGCTATTATTACTATCATAATATGTTTGGAACAGAAATAGTTTTTTTTTGGACAAAGCTCTCGACTGGGCGATAGACAACATCCTCTAATATCAGAATTTTGTTATTATGTCTATGAGCCTCATAAATGTAACTTTGCACTTAGTCTCCGATTCAATTTCTGCTCCAGGATACCTTACTGATTCCGGAATGAACATCTAGCGCCACATTGGCCAATTGGCCAATATCCCAGAAATTATTAACTTTAGGGCAAAAGTGATTGAAGACCATTTTTTGTTTTCTGTGAACCCTTTTTGGGTTGCTTATTTAATAAACTTGTTTTTCTATATCAGTCGATACTCAACTTTCAACATATTTGATCATTTATTGAAATGCAGTTATCAATTTGGAAGCCGATCCTGGCTAGTTTACGATAAACCTGTGTTTATTTCGTTCCAGTAGATTATATCCAGTTTTAAAAAATCTATAGTGAATAAATTGAAGATAAAGTCATCAAAAGTGTACTCGATAAGTGATCAAACACATCCATAAAAGTAAGGTACCAAAAACCTTTTCATTTTGCTATATTTGCACTTATATTGATCAGAGTGATATAAACACAACGTGTACTCTACAGTTTTGTTTTGTTATTTTGGTTAATTAATTGTTGGACCTGTTTGAAAAGCAGGTCCGGCTTTAGTAAATTCCAATGAACATTCTTCAAACTCAACCTTATAAATAATGAGCTCCAACAGTAACATCAACAATGACAAACCTCTCACCTACTCTTCTGCTCTTACCCAACAACAACCCACAACACATCCATCAAAAGAACAGGCTATAGTCTTCAACTCCCTAAATGGTATCAAAATTGAAGAATATCTTTTAGCAATCGGAAATAATGTCAATCCAAAAAACATCTTATTCTGCTCCAGAATCTCCAACAACCGTATCTGCGTGTACTTCTCCTCTAAAAGCATTGTAGATGAGTTCATGAAACAAAATCAGGGAGTAATAGCAATAAACGGAGAACAAATTCAAACCAGACCATTAATAATACCCAGTCAACGACTACTACTGTCCAACGTGTGCCCATCGATCCCAAATGAGATACTTGAAAGTGAACTGAAAAACCTGGGTTATAACTTAACTTCATCTCTGACTTTTCTGAGAATAGGAGCCTCTAACCCGGCATATAAACATATATTGAGCTTCAGACGTCAAGTATATATATCCACAACTAACAATGTAGTACCTGATTCCATCGTTATATCACACGACAATACAACATACCGAATTTTTTTGTCACATGAAAGCCAAGAATGCACTATTTGTAACGAAAAAGGTCATTTTACTAATAACTGCCACAACCCAAGGAAAAATCTATCACAATCACGATCGGCCAATACATCAATTTCTCAAACAGATACCATTGCCCCTACATTAATTTCACAAACAGAGAACATAGCCCATGCATCAACTACTGAAACAATTTCCAAAAAAACAACTATATCAAAACCAACAATGGAAGAACCCAACAACACAGAAAAAAACAACGAGAAAAGCGAAGAAACTGTTCATAAACCAATGGACACCGATTCTACAAGTACCAAAAGGAATTTTTCAGATATAGTTACACCTCCTGTGGAGGAAACTTTCAGTGCACCTTTCATTTTGCCTAAAAAGAAATCTACGAAACGACCAAAGCAAAGTAGCGAACTGGAAAAATTATTAGAGCCAGCGAAAACCTTGTTCGAAGAGGAAACATTTATATTGTCCTTTGAACAGATAGTAGATTTTTTTGAAAATGCACATGAACATAAAGACCTTGTCAGCTTAGTAAAAACGTACACAGAAGATGTTAACGAACTACTGAAAATTTTTTCAAAAATGCATCCTTACTATACTAACAGACTTATGAAAAATAGAAGCACCAGAATTCGAAAAAAACTATTGAAACAACTTGACATTAACCCAGTCGCTATAAAAATAATTCTAGAAGATTCGGACACCTCAATAGAATCGTCACAAGAATAAAAAAAAATAAATAAATAAAAAAAATAAAAATGGAATGCATACTTCAGTGGAATATAAACGGATTTTACGCTAATTTTGAAATGTTGAAACACATTATCTCCCAAACGAATCCATCAATCATATGTCTTCAGGAAACACTTTTCAAAAACCCTCAGAACACCCATATCCTAACAAATTTTTCCTGTTATGCAAAACACAGGCCTGATGTTATTAAAGCAAGTGGGGGCGTAGCAATCTTTGTTAATAACAAATACGAAGCTAAACAATTGACAATAAACACATACAATCACGAAGTAATCGCAATATCCGTGAATATTCCCCAAAAAATATACATTTGTAATATATACATTCCTCCAGATAAAAATATAAACCTACAAGAATTTGAAAACATAATTCAGCAGATTCCCACACCAAGAATAATCTTAGGAGATTTTAATTCACACAGTCCCATGTGGGGATCAAATGGATGCAACAAACAAGGCAAAATTATTGAAAAACTTATATCTTCCCAAGATCTAAATATACTGAATGACGGCAGACCCACCAGATTTAGTAAATTCTCCGGTTCCGAATCAGCTATTGACGTCACACTATGCGATCCGATGCTATCACCAAGTTTGGAGTGGGATGTAATTCAATACCTGTATGGTAGCGATCACTATCCAATTGAAATTTCACTACCAGTACCACAGGCAATAGATACCGCCAGTCCACCAACAAAATGGAACATAAAAAAAGCAAAATGGGAAGAGTACGCAAAATCTATTGAGGAAGAAGTAAATAATATACAAAATACACATTTTGATAATGCTGACAATATGTTGAGTCTCTTCTCTTCCATTATCAATAAAGCAGCAATAATAAACATAGGAAAAACACAAACACTGAAACATCACAAACCATTACCCTGGTGGAATTCTGATTGTGATGAAGCTATCAGAAAGTATAAACATGCTTTTAACAAGTATAAAAGAAAAAAGACTACTGAAAATATGGTATTTTATAAGCAAAAACGAGCCGAGGCTAGGTATTTACTTAAACAAACCAGAAGAAAATCATGGCAAAAATTCATTTCTAGTATAAATAGTAATACACCCATAAGCACAGTATGGCAAAGCTTAAGAAAAATATCGGGAAAAAGTCGAGCACACACTATTCCGTTTATAACAAAAAATGATGAAATAATACATAATAAAACTGAAATAGTAGAACAATTTGCCCGGTACTATGAACGGAACTCCAGCAACCACAACTATACAAAAGACTTTCAAATCAAAAAACTAAATCAAGAAAAAACCCGTCTGAATTTCACTGATGAAGAAAATAATGTTTTAAATGTGCCATTCACCATAGACGAATTGAATGAATCTATAGCATCTACAAAAAATTCTACACCTGGACCAGATGATATTCCGTGCATATTTCTAGAACGCTTACCAAATACGGGAAAACTATTTCTCCTGAAAATGTACAACTTCCTTTGGCTCAACCAAGAATTTCCGAAGGCATGGAGTGATTCCATTATTATCCCTATACTGAAACCTAATAAACCAAGGACCAGCATAGAATCATATCGTCCTATATCACTTACTAATGTGATGTGTAAAATCCTAGAAAAGATGGTGAATAAACGACTTAAATGGTACCTAGAGCATAATGAACTTTTGATTCCACAACAAAGTGGTTTCCGTTGTGATAGATCTACTATCGACAATTTATTGGATCTAGAATCCGATATACATGAAAGTCTAGCAAACAATCAAGAGTGTATGGCAATTTTTTTTGACATAACCAAAGCGTACGATACAGTTTGGGGATATAATATAGTACATAAACTTCACACATGGGGATTAAGAGGCAACATTTTGAAATTTATTGAGAACTTTATACATTCACGAACTTTCCGCACCCGTATAGATAACATAACATCATCCAGAAAAATTCAAACGAACGGAATACCCCAAGGAGCAGTACTAAGCACAACGATGTTTTTAGTTGCTATTAACGATATCTTGAAACAATGCAGCTCGATAGTCAAAGGCAGGCTTTACATAGATGACTTGGTTTTATTTATAAAAGGAAAAAATACAATTTCGATGCAAAATCACTTACAAAAATCTATAGACAAACTAGTAGAATGGTCAAAAACAACGGGCCTACAATTCTCATCAGCCAAAACAAAATGCATGTTATTTACCCGGAAATACAGACCGACCGTTCCCCATCTAAAACTGAATAATATTCCAATACAGCACACAACTGAAATCCGATTCTTAGGTATGGTTTTTGACAAAAAGCTAACGTGGAAGAAGCACATTATGGAACTGAAGAAGTCATGCCAAGGCGGACTAAACATAATGAAAACTATAGCCAGCCAAAAATGGGGTGCAGATGAAGCAGCATTATTACATGTGTACAAATCCTTGATAAGATCCAAAATAGACTATGGAGCTGTCGTTTATTCATCCGCAAAACTGTCGGTTCTCACCCAATTGGAACCAATCCAAAACAACGCCCTACGTATTGCTACCGGAGCTTTCCGAACTACACCTATAAAAAGTCTCCATTGTCTGACTGGCGAGCCCTCTCTACAGAAGAGGCGGATATACTTAAGCCTATCTATGGCAACTACGATTGCTAGTCAACAATCTCATCCCGCAAGATATAACACTCTGACTGATAGATATAGCGAGATTTTCGAAACTGGTAGATATGACCCTCCATTCTACGAAAGAGTGCGGAAACACATGAGCAATCTACAATTACAATTCCCCAAATTTTATACCACAAATTATCAAATTCCTCCCCCTTGGCTATGTCAAATCCCATCCATAAATACAAACCTCACAATGTTAAATAAAACAGAAACCCCACATACATTAATTAAAAAGTCTTTCCAGCATGAGCTTAACAGATATGAAAACTGCTATGTGATCTACACTGATGCTTCCAAATCAGATGACGGAGTGGGAGCTGCATTTAAAACCCCAAGTACCTCTAGCCAATTTAAACTACCAGCAATGAGCACAATACATACCGCTGAGTTATTCTCAATACTCCAAGCAATAGTCCATGTTAAAAATATCAACCAGACAAACACGTTAATAATAACAGATTCACTTAGCTCAATCCAGTCGATTCAACAACTTTACACTAAACATCCATTAGTCAATCTCATTAAAACAGAACTAAATAATATAAGAAAACTCAATCTAAATATTGAGTTTATGTGGGTCCCATCCCATGTTGGTATTCGTGGAAATGAAGAGGTAGATCTTCTAGCGCGACAAGCTTCTACAAGTGAAAGTTCAGTGAATGTACCAAACGTTGTACCTAGTGATTTTAAAGTATACATAAAAACAAAAGTGCTCAGTGCGTGGCAAAATGAGTGGGAAATGTCCAATTCTAAGCTTCGCGAGATTAAACGCGATGTGAAACCGTGGCGACAAAAAACCGAACTCCGGGAGGACCAAGTGAAAATCAATCGACTTCGATTAGGGCACACCAATTTAACCCATAAGTTTCTAATTACAAAGGAAGACAAACCAACCTGCAATGTATGTAACAAGGACTTGACTGTGAAGCACATAATTTGTGATTGCCTCAAATTCCTGGTATCAAAACAAAAAAATAAATTATCAGGCAATTTGAAAACTGTTTTGGGTGAGCAAATGGACGCAGATCGGTTAATTGAATTTATTAAAGAAACCAGACTATACCACCTCATATAATTATTTGTAAATGTACTTATTCGTCGCTAATAACCTTATTGGTTGAAGTGACGTTAAATAAATGAAAAAAAAAAAAAAAAAAAAAAGTTATCAATTTACAAAGATAGATCAAATACTTTTGATCAAAACTGCTGGACTACAGGGTTACAGTTGACAATTTAAAGGTATGCATGGGGTATAAGGATGGTACAAATTCAACAAGAATGAAAAAATTTTCTAATTGCTTATATACTATTTATGGTAGAGCTCTTAGACCTGTCTGTTTCTTTTTTGTGTAGACATGAAAGGAACGGTTACCTGCTGAAGAAAAAACCTTGGCAGAGCATTAGGTGATAGTTAATGACTCTAAACCTTATGAGTAAAAAAAATTATCAGAAATTTGGTATGAGGTTGACGGAAAAAACGGTATTTTATACTGGCCTATCGTCTGCAAGCTACGCAGCGCTTTTTCAGGAGTTTTCATAGCAGTTTCATTAAATTGAATATGTTACATATACAACTCACGCTCAAAGAACTTTGAAAATGCATAACCTTCGTCTTGATTGTAGAACATTAAAAAATGAGGGGAATGAAAATGCCGATCAGTTAGCAAAGGATGCAGTCTTATTCGCAATAGAAAACAGGTATTTATGCTGGGAGTACGTAACACCAAATAAAAGGGAAAAATTGGGTAGTTGAGTGGAACTGTGTCTATAATAGTAGCAATTATCCAACCTTCAAAATTAATTGATTCCTCTACTCGATAGGTGTCACTTATCCTAGCAGTACTTGGAGATAATTGTGTTCTTGAACCATTTGTATTTGTATTTGATTTTGTTCCTTGTTCCGTATCTATACTTTTTTGTCAAACTTACAACTTGTTGATAATTTTGTTCAGAAATTAGAACTTCCAAACACCTGGTGTCAAATGTGTTGTATCTAAATAAACTATGTTAATATATCATGAGTTTAAAACCTTTTCAATATCTGACAATTCTATTATGCTAATATCTCCATCTACCACTTGATCTATAGAATGTTTTCTGTTTTCATACTACAAAGTGCATGAAAGCATATTCAATATTTGTTATAGTAGAAAGTAATGTCTGCAGTGTTGAGTGTTTTTTTGTTACTTCAGATTAATATATAGGATTTGGTAGTTTTTCTACTTCCGTAACGAAAACCGCATCTAAAACACGGGTTTGACATTAGCGAAACGTCACTTTAAACACTTATGCTTAAAGTGTGAAAAGTCACAAAAACATTTCCTGAGCTTCAGATTATTCCAGTTCTTGCAGATATTTGTTCAGTTCTTTTATAGTATTGGTACTATTTTCCAACAATACTTGTCTATAAAAATTGTCTCTTCAGTATCTGAATCTTTTAAATATTGTTATAAGAGAGGTAGCTTGCTTTAGATCTCAGTTCAATCAACGACGGAAGTGTTAACTGAGATTTGTAAAACTTTTCCTATCATGATCATTATTTTTAAATAACTACACGGCCAACCCTCATATAAATTGTTAGTTTTAACTTAAACTAAATGCTACACCCGGTACCGTAAAACCTCTTCCTAGCCCTGCCCGTGAGTTACACCCTTGTAGAGTAGTAGTTTCATATGGATTATGAAAGTTTATGTCTTGTGATACAACTTCCAAGTAGATTGATGGAGTCATTCGCAGATCGTATGAGTACATTTGTAAATGTTACTTCAAGTCATTAAAAGTGTCTTGTAAGGGGTCGATGCTGAAAAGGCAACGCGATGTTATTTCTCCCCATTTAAAATTGCAGACTGTGGTGCACGCGACTAAGCCTAGACGTTCATTAATAATCTACGATTTCTGTGCCTGTTATAGAGCAAACCCCTCGTGAAGAATAATCGGTCCATATAACTTGTTGTACGTGGGTTTGATAAGGAGAAATTGAAGACGTTAAAAGCACAATGGAGTTGGGTGGTAAAAAGGAGACTGATTCACGATTTATTAATTGTTGATTTCAAAAAAAAATCTATAGCTTTTTGGAAATATGATGACTATACCATGGAAATTACTCATAAAATAATCGTTGATTCAAAATATTCTCGGGTTTCGATTTTTCTTTAGCTCCTCGTCATCATTTTTCCTCCTTCAGAGGTCTACCGCGTTGATCGCCTTTACAGTATTACTGATGGTTTAATTTCGTTTCTAGCTTCGTTTCTAGCTAGCTTTGCGACGATACTTCCTATTGTTATCAGAGCCGTCTCTACGCAAATGCCTAATAGGCCCGGGCCTAGGGCATGCTGGAATCCCCCCAATGACAAAAAAAATCATTCTTCAGAAAAATATTCATTATACATATAATATAGAAACTAATAATTACATTTTTTTTTACTCTCAAAAATTGTCGCAACTGTCTTACCAGAAATTCTAAATATAAATTACCTAATAGTTAACCTTCGATGTTAAAGCTCTTAGATACATAAGCCAAAAAGTTTTATGAATATTTCATAAATTAGGCTGAAGATGCGGTAATTAATGATAATGAAATGCTGATCATAGATAGACTCAACAGCATTTTGGTGGATTTATTGGTTCCAATAAATCAGTCACAAAGTAACCGCAGATTAGTAAGCGAAGATTATTTTCACTATAAGCAATACGAGGGAACTGGTATGGGTAATTGTCTATAACCGTTCATGGTTTATTTATTTATGGGTTAAATAGATTAGGCTTTCACTTGATGTAGATTCATACTGAATAATGAAATGAAACAATTTAATTTGTTACAATCTACATTACATTCAAACTTTAAAATTGTGACGCGTTTCGCTAATACAGTAGCTTTATCAAACAAATGGAGGTATAATGAAAAATTTCCAATTCATACAAAAATAAAAACAAATATTCTCAACGACCAAATAGATATCAACAATTCTCCCTCATCGAACCTTTTTACCTAGGAATGTTTCTTTAACATTGTTGTGAATAAGTTTCCAGGTCAACTTGTTAAATACCATATTTAGACACATTTTTTCCCATATTTATTTTATTTCCATGTAAATAGAACATAATTTTATTGTTATTATCCGTAAAATTTAGTGTTTTGGCACTGTATAAATTGAAAATTTCTCATTATACCTCAATTCGTTTGATAAAGCTACTGTGTTTGTGGAACACGTCACAATTTTAAAGTTTAAATATTAAGTAGATTTCAACAAATTAAATTGTTTCATTCCATCATATATGAGTTGCTTTGAGACACAAGCTAGTAAATTATTCATGTATTTTCCGAGAGTATAACCGATTTCACGTCCATTCAACTAGCAAAAAAATGTATGTCTTCGATTTTGTTTAAAACAATATTCTATTTGCGATTTAATGAGACACGTGTTTCTTAATTCCACCGAAAAAGTTTTTGGAGCCCTGAAGCACCATGTCAAAGTATACATCGTGGAGTGGTTATTTCGAGAACTACATTTTGCTTGGAATTATTGCCGTTTCGGCCCAAAAAATCATATCGTTTTTCTTTAAAAATGTGAGGTGGATAATCAGTTTTATCATGCTTCTTCGGATTTCCAATAATTCGAAAAATTACTCCGAAAAATTGTAGAAACTGAAATAAGTGCTTTTATTTTCATAATGAGATTTCTCAACAACGCCCATTTCGATGAACGCATATTTTGTATGTTATTCTCGAATATATATAAGCAATTTTTTGGTCCAAACCGCAATATGCCAACGTTTTCCTTCCCAGAGATACAGACTTGCAAACACAAAATGTCATTTGTCCACTTTTTTCTGGAATAAACATGAAAAAGCTGATTAGATTACGCATATTTTGGAAAGAAACGGTTTCTATACGATTCTTAGGGCCAAAATGGCGACCATTGTAAGCAAAATGTAGTTTTTATTACTATTATTCAACATATTAGGTGCGATTGACCTAATCGCAAAGGTTGTTCGTATTTTCAAGTTATTTGAATCAAAATGTTTGGATCCATTTAAATCCAAGCAAAATCACTGACTTTTCTCCAATCATATGGAGACCCTAACAATTCATGATATATCTGAATTAGACAACTTTCTTACATTCAGTCACAATCCAAAATATCACATCTGAATTTGCAAAGACTGGTACCTGGCCTATTTTCAGAAATACTTTCTTCGATGGTGTCGCTTTTGTAACAGAAATTACTAGGAATTGGACAAAGAAAAATACTTAAGAATGCATCACTACTTTGGAGCTTGAAAATTAAGTAGAGATATATTTGAAATCTGATTCCGGAAGGAACAATTAGAGACAAAGATGTAGTAGAAAATCCAAAGCAGCTGAAGAAAAAAGACCATACTGCAGTTTATTTCGTTAGAAAAAATTTTGAATACTTCTTTGGCCCAATTAATATCCCAATAAATTCCAGAAAATCCCGAATTTAGCGATGTTAACATTAGACATTTTTTTTGAGTTACCAAAACCCATTACACATAATGGTACAGTGTTTCTAATGTCTTTCATAATCGATTTTTTTTCATAAAATGTATCTTAGTAGGCCTGTTCTAATCCACTTCATGCCTTGCTCAAATGCACCTCATGTAGGAGGCAGATTCCAACAAATGCAAAATTAGTCTGGTTTCCTCCATTCATCCTTGAAAATTCAATTTTCCAGTGAAACAAAAAGATGCTCATAGTCTAAGGCTACTTTCTCAAGTGCTGATAGCGTGTTTAGTGGTTATTTTTTCCGTTATAAAGAATATTTTTTAGAAGGTTTCAAATATACCCCCGTCTACCCCAAATAATAAGACATGCTGGAATTAATTTCTCATAATTTCCACTTTTGAGAAACATTCACTCATTTACCATGTATTCATAATTATAAGAAATAGACATAACAAACGATTTATAATAAATCAATTCAAACTTATGTATGACCACTTCCAACTTCAAGTTAATTTAGTCTCAAAAACACGCACATACAAAAACAATTAGGAGATGATTGTGTTAAATAACGTTTAATCCTCTTCATCCTATGAATATTTTCAGTTTTTAGTCACGCATTATAAAAAAATAATCATGAAGCTTGAACAATCAGCATCCATTTACCTTCTGACACGATACAAATTCAAATAGAAATAATGTGCCTTCAACCGATTAAGCCGATGAGAGTCGCTCTCACTTTTTTAAAATATTTCCTGTATGTTTTTTGTGGTGTATTCATTAAGGCAAATTCTATCCTCACTACCAGAGGAAACAGCACCATCACACTTTCAAAACCTTCTATTCCATTTGACTTTCCTTCGGAAGTTCAAAAAATTGGCGAGATAACCTAACCTAACCTACAACTACAATCTGCTTACCTCGTACGTGACAATCACCCTCTCTCACACCAAACAGAAAAGAACAGTGCACTGTAAGCCGGAAGAAAGATGTATGGAAAGCAGCCGGACTACCAAGGCACCGAGAATAGCAGCCGCCTGTGTGTGGAAAATATTTTCCGCACCAATATGTCAAATTGATAATAAGCCGGTATATTATGGTGGTTCGAAAAGCTTCATTCACCATGTGTAACTAACCAGCTATTTACTTTCATTTTTGTTAGTTTATTGTCAGAAAACTGTCAGTGCATTCCTAAAATATTTTGCTCGTGAATATGTGAATCCTCACGCTCGTAGAAAAACTATTGTACCTAACACTTGCTGAAAATGTTTTCCGCACTCGACTGCGCGGAAGACTCGTGCGGAAGAATTCAATGTTCGCACTAGTTAGGTAAAAAGCTATCATATATCAATAGTGTAAGTTAATTAGAAACTATTTGTTTCGTTTAAAATGAAAATATTAATTAGAAACTATTTGTTTCGTTTAAAATGAAAATATGAGTAGACTCCACAAAGTAAGAGTCCAAACAATAAATTTTATTCATCAACGCCGGCTTGTAGTTTCAGGAAAATATACATAAAAAAATAATCAATATTTCATTATGATTTCTGTACACCTTTCAATTATAAACTACCATAGTGTGACTATTCATATATGAACATGTTTCATCATCCAATGAATCACTAAAAGTGCGCATCATAACAAATTCAAAGGTTCTAGAAAAATATTTTGCGAGATTCAACAAGTCGAGGAAAAGTCAACGAACCTATTGCTAACAGATGATAAAAAACGTTCTTAGAAATTTAATTTATTATTGTTTTCCTGTATGTAATGTGACCGCAATCTTGTGAAACTAATGAGTAGCGTAACCTTCTGATAAGATATCAATTCTTTCAAGGATTGCGACGTTTAATAGTACTGTGACCGAATCTATGTATTTGGTCAATTACATCTCAATCGGAAGTTGTATATATTATACCTAGGATACTGATAAAAATGCTAATAATATAACCTTCCTCGAAGAGATAATAAAATAAGAGGTTATAAATAGTCAATATTGTAGTCTCAATTCAATAATTGAATATTGACTGAATCAAGCTTAATAATTTGAAAAAATTAGTACTCAATTTATCCGACTATTGCTAATATTTTCAAAAAGTACATTTCGTCCCGACGAAACCAAAAATCACATTTTTGAGAATGTTTTGAGCTATAATTACTAACTAGTTTTCTAGAATTTTTGCTTTGCGCTATTTTTACAGAAATTTTACGAAAAAATGTCAAAAAATATTCAAAACAAAATACAGGGTGTCCCAAATAAGAGTCACTGATTTTGAACATAAATGCCCAGCTTATTAATTTCTCCAAAGATATGGGGTTTTCACTAGTTTATCGAAGAGATTTTTTTAGGCTAGCATCTCATCTCATCAATACAGGGTGTTTTACAAATGTTGGTCAAATTCAAAAAGGAAAACATGTATTATTTTGAAAGGTACACCCTATAATTTTGGCTCTCATTGGAAAGAGCAATCATTCTCCTCTCCAAAAATGTTTAGTTTTCTCTTTTTTGTTCCATTAACAACAAAGATATTCGAGGTTTCATGTAGTAGTACATTTTTAATTAGTAGTTTTATATGATCTTATTTTGATGCCCAAAATCAACTCACGCTAAGCCTAACAATTAAGCAGAACTGAAAAAATAATATTAGGAACATCATTGAAAAGATACCTCAAGGAATGTTAGAAAATTAATTTGAAAATTTTAAATTTTGCTCGCAGTTATGCATAAACTAAGAGGGTAGGCACATGCAGCATTTATTGTAACTGTTTTGTTCTCCGTTCTCTATATGTATTAAATAATGTTATTCAGTAAGAAATCAGCACATATTTTCTACATACTATCTCTTTCTGTTAATATAAATCAAACATAAAAGCATACGATCGATTCTTCACAAGACCTACAACAAGACATACGTTATAGTTTCATTAAATTTTCCGTAATAAGCGTAAAAAAACAGCGATACGTAACGTGAATGACTGCTCGTACTAAAAATTGAATTTGACATATGTTTGACATAACCGCATTTGAGATTATGCGAGATTAATTTGTTGTCTCATTTTTAGCGAATTTTTGGCTCGAAAAAGTATTTCTCTACAAAAATGCAAAAAACAACACTTTTGTGAACCACATTTAATGCAAAAAGTGGTACTTTATTGCACTAGTGCAATAAAATATTTCATTGCACTCATCTGTCATTCTTGTGTCAGTTTTGTGATGATTAATGACAAACATAAACATTTAAATTAAATAAAAATTCATAGCGAGCATCTGATCCTGCTTTAATACAACAATAATAGATGTATATCTTACTACTTAGTCTCAACGAGTTACAATTTTTGCAAAAATCTTTAATTATTTGAAATTTCAATGGTCAAGGCGAAAGCTATGATTGAGTACTGACAAGGAGGAGGCCATAAAGATACAAAAAAAGAAGAACGGGTTGAGTTTGATTAGGTAAGGTTAGGTTCTTAACATATTTATATTCTAATTTTCCAGTTTTTGCATGAATTTAGAAAAAATATTGTATGCAACTCTTGCAAAACGTGTTTTTGCACTTGTTGCATAAATAACTATTATCTACAACTGTCATGTAACGAGTGCGATTTGACACTATTTTTAGTGTCATAATGACGTATATTACCGCTCTTGTGCGTTTTTGATTACACTAGTGCGGTAATGAGAATCTAGAAACATATTAATACCAGAATTAAATATTTAAAATATTACCGTTCACGGTGATTACGTTGACTTGCATATAATACAAAAACAATGCAGAACGAATTATTTTACTCGTCGCGATAATAATAATTTCCTCCGCCAGAGGTCTCATTGAATTCTACTCCGCCCAATAGCAGAAAAGCAACCTTATTCCACTTCATCAAAAAATATGGCATTATCACTTGGTTTAAAGCCAACAATGTTGTCTTTGATAAAACCTCTCAAGACCTGAACTATTACAAAATGCTAAAGTGAACCAGCAAGAAAATGTATATGTCATTGATAAGTTGTTCTGAAAGCATGGTCATGAAGTTTTGAGGCTACCGCACCACCATTGTGAATTTAATGCTATTGAGCTTATTTGGGTCCACTGCAAAACATATTATGATACCTAAATATATTTGCAGACTAACACAGTGATTGAAGGGTCTTGAATATGTTTAGGTACTCGAGAACAAAATTTGGTGAAAATTCATATTGAACCAGTGATAATAAATACTGGTGAAGACAGCTCAGATTCCGAAACGGATGAACTTTATTGAAGGATTTGTAATACGAATAATATACACTTATTGCTTTAAACATGTATTTCAGAAGCAATAAATCATTATTATTTTCCCAGTTTTGTTTCACTCATTTGCTTATAACTGTTGATGTGAAGGTTCAGGCACTAATTAAATGTATAGAGCTTTGGGTTCAACTTGAAAATTTTTCATTATTCGTCTGTCTTTCAATTTTATTTTTATGTCTGTTGCGAATATCTCTATTTTCCATTTGTAATATGAAACAAATTCCACTTAATATATTGCCCATATTTTCCCTTCATATATTTTTGCTTAAATTTTCGTGTTTGTACTGATGGGGGGGGGGGTCAGTAATCATTCTGTTATTTTTGCAGGTACAGAAAATATCAACGTATCCTTGTATTATGCTTTCCAGGGACTGCTATATGAACTGAATCTGTTTAAAACTTGAATAAAGGAATTATCCAGCCACAAAAACCTTTTGAAAATGACAGTATGAGCTCGTCATGATAAGCATTGAGATTAAAGTGACTCTTCAATAGCCGGATGTTGATGAAAACCGCTTCATTTGAATCGAGAACTGGCTACGTAAATCTTTGCATTGAACTGCGAGATTTATATCTGTTTGCTTTCAAATTAATGTGTTTCTCACTACACATAAGATCTGAAATGTGCCATTTGCTACATAACATCTATAACATGATAATGGGTTATAAAATGTGGTTTTATGGCCCATAGGCAATATTTACGAACGTCGGCTTGGAAGAAGCAATTTTTATTCCATATGCCTGTATTTTAAATTCTGAAAAAAGTCCTAGAACATACAAATGTCATGGAAATAAACATTGATATTGAACAATGCAGTTGGATGTTTCAATACATATTTTCATTCCAACTGAAGCTATGCTGAGGTGATTCGAACATTTCAATAATATTATCAAATAGCGTTTTTCTCCCAAGAAGTGGACAGAATAATAAACAGCAATCAGAGTGGACGACCGTGTAGAAATGATAAAATAATAATGGGAATTTCATCATTAACGATTGCCTGAGAAATATCATTTGCTATAAATCTATAGCATGTACGAATACCTTCTGTCAAATATTGAATTGTGTCCTGAACAAATTATGAACTTTTCAAATTAAATTTTACAGACAACTCACCTAGTTATAGATATGAAGGGTAATAGTTAAAATCAAAGAAGGAACATCACCCACTGAAATGGTCGATTCTATACTGCATATACATATACTAGCTCCGCTAAACTTTAGAGTGTAACTTTATGTTGTCCTTCGTGGTATACAGCCAGGGCCTTGGTTGTAGCAGTCTTTGTTTTTTGATTTCCAAAGCTGTTATAATATTAACTATTCAACTATTACCTTTGATTTATTGGTAACACGCATCTATTTATAACAATTTTTTCGCAGAAGACTGAAATGTCCAATTATAAACATCCCAAGACAATTTGAGTCTCATTAATATTGAATTGAACAGATTTGAGTGCAGAAAGATTATATTTTCATAATTTCTTTATATTCTGTAAGCTTAACAATAGTTTGTTTAAAGAAGAAAACACATTCATTCCGGATACCGAAAGTTATTCGATTGAAATATCAGAACTGTAACCATATTCTAGTGAAATGACACATTTTTGAAAATAACCCACTTATGCAGTACGTTACCATCGTATCCAATTTTCAAAGCAAAATGTCTACTAGCTCCCTAAAAGCATAAGAATATATGAATATGACTTTAGATGACGCCGTTTATATGTTGATATAAGTATACAAGAAGCTAAAAATGAGAAAAAAATTCTCCCCATTCAAACACGTGGCAGTTCTGCGAAATCTCCAAAGTTAAAGACACTACTCGAAGTTAAGGTTCGTGCAAAAAATAGTTTACTATTATGAACCAAACAACTTTTATGGTATACGTAACATTGGCACTGGTTTGCCTGCTCTTGCACTCTACTATTGTGGAGTGAACTTTGTAGAATGCTTCGTAGTACCAATAAAATTGTTTTCGTTTACTTGTCTAGAAATTTCAGAAATTTACGACTAATTTTTTAGTAGATTTCCTTTTTCAAAATAATACATTATTCGTGAGTTATTGCATTGTGAAAATACTTTCATACAATCATAAAAACTTTCTTTTATATCGTCGGTTTGTTTTTTTGATCTTAAAAAAAAGTCACACGAAAACCACAATAATTTGGGATCTATAATGTAATTTCTGCAACTTTTCAACTGTGTCATTCATGAAAATTTATATATTTTGAAGAGCTGAAGAAGTAGGAAGTCAGTGAATATATGAGAATGTCGAACACGTTTCATCACTTCTAATAATTAATGATGCAGAAAAAGAAATAAAGAAAATACCCGGGAGCAATCCACTCAGAAATTTGTCTCAATAAGATAAGTATCTTCAAACGTATCCATACTTGTTGTTCCCCTAAAACAGCCCCAGGCCATGTTTTCAGCGTCCTTCTCAAACTTTTTTTATATCAAATGAGCAGTGATGTACGTGTTATTTTTCTCCGACTTGAATAATATAAACAGATTTTTTGTATACACGATATATATACAGTGACGGGCGGATGTATGGAATATCTTTTGAATTCATAGAAATTTCGAAATTAAATTAGCTAGGCTGGTATTACATCTATGCACATATTATGCAACTAAGCACAATCATATGTGAAGAAGTATAAACCACCCCAAAATAAAAATAATTTCAATTACTTCTTCGGATATTAACAAACTCCCTAACGGCATTTTCACTTTCCTCTTCCACTCGAAATCATACTCTAGTGCATGTTGAGTTATTCCGGTCTTCTGCCATTCGTTTCATGGCTCCACGTGTGAAGCCTTTGGGCCTACTGGACTGTCAAGAATGTTAAAAATGCAAAAACTAGACTCCCCTTTGCCTTACATCTCTTATTTACCATTGGGACTCCAACTTTTTGAAGCTGGTAAATACGATTTTCCAAATCAAATAAAAGAATGTAAAGTAGCAGTAGTAGTAGTAGTAGGTGAAGTAATGGGATGTTTATTTTAGTGCTGACAAATACTTGTGGAATACAGAAGTTAAATAAATCATTTTGTCGAATGAGAATAGATGTCGTTCTCATTAAAGAATAGTTAAGCTCAAATGTTGCTTTTAAAAAATATTAATATGAAATTTCAGTTTTCAAAGCAATATTTTAATAAAGTGTGATTGAATAAGTGTGACCAAAATTGTTTTATTATCTTGAATTGTTGGAAAAAGTCCATTGCTATTTTTATTTGATGTAACTCACTGGAGTATTCGACAGACATTGTTTTTAGATCGAAAAATCCGTTAAGGAATGTCCTTATACACTCTTTTGTATTCAACACTCCATTCAAAAAAGCTTTTCTGTGAGAATTGAAATAAAATTAGGAAATCTCAGATAGGTTTTGATGGACAAAATTAAACATGACTACTAATTATAAACATGGCAAAAATATGGTAACAATTTAAGACTAAGTAAAAGTATATACTACAAGAACCTACTCTTTTAATATTTTAGCCGACCTTGTAATTTTTGTGAGGTTGTATGCATGGTGTCCACGGTTGGGGTATCCTATAGGTGAAAAATGTTTCAGTGGAAAATTTCAATTTCATTCTCAATAAGAAGTTTTGCTTGTTCTCAAATCTCAAGAACTGGAATAAAATTCAAGTAGTTCAAAACCTGTCTCATTCCATAGTCAGTTTTATGGAAACCGTATGAAATTCAAAAATAATGTATTGAGTGACGTATACGATGTACTTAGTTATTGTAAACTTTCATAAATAATTTTCAAATCGTCATTCCTTAATAGATATTTCTCAACAATGTTGAGTATACGAGGGTTATATTCACTATCAAAAATATCAATACAAAATAAAAATATAAAATGCAATGAGTAAACAAAAAACATCCTCCTCCAGCTTCAAAACATCTATCAATTCTCTTCTCAAATTCTGTGTCAGTTTTTTGCAGCATCTCTGGGGATCGATGCAGAAAAAATATTGGACCATAACATTCCATTCATCACTCATCATAGTATTGAGAGTACATTTTACGCCTTTGGTTGAGTTTTCCTTAGACCAATATCGACAATTTTGGGAAAAAACGACTTAATTTGTTATAAACGTTGCTTCATGATCGAATAAAATATTATTGTGAAAAAATCAGTAGTGCTTAAGTTTTTCACCAATCCTTGCATAAAAGTCTAGCCTTGTGTCATAATCAATCATTAGCGTATGAATGAATTTCGGTTTGAATGGATGAACTTTGTTTTGCTTGAACAGTTTCTGTAAGTGACTCTCGCAAAAACCAACCGCCACTGGCATTTTTTGTAGACTCAACTTGTGATTTTCCCTTAACGAATGCATAGCTAGTGCATCAGCTGCATCATCCTCCTGAGCGTACGCCTTTTTCAATTTCTTTTTGTTTTGAAGAGATCCTGTCTCATCCAATATCTTCATTAATTTTCCCAAACACACTGCGTAATGGGTACATCTGGATATTTTTCGTGAGATTTTTGCAATTGGTTTACTGTGTATTGAAGTTGCTCTGATCATAATTATCTGCATTTCTACAGTGCGATCCATATCCTTATTTTTTGTGCTATAAAATAATAATTTTCTTGGTGAAATCGTAATTTTCCATGATCAATTTCACGGAAGGAATGCATCTTATGAAAAATTGGGAGAAAGCTTTTTGTTTTAAATACAAGTGATTTTTCCAGTAGATTTCTTCTTGTCTCTTTGTTCTCACAAACCCTTCTGATGTCCACACTTGTATAATCGGATTTAACACATCCTCAAACATTCGATTTACTTTGAATGGCTGCCATTATTTTTCAGTAAATTAGCCTACAATTCACATCCTTGACTGGATTATATATACCTAGTCTTGACAAAGAAAAATGTTAATTTCATATCATATTAAAAAAATTGAAGATGCAACAAGTCAGTGAACTTCACCTTGCAGTATTAGATAATTTCACAGTTAATTCGATCATAGTTAATACTTTTCACAAACTTCAGGCATGATTAGATACGGATTTACTCACCGAACGTTACACTGATTCACCTTCATTAATCCTTTTAACGGAAAATTCATTGCGTATGTTTTATAATTATGCTACACAGGTTACGTTTAATATTTTATAGTGCAATACAATAGAAAAAACAATTCAATGGGACATTTGTCGTCCACTTATTTTTTTATGGAAACAGAGACAAGTGATCTTATTGAAACTAGTATTAAGATATTGTAGAGAACATATTTTCAGAGGCTCTTATATCTGAAAAATTGCCACTACGCTTACCAATAGCCTGAAAGCCAAGAAACAAATGAATAAAGAGTACGGGTTAGGAATCCTTCCCAATAAATACTACTGCTTGGATTTTTTTAACCACATATATTGTTTTTTTATTATAAAGGGTCTGTCTAAGATTAATTGAGTGATCATATCTACCAACTGTTTATTAAGGGTGTTTCATTTATTAGATTCGATGAGGTGGCTAATCGACCTATTTCATAGTGTTTTATTTAGATAGTAGAGATATTGGAAGCAGGAACACAGTGCCTTGCAATATTTGCGATAAACTTATATAAATAGTGCTCAATTATACAGGGTGTCCCACGACTAGTGAAAACTATCTGTATATGGCAAAATACTCATAGTGAAATTATGAAAATTTCTACGTTCGGGTTTTCAGATACGATCTTTTCAACTAAAATATTTTCAAAGATGGCCGACTTCCGGTTCTACCAGAAGTTGACTGTAACTTTGTTATTTTGAATAGAACACCCTGTATATTAATACATTTTTGAAATCTACGTAATATTTCAGTATACTTTTGTCTGGAAAACTTTTTCCGAAAAATGCACACTTTTTGAGTTATTGATTTTTTTGTAGAAAATTTGACCATTGAAGACCCTTTTATAAATTATTTTTTTACAAGGGGACTCTTGAAGATATGAAAATGGTTTCCCTTCGGTTGCCTTAAGCAAGGTCAAGCGTATGCGAATATGTATAAATTTTTCATTTCATATAGGGTGTGTATAAAAAGTGTTCAAAGTTTAACTTCATAAATATCAAATTTCTTCATTTTTTTTAATAGAACCACCCTGTTTTTCTATTTTAATACATTCAGGAGAAAAAAATAAGGTAAGTTCATGTATACTGTGCTATACCTAAACCTCACCGTTATCCAGATATTAAATGTTTTCTGTAAATTTTTAGAGATGCAGGTGTGGTCTAAATTTTGATACAAGCACTAAGAAATAAAAATTATTATGAAAACTTGAAAAGATCGTATCCGAAAACCCAAACGTAGAAATTTTCATGATTTTACTATAAGTATTTTGCCATATACAGATAGTTTTCACTCGTCGTGGGACACCCTGTATAACAAACGTGAAATGGAGCCACATGTGACTCATTGTACATCCTCCCGAGGAGATCTTCTCCTAGGTCATCGTTCATCCTGTCCTTCTCAGGAAGTTGGACAGGTCACTAGGAGACATCTCCTTTATATCGGCAGGTGTATGGCCAAGACTCACCGAACACACTCTTTTATTGACGATAACTCCGGACACTCGCATAGGACATGCCTGACAGTTTTATCTTCCTGTTCACACATCCTGCATAGAGGTGTGTCCACTAGCCCCATAGTATGGAGGTGTTTCCTTAGTTGACAGTGGCCAGTCAGAAATTCTACTTTTATATATATTTATACAGAAATTTCAATTCTATTTTCCTCGAAAATACACTTGTGTCGAAATAATAAATATATTTTTGAGCTAAATATTTATATCCTGATTTGTTAGAGGGAGGAATACTTGTGAAAAGGAAGTTCACCAATGAGAAAAGTTGGGTTATATTATGTAAATGATACAATTGGATTAAATGTTTATCAAGCTTGTTATTATTTCGTGCTGAGATTGTTCGCTACCCAGCTTGGTGTGATAGAAGTTTTATATACACTGTGTTGTTCATACAAAACTGTTAAACGCGAGCTAACTTTTCTACCAAATATAGTTCATGAAAAATAGTAACAGATTTGGAGAGGTCGTTGGAAAATGAGCTCAAATGCTTTTCAATTGTTCTAAATTCACTCTCGTTTGATGAAAAAATGGTTATTTCAAAAAGTTGAACTTCATTTTCAGACCAATTTCGAAGACTTTTGAACGTGTGGGAATAGCTATTCGGATAGGTACACAGAATATGAGAATGATGGTGTGATTCGTGAAGCTAGTCGAGTGATATCCATATTTCGTTTATGGAAGTTTCTGTTTATTGTCTTTATTTAATAATTATGGTATGACTCCACCTGATAAGGGTTCAATCACTCACTTTTTCAATATTACTTGCCACTTATGTTCAATTATTGCCAACACTTGATAAGACAGGTAAGCACGCAAAAATTACTAAATGAAGTTTTTATTTATTTTATTACAAATTGAGATATTTGGATAGTGGAATATGTACTGACAATTTTAAAGTTCAAATAGTGTTGGATTGATAGTTTTATATCTATTTTATGGGAAAATGGGAAATTCTCAAATTATATGCAAAAAGTGCACTAATCTTAGATAAACTGGCAATAAACTAACTTCTGCTTCCAACGATTCAAAGCTATAACAGTCTAAAGCGTAAAAATGTTATTTAAACGTGAATTAGTTGTTTGGTAAACATAAAATGCCAGCTAGAAAATAAAGTTCCGAGAAAAGAATTGCATGTAGCTCTTAAAAAGAAATAAAAATCTAATACGACCATAATACTGGCGTAATTTGAGCATATAAATGACATTTTTATTTTTAAGGTCCCTATTATTAAATCGTATTGTTTGTTCTCTAAATGGAAAAATCTTCAAACATTTTAATGAGATTAAATAAACATAAAGTGTACTATTTCAGTTTATAGATTGCATAGATCGCTTTGCATCATTCAAATTAGCTCAAACACGGCAACTTCACAATTGTGAATTATTGTGAAGTGTGAATTAACTACAGGGAATAAAATCCATTAATTATTAATTGTTCTATGAAATGGTAAGTTTATTGAAGAAAAACATGGATCCAGGACTTGAATAATTGTGGTGATTCTTGTGGTGCGTTTATTAAAACTGTGGTGTGGAGTGTGAGAAACATAAAATGTTAAGTGAACGCTCTAATTGTACCTAGTATAACTCTTAGACTGGAGGCGTTGTGTCTTAAGTTTGACTATTAGTTGGAAAAACTGCATAAATAGCACCGTGGTCTCATGGCGTCACAATATCACTCCGTTCTTCAACCTGCCATGTCTCTCTGACGTGAAACGACATTTTTTGCAAAAATCGACGGAAAAGTAACTCGTTGGTCGCAGTTTAGCCAGGCATATCAGAAAACCAATCCGCTTGTAGTTTAATCCAATCCAATGAAATAATATTTTTGGAAAAAAACTATTTTCAATAATGAAATATTTCCTCTATTAACATACTGGTAATATAATAGTGCTGTGAATAAGATCAGAGGAATGAATGTTACAGAAAGAGTTATTTTAAACATAGCCCTATTTTGGTTATTTTTCAAATGTTTATAAAGTTGGTTATTGGGATATAATTTGAAATAATATGTTCATAAATTTCATAGTTTTGTATATTGCATAGCTTCCATCCAATGATTCTCATTTAGTTATCCATTTCAGGAATTGTAGTATGATTGAACCTAGATATATCTGGAAAGAATGAACCTAAACTGAAAATGTGACAATTTCGGACTAATGCAATTATTGGCGGACGGAAACTTTCGATGAATGAACTTTCAATTATATAAGTTTTGTTTTTTTAGTACCATTAGATAAGCTTTTGTCCATTCCATACTTCTTAAAATCCTAGATATAAGCTAATGCTAGATATAAGCTATTTTGAAATATTTTCAGGATTCAATGTTATTAAAAAAAAGTTATATAATTTATCCAGATCCGATGCATACTTACACTCCAGCAATCTCAACATATCATCAATAAAGCATCAGCTTCAACACTTGATTTATTGCCTGGAAAATGAAAAATTGAGGAAATTAATTTGTTACGGCAATATTATCCCTGTCTGATTGGCTCCATATATTAAAACTCGCAGATTCAATACAGATTGTACAGGGTGTGTCTTGAAATAGAAGAAGACTACGTCAGACAAGACTAGAAGTGGCCTGTCCGAGCAAAGCGTAGCCTTGTATCACCCGAAAACTCGAAGGTATGTTTCATCCGTACAAAATACTTTCATAGTGAAAAAATATTTTCATTTTCAACAGATGTGAAAAAATGTTGACAAAATTAAGCACCAATATGAAATAAGGGATGGACAGCATGAAGCCCAAATCGAACTAGGTATGGGAATAGTCAAAGTAACTCCGGCCCGTTCAGGAGAAATCGTAGAGATTTCCATAAATCTTTCTCAATACCTCCAAAGATTGAATTTTAATGCGAGTAGCCCTTCGATGAAGACAGTTTATCTTGCTTAATGCGATTAGAATCCATTATCGCGATCGAAAGGACGCAATAGATAACAATTATGGATCTAAAAAAGGGGCGCAACGACCATGCTATGTTGCCATGTTTGAAATTTTACGGTTGAAGTTATTATGTACAAATTATTGGTTCTATAAGTGAATATAGCTTATACTGTAAAGATTTTGGAATTAAGTGTTACTAATCGGTGGAATGTAAAGCAAAACTAAGGTTTAGAACTGCATGAACTGGTCCTAAAACAGTATTCGGATCCAAATTGATTCTCCATACTATTGTTGATGTAGTTTATAAGGAGTTCAGACGTGACTTAGATACACTGGTAATCCACAAAAAATATGATATATTTATCATTGAATATTGTCGCTCTGTTAATTACGTGATTACTGCATGAACAAATTAATTATTTGTAATCCAAACTGAATTATCATTACAAATCTGTAATGGTATGAACGACAACCATTCAATTTGTTCATAATGGGAACAGGTCGATGTTCAGCCTTGGGGTGAAGCATTCAATACTACCCTCAATATACCATAAAACGCTTGAAATACAATCATGAAAATTATTATCAATAAAAGTAAGCTGACGAACTCGCAAAAGCAGGATCGCCAAGCCTGTCGAACGATCGCGAACCAGCTGTGGACATTCCCAGATGCCCAACTGGGTCATTGTTAAAAGGGTAGGTGAAAAAACAACATAATTAACACTCGAATAATACGTCCAGGCAAGCACATGGGAAGAAATTCATGGTAGAACCACCAGAAAAAGCGAAGCGAAGTGGAAGAGCTGCTCTCAATGAGCAGTAACAAACTACGAACCGTTACGGGGCTACACTTACCACAAAGGAGCACCTGAACAAAATGAGGCTGTATAACGGAGACCTTACAAGTGGAAGATGCAAAAAGGGAACAACAAAACAGCTCTAAATAGATGCATATGTGAGACGAAGGAAGAAAACCACAGGAAGCAGAAACTTTATGGTAGATGAAATTAAGAACTACATTAGGATACACTAAAATCCACTTCTAAGGATAATCCGTGCAATTTTGTTGGCAAATAGTAGTATTGTTATAAAAAATATACTGCAACATACCAGAGAATGGTATTCTGATCACCATGTTGAGCAATATAGGACCTGTCAAGATATCTTATTATTCACCTTGTTATCCCAGCAATCATATTTTATGCAACGATGTTTTTAGCAATAGCAAGCAGAATAGCAATTAATATTGTGAGATCGAACAACTTTGTGACATGGACAGACTTAGTAATGAGGAGGGAAAATATCTGAGCCTTGCCTTTGGTATACCAAAGGTATACCTGATTATATTTCTCTGTCGATTTTTTTTTCACAATGAAACCGGGGCGTACGTATACCTTCTTGCGCTAACCTATATCTAATGATAAATGTATAAATTAATGAGTTTTCCAGAGTTGACATAGCACAATACAGGCAAATCTTGCCCAGGTTAAGATGCCAGATCTGGAAATTTTGATATGTTTTTGTATCAAATTATTGAATCATGTTATACAAATGTTAAATGGCAACGCTCAACTGTACTGAGCCCATATTGCATAGCAATTAGTCGACGGAAACTGCAACGACTTAGAGAGAAGATCGTAATGGTCCCGATAAATTATGGAACTGTGAGGAGTAATTATTTAGATTTATCGTACGCCTTAATTGTCTACACAAACTCAACCCTTGCAACCAAGTCTTCGTAGGCACCCATTCACGGCCGAATAGGAAACGGTTGATATTCACTGCAGGTGATGACAGTTTAGATACACATAATTTTCTGGAATTAAGTGAATATTTTTGAATCAGCTGGTAAACTTAAGTTTAGAATACAAAAAATTTAAATTCAATTTCGTTGTTTCTGCAAAAAAATCAGAAAAAAATACTTTCTCCGTTATTTTAGAAGTAAACTGTACTTAGTCACATCTGGTTTTTGGCATTTTGTTTCTTATTCTAATATGTTCGCTTGTTCCAATTTTTGAGAAAAACGAAGCAATAATTAACAAATGATCATCATTTTGGTAAGAAGTAAAACTTCGAACCGCTTTTCTGTAAATTTGCTAGATGGTGCTTAGTATGGGTTTTCTCTGGGGTACAGAATTATTGTTGAGCCAATTCAGTATCTCCTTCACAGTGGTAAAACATAGTAGTATTACACTACGTCATTACCGAAAACATTGGAACGAGCTTAGGCCAATCAGTGTTTCACCCACTATATTTGTAATTTTATAAAAAATTATGACTATTCAGTTGCAAGACCACTGAGCTGTGAACCATATTATTCCAACTACGCAATCCAGCTTTGGAAACGGATATGGCTTACGATGAATTAATATTTCTAGTATATTCAAAATCCTTCGTTGCTGAAAATCCTGATTTCTTCTATCAATTTTAAGTTATAGGTAGTGGTATTACAAATGAATCTTTGAATTTAATTGAATCATATCTTGTAGAAAGCTTCCAAGATGTCAGATGTCAACATAATACTTCTTCGTATGCAGACCACGAGGGTCTATATTAGGTCCAATTTCATTTGCCATTTACACTACAAGTTTCCTTTCTAGTTCCATACCGTTTACGGTATTATAAGCTGATGTCCATAAACAAAATTTATCATTCTATCCAGATGGATACAAGAGAGCTGTAGACTTAGTGAGCTATGAATTGCATAAATAGCTAATATAAGGACCACTGTCTCAAACCAAATGCATCCAAAACAAATGTGATTGTATTTGGAAATGGTATATTGTGTGATTAGTGGGAGAAGCATAATATTCTCAAACGACTGTGATACTCACAGGAGTTTCTTGATATACTTCTCCCACGAATTATACATACTATTTTTTTCCGATTGTTGGAAAAATTATTTAAAACCATTCCATTCAAGATGTAATCAAGTAAGTTGAGGATGGTTTCTCTATGTTCATATTGAAATATAGAAGTGGTATCGAGATAAACCAAACAATTAGCCACGCAGCTTCATTGTCTATAAATTCTCGTTGCCTTCCAGTACAATTTACAAATTATCGTACAAACTGTACAATGAATGAAAATATTAACAATTAACTTGTGTTCAAGAATATCGTTATAAATTAGATATTTTTCTACGACCGTGCGTTTTAACCCACTTTCCCGCACGCATTTTAGTTTTGAAAGTGTCACTTTCCCGCACTAGTGCGGGAAAGTAAAATGCGTGCGGTAAAGTGAAATTATGCAAATTTTGACCTTATTAGATAGTTCGGAAGTTATAACTATTGTGACTACAGGTAATAAAATATTCACGAAATAGTCCATCAAAAAAATCTTTTCAAGCTTTTTGTTGCATTTTCCATTTTTTGGAAATATAAAATAATAAGATATTTTTCTATAACCCTAACACCAAATAACTCCACTGGATCGGCAATTTAAAGTAACTTACAGAATGCAAAAAAATGTGTTTTAATATTAATATTCATAATAATTAGTAGTTTTTATTGAAATTTTTGTATATATGTATATTTATGTTGAAATGAAATAACTTTTGAAAAATGGATTAGTATACTTTTTTGTAGGTATATACGGCCGTAGAAAAAATAATGTTCCTAACTCACGCGTAAAGTGTCTTTCCCGCACTTGATCGCTTACCCGAACTCCGCTCCGCGTCGTTCGGTTCAACTGCTGTCGCGTGCGGGAAAGTATCACTTTCCGCAATAACTATTTTCTCCGATTGGCAGCAAATATTAATTTTGCTGACTGATATCAATCAGCAAAGTATTACTTTTCCTGCCTAGGCAGCAAAGTGGTTACTTTCCTGTCTAGGCAACAAAGTGATTACTTTGCTGCCTGTTATTATACATTTCCATAGCAACCAACCAAAATAGAGAGATTGTGGGAATTGTAATAATTTGCAAATACTGAATTCCTGAATTCCTGAATTTTCCCACGATCGGAGAAAAAACTATATTGAACTACAAACATTTTTGAAATGAATGATAGATCCGTATATTTCAGCCGTCAACTATCAGATTGATTTCCATCATCTGTCAGTGTCAGGCTTCTCTTTATTACGGTTTGATAATAGTTTTTCCTACAACCACTATGCAAAACAAGCTATTCTAACCCGAATTTTTATACGTAAAGCAAGCCTTTTCTCAATTGTTTTGATAACCGCTGGAAGAGTAATTTGAAAGGTACACACTATGGCACTTTTCCGCACCGACCTGTCAACTTTTTTTACAATTCAACCCAATAGTGAATTTCTTATTGGAGTACAATTTTCAAATTTAAACCAGAAGTAAATAAACTATCCGTTCCAAATTTATTAATTATAAAAACATCAACCTCATAATCATTATTTCAGGAATTAAGAACCAGGACTCAAAATAATGATATAATAATAATAATACAAAATTTTTCGAATTCCAAAAATCATTTATCAGATTTTTTTCCATTTTCATATTGTGAGTTCTTTCTGTTGAAAATTTAAATGAAATGACACTATTACTGTATTTCTTGGTCACATGTGGCCTAAGTACTGTGAGCCTACACTCACCCTCCCTACTTTACAGTTACAGATACTGTATTTCTTCCATTAATAAATGTGGTTGTAGGAAAAATATTGTGTACAGCCTGTACGCAAATTACTTCCCCCACTAGCTAGATTTGCGCACTAGTTGTGCAAACCACTATCCTTGCGATTTATTCATAACAATTTATTGTTGATCTCCTTTGATTTCAGAAATTATCTTTTCTAATACTTCACGGTGTACTCCCAATTTAAATATTCACCTCGCTCCATTCGTCTCAACTTCAGACTTGTCAGGTAATGAATCACTTCACTGCCTTGGTACATAAATATCTATTATGATTATCAAGTGTATGACATATTAAATAAAACAATATTATTGGAAAACACTGAAAATTAAATTAAAAACATAATTAGTTTTTAATCAAGTATCATTCTTATATCATGCTTAAAGTTAATTGAAAATTACAATGAAGTAATATGAAATTTTAATAGTAAATATTCTTCTTTATGTATGAAAGGTGCAGCTCCTAATTAAATTCAAAGGTGTTCACTGGATGGGTGTTGGTAATTTGTTTACCGCCAGGTAGTAGATTGATTATTTATATAAAATGCCTGCCAATAATGTGTGTGTCCCTCAAAAGTGTCAGTGGGTAATTTAGTTCCCGGACATTGCCGTTAACTGTATTGACACTATCGACTCATCTGAAAGCCAACTACCGAAATCTCTCAGTCAGTATACAATGTTTCAATAGTATTTATAAAGCCTTCCTGAGTCTAGCATTAATTATAAAATAATAATATTACAGTGGCTACATCGACAAGTTTAAATAATATACAAGTTAGGTTGAGGAAGAAAACACTCGCATCTATATGTTCTTTTCCAGATTTAATGTGATTGAGTGTATTCGGTGGGATATGCAGGTGCCTTATTTTTATTATTTTCCGTAAGCTTCTGGGCGGATCATATCTACCTTATTTCGATGAGGCGCAAATATTTTAGTTTATTGTAGCTATTGGAATAGAAATCTGCTGTGAAACAATAAAAACTACTAGGGTAATGCAAAACCTGATGAAATTGGAAACAAGGAGAAGAACTATGAATGTCAATGAAGCAAATGTTCAAAATCTTCACCGCGAACGTCTTGGCAACATCTTGTATAAAATTGTCCTCCAACATTATTTGACATGTCGATCGAGCAAATCGCTAGCGATATCCATATTTTTTGTTAATTTTGATTAAAAGCTTCAGCTTTGTACAGAATCTTTACATATTTCCATGAAAAAACGCTTATAACGCTAGATCAAGAGATCGCGTTGGTCACTCTTTTGATCCCAGCCTCTCTATTCACCGTTTGAGATATATTGTATTGAGGTACTGTCGAACATTGCGTTGGTAATGTGGTTGTGCTCCATCCTGATGGAGCCATATCAATAACCAAATTCTCTTATTCCATTCTATCTCAGTTGTTGGAGTATATTTGGAAACGATAACATTTTCCAATAGAGAATAAAGAGACCTTTCAAACGATATATCACAAGCAGAATAAACTACTTCTTTGAAAAAATTGAGGCGGTTGAAGGAAGGGTTGGTAATCTCATATTACAGTGAAAATATGTCGTGTTTCAGAGTCACTTAAGAGCGCTGCGAAGAGTTATAATCAAAAATGCAGATAACACATGAACAATTCTGGTTTTCAGGAAAACCTCAGTTTTCTGTATTACATCCTCCTGTTATCATACACATTCAATTGAATTGAAAGTATTCTGTTCATCTGTTCAATTTTAAAATTTTAGAATCATTCCACTTTTAGGTACGCTTCGCACCAAAACACTGTCATCATAAAATTTTTTTTCAGGTCTTTGAAGATACGATATGTGTTGTTTCTGGCTAGGGTAATGTGATATTGTTCTACGAAACAAAAAGGTCGATGTCTTTTCGAAACTTCAGAACAGGCAGTAACAAACAAATTTGTCCTGATAGTAGGAAGGATTAAGTTTATTGTTAATCGAAATATGTAGGTCCTTTGCCTTATCCAGTCTAGTATACGAACTTCACGGGGGAATTCCATCTGAGTTCTTCTTGAGTCGACCCCTTTTTGTTCATAAATAGGTTCTATTGTGCGTTTTAGTCACTTCTTTCCCTTTCTTCTCTGGAGGACTTTAAGTAATAATTTGTAGGTATGCCTTGTCTAAAATAAATTTCTGCTTGGATGGCTTTTCAATCGCAGATGTAATTTGTTTGTGATACGAAAGGGTGGAAGTGAAGAGCCTTTTAAAAATTAACGAAGGCTACCCCAGCAAGAATAAGTATAAATTCCTTATAAGAATAGTTCAAACCGAAAGAAATACAGGGCGTTTGTTATCAATACGATAGGTATAAAAAAATTTGAAAAATATAGGTCTACAAAAGAAATACTCTTCTTGTTCTTGTAAATTAAAGCGGATATACTTTTTGTCACACTTTTCTAACAAGCCTGACAGTATGATTTATGCTGCTCAAGTGAGTGTGTACGTAGTTTGAAACAATCTCAAGCTCATGTTTTAAGGTATTGGTTTTATATCATTGGATTGTTTTTATTATTAATTACTGACATACTTAATTTTTTTAACAGCCAATAAGGATATCAATGGTTCTCAATGTCTCAAATTTTCTCGATAATTATTTCATTCTTGAAATTTATTGAGAAGGATCAATTGTGAAAAATGATTATTAGGCCTCCTGAAATCAACTATAACTATTACAATTGAGTAGCTAGATCAAAGTGGTTTTGATAGTAAAATTGTTGAAATATGAAAGAAAAACAGTCATTAATCATCGAATCAGTTATATTCGCTAAAATATTCCCAAATTAGGAGAGCAAAGTGATAGAAATCTAAATTTGAATTGAACCAGACCCACTTTAGTGTATTACCATTTCTGTCCGTTGGAACATTTTCTCTAAATATAACGTGACCTTCTGCTGCTTTTTAAAATCAATCGTTAATTGCATAATTGAATTAGTTATAGGTCCTTTTTTAAGCGATTATTACCAACAAAAAAATCACACAATCTCTGCTGTGAAGCAGATAAATGGTTTTGGTGTGTATGGATCCAATATTTACATAATAACATTCTCAAAAGCAAATAAAAACCACTACTAGTGTTTCGTTTCGATCCCTGTACCTTTCGTCTATTTAGCTTGTTGTTTTTTTATCGTATAAGTATATTTCTGTAGTGTTTGCTCTGGCTGCTGAATAAAAGGAGTCTGTGTTTTTGATATCATAAAAACGTATAGCCGTAAAAATAAACCAAGAGATCATTGGTAAATATATGAGCTATTTCCTGTATATCTAGTGGCTTTCATCGGTAAACCTCGCCTCGTGTGAAGTAAAAAATAATAATGTGATAGACCAGACGATGTGGAAATAATTTTTAATGAATCAGGAATAATTGGTATAATACATAATTATTATTGTAGGATGTTGGTATTTTTTAGGGAAACCATTGTAATCAAATTCCCAATTTTTTCCAAGTTCCCAAATTGTTTATGGCCAGAAGCATTTCAGAGATTTAAAAAAAATGAAGTTATGATTTTGATTATTTTAATTCCAATTTTTTTTGTTTCAAGATTTTCAGATCATATTTTGACTAACCCCTTTCCAATCTAATTTGGAAACATGAAAAAAAAACGACGATAAATTATGAAATAACCTTTGTTTATAGTAATTTTTTGAATGAATTCTAGTTATTGTTGAGAGTTTTCAATAATAAAATATGTTGTGAAATTCACTGCTTCTCTTCTGATTTCATTTGATCTTACCAGGTCAATGAAATTTTGATACGCTCATGTCTAGAACTGTTTCCAATCGATAATCTTAGACATATGGCAGATGACTATGCATTTGTATTTTTTATTCAAATTATCTGTAATTGGAATATTAGTTCGAATGAAAAGTGAAATCCCAAGTATAATAATTTAATTATATTTAATTTGAAGCCTTTATATGTAAAAGTTACATGAATGTTACCATGTAGTTTGTGATAGGTTTGTTCCAGCCAGCGTCCGAAACCGTCAGGGTTCTGCACAGTAACTATTGTTCTAAACAGTCATACAAACAATCAATTTCTTGTTTCAGTCAAAATACAAAACGGTTTGGAAAATATTATTGCTACTAATCTGACGCAAGCAAATTGCTGTGTGCATAAGGGTATGTTCAGAGAAGGATGAAGTTGTTATATAATCTAACCATGAGCAAAACTTGATCATGTATCAAATTATTTAATAAGCATGCACGTCGAAAACTATTTGAAAATTATTGAAAATCAGTTTGTGACATGAGGCTGGAACAATCCTCATGTGTTTCAAGTAGGCTCACATTTTCAACTCATAATATGAATTAAAAATTCTTTTTATAATTTCTTGGGAAACTAAACCACAATATTTTTGAAAGAAATTTCCAATAATCAATTACCTGCGTTATCAGGATAGCATCATAAGTTTTTATCCAGGTTTTCTTATGATTAATAATTTGAATAGTTGTTAATCGATACACATTTCAATACACAATATCACAAAACTGAATATACATATTTTGAAAACTTAAATATTCATACACAAAAAAAGTATCAAGAAACGCGTTTTATTAACAACATTTCCAATATAAGCGAAAAAACGCGCTATCCCAATTAAAAAAACCGTTCCTGGAACGTGCACTTCACTGGATTCCATTTCTAGTAGACTATCATATCGTTGGAATGTCATAAAATGAAATATTTCATTTAACATTTTACCGGAGATATAATCTACTATGAATGGACCTTAATAAAAATTTGATAACAAAAATTTTGCAGTCTTACAGCCTTATTCATAGTCATATTTAGTGGCTACTAACACACCACTAACATCCCACTAAAGAAATTCGTATTCATAGACGTATTTAGTGGCTACTAAGATCGTACTAATTTTAGTGGGCAATACATTTCTTAGTGGCGTTACAATGGGTATTTAAGTTACTTTTATACCTAACCTAAAAAGTCAACAAACGTCAAGCACGTAAAATCGAGCGTTCACTTCGTGTAGAAGATACAGTCATAGATAAAAAAATACTTATAGATGGGAAACTGACCCGTGGCGCCCTCTATTCATACGGGTGGCGCTACCTTGAGTGTCCCGTCAGTACTTCTGGCACAAATCAGGTTGTGAACTTCGCTAACAGCCGAAAAAAAAGATTCCTGTAATTTTACAGTTTTTTTCGGGATATTCAAAATTACCGTAATTTTACTTTTATTGCAAAATGACATTTACGATCCATTTTTCGATATTTCATTTAAAATTACTCAACATTGGATTGATATTGCAATAATAACAATGAAAAGTCAAGTGAAATTAAATGAAATGTCAAAAAATGGATCATAATAATGTCTGAATTGTGAAAAATGAAGCAATAATCATCAAGTTCATATATTTTATTGATTAAAAAGAGTATACAATAAATGAAACGTTTTTGTACATATTTAAATGAAAAACATGAAGAAAAATAAATGTTGGTAATTCAACAATGATGCTGGGAAGTTCAAAGTTGTATGGAAGAATAATTACTACTTCTGTCACTTTCTATTTAATGGAACATGTTTTTCAATGAAGATAAAGCTTACCGTGTGCACCTCACATTACAGTCTTTCACAAAACATATTCTTGACATTGTCTCCTAAAGTAAAAGTCCCACTATGAACAATAAAAACCAAATACGAATACTCAACATACTCAACACACACACAAATAAGCAGTTGTCAATGGTTGTCAGGTTAGGATGTCAGCGCTAATATATATGTGGAAGAATCTGCAACTACTACTAACGGCGTTACAGTTTTCATTAAATTACAAATTTTAGTACTGACGGGACTTTTTATGTTGCAGCACCCACGCGCCTTCAGAGATCCCCTACGATACAGTAACAATGTATACCTATCTTCTACATTTGTAAAATATAGTAATAATTCCTCATGTAAGTATATATTTTGATTGGCAGTATCTGCAGAATATTTAATCGGTTAATATAAATTTCTTCTAGAGAAAAAGACCCCGGTCACAAAATTGGGACAATTATTAAAAGGATCTATTTATTGAATTTTTAAAAGGCGAGATCCCCATTATCAAGAACAAAACCTCTATTTTGCAGTCTATCATTTGTTATAATGTTATATATAATTACAACTGCAACTATAGCTGTTTTTGTTGTATCCAAATTTATATTTATCCGATTAAAAAAACATCTAAATTTATTTTTCATCACACCAAACACTCTTTCAATAATGTTTCGGGTAGATATGTGCCCTATTATATCTTTCTTCTGCCTCATTTCTTGGATTCAATAATGGCGTTTTTGTAAAAAACTGTTTATCATTATAAACTACCAAAGGATTTTGCTTTTCCAAGAAAACTTTCGGATTTCGGATCAATAAGCTAATCTAACAACCACTTCTTCAGATTCCTGGCCTCTTGCTTTGCGGCATCCGGCCATCCAACAACCAACATCTCAAATACAAAATGAAATTTCCATAGTTGCCGCATTCATTTTTCTGCTAATATTATTTTAACTAGTGGGAAAAAAATATGCGACTATGAATAGGAAACGTTAGTGGCTTGTTAGTATGATGTTGGTGGCCACTAACTAGTGGTGTTTTAACATTATTTTAAGTAAACGACTATGAATAAGGCTGTTAAACTTCAAAATTTTTTTGATTGTCTAGTTGTCAAATTCTTTCCGTTGTGTCAGTTAGGGATAAAAATCAATTTTTACTTATTTTTCTTGACAACGGTAGCTGGAACGCTACCGAAACGTTGAAATAAAGAATTCAAAAATATTGTGGTTTAATTTCCCAAGAAATTATAAAAAGAATGAATAATATACCACAAGGAACATACAGAAGATATGAATTAAAAAATTGTAGCTATTGCACATGTATATCTTATACAAGTTTTGATTCATTGGTGAGCCACTCTGGAAACTGTGATTCGCTTAACTCTTCGCTGAACTTTCTCACTTATTATTTCCACTTAGTAGAATAAATGCACTTGTTTTCCATTTTCACATCAAATCTGGAGTGCAAACTATCGCACTTTATATGCGAATGCCCATAACTAAATATTTTTTTCTACATTCATGCAAAAACAACACTTTAGTGAACCACATTTAATGGAAAAAGTGGTACTTTATTGCACTCATATGTCATTCTTGTGTCAGTTTTGTGATGATTAATGACAAACATAAACATTCAAATTAAATAAAAATCCATAGCAAGTATCTGATCCTGCTTTAATACAACTATAATATATGTATATCTTACTACTTAGTCTCAACGAGTTACAATTATTGCAAAAATCTTTAATTATTTAAAATTTAAATGGTCAAGGCGAAAACCAGCTATGATTGAGTACTGACAAGGTGGAGGCCATAGAGATACAAAAAAGAAGAACGGGTTGAGTTTATTAGGTTAGATTAGGTTTTTGACATATTTATATTCTAATTTTCCAGTTTTTGCATGAATTTAGAAAAAATATTGTATGCAACTCTTGCAAAACGTGTTTTTTGCACTTGTTGCATAAATAACTATTGTATAACCACAAAAACATTATTGATGCAGAAATGTTGAACTGCAATCTCCAATATCATGCTGCGGTTTTGGGCATAGCATACATCTTTGTAGAACATTTTTGACCTGTGCTTTTCTTGGACATCAAACTCTTCATTTGAAAAATCAATTGCACAAGATGCAAAGGAGTTGGCATCACAAAGACCCTCATGTCATACATAACAAACTACTTTAATATTGGCTGAATAATAGTTAGTGTAATTATGGCATGCTAGTGTAACATGCTGTTCAGCTGTTACCTTTTTCGTCTTGAAACTATTTTATCTATCGAATTTTTGTGAATCATCTGTCACTTCCTCCCAAATTACTGTTAAATTTTTGAGTATGCTGTTTCTTTGTCGCAGTAGCCTCTCCAATATTGAACATTAATTTTTATCAAATTTCCCTTCCATTTTTGTCTGTTGTTGTTCGAAATTTTAATTTTCGAATGGATCTCTTTCTTTCCTCTAACTGCCAGTTTGAGGGCAACACATAATTTATATATTTTTCTTTTGAACAATTTTCTATTGTCTGGATGGTGAGTTAATTATTGTATTTTCCCTAGGTTATTTTCTAGTGCTCACAGCTTATCTATATGTATTGCTCATTTGCTAGTTTACATTTTTTTGTATATTTAAGGAACAAAACGAATAGAATGAAACAGATAAGTTTCATTTTAACACGTGGAGTTTGGGTTTTGTATGCGCTATAGCATAAACTCTTTTTTTTACTTTTTACCTGATCTGTTCTATTCATTAATTCCTTCCTAATGATGTTTCCAGCTCCTTATCCCTTTTTTCTCTTTCTTCTGTAGCTCTACAGCCGGCAATTTCCAGGCTGATTTAAGGCAAATTTCAGGCAAATTCCAGACAAGGTATTTTCAAGCCAACTTCGCTCCCGATCCGTGCACGAGAGGAGACATCTCCACCGCCGCTATCGCGCTAAGAGCTGCAAATCTCCTCAGCCCTCTAAGATTAGTTATTCCTTCGTCTTATCTGTAGCGCCTGTAAAATTTGAATTCGGCGTTCTAATTACATTTTAGTATTCTCTTCGTATGGTTTTTTTAATTGAATTCCAAATATTTCAAGAAATAATAATTATTTCCATTTTGTATTGATTATTCAATAATTATTCGATGTTAATTTCCACAAGGTGTTTCCAGCTTTCCACCTTTGCTTCTGGTTTTAGTTGATTCGATTCGATTATGCAGCTAGTGGCGTCCAATTTAATATTAATTGTACATCCCATCCCAGTGATAGCCTATAAAATAGTTTCATTGGTGCCGAATTCCACTCCCTGAGGTAAAGTGCTTTAGCCTGGGGCTTACTAGGTTACACTAGTCTCTGTTTAAAGTATACTATGTATACTGTGACGACAGAAATAAGCTGGACGCTTGTACACCTATGTACAACACTTTTCCGCTTAACGCGTTTTTTTCCTTTCTTCTCGATCTTTTTGGCTAATGTATGATTCGTAGTCTCCTTTGTGAACATTGCCCAGTATATACGCAAAGCATAAATCACACTGGTCAACTATGTAGAAAAGTGGATTACAGTAATGACTTTCATGCAAATATGAGAAGCCTCTCAATCTCCTCCATATTTTTAAACATGACTTCTGTAAAACACGACTAATACATTTTTTTATTGTTCCTAACACTTTCTTGATAACTTTAACTAATATTTTCTCCTGCCTTTTTCCCAGCTTCGATGTTTTTGATGTAGTATAAGTTGAATTATCACCCCATTCATTTCATTAGAATGAATGAGTTACCGTACTTTCCATCTCAATTTTATCAAACATTGTTCTTAAGAAAGTTCATCACATTTTCCATTTTGAAAACTAGAGAATTTTCAATTTTTCCTGGTAATTGTGTCATCGTTCTGGCTAGATAGTACTGTGGGCAGATTGTTAAGATATGGCTAGATGAAAGCTGCTTATAACAATAACATCATGGTGGCACTTCTTTGGTGATGACCTATATAGAGCAGTTGAAAACAGTTTGTTTTCTCCTTACCCGTGGAAGAGGTAGCTTAGTTCGCACTCGAGGTTTGATTTCTTCAAGCTTGGAGTCACTTACGTTCCACAATTGCTTGCCAGGTGTTATACAGGATGGAGGGGATTAATAGTTGGATTGAAAATTCAACTATTAGCTATTGTTGGGAGTATGATCTAATTTAGTCCATCAAGTATTTGTTTCGGTAGGAAGGTAATACTTTTGCTCATGATTTTGAATGTCATATTGGCGAAAATATCTATTATCCACAGTATTATTTAATTTAATCCACTCACTTATCTTGTTGTTCAATCACATCTGAATTTTTGGTAAATTATTGAAAAAATATTTTTGAAGTTAATTTGTTCGCTTGGTTTATATCAAAATAACATATCCGTTGAACCAAATTAAAAATGATGGAATCATGTTAATTACTTATTATATAAGTTGATGTGACTATTGTGTTTATTGGAGAAATGGTGTAGCCTAACCAATTTGTTAGTTGTTTAATACACTCACCGAATCGGTTTATAAAACACGCAGCCAATCTGATTATATTCAGGGTATCACCCAATAATTATTCAGAATAGGCTTATCATTCAAATGAGCCGCCTGAATTTCCAGTTTGACGACATTTTCCACCTGAATAAAATGGATATTTGAGATAGTCTAGCATATCCTATTGTTTACTTCTCACGTCCAAAAATTCAAGTACCAGTTCATAGGATAAATCAAAGAGAGCATTGTAATGTAATGAACCAATAGACATGGAGCAAATTATTAATAAAAACAAGTTGTAGTTCAATACCTTTTCAGACGCATATCTTCATTTATACTGTTTTATAACACTTGAACAGGTTAGCATTCTATCTCTAAATATTTTCAATAGTGATGTATTGTTGAAACTTGATGCTGTAAGTTAACAACAGACTACATGTATGAGAGTGATTTAGGACTATCCACCACAAAGCAATTCTCCGAGTAGTAATTCACTGCTCCTGCAATTCACCGCATAGACAATTCATAGAGAAATGGAGAATAAGTTGCCAAAACAAAACTTATATGCCTCCTTAGAGTGATGAAGATGGCCCATATCTGAATCTTTGGATATTCGTCGATTGAATCAATGTAAGGTGAATTGACTGACGTATTTGAATAAATTCTCAAACCCACTTTTGGAGGATATTTTATTTTATAACAAATAATCATCGAGTTCCGTCTAGACGAGTTTGAAAATAGGTGCTGTCTAATTAAACAAACAATGAGATTAAATGGTCAGATGGTTACACGACGTTTTCTTCTTATCGGGCGATTTATTTTGCATTGCATTCTGGATATTTTGATATATAAATCACAAGTTTTTCAGAAGTTTGGAAAAACATACACGTCAATAAATTCAGAAATTCATGGATCGGAATAAAATGAGGAATTCTTTAATTGAATCAAAATGCACTTAATAGTTATTTATGCAACAAGTGCAAAAAGTAAGTGTTTTTTGCACGCGACGTGAAATTGTCCAACGAGGTCTTTAGGCCGAGTTGGACAACACGTCAAATGCAAAAAACACGTTTTGCAAAAGTTGCATACAATATTTTTTCCACATTCATGCAATTACTGGAAAATTAGAATATAATATGTTGGGAACCTAACCTAACCTAATCAAACTCAAACCGTTCTTTTTTTTTGTATCTTTATGGCCTCCACCTTGTCAGTACTCAATCATAGCTGGTTTTAGCCTTGACCATGTAAATTTTAAATAATTAAAGATTTTTGCAATAATTGTAACTCGTTGAGACTAAGTAGTAAGATATACATATATTATTGTTGTATTAGAGCAGGATCAGACACTTGCTCTGGACTTTTACTTTATTTAAATGTTCATGTTTGTCATAAATCATCACAAAACTGACACAAGAATGACAGATGAGTGCAATGAAAATTTTATTGCACTAGTGCAAAAAAGAACCATTTTTTCCATTAAATGTGTTCCACAAAAGTGTTGTTTTTTGCATGAATGTAGAAAAAGATTATAAAATAGTTTTAGAATAAAAATAATTGAGAAAACTAAAAAAAACTATAACTCCAATATTAAGTATACAAACTGTGAAGTGGATAAAATGGAGGACTTTCTTGAATCATAACTATTTTTTTTATTGAACCAGAGCGAATTCAAGACATTTAAAAGTGCATTTTAACTCACTTTTAACGAAATTTCTGAATCTGTTATTCTTTTTCATGATTGCTATTTGGTAAAAAAGTTAGCTCGCGTTTGATAGTTTTTTACAGGAATCCCAAAGACCGTTAACGGTTAACGTACGAACATTTCATTTGGCGTTTTCATTTTTTGTTTGTCCAGAGCATGAATGTTTCTTCCGCTATTTGGAATAAAAAACCATATTTTCGCTGAGAAGTGAAAAATGGGAACCAAATTACATCGATACATCATTGGAAATGTCAACGTTTTTTACTAAATATTTATCATGAATTGAATAATCGGAAATATCGGACTTGTAAGTAATCTGGCACTTGGCTTCCAGCTGCATTTTGAACGGGGTTTCATTTTCGCAGGCTGACGACCTGGTGCTAAAAAATCGTAGAATTCATTACCGCGTCGGGGTATCGAACCCATTCGACAGTCACTTGATACTACGACATAAATATTTAATTGGGATAAACGTAGTTTTATTACCAACAGGAAATTTTTCGTTTGTATTATTAATTATAAATATAATTTGCAGTCAGAATATTAATAGCTTATCTTGTAGAAATGGTTCAAAAACAGGCAGTTGACATTAAAAAATTATATATGACAATTTTTGTTTTAATTAGCTGAAATTTCCACTTTATATTCAGCTGATTAATCGTGTAAGAGGATATGAAGTTATCTATTATTTTTATATCATATTTTGTGCAGCAAATGAGCCAAGACTATTGTTTAAACTACAAGTTTAATTTTTGAAATAAAGACGCAGTAAAAATATTGTTATTGTACTGTCAACCTAAACTCTGCTTAGTCTGCAGCACCCAAATACCTGATAGTTATTAATTTAATGTCAAATTAGTGAATGAACTGATAAAAGATAAATTTAACTGCTGCCCCTGCCACGCAGATCGCTTGTGATATCAATATAAAACTTAAGTTTGTTGTAATAAATTCATCACAGCAGCGTTATAAAGTACCAAGTTTTAAACTGACAACAGCGTCATCTTAAAATCACTCTAGCTCCCTTATAAGAAATTTTTAAATAAATAACGTTTGACAGGAGTGTTTTCGGACATCTTGTATGAGATTCTAGAAGGTTAGAGAATGGTTAAAGTGAAAACTTAATTATTCATAATTAATTTCTTCGTAACAAGCCTTTGCCACAACGAGAATGTACAATATAATGTTTTGATTATTTTTAAATGATATCTGAAATGTATAAATTTTTTTACCTACGACCCCCCCTGTAATCAGTCAATAACACACAGTCGGCGCTAGTGTAATGACGTCTATTACGCACGGTAAAAAAAACGCACAGCTGTAAAGTAAATCGCACGGCTTCCCTAGCAACATCTTAGCAACTGTCAATAGACGTCGCCATTTTATTCAAAAATCTGATATAAGCCGTCAAAACATCAAACTTAGGTATAGGCTGCAATAGCGATTTGCGTAAGAACTGTCAAGAAACTTTTAAAACACTTTTTTATTATCCTTATAACTTATAACTGGTTTGTGTATTTTGTGGAAAGCTTTATTCAATTAAAAAATGTCGAGTGAAAGTGAGATGGATTTAATATTATCATGGAAATCGCAGAAATAGCCAAATATTGTTGATGTTGTTCAAATATTATCAATAATAAGAGTATAAATACATGTAGAAGTAGGTCGTAGGTAAAGTGTAGTACGTAACTAGTGTTGTAGAGCATCTTACGCACTCACGAAATTACGCACTCGCCACTACGCGGCATCGTGCGTAACTTTTCCATTCGTGCGTAAAATGCTTCTTACCACACACGTTACGTAATATACTATTATGTACATGATTGGTAATCGGCTCTATTCGAGATTAAAAGTAACAAAAAAATTTATCTATAGCGTTTATATTCCATTGAAAAATCAATTTCCAGCTCCATAATTAACTTTTATCCACCAAAAAGGGTTATTCGAGTACCTATATATAAAAGGTGCTTAAAGTTCAAACTCCGTATAGTTTGAAGTATTTCCCACACTATTTAATAAAATTAAGTGCAGTTTGTGAAGCAATATATTCGGTATGAGTGGAATATAAATAAAAATTAATAACGCTATTTTTAAGAATCGTTAATTTGAATAAACTGAATATTATTCAGAAAAACAAAAACACCTTTAATCACTTTATTTATTGAAACTATTGACACTCAGATGCTTTAAATTTTCGACCAATTTATCAATCTAAATTTGTAGAAATACGTAAAAAAGATACGGGCTCTTTTAAAACACAGGTTTATAAACCTTTCAAACAACATAAAAAAATCAAAACATTCCTCTCAATCACGCCAACAGATGCAGCATGTATGTTTTTTCCGAACATGCAGGCGGGATTCATAAATTACTTTCGAATGAAAATATTTGGTAGATTAAACTTTATTTTGTTTGATTTTTTAAATTAAAAACATGTCCATGATACCATTTCTCTCGTTATTTATTTGAAAAAAAAAAGCTTACTGGCCTTTTTATTATTTCTGTTTCAAATTTATTCAGCATCTGTCTCGCAGAAAGTTTCATTGAAGTATATAATTTTGTCGGTATGTGGAAAAATGTAAAATTGGTTATGTGGTCGGAGTAGGTAATATTGAAAGCGTTCTTATCGTGCGGGTTCAAAAGTCACCAACCATATGTATCAAATCAGAAAACACAGGTTGCCAAAATGTGTGATTACACTGGTTGACGACTTTCCACTTTTTCTTTCATTCTCGAAATAATCTATCAAACTAAGTACCATTTTTTTTGTTTGAGTATTCAAAAAACCGGAAAATTACTACTTATTATTCATATTCTCACTTTGAATTGTCAAAGTGACAGAGCTGACATATTTAAATGAAAACTTAGCTGGTGCGAGACTTTTTAGAATCGCTGGAAACTAAATACATATTATCCCTCTTTTTCCGTAAAAATTGCAAAGTCTTTCTTATTTATCCTACGGATTTCATTTGGAAGTTATAATTTAACGCAATAAAAGGAAACAAAAACTGTGAGTATGTCCTGGTTGAATCGTATGACCCGTATGATAAGACTGCATCTGACTATATATAAGCAGATATAACATGGTATAAGCTCCGAATAGTAATTAGCTAAGTATAGGTTTTTCACGACGAAATTACTATGATTTCATTTTCAGTTACTTTCTTGCTTATCAAAATAAATATTAATTCATCAACCGTGAATACAAAATATTTATCCTCAACACCCAGGGCAATTATACAATTAATACTGTTAACGGGTTGGCATAACTTCAAACCGTTGTCAGATCAACTGGTGAAATTCCCCAGTTTTTTTGACGATTATTGACATTCGATCATAGTCTAATATTATTTCTGGTGCTTTTGTATTCATTGTTCTTTTTAAGATTAAAAAACAGTTATTTCTATAACTAATTATTAAGGCAAATCTGCAATGTTTAGTTGATAAAATGCCGAAGCACATAAACAGTAAATGTCAAGAGATGATAACATCTTTCTTAAGCTATTTTGAACGAGAATGCCGAAATGGGGGACTGCTTCCCCCGCTTTTTGGTGTAGGAGACGTAAGTCTGCTATTAATAATAATAATAAAAATAATAATAATAATGACAATTTAACTCATATATAAAAAATCGCATATGCCACAGTACAATTGTCACTTTGACAGCGTCAAAAGTTAGCTGAAACTTTCACAGCGATAAATTAACTCCAATGTTAAAATGTCATATACCTGGAAAAGTTATTGTCACTTTGACATCGAAAAACTGACATTAGATGAAATCGCTCCACCTTCGGTGTCGCGATTTTATCATGTCAGTTTTTCTCGTAAAATTAGTGATTGGCAAAACTGTTTCGTTGCAAAGAAAAATTTATCCGATAAAAAAAAGCTCTTGTGTTTTTACTGTTGATAAATTAACTCCAATGTTAAAATGTCATATACCTGGGAATGTTATTGTCACTTTGACATCGATAAAAAAGGCGCATCCTTTTTTATCGCGATAAAAACCTCTCTTCCTCAATTTCTAGTAAGCGGACGTCACTTTTACACAATGACAATGAGATAATTATTGTTGTTGTTCATCGATATATTCTGTCGTTAATTTATCTTGCCAAAAAAACACTCGAGCTTTTCTTTTATCAGATAAATTTCTCTTCAACTCAAAATTTTGTCAATCACTAAATTTGCTCGAAAAACTGACATTAGATAAAATCGCTCCACCTTCGGTGTCGTGATTTTATCATGTCAGTTTTCCTCGTAAAATTAGTGATTGGCAAAACTGTTTCGTTGCAAAGAGAAATTTATCCGATAAAAAAAAGCTCTTGTCTTTTCACTGTTGATAAATGCACTGCACTGGTTTTTTCACTTATGCATTTGTTCATCAATTATCTCAGTTCTGGTCACCATAATAAATAGTTTGACATGTTTGTCAACAACTTATTGAATTTCTAAACACTAACAATAGATTCATTGAATTGTCCTGCCGAATTACACTCGATGTTTGTATTGATATCAGGTGAATTTGTGTTGTTCAACTTCTAAACTGTTTCCTTTAGCAATTTGACTCAAAAAACTGTCAACGAAAAAACGATGTGTCGCGTTTTTAATAGTTGACAGTTTTTCTCGTCTAATTGCTAGGCAACAGTTTCTCATTGAACAATCCAAATTTACCTGATAAAATACAAACCTCTTGTGCAATTATAAGTGATAAATGCTTCTATTCACCAAACATACAGTGCATACAAGTTAAGATATACATGAAAAGGTGAATAATGTTACATAGCAGTTTGCCAAATGGCAGGGTTCAAATTTCTTCAATAAATCAAGAATTTGCTTCTCCACTCAACCAGTTAAATACTTACCTATACACTAAAACTATGAATACATTTTAAAAATAAAAACAAAAAGAGTCAAAAAATAATAAGGGAACAAAAATAAGAATAAACTGAGAATACAATATTGAAAAACCGTTGGAGATCCATAGCCAAAAAGAGAATTACAAATCCATTATCATTTGCAATTAACATTTTGTGTAGAAACCAAAAATTAGAAGTTTCATTACAATTTTTTTTTTACTTTTTCATATGATATCAAAACCAAACCAAAATCAAAAGTCTTTAAGCAACCCCAACAAAAAATATTGAAAAATCCAATCAATATATCAACAAAATATAAGATAATATGTGTGATAATATGGAAGTAATGAAATTGTTTCAGATGCTGTTAGTTTTTTAAGAGGCGGGTACCAAGGTTGTGTTTTCCACAGCATTTGGCCGCTACTAACGAGTGCTGCGGTCAAAGATTGGTCGAATTTTCCTTTTTCTGCGAGTACTAGAGATTGATTGTCCCAAGGCTGTTGACCCTTTCCCCATAATATCCCGTTAATTTTTCAAATATTGGTTCTTTTTCAAGTCTGCAGATGGTATGGCCGGTTCGGTTTCCTTCCTTCCGTTCAGTGTTGGTGCATTCGAATGAGGACAATTTTTTGGGGTATTCCATTCTGGCAATAGTTTTTGTCTGGTTTCTTTTGAAAGACCTTTAGTTAGATAGATGTTCCACCTCGCAACTAGATCTTCAGATAGATCTTTTCCGTATTCTGGAGTAATTTCTGGGTTTTCCCCCAAAATGTCGATTACCCCTGTGGTTGCGTCATTTGTTTCCTCCCACTCTTCTATGGAAGATGTTGAGGTAGTGGACGAAGTATCGCTTTCTGAGTCAGAGCTACCTGTCGACAAAACAATTTTTGTTATGTGTTATGTAGTGTTATGTAATAATTGCTAATAAATGTTTACGTCAAATGTTTCATTCCAACTGGTTATAATCACTTTGCTGCCTAGGCAGGAAAAGTAATACTTTGTGGATTGATATGTGTCAGCAGAATTAATATTTGCTGTCAATTGAAGAAAAAATTTTCATCCACCTCATCATTATATTATCCATGAAATTCCTTTGGAGTGCATTTAAGAATTGAAGTGAATATAATTATCTATTTTTAATTATCGATTCTGTTGAATATTACCTTAAACAGCAATTTATGGGTGGAAGGTCTCATATATTTGGCTTCGTATTCAACTGCAGGTATTTTGGATAATGTTTTATATTACCTAAAACCACAGACTTGCGAAGGATGTTTATTCAGATATCCTACGAGGAATTTACTCCGGATATCCTTGGCTGGTCCTTGATGGTCTACTAACCACCCTGGATGCCTGGTATATCAAATAATTTGATTGATTTATGCACCACAAGAACCAAAAACAATAAACACACACGTCGACTTTAAATAATCTACGGAAGGTCAATGCGTGACTACAGTAGCGTACTAGAAACTTATTGTTCGAAGTGATAGCCCAAGCAGCATTATTTTGACTTCCGGATTACTTGAATAAATTTGGTTTCGAGTTTCATTAAGTTGTTCGCACTAACGTTCTCACACAACGATATTTCATAACTCAATCTGTGGTTGGAGGCGATCGAGTCAATAACCACTCGACGTCAGCATATCGAACGTTATTTTCAGTTAGACAGACAATAGTCGCTCGACGTTCATTTCCACCTTTTTCGTATCTTTGGACTAATCTCAGAATAGATCGTATACCTATAGTTTATGATTATTTATAACAATTTATATACGAACCCAAATCCCATAACCAGATTCACTGACCGTGGATTACTGAAAAGGTTCAACAAAATTGATTCATTGAAAAAAATGAGCTGCATAAATTGGAAACAGATTTTCAGATGTTTAAGTCCTGTAAGGAGAAGATCCACACTTGAGTAGATACTAGACAAATATTTAGGGTGCCAGGTATTCCGCGAACATCCGTGAAATTTCACGTGAGAGTAAACTTTATACTGTATCTGTAAAGTAGGGAGAATGAGTGTTGGCTCACAGCACTTAGCACTCATGTGACCCATTGTACATCTTCCCAAGGAGCTTTCCTCCTAGGTCATCGTCCATCCTGTCCTTCCCAGGAAGGTGGACAGGTCACTAGGAGACGTCTCCTTTATATCAGTAGGTGTAGGCCCAGACTCACCGAACATACACTCTCTCATTGACGATAACTCCGGACACTCGTTTAAGACTTGCCTAACAGTTTTATCCTGCATAGAGGTGTGTCCACTAGCCCCATAGTATGGGGTGTTTTCTTATTTGACAGTGGCCAGTCAGAAATCCCACTGTTAAACATAGGTTTATTCCGGTCATCGCCAAATATTTCAAGCTCCCCAGCTTCTGGGGTCACCCAGGGTGATCCTAGCAAGACTGTATCCTTTGATTCCATCCTATCTTTTAAGGAATTGAGCATGAGTGTGACGTTTGGCTAGTTCCGCAATTGTTTAAGTCGTTAGGCCGTAGGTGTCACTGGGTCCTAAAATTTTCAGTCCAGCCGCTTCCGTGGCTGAAGAATCGGCAATGGAATAACTTCAACTCTTATCGTGCCCTTTAACTCACGTAAGAATAATATTATCATTTGTCGAGACGTTAGCTGAATCTTGATGGCACTTTAGTACTAGCCCCGATATAACTCGCATTTTGTTATGTAATTGCCAGAAATTACTCATCTGTTTAGTTCATATCGAGATTCCAAGCCAGTTCTGTTTTAACCACTCAATCTTCAGGCCTAGTACTCTGGAGTTAACTTCATATAAACTCCATCTATACAAAATAAGATTGGTTCAAGAGTTTGCAGTCTTGATGTTGGGAGAATGCTACAATGAAAACCACAACTTTTTCAAGTAACGTTTTGTTTTGCGAGAGGCCTATTTTTTATCAATGGAAACGTTGCACCGTCAGTATGCTTCTGTTTGTTATGCTGGTAGCAATTCCCTTCTATAGAACTTCATTTGAAGAGTATTAAAATGACATCTCGATGTTCCTTTTTGATCGAAAGTCAACGGACCTCTGCGTTTGTTTCAAAATGTTTCGTTTTCATCCGGCCACCCTGTATGTTATTAGTGTACAGCTGACCAGTCAGTCAAGTGATTTCGCAATATTCTCACTTACCTACACAACATAAAAATAATTGGCGGTCCAAAATATTGAAGAAAAATTCATTCAATGTGACTTATAATGATTTTGCAGGTTCGTGACAAGGTTGAACAAAATTGATGCTGATTCATACCTCTCCATTTAAAATTGATGGTATAAAAAGGGGTACATTTTTAACTCCAAGGTTATAAGAATGACGATGTCATTGAATTATTCTGAAGACCTATATTGCATATTCTATAAAAAAGTTTAATATTTCTACCTTTGGACTCTAAACTTATATATTGGCAAATCTTCACTGCTTAAAATATAATATATTTACTCAAAACACTTTATGATCTCATATAACATTTTTTAGGTAAAATGTTGAGATCGGTTGATTCCAGTATTTCAATTATCAGATGTTTTCGCGAGACAGAAATTAATGGAAACTTATGGAATAAAAATCAGCAATTTTAACGGAGTATATCAGAAGGAGAGATGAAAAATGGAATATTATATTCCAATGATATTAACACACCTTTTCAATGAAACTGTGATAAAACATGGAGTGAACTGTTGGTTCAACGTTGAGATATTGACTATGTAAACACAGTGACCCGAACAATGGGGTGGTAATAACAAACCCATGACATCCTCTCAGTGGTGGGACATCATCAGAAGCTGGATCAGCCTATTGGTGTTCGATTTCAGGGCCAGACTCCTACTGCGTCATTGGATTCTGAAAAATTGGCATATCGTTCCTTGGTGTCAAGTGTTAAAATGGAACAGTTATGTAACCTCCATCTGTCGGAAGTTTTCTAGAGTTGACCTTAATCGAATCGACTTATCTTATCTGTGATTGAATGGTAGTAAAATAGTATATTGTATAATTAGTGGGAAAAGTATCATATTCCCAAACGACTGTGTAACACAGGAGTTTGGGAATATGCTTTTCCCACGAATTATACATACTATTTTTTCTTCGATCGTTAATTGACATTTGAAAAATTAATTGAAAAATATTCCGTTCAAAATGTAATCGAGTAAGTTTAGATAGATTTCTCTATGTTCATATTGAAATATAGAAGTGTTGGTAACGAGATAAACCAAACAATCAGCCATGCAGCTTCAACGTATATAAATTCTCGTTGCCCTCCAGTACAATTTACAAATGGTACAAACTGTACAATAAATGTAAATATTAACAACAATAAATGTGTTCAAGAATATCGTTATAAATTAGATGTTTCTTTTATTTCTTCCATAACAACTTTTTCAGTATAAAAATTAAAGCCACACTTTGTTACATTTTATTGTAAGTGGTGTGTGGTAAGAATATTACCGCATTGTTATTTTCTAATTGCTTAGCAACTGCCCACTTTTCGGGAATGTTGATCTTAGCGCATGGAAAACAGGTCAAAATAGTGTAACTTTTCCCACGATCGGAGAAAAAAGATGTTTCTCGATCTGAAAGCACTTAGGCGTAAATTCCAGAACGCAGAGAGAGAAGTTATTCGTTCAGACGGGTATGGAATTCACCCGAAAATTAGATATTAAAATTCATACCTTGTTGTCAATATGTGGATGATCACAGTGATGTTTCTAATTTTCAAAAGTTTAAAAATATAGAGCTGCTATCTAACGTCTACCGCACGATTGGCTTTGCTGGGTCCCCATTTTCAAATTTGTTACGGATCATCTTTGCCTCATTTCACGAGATACCGGTGAGAGTGTGAAATTGTGGAGGTTAGATACGCAAAAAGAGAACAAAATTCAATGTAATTTTTCAAAACTCAACTCTCCCAATGTTTGCTTGGAATACATTCATGAAGTGCAAACATTAGGTGATTTGAGCGCTTAATTGTTTAAGACAAAGTGTACTGTTCCATCTGTGACGTTAGTGTTCTCCAATCTCAGGTCTTTTTTCGAAAATTCGAATCAATCACTAGATTTTTGCTGTATCTGATAACCAAATAAATGAACTTTGACACTATGCTGTATTATATTCATTCGGTATGAATGTATGGGAGAGTAATAGTAAAAACCAAATGTAGATAATCATTATTTGTTATGACATTGATAGATGTACATATAATACTGCAACAACAAAAAGAATTTTTGTGTATGAAGTGAAATGGACTTTTATGAAATTTGATGTGAAAAACAGCATTTTACGAAACATATTTTCGAGACATTTAAACATGTGTTAAGTGCGGTCATAAATACCCATTTGTTTCCACTGTTGTCAGGATATACCGTTCATTTATTACCAAGCTTTTGCTTTAAAATGGGACCGACCTGGATATTTTCAATGGGTGGAAAGTTGAGAGGCCAAAAAATTAAACAAAAACTACTTAACAATAAAATGAATCCTTCATAACTTTTGGTAATTGAATGTGTGTAATAATTCTGGTAGCAGGTGTCAATGGATAACATACTGACATATTATGCTAATCAAATCAGTGATTTGAATGACCCGAAGTGTTCAATGTATGCTAGACCATTACTTGGAGTGGAATGACGAGTGATGGAAAAACTGATAAAAAAAATATAGCGCAAAGAGCAAGAGGCACCATCAACGTCAAGATTCCACCTCAGCTGAGATCAGGAAAAGTATAAGAAACATATTCGAAGGGTAAGACATGTGACGGAGACAACCCCAGCGTACATGGACTGTGACAAAGATTATTGTGAACTGTGGAGAAGGCATATATTCACAGAAATCTGTAGCCAGAGAAAGCAAGAAGTATCTGGGTCAAGTTATCGTACAGTACCCATGTGTCAATTGTTAATTTCAAAAATACCCCCTTTGCCATAGCCTTTATTGAGGCATACAAATTAAAAACAAATCTGTGGGATCCAAAAACCCAAAACTACAAGAACAGAAACTTGAGGAACGACGCCCTCATGGAAATTGACGCTCCGTTATCGGAATGGCAGGTCTATAATTGGTATCTTCCTTACAAATTTTGTGCCCAATTTTTTGTAATAAATATTCAAATCTTCGTCAGACATGTTGATTTCGACTGATCGACAAACATTTCTGTCAACTCAGTGTGGACAGATGCAGTTTTGTCACTTGTCACTTGTTAACAACCGTCGATAGACATTGTCGATTTAGTGTGTACGTGGCAATCGACTGTGTCGATCGACAAAATTAATCGATCGCCATGTCGATTGGTTTTCCGTCGCTTGTCGGTAAACATCAAAGAGCAGTCGATCGACTTTAGTGTGTGGACGTGTTTTCGACGTTCGACATTCGACAAACTTAGTACTCAGTGACGTCTTGCATTGTTGACATTGAAATTGCTAAAGAGTTTAGCGTCGAAAAGCAAGACGCTCCTTTATGGGAATGGCAGGTCTATAATTGGTATCTTCCTTACAAACTTTGAGCCAGATTTCTTATAATAAATATTCAAATCTTCGTCAGACATGTTGATTTCGACTGATCGACAAACATTTATGTCAACGCGGTGTGGACAGATGCAGTTTTGTCACTTATCGATCAACAACCGTCGACTCGGTATGGACGCAGCATTAGACAACATACCTTGTATGTACTTATTTATCTATTTATTCTTATGGTGTAAAATAATGTGGCATTCGATTCACTGCTTGTGAGAAATGATCATTGAAGAATAATAATGGCTAATTAAAAATACTGATTGACTATTAACATACACTTGATCTTTATCATTGACAATGTTGTGATTTGAATATTTTATAACCAGTCTGTCGCAATTTTTTTTATACATTTTGTATAAGCTCATTTGATATCCATGGTTTCAGTTAACTGTTCGAATTAAAAATGGAATATTGCTTTGCTCTATTTTGAATATTACTTCGGTTTTGCTCATTCTCGAAAACTCTCTTGAGATCTTGGATACTTGAAAAGTGGAACAAATCGAATATTTGGGAGTCACTATCACAAATAAAGAAGACGAAGAAAAAGAAATAGAAAAAAAAATAACAAAGGGCAGTGAAGCAGCAGGAATGGTATCAAAGATGTTAAAATCGGAAGACATATCACGAACAGCTGAAATAAGATTGTACCAGACTTCAATAAGACCGTCAGTTACCTACGCTTGTGAAACTTGGACAATGAACAAAAAAGAGCAGAATAAATTAGAAATATGGGAACGTGAAATGCTAAGAAAGATTTATGGTGGAAATAAGGAAGATGGAATCTACAGAAGAAGAACAAACAAAGAACTGTCAGAATTATATAAGCACCCAAGTATAACCCGTATAATTAAAGCACAGAGAGCAAGATGGTTGGGACACATAGGTAGAATGATGGAAGATAGATGGGTTAAGCGAGTGCTGAAAAGTGGAGAAGGTGGTGAAAAGAGAAGAAGAAGACCAAGGAAAAAATGGTTGGAAGAGGTTAGAAGAGATCTGGGAACAGTGGGAGTTAGGGACTGGGAAAAGGAGGCGAGGAACAGGAAGAAATGGAAAGAGCGAGTGAAAGATCTCGAAGCCGAGGGCCAGATAGGCCTGTAGTGCTGCTATATATATATATATATATATATATATATATAAATACAGCCAATAGTCATGTTGAAATTTAATTTTTTGTCAGAGTGAAATAAGTTCGTCTTCAAAGTTGAATTTAAATATGGGTTTTGAAACAATAAAAACAGGAAAACGCGCGACCTTCTTGTTTATCAGTGAAAACTTTCACGGTCTGTTTAGGCCTTACTGCTATCATCCCAATACCATTATAATAATCAATTGTTTCCCTACATTCACAAATAACCGTCCCTGAATTTAGATGCAATAAAAAAGTTTAATGAGGTCGTTTGAATTTTAGATTTCGTATAAACGTGAATTCGTTTCTAAATTGTGTGGGTCGATTGATAAAAATATTTTGTAAGGTGTCCTTTGCTTCACGCTATGCATGATACATTTTTAATTGTTTTTCAAACATACTTTTGGATTTATTTGGAGATTTGTATTTGCAAACACACACAAATATACTTAATTGAATAATTGTTCCTTGAAAATTTAGTAAAACTACCTGAGTCAATAGATTGGAAATTATTTCCAAAGCGATACTATAACTCTTCAGCACAGGAAATCCATAGTAATTTTATTATTAACAGAATGTTCTGAATGGATAACACACATGACTAATACAACTTTTGTGTAGAAATAGCTTATGAATCAATCACTTAATTATAACAACAGCATAACCCACAAGTAACAGAGTCGTTGGGTTTGGATGCATTCATTGGATTGAGCTAATTTTACTTCTGTGTAAATGGGAACAAAATAATTTGGAAGCTTGAAGGCAATAACTCATGATAACACTGATCTATTATTCATTCAGAGTAATTCAAAGCTGAGACGCACCTATTTGAAGCTTTGGACAAAAATAGGAAAACGAATGGTTCCATAATATCATCTATACATACATGTACAAGTGAGACTAGAATTATTCATTCAGCTGTTTGATTTTCCTTTGTGAATCATATTCATAGCTTTGCTTAGTGTAGATGCAGATTCAAACTCGCGATTATTCATTCACTAGACAAGAGCTTCAACCAACTAATGCGTGGCGCCAGCTTAATTTGGCAGTATCAATATTGAGCAAAAAGGAGCGAAAAACAGAGATACATCTTCCGTTAAAATGTCTCTTAGTTTATGAGATATAGACGGGCAGACAGACAACTGATAGACAAACGGACGGGAAGCAAAGTCTGCATCATTTAAATACTCAATTACCTACAATAAACAAACTATGATAGTTTTCAAAAAACCGATTTATTCTTTGTTAGCGATATCTGCAAAAAAATGTCCAATGAAAAAATTGATTGAACGGGGGCTGTGCCTTATCTCCAGAGAAAAGGACTGACATTCTAACTGACCTCACGAAATTCCAGTAGAGGTTTTAGAGGCAATCACGTACCATATTGCACAATTTCCATCAGAAAGGATAATCAAAACATGAAAATATAAACAGTGAATATATATCTTTGAGTCTAAAATATAACCTCTCTCCATAAAGGAATGTGATGAGAACTACCTACCTGCTAAATTCAAAGTGATGCAGTTACAACAAAATATACCCACTGTGTTAGCGAAACGCGTCACAAATTTGAGTTGAAAATAGGTGATATAGTAGTTTATCTACAACTGTCATGTAACGAGTACGATTTGACACTATTTTTAGTGTCATAATGATGTATATTACCGCACTTATGCGTTTTTGATTACATTACCGCATTAGTGCTAAATCTAAAAACATATTAATACCAGAATTAAATATTTAAAATAACACTGGAAGCTGCATTTTCAATTTCCGAAAGGAGATTGTCTTCGCTTGAACCCATTTTTATAGATTATTTTGTTCATTCAAATTTGAAAATTTGATGACATAACTAATTTATTTTATTTCCACATCCTTGTTTGTCTTTGATGATATGGTCACAAAATATAATACACAGTACCTTATGTTTGCAGTCAATATTATTAAAAATACTTTGGATTGGAATTTTTTTTAATTTCATAATATAGGTACTGTTGATAATACTAATAAACAGTTGTAGATAAAATTTTGTACGTAACACGTGTGATAGGAATTATTAACGCACGCATGTGAAGTTTGTAAGACGAGGCCGTAGGCCGAGTCATGTCATCACATAAGTGCGTCCATATCCCACTAATTACGTAAATAACTATTAACTAACTAGTGCGGAAAGTGATACGCTAGCGGAGTTCAGCCAGCAATTGCGAGCGGAAAAGTCACTCCACGAACGTGTTAGGTACACTATTTTTTCTACTAGCATCCAGAAAAAACCAAAAAGTTAACATAAAGGTACATTTATTATTAAATACATATCAACAACTCAATTATCATTATTTGACATCCATTTGATAAGGCTTTTACCAGGGCTATGAAAAATTATTGGAAAAAATGTTTTTTTTCACAAAAAAAAAATATAGCAGAATTCTATTAAATTTCTCAATTTTTCAGTCATTTGGTAAACTACAACCATACAAATACATATTTTGAATATTCAAATGTCAGTATACTCCCTAAAAAATATACAAATTTGCTAGTGCGGAAAAGGGATTCTTTCCACACACATCAATATATTGGATTATAAACAATAAGATTGTGATTAATTTCAACCTAATAATAATAACTTATTACTATGAATACCTTATAATAGTATATTATTAAACGAGCAATTTATAATAGCCAATATTCACGAGCCGCAGGCGAGGGGCGCAAGTCACTTTAGTAAATATTCGCCATAAATTGCGAGTAAAATACTATACTTTGTCCACGACCCTTATTTCTTTTATTAAATAAAAGTCAGTAACGATTTGGTATTACTAACCTCAAAATGTTGTGACAGCTACATAAAATAATTTGACATATATAGAGATGGGCGATACTGTATAAAGTATCAAAACAACGTACCGTTATGAATATATTGTCTCAAAATACTAAATATCAGAAAATATCGTTATGAAGAGTAACAATACTAAAAATTACAATATTTTATCGATACGATATATTTATGTCAGGAACAAATTTCCTGAACAGTATACACATACAATTTAATAGTTCATTTCATATTATACCCCCATCTCCAGTCATAATACACTCCAGTGTATTATGAACCATAATTCACGACAGTACAAGATGTATAGGTACCACATACCTTTTGTAAGAAGGTGAAATATTGACTTATAATTAGGTGGTCGTGGACAAAGGATATAAAAAGTTATCATGAAGATGAATTATAATCAATAAAACACTCTACTGGAATATTTTTCACAAAGTTGACCTCTTAATTGATAAAGTATAAAAGATTCAAAACCCTACAGTAGTTCACTTTCGTCATGTCCAACAATAATTCCAGTATATTCAGAGAAAAAATTTCGATTCTTCGAAGTTTAGTACATATCCAAAAAATGAAGAAAAATGAGAAGGAAAACAATTGGATTTGCTCCTAAACCCTACACCTTAGCGACTACATGCAATATGAAGACAATAATCAATGACATATGAATGTTGTTCACAATAATCGCCCCAAAACAAATCAGGAATATTCTTGTAGCGTGTATTGAAAAGGCGAGTAACAATCATTAGCGTCAAAAATTTTCATCAATTTCATTAACTGGGAAACGGTTTCCTCAATTGTTTTCCATAAACAGCTGGGTAGGGCTGATTGTGGTATAAGTTGGATTAAATAATATTAACTTCATGTAATAATTTTCGTCAAAGCATCATAACATAATAGGGACTTAAAGCAGTTCTAAAAATTATCACTTATCCGTATACGTATCGCAAAGCGCATGTGCAGAAGCGATACGTGGGCTTCGTTACGTTACGTGAGACGTATCAATCCGTCACACGTACCTAACGTACGTATCGCTTTATCGTGTTTCGTGTTCGAGTTTTTCAACGACTAAACGACTTAAAAACGATAAAAGTCACTTCAAGAAAGACTATTCTTTAGTAGATGTCAAAATAATAGTGTCTTACTATTTTTTAAGTTAAAAATCAAAACATGCATGGTTACGTTACGAACGCATTTGCTTTATACTTCTTTTTGATTAATCACGTATCTCCGTTACGTTACGTATACGGATAAGGATAAGTGATCTATATAAAGAACTGCTTTAAGTCCCTATTAAATATTGGTATACCATCTTATAAACATTCCATGTAGTGGATAAGCGAAAAATAATACGTACAATCTCAAATATTTATTTCTCAACCTTAGATATAACCTTATACCTGTCTATTAATCGTGTGTTCCATTAACATTTTAAAGTATTCAAGTTCAAAACAATAAAATGTGTTTTGCTTGCATGTTAATAGGTACTACGCTTCAAATTTCTAGTTCCTAACAATAATATATTAGATAAAGTTCAAAATGATATATTTTCGACATTTCAAACAAATTTATAACCCAGATACGACACTAACCTAGACAATTTAAACTCTATTGATACGTTGGTGCGCCAGATAACAAATTTTAATGGTTCGATAAAATTTTATTTAATTGTTGACACAGCCGGTTGTTACTTTTACATAAAATTCAAGGTTCCTCCAATTTCTATGGTAAATTATAGTTTATTTATAGAATTTTTCTCATTAATTTAACTATATTCTTTATTCATGCCTTGAAATAAGCGGATATAGGTAAACGCAAAAAAGTAATTGCTTTGACCATAACTGGTCCTAGTAAATTGAAATTCTCTAGGCAAGTTTACAATACTAATTATTGTGAGACAATGAACTGAGATTCCATAAAATTTTCACTAGTAATACCACTAGAGGTCAAATTATTTCCGGAAATCCTCTAAAAATATTCATAAGCGAGAAAAAATTTCCTCTATTAATTTGACCGCGTGTGGTATTCGGTAAGAAAATTCCACACCAAATGTGTTTATTTCCAACAACATCAATTTTCGCCTTCATCAAGTACTTACTTGCATAACATAGTATATAATATTTGCATTTTTAATATAAACATTAATCATAATGGTCCAAAGAATTAAAAAAACATCCAGCCTTGTACTCAAAATTATCATGTGAACAAATGAAAATTAGATTGCCAAAAAAAAATATTCTGACATTATAAACAACAAAGAAAATTTCCAATATAATAGGTATGATGACAGTCACTAAGAATCACCAAAATATTGATTTGATATAATTATTTAAGATACAGAGATTCTACAGAAATCACTTATTTTTCATTTTCATGTGTGATTACATTTATTTTAGTGAAAATATAAGCACAAAATTTAACCATCCGCCATCTTATCTCAAACACCAATCAGAAGAGAGTGACGTCATATTTTCGCAAATATCCATGATCCGACCCGAACCAAATTCGAACATCTGTTTTGTCGTCTTTATATTATCTATGGTTTTGTATTTCCTTTGTTGCTGTTGGCTTTGCTTGGTTCATGTGATATTTTCTCGTTATAAACTATTAAGTATCTCTGTTTTTTATTACCATAAAAAACCGTTTTTGAAATTATGTTTATGTATCAAAATAAACTTTTAACCTGCAAGCTGTCAAGTGTTTGAAGTTTGACTTTGACGATTTTACTACATGACACAGATCATAAATAACCTATCGACAGTTGACACTGTTACGAATTGATGATGTCATAGACGTTTTTGCGCATAATTTAAAATGTGTTTTCAAAAGTTGAATTTTTCCTTTAAAAACATTTTTTCTTACAGAAATAACATTTATTGTAGATAAAGTATATACGTGAAAACATCGTGGAGCAGTTTTTCAAAATCAGTCAACATGCCTATTCGCTGTTGGATACCCACCACCACGAGAAAATTTCCGATAAAATTCATCCGTTGCTATGGTGGTCTGACAGAAATACACGTTCTGATTGGTTAAAAATCACAAGTGTGGAATTTTCATGAGAGCATACAAAATTGATGTCGTAAGGAGCAATCTCAATTATGTTCCGGTTTACCGTTTCATTTCTCGAGTTATAATAATTGGTATTTTTAAATTTCAAATTATTTTTAGTAGGGAGCATCGATCAATTCTTTCTGAAGTTCCTCAGTTCCATCAAGTTAAATCTATATCAGTTCCATTGAATATATTAAAAAGCTTAGCACTGGTTTGAAAAATCGAGTGGCACTATTTTTTGTTACATTGGGCCAGTTTTTTGAATGTTTCATGCTCAAGTTCTGCCCACACAATATCCAGTCCATTAAAGTCGCTGATATTATACTGTACTTCTATTATAATCGTGACAAAAATTGACAGTGATTAGATGTCAACCGATTGGACAATCCAATCATATTCATGAATACCTGTGGTCATCGGACAGTCGACCTTTACTGTGTCCACATCTTCGTCGATCCTGTCAACAAATCGATCGACAAGTGTCCCATCTGAGGAGACAATTTTTTATAGATTAGTCAACAATAAAATTTACAACGTAGTCGACGTATTGATAATTTTTATTATAATCAATTTCATGAAAGTAAACCAAGATAAGAAATATTGACTTGAAAATTTCTTAATTTTGTCCTCTTTGACTATTACGACCATTACCCCAATAATATTTCAATCTTCGTTATTATTATTGGTATAGGTACAAGCTACAAGTAGCTAAATGTATATTGGCTAGGATCTCATATTCCCGTACTTACTGAACATGTCGTGCTTTTCAACCCAAATCATCTGTTAGGTATGTCTTTTATCTACTATTCTGCGGAAGACGATCGCTATTGAATGTTTCGAGTTGTTGTTTTATTGATAGAACAAGATATTTCATGACATGACATGTGTTTGATAGTATCAAGGGTTGAATAAGTAGTAACATGACGAGGAGGATTCTATTGTTCCTAGAGTATTTTATTATTTATATATTGACCTGGTGAAATAAGATACGTTGGATCAATTGTCGAGAAACGGAAGTAAAATGTGAATAAGTTGCGTTTTTGGATTACAAAAGTGATAATTATTGAGCCGAAGTGGTAAGGGAATGGAAGAAAAATATAAGTCTACTAGTCTTGTTTTCTCGTCTAATTACGTGAGTTATATCTTAATTTTTTTGCTGGCTTAACCGATACAGTTTGTGGACAGCTATCAATCAGTGGAATACAATAGCACCAATGGCTTTGAGTTATTAAAGTGGAAGTTTAGTGAAAAATTTGCACGTTAAATTCAACTATAAGTGAATTATCGAAGCTGGAGTACAAGTGCACAACCATGAACTGAAGCCCAACTAGAAATACTTGGTGAAATAAGTTGTAACATAGCTATAAGTCATCCTTAAGCTCGGATTACAGGTTATGGTAAGCGTTTTACAAAGCACTTAAATATAAAAAAAATGAAAAAAAAAATTATCAGGTTTTATAACTGAAAGGAAACTTGGAAATAAACTTTGTAAACCACTTTCCAGGAGAAAAAAGACTGATACAAAATAACTTTCTTATAGTTGATTCCATTTGGACAAGCTCTGATGTCATATATCAACAAGCAAGTTCATCAAATTCATTGGAAATGGTGCTGCAAAGGATTTATTGTCTAGCTAGATAGATATGATTGGACTTTTTCCAATGGTTAGAAGCCTACTTACCAGCTGTATGAAGCGAACTCTTCAGATGTCCATTTGGCTTTTCTCGAATTTGAAATAGTCCTTCAAAAATAAGCTTGTACACAGAAGACTATTATGGAATACATAAAAATCAACAATCATTCATGGATGAAAAAGTCATGTCAGGGATAATTGTTTTTTTATGGAATCTGCTCAAGCAAATCAGCTGCTCTGTTCTTCATATGCAAGATCTCACTTTGAACAGTGCTGAAATATCACTTTTCCCTTGACCGCAATTACACTACTTCTAGAAGAAGATGCTCGGTTACGATTACTTACTCCGTTCAGTTGATCTTAACCTCAAGTATAACGAAAATGGAATGAGTTTGCATATGTTTGGAAGTGCCCTCAAAATGTGTGAGGACTTATTTGCCAATACTAACAATTTCATTACAATCACGTTAAGGGATAATGAAATAAACTTATCCTGAATTGGTTTTGGTACAGAAGACAGGGAAAGAGCAGACTATCTTCACCCGTTCAGGTTGAAAATATTCTCAAAAGAGCTAAACAGATAACTATGGAAAGAACACAACAAATAATTTATGAAAAATTAATTAATCGGAAATTCAATCTTCGATTTAAGTTATTTGAAAAGAAAAATGCCCTCAATGGGGGGGAACATAAACAAGTCCTTAACGAAGAACTTCTTCCTGCTATCCTCTTTCCTACATACCTTATCCATTATGTAACCATATTTGTTCGCCAATACTAAATGTACTAGAAGTTTCTGACTTATTTTAACTGTAAACATCTCGGAGCTCAGAAACGATTGGGTGCGATTTTCAATCAAAAAATTTTTCATCAAAGTTTTTCCAACAAATCTTCAATTGTGGGAATCTTATAAAGATGTTTTTTTGATGGAGAAACCTTTATTTTTTATTTTATCTGGAAGCTGATTTCTCCCCCTTTCCGAAAATGTATGATATGCCGAAGCTAACGTGAGAAATGATGATTGTTTGATGATTTCTGGCGCATACGACGTGTTAAACTACAATCACGAAATTTGCTTGCACTTGTTCACTTATAATTGCACGAGAGGTTTATATTTTATCGGATAAATTTGAATTGCTTAATGAGAAACTGTTGCCTAGCAATTAGACGAGAAAAACTGTCAACTATTAAAAACGCTACACCGAAGGTGTCGAGTCAAATTGCTAAAGGAAACAGTATAGAAGTTGAACAACACAAATTTACCCGATATCAATGCAAGCATCGAGTGTAATTCGGCAGGACAATTCGATGAATCGGCTCATTGTTAGTGTTTAGAAATTCAATAAGTTGTTGACATGTCAAACTATTTATTATGGTAACCAGCACTGCGATAATTGATAAACAAATGCATAAGTGAAAAAACCACAAGTGCATTTATCAACAGTAAAAACACAAGAGCTTTTTTTATCGGATAAATTTCTCTGCAACGAAACAGTTTTGCCAATCACTAATTTTACGAGAAAAACTGACATGATAAAATCGCGACACCGAAGGTGGAGCGATTTTATCTAATGTCAGTTTTTCGAGCCAATTTAGTGATTGGCAAAACTTTGAGTTGAAGAGAAATTTATCTGATAAAAGAAAAGCTCGAGTGTTTTTTGGCAAGATAAATTAATGACAGAATATATCGATGAACAACAAAAATAATTATCTCATTGTCATTGTGTAAAAGTGACGTCCGCTCACTAGATATTGAGGAAGAGAGGTTTTTATCGCGATAAAAAAGGATGCACCTTTTTTATTGATGTCAAAGTGACAATAACATTTCCAGGTATACGACATTTTGACATTGAAGTTGATTTATAGCTGTAAAAGTTGGTCAAAGAAATTTCACAGACAATTCAACTCATATATAAGAAATCGCATATGTCACAGTGCAATTGTCACTTTGACAGCGGCAAAAGTTAGGTGAAACTTTTATAGCGATAAATGCACTTGTGGTTTTTTCACTTATGCATTTGTTTATCAATTATCGCAGTGCTGGTTACCATAATAAATAGTTTGACATGTTTGTCAACAACTCATTGAGTTTCCAAACACTAACAATGAGCCGATGAATTCCAATGACTGCGTGTTCAATAATTGTACATTCAAATACAAATTCTTGATGTTTCATAAATAAAGTTTGCATTGATGTGTTTCTAAATTTCTTATTTATTGAATTGTCCTGCCGAATTACACTCGATGTTTGTATTGGTATCGGGTAAATTTGTGTTGTTCAACTTCTAAACTGTTTCCTTTAGCAATTTGTCTCGAAAAACTGTCAACCTAAAAACGCTCCTCCCTCGGTGTCGCGCTTTTAATAGTTGACAGTTTTTCTCGTCTAATTGCTAGGCAACAGTTTCTCATTAAACAATCCCTTACCCGATAAAATACAAACCTCTCGTGCAATTATAAGTGTATGTTATTATTAAAAGAATAACCTGGTTGAAAAGAGTTAAAAAGGGGATACCCAGTATTTATTTGACTCTCAGCGATCGCTTTCAATACGGAAATATCGTTGTGCTGGTTCGCCATTTTTGAAAAACCTTTTCAATTAGTGGCTGGTAAGAAGTTTGCTTGATTGAATAGTGGAGCAAATTGTTCCGTTTGTAAAAATGAAGCAGAGCAGCTAATATTGGAAATATTAAGACATCCATTACCAAATAATATGCCAATTTAAGAACGAAACGTGTATAAGGAAAAAATTGACCAATTATAAATACTGATCTTGTCTTAATTTCTTCCGTGACCGACAACAACTCTCTTCTTGTTCCTAAATAGATAAGATGATCTTAAATGGACAATTACATATATCGTGACTTTACCTGCAGGCTAATAATTTGTGCTGTTGATGCAGCTTACTCTTATTAGTTGTTAGATTGGTTTATTGTTGTAACATGCAAAACTAGGCCAATGTTGTAATATCAAATTATATTTTTCAAAAGGACGCAAAAAGCTCTATGTAGAACAGAGTAAATAGAACGGAACCAATTTCTACTAAATTTTTCTCCAATACTTACAAGTAAGTTGAACAACAAATCTCATTAGTTCAAAAATAAAACCAAATATGAAACATTTCAAAACGTTTCCATTAAAATTTAGTTTCCTCTTATTTGTAGACCGGAGTGATAAATTTTATGATAAGTAAAACCAATTGTTCACCAGAAGCGTTACGTTAGAAATAAGTTTGTGTTCAAGAATATCGTTATAAATTAGATGTTCCTTCAATTTCTTCCAAAACAACTTTATCAATATAAAAATTAAAACCATACTTTGTTTCATTTTATTGTAATAACCAATTAGTAACATTATCGCACGCAACAGCAGTATGTAATAGTAGTTTTTCTACTTCTGTTCTATAATATACTTATTAAAAGACTGAAATCTGTATCATAATGATATTCATTATAATACAAATTCTCATTATGATACAGACTTTTGAGCCAATAGGAATGCTACATTCGCACAATATTTAATATAGCCATGGATACCTGGTTGACATTTCTAAAATTAACTAAATTAGGTTTATTTTCTGCAATAAAAGTGTAGCACTGAGCTATACGATTTTATTTATTTTAATTATGTTTTAATGCTTATTGCAGTATACAAATGCAATATACATAGATATTCCCAAATTTGTGCAACTTTACACGCATTTTTTCAGGGATAGACCTGAAGTTTTCAAAATTATATAGCTCAGTGCTACACTTTCATTGCAGGCGAACAGTGACGCTTAATGTGATAACGAAGAATTTTCTCTGGCGCCTCCAGAAATTAGAGAAAGAACTGAAAATGCACTTGACAACATATTACCAGAGAAATCCAAAAAAACATGAAAAATTATACAAACAATTCATGGATTGGAGAAACACAAAAAATATAACGTCGTTTTCTGGGGATATTATTAATATTATTATGTTCAAAAGTCTTATAACTTCCAAATAAAATCCGTAAGATGAATAAGACAGACTTATGCAATTCTGACGGGAAAAAGAAGGATATGTATTTAGTTTTCAGCGATTCTAAAAAGTCTTTCACCAGCAGAGTTTTTATTCAAATATGTCAGTTTTGTCACTTTGACAATTTAAAGTGACAATATGAATAATAAGTAGCAATTTTTCGTTTTTTTTTGTATCTTCATGCAAAAAATGGTGCTTAGTTTGATGGATTATTCCGAGAATGAAAGAAGAAGTGGAAATTTGTCTATCAGTGTAATCTGACATTTTGGTGACCTTTGAACCCACACGATAAGAGTGCCTTTGATTATATTATATGTCAAATGCGTATTTTCCAAGTTGATTTGTTTATATAATATATTTTATTACTTTTAATTTTTACAACGATTGAAATAAATAATTAATTCTGAATCGCAATATTTATGTAACAAAAACAGTTTTATTTCTGATGTTTCGTTCCTAATTGTTGTTAGATGTTGAAATAAATGTTCGTGATATTTCGTAATATTCATTCTAACTTTTTCATTAAGGCACTCTTTTTCATCGCATAAAAATCACAACTTTCTGTGCACTTTCAAAAGTAAGTAATCAAAACTATAATTACTGTAATTACAAATACACATACGTAAAACCTCTCACGTCTACATAAAAGCGCAAGATTGTACATGCCTGATTCGGTAAAAGTATATTGCGTGGTCGTAGGAAAAATAGTGTACATAACTAGTGCGGAAGTGATTTTTCACACTCGTGGGATTGTGTCACTCGGCTTGCGCTCGTGAGACAATACTTCTTACTCGTGTGAAAAATGTCACTTTCCGCACTCGTTATGTAATATACTATACCTAAATAGTGCGAAAAGTGATACTTCTCCGCACGCTATTGCAGATGGCAGAACGACGCTAGCGGAGTTCGGCCAGCAATCCTAATGTCCGTCACCCGCCTAGAAAAAAATGTTTTAAATGATGCATTTTTCATCATTGAACATAATATTTCGAAGCAACATATGGAGGATTTTGGAGGATCTAGATCAACTCTTACTATTTGCAGCCTAGCGGTTGCTGAAGTACTTGTGTCATCATTGCCTAGCCACTTATAGCCTAATATGAAGCCTCTAGGGATAGAAAACATGTGATGAATAGTCAGCTGAGCATCAGCTGGCAGAGATTGCCAAACTACTACACAAATTGAACGATGAACTGGAGATAGGGTGTATTCAAATCGCTGACCTTACCTATCACTGCATAATTGAAAAATCAGCAGGTAGGGATTTCTGGAGATTGAAAAAATGGGCTGAGACTTTGACACTATTGAACGCCGCTTAGAAAAGCGAATTTGAAATTAATAGCATGGATAGCGTGACTTTTCAAAGGTGGGATAGTTTCAAGTAGTTTTGGGTTACTGAAAACATTTGACGAGATGTTGGAAAATTTATCCAAGCAGGCTCCATATTACTTTCATTGAACTACAAAGCTGAAGAGGCGTTTGAAAATCTTAGGACATGGATTGCAGAATGCAGATTCAGCTCTCGAACTCTCTGAAAAAATAACTGAGACTCTGATGCAACAAGTGCCATTTTTTTGGCAAATGTCGGAAATAAATAAGTTCGCCATTGAAAAGGGAGTTTACGAAATAAATTAAATCACTGAGAAAAGGACGGAGAAGGTTTGGTGATGCCGAGCATTTGTAAAATTTTTGGTGCAAAATTGCTTACACTGTCAAATAACGGAAAAATCGAGTGTAGCTCGACAAATTTGAAGTAATACTTCATTGAAGGAATGCCATAATAAAATACTTCTAGTTCTATAATTTTGTCGGTATTTTTCATAATATTGATCGTTTAATTTATGAGGCGTATGAAAATATGGATCCAACAAATAGTTATTGACCAGAGTTAGTTTTGATAGTAGACAGTAGATTTTAGATAGTAGCTGTTATCAAACGATATTGAGTAGGTACAGTACGTAAGAATCTAATAAAATAAACTACCTCAATAAAATTCAATAGACTGCCCTTTTAACAGACGTCATATAAACGGAATTTAAGCATTTAATAGCTGTGTAAAAATGGATTGAAGTAATTTTAAAATTTTATAACATACTAAATGGAAAACACAAATGACATGCATGCAAAGATCCTTCTGTAAAATTTCCCCTAACAAAAAAATTCTCGAATGAGTGCAGGCAGACAACAGAAACTTTTGGTGATTTATGAATTCATTGTGATGAGATGAAACAGCCCAAGGAAATATTCCATTTATCAACTTGAGATCTCTATATTTTTAGTTATAATAATGGGATCTCAAATTAATTAAATAATACCTTGTTGCTGGAGCAAACTTATTCAATAGATATGCGAATAAAAATGTGAAAAAAAATCCACTTGAAAATTATAATAATATAAAATTTCCCAAGATGCATGATTATCCTAGCATTTGGAATATTTTCGATATATAATTTTATGTACACCAATCAGTTTGAGTCGTCGAGAAAGATATTTGAGAATTACTTGACCAGCTTGCAATGTATGTAACATGGTTAAGTTAGGACACATTCCACTTGTTTTTTAAATGGAAAATCTGCCATAAGCTTAGACTCTACTATCAAATTTTGTTGAAGATTAAACTAGTTCTATAAGTAACGCATCCAAATTCAGAAGATCTCTACATATCAACGACATATAATGAGAATATTACAGCTGATGATGTTTTGAAAGGTGAGTTTTTGTTTGGTAATACTAATATTGAATTACAAGAATTCCAGCTTGCTACGAAAGACAACAATAATAGTCAGAAATGTGAGAAATAGGAAGAAGTTAAAACCCATTATCAAGAAGGAAATATAGCAGATGATGAAAGTAACCTTGATGAGGACGATGTTTCTGATGAGTTTGATGATTATATACCAAATTAAAATTGTAATAGTATAAAAACCTTGGAAATAACGTTCAACAGCAAATATAAGAAATTGAATAGATGGGGCTTTTACTTGATGTAGATCCATACTAAATGATGGAATAAAACAATTCAATTTGTTAAAATCTACACAATATCCAAACTTTGAAATTGTGACGCGTTCCGCTAACACAGTAGCTTTATCAAACGAATGGAGGTATGATGAGAAATTTTCAATGTATACACGTTTTTTTTTTATTTCCATGCCTATCTTCTTTTCCCCTATTATTTAATGGATGTGGTGAGCACAGCTTCCAGGACCCCAAGAAATAATTTTCAGGGTTAAACCTAGCACATATCGATCCATCATAGTATTGTTTTGAAATAGTTACGTGAAACCGTAACAAAGATACGAAAAGGTTCACACATAAAAGATTAATTTCATGTACTACTTAACAAATTTGTCTTGGCGGTCGGGTACTTAGCATTCACGACCAAATGGTTGTTAAATTGATTATAAAGCAAGTAAAGTGTAATTTTTTTTCCATAACAATATGGTTATCATACATATATTTCAATAACATCCAAACTTTCAGTTTTATTTTCAGGTTCTAGCGGAAGCTTTTGAGGTTACCAGAAGAATTGAATAGATTAGGCTTTTACTTGAAGTAGATCCATACTGAACGATGCAATAAACAATTCAATTTGTTAGAATCTACATAATACCATATAAGAACCCTACAAAGTATTAAGAAGAAACAAGAGTTAGCAGCTGAAAGTTTTGTTAAAAGAATAAAAAATTCTGCTGCCCCAGACAAATATTCTTCGGCGAACGAGTTTCAACTGAGGATATTTTGGTACTATAGAATAGTTGAGGAAATATTTTTTTCTCCGATTGGCAGCAAATGTTTATTTTGCTGACTGATATCAATCAGCAAAGTATTAATTTTCCTGCCTAGGCAGCAAAGTGGTTACTTTGCTGCCTAGGCACGGAAGTGATTACTTTGCTGCCTGTGATTATACATTTCCATAGCAACCAACTAAAATAAAGAGATTGTGGGAATTGTGATAATTTGCAAATACAATATCCTCATGAACAATCGGAGAAAAAATTATATGTTCAACTTGGCAGCAAAGTAGATTGACTGCCTAGTTAAACAAATAACTATTGATATTGGTTTCCGTTGCAGAAGAGTAAAAAAAAGGGGAAAATTGAGAGGAAAATAAAAATATACGACATTCTCGTCATCATTAACTATTCTAACTATTTCAATTGTATGTGGAACCTATTATTTACATAAATGAAGCATACACACGTACACCCATACACCTCAACACAGCTTGAAAATTCCACTTTAGAAACTTTCAAACATCCTTTTTTCATAAATCACATACTACATAGATGATAATTAATATTGTCGTTTGCATTCGAAGTGCATATAAGTATCATCTGAAACCTTACCTAATCTTTATAAAGTTTTAGGTAATTTAGTTATTCAATATATTTTTTCCACGACAACTTCGATAAATGTTCATTTTATAACCGTTACTCCAATCATAAACAAGCACATTTTGCTAAGCAACAAATGCGAAATGGAATATTTCGTGTTAGTTCTAGGCTCACTCTAAAATCACGACGACTACGGCTATCCAGATTATCAGGTCCAGCAACAAATTGATGAAATGTCAGCAGATCGTTTCTGTCAAAGTTTTTGCAATGTATGCATGTATTAAACGTGAACGATATTTTGTCATAGAAAAAGTATAGTATGCATCTCGCAACAAAATGGGCATCATTTTGTGCTCATTGCATAATATACTATTGTATTGCTTTGTATTCTCATGTATTTTGTTATAATTATGTCTATTTCATCTGTTATTTTTTGTTTCGTGAAATTAAAGTTTCTTTTTTATATCAGCACAATATGAAGCGAACAATTTCATTATAATTTTTCTCCTTCGGTACAGTGAACAATGTAAACGTACAAGAAGTAAATAAGAATGGACGGTGATTAAGGTCGGTGCTTTTTTTTCTTAAGGTATTATTGTCAGACGACAAGATTGCATTATAATAGCCGAGTGATGAGAGGTTAGATGCACTTCAGTTGCTATCTAGAAATTAAACGCTACTGTTCCATATAATTTGATATAATGGCAAACCAGTATCAAGAATTTAATGTATTCATTGATGAATATGATTGTTTCCATAAATGTAACTTAACTGCCTAGTCGATTAAACTTATAGTTTGAATTGGAGGTGAGAATGGCAGGACTAATACTGGAAACCAGTCTACATTTCAATCTTTTGTCCCATGGTGAGTATTTTTGATTGAGAAAAATGATTATCTCGATTTCCGGCAAAACTATAAGTCCTATGGGAAAAATTTGAATGGCAAAGTTGTGAGTAATAAAAACTATCTAATTTCAATTGTACGATTTACATGCATATTTACATTTGATGAGATTTTCTATGACATTAATGAGATTCGAATTTGATAAATAAACTTTTTCACTGAAAAAAATTGCAGAAATCACATTTTTTCGATGGAATTGTGAGTACATAGTAAATAAAAAATATTCGAGTTTCAGATTACTCATTTTTTTGCAGCTTCTAAGAAAATTTTCCCTAGTTATGTATAATTTCAATCACACTATCAGAAAGTAGAGATTTCAGCGAACAAAAATCTCACCGACTTTTTGGAAAAAGCTGATAAAATGACGCGAGAATTTTTGATTGAAAATTGGGATGTTTTTGTGGTTATTAAGTAGAAATGAGGTGAAAAAAAATCTGATCAAATAAATTACAGTGGGTACACTGAGGAAGATCACCCAATACAACTTTTATTCTGACCCAAGCTATAACCAAGAATTAATATTAAAATATTTATAAAATACAATTATATTGCAGCAAAAACAAATGTTATTCTAAGTAAGGGTGTATAACTGCTATACAATTTTTTTCTGTAGTTACATACCGAATAAAGTTGTATACAATTATCATTTATTCTTTATATTTCCACAAGTTTGCCACAAATTAAATAATCAAAATACAAAAATTATATACTAGATACTATATCAGTTTCCTAGCACAATAATACCGCCTTTGTATGGTTAGTTGTATAATAAATATCTGACTTGTATAAAAACCAATTTCGGTTGTATACGTACAAAATATCTATTGTCTTAGTTTCAAAATTACCGCTAATACGCACCAATCACCAATTAGCTATTAGCGAAGAGGGAGGGATTATGCCAATGTCATGAACAAGTTCATTTTTATCCATTTTTTGTCAAGATGTTCAGAAAGGACCATCCCTGTTCAGCTTTCAACAGTAGAAGTGTGTGTTTATTCTGTTAGTGTATGGTATCGATTGAAAAAGGATGCTTTTGAATTGTCAGAAGGTGATGTTCAAGAATTATTCAGAGGTGAGCTAACCTAACCTGTAGCTATTAAATTATTTATGTTCATATTTTGCAAAAACCATCGTTTACTATTTAAGCACTAAAGCGTGTGTAGGGTTGTTGGCTAGCGTCCATGCATGTTGGCGCGAGAGTTTTACAAAAGCTGCGTTCGTTATTTGCGTCCGATCAATCTTTTTAGTCTGAATCGTCCGTTTATCACATTTAGAGCATGGAGACTTTCGTTAATAACATAACAATTTGCTTAGAAAAATCTGTGAACACGTGACCAAAAATCCGTCGCCTCTGCGATGCATATAACGAGCGCAGCTAAAAAATACTCTTATCCTTCCTGATATCTCAATTTTCACATTTCAGATTTGATTGCAGTAGAAACGGTGTTAACGTTACCGTACTTGGTAGCAGTAACGTTAAAAAACAAAAGGAAAAGTGGGAATTGGAGACCCCCAAGAAGTGAAATTTCTGAAAGTTTTTTTTGCACATTTGTTTGTGAAGAATACATTTTTGTTTATTTGTTTGTTTGTGACAAATAAATTTTTGTTTATTCGTTTTGAAAACCATTGTCTATTATATCCTTATCCAAATTGTATATAAAAATTTCATAATATTCAATGACCAATTGTATAAAGGTTATATCTTGTTAACTAGAGTGAAACAATGTCAAATAACGATTATCTAGAAATTGTATAACTGTCATACAATATTATTATTGGACTGAAAACAGGTGTTATAATGATTATACAACATTTTCATTGGTTTCAAAATACGTATAACTATAGTTATACAAAATGAAAGTGATAGTTATCCAAGTGAATTTTAATGCATATATTCTAGTTGTATAACCAATATACAAACATGTTTAATCGTTAAACAATCAAAATTCAGTTTCCAGAAAAACGTTTTTATAAACACAAAATAATAGTTGATTTGTCACAAATGGTATATACCTTTTGTATAAAGATATGATACAAGTTTTACATTATGGTTAATGATTTATCTTTCAATGTATGGGACAAGATAAGGTAAGTGTTCACGAGCTTTCGTGAAAAATATATTTTCCAAAGAGATAAAAATAAAAAACCAAAAACTTGGTTGTTTCACATGAGTTTTGAGGTTATGTGTGAAAATTGTGCATACAAAAGTTGTAGAGCTTTTCATTACTCACAACTGAGCCATCCACTTTTTCTCCATAGGACTCGTAGTTTTGCCGGAAATCGAGATAAACCATTTTTCACTCTTGAACTCATCCCCTTCCACTTTCCGAGCTTGGATCGCTTGTAATTTATTTTCCTTCCCAATTTTATCACATTCCCCCTCCCGTTTTTAAATGGGCTTCATCCTACTGTTATTTTTTTTCTCAAAAACTATCGACCCTGGTCTATAAGTACCTCAAGATAATCAGGTTATACATCGATAGATTGCATAGTTACGAAGAGTGTCAGTTTGACAGCTTAAATAATCCGATCGCGGTGCGGGAGGATTATTCTGTCAAACTGGCGCCTATGAATTTGATTGCTGGTTAGGTGGGGTTAGGTGAGGTGTTCTTGGAAGTGGAATGATAAGAGATGATGAGTTTCCCATTTCCGGGAGTCCTCCCGAGCTAGTTGAGGCAATGAATGCTGATTCATTAATACAGTGGTCAGATGGGAACTTTTTCTATCCTAATATTTCCATCCTAACATTTCCAACTAATATGGAATATGTATACACACAAGTAGAATGTGATTCTAAATTAAATAATTGAATTGTTACCGAAAAAAAAATTCTCAACTCAATTATCTATTTTAGCTTTTCTCCTAAAAAAAGTACAATTTAACTGTACTAATAACCCTAGTTTTACCTAGTTGATGGTGAAAAATTTAAATGATGTATTCTTGATTTATCATAACCCAATTTGGCTCATGTTAAATGTGCATGTTGATGAAGTTATAAATTGTTAACTTTCTTTCCACTTGAGTTATAAAACGTGTACTACTTGGTCGCGTGCGTAACATGTCTACTGAGATTTCAATCAAAACATTCAGTAGGTCCACTGTGGACACGTGCGAAAAAGTAATTCGGTCACCCAGAAATATTCTTATTCATTTGTATACAGAGCCAAAACTCAATTCAACTTTTTTTTCATTTTAATCGAATAAAATGAAGATATAAACGACAATTCATAACGAAAGCCTGCACTTTTTAATGTTAGCTCGTTTTGACATGTACAATTTTTTTTTTATTAAATTGACATGCTCGGTTACAATAGCCACAGGTACAGTTTATCAAAGGTGATGGTACATAATAGTGTTAATAATAATTATTCATTAGCTCGCGTTTGACAGTTTTGTACAGGAATTCCCATGTCGTGTCTTATAAATAACACAGTGTACATTGCATTAAATTTTGTAGTGATGCTGAACATTTCTCGGGAACTGTAGGAAGGTATTTGATTCGTTACCCAGCAATTCTTGTGGATTGGGATTAAGATGAAGCTGCTGTCTTTCTGGTGCGTATTAGTTACATTCAGTGAGGATGTGTTTGATTGTGATGTATACATATTCAAAAAATATTGTATTCCACTTAGGGGGTGGGAAGCGGCTGGACTAAAAATGTTAGGACCCAGTGACACCTACGGCCTAACGACTTCCACAATTGCGGAACAAGCCAAACGTTACACCCATGCTCAATCCATTAAGAGATGGGATGAAATCAAAGGATGCAGTCTTGCTAAGATCAACCTGGGCGACCCTATGACTTGCGCCGAAGAAATATCTGGCGATAGTCAGAAAAAACCCACGTTGAGCAGTAGGATTTCTGACTGCCCACTGTCAAACAAGGAAACACCTCCATACTATAATGGGGCTAGTGGACATACCTCTATGTGTGAACAGGAAGATGAAACTAGAGTTATCGTCGATAAAAGAGTGTGTGTTCGGAGAGTATTGGCCAACTCCTGACAATATAAAGGAGAAATTTAGTGAATTTTATATGAAAACGTCATTTTACTAGATTAGTCATAGACTAGACTCATACATGTATAAATATTATGATACGAGTATATGTCTAAAATATGAAACAAAACTATCCACCGTTCACACATTATTCATTTTTCAAAACGATACAATGAAGTAAGACACTCTATATATCTTGGTAAAAAATGTACTCCAGCATTTATTTATTCGACAAAGATCCTTGAAACATTGCCACTCATTTACAAAAATGTAACAATAAATTAACCCGAGAATGCACAAAACAAAAGCGAAAAGTTTCTCTGACCGATACTTTTTCACCATGAATCATACGATTAAGGTAGCCTTGAAATGAAATGCAATTGTTGCGAGAAACGCTATAAATTTTCGATAATGTAGACTGATATTATTCCTCTTTATTATTTATTATAGAGACCTGGCTTGACTTATGATTCATTACCTTCTCAATTTTCATATTTTCAGAGAAACTGAATTGAATTGCCTTTCTTATATCAATTTTGTAGTCTGATGGTAACAAAAAGATAAAGATGAAAATTCCGTAATAAAAAAAGTACGTGTACGTTAGGACCCCGCATATCTATCTGTCACGTTACTACGAGTATGTGATAAAATATGTAGGTTTCCATGAATTTAGTCCTAAGTATGACTAGTTATTTATATACAGGTCGTTCGATTTTATCATAAATATCTTCTGTATGTTCCTTGTGGTATATTATTTTCCCAAGAAAATAAAAAAGAATTACCATAAATACCTTAGTTGATAATTGATAGTTACTGAGTGGGTCAAGAAATATTTAAAATTGAATGCTCACTTTTTCCCAATAAAACCAGCATCAGGAATAGCTCCCTTTCCGCAAGACAGATTATTACCTTACGCAAGCGGTCACGGTTCTACCAGAACCTATACATTGTCATTCTTGACAGTGTTTATGGTTTCGATAGAAAAATTATCCTGTTGCATATCCTGAGTCGTGATAAGATATGTCCGAGTAGAGAGACAAAGAGCATTGGTTCAGTCATTTTTCATTGCGTTGCAACAGTATTTATGTGTTACACACTACCTTCCGCAAGTGGGAGGTGTTCATAAGGAGAATGTCCACCACAAAAAGTGAAAATAAGAAAAGAACAGAAAAATATCAAGTTAAGGAGCCTTTCGGAAGGATAGCGTTTATCTTCATATATGCATTGTATTTAATGGTTTCTCGATAGATATCCAACTGAGTTTTATTAAATTAAACAATAAATTACTGATTACAGAAGACTTTCTATCTGTCGTTTATATACTCCACCTTCCACGGTGGAGTACACGCTATAACTCGAGAAAAGAGCTGCCCAGTATTTCTAACCTAATCATAGTGATCTGGATATAGAAACTGTGTATTTGAAGCACCCAAATATTATCTGCTTAAGCTGGGTCTATCCATTCTAAGAAAGTACATGAGACGCTCATCGTCCTGAATTCTTGATTGACCAAATTAATGGCTCCTCGGTTGTCTCTTTTTGAAACCCAGTGTCTTATCAACCAACTAGCAGGCTATCTTCTTCAACTGTGTTTTCTTCTATCAGTAAGTGGACATAATACCGATTAATGTTACTACAACAATGCCCTCAATGTATTCCTCTTCCTTTTTTCAACTTTTCCAATGAAACCATTCCTAATCTTTCTTCAACAGCCAACTTTTATCGGACTTTGAGGTTATGAAACAAAAACTGCCATTTTTTTAACAAAGCTGCTGCGACGTTGAAACTGGTTGAAACTCGATTTTAGATACTGTCAAACATGTCAAGACGCTATCGTTAACAGCTTGAACTCTGCCTTTTGGTAACTGCTATGCTATAATATAGATATTAGTTAAAATAATGTTACACAATATTTATTTTGTATAGTAGATTACCAATAAAATATTTTTCCGCAAATCGCTAGGAAATTTTGACATTCCTGTCAAAATTTCTTGAAGAAAAAGTCAGGACTTCCTTACTGTAAGGAAATGATATTTCCGTACTGTTGTTAGTGTTCTACATAATCCATAAAACGTCTGTATGCATTTTCGTACTTTTCTCTTGATTTCTTTGGCAATAATTCTAATGAAGCAGTATTCACTGCCTCAACCAGCTCTGGAGGAGTCCCAGGAATGGAAATTTCATCATCACTTATCATTTTACTTTCGAGAACACCAGCAATTGAATTTATAAGCGTCAAGTTTGACAATTCAACCTCAATACGTTTCCATAGTAACCCAAGTAATTTTATTAGGAATTTCAAAGCACCATTTATTTGGGAATAAAATTATCGCGTTTTTTTTTAATCAATCAATATCTGTCGAATTTTAAACGATTTGCGGAAAAATAGTATGTTTACCTCGTAGGAAAAGCCACATTCCTGGACTCTGTGTTGCTAAGTCTCGGCTTGCGCCTCGACTTAGCAATCTTCACAGTCGTCCAGGAATGTTAAGCTTTTCCTACCCGGTAAACAATGTTATATATTATAATTATTAACATTATATTGTTATTTTAACACCAGTGTTCCTGGCTGCATCTCACTTTTTTATTTTATCTTTTTAACTGTTAGGTACATTTCTATTTTATCAGTAGACCTCGTTTAATTCAGATATAGTCTTTTTTACAGTTGAATATAATTTCAATACCAATGTATTACAACCCATGTCATTTATTACATCCCACAATTATCAGGAATTTCAAAAAAATATTCTGTAAAGTTACCTAAAATGTCTATTTATTCTGAAATATGATTTTGTGTTTATAGTGCGTTTGGAATAATTTGTTTTTAATGCTTAGTCATAAATAATACGCAGAGCGTTCACTTTATCATCCGAACGTTTCTAGATAAAAATAAGGTTGAAAATAATTCCAAGGTTAAACTGTTAGCAGTTGTAGCCCCCTCACCCATCTTTACTCTTTTGTTTACATTTAAATACAATCGCCTCTTTTATTGCATACACATCCAGTGTACATGTTTTTTTTTGTTTTCCGACGAGATAGTCAGCTACTGCTGCTCATAGGCGTCCGCTAGGGTGTATGAGTTTCTGCTTCGATATATTTATCTTCCTAATAATAACCAGTGTCAATAATTCACTTTATTGGAAGTAAGTTTGTGAATGATTTTGATTGATTGATCTATTTTTCAAATGATGAAGATCGTTTTAGCCGGTGCTGAGCCAAAAGTGGGTAAAGCATATTAATTTATTGAAAGATATGATACAAAACAAGAAATAAGTTATTATACAAAAAGAAGACAAACATAGAAAAATCTTCCGTATTTTTTATGGGGGATATTAATTATTGCTTTTGTTAATTACCTTAATTGTTTTTATTCCTATTTTGTGACTGAATCTTTTAGAAGTAAAATTTCTCCTGTTTTGATACTTGACAAATCTCTACCTATCCAAGTGAGCGGAAAAATTCCCATTTTGTGACTGACATGAATTGAATTAATGGTATATCATGCACCTAGGTGGTAAAAACTATTATTATTGACCGAGCACCAAAATTATTTCGCGAGTGGCTTTGCCCCGAGCGGAATAAGATGCGAGGCTTTTCTCCATCTCACCTTCTCACAATCGTGGTGTATATGGTGTACAAGTCGACAGAAGCAAACATGAGCCCTAGTGGGCGTGTCCATGTCGCTGTAGTTGTATTATTTTAACAAATTACTAATGTTCGTTCGTTAACATTAGCACCTGATTGGTTCGTTGCGATGAAATTCTTTTAGTTCGCATATTTTCCGGGGCTCATGTTTGCTTCTGTCGACTGTATATACGTTATTTCCCACTACTAGAAAGATTCAAGACAAATATTACTATACACTATTTCAATGCTAGAATGATACAGCGGAATTGCGTTCACAATACAACACCTTGAGTGTAAAGACGGGTACTGACTAGAGCATTTTTACTCGCACGAATTGCGTGCAAACACAAAAGCGAATATATTGTTCGCGAAAATTATTTTCAGCATAAAATTAATGCGCGTTAAATTGTCGTTCCAGTGATATTGTTCCATGTCATTTTCATATAGTTCACTAGACAAACAACAAAACACAACGACAACTACGTCCACACTGAGCATGTTATGCGTACGAAAACCTTTTGATCTTCTCGAAAGCTATTGCTTACTAATAAATAATGAATAATATATTTTTTGAGCAACGACCCACATCAATTCTCTCCTCAACCACGTCTTCTACAAATAAAATAACCCATAATACTCCATCCTTAAGACTTGGAGGAGGTGACAAATATTTAGATGCATTTTCGCAACTTTTTTATTTGAATATCCTTCCAAAAAATTAGTTGTTCAGTGTATTTGTTCATAACAATATACCATTTTTTAAAGTGAAAAATTACGAGAGTACGTCTATGGACATTTTTTTTGCTCTGTAACTGCGATACAGCTACTGATACTTCCGAGCATAATTTATTAACTGAATTTCAACAGCTATTAGAATAAAACTACATTCATTTCAGTAAATACAATGAACATCTAAATGGAGGAGGAACTATGGAGTGTATTATTCCAGGTTCCGATCTCTGATATTTTTTTATACATCCAATGATAAATCAAGTTGATGATATACGACGAGAATACATTGTACACTAATTGAGAAGAAGTAGTAGTTATGACGAATGCATGGAAAATATTTCCAGGTTATACCGAAAGTGAACAGTTATTTTGTGCCCTACTGCTGATTGTTATGATTAGTTTTCAATTTGATCTCATATACATAAATCACGAAAGCTTTTAATTGTGGAAATTCATTTTTTTAAGAACAAACGCTCTTTCAAATCTGGAGCTGGAGAGAAATATGAGTCACACTATAGACTGAACAAGAGAAAAGGTCAGCTGCTATTAGTATTTGTTCATTTCAACGTAATATGTATGAGCATTGGAAAGAATATTCCATCTTCATTTCAACCCAGAGCTTTATCGAGTGCATGCAACTTTGCTCTATTCAAAAATTGGATAGGTACCTATATAGTTGAGTAGAAGTGATTGCGACTTTTGCATCTGTTTGTTTCTTTTCTTCAACCATTTTAATGATTATTTCCATTTGTAATGCATTTTTCTCTTTCTACTATTAATTGGGTTGGCAGCAATGATGCAAGGATAGATAATTATATGATATCATTTGCGATATACTGACCTTGCGAGAAATTGTTGGAATTTCTTGCATGTTGTATTGCACCACATCCAGCGGCCTAATGTCAATAGTTGGAAGCAAGACCAAATTGTTGCAAAGGATTTCGAACTCTGAAGCAGGCTTTCAAAATATTCCACAAATTAATTTGAGTCCTTTTTATTCGTAAACCAGGTGTACAAAAATTACATAGAATAATTAGCTGACTCTAGCGGACACTGACGCGCATTCAGATAACTTGGTTTACTGAGTGTTAAGTATTAATGTACTGGTATTGCTACTTGTATTCGATACTACTGATTATTGCATATGTAGATTCTGTTGCATGGGAAAAAAAAACCTCCATCCACATACTTAACAATTGCACAGCAATGAAGAATCCTAGGACACAACATCTAGGAGACAACTGTATAGAAGAGGGACATTTACCCAAGTTGAATCCTGCAGATATTCTAAAATTCCTCAGAAAAAAAGAACTAAAGTGGCTACTAGTCATTGAGAATTTCCTAGGGAACTGAGCAGAAGTGAGAAGGTACAGTATAGATCTCTTAGGTCTCGATCACTGTAAACCCCCATGAAGAAAAGATATACAAAGAATATTCCGGAATAGTTCTACCAAAAGGTAAGGGATATTGAATATTTCGTTTCCTCACTGAAATAATCCACCTGTTGCCATTTTAGTTTTAGTATACCAACGGGTCAAAAACAAACGGCACAGCTGCTGTCGAAACTATTTTGAGTATTACAAATCCATTTCAACTCCAACCAATTGGACAATTACACTGATTTATTACACACCTTCAGTAAAACTGTATAATTCCTGCTGCACGATTTTATAGAACATTATTACTCAAAAACGTGCTTCTATTAACTAATAACGTATATAAAATAACTAAATCGGTTATTCTAATGGATTTCAACAATAACTGTTAACGAAACGACAAACAAAATTTTTCTCTCCCATCAGATTTATGTGCTGGGTAGGTACTGATTATTTCCAGTCGAAGAATTAGTTAAATTGAGAGTTGAAATATAATATCAATAAATTTTAATAATTTTGCAATTCACATCTATAAGGAAGTTGTAAATAATTCATTCATATATGAATTTAACAGTTTTATTATCAGAAACAATAACAAACCAGTCGTAAAATTTATACATTCTACTGAATAAATTGAAAAGATTCAACCATAGCTAATGAAATTATATATAAAGATGCATTCATCAAAACAAACCATCAAATATAGGTACTATTACAGCTACAGCTATTTGGAAGATTTATGTTTGGAATTGGAACTAAAAATACAAAGTTATTGTGAAATAACATGGTATTTGTAAAATTGAATACTCAAAAATAACTACGTATTGATAATATTGGAATACATAATTGGGGTTGTTTAATCATGTTGTCATCCCAATAATATTGAATTGAATGATTGCATATTCAGTTTTTGTCCTGTTTTATATTGTATTATGTATTATACCTGTCAATTTTTTTTTACTTCAGATCATCATGGTAATAAATTAGTAAGAGTTTCAAAAACTGGTAATTCAATAGACGTGCTTTCCGACTTTTTGCCTCTCCCACCCTGTTTCTTTGCCGCTTGCATCACCAGATTCATCTCCATGTTTTTAAACAAATGACAAAGCGACTATAATAGATAAAAAAAGACTTGTCGTTTGGTACCAGAATGAACGTACCTGCATCTTCAAAAGAATGTAGACTGAAAAGTAAAATTAATAGGTTATTAGTGATTGTGATGGTTAGCCGACGTTTGCAGGATCGTTGAATAAAATCCAAAAAGATGGAAAAATATAGTGTTGTCAATAGAATTTTTTTACGTATTGTCACTGCTCTGGATGATTGTTTTCTCTATATTCCCCATATGCTGTGGCTTAAGGATGATTCACATCATCAGACATGCAACGACACGACAAGGACCGACAAGGACACGACAAACCATTCTTTTTAGATAAATAAATATCTATGTACACACTAACCGACAAAGACGCGGCAACGACACGTAAAGGCAAAGACAGAGCGGACCGACATTCTTGGCAAGAATGTTTTTCGTGTCTGTGCCTGTACGTGACGGGTAGTTGCTGGATAGTGTGAACAGTTTATTTGGATTCTTGCGATACTTCAGTGAATTTTGAGGATTTGTATTAATATTTTCTTTCGTCGTCCATCAGTTCTTTATTTAAAGTATGATATTCTCCTTCAGTTTTACGTCTTTGCAAAAACTAATTTGTTACAAACAACCCGTCGAGATGTCGAGTACCTATCGTATAATGTTAATTGCTGCCGAAACTGTCGTGTCTTTGTCGGTCCTTGCCGTGTCGTTGCATGTCTGATAATGTGAATCATCCTTTATACATTATGTATTTTGCTTTATAATAGGTATACATTATGAGCTTTTATAAATATGTCATCTCTTCCAAAACTGAATAGCTTGAAAAAGTAATACAATTGCGCACGTCACTGTTTGTTAACAAGTCAATAATTGAACTCGTCGCAGACGATAGATTTAACACACAAAAAATTGACGCATGTCGGTAATAAACTCGCAAACAGTGAATGTGACAGTACTTCAGAAAAAGTTGTAGAACAACAAAAAGTCTCTTTCATTTAAGTTGTCGTACACTGACAGTGAAGGTGGAAAAAAACCAGTTTGTGAGAAGATCTAAAGATCAAGTAATGCCCACTTTGACTTCTATTTACAGAGCCGACCTTATGTTGTTTTGTGATGATTATAATTATTTTCTGTGCTTCTTTACTATAATTCGTTAATTAAATCCCAATTTCCAGTTTCATAATGATACTCATTATAACACTGGTTTTCATTATAACACTGGTTTTTATTATAAAACTGAAACTCCTCCTGGTTTTATAGTATGTACTCAACTTTCACTTTTAATATCACTACAGGTATGACAAACGGGACGGTTTCCTGATATTCGTGTGTGAGTTAGGTTATGTTTGAACCAAGTTGATCGCTTTTTTTATTATTTATTTTTTAATTATTATTACAACAAGTCTGACACGACCCTTTCAGAAAACACTCCGGCATAACTAATAGTTCCTCGTTTTGTGATTGAGGCTTCCTGAAATTCTCCTCGTAGTTTAACAACAAAATTCAAGTTTAAAGTTCAATCAATCTATCGTATCCGAACATATTGGTATTATTTCGTATTACGTCAAAAAACAAGCCAATTTTTGAAAAGTGTGTATTTAATTTCAGGAATATTCGATTCAATTAGATAGTTTTCCAATATGTGAATCACTCCACCAATTTTCTTAGGAAACTTAACTAATCCTGTATACCTACTAACTAGTATTTATTAATAATTATTAAGTGAAATCAATATTCGACAACAGGAATATAACATAATAGACAGGGTGATTCATTAAGAATGTCCAATCTCTGAACTGTAGATTCTAGACCTCAAAATATGATGATTCTGCTCAACATGTCTTATGCAAATATTGCTAGTTTCCGAGATACGGGGTGTTCTGATAATTTGATATCAAGAGATCTTCACGAAAGCGGATCAAGTGTATTGAAGTAAATGGTGGGCATTTTGAGCATTTTATTTTTGTTTACAAATTTGTTATGGTTACATATTTAAGGAATAATAAAATTTTTTTATGAAAAAATCTAAATTTATTGAACTTTCTAGAAGCAAATAACTCGATAACCGATTGAGTTATACGAATCAAAGAAGAGTAACTTTTTTGTAGCATTTAACGCTTTTTAATATTTTTTTATCATTTTAGTTGTAAGCTTAGCTGTAAGTTTACTTTGATTTAATTAACACAAACAAGTGTAACTAGCGCCCTCTATTAGCAATGTTAAATTAGAGTGCAAATTATAATTCCTCATGCCAAAAAAACGTGAAATCGCCAATTTTCAAAGAGAAATTGAGAAAACATAAAAAATTATTGCGAAAATCAAAATTTGAATTCAAACTTTGAACAGCCCGTATCTCGGAAACTAGCAATATTTGCATAAGGCATGTTAAGCAGAATCATCATATTTTGAGGTCTAGAATCTACACTTCAGAGATTGGACATTCTTAATGAATCACCCTGTATATTACTCGACCCGTTCACTTATTCATTTAAATATACTTTTCCTGGAATTTTAATACATCTTTCGATAAACTTTATTAGATATTAAAAAAAATAATCATTTTACATACAACTTATAAGTCAGGTAGTAAACCATAAGCGTCACCGTTCATCTAAGGAATTTATTTACTATTTAATTTTATACCCGATCTGATATATAAAGGTAATATGAATCTAAATTCGGTTAGTTAAACAACTTGATAATTTCCAAGAAACCTTACAATAGGGTCCTACTAGGGATTGTCCTAATGACTACTTAGAAATTTTGCAGGTATACACGGTGAAACTTGGTCTCGCCCAAATTTGTATAATTTGTTTTGCTCAGAGATGCTTACGTTCCATAAGTGTTAACTGTGTTGTGAAAAATGTCTTCAAGTTTCACCCCAGTAAAGTGTAAGAGCGTGCTTAGCTTACAAACGAAGACTGTAGTGTTAAATGTGCATGATGCTGTTGTACAACTAATATCGTAAACTCCGCCACTGCCGTAATATTTATCGTTTATCTGGCATTGTTCAGTTTTATTACCATATTGTATTTTGAGCTGAGACAGGGATGTATAGATAACCAATACAGACATCTACTTGTTTTACATTAGAATTTTAGTATTTACTTGTAAAATTCTTAGGATCACTCTGTAAAAGATAAATTTCTATTTGGATATTTAATGAGGCTACTGTGCTGTGCTGGGCAGACATTAAGAAATAAACTATAATAAGGGTTCAAACAACTGATAGAATTTTGATGTTATTACGTATAGAAAAAATGATAATAATCCCATTTTATTACACCGCTCTGTGTTTAGCCACATTTGAACCCAATCACGCATTAGTCGCCATATAAAATAGAGTATATTCATAATATTTGTACCATAAAATAGAACACAAGACTCATGATTCCCGGTTGCACCAACTAAAAAACAGTCCGTTGAATCGGCCGATCAACCGTAAATCGTAGCTTTCGTGTTGCACCACCCAAAAGCTATCCGTTAATCGATTGATTTTACGAATAGAAACAACCGACCGATTTCGGGCGATATTTGCAAATACCGGACCATTTTCTATAATAACCTCACTATTTTACTTATAAAATTTGTTTAATATTGTGGAGTTTAAACGGATTCGGCAATATTCTCAATATTATTTATAAATGGTATCACATTGCGATTAAATCATTACGGAAAATTACATTGTTACACATTACACAAAAGCAGTTATTAATACGTCTTCATCTTCTTCATTTTCTTCATCTGACGAAAAGTTCGACCGCATAATGGAACTTCTTCCAGAAATAAGTCAAGTAAGACCGAGATGTGAACATTCAATTTATTCAACAGTCAACAATTTAAAGCAAGATATCGTTTCTGTAAAGAAGCAGTTAACCAGGCAAATTATTGGAGAAGATTTAATACGTTCCGAAAAAAATTATGAAGTGACTTCTATGAATCAATTATCAATAACGTTGGTATTATGGAATACTGTTTTGAATTTGAAAACGACGCTTTCCTGTTTTATCTTGAGGGTAATCATTAGCACAGCTATATTACATAATTTAGCAATAGAAAACGATGACATTTTTGAAAATGATCAACATATTGGAAATAAAATTAAAGTTGAACATCAAGATGCTGAGTTGGAAAGAAATTAGAATGCATTACCGATTCATTTGATTAATACTATATATTATATTTAAATTCGAATTAGTAAAAAATATATTTTATTTTAACTCCAATTATATATAATAAAAATGAAGTATTACATACAGTCTGTTCGCTGAATCTTTTCCCATGTATGAAATGATTCACATACTACTTTTTGTATTACATCTCTTTCCTACTCACAGAATCTTAACCCCCGAAATGAAACCGTTTGTTCCATTACAGCGTAATATAACAAACAGAGATAGCCATATGATGAATATCGGCGATAGGTTGAACGCGAATCTGTACGTTGACGTCGTTGAAAGACCAAAGACTTTGTTTACAACTACGACCTACGTCTTATTTAATGTATTGATGTATTGCGTTTGTATATTAATGATGACGCATGGGAAAAGATCCAACGAACCAACTGTAAATCAATTACAATTGAAGTAAATTTGCAATCATACTTATTTTTAAATTCAATTTATTTTCTTTTTTCTTCCCATTTTATATTTTATATGACATTGACAATACGTATAATGTAAGGTTATAGTTTAAACGCTCACTTCACACCAAATTTAACGGTCGGTTCAAATATCAACTGTAACTTTTTCTGGCGCAACTGGTATTTTGAGAAATCGGGGAATCATCGATTAATCGGTTGATTTATTGTTATTGTTATTGTTATGACGGTTATTGTATCGACTGTTTTTACGGTCGGCTGGTGCAACCGGGCATAGGTGAGTGGTGTATCATCTTTGTTAGACTAATATGAAATATCCAGTTTTCACAGAAGGAACTATACTCTTCAGACGACCTTCCTGAAAAACAAAATATGAAGAATAAAACCTGAATCTTGTTCGGCTGGTTGTCATCAATTTTGGTCAGCAGATTATCTCTTCTCATTCCACAGACCAAATCTGTGATTGGGTACATGTCATTTGTCATTCTGGAGGGATCCTGTTAATCACTCCAACCTCAATCTGCAACTCAAAGCATCACTTATACACAAACATCTCAAAATTTGGAATAGCTCCAGTTCAGCTTTTTTTCTCGATATGGTTTCCACCAGCAAACTAAGGCGACTTGGGTAACCGTGGGTCTGTCTATGATTGTAAAATGCGAATTTTTATTCGGTAGATTCAATTTTCACATGATAATGCAGCAAGCTCTTCAGAATAAGCTACTTTATTTAGTTAATTTTTGTGGCTCGTTAGTCAGTTCCTCCGAAATTTCTACTAATTAGACATTCCGTTACACTGTCGCATTATTCACTCCAAAATAAAAATAATAATTTTCATATATTCTTTCGGGAAAATGTTAACTTTTCTGCAGATCCATAATGCAATTGATGTAACATGAAAAGGCGATGATATTTTCCATTTGAACAAACCAACCAACTTTGAATATTTGGAAGATACTGGGCGATCAAAAATATATTTTCAATTTCGGAAAAATGTATTCTTCTGTATATTCATTCAAACGTTTAAGTTGGGCTCAACATCTCAGGCACTTGAACTGAATCTTTGTACCATAACCCATGTTATCTACTTACTTCCATTCCAGGAGCTTCGTGTCTTCTACGAGTATATAGGCCACCAGTTTATCTGGAGGAATCTTCAGTAGATGGTTGTGTTATTTCCACTCCAAAGAGCTTCCGTCTAAGTCCTCATAAGTTCTCACAGAAGAAGAGTGTGTGAGTAGGTGTTTCATCGTAGAGTTCACATTTCCCACACATAGGTTCACTAACTTTGCCCATCCTGCACAAATGCTTCCGTAGGGTACAGTGTCCAGTCACCAGGTCGGTTAATGTCTTCAAATCTTCCTCACCCAGTTTCAACTGGACGAGTTGTCTACCTGATTCAGTAAACTCTTAGTATGTAGGTGTCCTTGTGTCAGCTTCCTTAAATAGACAGTTCCCGACTTCCCCTTTGTATAATAAGCTCCCACCAATATATTCAGCTGATATTTGAAACGTTGTAACTGTTATTTGAAAAATTATACAAATGTGTCAACATTTGTATCCATTATGAATCTGGATTCAAATAATGTTGCGGCGTCCAAAAAATATGGAGAAGGGATGTATCGGAATGATTTTGAAATGATTCCTAAAATCATCCGTGAATCATTTCTATTCTCTGAAATAATTTAGATAAGTCTTTCTTGAACAAAAAGTTCCACGACTTAAATTATACAGGGGTTTGAAGTTTCCTATCGATTTCTCGAATCATCAATAATTCCTTTGTAATGGACAATAATATTGTTTCCTGGACATACTTCTAAGCATTTCGAAGACAAAATATCACCTGCAGAATCAATGATGGAAATGGGAGATGTTTCCAGTTATTCTGCAGGTATATTCTGCAGGAAAACAAGTATTTTTTTGAAAAAACTTCGATGAAAATCACCAAAAACAAATAGCCCACTGCACACCTGCCAGTTTTAATTCTAGAAATGATTGTCATTTGCACCTTTCAATGAACATACTGTGAACTATTATAAAAATTCGGACCAATACGATGAAGATGATTTTCGGATTTTTTTAAAAATCGTTAAACTATCAAACTTTGACCACCTGTAGAATCCAAACGCCAGCATTCAGAAAGTTGGCTCGATGGTAACTTTTGTACTGAATGGCATGCACTACTTACATCATATTGAAATTCCAGAAATTTTCACCGCAACCAGTTTTCTATAAGATGATTGCTGTGCCTTTCTCAGCCAGCATAAGGTTTCTTTCATATATTATACACAGTCCAAAAGTACTTCTATCTTAAAATTTAATGTCAATCGGAAAACAAATATTTTGCAATGGAAAAGGAAACAATTCTATATTCTGTTTGAAATTGGCAACGTTTTTTCTAAGGATATCCTATCCAGTCAACCCATTTCACAACGTGTCAGGCCACAATATGGTATACCCTGGGGAAACGACTCGTATAAGCTTTTTAAAAGAGGGAGGATGAAAGAAAAATAAGAAAGAACAGCTCCCGATTGTATTCAAATCCAATGCAAGATTAATAGTGTGTCTGTCGCAAAATATCACATTAAATATGAAGCAACACGTGAGATTTTATCCCAACGACTTTGTAGAACTTGGATGATAACTTTATCGTGACTTTGTATCAGATGATTTACTTTACATTACGACGACGCAACACGGATTGTTTCCCAAAGGTTAAATATAAAGTCACGATTTAAGTTCAAATGCAACAATATGTCCTATATTGGCTCATCAAGGACAAGTGCAATTCGAAATCGAAAAACTCCGAGAAACAAACCTTTTAGAAGAGCTGCGTCTCGAAATTCATATCTGGATTAGGAATGTACAGAAGCACGTTATAAGGTGAAAGGCATCGCAAATTTTGGAAATTATCCCGTCGTGGTCCTCATATACAAATGTTCAAATAGATAAAGAATTGAATAGATTTATTAAAATATGAAATTAAGATGTAAAGTTTGTCTGAACCTACGGGGCATCGGCAAGAGACGTGAAAACATGTCGCTTATCTATTTAAAACATACTGTACCTATTTTATAAAGTGAAACTGAAAAAACAAAGACACTGACAATACCAACGCCACTGGAATAAATCAATGTCAGTCAACTAACGAAGTGAGAGGAAAGAACACACGCATGCGCTTGCCAATAAGATTAAAATCATCAATGTTCTCGGAGAGAGTGATTATTATGGTTTTTGCACAACGCTGCCAGAGCTTGAAGAAACCCATAACAAATTTGGAAAAGTGCTCATATTTTAATATTCATTACTTGGAAAAATATTGTTAATAGTAGACAAAATCCAAGTAATCAACCACATTAAATAATCAATGTTTAATCATATTGTTGATATTTTGATAATAAGAAGTATATTTTCTCATTCTTATCAATACATACTAGTACTTTACTTTTCCATAGTTAAACGTGGCAATATCGAATGTTTTCGACTACATTCCTTACACAGGGTTAGATAAACTTGCCAAAGTATATATGGTTTTTACTCCCAAAGATTTCTCCTGTGATCATACTATCTTTTAAGGGGACGTACATGAGATGTTTTCATTGGGACTCATGGAACGTATGGCTTAGTAACAAAAATGTCTTGGTTGTCTGAAACGAACGTACCTGAATGTACCGGATGTCTGATAACTTTTCACTTATGATTTAAAGCTATGACCGTTATTGAAGGAATATAATTGTAGTTCTATCACTTTATAATTCCGCAATAAACTCCAAACACGTATACAACCACTGTCACATCATTCGATATATGAAGGCTATTCACTCATTTGAATATTGGAAACAAAGCAGAAGTGGGATAATGGAATATGGAAATAATAATGAATTATACGTATGTAAAGCTAGCATGACCAAGTGAGCAGAATCAGTCGCACTTTCGCTATAAATTTAGTGCTTATTTAGTGTAAATTAAGTGCCGTATTCATAAATTAAGTGCTCTACGGAATATACAAAAAATACAAACATTGCTAGCTTTATATAAAGCTAGCAGTGTAATCCGTCAAAATCGAAAATAAGCATTATAAAGCGAAAATACCAAATGCATAGCATCAAGTGCTCAATAAGTGCTGCCCATATCAGCGATAATAAATACTAAAAAATTATTTTTTATTGTTTATCTAGTGCGAGATCAAGTGTTCAATGCTAGCGTAACAATCCTAGCAGTGTATAGAGTTGAGTACTAACTCTTGCACTTGCTTGAATTCATTTAACAGCGCAGTGCAATTAAGTGCTCAATGAGTGCTCTCTATATCGACCAAGATGATCATTGAGCACTTAATTGCACTGCGCTGTTAAATGAATTAAAGCAAGTGCAAGAGTTAGTACTCAACTCTATACACTGTTAGGATTCTTAGGCTAGCATTGAACACCTGATTAAAAAAAATATTATTTTCAATAATCATCTTGGTCGATATAGAGAGCACTTGATTGCACTGCGATGTTAAATGAATTCAAGCAAGTGCAAGAGTTAGTACTCAACTCTATACACTGCTAGGATTGTTACGCTAGCATTGAACACCTGATTAAAAAAAAATTATTTTCAATAATCATCTTGGTCGATATAGAGAGCACTCATTGAGCACTTAATTGCACTGCGCTGTTGAATGAATTCAAGCAAGTGCAAGAGTTAGTACTCAACTCTATACACTGCTAGGATTGTTAGGCTAGCATTGAACACCTGATAAAAAAAAAATATTATTTTCAATAATCATCTTGGTCGATATAGAGGGCACTCATTGAGCACTTAATTGCACTGCGCTGTTAAATGAATTCAAGTAAGTGCAAGAGTTAGTACTCAACTCTATACACTGCTAGGATTCTTAGGCTAGCATTGAACACCTGATTAAAAAAAATTATTATTTTCAATAATCATCTTGGTCGATATAGAGAGCACTCATTGAGCACTTGATTGCACTGCGATGTTAAATGAATTCAAGCAAGTGCAAGAGTTAGTACTCAACTCTATACACTGCTAGGATTGTTAGGCTAGCATTGAACACTTGATAAACAATAAAAAATAATTTTTTAGTATTTATTATTGCTGATATCGACAGCACTTATTGAGCACTTAATGGTATGCATTTGGAATTTTTGCTTTATAATGCTTATTTTCGATTTTGACGGATTACACTGCTAGCTTTATATAAAGCTAGCAATGTTTGTATTTTTTGTATATTCCGTAGAGCACTTAATTTATGAATACGGCACTTAATTTACACTAAATAAGCACTAAATTTATAGCGAAAGTGCGACTGATTCTGCTCACTTGGTCATGCTAGCTTTACATACGTATGAATTATAACATTTATTTGAGTGGCATTGGTAACATACTATTTTTAAAAACTCCACATGCCATTCCTCAAGCTCTCCAGGTAACGAGTACAAACTAAATATCAAACCGTATCTGAAATTGGAGACGAAATACCGATATAAACAGATGTTTTGGGTATCTTGAGATTATTTTACTGACGCATGTTTGGAATTACTAGATGTCAAATCATTTGGTTCCGCTTTTAGATAATTGTACTCAACTGGTATGTATGTTGTCTGAAGTGAGGAAGAAACTTTGATGTTTTTAAATACATCAAACACTTTTATTTGTACATTAGGCTGGATAATTACAATTATTATTCTAACGCTTGATAAGTTTTTGATAATAAAATGTGTTTTCTTCAGTCCAGGATTGAGCAGATACGCCGAAACCGGTCTACAAGTTATATTGTCCCTTCTAATTGCAAACAAGAATTAAATGGTTGGTGCTGAATATCTTGTAGATATAATAATATACCAACTCCCTTTAACTTAGGAGTAAAGTTCAATAACTCAATAAGTAGCTGCTGCTCCTTGGTTGAACGGACACTGTTTTTGAAAAATATTTCTCAAAACTTATGGAGCGTTGAAATAATTATAATTATTCAGATAATTCAGATATCTATTGGTAACGCGCTTTATAAAATGTGACAATATTACAGGAAACTGTGGTAATACTTATTTTGGACCGATCAATCTTCAATTACCTCGACCCTCTATTGATTATAACCAGTCACAAACATAACCCAACAGATTCAACCTTGTAAATATTATTTATTAAGTTAGTGGAAACATTTTTAAGTCATACACACGGATTTCAGTATGAATAGAGTGAGAAGAGAATTAGAATTCGCAATGCGTCCTGGTACTTGTAATGAATTGCTTTTGCCCAAATGCAAGATATAGACTGGAAGCGTTTTTTTGAAGACGCCGTTTGTAGCTCAATTGGAATCGGTCAGCATTTTGTGATTTCATACTCAAGAATTGTCCCCCAGTCCTATAAAAATTAATCCAAAGTTCAGTGCGGGGTTGAATTCTAGCCTCTTCCAATTTTGAATTATGTTGGGAGTCTCTAGCATACCTGGAGATAAGCTTTAAATTATGTAGGTGAATAATTTATAGCTGAGTACACATGACTCGAAAGTCAAGAAAACATATTTGTATTCTGTGTAAATATTAATTTATTAAAATAGCAGAGCGCTTTCGGCTATTAAGCCATCTTCAGTGCTTACCTGCAAGTAAGTAAAAAAGTTGGAAAATATAAAATAAGTAGATAAAGAATTACTTACTCGTCAGGTAATTTATACAAGAAACTTAGACAACACATTGACGTCATGAATTAAAATTACATTAAAATTAAAATGATCCCTGATGATGATTTTAATGTAATTTTAATTCATGACGTCAATGTGTTGTCTAAGTTTCTTGTATAAATTACCTGACGAGTAAGTAATTCTTTATCTACTTATTTTATATTTTCCAACTTTTTTACTTACTTGCAGGTAAGCACTGAAGATGGCTTAATAGCCGAAAGCGCTCTGCTATTTTAATAAATTAATATTTACACAGAATACAAATATGTTTTCTTGACTTTAAATTATGTACACTTGGACGAGAAAGCGATTTGATGAAAATCTAATAAAATTTTAATATTCCGACATTTTATGCTTAGTCAAAAACCGTCAACTACAGACAAAAATCCCAGCAGAGAATAAAATGTGAAAAATTTCTTTTGGAACCATAAGTATGTCAACACGTGATATTATATACATAGATAAGTTGTCGTGGATCAGATAAGAATGCATCAGTGTTCTTCTGACCATAAGGTCTTGGTTTTAAATTCAAGTGAGGACTATTCTTATTAAAATAATCTCTTCGACTTGGAATTATTATTTGAGAATAGTTATTGTTTGCATTTACCTTTTGAGAAGTCGTACGAAAAATACTATGTATACAGATTCGGCAAATAATAATGTTCCTAAGCCATTCTGTTAGCATATACCTACAGCTCATATGTGAAATTTTACATAAGGAAAGTAAATATTTGCCAAAATCGTATACAAATTTCATCATTGTATGTATATCTGAGATTGGGGTGTTCATTCTGCCGATTTCCTGAAGAAGGTGTGAGAGACTTGTGGCTGCTCTAGTTTCAATTTTTAAATTTTTTTTCTTTTGAATTGAGGAGTCTTCCTATTCTTGTGAGCTGAAATTCCGTTATACTAAGCAGTGAACGAACGAAGGTTTCTCTCTTCATATAACACAATCCTTCTCCACTAGATACCCAATCAGCAGCTCTCCAAACTCCTGGTTCAGGCTTTAATCTGGTTTATGTATTATTTTTTTCTCTGTCTGTAGTTTCCCTGGAGTATAAATGATTGCCATAGCCATGTACTTGTACATTACTACTAAAGGTTTCCGTTTAAAGGATCCTCAGAGGGAGAGATGATCTTGATTTTGCCTCGTTCTTTTAGTTTTGATAGGAATTTTGTAGCTCACTACATGAAAATTATGTGCTTTGACGGATATGATTTATTATTTAAAAAAGCTACAGTTTTCTGTAATCTATTTCCATTTATACTACTGTCAGGCATACCGGGAATTGGAGAATCAAGAGTATCTCTATAAACACTAATTACAGCAATGCCAAAATATAATTTATATAGCATTAGTTCCGAAAATTGACTCCATTGTGTTACATTACAAAGCTTACATTACAAGTGACTAGAATAATTGACTTCATTAATTTCTTCGAGGAGCCTACTGTTCAATGGGATTGATAATGTGATAAGCAGCCACTATTAATATTTTAATATTCCTTGATTGATGATGTATGTCACAACCAACTGAAAACTATATCATGAACAAAGGATGGCGCGACAATGCCTCTGGTGTCATGTTCGGACTTCACTTCATATACATATAAATCTTCATTCAATATTAATTTGTTCTATACTAATGCAAGTTTGAATTAAAAAAACTATATAAGGTATCCTGCATAATTAATTTCGTGACAATCTCGCTTTGACGGAGTTCTGGTTCCGTTTATTCAGACTGCATCTACATCTCCCCAATTTCGGTTCCTTGCAATATCCGTTCAATTTGTTGATTCATAGCAGCTAACATTCCCTCACAGTTTTAGATATTTACAACCTAAAAAGCTTTTGAAAAACATTGAAACATATTCAAGGCATCGGATTAATTACCAATTATATATGTCATTGTTAAAATTGTCTAAGATATATTATGATATACACCCGTTCATATCTCCTTCAGACTCCTGTGAAAACACGGGCTCTTTATTTACTCCACTTCATACTATTTTCCAATGAATGATTATTAATTTATTCAATATTCGAATGTACAAAAATTGAAAGGGTTATCATAACGATTATTATAACGGTTTGATATATTTAACTTTTGTTTGCGTGTGAAGCTATGAAGCTGAAGGAAGGTACTTGGATCTTAATCTGTTAATTGTCATTCTGAGACATTTCTTCTGCACAACTTTTATTGGAATAGAGAGAGTCTGTGATGAAGTAGAGAAGGGAATAACCATACAACATTGTCGGCCGTATAACCTGTCTATGAAGCAACAACTTTTTGTTTACTGACAGACGGTTATTACGACAGATCAATGGGTGAATTATTTCCATAGCTAGTTTGGACTTGGGGATACACTGAGTTTGATAGTTCTGTTATATCCATGGGATAAACATGGTTTGACAGACAGTGGAAGGCTATGCACGCTAGGCACGCTAAATTATTCCTTAAAAGCCCTACGGCCAAACTGTCACACGACCTACTACGTCAAAGTCGAGAAACGACGAGGATAATAGTGAGAAAGCTTACAGGGCACTGTAGGCTGAGGAAACATATGCATACAATTGGACTAGCAGAAGACAGCCTATGTAGGTTCTGCCAGGAAGAAGATGTAGCCGCGGAGCACGTACTTTGTGAGTGTGAAGGCCTAGCAAGGTTGCGGTTTCACCAATTCGAAGAAGAAAAACCGAAGGCAAAGAGCTACGCAAAGGAGGCGGTAACCAGGCTATTGAGTCTAATAAAAAGAATAAAGCTGGATATCGAGCTTTAATATAGGGAGGACCACAATAGATCTGCAAAGGTCGCAGTGGGATAGGACAAAGAGCCACTCCAATTCTAATCTAATCTATTCTAATCTATCAAAGGAGCTGTGTGAAACGGACGGCTATCTGACCAATGATTAGCTTGCAGAAATGCCAACTCAAACTCAAAGCGCTCCTCTTAGTTTAAAAACATGGTATAGTTTAAAATAGGGACTATGGAAAATTAACTTTCAAATATTATGAATATGAAAGGCCCTAACTTCCAACATAATTTCATTATTATCATCAACTATTCCAGGGTACCGTTAAAAAAATTGGATTCCTTTTGTTCAATATATTAGATTTAATATTATACCTTTTTTCAAGTTACCCATTGCGATTCATGAATTTTTTTGTTTTGGCGTGAGACGACTATGGCACATCTAACCTTTTTTTTACTCACAATTGTATGTTGGAACGGGTTTTTGATGTTGCCTTACCATTTTATTTATCGTTGATTCTCGCCTCGATTAAAATTGAATGTTCAGATCATTTCGTTTACTGCTATAGTAGGTACAGACAGTTGCTGGATTGAATACAAATGGTCATCGCGCGCTCTTTTTAAAAATAGATCTAAGTAGCCATTCAAACGCAGAAAAGGAAATGGCAATTACTGGGCTTAACTGCTTCACAATAATTGAATTGTTTCTAGAAATAAAATTGATACTTTCACTAATTATCTCTCAGTCTATTCAATAATTTTTTGTCGTTTTTTTTTTCTCAAATGCGAATTAGTAAATTTGATAATCATTTCTCACAATTATTTCATTCCACATTCGATGCATCTCTATAGGAGTGTATTTATTGAACAAGATGAAGATGATCCAAAGAAATAAGGAAAATGTAATTCATAGTGATAAAAAAAGGGTGGAATGAAAAACATGGAGATGAGAAAGGACCTAGCAATACAATAAACTTCAGAACAGGAAGTTTTAAGTACAATACGGAATCTACGAGAACTAAAAATCATATTGACGCTCAAACAATTTGGCTTTAGGAATGATGTATCAACAGAAAATTCTATAACTCTATAACATATTTACGCCAAGCAATAGGTACATATTTTTTACAGAAATCCTAGTAGAAAAGGGATGATTCTATTTTTTGTATAAAGAACATAGCGCAGTATCATTTTGATATGTTTTGGATACGTTAATACTGTTCAATCATTTGTTATAAACATTTAAAACGAAAAAAACCTCATTCTTTTTTTGGTTTTCTCCAAATAGCATAAAACGGACGTGAGCATTTTCCATGGTATTGATGGATAAATTGTAGATCATTGAAATACGAACAAAATGAGGGGTCGATCAAGTCAACCGGATAATTAGTAACCGAGAAAATCAGGAAAAACCGGAAAATCAGTAATTTTTTTTGAAAATTCATATCCTCGTCTTTTTTCGATTGCAAGGGCTGAAACTTACACGTACAAAAGAAAAGAAGTTTTTCTTATGCCCTTCATATGCGCGAAGAACAGACGCCAGGCGACGGTTACTTTGATCACAATTGCAATTCTAATTTTTTCATACAATTTTCAAGTGTCTGGATGCGTTGTTGATTGTCCGATTTTGAATTTGAAAACGGTGTTGGAAAGCGTCAAGGTCGAGCAACAAAACTTACATTTTAGATTTGTGATGAAATAATGCGAAATTGGTGGTCAACATTGGTTGCTTTTCGTGAAATAACCCTCTCTGAAAGATAATCATAGCTCAGTCAAAGAGGTGAAAAGTAATAAAATATTCAAAATTGATATTTTTATTACTTCTTAATAAAATGATTTATGAGATGGTGTTAATCGTATCATGTTCAAGATGTTCGCAATTATGAGAATAGATTACCATTGTTTAAAGCTAAGTGATTTATATTCGAGTTTAATAGCAGAGGAAAGAACAAATTTATTCTAGATTGGAAGAAACCATAAATCCATGAAATTAAAGCCCGAGTCGTCGATCAGGTGAAGATTTTTGAAAAAATATATTTTGTTTTATACATCAACGCTGAGTATCTTAAAAAGTAGGATAGCCCTCCATAACTGCGGCTCAAAAATAATCGTTAGAAAAACATTCCAACCATTATCAGTTGAAATTATAATATAGAATGAATTTATCGTCAAATAAACATAAATTGAAATATTGACTGGACTATGACAGCATTGATCCACAATAAGCTCAGGAGACTGGGGTGGTGCCGCCAAAGGGACGGATTTTTGAAAAAAAATAATGGGTGATGAAAAAAAAAAAATTGTCAAACAAAAAGCCGGCAATTTCAAATTCGCACAATATCCCTTGCGTCAAGTATACCATCAGAAACATATTCCACCAACACATGGAACAAAAATATTCCCAAAATTAGAATATTAATATTCAAATATTTCATCAAAACCATGGGAATGTTTTATGCTTGTTTCCATATAACATCACCACTTCATCAGATATGCCTTATATTTCCCAATAAGGAATGTGGGAAACCATCTCACAAAAATGATAAACAGGAAAAGCAATGATATCGTCATAATTATTCAGTTCAGTTACTTCCGAATTAATAATATTTTGTTATCTACTCCACCTCGCTAAGATTCAGGGCACGTATTTGAGTAAATGATACCGAGAAGATTTGTTGTACGTGACTCCTGGCTTTTATAAAAGAAAACAACAATATGTGCCTATCTAAGTTTAAATTTAGTGATAAAATTAATCCACCTTGGGTTACCACCAGCAGCTCCGAAAAAATAATCTACGTAGTTTCTTATATTCCATTTTGAAACGTGCTCTAATTTAACTCGAAGAGAAAACAAAATTAAATGATGACAAATTTGTATGACATGATCCGAAAATGAAGTGAATACAATATACAGATAGCTTGTGTAGTTTCAATCAAAATACAAAAACAATAGCTATTTGTATTACTAGGGAGGAAAGTGCCACTTTTCCTCCCGGTGGATGTAGTTTACTGCACGACGCGAAGCATATGATTTTTCCTCCTACCCACTTTTTTTTGAAAATTTATTTACGACACAAATAGGTAACGAATATAATTCAGCCCATTGCTTATATTGTGTATTTTTTTTTTCATACCTATCTTTAGATTTTTGTAGTAGTAAGGTTAATGACGCTATGTTAGCTTGTGCCTTAATATTAGGTGGTTATTTGGAAATTCGAAATCACTTGAATCGCTCTCCATTTTTCCTAAATTCAACTAAGTTTAATGAATGTAGCGACTTTGCACCTCAAAAGTCAATCGCCGTGTTTACTGTCAGTGAGTCACAGCATACTGTGCTTTTCTTATTCTGAACTCAAAAAACGTATACCTATCTAGGATTCCTGAAGTTGAAATTTGTATTGAAGAACTACGTTGAAGTACCATTAATGTTTGATTTTTACCAAAAAACAGGATATACAGGATGTTCTAGAAATTATGGGAACAATATGAATATAATGAATTCACAAGTTTCATCGTTTACAACTTACTTGAAATGAGAGGGAGGAAAAATACTTTCCTCCCTAGGGAGAAAAATATGAGTTTCCTCCCTGATTTGAGGGAGGGAAGTGTGTACTTTCTATAGGGGTAGGAGGAAAAAGTTTATTTCATATCAACTGTTTCGAGAGTAGAAAATAAGGAAATAAATGTTACATTAACGCAGCCAGATATAACTTCGCTTCTTGAACCACTTTGTTTATACATTTCTATACAGTTTTAAGAAATTTAGCTTTTTGTGACTGAATAAATTAGAATTACTCGCAGTTTGAAACTTCTGGGACCTGCCATGGAAACCATAGTTTTTTGAATTATTCCTAGCTCCTAATTTTTCCTCCGCACATCGAACAGTTCACTGGCGCATTCAGTGGGACCAAAATAATAAGAGCCTTCTCTTGATTTTGATCCTCAACTGGGAAAATCAAGTGAATCTGGGAACAGTTCACGTTGTTAGTATGAAGCCAAGAGGACAACGCAGCGTGGCTGTTGAGAAGTCATGGAAATGAAAATCTTGAAAGATTTGTGTGAAATTTCACTTGTACTCTTTCCAGTTAGCTCCGCGCAGACCTCCGACAACCATATTAAAAAGCCACTAGAATTTCGGTACGTGCAGCATCTTCAAGGTGAACATCCTGGAACAACTGGAACAAGCTACCACAACCTCAGCCTTGCACTTCAGTAGATTTTCTGTGAAAAGTCACTAATTTTTAACTTTTTATTGTTTTTGTTCTTGTTGAGAAAATAAGGTATAATGGTGATAAAATTAAATTTAAAAGACTAGAAATCCCAAGATCCTGAGTATGATTTAAAATTCAGGAGGTTGTTAATCAGCAGTTGTAGTCAATGGAAGCAATAGAACTTTGTCTACAGTATTTGTCCAATCAATAGTGAACAGTTTAACTGAAAATTGAAAACAGAAGAAGCCTTCTTTTTGGACATCCCTGCTTCGGTCTTCAGGAGGGAGATCTTACATCATCCGCCCTTTAACGCAAAAGTTGACTTACTGAATAGTATACTAAATACTTTTAATATAAAAGTATTTGAGGAGTATCGGTAAACTAAGAAAAGTCATGTAGAGTGGATAAACTTGTGAAGAAGGAGTGATTTTCGAATATTTTAGTAGAATGCAGCTTCTGATTATTGGTTTTGTGAACTTGTAATACATGAATAACACATTTCTTTCAGAAATAACGGCTTGCTATTTACTGGATGTAATGCTTGGACCCAATTGAACTATCAAAATGATCCGAATGGGTTGGAAAATCCAGATGACGTTTCTGGAATAAGATAGAAAAACAGTCTGAGTATACAATTTGCCATGAACAATTAATATTTTGTGGATGGAGATCAGTTGGTCAAAATAATGCCTAATAATTGTAAGTATATTTTTTAAAATGATGCGAAAGATCCCCAGTGCATGTGAGTAAATATGGCACAAATTCTGTACAAATGATATAATAGTTACTGTGAGTTGTAGAAGGATTGAATGAATAGGCAATGTTGTAACAAATTGATATCCTCAATAACGTTGAAAATGAGAGAACTTCAAAAACCATAATCACCAAAGTGATTAGCAAATACGACCCACTTCATGTGATGCACTAACTATCAAAATCAAATATCAAATAACAGGCAAAACTGGATTACTTTGTGAGCTAGACTCACCTATTAAATTGCCAATATCTTGTACAATATACAACAATTTATACAAAATTTTAATGAATTCACTTATGCACAAACGAACACTTAAGATAGAAGCTAATTTTTAAAACTAAACTACTAACTCTTCCTTCCCTAGTTCAACTTCAACTTTCTCATAATCGATGTGAGCTACAAAGTATACTCCAAGGGGTAAGCCGCAACCAAAAATTGTTTAGACTCCATTGTACAATGGTCTTTAATTGTCCCATTGGTCCCCTACTTTGTCTCCATTGATCCTCCATTGGCCATAATTGGTTCTCAATTGGTCATAATTGGTCCCCCATTGGTCATAATTGGTCCCCATACTTTTTCAACAACTATATTCCCTATAATGCCACTACACGAGACGAGTTGTCCTTACTATTGGTACATTTGCTTCCAAAAACTAATCCCTTTAAACCCTATCTGTTAGCTTGTTATCTATTGTAATAGAAAGACATCAAAGAAATCTATTCAGTAGTAATACTATAAGTACTTCAAAATAATCAGGTTATACATCGATAACTTGTTGCATAGTTAAAAAAAGTGTGACAGTTTAAATTATTCTGTCAAACTAACACGATTTGTAACTATGCAGAAAGTTTTAGGTGTATAAGCGTATTTATTTTCAAGTATATTATACGATTATCTGTTGAGTAAACATAAACCAATTTATTAATTTAGATACAAATTCGTACAATGCAAATTACAATCCGAATCGAGTCATTTTTGATAAACGTCAGAATTTGACGGTAATGTTAGTTTGTGTATTGTTGTAGGTATATTGATGTCGATGTGGTTACTATGGAAATTGTGGCATTGTTAAATTTCCTATTGGTAGAGCTACTCTATGTATAATCACTAGTATAATTTTTGATTAGTAGAGCTACTCTATGTAGAGTTTGTTCAACCATCCTTTGCCGTTACGTCATAATCGGTGACGTTTTCTGCTGTTTCACGCTTGTCTGATATCAGTTGAATGTTATTTCACACTTAACCTCAAAATTATAATCAATGACATAATTATATGTTAACCCCTCTATATAGTCTGTTGATTTGTTTGAGGTGAATGGTTGTTTTTTTGAAATATGCATTCATGAAATTCCAGGGTATAGCTATAATTTTCTTTTTCTCCGATCGTGGAAAAAGTTACACAATTTTGACCTGTTTTCCATGTGCAAAGCTCAACATTCCCGAATAGTGGGTAGTTGTTAAGCAATTAGAAAATATTCATATTCTTACCACACTGCTGTAGCGTGGGGGAATGTAACAAATGGATTATTACAATAAAATGTAACAAAGTATGGCTTCAAGTTTTATATTGAAAAAGTTGTTATGTAAGAAATAAAAGAAACATCTAATTTATAACGATATTCTTGAACACACATTTATTGTTGTTAATATTTACATGTATTGTACAGTTTGTACAATTATTTGTAAATTGTACTGGAGGACAACGAAAATTTATATACGTTGAAGCTGCATGGCTGATTATTTGGTTTATCTCGATACCACCACTTCTATATTTCAATATGAACATAGAGAAATCTATCAAAACTTATTTGATTACATCTTGAACGGAATATTTTTCAATTAATTTTTCGAATGTCAATTAACGATCGAAGAAAAAATAGTTTGTATGATTCGTGGGAAAAGCATATTCCCAAACTCCTGTGTCACCAGTAATCATCACAGTCGTTTGGGAATATGATACTTTTCCCACTAATTATACAATATACTATTATTATACTCAAATCGGAAAATATCTTAAAACTAGCAATGCAAACTAGGGAAATATCGGGGAATATTTGCTTCAAATTCCGATATAAAGTATGTTTCACTACAACTTCTCCTATGTAAAGCTAATATTTCATATCGCAATATTTTCAAATTATCAGAATACTTATATTAGCACTTTTCCTAGTTTTCATTCGTGTCTTTAACAATATTGTATGTATATGTTCATCATTATCGTAGGGGAACCTGGCCTAAAACGACATGCTAGGGTAAAATGACATAGTTGCCTTTTTTTAAAATTGCCGCGTTATTAGGCGAGTCCCTACTCATTAAGACACTCCCTACCTAATTGTCTATCGCCAGACCAAATTATAGTTGTCGTTCAGTTAGCCGCAGTGGTGTTATCGCAACGTGTCACTTTAGTACTACGCGCCAACTTGTAAGGTGAAATCTTTAGAGGTTCGTATATTTTACAAAAATTGAGTTTTTGCGACATTTTTGACATAAATAAGTAGAGCATGTACTTCTTGTAGCGATCCTACACACCAATTACCACAATGTCTATAGTTTTTATCTCCTATTAACTTCTTGTTTAATGGTGACCAATGGGTAAAATGACATACCCGGTCCTCGGATAAATTGACACACTATGTCATTTTACCCTTGGAGTGTAATTATTTGGAGATCAGCTAAAATTTTATTTTCTTAAAACCCCACATTTTTACTTTCAGTTAAAAAAATGGTTGGAATATACAAAAGGCAAACTGACAGACAGAATTGGTCAGTAGAAAGTATGAACCGTGCTATTCAAGCAGTAACTTCTGGCGAAATGGGATGGTTAAGAGCTTCTAAAATTTACGGTGTACCTCAAGCCACACTTCGCCGAAGGGCTCAAAACAAAAATAAACAAATTAAAGGAACTGACAAGGGCTTAGGGAGATACCTAACAACATTCTCCATAGAACAGGAGAGAGAACTCGTGGAATATTTGCTACACCTGGAAAGTATGCTATTCGGCTTAACCTGCGATGATGTAAGAAAACTGGCTTACCAATTAGCTGTTAGAAACAATATTTGCCATCGATTTAACGTGGAAAACGGGAGGGCTGGATGGGATTGGTTGCGAGGGTTTCGCCAACGGAATCCAAAGATTTCTCTTAGAAATCCCGAACCTACATCAGCAGGTAGAGCACAAGGATTTAATAAACCACGAGTTAGTCAATTTTTCAAAATTTTAGACGAAATGGTTAAGAAACATAATATTGATCCTTTAAGATTCTGGAACGTGGATGAAACAGGAATGTCTACTGTTCAAAGACCCCAAAAAGTTTTTGCCAAAAAAGGTAAAAAACAAGTAGGAGCATTAACCAGCGCAGAGAGAGGTCAGCACATCACAGCTGTTTGCTGTATGAACTCTGCTGGAAATTATATTCCACCAGCCCTGATCTTTGCCAGAAAAAGATGGAAAAATGAGCTAATAGACGGAGCTCCTCCAGGAACTCTGGGACTTATTAGCGATTCTGGTTGGATGACATCACAAACTTTTTATCAGTGGCTAAAACATTTCATTAAGTATGCAAAACCATCATTGGAAAATAAAGTTTTACTTCTTTTAGATGGTCACGAATCTCACAAAGATTTGGAAGTTGTAACTTTAGCAAAGGAGAACGGCGTAATTATGATTTCATTTCCACCACACTGCACCCATCGGATGCAACCTCTCGATATTTGCTTTTTTGGGCCACTAAAAAGTTATTACAACCAAGAAGTATCAAAATGGTTAAGAAACCACCCAGGGCGGGTAGTAACACAATATCAAGTTGCAACATTATTTGGAGAAGCTTATGGAAAAGCAGCATCTACTCAAAATGCTGTTAATGCTTTCAAAAATTCTGGCATACAACCCTTTGATTCAAATATATTTCCGGATCATATTTTTGCACCTTCAGCAGCGACAGATATTGCCCAAGAACAGGAGCAAGATCCAGTTGATAGCGTAATGAATTCCCAGGAAGTTTTAATTTCAAAACCTTCTACTTCAAAGGGACATGATGAAATAACGCGTCAAGACGTTTCCAATCCTTACACTGTAAAGAGTTCATCATCTTGGGTCAGACCCGAGGAAGTATCACCTATTCCACGAAAAGAAAACACCAAGCGCAAAAGGCAGACAACTGGATCCCAAGCATTAACAGAAAGTCCTATCCTAGCTGAAATAAAGATAAGAGCTGAAACAAAAAGGGCAGCCGAATTAAGGCGTGCAGCGAACAAGGCCAAGAAAAATATTCAAAGTCAGTTGAATGAAGATGAAGATGAAGAAAAGGAAAATAATATATACATCGAAGATGATGATGAGGAAGACGCTGCTTGTATTTTTTGTAACGATTTATATAGCAGGTCTAAATCACGTGAAACCTGGATACGTTGTAGGATTTGTACAAAATGGGCTCATGCTGAATGTGCTGGAGTGGACAAAAAAATAAAGAACTATACTTGTGACTTATGTCAGTAAGAAATATTTATTGAAATTTACCGAATCTGAGTTTTTTTTTAACATAATAAGAGTTATGTTTATTATATTTGCCAGTGGGTATGGTTAAAAGTACTTATATGTATTTGTGTTTTTATTTTTTTAAACAATTCAAATATTTTTTGAGCGACTACTTGTTTTTTTTTCTTTAACACATCCCATTGTAATAACAGATTAAGATTTTTCCAAAAAAATTTTATTTACAGTCGTATATTTCAAAATAAAATTTTAAGAAAGATCTTACACTATTATTAATTTGTTTCTGGTTTAAATGTACTACTAGGGTATAATGACATAGAGTATGTCATTTTATCCAAAAAGTATGGATAAAATGACATAATAGATAGTTTAAGCAAAATATAATTTATTAAAAAATCTTACATAAAACATGATTTTACTAATTTGACACAAACAGCAGATGTTTTCTGCTTTTTGTAGACAGGTCGACTTTAAAAATATTGTGCCTAATAGTTGAGTTATGACCAATTTTTCTTAGGGTATGTCATTTTAGGCCAGGTTCCCCTACTCCAATTATATAACTAACTATCTCAAAGTTCATCCTCGTTACTGTTGCAGTGAAATACAATTTGTATGTAAAGTAATTTCATGGAAAAATAAGTTGTGATCATTAAAAGTTTAGCTTAACAAATCAATTGGTTTCTCTGTTTAGAACTGCGACAATATTGTGCATTGTGACTTCAATGAAATACCCCTTCTAGTTAAAATTTGACAAAAAACTTCATAATTTCTGGAGAAATTAGTTTATCCACATTCCCAAGACGAAAAATGCAGCAGATAGGATACGTTTTTTCCGTGTTAATCTGCTGCACGAAAATATTCGAAATGTTGGCTAGTCATAATAGAAAAAATCGAGATTGTTTTTTTTAAAGGTTTGACAGAATACTGCTTGCACTATGCTTCTGAACACAATTCGCGTCCAAGACGCACCGTAGCAGTACTACAGGAGGAAGTACCAAGAAGCGAATGCGCGACGCTCCTAACTTGTATAAAATTGGGAGATATACAAATTGAAGCTTCTACTTCTACTCTCAGGAGAATATTTACGAAAGATTTTAGTATAAACTGTCTATCACGCGATTGTGCAATAGCTGGAGACCGTTAAAACAATCAACGTTCGAGATACTTATTCCATTTTTGCGCGATCCCATAGAAAGAAATTAAAAAAAAAATAATTTCAATTTTTCCGAAATGAACGAAAAGTCAAAAGTGACATTTATTTTCCTCGATCAGTTCAAAATAAATTTGCATTTTGGTATTAAGTAGGCGGTTGCCGACTTACCAATGATATAATTTAATAATCGTTATTCATTCACTATGTCTAAACGGTAAATCACTTACCGACGTGTTTGACTTAGAAACCAGTAAACCAAACCTACAGTCCTGACAACCGATGCTGTAAATAAACAAAAAAGAAAAAATTAAAGCGAAAAATCTCACCTTTCGCCATTTCAAAATACATATTAGCTATCATTTTCCTAAGAATAAGTTGTTAATATTGAAAATAGACAGCGATAAGAATTTTTGAAAAAAGGTTCGTTTTGAACGTTTTCCGGCTTTTTTCGGCGAATACTGCGCGGATCGGAATTTTTCAAATATTATTTTGTAGGTTCTTGCATTTCCTACAAATTTCACAAGTAAAAAATTAGGCCGCTTTTATAGGTTATTGTTAAATCTTCGAGTTAACTTACCTGTACCTGTACCTGAGATATATCTTGAATGTCCTCGTACATTTTATCAAACTCTTAGACAGAAATAGGAAAATGGATAATTATAACCACACAATAATATGAAATCAATATTTATATATGCTTTCAAATGTCAAATTTTCAAGTTATCTGGCACCTCATCCACCTAGTAAGTTAACGTATACAATTTCGGGTTAATTTCTGCCCATAAACGCATCCATAGAAGTTAACTCAAGGTCACAGATAACTGTAACCTATAAAAGCGGCCCTGAAGGGTATCTAAGTCATGGTGGAATCAGTTTTTTGTTAAATTTGATAACAACAAAGGAATCTATATTGATTGAGTTAATGGAGAGTTCCCACTTTGACAGCTTACAAATTATAGCTTACTATAACGTACTCACAAATTGCAATACTTTTCTCCGGTAACAAGTTTAAAGCTGGATTTTTAAACTTGGCGTTCGCGCTAGCGTCCCTAATTAAAAGTACAAAAATCCCTAAGACCATTTATATCTACCGTCGGCGTTGCCGTTCGCCGTTGGCTGCCGTTCGACTTAAATGAACTTTAAAGCTGGATTTATAAACTTGGCGTTCGCCGTTGGCGTTGGCGTTCGCGCTAGCGTTCCTAGTTAAAAGTACAGAGACCCGTAAGTTCATTTATATCTACCGTTGGCGTTGCCGTCCGCCGTTGGCTGCAGTTCGTAGCACCGTCCGTAGCAAGTCTGAAGAGCCAATCAAAACGATTTTTAGCTGTCACCTGGTGTGCGTCGTATGTTATTGGCATTTGATTGTTTTTGTTTGGACAAGTAGTTTGTTAGTTTTATATAGATATGACACATTAAATTGAGGTTATGATAGTTTTCGTAACGGCCAACGGCAAGTTTATAAATGGCCAATGTCGTTGCTACGAACTGCCGACGGCGGACGCCAGCGCGAACGCCAACGCCAACGGCGAACGCCAAGTTTATAAATCCAGCTTTAGTTTTGCCGCCAGCCGTTCGAAGCAAGTCTGAAGAGCCAATAAAAACGATTTTTAGCTGTCACCTGGTGTACGTCTTATGTGAAATGCCATTTATTGGCATTTGATTGTTTTTGTTTGAACAAGTAGTTTATTAGTTTTATATAAATATGACACATTAAATTGAGGTTATGATAGTTTCCGTAACGGCCAACGGCAAGTTTATAAATATGGCGGACGCTAGCGCGAACGCCAACGGCGAAAGCCAAGTTTATAAATGCAGCTTAAATTCAAGTTAGCTAGATAATTACGTAGCTGAAAAAGTAAACCCTTTCAAAAAGCTTGAGTCATTAACGCACGCTTTTGGTGTTATAATGGAAGGCCCATATGACAAGCATTGTTCATTAACACACAATTTTCAACGTATGTATAATGTATGATTTCACAATTTTTTTTTGGTTCGTAAATGGCTAATTTTAAAGGTGATCATAGATAAATTTACATTAGGCTATGAAAACTTATCAAAATATCACTTTTTTCCATCATTCCTTATATTTATTATAATTATAACAACATACAATCACAACTTTTTATAACAGTTTTTCTTCAAATTATATCGTATTATTATTATATAAGTTACTCATCTAATTTATAACTCTGTTATGTTTAGATTCGTAACTACAAAAAGATAATTCACCAATCAACACTAGAAATTTTCCACTTGTCCAAACATTCAGCTGTTAGAACACTAATTAAAAATACAAAAGGAATACGAATCTGAGTTATTTGAAGTATCAAAAAGCAAACAGTGTAAATGGCTAAAGAATGAGAAAGTACCGGATTTGAATTAAAATAAATTAAGTTAAGCAAAACATTCATATATACCGAACAACACAAACATAAAATACAAGAAAAAAACATAAATTGTTGGAAGAAAATAAACCTCGGCTCCTTATACCGGCCGATGTGTGAATATATTTATAGAGGTCCAGATATGCTATTTTGAATAACATTCCGTTTTGTCGATTTTTATTTGAAATTAAACTTCCCATAGCGAATGTTTTCACGTTAATATATAAATCCTGAACAGGAACTGATCGACTCTCTTGAAAATTGAGATTATAAGTCGATGATTGATAACCAAAAAGGAAAATCCGATCGATTCTCCATCAAAGCAGATATTCACAAAAAAATTGGAATTTTATTTTTGACATTAATACAAGTATAACTTGAGTCACCCCCATCAATATTATTTATAACTGTATCCGGTAACAAAGCTTTAATACTGGTAATAGTAGCGAAGTTGAAATATTTTTGGTGGAAAACTTCAAAGACAACTTCAAGTATCGACATATTTTGACTTCAATGTTGAAGCTTTAAGAGCGACCTCGTGAAAAGACTGTTGAACCTGGACTAATCCCTTACCATTGACACTGCAACCTACATGAAGGCAAGAACTGATTTGCCAAGCAGTTGAAGCCTTGACTTGCTCTGATTCAATCAATAAATCACCGAAATATTACTAGCATACAAAAATATCCATGATGTTACTTGTTTTGAGCAGGATGAACAGGATATCGGATAATAATTTTGCAGAACAAAATGGCTTGAGTGATGTGAAATATTTGTGATGAATGTGGAAAAACTTATGCAGCGAATATGATTCTTAACGTCTGTAAAAATACACTGTGTTGTTTATAAGATGCGACTTAGGGATTCCTGTATAAAACCGTCAAAGGCAAGCTAAATTTTTTACCAAATATTGTTCATAAGAAATAATAACAAACTTATCAAGGTCGTTAAAAAATAACCTCAAATTCACTTTTACTTTTCTTTAATTCGCTCTGGTTCAATGAAAAAAATGGATTGTTATGTTTGAAGAAGTCGAACTCCATTTTCATACCACTTTCGAATACTTACAATTGCTTAGGACGAAGCCAGCAGGCTAGGGACACGGGAAATAAAGTTGAACTGGAAGCTTGATTCACCACTGTGGTGAAATTTTTTCTTTTCGTTTTCAGTTCTTTTTCACAATTTTTGGCTGGAAAACAATTAATTCAAAATGAAGCAGTATGAAGTACTCGTTTCGAATATTGTGCCAAGAGATCTGATGTGAAAAAAAATTCCCCACGGCGGGGAATCGAACCGCCATACTTAAAGCTTCGTTTTCAAATTTTTTGTGCTCCTACTCTTGTAGCTATTTTCCACACGGTTAAGAGTAAGAGAAAGTGGTATAAAAAGGGAGTTCAACTCTTTAAAACAAAACTATTCATTTTTTCATTGAACCAGGGTGAATTTAAGAAAATTAAAACTTATTCTTCAACTACCTTTCCAAATATGATATTAGATTCTATGAACGCTATTTGGTGAAAAAGTTAGCTCGCGTTTGACAGTTTTGTACAGGAGTCCCTATGTCGCATCTTATAAATAACACAGCGTGAAAAATGAAATGCATTCGTTTTGTCTAATCCACTGGAAATCTAACCTTTGTTCTTGGATCTCGAGGGTTGAATCGTCATTATCTAGTGGAAAGATTCGCAGCAGCTAGGTTTGGAAAAACTGACATTTTCTTCCATAGCTTACACCAATGAAATACTGCAAGTTACACGATTGAGAATACAATATTCAGAAATCCATCGGAATTGGTATAATGTTAATTTTCTCAAAAACATATATTATTATTACTCAAGTCTAAGTTGATTGAAATAAACATTCTACTCTGGGATACGATAATTGTGAAGACTAATTTAACTTTTGTGTAAAATGTTGAGTGATAAGACTCCTCAATTAGTGTTGCTTGTGAATGTGAAAACCAAAAAAGTAATTTGCGAACAACCACCGATCATGATTTCAGAGATAAAAACACAATTTACTTTATGTGATTACATGTGAAAGCAATTGCTGATTAGTGAGTCTACAACAAGGATTTTATTTTTAAATTACCATCCATTTGGATTTTTAACAGATTTTGTGCCGTTTTTGATAAAAAAAGGAGTTTTAGATACGAAATTATCGTAATTTGATTTCTATTGCTCGAGGTCATGCTATTTCCATATTCATTCTCTATGATTTTAAACAACTGCTCGATCATCAATTTTATACAAAAAAATCGGAATATCATAATTGAGGCAAACAATTTTTTGAAATAAAATAACATTAGAAAATAGTGAGAAATACTTCAGTACATAAAACTGTTCCAGTACAGGGTGTCAATTTAAGTTTGGATTATATTCAGTTTGTTTGTTTCCAACAACTTCAAAAATGATTAGGGAAGCAACATAAAAAAGAACGCATTCAACATTACCATTCAAACTCTCAATACGATAACTGTTCTCTAAGTACATATAGAGACGACAAATATGAAATGCAAGTATAAAAATTGACTTTGATAGGCACAATCCAAAGAACAGCAATTTTTGACAGTTATTTCAACGGTTAAATTATGTACGCTGATTGATGGAGTGAAATCTGAATCTGAAGATGAAAAATGAAATAAAGATCAACATATAGAAAGATAATCCTCTCAAAGCTCATAATAGACCTTCGAGAGCAGGTATTACAATGGCCAAACACATTTGGAGTAACGATAAGTTGAAATGGGCCTTTCAAGGCACCTGGAGCAGATGGAATTTTCTCAGCACTGCTCCAGCAAGGACAGGACGGAATTCTACCGCATCTGATTAGAATTAATCGGAGTAGCGATTAGAATTAATCGGAGTAGCTCAAAGCTAGGTTATATACCAGAAGCATGGAGAAAGTACATAGTAACTCTCCTCCCAAAAACAGGAAAAAGGGACACAACAATCCCTAAATCCTTTAGACCAATTAGCCTAGCATTGACAACTACATTAAAACGAAAATCCTTGAGAGAATACCTCTCCACCCTTGTCAGCATGCTTACCGGGCAGGCAGATCTACGGAGACTGCACTGGTATAACTGATGAAGGATATCCAAAGTGCTCTAGACAATCAAGAAACTGTAGTATTTGTTGCAACCCAAAAATCCTAAGCAAGATGTACACTGCCATAGTGGGACCAGCTATTACTTATGGAGCCATTGCGTGAAGAAGTCGAACTAGTCTATTGACGACGGGAAAAAACCTTTCCAAAATTCAAAGACTATCCTTTATATGCATTACAGGAGCAATGAGATCATGCCCAACGGTAGCCATGGAAGTGATTCTCAACCTTACCCCTCTACATATGGTGGTGGAAAGTGTTGCAGAAAGAACAAGATACAGACTTGGTAGAGAGGGAATCATTGAAAGAAAGATACCTCCTCACTTCTTAGAAATCAGATAACATGGGACATTCCATAAGACGATATGATAAAAAAGTAGAACTTTTCCAAAAAATTCGTTACAGAATCAAGCAACAAAAAGGAATACGATCCAAATACCATCACCAGACTTGGGAAGAATGCCATTTAATGGTACACAGACGGCTCAAAAGCAATAGGATGAACTGGGATAGGAGTCTTTAGGCCAGGAACCAAACGCTCCGAAAGCTTGGGAAAAACCCCAAGTATCTTCCAAGCGCAAATTTACGCCATAAGAAAGTGTGCCCAGTTCAATATTGATAAAGGATACAGAAAACAAGGGATTATCATAATGACAGATAATCAAGCAGCCATTAAAGTACTGCGCTCTTGTGTAATCAGTTCCAAAATGGTGTGGGAATGCCTGGAGAAACTCAATGAACTGGGCGAGAATAATAAAGTTACCTTACTATGGATTCCAGGACACACTGGAATGGAAGGAAATGAAATGGCAGATGAACCAGCCAAGAGGGAGACTAAAATACCTTTCTGAGGGCCTGAACCCTTTCGCGTTATTGGCCCCAATGTAATATTGGAAGGAATTGGTCAAGCCGAAAGAAGGAGAAGATCTGACCCTTGGAAAGATCTAGTAGAGCCTGGACAATCAAAGATTCTTCTGGGTGACTACAACCTGTTGAGATCAAATGAATGCATGAGTCAAAGTAAAACTGCGGTAAAAACTTGAAAGGGATCCTAACGGGACATTGTCGCCTGAATGGGAACCTGAAAAAGCTCAAAATAGTGGAGGAAGAAGAATGCAGATATTGTGGCATGGAAGAAGGAACCTCCTCACATGAATACATACATACATACAACATATAGGAAGACAGATGTGGAAATACCAGAATTGAGATATCTTGAGAGATTAAAACTCCAGAAATGAATTGGTTCACTATTTATTTTCTTGTTACAAATATGTACCCCAACGAAGCATAAACTTTAGCTTCAAAAATGCAGTATTTACCCATATTAGAAGCTCCTAAATTATGAATAGAAAACGATAAAAGTTTATTCCTAATCCTCTCTGATTATTTAAGCGCACTGTTAAATTTGAACGAATTATATCCAACACATCCCATTTAAAAATAAATCAGGACCAAACTGTATGACTCACAACAAAATGGTGGAAATATATCCTTACTATGGACACCGTCACATATGGAAATACCATGGAATGAAGGCATTTTCACACAACGGTAGCTTTATCATTACCGAATCGTCGAAAAACAAAGCATAAAAGAGCAATATTGTGGTTTCATTACCAAAAAAAAAAAAATAAATAATTCATGTATCTACGTGTACACAGACAGCACATATTTCTAGCGAATTATTTCAATGAATGTCGTCAGAGCTGATACAAACTACCTACTCGATATAAAAATAAAACATGAAGCAAGTGTTTTCATTATATTTGGAAAAAAAAAATAGAATTCCTGACCACCGCACTTCTATTGACTTAACCTAGGCACTTGCCAAACACCCAATTGTCACATCCCAATGTATTTTTCCTACTAAAAATAACGTCGATCAGCAGTGATAAAAAACACATTAACTGCTAGCAATTCAATAAACACATGTATTTATTCGGGGTTTTCGAAAATATTTTCAAAGATAGATTTCGAGTAGATTGTACGTGAATTATCACCTTATACAAAATAATTCTTTTAGAAGCTGTATTATGAAAAAGTATAACTGTAATAGGAGTGTATGGGCCAAAAGCTTGCAAAAATCCCAATATTGACAGAGGATATAAAAGGTAAAGTATTTTTATAATGACGGATATACAAGCAGCCATTAAAGCACTGAGCTCTTGTGTAATCAGTTTCCAAATGGTATGAAAATGCCTATATAGGCAAACTCAATGAACTGGGCCAGAACAACCTAGCCACCTTTTTCTGGATTCCAGGAGACTGGAACAAAAGGAAATTGAATGGCAGATGAACCAGAAAGAGGGGAACACTCTTTTGGGCACCGGATCTTTTTTGCGGTATCAAAGATTCTGCTAGCAAAATTATCATAAATGCTGTATGCGGAAGCCACCCGTTTACATGCAAAAATTCAGTTCCTTCTATAAACAATGCTCGATGGAAAATTCTTGTTAAAATTACCAAATTATTCATAGATGTACTGGATTCGTTTCCATAGCTTATATCGTTGGGGCTTTTTTGGTAAGCTGGGCTGGTATTTAACGTGAAAAAAATTTCTTGCGTCTTTTTCTGAATATTGCATGATGATTCATGATGTTAGATAAGGAAAGCAAGCAGTGAACTACAGCCTGGAATGATCTGATTTTCAAGAATCCGTTTGATCGCTGAACACATCAACTAGCTCAGATAGTGATTTAGACTGGTTAGCAGAAAGCTTTTTAAATCCTTTTCCACACGTAATTCAATTAAAACTTTCATATCAGCAGACTTTTTAGTTTAAATAGATGGGCCTATCATTTTTGTTTCTAATTCTTCCGTTCATCATCACCAGTGATGCCTTGGGATGTCCCTTGGGATGTTCACCAGAATTGAATTTTGTTTCGAAGAAAATGAATAGTGTGAGTTGCCTGGAATGGAAAGGATACTTTTTCTTCAACAACTCATCCCACGATTTCAACATAAATTGTTCTCTAGTCATCTGGAGCTTAGGCATTTTCACGTTTTGAATTCAAGCCCATATTTTCCTCATTCACATGTTCATCACCTACTATGAATAATTCAGTACTCCGTTTGATATTCCATTTGACGATTTGTCTTGATACAATACATGGCGAATATAATGTATTAATACAGTTATACCGTTTTTATCATTATTAAACCTTGTTGATGTTTTCCCTTTGAACTAAAATTGTTATGAAAACAAAAAGCATTCACAAGGCTTATACTGCATTTCCACCACAATTGTTACTGAGCATAACAGTCAAATCATGCAATCGGTCATATTCATTTCTGGTTCCGTGACGACGCTGACAGGTTCTCTGAAATGATTGTAGATTTTTACGGCATGTAAAATTTGAACCTTTCTTTGTTATTAAAAATGTTATGGTATTGCTACGCTTATGATTGGTGGAAAAACGGCTTATACATTAAGCATTCGAATATCACCACTCTAAGAATTTTTATAATGAAACTTTTAAGGCGTCTATTAAATAATAGATGAGTGGATCAGATACAGATAGATATTTCATTTTATTCCATTTTTTTTCGGAGAAAGTACAAATTGGAATTGTTATTGGTTATCGTTTCTCAAAAACATATCATCACAAGTTAAGAATTAACGTTTGGGATAGAATTATTGGGGACCAGTTTATTGGGCCTTTATTATACTGGAATATTTGTATGGGCTTAGATATGTTGATTTTCCTAGAGATAATTTAATAGATCTTCTTGACGATGTACCTTGTCAACGTAGACTGCCAATGTGGCATATGCACGATGGGACCTCACCACATTTCACACTGCGAGCTACTACTACTAACTACTACATACAAAACACTGAACTATTCGGAAATTATTTGCAAGTAGGTACAACAAATTTATTCAAAAAAATGTATCACTACAAAAAATAAGGTGGAAATTTAGTGTTGAAATTTGATTAAAAATTCCAGAAAAAAGTCTTCAGGGTGTTTGAAAAATATGGTACAATAAAAGCATAAGAACATCTCACACCAAGCCATTGGATAATTCAAATTTGGCATAATTAATACTGTATTTTGAAGACACTATTCTCCAGACGTAGAATAATATTATGCATTAAAAAAATAATTATCTAGAGGGCGTTAAGAGGAACCGGCTTAGCAGTACCGGAACTGGTAGAGTCCCGGATGTTACAGAGGGGTACGAAAATTATATTTTGGACGAAATAGAACAGTGTCAGAACTGAAGTACGAGATATTCGTAGTGGATGGTCATGGGGTTAACTGACTGATGTCTTTGGGGTCCACCCGCTTTCGATATCTGTAGAGATATAGTGACCGTTAGAGCGCTTAAAAGCATTAACACGAGACACTAGTAGCCGGCCACAAAGTGTCTTCTCTGAAAGCGCTCTTGAGCACGTACTGACTGAATGCAAACCACTCTACATTACATATCAACACTTTGCCCTAAGGCATAAGCTCAAGGATTTTCTCCATTATCCCACCGATATGAAGAAACTCTTAGTTTCCACGGTTTGACAGAAAATACGCTCAATGGTTTTTATACTCTCACCTTTCATGTAACAAGCTTATCAGCATGTATGTTGGTGTGTTTAATTAATCTTGTTTCTAGTGCTGTCGTTAAGTACTCCTGAAAGAAATGTGACACCAATCTGAGTACATCCTTTGGGACACACATCCCTTACTTTGACATTAAAATATTGAGGAAATTCGGAGTGAAGTTGAAAATATTTCCATTAAGTCCCCTTTCTTCCGACCATTCAAGGATACCAAAATTTGCAATATTTTTTCCAACCTTTTATTTCAAAAACAATTTTCCATTCATTTTTCGTTAATTTTGAGAACCTGCGACAAATTTTATCAGAAAGTCCAAAACATATCCACAACCCTCAAAAAATTCATCGGTTTCAAAAAAAAAACTCAGCCCAGCTTGTAGAAAAATATATTGTTCATTGCAAAATTGTTCAACGTAACCTCATTTTACTAATTATTTTTCCTAATAATTTGTCCACTATGCAATTTGGAGCAGTAAGTGGGGCTATAGGAATTTGGTTCAGCTTTGGGTTTTTGTATTTATTTCAACTGGACAAATGGTATTAGTAATAGAAATGAGGAAAACATTTATTATTTTACTGATAGTTACTACTCCTTCCTGGGAAATAGTTGATGAAAAAGAAGGATCCCATATGGGTTGAAATTCAACAGCTGGTTGAAGTATCTTCAAACTCTTCTATCTTAGGATTAACAATTTATATTCAGTTGAATGGAAATGATTTCGTGTTCGTCTTTACAGAATTTGATATCTTCTGTGGAGTTTGAAGTGGGTCTATGAAGGTTTCTGTTTTAATTCTGATCAGCATATTCAAAATAACTTTCGCAGAATGGTATGAACGCCAATAAAATTCACTTACTACTCCTTCCTGGGAAATAGTTGATGAAAAAGAAGGATCCCATATGGGTTGAAATTCAACAGCTGGTTGAAGTATCTTCAAACTCTTCTATCTTAGGATTAACAATTTATATTCAGTTGAATGGAAATGATTTCATGTTCGTCTTTACAGAATTTGATATCTTCTGTGGAGTTTGAAGTAGGTCTATGAAGGTTTCTGTTTTAATTCTGATCTGCATATTCAAAATAACTTTCGCAGAATGGTATGAACGCCAATAAAATTCACTCGACTTTCGCTTTAAATTTTTATAATTAAAAATAGCTCGATAACAAAGTTTGAAATTGTTGAGGGTAATTTTTCCCTAACAATTAAGGCAACTGCAATGAAGAAATCAAATTACAATAAAGTGAGGGACTCTGTAGGAATGTGCCGGAATCATTAAATAAAACTGACAAAAGTTTGGACAGCTACAAAATGGCGAAATTGCCTTCAGTCGAACTGTAATTTAACTAACTGTACATAATTATACAAAATAGTACAATTCCAAGAAGACTATACAAATTACTACTACGTTAATTCTCGACTGAAACTTACACAATTACATTCAAGTACGTTTTCAGAAACAAGCTGAATTTCGCAAATTGCAGACAGAGAGAGTGAGAGAGATTTTCCTCAAATATATATTACGATTACAGAGAGGGAGAAAAATATAAATACGAAGTGATTTCCTACCATTTTACCAACACTAGACCGAGACGAGAGTTGAAGTTTCAAAAGTTTTTGTCAAATAGCTTTTCATGAGCGAAATGCATTTCACAAATTGCTCCAATGTACTAGGGTTGAAAATCCGTATATATTTATAAGCAATTCCAAAAATCTTCATTCCAAAACTCCGAAAAAGACAAGTTTTGGAACATTACAGTATTATATATTTCATCCAACTTTTGTGTATCTATTTAAGGAGAGCAAATTCATTCTTTTAATAACTATATTAAATTGAACTCAACTGATCTTATAACATAACAAAAATAAATGAAGGTACAAGGTTAAGGACTGCTTAAGTTCATGGCTAATACTGCATGGTAATCAAAAATTACTCAGACAAGAGGCAACAAATATTACTTCCGCGATATTTTAAAGGTTGAGCTTCTATAAATAAGGACTACTAATACTTTTTAATGAATTTTGTTGGCTGGAAAATATTGTTGATTCTCCTCCTCCGTTGACATCTTGAAATATGAAGTCCGATACCCCACATGAGCACAGTAAATAAAATTGAAAGGTTCAATAATAACTGAAATGCTCAAGCTATTCGTCTGTACAAAATGTGGTTTAATTTTATTGATGTTGATCATTAGTGTGTTAGTTTCTTCGCTTATCCTATAGACCAGTCAACACCCAGAAAGGTGAGTGACTGAAAATAAACATTTTTCTGTGACGGGAAAAAAGTTTGACATTTTATATATGTTGACAGGTCACAAAATGTCACTTTTTATGAAATTACTTTTTTCCCACGGGAAAGAAATGAGTACTTTTTTCCCGGATATAAACACATAATAATTTAATTTTAGAATATTTCATTATATAATAAAGTTATATTTCCTTTATATCAAAAGTACAATTATTAAATGTACGTGCATTGCATGAAAGACACGTTCCTTAAACCATTCGGTGCAACAGACGAGTTTTCTTGTGTTGAAATTATATTTTTTTCTGTCATCACAACTCCCGTTGATGTACTTGGTCTCAAATCTTGTGTGTCACAGAAAAAAATTGTGTATTATACACGGGAAAAATACTAGATTTTAGCTTGAGGTTATATTGTCTCCCGACGCGCAGCGTCTCCCTTGTATAATAAATAACTATTTTTTCATTATCCGTCACGTTTTTTTAGTTTCTTTGCCAGCAAATAGGTAACCACAACAGTCATCCAAATGATAAATAAAAGCTGACATTTATTGACACATTAACGTCCAGCTCAAATTTCCCATTTAAATAAGCTCCAAAATTTGAATGTATGTTCCTTTGACATGATATGTAAATATTAACTTACCATTGAAGATGGTAGAAATCGGGTTGGTAGTTTGTATAAGACACCACTATTGTTTAACTGTTGTTATGGTAAATTATGTACTCATGATAATTCGAATTGTAGCCTATCACACTTAAATAAATATTCAAAAATAAACAGTATATTATACAGAAAAGGTGGCGATAATCATTATTATGGACCGAATGATCGGTGATAAACTTTCCTCGAACAATTATTGTTGCCCTTGGTAAATACATAGCCTTCATGCTTTTTTTCTTTTTATCAAATTACCGCGTCAACCGCTAGGTTTATTAGTGGGAGTGTGATATTATAGAAAAATATTAGGTACAAACAAAAATTTTAAATTTTGTCAAATAAGACAGTTTTCTTTCGGAAGTTTAACACATTGTCCATTTTGAAAACTAGGCAATTTGTTCTGGTAATTGTTTCGTCTTGATGGAACTGTGGACAGCTTGTTAGGATATGGTTGAAGGAAAGTTGTATGTTACAATTACAACTTGGTGGTTCTCCTTTTGTGATGAGGTGTAGATGCGTCAATGCTGTATGACTAATACGAAGGCGGTTGATGATGATTTGGTTTTTTCTTCCCCGTGGAAGAGGTAACTTTGATCTCACTCAAGGTTTAATTTCTTCAAGCTTTGCATCGTTCACGCTCCACAATTTCTGCCAGGTGTTATAAATATGGTCCTTGATGGAGATTTTAATATCTGTTAGAGGAATTAAGGAAGTGGTATCAATTGTGGGATTGGTAATTGGATTTTTGGTCCACTTTCTCATAGCATTCGATTTCTGCATGCCATGGAGCCCAGAGAAATTTTATTTCATTGTTTCTCAGTACCAGATTCTGTGAATCTTCCTTGATTTCTGATAAGAGGGTATAATTGGGATATATTTGTTTCAATCCCTGTAGGGCGCATAATAAGTCAATATATCTGAGCCTTCATGTTTGTTTCCTCGTTTTACACGAAAATTCAGATTTTGGATATTTCGTTTTTTTTTATTTGCTATTTTGATATATCGCAAACCTGAAATTTGGTAAATGAAATCATCGATAACGTTTTCAACCAAAGTCGAAAAGGCTATGAAATTTGTCATTACCAGCTTCTTTTTTCAACTGGAAATACTTGAGAACTTTTAAAAGGTTGATGTTTTACGTGTATTTAGTCTGTTTCATACTAATTAAATAAATATATGACAATAAGAATAATATCCTCTTTTCACAAATAATAGTTGACGGTAAACAAAAAAGTATAGACAAGACGAGAACTGTTAGTGGGACAGTAGAAAAAGATGTGAGATATATTACCGCTACGGAAGGTACATCTGCATTTTATTTTGAATGATGTAATGTAATGGTACAGCTGCTCGATCGAAAGTCAATGTGCATTCTTTTGAGACCAAATATTTTTATCATTTTTTATCATTTATCATTATTTTACAGAAAGTGGATCTAGAAAATTGAAAGCTCCAGTTATTTCTGGTCAGAATTATTCCATTCATTTGTTCTTTAACCCGTATTCACTTGTACAGAAATTGATTTTCTGTAGCCCTCCCAAAAATAAATGTTTCGGTATGATTTATTAAATCGAAAGCATTACAGAAATCGTACCGAAAGTAGCTATTTTCGGAATGTTTTGTTTCACTTTCTGAACGATTTTTTCACTTTCGAAATGATTTTCAATATCATTTAGGCCACCTTAGCAATGTCATTCACAAAAATATTATCATGACATGAAATTTACGGAAATGTCATTATAACTTCGCTTGTCACAATAGATTTGTTGATAGTTCTACTGTATTTCCAATTTTCTGATCTAGAAATGGAAAATGACAACGAAAGTGACAAGGAAATAATTATTCCACATGAAATCAGTGCAAGCTGCTAATTTTACATTCAACGTAGGTACATAAAGAATATTTATAGTATCTTTTTCGATTATTTTTAAATATTTCATTCAATAAACTACAGAAAAAATATTGTACGTAACGCTACCCAAAAGGGATTTCACCTACGACTCGCCTTGGAAACTGCCTACTTATCCCGTAAAACTTCCGGAACTTGTGACGTAGATAACTATTCTGGGACTGTTGCAATTAATTTTTCCTTTAGATATTATTTCTTAACCAAATTTTTCGATATTATTTTTGTGTGATTAAATTTGTTCCGTATCCGTGCTTTCCTACAATATTCTTTTTCACGTTTATTAAAATACTATGTACGTTGACTGGACTATCAAATACAGCCATAATTATTAGGAAAAAAGTACAAGATATTTTCACATGAATCAAGAGTTCAAGCTGTATTGAAGAGGTGAGCGAATGGAATGAACGGAAATACCATATATCTGTGGAAATAATGAGATCGATATTTTTTTGAGCATACATTCTTTCGCACTGTAAAACATACGTGTGGTTTGGTATAGTAATAAGTGAAAGTATTAAGATGATTACAAACCAGATCCCCATTTTTCATTGGCTTTTTAAACTACATCAACATGCCCTTATCATATTATCCTGTGACCTGCAAACATTCAATAGTTATACACCACAAGCCGCACTACTACGGAGTACCTATGTTTTGATTTCTCATTTTAGAGCAGCAGTGGTCATTTATATCAATAGTTCAACCAACCGAGTTACAACAGACCCTGAAACTGAAAGTTTCCACCTTAGCATATAAGAACAAAATAGTTCAATATTGGCTTTACAAATAAGTGGCTAGGAACTGACGCATTCACTAATTGTCCGTTACTATTTGAGAGGTAACGAGCTGCCAAGTTACGAAATATGCAAAAAGACTGATAGATTGGTTGAATTAATGACGTTTGCTTTGAACGCCATTCACAATTAATAATAATCTGAAAATCACAAATCTGATAATGTGTAGCTTTTTATTAGTAAATGTATTCCACTAAACATATAAAAATCGAATTTTCAATGAAAGAACTGAAAAATTCCGTTCTTAAATAAATATCCATCCTGTACCATACCTTTTCAGTAGTAATGTCACAAAAAGAGCTCCCCCGTCACGTCAAATCGCAAAGTACCAAACATTTCAACGGATAAATAGCCTCTTGCGACCTTGATTCTCTGCCAACACATATTTTCAATTATGCTATTCACTTCATTTGGGCTGTCAGATTAAAGAACTGTTCACAAGCTGAAGTATCTCTACTACAGTATAAATTACACCCGACTTACCAAAAAAGTGCTGCAAGAACGTGCGCAGCTATATTTATCCTCAATTTTTATGCAATATACAGTAATTTCTAAACAAAATGTAAAACATTTCTTGGCAACTGCTCGAATAGCTACATTTCAGATTGGCTTGACTCGAGTTAGGGAGGATTTAACCTATAAAAGTGTTTTTACGAACACAAATACGTAATATGGGTGCCAGCACAGTTTCAAATTAAATTATGTTCTTCCCAGAAATATGTAGCTTTTGTCTATGCGTATTTTCACGGATCGGCTCGTTAAAATACAGTATCTTCTTCGTAACAAGATGAGAATTGTGACAGGGGTATGAAATAATGGGTTCATATATTCACACGTTAGTATAGAGGATGGAGATAATCAGCAAAATAACATTATATTATTAATCACTTACAATATAATTAGTATATGGATGTAAAATGTTCAGTTGTAGGAAATGAAATATAGTTCATGAAAACACAGCGGTTTCACGATGATAATAAGTTGATCGAAAGTTGAAATTAATTAAACGAATGAAAAGAGTTTAATCCAACAACATCGTGGGAAATTTCACTTGTCAGTGTCAAAATTCATATTTATTTCATCTGTGTTTTCCTTTGTTGAGTTGTTTGCATTGAATAGGTGGTCAAATTCCTGAAGATCCATTGACAATAGCAATGACATGAAGTACAAACACACAGAACCTGGATGCTACTAAACCACTATGAATAAATCTATCTCATCCTGAACAATCAAATTTGAAGTTGAAATAATATTTGATGCAAAATGTAAACATGAAAAAATTATGACACAGTTGTTAGCTAAAATAACGGAACACCACTTTCTCGTATTTAACTGTATGATCTATGGTTGACACCAATGTGATAGTGAAGATGAAGCTGTCATGCGAGTGTCCGGAGTTATCGTCAATAAGAGAGTGTGTGTTCGGTGTGTCTTGGCCTACACCTGCCGATATAAAGGAGTTGTCTCCTAGTAACATATGCACCTTCCTGAGAAGGACAGGATAGACGATGACCTACTAGGAGGACATCCCCTCGGGAGGATGTACAATGGGTCACATGTGGCCTAATTGCTGTAAGCCTACACTCACCATGCACTCACCCTCCCTACTCCACAAATACAGATTGGAAGAAATATCATCTTATGATTTTCCGTACATCAAACCCCAATCTCGAAATTTCAACGTCCGTGTATCCAAAATCACTTAATTACAATTATTTAACCCTTTTTTCACGTCAACTCTATATTTTTTGTAATCTATGTTCTATTAAAGTGAGTTGCGCCAGATCGTATATAGGCCCGAGGCATTTTTTATATAATCCGTGACGGCATTTCTTGGAAAATATGACATTAGTGGAAAATCTGTGAATACCATGAAATAATGGGAGTTAATCGTCAATATTTTGCAGCTTATGAGCATACAGAATGGTGAAATAGAGCTAGTGGATCTAAATTTTAACCATGTGTTGAAATCTAGCATTTGCTAGAATAATTATAATTATTCAGCGATATCTATTGGTAAGGCGCTTTAATAAATAAGACAATATTTATTAATCATACTTTATTGTTTATATTATCATTAAAATAAGCCCAAGAAATTACCCAATCTTCGAAGATTTTGGATATTCGGAGTAATTTTCCGGTGCATTCTGAAGTTATAACTATTGTATTGTGTTGCGTGCTTTCCAACATTTATGATGGCAAGATGATTTCTCACGTAATTCAAGCTATTCCGTTTTTGTTCGCAAGGTCTGAAGTTTCTCTAAATAGGAAGCTAAGCTTTGGAGATTCTTTTGTAGGAAAACTGTGAATACCAACTGTGTGTGAAGATTCGAGAACTCAAATTCAGATAGCTACACTATTTTACTGGTAGAAGGAATGGTAATAATCACTCAACTATGAATGGAAACTGTACTCCAGTAAAAACGTAGAGACAACACTGTATAATTTTGGATGGGATACGGAAAACCTAATATCAAATTGATGCGATGTACTGTATCCAATATTGAATCACTTGAAATAGCTATCTTGAAACCTTTTGAATCAAGCTGGATCAAAAGCAGGTTTATTTTTCCCTCACTTTCTCCAAAAAATATACTTCAATATAGGACAATTCAGTTGTTGATCTGATATGTTTGAATGACTTTATTCAAAACTCCAGCTGAAAAAAACTTGTACAATGTAGAATGATAATATCTTTGACATACACTCCTCACAACAAAATTCTTCCAGATACAGCTTGTATGACTATTTGCAATTATAATACGTTTAAGGCGAGTGAAAAATCCTGATTGACTTTTTTATCAACAAAAAAAAACTTCAGGGGTTCATTGAGAAGCTTTCAAAGCTGAAGAAACAATGATTTGTGGCATTATATTCAACGCGCTGCAGAATAAATGCATGTATTTGAAATATATGTGATATTTACTACAAACGTTGAATTGCTTCAGCATAATCCGCTAATTTGAACTCAGCTTGGTTACTCCATTCCAAAGGAAATGATGCTTCTTCAACTTTAAAAACATTAACTTTCCTTATCTATGCACTTAAAACTTTCAATAAACATTAAGGCAATTTTGTCTAATTCTCCATGAAATTCAATGAGACCGTTTGGAGTCATATGTGCTCGGTATGCACCGTCGAGTGCGAAATCGCTTTCTTGGGAACTACTAATCCGAAACTTTTTCCTTAAACTAGCGGCTTTCATCACTTTCAATTGCGTAATTAGCTATGTGGAAACTCCACTGCACTTCTAGACTTTTCTCCACCTTTCCGTGTTAATTGAGTTTTCCGAGAATGTACCTGGTTGAGCGTGAAATCCCATTTTTGTCAGCTTTCATAAAAACTAGTGGAACAATTTATGAGTGAGGCTAATCTAAATCCAACCCACCAAACAGTTAAAGTTTTTAAGTTCAGAACGAAGTTGCAAAATTGGGAAAGACTCCAGGGCAAAGTTTGGTAATCGCTTCATTGCACATTGCACTTTTACCTTTTTAGAGAAAATGTATTCCAATCTCAGTATTCATTAGAGCAGAAGTTCACTTCCAAAATTATCAGAATATAATAAAAGTAATAAAAATAATATAATATGAAAAAAACTTCATGGTGGACAATAGAAATAAAAAATCAAGTGAAACAAAAGAAAATGGCATGGAAAAACTACTTATCGAATAGAACACAAGAGAAATATAATAAATATAAGGATGAGAGGAAGAAAACAAAAGAACTAATTAAAACATCGAAAAGCGAACAATGGAGAAAGTTTGGAGAGAAAATAGAAGAAGACTGCAAAGCAAATCAGAAACTCTTTTATAAAGCATTAAAGAATATGAAAACAGAACAAAAGCGGGATACATACTTTATAAAAAATAAGAACGGAGAAATACTAACAGAAGACGAAGAAATTATGCAAAGATGGAAAGAATATTATCAGGAACTACTTAATGAAACAAAAGATAAAGAGAGACATGTACAGATTGGTATACAAGAAGATGCAGAAATGAAAATAAGTGAAGAGGAAATAGAACAGGTTATAACAGAACTTAAAAACGGAAAAGCCCCTGGATACGACAAAATCACATCAGAAATGATTAAAAACGTTGGACAAAAAGGGAAAGATATGATGTTACAAATTTTTAATCGAATAATAGAAGAAGAAACACTACCAAGAGACTGGCAAAAAGCACTAATTGTACCAATTTACAAGAAAGGTGATATGAAAGACTGTAATAACTATCGTGGAATAACATTCATTAGCACTGCGATGGAAATGTTGGAGAAGATACTGGAGAAAAGAATCAGATCGACAATAGAAAATACTCTAGAGGAGTCACAGAGTGGGTTTAGAAGTGGTAGGAGTACCCAAGACCACATATTTACTATCAAACAGTTGACAGAAAAAGCGGTACAGGAAAAAAAGAAATTATTCGTAGCTTTCCTGGATCTAGAAAAAGCCTTTGATAGAGTACCTAGAGAAAAAATGTGGAAAATATTAAGAGAAAGGGAATTGAATAGAAAAATGATAAGAATAATACAGAATATCTATGAGAAAAATGAGAACGCAGTCATAAGAAATAACAATATGTCAGAAAATTTCACTACAAATATGGGACTAAGACAGGGAGGGAGCCTAAGCCCTTTGTTATTTATTATCTATATGGATGAGATCATAAATAAATGCACAAAACTAAGTAAAAAAGTATGTGTGGGACATTTACAATTGTGCAGGGTATACATCAGTGAAGGAGCATTTGCAGACGATGTCATATTAATAGCAAAAAATGAAAGAGAGCTACAAGAAAACATAAATGTGTGGAATAAAACAATGATGGACATGGGAATGAAAATAAACAAAAACAAGACAAAAGTTATGGTCATTGGAGACGACAAAGAGGAAATAAATGTAAGAATAGATACAGACAAAATAGAGCAACATTTTCAGTACCTTGGAACAATAGTAGACGAAAACGGAACACAGGAAGCAGATATTAATAATAGAATAGTTAAAACTAACAAACTTTACTATGCCATGAATACAAAATTTATCAACAAAAAAGAAATTTCTAAAGAAACGAAATTGAAAGTATTCAAAACAATATATCGACCAATACTTACATATGGATGTGAAACATGGGTGTTAACAGGACAACAAAAAAGTAAAATACAGGCGACAGAGATGAAATATTTGAGAAGAGTAAGAGGTGTAACAAAAGAGGATAGAATGAAAAACATAGATATCAGAAAAGACCTGGGTATACAATCAACTTTAGAATTTGTAGAAGAAAGACAACTACAATGGTGGGGACATTTACAACGTATGGATGAACGAAGACCAGTAAAGAAAATATGGAAAGCAAAAATTGAAAAAAAATAAAAAAAGGGGCAGACCAAGAAAAACTTGGGATAAAGTAATTGCTGGATTACTGGATAAAAGAGGAAGAAATTGGAAAGAAGCGAAGGACTTAGCTCAAAATAGAAAAGAATGGAAAAAATTCGTGACGAGAGAATAGCTGCAACACACCCTACACCACTAAGTGGTAGAAGGGTTTTAAGATTATATATATAATAAAAATTGAACTGTAACATTACTTGAATACGGGTGTGATGTGTTAAAAGTACATGATTGAAATGTAAATGTATGATCGACGGATTCCTCCAAAATTACAAAATTTGTGACAAGAGATAAGACAAAACGAAACACTTAGAGGAAATGAAAATTTACAAAGGGAATGTCGTTTGTTGATCCAAAGAATACTTTCAAATGCTGGAAAATAGATAATTTGTTTCCTAGACGAGTCCTAAGAAGTGAGACAGGAAACTCAGGCACAGCTGTCCAAGCTTTAATGCTTGTGCCTATAGTCTCTACTGAACCTCAGACTTGAGATGTGCTTCGCAAAGTCAGACTTCGTCTCAAATTTAGCTGCTATACTATAGTCCCGACCTGGTAAACTTTCGGGTAACTTTTGTGTTATCATCAAAATTCTAATGGTTTTAATAAATTCACGTTTTCAGCATTGTTATGACTGACCTAGCTAGGGTCGTTAACAACTGAATTATTGGAGGGACAAGTAATCCTCTGTTGCTAAATGTTCTGAAATTGGTATGTACAATAGAAAAAATACTGCCTCTAATAATAGTTTTTGAAAATAAATCCCGAATTCTAAAATTTTTTTCCATTCAGAATACCATTGGACTCGCCACATCTCGAATATACTGTTCTGGTAAGCGAATATCTGGCATTTCCTCGGAAATATCTATAAACTTCTAAATTTTCAATATCTCTCCTAACCCTCTTTTATTTCTTCAACGATTGTTGTCGATAATAACCGACATGCAAGTCGTGCTCAAGGTTGGTCTCTTCCTATACCTGCAACATCGTATGTTCTGGTTGTCAATTAACAGTTCCATCCTCTCTCCTCCCCTTCCCTCCAGGCATTGTTTAATAATTTCATACAACTCTCCAGTCAAAATACTCTTTTTTAAAGAGTTGGTGATAAGACGGTGATGAGCATCATAACCCCACAATCTACCCATACCTGTTGTCAAGTCGTAAGTCTACCTGCTCCATTCATCCAGGCATCCAACAATTCCACCCCATTCTTCTTATGCTGTTAACTCATCTGCTGCCTTAGTCAGCAGCGCATCCACTGCGAGCTAGGTCAACGTTCGGCTGTCAGTCGATGTACTCTTACGCCGACAGTTGCACAACAAGCCCTTATAATCTCTGTAGCGCAGCAATCGAATACTACCTTAAGAAGAAAATATTTCAACCCCCTTATAACCAATGAAATCCGAGATTGAATCCTTTATCTAGAGGAAATTCCTAAATGTACTTCCCTTCACCTAATGTACAATGAAGCTTTACACTGGCCCTGAAGAAACTGGGTAGCTGAGGAAATAAGCTAAAATTGCACTTTTAAAACATGCATTCCATCGGCATGCTTCAGTTTCAGGTATATGCAAATTGAACTTCCTCAATAATCTTTTATATTCAGCTTCATCCTTTATCGAGGTTTCAGGGCACTAAGAGATAAAACATGCCAAATATAGACTGTGCCACTGAACTTAATTTCTCATCCATTATAATGGATGCAGGCCTTTTGGGGTTTCCCCTCAATTCTACCTGGTATCAAATGGTCTTCTTCGTGGGATAATGAGCCACAGCTTCTTCTGCTTCGAATTATCTTTAAGCTCAGCTACAAACCCAGAAGAGGAATCAATTCTATTACTTACCGTTTCACATTATTTATGTCTTTACTGAATACTCGTATTTTCTCAAATATTTATATAGACAGCAGCACTTTTAAACGCTGTTCCGTCTGCCTAGCTAGAAAAGGAGGAATCGTGGGTAATGGAATTGGTGCAATTTGAGGAGGATCTTTCGGAAAATATGAAAATGGTCAGTAGATTTAGATGATATGGATTTTATATACAGCCCGGAAAGATTGCAACCGAAAAAGCCAAAAATTTGCGCATTCAAATGCATCAAAAAATAAAAAAAAATGCAAGGATTTGAGACAAAATGCACAAAATTATGTATATTTCAATGTTGAATAATACCTATATATAACAATAAAACAAAATAACAATATAGGTTTCTGAACAGACATGTCACATCTTACAATTAAAAAAAAAAATAATTATTATTAAAGTGTTTTTGAAAGTTTTCTGGAAATTTCTAGGAGAAAACTTCGTCTTTTGTCAGAAACCATGTGTACAAAAAGTTTAAAAACTTCGTTCAACATGAACCGATGTAATGGGAGCATATTTATATTTACAAATGATCATATGGTTTAAATGAAACTAACTGTTTCTAAATGACTCCACAATATATTTGAAAAAAATGTGTAAATTGAAAGTAAATTGACAATTGTTTCGATAAATAGGTATATCATCGTCAGAATGACAGAAGTTACTTTTGACATGATGTATACTTGATATATATTTGGCTAGTCCAAATAGTGCCTATCTGGTGATTGACTTAATATATATGAATAGAAAAAAGAAGAATTTTCAAATAGTAGCTTTGATATTATTAGCCCTATGGGGATATTCTGGATATCTTTGTCCCATTTAAGATCAGTATAACTGTGCAATGATATAGGAAACCAGGAAAACTATATCTGCTGATCTTTACAATTATTACTTAAGAAGACAGTTTAATAATGGAGAACTTCCTAGATTCAGCTGTTCATTGAGGACTTCATATTGTGGGTCTGCTAAGTGTCTTCTAATTTCTAATTCTTCAAGGAAGTCCAGTTCTTGCTTCCTATCACAAACATGTAGTATTTCTGGTTCTGTGTTAGGTGTTACTGAATGTTTAGTGTCAAGTAGGTGTTTTGCATAATGTGATTTATCTGGTTGTTTTAATCTGTATGCTCGTATGTGTTCACTGTACCTAATTTCAAAATTACGAATGGTTTGACCAAGATATACAGCATTACAATCCGGACATTTAAGTTTTAAGACTTAAATGTCCGGATTGTAATGCTGTATATCTTGGTCAAACCATTCGTAATTTTGAAATTAGGTACAGTGAACACATACGAGCATACAGATTAAAACAACCAGATAAATCACATTATGCAAAACACCTACTTGACACTAAACATTCAGTAACACCTAACACAGAACCAGAAATACTACATGTTTGTGATAGGAAGCAAGAACTGGACTTCCTTGAAGAATTAGAAATTAGAAGACACTTAGCAGACCCACAATATGAAGTCCTCAATGAACAGCTGAATCTAGGAAGTTCTCCATTATTAAACTGTCTTCTTAAGTAATAATTGTAAAGATCAGCAGATATAGTTTTCCTGGTTTCCTATATCATTGCACAGTTATACTGATCTTAAATGGGACAAAGATATCCAGAATATCCCCATAGGGCTAATAATATCAAAGCTACTATTTGAAAATTCTTCTTTTTTCTATTCATATATATTAAGTCAATCACCAGATAGGCACTATTTGGACTAGCCAAATATATATCAAGTATACATCATGTCAAAAGTAACTTCTGTCATTCTGACGATGATATACCTATTTATCGAAACAATTGTCAATTTACTTTCAATTTACACATTTTTTTCAAATATATTGTGGAGTCATTTAGAAACAGTTAGTTTCATTTAAACCATATGATGAGTAGATTCCACGAAGTGAGGGTTTATACAGTTAACTCAATTTACAAATGATGTTTAAATTTGAGCTAGGTATATTTACATCGTTTTCGCCCAATAATATTTAGATACAAATATAATTGGTTTTATAAATATTGAACGATTCTTTATTAATAAGTTTTTTAGAAGATTTTCAAATAATTGGCAATAAATGCTTAAATTTTGAAAAATACATTGTTTTGAGAAAGTTTAAGGAAATGAGAAAAAAGCATGTTGCATTTTTTCCCTGCTGTATTGATAAATAATTCTAATACACGCAAAAATGTTGATAATGCAGTGAAATTCAGACATAAGTTTTAAATTGATTCAAAATATTATCCACTCAATTTTGGAATTGCAACGTTCTGAAAATTTGGGAGCAATCTGGAAAATACCTAGAAAATTGAGAAATCTCAACGACCTTGCTCAGAGTACTTACATTTCAATTTTTCATTCAAATATCAAAAAGTAAAATCAATAACTAGTAGGAGATAAGAAAAATTGTCGGAATTTCAGAATAGAGCTAGCGGTGAAAATCGGACACAAATTTCGAAACGATACATAAAAATATATTGAGAGTACATTATCTGGACATTTTAGAGACTATAAACGTGCCTTATGGATATAACAGTGACAATAACGTTATACCCATGGGAACTACTGCCGCTGTGGGATTATATCTAAAAGTTTAACAAAGGTATATAATAAAATATTGATGGATTTTCATAGGGAGCATTAAAAGATTTAAAATAATCTGGTTCCATTAAAAGTAGTACTTTGGACAGCTTTTATTTGCTTTGATGTAATATTCAGTGCATTTATTAAAAACATTTTCAAGTATTTCCATTTACTCTCGTTATTTTGTGGAAAATATTATAATTTCATGATGGAATAATCTATGTGAAAATATGAATTGATATTCAGTTGATTAATCAATATTTTTTCTCCGATTGGCAGCAAATATTAATTTGCTGACTAATATCAATCAGCAAAGTATTACTTTTCCTGCCTAGGCAGCAAAGTGATTACTTTGCTGCCTGTGATTATACATTTCCATAGCAACCAACCAAAATGAAGAGATTGTGGGAATTGCAATACTTTGCAAATACAATATTCTCATTATGAAAATCGGAGGAAAAATTATCTGTTCAACTCGGTAGCAAAGTAGATTGACTGCCTTAGGTGAATTCCTAGCCTCGGCAGTCAATCTACTACTTTGCTGCCTAGTTAAACAAATAACTATTGTTTGAGATTGTCTATAGATCCATAGATAGCTGTAGTGGTTCGGTGAATTCGGTGAAACCATGCCCTAAATCGGCCTACTCACTATGCGCTAATGCGTTTCGTTAAAAAACGCGCATTGATGAGCCGACGCATTGCATCTTACACATAATGCGTTGATGCATTTCGATTATGCGTTGATGCATTTCGATAATGCGTTTCGAAGTTCGTCCATGATGCACCAATTCCCAATTCAGTGTTGCGTTATTTTCTTTTTTAATTCGCCGATGTTATCCAAGCAAACTTCTTCAGCCATACTTTCGTAAGCATCATGCACCATGTTGCGATTTTTTTTTTCTTTTGCCACTGGGATTTCAGAAGCACGGATGTAATTGTATTTTCTCGCAAATTTAAAAACAGTATCGTCTCACCATTCCATTTTATCCACAAAATTAACTTTTCCCTCGGCGTACGTCTACCACAAAAACGCGTTTGGTGGCCTGAAAGTTCTATATTCAATCAAATGCAGAAACCAAATCAACCAAATCAACAAATTTACTACGAATGGAGATACGAATTTGATTTGCCGATCTTCATTTTTTCTTCGATGTTTCGCCTAAATAATGATCCCCCGTCGAATCGCCGCATAACGCATCGCATTATCCTCATTATGCAAAAATTCATTGTAACAAATCGACGCATCAACGAATAGTGAGTAGCGGGCTTTATGTTATGCTGAATAATAAGCTAGTGACTATTTTTTTTAATTCATCCGTTCATGAAAAAACAACCAATTTGGGTAGTCGAATAATATTTAATAAATAATTATTCACTTACTGTTTAAAACTTTTCTAATATTTTCATTTTCAACGTTTCGATAGGCAGTTTGATAGATGAGTTTTATGTGAATAATGTGCCTGAGAAGAATTGCCTCATGTTCAATGGTATTCAGCGAGCAGTATATTGAAAAAAAGAATGAAAAACGGAATATTTTAGTAAAATGAAGTTGATTGCTTATCAATGTTAAAGGGGGGAATGCCCAATGATGAATTATATTCGTTATCAGGATACTATCATGAGATTTGAAGAATTATGTAGAGCTTAGAGGTTTTAAAAGTATATCCTCTAAAACCTTCGCAAATCTATTGTGTATGTCATCTTACTGTACTGAATTTTATTCTGTAGGCTGAATCTCAGGTCCTATTGGGAAAGCTATGATATTTCGTTTCTCATCGTCGAAAACTAGTCCAATTAAACCTTCTCGTCAGTAACAAAGTACTCGTGCTAACTGTACTATTTTTCCATTTTAAATAAAAATAAAAGTTTTTAATTGATTTCGCTTCAATAATATCTGAAAAATATAATAGGTATGAGAACTTTGAATTTATAATTTTCCCAATATGTAGAATATCATCGTCAAAATATATTTTCCATTACTAAAGTAGAATTGATAATGGTTCCTATCAATTTTATTCTTATTTTTAGTTTTATTGGAAATAGAAATATGAGAGGACTCCATAAAGTAAGTGTCCAAACAGTAAATTCAGTATCCGAATCTTTCAAAAAATATCTGCATATGGTTGGCCCCGTAAATTTGATGTTCATTAGTTTTTTGAGCCTACAGTGTGTTCGCAGCCGAACCAGGTTCCTGGAGGTTCGCTGAGCCTCCCTGAATGAGAATTTATTAGATTCTTACTTAATGAAGATCCATACTGAACGATGGAATAAAATTATTCAATTTGATTAAAACTCCATGATATTTCAGCTAATATTCAATTCAAAGTTGTTTCGCCTACACAGTAGCCTTATCAAATGAAAAAAGGTATAATCAATAGTTTTTAATTTGTATAGCGCATTAATACGGAATTCAAGGGATATTGACCAATTAGGAAATTTTTGAGAAAACTTTTTAATTTTTCCTTTCAGTCGAATCAATCTTTAGGGTTATGAGCAACAGAAATATCATTCTTCTACATAACAACTCGAATATAAAATGTATGTCTTCAAGATAACTTATTAAATTCTAATCATAATTTACACCGGGTACTATACATCTAATTTATTGCTAATATTATTCCTTATCCTTGCTTGCTAGGAAATTGTGCGTTCTACTAGAGTTTTTTTCAAGGTTAAGGTTAAGTTTTTGTTGTAATATAGCTGTAAGTGATGTTGGTATGACCCAATCGGAAGCTTGATACTATCACATGTGTTCTATTAGGATTTTTGTAGGGCCAAGGTTTTACAGTTGTTTTAACATTACGTTATTTCGATTGTGATACTTGCCAATAATTTTGCCAGTATTCTTACACTTCTAACTTCACGTACGTTTTACAGAACAAGCACTGAATTTTGTACTTACTACTACTACTACTACCTACTCGCGGTAACACTGATGGTAGTGGCTTCTCAAGCAAGTCGACCTCTTTGTTCCTTTTGATGCCAATATGGGAATGAATTCATAAAAGTCACTCTGATGCTGGATTGCTGGAGATTGTGTCATGTTTTATTTCTAGGGCTTATGGTTGAATGTTTCTATCATAAGTTTCACGTTATTCTTAGATTTCCTATAATTCAGCGCTTGGAGAATGGCATATAGCTCACGTGTGAAGGATCTGCTAATATTTGGTAATCCGAATTGCCTAGATTCATCTTTTGTGAAGATTGCTACAACCACTTTATCATAGATCTTTGAAGGTTCACGAAATTGACGAATTTTATCAAAAATATTGAACGAACTCTCCTAAAAATTCATTCACAACAATCACACCTGAACTGTCTTCTAGGTAAATAGGTTCAATGATGGAAAATTGTTGATTCCTTTCCGGTCGATATTTTCACCCGAATATTTTTTTCATCAACAGCTTCTGAAAAATTCATTTAAGGGATTTCAGCTTTTCACGGAAATTCCAAAATTCAAGTCGAAAGTTCTTCTAATTAATAAATTGAATAGTTAGAATCCAGCTTTTTGTTGTCATAGCTGTGTATGTGATCTAAAATTTTAGTTTTATGGTTTATCCAGGATAGGGACAGTTTATTCTGACTTATAACCTTCTTGGAGAGGCAATGGTGTTTGCCTCAATAACTCCTCTGTACAGTGCTGTATTGGTGTTGACGTTTCCTCATGGTAATTGTTGTGGAAGTCAAAAAAGCGAAGCTAAATGCAAAAAAAAAAGATTCCTTCGATAAACATTATCTAGAGATTGATGTGATACATTCTAAGAAAATTGAGGGCAGTGAACCCTATAAAGCTGAAAATTTCATTCTTACGTGCTTGTATCAATAGATAAATGTTTTTTTTTACCCCAGGGTGAAAAATACATTTCCAGACAACAAAGCAACGAATATTTTGAAGAAGTACTTCCTATTACTATTGCTCAGTTTGTTGTTTGAATAATTGTCTCATCTCATTCTCCATTTATACACAATATGTAAGCTGTAACTGTTTAAATGTAAGACGTGTAATCGTTTTTATATTCACCAATCATACTTAATTTCGACTTCCTTAAAACTCGGATGCATACTTTTTCGCAAGCACAGACACCAATAAATCTTTGTTTAAATCCAGTTAAGAGAACAAAAAAAATTATATTTGCATATACCAGCAGGTAATAAAAGAAACTCTTTAAAAATTCTCGCACAGAAAACAGTAAACATAATAAATTATCCTGAAACAACATTAACAAGAGATAAATTCAGTAATTATAATGATAGAGTAAATGAAGAGTTCGCCGCAATAAACCACCTGTAACAGGTGAACTAATTAAATTCCTTTCAAATCACATCAGCAAGAGTCCAATGCGCGATGCACCTAAAATAATTCTTCCATTAACACGGAGTAAATTTTGCATGATAGTAAGCAATATGCAAAACAGGAACGGCAGCAAATAAATAATCCTGTTGTGTTTTCCACGACGTTAAAATCGGCGAATAACAGCCAGTCTCTTTTTAAAAGCTATTTGGTTCATTATTTGCATATTATAATTGAGAGGTTCGTTAGGTTGGCGCAAATTAGAATGCTCAAATCAGCTAAATGCGTAATTGGTGAACCCTAGGTTTTGCTTTTGGAAAATGACGTTGACAAATTTCAATACATTAGTTTCAAAACATTGATAAATTCTAAAGTCTTGTGGGTAGCATAGTAAGCAGCTATTCACTGTTTTTTTTGTACTCGTATTATGAAATACTTAGTATTAGTATACAAATAGTATGTTGTACACCAAGGTGGTGGAAACTTTCATTTATTGACCGAGCGGAATAAGGTGCTAGGCTTATAAACGTCTTCACTACCGTGATGTTTATACGACTAGCTAAATTTAAGACAAACATTTAAAATAATTCACATAAAGCTGCGTCCACACCGAGTCGACACTGTCAATCGACTCTGTCTATCGACATTGTCGATTTAGTGAGTACGTGGCAATCGACTGTGTCGATCGACAAAATTAATCGATCGACATGTCGATTTGTTTTCCGTCGCTTGTCGGTAAACATCAAAGAGCAGTCGATCGACCTTAGTGTGTGGACGTATTTTCGACGTTCGACATTCGACAAACTGAGTACTCAGTGACGTCTTGCATTGTTGACAGCATTGCCATGTGTTGTAGAAATGTAATGAAAACAAGACAAAGTCATAGCCTCTATTGAGGCATACAAATTAAAAACAAACCTGTGGGATTCAAAAACCCAAAACTACAAGAACAGAAACTTGAGGCACGATGCCCTTATGGAAATTGCTAAAGAATTTAGCGCCGAAAAGCAAGACGCTCCGTTATGGGAATGGCAGGTCTATAATTGGTATCTTCCTTACAAATTTTTGGCCCGATTTTTTGTAATAAATATTTAAATCTTCGTCAGACATGTTGATTTCGATAGATCGACAAATATTTCTGTCAACTCGGTGTGGACAGATGCAGTTTTGTCGATCGACAGTGTCGACTCGGTATGGACGCAGCTTTATGCACTATTACAATGCCGAAATATTACTAACAAAAGTAACTTTAATGGGAAAGCAGTGCATTAGAAAATCAAGTACAGCAAATTTTGCAAAACGTGGGTTATGTTTTACTTTGAACGCATGCATAATTGGAGAAAAGACAAACTACAGCGCTAGTGCATCCACAACTAGCTATTACTTCTATTTTAGTTATTACTCAACCAGTTTTTCGAACGATCCCATCACTAATATGTTAACAACTGAAAATAGTGCATACTTATAATCAACCACACAATAGATTCCGTTTCGTATTTTTGTTCAATACCTACTTTCTTCTGTTTGTTTAATTAACATTTTCAAATCAAACCAACCTTTCACCTATCCAGGTCTGCTCAAAAATTGAGAATAAGCTGAATCAATTCCAATATTACTATTTAACGATGCATCAGCAGCATATTCCACAGTCAATTCTAGTTTATTGAGTGAATAACATAAGTTTCCACTTAAAACTAATATTTGGCTGCCAGCATGTTCTTGACAAACATCGCAAATGGTATTGATTTCAGAGGGCATATACTTTTGCAGTGCGATTGGCTAATGGACCAAATGACAAAGCAGAACGGTTTAAGCATAACATGCCGCCAGGATAGAGAATAAAAGCATACATTCTTAGAAGCACGACAACGACCCCCCAAATTACTTCGTGTAGCTGTTCTAATCTGGTATTGGTCGCGGATATTCACTCTACAGTATGATGAAAAACTTTAGTAAATCCCAATTAGAAATATGATAGGTTTGTGTGAATGGATCCTAGTTCTCATAATACTTGAATATTTCTTAGCTACTTCTAGGATATCACACACATTTAAATAAAATAATTCACATTTATTTCATAATTTTAAAAAATTTTGAATGGTTATTTTGATTTTTCATTATAACGGAATAATTTTCTATTAGCATCATGAAAGACCAGCAAGTTAGCTTCACCAAATTATGAGAATTTCAAAAGACATTGATATGAGTTCAGCTGTATGGCTGACAGATCTAGTAATATTATTGTTTATAGCTGGTGAGACTTGAAAACATCTGATAGCAGTGGTTGTATATTTAAAAGACATTCACTGGGACCTGCAAGATCTATTGCACCCCCCACTTCTCATTAGGGAAGTCTCGGACTGGTAGTTCCTTTGGATCTATTTTCCGAAGAAATTTTTGGGATATCCGCATGCCTTGAGCTTGGTGATTCTCTCCAGTAATCCTCTAGGTGATGTGCCTTAGGATTCTGAATTGGTGCGAAGGTATCTTTCTCCATGCCACAGAATGTACATTATCTTTCCTAAATTATTCCACTGGTCCGTACATTAATGTCCGAGTTTCTTCTATTGTTTTTGAGCTATCTGTGTACTATTTAATGGCCTTCTTCCCAAGTTTGGTAATGGTATTTGTATGACATTACTTTTTGTTGTCATATTTCAAGGTTTTCTGAAAAGTGAGAAGGTGTTTTTTTTTCATTGATCCTCCTCCTACTTAATTTGTATCTTGTTTTGCCTGCAACACTTTATACCACCATATATAGTGGTGTGAGGTAGAGAGTCACTTCCGTCTTCCATGGATGCGGTAGGGCATGTTTTCATTGCTCCTGTTATGCATTTAACAGGTTGGTCTTGGAATTTTGAAACGATTTTTACTCGTCGTCAATTGGCTAGTTCCACAACTACATCAGACTTTTTTGTACGATGTAGCGAAGGATGTTTTTTAGAATTTGCCCCTCGCTGTTATGACAATACCGTCGGCATATCCCTAGCAGGATGTTCTAAGGTCCGCTTTAACTATGGGGATGCAATACTTACGGATGGGAATCCTCTGGCTGAACAGATGGGGACAATGTCTTGGACAGCCTAGTATCCAAGATCCATTTGGATGTTGTGCTATCTACTCCAAATCAGATTACCCCTCCAACTTTAAGATTCCCAGAGAAAATTGATAATCCCCCAATAGGCGAGTTTATATCCACAGAATGTTTCCCATAGATTCTTCTCCCAAGCGGAGACGTTTGATGTTTTCGGCTAGTCTATTCTGTCCAAATGATGGTTCATCTTGCCGTATCCAGTGAGCATTCCAGTTATAGACCTGACCTCTTTCCTGTCCATAATAAAAGTTCAGGATGTACCCTGCTTTCGTATTTAAAGAAAAGATACTTCGTGCGGAAAAAATATCAAGAACATCTCAAGCACTTGAAGAAGAGGATTCAAAGTTGAGAATATTCAAAAAATCAATGAAAGTAGTGGTGACAACTCAACATCGAATGATATTGATGTTATGTGATAGTTAGCTCAGTGGGAGAGATTGGAGACAAGTACTAATGATGAAGAAAGAGAAGTCCCATTCAATTTTTTTATTCTTCAACTGACTTTGAATACTTCGGGATCGGTATAATATCATCTGCTTTTCAAATTATTTCCGCCAAGCTCCATTGCTATTTGAAAAATCTGAGGTGTAGCAGTCAAGTGTAAAGGGTAAAAGGAGTGACAATTTTTTGTATGTCACACCTCATTTGAAGTGCTCGAAAATCCCCTAACTTTAAATAACGGAGTTTTCCAGGTATGTAATAATTAATATCCTCACCATACACATAAATGGGTACTTAGAAAGAAAAATACTCAACTACCTTTCATTGAAGAACGAGTTGGAAAAATTGTATTGTTATGTTTGATTTTCATTCTTCGAATTTTTAAAATACTGGCAGTTCATCAAAAACTTTCAACATGCCCTTTTGTCTCGACTGATTTGACAATGATTGAGAGGGAGCATTTTTCTTCTCCTATTTATATTCATATCATACATTTTTCCGGCATTTTCAGGCAATTCCATAATAAAAACAGGTATTTTATTTATCTGCTTGAATTTTTTCCCTTCAAATTATTGCCACTGCTGACAGCATATTTTAATAAATCATCCGTGTTTACTCTAATGATTTCCAACACACACGACAACATTCCCCAGGAACTCTTAATTAAAATATACCATCCGTTTTTGTTGATAAACATACTTTATTATTATGGTTTAGATTGATCTCTTTGGAGTCAATTATAAAGTATTCAGTTATTTTTGTTAGTTTTTTCTCATTAGTGAATCTTTGTTAAAATGGAGTGAGTAATGACATACATTGGAACTATATTCAGTTTTTCATAGGAGTTAGTATTGAAATATGTAACGAAGAGACATCTTGCAATGTCCACATTTAAGGTGAATTTCAGCTTTGCAAACAGTGGTTCCCAGAAATATATGAAAGCTATTCACAGAATTTGTTAGTAGTTGTCAAGAACGGGTAACTTGAATATAAAATTTCCCCAGAATCTATTTCATCAAATATACAGCAGAAAAAACTTGTTATAAAAAAAATTGCAACTTGCACTCATAAATTTCAATTCACTGACGATGGAACCTCCGAAAATTCAAAACTTGTATTATTTTCATTCGACTCAGTAATTGGCTATTAGTCACAGCTCCAGGAAGGTGTCGTAATTGGTTAAGTAGCCATTTTTCGAATCGATCGATTGGCAGAGGTGCAATAGCTCCGAATCATTGGACTACACAGTATTGTCGTATCTAAAGGAAAAAGTCTATGCTACAGCGGTTAACTCACGCCAAAATTAATAATAATATGTCTTTATTCATTATTTACTTACATAATAAAAATAAAATAAGCGGAACACTGATAATGAAAAGGCGAGGTTCAGCTGTAAGGAGCTGCTTTTGAACCTAACTACATAATATTATAACTCAAACAAACACATTAATATATATCATAAGCAAAAGAAGAAACAGATAGCAAAAAATCGGGTTGTGGTACGTTGTCACTGTTGCCTTTCCAAAAGCAGATCCTTTAAACGTTTTTTGAAATTCTTCAGGGTAAGTTCCTTGAACTCCACAGGAATGGAATTATATAGTTTCGCAGCATTATAGGAGAAGCTTCGTGTAAGGATTGTCTTAGTATGCCTTGGAATTAGTAGTGTGTGTTTATTCCGTGAGGATTTTTTGTGCGATAGCGGAACTAGTTTCTTCCGTAGATAAGGCGGATTACCAGTTATTAAAATTTTATGAGTGAGGGTGAGCAAGTGCATTTCTCTCAAATAATTTAATTTCAGCCATCCCGAGTTCTTAAAGGACGCACTGATGTGATCATACTTGCGGATACCATGAGAAAATCGAATGCAGTTGTTTTGAATTTTTTGCAGTCGCAAAGCATCAGTTTGTAGGATGGCAGGCCCATAAATACTGTCACAATGGGATAATCTAGAGAAGATGAGGGATTCGCAAAGACTTAACTTCATATTTCTAGATAATAAGTCCCTATTAGGGTAGAGTTGTCTCAAAACATTGAAGGAAGTTTTGCATAGATAGCTGATATGTTTGTAATACGTCAAATCAGTGTCTAACCAGAGACCCAAATTTTTAGCTTCTTTCACGAATGGAATAATGTCATCATTTATTCGTAGAGAAAGAGAGGCAGTCACTTCAGTTCTTTTATCTTTAGGACCAAAAAGCATTACTTCAGATTTTTTCGGATTAAGTTTCAAGTTGTGGGCACAAGACACGTCGAACAGTACTTGAAGATTCCTATTTATATCGGATTCGGGGAGACTTGCCTCATGGTATTTAAACGAGCTATAAAGTTGTGTATCATCGGCATAGTGGTGTATATTACCCAACTTGATGTATTTATAGAAGTCGTAAATGTACAGTCTAAGGAGGAGTGGTCCCAGGATGGAACCTTGTGGGTTTTGTGAGTAAATTTGATTCATTTGCATCTAGAGCAATGTGTTGTGTCCGATTAGATAAATAACTGCTCAGTAACAATAAAGCTGTATCTGAGGAGCCAAAACATCGGAGTTTCTTACATTAAATCCATGGGTCAAGTGTGTCGAAAGCCTTACTATAATCAAGTAGAATGAAAAGATTTAAATATATCATCAGTTATTAAACCTAATGCTGTGGTATTGCTATATTGGAGCAATCACTTTGATGGAATTCTATCCCATGTTCTTAGTCTTCATTTTACTTTTCTTTTCGTGATAATAATAGAAATGTTCATTGTTCATTCACTTGTTTGGGTTGTTCTAAACAGTCCAGAAACTTGTCACAGATTTGAATCCTTGTCCCAATTCACATGTTATCTTCAACATTTTCAAAAGGGTCGTGAATATAAATATTTGTTTAAGAAGCAGAAAGATTGTTTGGGTCATGTAGTGACTTTCCACAATAATTTTGGTATATTCACTACACCTTAGTTCAGGAATATTGTTCAAATTAATGCTTTATTATGAGTGAGAGCTGAAAAATTGAATTGTTTCCTAACATCAGAAGATTACACTATATGCAGCAATCCTTGGTATATATTGAGAAACTGGGTATCCAAGCAATGCTAATATTTTGTAACAAACTCCTAGTTCACGCGAGGCGGTTGAAAATATTTCCAACAAAGATTCTCTAGTAAAAAGAATTCAGGCTTTATTAAGTTGAACCCAAAAAGAAGGTGAGATTGTGAAGTTTATATGGATACCCAGTCCCGTGGATCTTCAAGGCAATGGATTTGTAGACCAATTCGCAAAGCAGGCAGTTAATGGTGAAGAAGACATATCGAGGAGGGAAGTGTTTCATTACTGTCGAGAGATTAGTTAGTTAATCGAGAAGCGAAGCGTCGAGATTAGCTATATTCTCGAGATATTAATGAAAACTTTCCTTCGAGGTATGTATACTATTTTATTTACAACCACATCGTTAGTTGAAAATTATATTTCACATTTTTGAAATGTAGTGAAAATTAAATTTAAAGTTATTTGACACCTTTCAAAAATGTGCAGGTTGCGTTGAACAAACATGTACAGGTGGCCATGCCTAATGACAGTTGACATGGAATAACATTTTCCAGTAATGAAATTTCAAATTATCAGGGAAGTCTCTTAAATATTTCGGTTAAATCCTATAATAAGTCAAATATTACCATCAATTTCAATAAATAATATATGATTAATTATTTAAATGTTATTGTTGTTAATTAATTGCCCTGTTGTTCCTATATAAGAATTTGTTCAATAAATACATTACTTAAATAAATATTTTGCTGAATAGATAAATAGATGTAGGTATTCAGTCTAAGGTTGGTGTGGCTAACAAAAATTGGTTTTTTCTGACAAGATCAACTTTGAGGTCTACTATTCAAAACATAAGATTTTGCATGTTTTTTTATCATTGCGAACATCTATATTGCTTTATCAAAATTATGAATACAGCCCCTCGTACAGCCCCGAAGCCTAAATCTTCGAAATTTAAAATGAGCTGAATACTCAACAAACCGGTGGCCAAGAATTCTAGCAGCTCTTGGCATGTCACCATTTCTTTTCTGTTATGTCACTACTTATGTCAGATGTCAGTGGGATAAGTAGTTAGAAGAGTAGAGATACAACTAGCTAATGAAATGGAAAATGGACATACACGATTAAGCGAATATCAACAAAAATTAATATAATGGACATATATGACATAACTAGTGACTTAATAACAGAAATGAAATGGTGAGTTGCCAGAAGAAGAATGTTGAGTATTCAGCAAAAAAGTCATTTAAAATTCAAAGATATAGGTACACTCCGGGGTTGTATTCATTGTTTTAATAAAGAAATAGAGATGTTCGCAATGCTAGAGAACATGCAAAAGTCTCATATTTTGAAAAGTAGACCTAAACTGTCATTCTTGTCAGAAAAAAAAGCAGGCGGCAGCTTTGCGTACCTGAAAATATGTAAAAATTTTGAATTATAAAAATATGGCTTAAATAGTATTTACCTTTCTTGGATCAAATTATAACCTTAACAAAAAAAAAATGGAGCTAGATTCATCTGTGGATGGGCTGATAATTCTAAATAATGGGCATCCCATACTAAAAAAACTATTCACTTCAGCTTTGAAAATTATTTTAAGTAAGAAATTTTCAGTAAAATGTATTCAATAAATTAATTGGAAACGACAGAAAATACTCCTGACATCTAGTAATAAATTCAATTCTGTGATATAATTTACCTATCAATTAAAACTAATGGAAGCTACTGATTCATAGGTATAGTTTCACGAGACATCCTTCGAAAGGATATAATAACTTTACAATAGCTGATTTAAGCTTTATCATTTAAATTGACATCAAAACGACTGTAATAAAAAACGCATTTAAAATAAACGTTTAATGATGACACATTTTAAATGAACACTCGCTTTGGGTCGTACACCTGTGATAACTTATGATTATTGAAACTGGAAGATATGACTAGCCAAGCTATATACAGTGAGGACGTAAAGATTAGTGTCTTTTATGGTAGTCGACCAATCAAGTTACATTATCGTTATTAGTTTTATTTGCCATATACGCAGAATCATTTATAATTTCGATTTGTATAGTTTCAAAATAAATATTTAATGACAATTTTGTAATGGTATAACTTTTTTCCACGATAATCACATAATTTTCCAATGAGGAATACCACTTATTTGAAAAAAAACATTTTCGTTACATCTACGCCTGAAAACTACTATACAGGGTGTTTTCAAATAACACTTACAACGTATGCATGTAGATATCTCTCGTAAAATTGGACAAAATAGTTTAAGGATTGAAGGGTCCATCCCATTTGCTTTTCTTAAAATTATGCAAATTCGATTGTTTTCATTCAAAATCGATGAAAAAATTGATTTGACGTTTGGTTGTTTTAAAATGTGAAAAAGCATATTTTAATGGAAAACCATTTTTCAATTCTTGATCCAAAAGTGAATGTTTGGAAGAATGTGTCACCTTTTCCTTTCTATTTTTCAAGCCACTGGCATCTGAAGCTATTCTATTCTATTGAGAGCTCCTTAATGGTTTTTACGTGGAAAACGCATAACCTTGACAAATCAAAGTTCTTATTGAGGAGTTAAAGGCGGGTCCAGATCAAGCGCGCCGATCCGCGCCGCGCCGCGCCAAACGTTTGCGAACGTTTGCGAACAAAATTCGTGTATGTTCGGAGAATTGTCTAGATAGACCAAATGCGCGCACGTTTGGCTATGTTCGGAAAGGTTCCAAGTTTAGTGCGTTTGTTTCATTCGTAGATATAACTGCATTCGCTCTTGACAAACACACCAAGTAAACTAAAAATTCGTCCAAATCAAACGCGCACGAACAAGCAAATTTCTTTGATGTACCGACAACAAGTGGATAATGTTTGCGAACGCTTGTTCGTGCACGTTATTGCTTTGTGCGCGGTAACCCGTCCAAATTGAACGCGCCTGCAACGTTCGCAAACGTTTGGCGCGAATCGGCGCGCTTGATCTGGACCCGCCTTAGTTTCCAAAATATTCAATATTTCTATGAAGTCTACAATCATTTCATAATAATGGAATGAAAAAGATATATATTATTTCCATAAACTACTGGACTACTTATGGTTAGGATATGTGACAGGAACTGATTTATGAAACAGTAATACATTTAGAAAAACAGTCGAAAAAGATTGTTGACCAGATTGTTAGACAAAACTTTTCGTATTTTAACAACGCGAGGATTCAAGGATTTTATGCGTATCAATAAACCGTCGTGCATAATAACATATTTGCATTTCAGTAATATTTATCAACATTCGAAATAAAACACAGACGACGGTTTTTAACCCATCTATTTAGGCACGCGAAACATTTGCACATAATTTATATAATTTCCGACATCTGGCAGAAGGCATCAGTGCCACGATACACAGTACCCTCCAGAACTGTTATTACGAAAGTCTGTTGCATATACCTGTACGCAGTTTCGTTCTTAAATCTATCTTTCTATTGAGAACGTGAAAGAATGTTTGATCCTGGCTGCATATCTTATTTCGAATTAAAAATAATCATGCCCAAAAACCTATCCAATTTTTCTTATTCTGTTTCAAGAGAAAATATTGTTCTTGACGCCAAGCAATAGGTAAATATTTTTGACAAAAATAATAGTAGAGAACGGATAATGTCATTATATAAAGGACATTGTGACCATTGCGTAGGTCACTTTGATAGTTTTTGGACACTCAAATAATGTGATTCAGTCATTTGTTATAAACATTTTAAACGGATAAAACCTTATTTTTTTCATATATCGTCAAACGTACTGAAGCAATCTCAATGGATGAGTCAATCGTATAATTAAGAACCAAGAAAATCAGAAAATAACGGATAATTAGTCACTTTTTTGAAAATTCATATCTTTGTCATTTTTCAATTGCAAGAGCTGAAACTTGGTACAAAAAAGTTCTCCGTATGCCCTTTACATGCGCGAAGAGCAGACGCCAAGCGACAGCTAGTTTTGTCGCAATTGCAATTTTTTGTTGTCCTAACCTAACATAACCACATTTCACCTGAAATTTCGAAGGATTCTATTGAAATGGGCTGTTGAAACTGTTATTTCCAAAGGGATGTTGAAGGGTGCCTTTAAATAATAACGGTAACCAAAGAGGGCATATCTGAATACTGATAATGATTCAGGAATCAATTGTAAGCCACGAGAAGAAAAATAAAGTGTTGAATTGAATTTGAAATTGTTTAAATCAACAATCTTCATACATTATTCTGGGGCGGATTTTTTTAGATTACACTAAAGAAGTGTTAAAGGATTTGAATGATCCCTTTTAAATACCAATCAATTTATTTAATTGTGAAGAATGTTAATCTCTCCTTTTCTATTGAAGCTGGTCTCTAGCTCAGCTATTAAATGACAAAAGCGCTGTTGCCATGCACACTACTTGAAATTTCAAAGGAACCCTTCACAATAAATAGTTTTTAACAGTCCGATTTTAAATTTGAAAACGGTTTTGAAAATTGTCAAAGTGGAACAACGGAACTTTTATTCTAGGTTTGTAATGGAATAATGTGAAGTTAGATAAAAGCACCACTTAAAATGAACGATTACACCAAGCGCTAGCGTGCTTGTATATCTATATAGTATGCCTCTACTTAATCCCTGCTACCTCTTATCCGTTACTTTTCGTCGCTGGGTCATTTTTGCGCTGTTCTCAGACGTTTTTGGCAGACTTCACATCATTTTAATAGAAATCAAGAATATACGTTTTGTTGCTCCACGTCTATCCTTTTTGAAACCGTTTTATAATTTAAAAGCGGACAATCGACAACGCATCCAGACACGCTAATAGTTATCATATGAAAAAATTGCAATTGCGATCAAAGTAACCATCCCTTGACGTCTGCTCTTCTTGCATATGGAGGGCATAAGAAGAAATTCTTTTGTACCAGGTTTTGCGAATTGAAATATTGAAGATATGATTTTTCAAAAAAATCACAAATTTTCCATTTTTTTCCGATTTTCCCGGTTTCTGAACATCCAATCGACTTGCTCGACTCCTCATTTCATGCGTATTCTAATTATCTACATACCATTGAGATTGCTTAAGTACGTTTCACGCTATATGAATAAAACCAAAAAATAAGGTTTTTTTCGTTTCCAATGCTTATAACAAATGACTGAAGATGATTTGGGTGTCCAAAACATATCAAAATGATACCACGCAATGTCTTTCATATGTTGGCATCATCCTTCTCTCACTAGTATTTCTGTCAAAAATTACTATATACTCCGCTGCTTGGCCTAAACTCTCCTCAAAATTTCTGAATCTTGATCTCCAATAAATTGAATATTTCTTTCCTAATTTCACTGAACCCATAAAAAATGAGGAGGTATTTCCAGTCGATTCTCAATATAAATGAATGTAAACCGAGTAATTCAGTTGAAAATAATGATCTGAAAGAAGAGTGAGTGATAGTAAATATTGTAAACCAACTTGGTTTATCCAAATCTAATATACTCCATTGAACACAGTCGATTATTTCCAAATTTATTTATGATTTTATATTTTTTCAATAAAATAACAACGAACAGTGTTAACCGGCTGTGAGTAACGACCTTTCCACGAATGCCATGAGTTTTCCATTAAAATATAGTAAAACGAGAAAAACGATTTCACTAGAAATGTCGAGAGAACTTTTGTCGATAGATAAGAAATGTCATCTTTGTGGTCTAGTTGAATCGATTTGATTGAATCATAGTGGTGTTTGTATTGCAAAAATCGTATACGACTTTTAACAAGTCTCTTTGATGTCACTTCGTTTCATTCTCGCCAACTTCCTTAGTGATGAAATCTGAATATGAATAAGCGACATGAAGGAAAACTGTATTTTCGACAAAAGCTCAAGTTTATCAAATTTGAAGCGAATAAAGTTTTAAAGGACAATGTCAACGAAAGAAAATCTTTGGAAAATAAATTATTACTTATTATCTACGAGTAGGTATAACCTTTGATAACATTTTAATCTTTCCAAATAAAATATTAGAGAGATTTTGAGCCACATAAAACTTTGACATACGTTAACGCTAAACGTTAAACTGAGCAAGCGCAGTCTTTCTAAAATAGCGGATGTCATTTTTAATTATTTCAGTTTTTGAAGCCATAACCTGTGAACGACGTTATATGCTAAACGTTATTTTTTTGGTGTAATTAACATCAAATTTTCTATTTGTTCAATTTGATTGATACACACTTTAATCCATGACATTAACTATTGTGGATAACATAGAAAATGTAATTATTAGTATTGATACTTTTCATAATGATATTTTCCAATATTGAGTATTTCAAAACAATATATTCATTACGGTACGTTGTATTGATACTTTACACAGTATCGCCCATCTCTATATATATCAAATTATTTGATGTACAATAGCTACCTCAACATTTTGAGGCTAGTAAGTCCAAATCGTTACTGACTTTTATTTAATAAAGAAATTAAGTGTCGTGGACAAAGTATAGTATTCTACTCCCAATTTATGGCCAATACTCACTATAATGGCTATCATAAATTGCTCGTTCAATAGTATACTATTATGTGCGAGCGTTCAAAGTGGATTTGAGAATGGTTTAGATTTACAATTGGTCCCGGTAGGTGGCACTGCAATTGAGTTATACTAAACAACTCCTAAACTCATGGCCGATTTGAAGGATTTCTACTCATGAAATCGGATGGTAGCTTTTTTGACGTCACTTTCTATTGATTTTATTTAAAAATATTACATAAATGTCTTTTCACCGTGATATTGCTATCTTTCTTCAAAGTCGATATTTTCCGAGAAAAGCACATTAGAACACATCAGAGTATCGGAAGGAGATTTCAAGTAACGGATAATGGAAAATAGTAAGGTTTCTATTCCAAGGATGAAATATAATTAGAAAAATTGTAACATAAAAAGGGCTGACTTGAATTAAATGTTCTACGTAGCTTGGTCCGACTTCCATATCTTCTCTGATTCCTTTAATGAAGAACTTATGTACTTCAAAGAAAATATTATTTTGTCTCCGAATAAAGTTAGCCGCATTTTGTATTTTCTCTTGAGTTATTTTCATTGGCATAAACTAAGGGCTTCATATGTCCTCAAACATAAAAGTCAATCAGGTTATATTCAGGGCTTCTTGCTGTCCATTCAAAATCACCTTCTCTGTTAATTCATCGTTAATAGACCAGGTAATAGTGACACAAAGGATTGAGTCATTTGAACCAGTTCGGCGGTTCTTCAGGGGTCTTATTACGCAATGACATCATTTTGTGTCATAGCGCTAATACCGGCAACCCAATCGCGTAGGTGTTGGTCAAACCCGTTGGATTAATTACGAGAGTCAAACGATTTGTTTCAGAAAAATTCTAATATTTTCTGATAGTCAATAAAAAAGAAGAGGCGGTAGTGTCAAGGCATACTTGTGACTTAAAGTCCGCCATACCGACGTAAATGCGTCAATTGGAAAAAAATAAACCATTTGTACCAGGCCAATTGTTGCACAGTTAATCATCGTTGTGCAGCTATTCACGAAAAAATCACCATGCCATACTTTTCGGACGGTTCCAAATGGTCGCCATACAATTTTCTTTTCGCCAATACGTAATAATACTCCTGAAGAACTGACATACTGATACAAATGACCCAATATTTTGTGCCACTACCTTCCAGTATATAAGAAAATATGTTACTCAAATGACTGGATGGGAAGTGAGCTTCATCCTGCATAAACCACATTTTCTGCCTTACCGCTGGTGACAGATTATCCAAAATTTCATTGAATGGAAGACAGAAAAATCTTTATCCAAATTTGGAGGCATAATATACGGCCCAGCTTAGTGACACGAATATGTTTGTGCGTATACATGAATCATAGGTATCCCTCATTTCTCCATTCTTAGAATAATTGAGAGGGATTTAAATCATCAAAAATATATATGGTAGATTTAAGAAAATGCAATAATTGACTATAATTTCATAGCTGAAATCATTCACTGCCAAGATTTGTGATTTTTGAACAGCACAAAGCTCATAAATGAAATTATTTTTAAAATTCCCTTCTGATCTTATAATTCGTTCAATTGCGTTGTTGTCGAAAATATGTTGTTCAAACAAAAATCTCAATACTACGTTAAAATGATGTTTGTTCACGACCACCTGATAATAAGTCAATATTTTACCTCCAAACAAAAGGTATATGGTACCCATATATCTACTGTCGTGAATTATGGTTCATAATACACTGGAGTGTATTACGGTTCATAATTCACGACTAGAGATGGAGCTACAATATAAAATAAACTATTAAACTGTGTATTGTGTACAGGAATTTTGTTTCTGAAATATATCGTATCGATAAAATAATGTAATTATTAGTATTGATACTTTTCATAATAATATTTTCTAATATTAAGTATTTTGAAACAATATATTTATAACGATACGATTTATAACGATACTATATATCTCAAATTATTTTATGTAACTACCACAACATTTTGAGGTTAGTACTTAATACAAAATCATTACTGACTTATTTAATAGAAGAAATTAAAGGTCGCGGACAAAGTATAGTATTTCACTAGCGATTTATGGCTAATATTCACTCAGGTGACTTGCGCCCCTCGTAAATATTGGCTATCATAAATTGCTCGTTTCATAATATATTAATATATCATACATTCAAATCAAAAATACTGGAAAGTTCCGTCAAAAATGTTACCAGTTGAGAAATCCTCCACCCTGTAACAATGTGTAAAATAGTACATAAAAAAATATTTCCTGTATGGAATTATGGTACTGTGGCGATTTTTATCACGATTTATAAATATACAGCGATATTATTAGCAAAAAACGAGAAAAAAATTCAACCTCAGCTCCCTTTTTCTTCAGTAATATTTTATCAAGGCACATTTTGGCCATATTTTGGTCGAAACAATCTGCCCAGACTATATCATATGTCCCGATAGTTATGACTCACCGTGTATAATAAGGTTGGGTTTCATAAAGCAAGCATCAAAACTAATTGCCATTCAATGTTGTTGAAACGTTCCAGTCAAACTTTGATCATATTTATTTCTATTTAATTAATATTTTATGTGAGTACAACATTGTAACACATATATAACTACACGTTTTTCAGATTGTATTCATCAACAACTACTATCAACTAATAAGTCTCGTTTTACGAGGTGTTCTTAAAAAGGTTATAATAACTTCACAATAGTCGCATCAAGCTCAATCATTCAAATTGACGTGAAAACGTTGACGATAAAAAACAAGTTCCCATCAATGCCAGATTAAAATAGTAAGCATTCCAGTGACACATTCAGATGAACACTTGGTTTGAACACCTGTGGGATACCTACTGTCTTTTAACAGATTGAATCACATACCGACATTCTTGAACATTTTTTTTCAGAAGTAATTTATGATTGCCATTATTGGATATTGCACGTAAATACACAGAAATTAATTGAGGGTAATTCCGTGAAGTGCCTGGTTTGTAATAAGTGTCATAACATTAATTTTATACATGAAACGTAAAATGTGTTGGCGTTCCGTCAAATCTTAGGAATTTTGGATATTATGTTGTACTCCATTTCTTGACAAAAAGTGTCCATGGGACCAATTCAATCCCATGACTGGTTTGCGATATACAGGGTGTTAAAGTTGACAAGTCCTTGTTGTTCGTGACCACATAATTTTATTATCAATTGATAAAAATTTGCATTTTCAGTTGCTAGTACCATTGATATGTTCTAATTATATAGGGAGGAGATTCTATGAAATGAAATAAAATACATAATATTTTGTTGTGGCATCGACTATATCAGTTCTAGAGGTTTTCCAATGAAGATGTCATTCCAATATTATTTTCTCTAAATAAACATAATTTCGGATTGGCCAACAATAAAATTTCCGGAAAATTTGAGAATTTGAAAAATATCTTTTTCTACATTCATGCAAAAAACAACACTTTTGTGAACCACATTTAATGGAAAAAGTGGTACTTTATTGCACTACTGCAATAAAATATTTTATTGCACTCATCTGTCATTCTTGTGTCAGTTTTGTGATGATTCATGACAAACATAAACATTTGAATTGAATAAAAATCCATAGCAAGTATCTGATCCTGCTTTAATACAACAATAATATATGTATATCTTACTACTTAGTCTCAACGAGTTACAATTATTGCAAAAATCTTTAATTATTTAAAATTTAAATGGTCAAGGCGAGAACCAGCTATGATTGAGTACTGACAAGGTGGAGGCCATGAAGATACAAAAAAAGAAGAACGGGTTGAGTTTAATTAGGTTAGGTTAGGTTCTTGACATATTATATTCTAATTTTCCAGTTTTTGCATGAATTTAGAAAAAATATTGTATGCAACTCTTGCAAAACGTGTTTTTTGCACTCGACGTGTTGTCCAACTCGGCCTAAAGACCTCGTTGGACAATTTCACGTCGCGTGCAGAAAACACTCACTTTTTGCACTTGTTGCATAAATAACTATTATCTAATTCTTCTTTAACATTATATCTCTGATATAGTGGCGTGGAAGACTCCACTTTCTAGTGCTTCTTAGTTGGGCCGCAAGCTCTTCGATTGGAGAAATAATGTGCTATCTCGGGAAAATTTATGTCTTAATTTCCCAAGAAAAAACTCTCTGGATCGAGTTTACCTCACAACGATAAGCTACCGAGTTGTTGGGGTGTATTGGAAATCTTTATAGTTTTGAAAAAATATTAAAATATGCTGGACCCCCTGAGAAATGCTTCAATATCTAAAGGTTTTTCACTCCGTTTATCACTGGCGATATCCATCTTAATGATAATTTTTATCATTTGTTCGTATTCTAGTCAAAACCTAGAGTTCGTGAAAGTGATAGCATATGTTGGATTTCCACTTCAGTTTCTTTCAATATTATGCACAGTAGTTTGGAGCTTACATATTATATTTTCGTGAAATAATGTCATGTGTTTACTTTAAGCAACATTCTCAATGTAATTCTTCGATAATTTGGATGTAGCAGCTTTTGTGTTCGTTTACCTCACAACGATAAGCTACCGAGTTGTTGGGGTGTATTGGAAATCTTTATAGTTTTGAAAAAATATTAAAATATGCTGGACCCCCTGAGAAATGCTTCAATATCTAAAGGTTTTTCACTCCGTTTATCACTGGCGATATCCATCTTAATGATAATTTTTATCATTTGTTCGTATTCTAGTCAAAACCTAGAGTTCGTGAAAGTGATAGCATATGTTGGATTTCCACTTCAGTTTCTTTCAATATTATGCACAGTAGTTTGGAGCTTACATATTATATTTTCGTGAAATAATGTCATGTGTTTACTTTAAGCAACATTCTCAATGTAATTCTTCGATAATTTGGATGTAGCAGCTTTTGTGTTCGTTTCAAGTGGCTTTTATTTAATGTTTGTAGTTTTGAATATCAAACTTTGTTGAATATTGATAATTTTTGAATGTTACGTCATCAAATTGCATGAAAAAAAAACAATAAGTAGTGGAATAGCCGCTTTAACTAGAAACTGTTGTATATTTTCTAACCAGTACCTTAATTTAATCCACACTACACTTCAATAAAAAAATACCTATGTGCACAGTATATAAAAAACATAGTGGATTTAGACAAAATAGGAGTATGAACCTTTTTTATTGAATTGAAAAATGTTGGAAACTATAATGTCACATAAGTATGTTACCAATTAAATATCTATTTTAAAGAAGTTTTGGTGTAAAACTTTCTCGCCGAATCTTCCTAGAGCATGAATTAATATTCCGGAACACTGCGAATTTAAAAAAAATTAACACTTCGAGAAACTTTCCGGAAATAATTCGTGCACATTGGCATTTTGAAATTCGTCAAAATCTCGAGATTTAGATAAGATTCTTCAAGTTCTATTCAAGAAAAAGTAACCAATGTCCAAAAATACAATTAAATTCATTTATTTCTTCTACTGAAGAAATATTCTTCCAAAGAAAACCTGATAATTTTTCATTTAATCATGTTGTCAGTAAAAAATGCATTCGGTTATTTGAATTTTTTTTCCAAAACATGAAAATGAACTAAGGTACGCACTTTTAAGACAACATGCTTCCATGGAAAATTATCGATAATTTTAATTCACTGGTGTGATAACCAAATATTTTTTGATAACAGACTGTCAATTTAGTTTAACATATCATCGTCGATTGAAGACTTCAATATTACCGTGAAATTCGATCTAAACAAATAAATCCACAGTAACTTACAGATTATCATCACAGTTCGGTAGAAGGAAAGAGACAGTGACAAAAATAAGAGCAAACAAAATGAAAACAAAACTTTAAGCCGCTACCATTCCATTCATGCCACAAAACTAGCAATGCAGGAGCTGTTACAGAAATTTCATTGCCTATCAGCAAAATAGTTTCTATTTCCCAAACTTTCAATCCATTTCGAACTTCCAAAACATGTTCCCCTGCAACATTCAAATAAATAAAGGAATACTTAAATGTCTAATTCTCGCTATTATGGAAATAGCGTAAATTGTTTCATGGACGTAGAGGAAACGTAATAGCTGGAAAACTTTCCATTCCGGATATTAAAATACGGTGTGAAAATCAAGTTCATTTCGAAAATGTATTCAAATCTCCATTTGGTCGGTTTTCATGTACTTATACCAATTGTCTCAAGATAATTGTTGCGATTTCATGAGACAGTTGTTATTTCTTTTTCCCAAAAAAAGTTTTTTGAACCCTTTAGCAACATATCAAAGTATGCAACTTCTTGAATAGTTACAAAGAGAGTCAGTTTGACAGTTGAAATTCTGTCATACTGACACGATGTGTCGATATGGTTACCATAGATAAGTGGTTACTATAGAAATTAAGTCGTTGTAAAATTTTCGATTGGTAGAGCTGCTCTATGTATAATCAGGTATTATCGAAATTATACGAGGTGACCTAACTTAATTGATCGTTCTGATTGGTTAAAAATAATACAAAAATAATAATCAGCTTTATCATATTCATTCTGGCTAACCCAATATCTAGGAAAACTATTCCGGAAAATTGAAAAAAACTGGTAGAAGTGCTTTTCTTCAAAATGCGATTTCACGAAAACGCCAATTTCTACTCACTCAAATTTTGGATATGTTATTCTCGAACATTAAATTCATTCCTTAAGCCTAACAGCAAAATGACAATTTTTTCCAGAGATATATCCTTACGAGCAAAATGTCATTTCTCTTCTTCCTCCGTTTTTGGCTTCTAGCCCTTAAGCAGCAGTAGTTTTTAGTTTTCGAAATAACAGCTTCAAAATGTATATTCTCCGATATGGTGCTACAGTGCTCCAAAAACGTTTTTTGGAGAAAAAACATGGAATTGCGGATAGAATATGGTCCCAAAGTTTCAGAAAAATCAAACACACCGATTTTTTTCGCTCGTTAAATCGACGTGGAATATTCCCAAGTAACATTTCAATGGAGAAATATGGTGAATAGAGTTTCAGAAGCCTTTCTTCCCTTATCTCAAGAACTTCTTCACCACCTTTATCAGAAAACTATTTCAAACTATTATTTCATAGACTTGCGGACCCAGGAATTTTTCATTGAAATTAATATCCACCTGTTATCACTACAGATTTTGTTATTGCAAATTGACATTCAATTGCCCGGAAAATGTTCCTGTCTTATCTTTTGAGGCAAGCTTTTTCTCTTGGATGCTTTTCCCAAAATACCAGTTTGTTGAAATGGTTGGAGGAACTGAATTAAGAGATATATCAGGTATATTCTTCGTTCAAAAGTGGGCACTGAATTGATTTATTTTTCATTCATAGACTCACATTTTACCGACAACTTCCAATATTTAGGTAAGACGTTAAGAGAATAATTGCCATTAGCATCTAAGCATAGGTGGTGGGCTAAAATTTTTTGGATTCCAGATGTGTTGAACAGGCTCTGTCCTAAACAAGTAACGGAATAGTATCAACGAGATTCCTGAGGAAAACACAGTAGATGTTTTGTCCCAATTCATATTAAATTCATTCAGGTCAAGAAATTGTTTACAGAGGTTACAGAGGCACACCTTTTATCCCTTAATTATGGAAGTGTTATAGCCAGGGGATGACCCAGATTATTTTATTTTATGAGAATATGGATAATAATCTCGTTTGAATCCAAACTTATTCCATGTTCCGTTTTTTAATGAAGCCACATTCTATCAAAATGATAATTACATTGACAAAACGTGAGATACTAGCAGCCAAAGATAAATTCATCCATTCCCAGAAGGCAAATAGAGATGATTAATATTTCCCCGTTCAATGATCATTCTTCATGATTGATTCATCTATAGCAGTTTTTGCAATTTTCAATTTTCACTCATAATTTTCCTAGAGCACGAATTATTTCCAGGAATTTTCCTAAGAAATTCGCAACTGAGGGAAATTTCTGGAATATTAATTCTTCATGCACTAGGAAGATTCGGTTAAAGATTTTAAACCAAAACTTTTTTGAAATAGAAGTTAAGCTGGTGACATACTCAGGTGACATATTATTATCCATGTAACGGACGTCATAGTAGGCCGTTGTTAAGACAATTGCGAATTATATTTTTTCTAATTTTGACATATAAAGTGACACTTTTTTAAACTAATTACTTTTTGTAACTAGTTACATAAAGTTAAGTTATGCAACTGGTGACGAAAAATGTATTTCAAAATTGGTGACACAAAGAATTATTCTATTCATTAAACTGTTATAATACAAGTTAAAAACATACATTAATTAATTATTATAAATATTGATAACACAATTATTGCAATTATTCAAATTAATTGAAGACGACACATTTTTTCATTGCTCGAACTTGCTAGACTTTTTCACAAAATGTCAAACTGACAACTAACATGAAGTAACAGCAACAAACTAAGTTTATGCTTTCCAAATCTTTATCAATTATATTAAATTTTATTTTTTTATTACTTTCTTCAAAATTGAAAAAAATCTCGTATGCAATACGTTTTGAAATGAAATTTTGTGTAACTTGTGAGTTTTTGCGAAAGTTATGAATGAATATCAATCAAAATTATTTAACGCCACCCACTATGTTGATGACAGCTGTCAAGCCAGAGGGAAATTTCCCTATTCGCAGTAAAATTTCCGAAGATATTAGGTTATTATTATATCAGCATGTCAAAATAAGGGCATATGATTGGCTATAATTAACTGGTATAAAATTTCAATCAAATTTAAGTTATTATTTCAAATATAGCTTTTCGGATGCTGCGTTTTTTAATTGCTTGTCGACTCCTTCCAATAAAGTGCTCACGACCACCTTTGTCATTTAAAATAAATTTGAGAGGTAACGGTCCCTTGAAGAAAATGGAGAGGATAACATCTTTTCCATGGCTGTAAACGCCTCAATTGGTGTGAAAACTGATTGGTAAGAGCTCTTTAAACTTCTGTTTTCTAAGAAATGGTTGGCTACAATTTTTGTTATAGATCTCAATAGAAATGTTGATTTTATATAAGGCTTGGTATTCAGCATTCAGTAAGTATAATTTAAGTATTCCCGAGGATATACTTAGGTATTCCAATATTAGATTGAGAGTAAGCTGTGAAACAAAACTATCACACAACCATCTGGAATTGATTCGACAATTATAGGTAGTTTTCTAGTTAAATTGCAGCTCAAAAATGAATACATAGGAACAGGTATACCTATTCATCTTATTGACAACCTACATAGATCAATTTTGGGTAAAACTGGAATTATTGAACTAGATGGTTTTGACTTGTTCCACAGACAGGTAGCTTGGGAAGATTTCAATGATAACCTCATAGAGAAAATCATTAAAAGAGCTCAACCCTATATATAAGCTGTGCCTCGTGTGGTAGGTACACTCACTCCTTGATATAACATACTTTTTTACTTAGTTTTTTGCATTCCTCACTCCTCTCATTGATATCATCCATGTGAATAACAAATAACGAAGGAATCATGATTTCTTTTAATCTCAGTTCCATATTTCTAGTGAAATTTCCTTTCATCTTATAATTTCTTATAATTATTGCGTTTTCATCTTTATTGAAGATGTATTCTTATTATTTTTGCATCCAATCCCCTTTCTGCGAATATTTTTCACATTTTTCCCTATGTAGGTCCTGCATCAAATGTTTACCCTAGATACAGAAATACCACAAATTATGTTTTTTTTTCCTCAATCCGTTTTTTCTGTCCATTGTTTGATGGTAAATAGTAACTCTTCCATTTTGAATGATCATAAACATATTAACTCAGAATAGATAAATTTTCTCTGAAAAATATGTTCATGCTAAGACGTTTTTTATTTTGCAATTGAAAAAACTTGTATCCATTATGCAAGTTCTGGGATAAATAATACATCAAATCTTGAAAGCTCGGAAAAAGTTTTTCACATACATCAAATCACCTGGTATATTCACACTCTTATCTACGTCCATGGAAGGAAGTGTGAAGTTTGAGGTGATTTCACGATTTACGTTTTAACTTTTCGAATTACTTCATAATGGTAACATTGAGGAATTTTGACGGTTTTCATGAGTTTTAAGTTGTATACATCTAAAACTTCCTTATCTAGTTGAATGCATAAATTTCCAACTTTTAATATAAAATTATAACGCATTTTCATCCCTATTCTGGCTATAACTCCAAGATCCACAAAATCTTCAGAGTATTCAATTTAAAATAAGAGAAAAAAATTGAATCGAATAATGAAGCAATAAGCATTTTTCACCGAATACCACACAAGGTGAAATTGAATCCCGAAATTATCCCTCATCTGACTGTTTAGTTTTAAGCAATATTCATAGGCTCCAACAAATTTCCGGAAATAATTTGAGCTCCAGTGATATTACTAGTAACTAAACATTCCTACCTACTTGTCGCCAACAATAACCTCTTTTGATTCATTTGAGTAGAAAGTTGCCAGAGAGGATGTGGTATTCCTAAACAGCGGAGATGGTTACCTCTTAAACATCATTTTATTGTGATTGTCCATATAGATACATATCTTAGCACATCAATTCACACTGACTTATCAGATTACCATTGCAATTCATGAGATTTTTAATGATAGTTATGATTTTTTTACAAATCTGCTGGTAGCTTTTAATGCTTTGTCACATTAACATGCTTCCACACCCAATTTAAACTAAATAATGATGAAGAACAGTTACTACTTATTAAAAATATTATTTTATCATAATCAATTTGAAAACTACAGTTCCAATGAGTTTGCAGACGACAAACCACAACCACAGACTGAATAATTTTCACCGCAGCCACAGACCGCAGGTATACTCTGTCTACTTTTAATTATAAGGTGTTGGTGAATAACAAAGTTTGCAGTTCCATCAATTATGTAAGCCGTCTTCAAGTGGACTAGAGGGTTTTATCATTTTTGCACTAAATATAAAGAGTTAGCCGGGCTTGATGGAATTAAAATTGGTAGCGTTTATACAGGGTTATCCTTTAGTAATTGTACAGAAAATTCTCCACATTGAAATATTGCGAATTGAACCTAATTTTAATAAAACATTGATATTAAGGCCCGGACTTTTCAAGTACGAATAAAATGGCCAATAACTAACCGAAAAATAAATTTATTGGAAAGTCTTATTCAATAAATAAAGTGTAGATGTCTTTCAAACAGACTTTAACCATTGATTTATTATTCGATGAATTAACATAACAAGAATAATGTTGGCTACAATTGAATTACAATAACTCACTTTATTATAGGTGTAGAGAAAGATAGTTTCATGCACATTGTGTATATGATAGCAAATGATAAGCATTTGTTATGTTTCTCGGAGGCGTTGTGAGCTGCAATATAGATTTTTAAGTTAGCTGTCATCTGCGTGATAGCGCTGAAATCAGGATTTCATGTAAATATTTAAAACATGGAGACTAGACATAAGAAGAAACTATGTATATGAAAAGTGTCCGTCGGAATATATTGAATTGTGGTCTGGAGTTTTTAGATGGTGAATTATTCAAATTATCTGAATGGGGATGGTTTGTTTATTTATTAAGTTTCATTTTATGCTTAGTTTTAGCAAATTTGAAGGAAAAAAAAAATAAGTATACCGCCTATTGCTATAAATTCCCTTCTATATGTAGGTACCTATATAAAAGAAATTTCAATTTCCAGGTTTCTATCATTGTTAATTTAGTATTAACGTAATCACTACTATGACGAATATTGTGTAAACTTGGTCGGCATACATCACTCTATCTACTATTCATTGCTAACCACGGGACACTTTTTCGATATTTTTCCTATACAAGATTGTGCTCCCTATATCCAGTCTCCATGAATTCAATAATTGCCAAATATTCCAGTGTTAATAATAAATGATTCAGTGGAGACACTGCGTTGTTGCTGAAAAAAGCAAAAAAATTTTATATTATTCACTCCAAATTCTGATTGAATCTACCGATCTGTACGATGTTGTAGTTGGGGTCCTATCTTCTTCAATAAGTTAATCACAGTGTCTTTAGATAATAGAAAACGGTGTAAGAAATCTTTACTACTCCATTTTTCAAAGTGGTCAATACGATCTTCATACAATTTCTTGTACCCCTTGATCTTAGAGTTCCTTGAAAAAATTTAAAATATCCAAATACGAAATAAATGTGACAGTTTTTATTTAAACCAGGCTAGAATCGCCAACACTTTAAGAAGAGGGAAACTCGATTCATAATTAATCGGCATCAGTCGGTTGTTTTCCACAACCCGAACAATTTTATTTCAAACTCTAGAATAATGGTATATATTCTGCGAATATGAATTATCCAATAATGGAAAGACGAATCTAATGCTTATTTGATGAATATATATTATTTACAACTTTATCCAGACTTGGAAAGACCGTCCCAAATATAAAATATCAATTTTTGGTTTTAATAATTGTATTTAACGCTTTTTGACGTGTGTGGGGGGTTTTCGGGAATAAGATGTTATAATTCTGCACCTTTTTTATGAATTTTCTGGAGCGCCACATAGGCCACGTATGCATCATGAAGGTATGCGAAATTTTTCATCTATACAAATTAGCTCTACTTCTGTGAAAAATATTGTAGTCCGTGAACTTTGGTGACGACTCCTTGATGAACTCGGCCTACCTAATTCTTAGCGCTTTGATTTACTATTCTGGATACTGCATTTTTGTCCAAGTCTTAGCTCTTTTCACACATTCTTCTGCACAGATTGAGGGTTATCGCACCTTTTTGTATTATTTTCTGTAGGTGTTGATTTCATGTAAAATTGTGGTAAAATATGACTCCCAAGTATTTTGTCTCTTGTTCAATTGGAATTTCCTATTTCCTATAATTGGAACTACAGTACTCCCAATACTTTCTTCTCCTTGAAAATAATTATCATGGTTTTAAGAGGGTTTACAGTTAGTTCCTACTCTTGGCCATAGAAATATAATACAGATAGAGGCGAGAAGCCACCTCGGAGCTCATCAGCATGTAAAAGAGAAAAAGAAAGTAAGTTTAGGTTGCCTTTCTTCAACAGCGTGTATGCTATATATACACAGACAAAGACAGAAAAATCTCCGTCTGTCTTTTTCTCTCTCACCGGAGTTCAGACGGACATTCCCTCTTACACAGCGCCCTATGGCTTCTTGCCTCTATCTATAGTATCTCTATGCTCCTGGCATTATTTGTTGATTTGCAGTTTGTATCTGCTCCAAGACTGTGAATTTGCCTTTCAAAATAGTCAAAGATCATCGGCACACCCTAGCAATGCATACCTTTGGATGTCAGCCTCTTAGTTCGTCTACTAGGAGAGTCCACAGATGTGGTGATGAAATGGTAGTATTGCCATTTCTAAGATTTGTTATAAATAACATTTTCAGCACACTCTCAGATTCAATCTCTAACTGTTGTGGCATTGCATATATCAATGGAATATTAATTATTCTTCGACTATACCTACCAAGAATTATTTATCATAATTTCTTACGATCGGATGTGGTCAGAATATTTATAGGACAGAAATTCGTCACTGAATTATCTGTTTTCTTCATTGCAATATCAAACAAATTGCAATTTATCATAAATATGAGGAAATACTTGTGATGATCTCGTGAAATAGCTAATCTTATTTAATTATTTTGAGACTATTGAAAAATTTTAAATACAAGGAATACTGGAGAGCTAACTTTTTACTCAAGTGTATAGTAATAATTATATCACTCTCAGCAGACAGACCGTAGAAATAACTTATTATATAACTAAAATAAAAAGCTCAATTGTCACTATTAAGTTGGTAGAAAATGTCATTTTTCCACGGTTGGGAGTAGAAATCAGTTTCTATGACATCAAAATTAAAACATTTAAATTATTTATCGACATTTAAATTAAATGCTACCTTCGTACCGCTTTCAAAATTAATTTAAGAAGGAATATTACTTTCGCCTACACTTACAGCTTTTGTAATTGCGCCAGTAGTGGTACCAAGAAATGTAGTACCTACTAAAACCTGAATAGCAATTCTGGTCTATTTTCATTGGAGTTCTTGACAAAACTCTCAACGATTGTAGTTGTTTTACTCCGTTTTACTCGGAATTTTTTCCATGGCATTCCTGCCAACTGGCTGTGAACTACAATTTCCTGCTTTATAGTACAAAAAAAGATGCTTATGCTTGACTTGGGAGGACGAAGGGACAGGTATTTTCGAAACAATTCAAGCATATTTCCCACATCGGTAATCACAAAGGTACGTAGAATCTTTGTCTTGGTGTTTGGAATTTTCGCAATCTATAGGAAGTGCCTGCATCTTCAATATCATCCACAGTAAAATTGACTAGTTTATCAGTTCGATAAACTCTGGCAATCCCCAGAATTAATCTAACCTATAAAAAATCGAAGTACTTAATAATTGATATACCTAACAAAAAAAGTGATTTCACCTTAATCATTAAGAATTCTTTGTTTCTTTGTCATCTGCACTTGATAAAAAATGGTCGATTTCACCCTTTGTCACCTTCTTAAAAAATGCGATGATTCTATGATTTCTATTCTTTTATGAAGAGTAGTACCCCTTTTTCCTAGAGATTTGAAATTTGACATTTGTTATGTAAAGCGCTTTATCCTCTAGGAATTTTTCACTAGCATAAGGGCCTCTCGGAAACGTGCCAATTGATTATGTTGTTACATGTTTTTTCTGTCTAAAACCTCTTCACTAGCTGCAGTGACGGAAGTTTGTTTGTCATCCACGTTAACTATCAATATAATTTTGTAAGAATAAAATTTAGTAATCTTTCGTTGATGTCTGCTTTTTCCCAAAGAATGTGTTAGAGGCTTTCCTAGACGGCGTATGCGATTACCTCGCCTATTTGCAGTGGTGGTCAGATCTTCTCGCCTAGGTAATACTAGAATAATAGCCAGCTTCAGGCTAGGTCAAGGTCAAGATAGCTGTAACAATATTAGTAGTACACCGTTAATTATATTGATAATGTAGATTACTAAGTACTTCCATGCCTCCTTTGTACAGTACCTCACCTCAATTAAATGAATGCATGCAATATTTCCTCCGTGTAACCAGAGTTTCTGCAGAATTGCCAAATCCGATACCTCCTTGTTGAACCTCCCACATGTAATAGCGTTGGCCGCCTTAGCATGATGAAGGTACACCTGCCTTCTCTGATTCACACGGGCGAGCCACTCTTGTCTCTTCTTAGAGGGCTCTCTCCTGGAAGTAAAAGCTGCACCCTTTTCGAGTTTTTTGTCATGTTTTGAACTTTATATCACTTTGACTCGGAGTGACTCTGCATAGGTTGTAGTAGAGCTCATATTCATCCTTTGAAGTCCCTCTATCGAGAAAGTCCATGGAGGGAACGGATTTCATTCGAAATAATAAACCTGCATGTGTCATGAACTACTGGTTTGAAGATTTTAGCGGTAAATTCAAACGGACAGTGATTAAGGAGTAGCAGCATTTTCGTATTGCAGCTTGTGAAAACTGATAATAGTGTTTGTGTAGATGAACCTCAAAATAATTTGTGTACAATTATCAAATGGATATTTACTATGGGTATGAACCAATTCTTGTGTGTGAAATTGTTTCACGACAACTACCTTAGTATAAGATTGAATTGGTATTGAGTTTTTGGTTAGATTTGCCAAAGAAGAGTAATTTTTCAGTTATTTTTTTCAATTATTTATACTTATGACATAAATGCATTTATATTCTCGTTTTCATTCAATTAGTATTTAACTTATTTCCATTTTCTTCAAAACAGCGGTACAAAATATCTCTACAGGTTCATTACAAATACGAATAAACTATTGTTGTCTAATGATCCACACTAATCGCTACTTTAAAGCTGTACAAAACAACCACATAATTATAACCAAATGAAACAAAATACGATGTATTCCAAATTGAACAGCTAGCCTAAATAATACACTCCACCTACAAATTATTTTTAAATTTATTCAATTTTTTTTCACTGAAATTGCTGTTCGTCCCTCGCCCATGACATTGAAAAGTCTTCACATAATGTGACTATTAAACCTGAACAACAGCATAGTGGTCCTAATAAATATTCAATAATACTGAATATATACAGGTTAATCTTTCGGATGGTATACTCCAGTACCACTCCCAAAAGGGAAACGACTACGAGTATACTACAAGGTGCAGATTACAGTGTGGTCTTTTGAAGTAATAATATAGTTGTATTCCGACTTATAATTAACAAAGACACAATAAGTATGATACCGCGAGTCACAAAAAAAAAGAATCGAGAAATAAAAATTTATTTATCCCTAAAGATGGCACTTGGCTGGGCTGTTTACCGTAAAAATATCCTTCTGTATAATGTTATTCCAAACAAATAATATTCCACCAACTGGAAAGCTGCTCACTCCTCTAGTTCAGTGAATATTTCCACTGAATTAGACTATTTATGGGCATTTTATTCCTAGGGTGATTCTAAAGCAGTGGAACGAATATAAACCATATTTTCGAGACCAAAATTAGAATCGCCGACTCGCTTGAAAACGGAAAATTCGTACTTATAGAATAGTTATAATATAAGTTCCTAACAAGTGCAGAAAGTGACCCGACTGCAGTTGACCCGAACGACGCGAAGCGAAAATTATTCCATATCAACATACATAATATACGAAGCTTCAACTAAAAACTACTAATCATTATGAATAATCATGTTAAGAACACAATTTGTTGCATTCTATAAAATTAATCAAAATTGCCGGTTCAGTTAAGTTATTTGGTGTGGGGCTATATGAAAATATCTTCATTATTTTGGATTTTCAAAAAATGAAAAATCGAACGAAAAGCTAGAAAAGATGTGAATTTTATTTGATAGACTATTTCGTAAATATTCATATTCACCTGTATTGAGAAAAGTTATAATTTCCGAAGTGAAAAACTATCTAATAAAGCACTAGTGCGGGAAAGTGACACTTCCAAAACTAAAATGGGTGCGGTAAAGTGGGTTTAAGCGCAAGGTCGTAGGAAAAATAGTATATTGTATAATTAGTGGGAAAAGTATCATATTCCCAATTAACTGTGATGTAACCCAGGAGTTTGGGAATATGCTTTTCCCACGAATTATACATACTATTTTTTCTTCGATCGTTAATTGACATTTGAAAAATTAATTGAAAAATATTCCGTTCAAGATGTAATCAAGTAAGTTTAGATATATTCCTCTATGTTCATATTGAAATTTAGAAGTGGTGGTAACGAGATAAACCAAACAATCAGCCATGCAGCTTGAACGTTTATAAATTCTCGTTGCCCTCCAGTACAATTTACAAATTGTACAAACTGTACAATAAATGTAAATCATTCAAATTATTACGGAAAATACTGCTAGATGCATTAACATATTAGGGAATGAACTTAAATTTATTTATTCTACAGTTCATATTGAAATAACTACTAGCTCTCTTTAACGGACCTTACACGGTCAGTATTACTGTCAATACGGAATACTGACAGTATTGTCAATACTGATGACCAAAATATTAAAATATTTGAATAACCGTCAGTACTCAACTTCATTCCATCATTCCACTCCATACACGATCAATATTACTGACAATATTTTTCGATATCGACAGTAATATTGATCGTGTAAGGGCCGCTTACAATAAAATTAATAAAAAAATGATCGAAGCAAAATAAACCAAACAATTAAACATGCAGCCTCAACGTCTATAAATTCTCGTTGCCCTCCAGTACAATTTACAAATTGAACAATAAATGTAAATATTGATAACAATTAATGTGTGTTCAAGAAAATCGTTATAAATTAGATGTTTCTTTTATTTCTTCCATAACAACTTTTTCAATATAAAAATTAAAGCCATACTTTGTTACATTTTATTGTACTAATCCATTTGTAACATTACCGCACGCTACAGCAGTGTGGTAAGAATATTACCGCACTGTTATTTTCTAATTGCTTAGCAACTGCCCACTATTTGGGAATGTTGAGCTTTGCGCATGGAAAATAGGTCAAAGTAGTGTAACTTTTCCCACGATCGGAGGAAAAATATTGTGCGTCACGCAACCGGAGATTAGTGTCTTTCAGGTCCCTCCAAGCTTCTAGGTTTCGCTTACGGCTTGCCCTGGAATCTGCTTGTCTCGACCTGATAAACACTACTTTCCGGTCTTGTAACGTAAAATACTAATTCAAATAATGCCCATAGTCCAGATTACAGCAGATAGTTTGCAATTTTGTTATTCACTGGCAACTTGCATCGCCGTTGCTCGATGACGCTCAGTTTGAATGTGAACCATGCGTAAGGCGTAACTATACCGGTAATAATTGCTGAACGGAAGGTCCGATTTTGATTTTGAACCGGAATTGTAATGAGAACACTTGTTGGATTGTATATTTCAAAAAAATGTGAATTGTGAAAATTTTGAATTAATCCTAACATGTCCGCGAATAAAAAATCCCAGTCCTTCTTGAACCAGCCCAAAAGATGTTTCACACATTAACCATTAACCAATAAAAACTGGTCCATTTTTTCAAAAAGGACCCCGCACTTTTTATAGGTAAAATGGTTCTCGGTGAAATTATCTGAATTTTTAGTATATTGTAGTATTCGATGTACTGATTGAATGTGCAGAATCGCAAAGTCCGTTGATGGATAAATATTGAAATACAGGGCGTTCAAGTTAAAAATCAGTAAATTTTTTTTAATGATTTCCTCGGGATTTGAAAGAGGCAGAAGAATTTTTTTATGCTCATATCATCAATGTACCTTCATATTAGTAAATATCATTCAATTGGTGCAGATTATATCATTATGTACAGAGTGAGAAATAAAAACATTTTAGTAATGTCTCAAAATTCTATGAAATAATGGAATATTGTAAAAATTATTCTGGTATGCAATAAACTATCTTCATTCCATCATTAATCACAATTCATACATTTCGTACAGGGTGATTTGAAAAATTGGTAAAATATATGGCCGGTTCTTTCATTCACATCCTGTATATTTAAGTGAATTATCATTCTCCGAAGACAGCTGATACCGTATAAACATGATCTCGTTGGGATATACAGGGTGATCATGGAAATCTTCGATGATAAAAATTGCAAAATATCAAAGTTTCAGAAATCACCCTGTAATTCACGATTAACCCGGTGAATTTCATTTATTATCATTGAATATATTCATCATTCTCTCCTCAACACTTTCCCAAAAATTCAGTTCCCTACTACGATTAGTTTCATAGTTATTAATTATTTACGATTTGAAGGAACCTCTTTCACGCGTACATAATTCCACTAGTGGCCAAGATTTTTCACAAAATATTGATACGTCTTTGGTACTCCAATGATCAGTTTCCAACTATAATAGGACCATAATCGATATTTTCAGGTGCTAATCTGTTTGCAGCATCAATGATACAGATATTCATATATATCATGTGATTGTTATCTCTAATCTTCATCCTATTATTGAATTCATATATCTGATGTGATTGTTATCTCTAATATTCCCCCTCTTTCACATTCATTTTGATTTCCACATTTTCACGTTTCACTATTTGTGAAAAATCTTGGCCACTAGTAGAACTATGTACACGTGAACGAAGTTCCTTCAACTCATAAATAATTAATAACTATGAAACTAATCGTAGTAGGAAACTGAATTTTTGGAAAAGTGTTGAGAAGAGAATGATGAATATATTCAATGATAATAAATGAAATTCACCGGGTTAATCGTGAATTACAGGGTGATTTCTGAAACTTTGATATTTTGCAGTTTTTATCATCGAAAATTTCCATGATCACCCTGTATATCCCAACGAGATCATGTTTATACGGTATCAGCTGTCTTCGGAGAATGATAATTCACTTAAATATACAGGATGTGAATGAAAGAACCGGCCATATATTTTACCAATTTTTCAAATCACCCTGTACGAAATGTATGAATTGTGATTAATGATGGAATGAAGATAGTTTATTGCATACCAGAATAATTTTTACAATATTTCATTATTTCATAGAATTTTGAGACATTACTAAAATGTTTTTATTTCTCACTCTGTACATAATGATATAATCTGCACCAATTGAATGATATTTACTAATATGAAGGTACATTGATGATATGAGCATAAAAAAATTCATCTGCCATTTTAAAATCCCGAGGAAATCATTAAAAAAAATTTACTGATTTTTAACTTGAACGCCCTGTATTTCAATATTTATCCATCAACGGACTTTGCGATTCTGCACATTCAATCAGTACATCGAATACTACAATATACTGAAAATTCAGACAATTTCACCGAGAATCATCTCACCTATAAAAAGTGCGGGTCCTTTGAATGCCGCAAATCTACTAATTTTTGGTACGAACCATCAAAAAGAAGTTTTTTTCCGGGAATGACGAATACGTTCTCCAAAATCAGCTAGAATAATATGGCAATCGGAAAAGAATATATGAAGAATTGAAAAAAATTGGTATTATTGATAAGACGTCACTTTTTCTGTTTCGACATACATCATACGATCTTATGAATCTTAGCTTATCACATCCTCATGTCTTGATAGCCGAGGGGTGTAGGGGTTAAGCTGCGAATATTGTGATTTTTTTATATAAACCTCATTTAATACAAGTCCTATCAATTAGTAAGCACATCTCATAATAAAGCGAACTAGACCCTGAAAGATAGACGGAATCCATTTTTTTGAAATATACCACGTTTTTATAAATAACTGAAGAGAGCTTTAGTGTAATCAGTTCCAAAACGGTGTGGGAATGCCTAGACAAACTCAATGAACTAGGCGAATTACCTTACTATGGATATGAATGAAAAAATAAAAAAGCAGATGAACTAGCAAAGTGGGGGACTGAAATACCTTTCTGGGGGCCTGAACCCTTTTGCGGAATCAGCCCCAATGTTATATTGGAAGAAATAGGTGAAGCCGATAGAAAGAGAAGATCTGACCATTGGAAATATCTAGTAGGGCTTAGACAATCAAAGACTACAACCTGTTGAGATCAAATGAATACATAAGTCAAAGCAAAACTGCGCTAAGAGTTTTAACAGAGATCCTAACGGGACATTGTCGCCTGAATGAGCACCTGAAAAAGCTCAAGAAAGCTCAATAGTGGAGGAATAAGAATGCAGATATTGTGGCATGGAAGAAGAAACCTTCATCCACATACTTTCCAACTGCACAGCACTCCAGAATCCTAGAGCACAGTACCGGGTAGATTTCTGGATAGGAGAGGAACATTCACCTTAGTTGAGGTCTGGATGTCCTGAGATTCCTCCGGGAAAAAGGACTGAAAGAGCTGCTTCTGAGACTCTCCTCAGAAACTAAGTAGAAGTAAGAGGGCACAATAGATCTTTCAGGTTTCAGTGAATGTTACCCCAAAAAAATGATAATCATAATAAATTTGGGGAGTCTTGAACACCTGGTATTTAGGGAACATTTTTTTATTTCATTTGTAATGGGAGAATTACTTTTTTTTTAATAGATAACAGCGAAAATGGAAATGTGATTTTACGCTTCGAAAAATGAATCTAAATCTGAGGATGGAATATTGGACTATTCTACACCATTACCATCCATATTTTTGTGGTTACAGTGCATCCATTAGAGAAAAATATTCAGAGCTTAGCTTGATAAAAATACTAAGAACTTCACAGTGCATTTCTTGTTCCAGTTTTGGTAAAAACTGTGAAAAGATCGCAATGGGCTCGGTCCGTCGGATGGGTTGAATATTTGATGGATTTTTCATTTCATTTCCAACCGGGAAAATGGATATTTTAATGGAAGAAAAACAAAAATTAACCAAAAACAAATGGAAAAGATGGAATCAATGTGGAGAAGAGTTATTTTGTTTTTTTTTTATTTTGTACAGGGGCAACAAAAAGGTTGGGCTTAACTAAACTTGAATATAATCAACCACACTTCCGACCACCCACATTTTTGTATCGTAATGTGTGATCAAAACTGGAATACCACTGAAATGTAATATTCATTATCAACTTTTTTGGGTTTTAGTATTTGTTTTTAAAATGTTAAGATCATATAGCTACTTGTTTGAATCAAAACCATGAAATATTGAATGCAAATTCTTTAGAGGTAGGTATTAATATTCGATCTAAATCTGATTTTCAACATGGCTGTCAGTGATGGAACATTTCAGTGGCCAAAGTAGGTTTCATGAAATAGTTCACCTCCTACTGTTCACTCAATTTGAATTTAGAATTTCAGCCAACAAATCCCGTTTATTGCCAGGCTCTAGCTGTACTTACCAATTTTTTCTCACCAAGTCATTATTATCACTCATTCAAATCAAATTTGGCACTTCTAATGATAAGTTCTTATCTTCGCATTCCTTTTGGCATAGTATCATTTTCTGTTATTATTGGATGACAATTCATTACATCATGTGGATAACCAAAACTCTCCAATCTTTTTAATTTTCTCCCACTGCCTTGAATCCCACAATTTTTGAAGGGTTTCAACGCGGTTTGTTTCCTGAAACTGGCAATATTTTCATTAGTTATTTCATAAAAGCTTCCAATGTGATATAATCATATTATAATTGTGACTAACAACAATTTTCATTGGCAATGAAATTGTGGCATCTGGCTGCATTCATTAAACTATTTCATATTACAATAGTCTTATACTGTATTTATACCTGATTTGTAAATGCTACCAAACTTTAAAAAAAGTGTTATGAAACAACAAGATCTTATGAACAATACATGTTTCATAAATTCATTACAAAACACGTATATCAATGTAATATGTGATTATATTACTCGAATGTTTTCAATCAATTTATAAATAAAACAATTTTGTTACGAAAAGCTCAACTTCCATTGAACCTTCATATAATAAGTTGCATTCTTTGAAGCAACAATAAATCCACATCAAAATAAAATTGTGGCATAAGCAAAAAATTATAAGACAACAAGATTTATATATTAGAAACGTACGATGAAGATCCACTTATTTGTAAAAACTTCCATTACCTACTTCGGATGAACGATAAACTTTTTGTTAGAGGTTCTTTTTTTCATAGAAATGTTCACACCATGGGTCCATGATGTAATTTTTGGAGAAGTTTGATTAATTTTCATGCATTTCCTTCCTTCCTTCCAACTTATTTATTCGTAGAAAATTCCGTTGTAGGTAACTATTAAGTACAAGAAAGCGATGGAATAAACTCTTCGATAGAAGAATCAACAGCTATAATTTTTGTACTTTGCACCATTGATGAAAACACAAAGGATTTATCAACAGAAATTTTAGCCAGGGAAAGAGAAGTTGGAAAATGTGCTTTGAAGATTCACCAGAACTGGCGATGTAATTCACGAGAAATGCGTGGAACAACGAGATGCCGTAATGTCGAAATGATATAAGTCGAACTGTAGTCCAAAAAGTTATGTCTAAGGACAAAATGCATTACCTTATACAGCGAGTGCAGGAACTATTGGATGATGATCATGGAAAGCGATTAACCTTCTGTGAGTGTTTGCAACAACAAACTACAACCGCAATGTATCCAGACTATTAGTCAAACAAGATATCATCAAATGACAGGAATCCACTGTTTTGGAAAATAAACTGATACACATTTATATGTGCGGACTCGATAAAATTCATTTGCTCGAATCAAGTTTATCTGGGTTTTCCAAGAGTGGTGAAATTAAAATAAATCAAAAATGAATAAAGATTTCATATTTCAGGAGCCGGATTTTGAAAAATACGGAGAACTGTTTTAGAATTATCCGTGCTGAAGTTATTTATCCCACAAAACAATCAAACGCTTATTTGTACTGATAATAAGCTGTTCGAGCTATTCGAGAGTTCTGAAGACATGCTAGAATATACTATTTCAAGCTCATTAGTGATTATAGAAATCAAATCCAGTCTAACAAGATAATAATTAATAAGGATCGACAGAAAATATCTCATTAACAAGAATAAGAACATGGTTTATTGGCAAACAGAAGAAAATATATTTTAAATTTCAGCTACTGAAATGAACATTACACAAATAATAAGTGCTCAACGATAAAAAAAACACTTTAATTTGTTTAAATCGTCATTATATTTGAAATAAGTTCAATATACAATCGTGACGCGCTTCGCTAACACAGTAGCTTCCTCAAACGAATTTAGTAAAGATCTTCATCGAGTAAAAGCCTCATCTATTCAATACGTGCTTAACTTTGATATGTTTTTTCTCTTGAAATATTTTCCTTGCCGTAACTGTACCAGTCGAGTACACCTTAAATGCCAGTGCCTTAACAGAAAACTTTTTATTTTCATTTTTCAACTTATCACTGAATGTATATCTTAAAACTAACATAACTTTTTCAGTATTTTTTTGTTCGTTATGTTGGCAGCAATTCCCTTGTATAGAACTCATCCATTGATCAAGGAGTAGTAGGTGTTCCAAATTGCTACACCTATGGCCATCACTATCGAGTTTGCTTATCCTGAACATCAATAAGCGACTTTTTCTTGCATGTACTTGGTATGGTATTGTGATAAGGTATCTCGACTGTACCAAATATTATGACATATACTCTGTCATTCCACAGAATATATGTATACAATGTATACATACAGGTGGATTCAAGTTGGTAGAGTATGACTGATTATACCAGCTTTTCAAGAAATCAAACATTCTTAATATACTAGGTACGCAATTATGCTCCATTTGTGTTTTTTTCTACTAGCGGGCGGAAAAGTCCACTTTTCAGCACTAGTGCGGTAATTAAATTTGTTCAGTTTTTATGGAGAATACTTACATTAATAGTAGTTTACCTAACCAGTACGGATAGTGATACTTTTTCGCACGCTATTGCAGATGGCCGAACGACGCTAACGGAGTTCGGAGTTCAGCAATCGCGTGCGGAAAAGTCACTTCACGCACGTGTTAGGTACACTATTTTTTCTAGCAGCATACGGAAAAACACTCAAAAGTTAACAAAAAGAAACATTTATTATTAAATACATATCAACAACTTAACTTTTATTATTCCACATCCATTTGATAAGGCTCTAACCAGGGCCATGAAAAATTATTTGGGAAAATGTTTCTTTTTATGAAAAAACTAGAGCAGAATTCTGATAAATTTATTGATTTCTCAGTCATTTGGTAAACTACAACCATACAAATACATATTTTAAATATTCAAATGTCAGTATACTCCCCAAAAACTCTTCTCACTCAATTTCCGCACTAGTGCAGGAAAGTGACTTTTCCGCAGGCGAGTAGAAAAAATATTTGAAATATATATTCGTATGATTGTATTTCGGCCATCTGCAATAGCGTGCGGAGAAGTGTCACTTTCCGTACCAGTTAGGTAAACTACTATTTTATACGAGCGGGCGGAAAATTGAATTTTCCACACACATTTTAGGGTGGAAAATTGATTTTTTTCACGACTGCTATGGAAAATAGTCCTTTTCTCACAATTCACGAAACTACAAAGTGTCACTTTGCCTAAGCCGTGGGAAAAGTTGCCCAAGACGTGGGAAAAAACCTTTCCCACGGCTTGGGCCGCGGTACGTTAGAGAAAAAATCAACATTACTCTCGATTATAGAATGCTTTGGACTCCTGTCATAAAACGTCAAACGTTAAAAGTACCCAAATGGTAGTGTTTTAAAAGAGAAGGTTTTTCTGTAAGCTGGAAGAAATTTCAACTGAATTTTGTGTTACAATATAGAAAAAAAAATTCAAAATATATTTTTTGTATATTTTCAATAAGTAAATTTGGTATAATTTAAAGAGGTTGAAGTCTCGTATAATGACCTACTTTAAATTAACACTAAATGTTAGCGGGTATGGCTCAGTAGCTAACGCGCTTGAGATCTACGCAAGGGGCCCGAGTTTGAGTCCCGATACTGGTTCTTTTTTTTTATTTTTTTTTCATTTTGCTTAAAATATACTACTTTACAATAGTTAAATTATCTATTAATTTGCAGTCGTAGAAAAAGTATAGTGTGCAACACGTGGGAAAAGCAATTTTTCTCACTCGTGTGCTGCGGCACTCGCCTCACAGGCTCTTGCCACAAACGCACACTCGTGAGAAAAATTGAGCTTTTCCCACTAGCTGCACAATATACTATTCCCACAACGTGGGGAAAATATTTTCCGCACCAATATTTCAAATTAACGATAAACCGGTATTGTCAGCAAACTGTAAGTGCATTTCTGAAATTATTTTGCTCGTGAATAAGTGAATCCTCACGCTCGTAGAAAAACTATTGTACCTAACACTTGCGAAAAATGTTTTTCCGCACTCGACTGCTTCAGTTAGCGGCAGACTCGTGAGGAAAAACTCATTTTCCACACTTGTTAGGTAGATAGCTATTAAAAATTTTCAATCTGTTGTTAAATTCAGGTAATTAATCCGCTGTTTTATATGGATTTAAATGAATCGGTCATAACCAGTGATTACTCTCTTGGTGTTCTTGCAGATAAAATAACGACCATAAAAAATTGTGAATGGTATACTAAAGTGAAGTATACTCGGTTATTAAAAATCAACTCGAAGTAAGATGGGATTTAATTTTTTTTATGACGGAAGAATTTACTGCTTGTTATTTCCATGAATCTCATGCCCGAAATGTTAAATCAGATTTGAGTTGTATTTTTTAATAATCCTGATGAAATAACACTATACCCAACTACTAACTTTAATTGCTGCGGATATCTAAAGCATATTTCCAAATACTCTTGAGGATCGAAAGTCGTTATTGTATAACAAAATTAAGATTCATAATAACAGCCTTTTCCGACAATTGATTGGTTGTTCACCTATAACTCATCATAATAGTGGAACTATAAAAACTCGTATTTTATTATTAGCTGTAAGTAAGAACGGACCACCTCATAGAATATTTTTGAGCAGAGATGCATTTTAAGATAAGTTTTCAGAGAAGACCTGAGTCATCAAAATGGTAGATTATAATGTTGATTTTGTTACCAGGTCTCGACGCTTCGTTTTATATTCATTTTGATAGTGGAATGGATAGTGTCAGCTGTAGTTTTGGTTGAAATATGAAGATGCAAACAAACATTATTATCATTGAATTGAATTGTGGAATTCAGCTTATCTAGGAAATATTGAATTTTTTCAGGATATGTACATTTCAAATAAATGAAGTGATTCTTGTTATTGGGATGTTTGGAATAATATAATTATGTCCCATAAATTAACACTTTATGTGGATGGTATCTGGGGCATAATATAGTCATATGCATTCTCATCATTCGGGTCATACGATCCAACAAAGGCATACTCCAACCTAAATAAAGAGATTGTGGGAATTGTAATAATTTGCAAATACAATATCCTCATCATGATCAATCGGAGAAAGAATTATATGTTCAACTCGGCAGCAAAGTAGATTGACTGCCGAGGCTGAATTCATAGCCGAGCGTAGGGAGGCTAGGAGCTAACTACTTCGCTTGCCTAGTTAAACAAATAACTATTGTTGACTATAAACGACCTGTTCGGGTCTAAATTTTTTTTGTCACTAAGTATAGTTTATTACAAAAAACCACCTACTAATTATTACTCATAATTATTTTCATACTATTGAAGAGATTATATGTCAAATAAGTATTCAATTTACTGTCTGATTCACTTTCTCATTAAATTTTCTCATAATACCAATTAAATACCAGTACAGTTATTTAAAATATTGCAATTTGCAATAAATTATTTGAAACGGAACTTTTGCTTCTGAGATGAATAAAAAACTGCATATTAAACGATTAACTCCTATAAATATATTATTTTGATACCATCACATATATCTTCATAGCCTGATGATGTACGGCTCTGACCTCTGACTTGGTGAAGTTAGGAATTCTGGACATAGGATCGAATCCCAGTCGCGGTGAAGTATACTAGTATGACATAAAAATATTTCTGCATCCTTCCAAAATAAATATTTTAATTAATTAAAATGGAAATATATTTGATGATAACTACCTCAAAAAATATACATCTACAACCAGCTCTGAGTCACCAACCAAGGCTGTGGACTATAAGTACTTATTATACATTTTTGTAATCGTCTGTCTGGAAAAAAATGGTTGGACCAAATACAAGAAATGAGTTTAAAAAGAGGAAGCACTATAGCAGACATAAAAAACCTTGCAAGAGAGAAGAAAACATAGAAGAAATGGGTACAGGATATGGAATCCACATCCGACGACTGAAAGGGCAGAAAGATCTAAGAAAAGAAGAAGTAATCGTATGTTGTTGTGGAGCTCACAATTGCATTGGAAAATATATCATAAACGAGAAAGTAGTGAGGTAATTAATAATAATAATAATAGATTATTTTATAGATAATCTACTATAAAAAATTAATATTGTGTGACATTATTCTAATATCTATATAGCATAGCAGTTACCAAAAGGCAGAGCTTAAGCTGTTGGTCTTCAGAAGACTTCCACTCAACCAGAAACTAAAACTAACTAGCTGAACTTGAACTAAAAACTAAAACTAACTAACTTACTAAACTTGAACTATAGAAACTATAGTATTTCTTCTGAGCTTACATCAGTAAAGAGAAAAAATCACAAAAAAATACAGCCATAGGCAGGATATGTGAATTTTGAAAATTAAAAATGAAAAAAAAAATGGAAATTGAAAGTTGAAAGTTTACGTTAATGTTTCAATTCGAGTAGTATACATTCCCGACATCACACCATGCTGAAAACTCACAAAACTTCCACATACTGACCTTGCAACAAATCTGCCTTTATTTTATTCCTAAAGTACTTGTGAGCTGTTTATTTTTTGTTTGGTATCCTCTTATATGCCTTTGTCATTTGATACGAAAATCACCTTTTAAACAGAGACGTGACGTGTGATATAATGGTGGAGTTAGTTTATTTTCAAACCTTATATTAATATTTTGGATGTCAGTTCTTCATTTAATTTTTCCATATAAATATGAAGGTTCACGTGAGGAAAAAATTTTATGGAAAAATTCGATACAAGCGTTTTGTTATTATAGCTTCAGACAAAAAAATATTGAATATATTCCTACCTAATCGTCCTTACTCTATAATTTAATTCAAATAATATTATATTCGCTCAATACTTTTCTCTTTTATTGTCAATGCATTTACGATAAGAATAAATGTTCGAAGACAATCAGTTCTGTGTCTCAACAAACAATAAAATACTTCCATTGGTAATACAATTCGTCACGAAATCTCTTTTGTTCGTCAATCTCAGACAAAACATTTAAACTGATCACTTAGGAATTCTGTTTTATGTACAATCAAATCATTTCAATTTTTCAATAAATTTAATGAAACTGAAGTGCATCATAAAAATTTCAATCTCACTGCTATACGTTATGTGGCTATATTTGTGGAATTTCTTTGTTTTAGATTGATAGAGAACGGTTTGAAACCATACATATATATGATTGATTTCTCCATAACATACCAAATCCGACAGAGTTGGCTACAGGTTCGTAAATTTATGGATTATATGTCACACACATTATTCACAGCTATTCATTGAATTGGACACTGTAAGTACCTATTACAAAAAATAAGTATCACATACTCCAAATAGATAAGAGGGAAAACACAGAGGATCACCCTCCTTTTAAAGAGCCAGAAAGCCCCCACCTCCCCAACCGGCCAATCCCCAAAAGTACCTAAATAAGAAATTAAAAAAACATGATGCAAAAGTTATTACAAAGCTTTACAATTATTAAAGTGAAATGAAAAACAACAAAAGTTTGAACCGGTCGGGATTATCATATTTAAATCCGACCCCTTAAGAAAAAATATTCATTGAAAGTATCAATATAGTTTTCGCTAGATGCGCCTATGAGTTGCGGCCTTCTCAATAACAAGAAGAAATCTTCAGTGAAAATATCAATATAAAACAAAATAGTGATTTTATGAAATTGAAAATTTTTTGCTCCAGTAAAAATCCAATGAAATCAGTTAATTTGAGGTCATTTGATTGAACACAACCAATCAGAACAACATTATAATGAAAACAGATCCCATAGGCTGTTTTCACTCTATCACATTGCTATGGAAACAATTTGATTATTTATTCCGATAATAATACTAACGAAAATATTAATGAAATTATAGAAGCAAATATACCAAAAAATACTGTTTACAGTAGTACTTTTTTTCTATAATTAGCAAAAAAATTTCTATCCGAATAACCTTCGAACATTGATAAATTCTCAAAAGTTTTATAAAAACTATCTGAAGCTTGTTGCTTATAGCCAACAAGCTTTCGAAATCTGTTATAACATTTTTTCGAACGAATATCTATGTCCTTGGGTTATTACTACTGAAAATTTTCCTGATTGAAAAAAATACATGCTAGTATTAACTATAAATTGATGTTAAATTTTGACAGAAGCTGAGCGTGGTCTAGAACTATGGTCTAGAATTTATTTCTTTGCAGTTCAGGGCAGCCGTAATGTTGCCGCGAGACGAGACAGGATAAAATGTGTCTTTCGTCTCGTCGAGAGAGGGCGGGACGAGACGAAACACGACCTTGTTCCGTCACGTGTCACTTCTCTCGTGATCTAAACCAAATATAGTAAAAATTAAGCTAAATTTTAAGGCGTTGAGGTTAGGTTCTACCATATTTGACATACATTGTGTGCAATACATGTCAAAAACAAAACCTGACTTAAATGCGTTAAAACTTGGTATTCACTACATGGTAGCCCATTAGTGCGACCAAGGTCCATATCTCCTGCACAATAAAGATAGCAAGAAAACGTTTGATGAAGCTTATTAATGCTTAAGAGATGCCTGTTATAAAATTATTCCTCTCTATCAACGGTGCTTTGAAAAACAAGCACGGTGAAAAATGTCCATTTTTCCAATAGAACATCCTGAATTTTCGGATTCTATCCGATATCTTTAATGGTACCGGATTACTGGTTTTGGTCGCACTAATGATCCACCCTGTATATCAATTATGAGAAAGGTAGATTCAGATAGTAGCTTAGAAATAAAATTTATTTTATTCAAAATATCCCGACGATGTGATAAAAAATCTGGTGAGTTTTTCATCGCATTATATTTGTTTCTAAAAACCTAAGTGATATAAAAAAAGGTAGCGATAGTTAACAAAAATTGAAAGAATAGGTACAAAGATTTTATTTCAAGAACGTTGCCATAGAATTAAGAAATTACGAGTTGAAAGGAATTAATTTTGGAGCTTTTTACCAAATCACCCGTATCTCAGGAAGTGAAAACAAATTCACAGCCATTTTAGTGGATACACAAACATTTTTATTGTGATAATTTCAAAACTGTATGTCTGTTGCGATTTATTTCATCCAGCGATTAAACGTAATAATAATAAAAGGTTTGTAGTCGAATGACTTGAAAACCGTTGATCTAAATATAGATCTACCTATATTACCAACGTTCGACATATTAGAATTTCCCGAAACGACCACTAGTTATTAGTCGAAAATACAAAGACTTGGAAAACTTTTGAGTACCTGATTCAATCGTTTGTGAGCAATTTTGATTGGAATAATTCCTTTCAAGTCAAACCACTAATTAGGCTTGTAGACGGAATAACATTGACTTGCTTCCCTCTTTTAAGAGTCTATACTAGTTATAATTATACACCAATTATCTCAAATCACGTATACGCGACTACTTAGTGAAATTAATTCTTGATTTTGTTTCAAGAGGAGTTTGAAAGCGAAGTTCTCATTCTAATCCCAATAAAATTGTAGATGTAGGCTGTATATTGGGAAATTCTATGAAAGCCAGAATAAACTTACAGGTTATCAATATATTTCCTTTGTACGCTGCTTGTGGTTTACTAACTATTTAGCTTGACATCAAGATCACTTCGTCAAACAGCGTTATAGTAATAAATAACGCAAGCTATCATAGTCGACACTTGCAATAAATTCCTGGCTCAAATAATACGGAATTTGAGATTTAAAAGTTCATGGCGGCAATTTACATATTATACTTTAAGGAAAATTATGAGAAAATGGAACTCTTACAAGTGCTGTTTTCTTGAAAAAAAAAAACGTATGTTCGTGATACAATTGCAAAATAATTGGGAAGGTGTTACGATGATTACCTCCTTACTACTGCGTGTTCAATCCCATAGAGCTGATGAGGCAATTTATTAAATCGAGCGTGCATGCGCGGAAAAAATACTCCAACTTCAAGCGGTAATGTGGTAAAATTCATTTAAAACTGTCTGGATGACTTTATACCGAGATTTGGTACAAAGTTGTGCTTTTCTATGGAATCAATTGCACCAATTATAATCAATTAAGACGAGGATAGCGATAGCGACACTAAATTAAATATAAAATGGAATTGTACATATCAATAGATTTCTTGTTTATCCACTATATTGAGCAGAATTTTAATCAAATTTTTTAAATTCGACCTTGTAGCACATTCAAATATTTGGCTTGATGATTTTTCACACAATTAGATTAAACTGGGTATATAGGTGACTTTTTTCTAGGAAATTATAAACATCATTGATTATTAATATAACTACTAATAAGAGCTAGTACTGGAAGTTCATATGTTTTTGGTAATGGAAAAACATTGAGTATTTAACACTTTTAAACATTCTTTCTTGAAACAAAACGGTCCTGTTATAACGACTTCGTTATCTAAGCGAGGTCAATAAATTTAATCGTAAAATCTCATAATAATATTGAAGGTCTGTCAAAGACATTAAAGTAAGAAAAATATCCAGACGAGTTCATTTTTATGACATTTCGGAACAATAATTCGAACAAATCATTCAATTTTCCTAAATGTACTAGTACAATAACAAATAAATTATTATGGAGATCTTAGTTCAGATGTAAGTTTATGGTGAATATTTTATTTGCTAGAAATTTAGTCGAACTCAAACTATGTTTATGGGGAAGTTTATTCCGAGAAAGTGGCTTTTAAATTGGAATTTTATTTCTGAAAGTATCCAATAACGGAATCAGATTAGGAAATCGAGTCATATATTAGAATTATTATAAAATTATATTCAATATAATCATGAAGCCATTTTGCAATATTAATTCAATCATATAAATATTCATTGGTTGCTAGAAAAAAAAGTCAATCACAATTTTATCCATCAACCGATTCAAATAGTATATTGTTTTATTAGGAGTAAAAGCATAACTTTTTGTGGCGAGTCTGAATGTTTGATGGCCGAACGTTAGTGAGGCCGACAATTTCAGACGAGCCACAAAAAGTGCTTTTGCTCCGAATGAAACATGCTATTTTTTCCGGAAACGGCTTCAAGACTATAGAACTAATTAATATTTAAATAAAAATTCAAAACGATTGCAACGAAGTTGATAAATTCAGAGAATAATAATTATAAACCTGCGCACTACATTTCCGTGGTTACTGGTTTTGTGATTGCCAAGTCAAAAACAAATTTGACAGTTCAATAATATTTTATAATGTCAGAAATATTGTAAGTGATTTAAAGCAACAATTGGACTGTGCATTTTTGGTAAGTACTTGGGCATCAAAATTTCGTTTGTTGTAGTAAAGTGTACTGAAATTTTCTTTTAGATTATATTATGTCAGATTAAGAGCCCAACTATACACCGCCCGACGTTGTTGACATTCTACTTTTTTGTACGGCCGTCAGCGTACAAAAAAGTACTTTTTTGTCCGCTCACGGCCGTACAAAAAAGTGGCGTCTGTGAAATCATACTTTAATATCATGAATTGACGTTAATAATGTCTACTTTTTTTGACGTTTGCGGAAAAAATGTATTATTATTATTTCCTCAATAGACCGTTTTAACGGAAAACACTTTGTGGTTGCAGCGACTGTTGTCCACATATCGGTTTTATAAGAATTAATAGAAGCTAAGAGTAACTTTAAAAGTAAACTGTATCTTCAAGATGGGTAAAATTTTGGCAATTGTTATTTCTTCTCTTTTTTCAGGGACGTGTTGGGAGATCAAGAACACATATAGGTCTCGTATGGACAACAGAGAACGAGTTAAAAATGACACTTGTTGATCTATCAGTTACAGTTATGACCGTAATAACCTTATTTCAAATTTCTTGACAATAAAGAAGATGCTAAGCTTGTCCTGATACGAATTGAAGCTACATGCCCGATACAGGAGTAGAAAATAAAAGTTCACAACAATATTATTACTTGGATGATTCATTCAGTATGGTCATGAAGATCTGCATTTATGAATAAACTATTTTTTTCATGGAAACAAGTTGTCATGTTCTCGAGCAAGTCAATAGTATAATTAGGAACTGAGAAAATCAGGAAAGACCGGAAAATTTGTCCTTTTTTTTTGAAAAGTCATAGCTTCATCATTTTTTTATTGTAAGATCTGAAACTTGGTACAAAAGATGTTCTTCGTAGGCCTTTTATATGCGCGAAGAGCAGACGCCAAGCGACGAAGATATGGGAGCATTTAGGGTATTGATTTATTCCTTCCACCCGTGGCGAAGTTTGACTTGTCATCTCCTCGAAATTTTCGGACATAGTTTATGTTTGTTTTGAGATCGGTAAGGATCTTGAATGTTCGAAATTTCTGTCGAATATTCCTTCCCACTGAACGACATAAGATATAGGACGTTTGACTTCTGGAACTATGTGAGATGTCTTTCTTGAACATCAACACTTTCTGACTTGTTTTGATGACAAAGCAATGCAGTTCTATCGAAGTTAACTGTTTGGTTGTAGGTACAAGACTTCTAGTTGTACTGACAAACGTTTTGAACTCTCCGCGTAAATCATAAGTTGATGATTTACAACTTTTTTTTAAACATCAATCAAATATATTATGTTCACTGCTGACACAAGGTGATGAGCCAGATTCAAGATGATATTTATCACACCGAGAAAAACAGGCCAAGTAAACTGGTTTAATAGAGAAATTCTCGCTAACCATAAACAAACTTGTAGAATTACCCTAAGATTTTTTGTTTTTCTGAAGACTTTTTCCTTAAATAAACATCTCATAAGCGAACAGTTTAATTCGAGCAATTAAAATTTGTTTCTGAAATTATTTTAATTATGATAAGTAAAGCAATCACCTAACACTAGCTAAGTGTGTTAACTACAATTAAATGGTTTAATCAATTATAACGGCTTTTTCGCATTTCGCACAAGATCGCCTCTAATCGTCACCACATCGTGGGGTTTTAGCCCCGTTTGGCGGGTTAGCGTCGTTAGTTAATTAGTTGCAGTGAGAGTGGACACTAAGGTGGATACTGGACTTTTTGTGTGGTGGTGTAAAAACTGAAAATTTCAAATTACATAGACAACTTAAATTAATATCATCGTTGAGTGACAAACGATATCATGAAGTATGAATTACTCATGCTGGAATGGAAGTTGGAGTATTCAAACCGCTTTAGAGGTAAATAAACTTTAAAAATCAATTATAGTTTAGTGATATGAAATTTTAAAACTGGTGGTAAAATATCTGAAGGCTTTGATTCTTGTAAGTTTATTCTTCACACAATTCAGATCATATAAATATATACTCGTATCTCAAAAATGCAGTGCTAACACTGTTAACATTTCTCTGATAAATTCAGACTCCTGCAAAAGACTATGCAGTGAACTGCAGTTGAAAAGTAGCCCTATAAAGAATATAAACTTTTTTATACCTATTAAAAAAGCAGTTTTTTTGTTAGACAGAGTTGAATATAAACTCAAATTTCAATTTGTATCTGAATTATCTGAAATAATGTATCATGGACAAATAGAATTTTTATTTGAATAATTAGGTGGATTTGAAGATCATAATACATTCTGTATTTTGGTTATAGGCGAATGGAACACTCCCAAAAGGTCATCTTCAAGATTCGAGTCCGAACGAAGTTCCAGAGTAAACAATACAAAGACTTTCGCCATAGGAAATTAGCTCAAGTTTAGTTCCAGATTTGAAGAAAATATATATTTCATGGAGTGCGCTTATACTTATATATTTAATTTGTATACTTTAAAACATACGTCCTCCACTATTCAATTTATTTTCTTTAGTACCTATAAGTGTTTTGTAACCAAAATTTACTGTAGACTGATTGATTAGTATGTGATACCAAACATAATGATGTGATGTGATGTACTGAAATTCAAAAAAGGCTAGCAATATGTTTAATTTTTGTTTCGTGCAATATATCTAATATAGGTATTATATATTTTTAAAAAATTGGCTTTTTATTTATAATCAGTTCCCTTAAAAAAATTGTTATTGCTGATTTTGATCTTTCATTGTTTAGATTGTTTTATAATATATGACCATTCAATCGGTATTTATCTTCGATCACCATATACTATTCAGTAAATGACGAAGATAAATACTGATTGGAACGTCATATACTAAAACACTCAAGACAATGACAGTTTTGAATTTTCAATTAACAGGTTCAATTATTTTCAACAACTAGTTCAATTGATATTATTGTCTAGTTTAATTACTACTAATAACATATTTAATTCTAATTACTGAATTAATTAATAGTAGTTATTAATTTGTTAGATAAAGAGGACTACACACTTGAGTAAGATAAGATTGATAATTTATTTAATTGTGGTAATTAAAATAGTTAATACTTCCAAATATTCTGTATTCTAAGGTAATTAATATTAGATCACTAGCGGTTACTGTTTTTAATAAGTTATTAAAGTTATTTAATTACCTCAAGCTGACGGAACGTGATAACGATAATTAAAGCCCTTTTTATTGTCATAATCAAACATTTGTTGTGTCCTAATACGTATTAAAGTTTTCACCTACTACAACTAAATTCTTAGTAATGCTGAATAAACTTTTTCCTCAGTGCAATGATAGATCCGAAATAAGTTTAATAGGAGATACCAGTGAATCGTGAATTGAAGTAAACGGTCAGTAAGATGAGGAAAAAATTATTAGAAACAGATACTATTAAAAATGCTCGAAAACCAGGCTGTTACTCTCCATTACTTTTTTATTTATTGGAAATTATTGAATTTAATTCATAAAAACGAATCTTGGATATTCTGATTTTAAGACGGCGTTCGCATTTATAACAAAATTTTTAGCAATAGATAAAACAGCTAGTCTTATATTATATTGTTCACCAACTGTGTACAAAATAGTCTCACACGTTCAAACTTGTCGTATATCTAACCTATATAGTTGTACAATATATATCCAAGAAGGATACGCTTCCGTTATATTGAACTACATAGTACGATTGGTTATAGTGCCACACCACTCAAGCTGAAATTTTCCTACAAATGGTTGTACCAACCAAGATCTTGAAATTTGTTGTACAAAAATCGTCTGAGGGTGGCTCAAACCCCGAAAGGTCTTACTTAATAGGTATTAGCTTGCTTAAAAACATCTAAAGATGTCACCTGATACTGTCAGTAGTGTATAAGTAGATTTCCGTTGACGCTATTAGATTAATTTGGATCACCTTCCACAATGGAAACTTATTGGCTAAGGATTTGATGGGTTTGTTGCATACTTTTGAAAAACATTTATAGTTATTTTAGACAAATTTGTAACTCTGAAATATATTTCTATTTATTCCTAGACCACCATAAAATTCTGTGGTCCAATTGTAGATAAGAAGCTCGTGGAAAAGCTGTTCATGTATATCACGTTACGGTGGGTGAAAAGCTGGATTCAACCAGTCGAACTGTGTGTCCGTTTATTGCATGCTTTTACTGGTGATAAAACAAATCTACACTCATCTGCCCACTACTTACCAAATTGCAATCGGCATCTTGAGCTATTAACCAGTATTGGGCCATATATAGCCATTTTATTTTTTTGGGGTAATAAGAAAATGCAATCAAATATAGGGTGTTCCATAAGAAAAAATTAAACTTTGATACGCCACACTTTATTGGAACACCCTGTATATTTCAAAATATATTTAAAATGTAGCCTATATGAATGTACAAACTACTGAAGTGATGAGCATTTCAAAATTTTTACCGTTTCGCCATAAACCTCCGTCCCGTTAGTCGTGATTCACCATGTATATAAGTAGTTGCTGGTTTAAATTAGGCAATGGGGGCGAAACTTCAAAGATGGTTTGATAAATTTGAGAAAAGGTAATTTGTGACTAATTTATAATGTTTTGTATATTTTAATGAAATGATTAGTGGGTTTAAGTGTTTTTGTGAGAAGATAGGGAGTAGGTATACAATATCTAGAATGTTGGACTTAATGAATGTAATTATTGGTATCCACAGTTACCTATATTCAAATGAAAATATTCTATCCAAGTATTTTCTGTCTATCTATTTTCCATCAATTTTTCTTTCGAAAACCCCAATATTTATTGCTTTCGAGTGACCAAAAACTGTTTGAAGGGTGACTTTGAAGCAATCGACATGAAAAAAATTATTTGCTCACTCTGTAAGTGCCAAAAAGATCCCAAATAATATTAAGTTTATTCATTTGACGGTCGTAACAGTTCAGTTAATACTCTTAATCAACAATAATTAATACGATAGCTATTCAGAGTTTTTTTTTCATTTGGTAAGCAACTTTATTATTTCATGTGCCAAAATGCATCCGCATTCATTAACATCATTATAGTTATACACTATTTTCACAACGTTATATAACAGCAGCCACGTGGCTAATATTTTTAACTATAAAATAGTATTCTTCGAAATATTATCACAATTCATTGAATTCGTCTTCTAAAGTCACCACGATTTTTCACCCCAACCCCCGCCCATAAACGGTTAAATCTGGTAGTTTAACACGCCACCTGTTTTACAGTACAATGCGACGTTGTCAGATATTCGCGTCTTATTAAAAAAAAACTTTAAAAATCACTAACTTCATTTATTTTGTTTTTGATTTTCAATTTTTGCTTTCTGCTGAACATAAAAATTACAGAAGTATAAGCACCAGTCAAAGAAAAAACAGATAAAAATGGCTAAGCGATTTTAAACAATGAAGCCAACAGTGAAATAAGGAAGATTCAATAAGAGGCTTGAAACCAGATTGAGAGTCAGATTACTCTCTATGGTGTGCCACCAATATTATTTATTCCTTCCTATAAAAAAGAACAAGGAGAATGGACTAGACTAGGGATAATAATAATACTTGCAGAGTACTCACCTGAAGTATTCACACCGAACACAAAACCAGTGAATAATATTCCAATTAAAGAGAAATTCGGAGAAAAGTGAAAGTAAATACCTAATATGCATGTGAGGGAAGCACTCAGTTTTAATTTTATCACAGGTAAGATTTTGAAAAGCCTACCAAGGAAAGGAATAGTGATGACATGAACTATTCAATACATCACTTGGAATAAATAAATTACTGAAGATAATAATTAACAAATCCACAATCATTTCGTCTCATTAATTCGGATTTGGATAATATGAAGGAATATGAAATTTGTTATAAATGCCATCTATGAACCGTTCTGAAATCGTTTCAAGTACTGTATAGTTCGCAAATTTAAATTTGGTATGGACACCAGGGTATGCGCGAGGATACTGCCACCTAGAGAGTCCCGTCACCTCTAAAATTACTTAATAACTACAACTCAGTTTGTGGTAATTGCAGATACTCAATTTTCACCTGTGGGTTACTCCAGATTTCACAAATTATTTTTCTATATATCTTTTATTTATTGTTCTGGTCGACAGGGTGTGTTCAGCTATCAAAGTTTATTTTCATTGTTTAGTGTAGAGCTTTTATCAACAAATAATGGATGGTGAACGACTGTTATGTGAGGTGCACCCTGTAAGCTTCATTTCTATAAAATAAAACGTTTTATTCACTATAAAGTGACAGAATATTCAAGAAGTTATTTTTTTACACAACTTTGAACTTCTCAGCTATGAAGAGAAACGTTCAGTCTGACTGGAAAGAAGTTTAGTTAAAGTATACTTAGTTCATTTGTTGTTAAACACCTAAAATTTTTTCTGCTTAATATTTTTATTGAAATAAGTACTTCTTTGTATCAAATAAAATATAAAAATTCAATGATTTTTGCTTTATTTTTCCCACTTCCAGCTTGACTACTTTAATTTTTATGTTTGTAATATCAATCGAGAGTTGAGTAGCTTTGAATGGAATATAAAAATGGACTATAAACGCCACACTTATTGAAGTGTTATTGGAATATCAAATGACATAGATCTGCAAAATTATCACGGAATATTAAATATAAATCACAGGAGATACAATGGATGTGACGTTTTTTTTTAAAATGAGCTGTGACATTTCGCACTGTACCAGTGTTTAAAGTGACGTTTTGCAAAGTGTCAAACCCGTGTTTTAAATGCGATTTTGTTAACGGAAGTAGGATAACTTAGTTCCGAACAATTAATTGTACAAGGCGGTTAACACGCTAGAAATTACAGACCACTGATGTTCCAAATATTCTCGAAAATTGTGTTTTTATGGTAGTTTAAAAGGAGTCAACATAATAATTATCATATTTATTATATATTACATGATAATTCATGTTCATGTAATGCAACGCAATGTGGAACCCCTTAGTGAAGGTTTTATACCTAATAATATATTTCACTTAAAATAACCCGTTTTCTCTTAGAGAGTTTTGGGTAGGTATAAATAATTTCGTCAATTCCAAACACATAATCTACCAATAATCGAATTGCAAACCACAATTTATTCCTCAAATGTGCGATAATAGTTTAAATTTCTAAAGTCAAGTCTGGGACATAGATACTTATTTATATGGATGCGTATTTTAAATTTTCTCTGTCGCCAAATAATTTTTCATGTTCATCATACTCGTAGCACTTATAATGTATAGGTAGTTGATAATAATTTGAAAATATAATTCAATAAAACAAGTTTCAGATAATTCAAAAAGGTATGACAACGCTGGAGATGTAAACATGCTCACCAGATTTTCGAGTCTCTACCTGCCAGTCCCCTAACATCCCATATATTTAGGGTGTAGGATTTCTCAAACAAAATAAATGTGAATTGTGTGGCAGGTTGCTTTTTTTCCTTCAGTAATTGTATTCATATTGTTTGTTGATGGAAACACCCATGAACTGGTGTAACGCAACAGACCTTATTAACAAATAGGCCCTGTGATTGATGATAAGTTGCCTGTCGAGAAGTTTTGTAGCTGAATATAGGGGGAAATTTATTCAAAAGGACATTATTAACGCCAATGACAAATTTGTTTTGAACATAACGTTTGATATATCTCGAGTACGAAAAGGATAAATATGTTTATAAAAGAAAACGATTTTTTTTTCTTAAAGTCGGTTTATTCTACTTTAACCACCTGAAAGAGTACAAAAAATCATTCCGTTTACATTTATCAAAACAAATCAATAAATAAATACAGAATTCCACAATAAAACATTATGCAGAGTAATCCCCACCTCACACAAGATATTTAATTATTAACAATTTCCAATTTCACTCCAATAAATGGATTTTAAATTGGAAATGATGGCAGGTGAGTGTAACAAGAAATTCCGTTTTAACTGTCTATTCAAAACCTCTGGAACAACTATATCAGATTTGAGGAGAATTATATACAGGGTGAAGTGTTGAATATGAAGCAGTGCCACAAATTTTCACGTAAACTGTCCTGGTTTTTTCCAATTCTCCTAAATTTGCAAGCTAGTTGCCAGACACCAATACACACTTTCACCAAAAAAGAAATGAGACCAATCGACGCAGTAATTGAAAATATATGACTAAACATTGTTTTTGTGAGGATCCACAATTCACCCTGTATATTAATAATAAAAACAAGAAGATATATTTCAATGATCATTTGATAATCTCCTCTACTTATGGTGGAAGTATGTACAGCTCCTCGTGACTCACCCGGTATATATCGTGTCACAAGTTATCGTTTAATGGCAATATCTCACTTAATTTTGAAGATAATTAATACTGTAGGAGCTGTCGTTAATGGGAATTTCTTCCTAATGACATATCGGGAACATTATTTCATTTAACAGTCCTTTGGTATCCACCCACACTTTCCATTTTCAAATGACACCCCCTGTATATTTTCGTTGAAAATTGCTTGTCACTTTATTCCGAAAACAACGCTGTAACATACTTGTTGTTTTTTTATTATCAGTAATAATATAACTGGAGAGTGAGAATGAATTGAAAATAATTTGACAAATTTTTTTAAAACTTGTGGCTATTTCCAAATGGCAATAAGTTTGAACAAAATCTATCAAATTATTTCCTAGTTTATGTAACTCGTGAGTTTTTTTTTTTTTTTTTTTTTTTTTTTTTTTTTTTTTATTTACACAAAAAAGTCGCATCAACCATAGTAGGTTATTAGCGACGGTACAGTAGGTAATTACACTGAACAAAATACATTAATTGATTTCAAAAATATGATCAGTTTTTGATAATTATTATCCTGAAATAAGGTTTTAAATGTGTTGGGTAGTCCACGTGAGTTATATTTGACTAGATTATTTTTTTATCCACAAATTTTTTGGTCAAGGTCTTAAATTGTCTCCATATAGACTGATTACTTATTAGAGTATTTTCGAAGTAGTTTCTAAAATCTTTTTCGTTATTGCTGCATAAGAAAAGGCACTAAACCGATAATTTTCACAAATATATCGCTTCGACACAATTAGGCAATTATTTTGACAACTATCTGACACTTGCCAGGCAAATAAAAGCCACAGTGATTATTTCCGAGAATAATCACGAGAGATTCATTCTCACTATAATAATGATAGTTGGTTGAAACTTTCCCTTGTGACAAGTGAAGAAGCATTTTATTGGTTTCAATAAACGTCAAAAAATAATCAACAAAACATTTTGTATTTTGCTTTACCCTCATATATTGTCGAAAAATTGTATATAAATCCTTATACTGCTGTTGAAAGCATAGCTGAAGAGCTGGGGATAATCAGGATTCGTATATGGTGGATTTTGAAGCAACACAAATATCACTCATATAAACCACATTTAGTTCAAATACTGATGCCCACTGATTTCGACAGATTAGAGTTCATATCTATAATCGATGTTATGATTGCCGACCATCCCTTACTATTAAATCGAATATTTTGAAGTGATAGGAGCCGCTTCCACAACAATGGTGTAGTTAATACACACAATGCCCATTATTGGTCGAACGAAAATCCTCACTAGGCTCGTTCAACTCATTTCAAATAGTTTAGTGTATGAATTCATGGTGTGGGTTATTAAATGGAATATGAAATTAAATTTTTTTGTTTGGACCATACTTTTTCTAGGGTACATTGACTGGACACAGGTATTCAGATTTTTTTGAAAACAAACTACCTGAACATATAGAAGACATTCCTTTGGCAGAGAGAAATACAATGGTCTGGCAAAAGGACGTAGTATCTCAATCAGTCTTCTCGAAACAGATCGCCAAGTCTACCGCCACTTGACATTTTTCGTGGGGTTATTTTATAGAATTAGTATATCAAATACAGCCTGTAGATTTAGACGACCTCGAAAAGATATTCGTAAGACAATCGTATTTTGGAGTATTCCTATAGCAACGATTTAGGCTTCGTGTATTGAAGGACTTTTTTATTAATGGAAAATGCATTTTTGAGGATGCGTATACATCAAGTGAATCAAGAACAAAAAGTGTTTCTTTCCAACAATTCTGGACTATATTCCTGTTCCTGACTTGAGTCGTTTGTCTCACAATGTTTATTTGAAAAATCGCTGATTTAATGACTCGAAATCCATAATAATAATAGTCGATACCGATGAGTGAGGAAATGCACGTCCAGTACTAACAAACAGCGACCAAGTATTAAAAGTTCATTCCGGTTGAAAGTAGGTGCCGATCTGCGTTGGCAACAAGCACCGACCTGCTTTATCTGTGGGCGTGTGCATTTGAAAGCGGACTTAATTATTGGAGCTTGTACCGGTGAGCAGGCAACCAGCTTTCTTTGTGCACGTATCCTAAGACATGTCTGACAGTTTCATCTTCCTGTTTGCACATCCTGTATAGAGGTGTGTCCACTTACTAGCTCCATAGTATAGGGATGTTTCCTTAGTTGACAGTGGCCGTCAGAAATCCTACTGTTAAACGTAAGTTTTTCCTGGTCATCGCCAAATATTTTTTCGGCGCCAGCTTCACAGGGTCGCCGAGATTTGTATTTTATTTTAAAAGGGAAATCTAGAAATAGCAAAATGTTGACTTTTTTGGTGATAATAATGATAAACTAAAACCAAGTATTTCACGTCGTTGTATTCCAACAAGCAATTTTCAACGAAAATATACAGGGGTCCACATAAAAGTAGAGGGTGGGTGCCAAAGGTCTGTTAAGTGTAACGAGGTTTCATTTAAAAAGGAATTTTGATGCCATCCACAACAGTTTTCACAGTACTGGATTATTGCCTGTGAACGATATATTTTTATAAAATAGTAGAATATGTTATTATGATATAGTTTGGGAGAAAAAGATAGCACTACACTAAAAGAAATACTTTAATAATATTTTTACAACGGAAATTAGGTATTCCATCCACAATCACAATTTATCAAATTTAAAATGGACTTAAAAGAGAAATCAGGAAGAATTGAATATTTTTTGTGGAGTAATATTTAAAGATTACTCTATTTCATCTCTACTTGTCGAATGTTTGTGTCAGATGAAAACAATTGAGAAAAAAATTAATATTTCCTGTAACCGGCAGCAGGAACTGAAACTTTGAAATAATAATAGAACCAAAGATTGAGGCTCAATTTCTTATAAATAACAGATAAAATAGTATTTGTGTAGTTGTCTTCATTCAATTCCACCAACTTATATCTTATATCTTTTTCATCTACTTTATTCCTTACCGCAATTTGATTGACCCTTGCAATCATGGTATTGACCAGTAAATTTATTAATCGCAGCAATCTTCCTCCAGAAAGACTTTCGTTAGCTACCAAGTGATAACTCCATAAAAATCGGATCCATAAAGAATATTATGTCGTAGGGGTAAAAAATGAGCTAAATCAACATAAGACTATTAGATAGTTAAGGACTGCTGAAGCGTTTCTTACAACCAAACAATAGCAAAATTTTCCAATAAATTTTGACATATACTGGCGTTCAATCGAAAAATTGACGTTAAACTCATTAGGTGGAAAGCTTCAAACATCGTCGCGTTATGAATTTTCCGCCCTTGGGCTGTTAAACTTTCTGCCCTATTTTTGTTGTCCATATGATGGTTTTCCGGTAAAGTAAGCGAAAATAGTAATTCACGTTACAAGACCGAAAAGTGGTGTTTTTCAGGTCCAGTCAAGCAGATTCTAGGCGAACCGTAGATGAGTCCTGGAAGCCTGGAAATCGAACCTAACAGAATGTGTGGATGTGTTTATTCTCTGGTCAGGCTTAAAAAATATATTTTGTTTGCTCATTATTTCACTCAACTATACTCTCACCATAGCTTAAGATATATCTTTTATTTTTAAAATGCCTTTCTTCTATTCAAATTACTTCTACTGCCTTATAAGGTAACCTAAGAATACGATTTAAAAAGTGACTTTCCATTATATTATAATTATGTCGACCAAGAAATTTGCTTAAATTGTTTGTCGGTAATCATTACTTTGCTATCGGGCCGGCCCACAAGAAAGTGATTTCTGGTAATTAACAGCTACAAGCGATCAGTCCCGAAATTCCCCATACAACTCAAACAAAAGTATTTGAATAAAGCTAGTAAACACTAAAATTGTGGACTGTTGATCAATTCCAATAAGATAAAACACAAAACCAGCAGGTACACAGTGAATTTCAACAACAGCATATACCATTTGATTTGGATTCAATTTCGTTCCAACAAGTAGAAGAATATCGTAATTTATCAAATTTAAGTCCATATATAATTTTTCCAGTTATCAATAATTTTGCTTATATTCAGTGCCTGATAAGTCCAACTGTATCCTGTCCATTAAACATTTGCTAAATACTAGCTATAACAGCCACATTAAATTTTATTCCACGATTCACACAGTCGTTCTAATCATAATATGTAAGTACTCACACATTTTTTGCATATTTGTAATACACTTTCAGTATTATAGGGGTCTTAGTGTTTGCTGGATATTATGTTGAATTTATAGGATTGATACAGATGTTACTTGGTATTAAAACGTTAATAGGTCAGTAGTTGTAAATAATTTATACGATATTGAATGTATGACAAAATACCTGCATATGTTTTTTTCGCGTCTGGCTTATACACCTTTTAGTCATCTACATAATTTCACGTTTTTAATGGAGCTACACTTAACAACTAGTCTTGAAGAATATATTGTAAAGGTGTAAATTAGTACAAGGTGATATGCAACCATGAAATATTAGTAGTCTATGGTATTCATCATAGTATATTATTATGTTATACCTTATTAAAACCAGGAGAAGTAGAGAATAATTAGGCAAGTTTCTTGGCATTTCAAGCGCTTATCCAAAATCGATCAGTACTACGCGCACTATAATATTCCACTTGTCGTTTTCTACAGTGCTATCACCAATTTTATTCTAGTCAAAAAAGAATTGTAAATAGTAAACCAAATACTGCTTCCGTAAGTGAATGTAGGTATTGTGACGTTATTATATATTTTCAATTAAAACTCCTTGAGAAAATCGGGTTTTTTGCTCGCGTTGTTCAAAATTGTTCAAAAACAGCCCATTGAAGGTTAGGATAACCCCCAGATATTCATGTATTTGGGAGACCGATAATAGACATTTTTAGCTTGTAATAACTTCTTACACGTATCCGTATCCGCTTTGGAGTTACATTGACGTAAAGAAATTGTCAAGAAAACCTTCTTAGCAGAAAAGGTATCGTTTCGTTCTGTTCTTAATTGTATAACCTCAAAGTTTCTTTATTTCACCTTTTTATATTTTTGTAAATAATAAAATGGAGGCGACATTGAACAATCCATTGCTGCTAAACAAGGACTATAATGATTTGGACGACCTATTATTGGTGCATATTGAACCAAACCAATATTAAGGAAGAAGAAGAAGACCTGTAAAATAGCACTTATAGCACGGAATACTGACTCTGGTCGGTATAAAGATACGTTTAAGTATTCGGAGTTGGGTACGCAATAATACGTTCGGCGCATAGTATCAGCTGAGACGTAACTGGTCTACACATGCGCAGTTCGTAGCGTATAAGGATACGTGAGAAATTCAAGATAGCTTGAAGTTTCTATTAGCTATTTTCGCAGAGCAAATCCTGAACACATCTAGAGCACAAACCGTGTACATACTGGATTTCTTCAATGCGCAAGCGTGCCTACAGACTTATTCCGAATTTTGAAGGTAGCGCGAACGCGAATTTGAAGTGACATAAAGTTGAGTTTTTTTTTTTTTTTTTTTTTTTTTTTTTTTTTTTTTTTTTTTTATTTACGAATCCGCATCAACCTCAAGGGCTATTAGCGGTCTGTAGCTATTTATTGTGTTTGTTCAATAATTTGGATACATATAGACATGTCACATGTTTTAAAGTACTTTTAAATTTTATGGTAAATGTTTGAGATTTGTAGATATTTAATAAGGTTTTTCACATTACTGCTGTTGTTTAAAGTATTTTCCAGGGATTCACTTATGTTGCATGCTAGTCTGTTGGTATGATATAGCGGACACTCAACTAAAAAATGTTTCACTGTTAACAGCTGCTCACAAATAACACATTCTGGTCTTGGTGTTCGGGAAAGTAAATATTCATGAGTAGCTCGAGTATGACCAAGACGTAACCTTGTGATGATGATTTGGTGTCTTCGATCTTCGGTAAAAGTTAGCCAGGGTGCTATGTAGGGTTTGATTTCCCTGAGTTTTGTGTGTGAGCTCCTCCAAGTGTCATTCCATTTTTGTTTTGCTTTATTGCTAATAAAAATAAAGTTGAGTTAAAATGTGCAAAAAAGAAGAATAACCTTTTATTGGAGGATAATTATGAATAAAAACCTTACCTTTTATCAAATTAAAAACGAAGTTTATAAAGTAAAAATAAAAAAAAACCAAACAACTCAACAAACACTGTTTATCATTGAAATATATATAATCCAAAAGTTTTCTAAAGTTTGAAACGCAAATTAGAAAGTAATCAAACCACTATAAAGTCATACAACCCTTGATACAACCGCATACAACCAAAATTTTGAGGTTATAATCTATTCGGAACAAAAAATCCCAGCTATCATCCTAGAATTCATCGAGCACGTTCCGAGCATGCTCGGAATTGATTCTAAGTCTTCCTCGAACACGGGATTTTTTATCCTGAACACATTCTGAAGCACTCCGCGAACACTCAAATTTTAATTGCGCATGCGTAGTCCCTCCGAATACGTTCAGGATGTGCTGCGCGAAAACAGCTAATGTTATTTTTTAGACGACGTCATCTGAAAGTATTTGAGTGTTCCATGTATTGAAAGTGACAGTTCCGTACTGCAAAACACTTTCGGGACACTCTGGAGTAGACAACTTCAACTTCCTTGAATTTGACTCTAACCACTTCAATGTTGACAGTTTCACTGAGTTTCACTTCGATAACTTTGCATAACCTTAATCCAATAAATATTAATGATTGTCCTAGAGGTACAATCAACATTACTATTCGCAAATAATTAACAAATTATTATTGACATTGCAAATATCATCAAGTACATCAAATTGTTCAATAAATAGAATATTTATAATTTTTTATTATTTATTTTCTATCCTCAGTGTAATTGGAAAAGTTTAGGATTTTATGCGTCGTCTAAAAAATGTTGTGTACGCCGCAACCGAAATACTACTTTGTGGGCGTACAAATAACTAAATTTTCCATAAGATGCGTCATAGGGATTTCTGTACAAAACTGTCGTACGCGAGCTAACTTCTTTACCAAATAGCGTTCATGAAAAATAATATCAGATTTGGAAAGGTCGTTGAAAAATTAGTTCAAATGCACTTTTAGTTTTCTCAAATTCGCTCTGGCTCAATAAAAAAATGAAAAGTTATGTTTAAAAAATTCGGATATTTTCATACCACTTTCGAATACTCTCAGCTGCGCAGAAGTTAACCAGACGGGTAGGAGCACCGGTGCTTCCACTTTCTAAGCGGTTGAAAGTATTGGAAAGTGGTATGAAAATGGAGTTCGACTTCTTTGAATATTACTATTCATTTTTTCATCAAACCAAAGAGAATTTAAGAAAATTAAAAGTGCATTCGACTTATTTCTCAACGATCTTTCCAAATTTGTCATCATTTTTTATGGACGTTATTTGGTGAAAAAGTTTGACAGTTTTGTACAGAAATTCCTATGTCGCATCTCATAAATAACACAGTGTATGTGAATTCCGGTGTATGCCTGATATTTGAGTTTTTGCGAAAAATAACTATTTTTGTTTTTGTCGGACTAACGTCGAGGTTGTTGCTGGAGCAATAAGATTCAATAATCTGCAGGTTCCGTCTTAGTTCAACTTGGGATTTGGCAAACAATACCATATCGGCATATAACAACATTTGATTATTTTTACCAACATCAAGCCGTGAAACCTACAGCACTAGGCTACTTGTCTTGAATTAAAAAGAAAGAATGGAAGTGGGCTTAGGGTATCCCCTTGTAGAACTCCTCTCGTAATTTTCATCTAAGATCTGAAAAATGCGAAACGTTCCGTTCACGTATAATGGAGATTTTAACAAATGCGTTGTTTCAATTTATCAAGGAAGTATAAATAATATTCATAAAATGAAACCTCACAAATATACCTACTTTATTCTAATATATTACTAACAGTTTTGCTATACTCTCATGAATTTTGAGCAAAATGTTGATCGCTCTTAATGTCCTTTCAGCACATTACGTTGGAAAAAATGGAGAAAAGTCAGGTCTGTGATTAATCTCAATTGAAATATCAAAATAATGAACCATTTAAATATGCTCTAGCGTTAACCCTGATCTTGGACTTGAAAAATTATATCATTTCTTGTTTAGATTACGCACAAGCGCGACCTATCAATCGACAGAAATTATATGATCCTAAGTAGGATGCAGACGTACCTTTTGTATTGGCAATGTGTCTTACGTATTTGTCTACTGTCCCACTGAAAGTTCTCGTCCGGGGCCGTATCCTCAACAAGTGAACTTCTGATGCATATGCGCACTTCGAGAGACTCGTACGTTTTGGCACCGAATAATAATCAACTGTTGATTGTTATTCGGTGTTGATTATTATTCGGTGGTTTTGGTATTCTTGACCTCTGGCGTATACGTCTTCAAAGCGAGCGCTTCGTATCTTTCATTTTATAGTTTTGTTAACGTCTATGGATAGTGTTATATTCCTTGTCAACATCTGAGACAAGTATTCTTTATTGTCTAAGTTATTTTGGAAAATGTGAGACGTAGCAGTACGGTTTAATGATGATTGATACAGTTTTCGTCAGGTCTGTACGTTTGTGTTGTTTCTCATTTTATCCTCTTTTGTTACACCTCTTACTCTTCTTGAATACTTCACTACTTTAACTGTGTGTTAACACCCATGTTTCGCAGCCATATGTAAGTATTAGTCGATATATTTTAATTTCGTTCCTTTAGATATATCTTTTTGTTAATAAATTTGGTATTCATGGCATGGTATAGTTTGTTAGTTTTAACTATCCTATTATTAATATCTGCTTCACGTGTTCCGTTTTCGTCTAATTATTTTTACGAGGTAGGTACTGGAAATGTTTAACTTGCTCTATTTTGTCTGTATCTATTCCTACATTCATTTTCTTTTTGTTGTCTCCAATGACCATAACTTTTGCTTTCTTTTTGAATATTTTCATTCTCATGTATACCATTGAGAATTCAATATAAGCGATACTCTATCTGGTGGCGGAAAAGGAACTTTTTCTTTGTACCAAACATTAAATTTATGTAATAAATACAATTAACAATATTTTTATAACTATAAGTGTAATAAAAAAACGAAAAAAAGCTAAAGGCAACGTCTAAACTACAATAAAACAATGGAAATGTTATGTAAAAGATATTTGAGGTTATACGCAATGTAGAAAGAAACACTTCAGTTAACGCTGCAATCCCCAATTGCTGCATTCCACAAATCAATGTTTTCTTGTTGTTTTTTACTTCTATAATGCTATAATTCTTCATTAATGAACAGCGAACTAAAAATAGTCCGTCCGAATTTCGCAATCATCCTGTATATCCGACTACCCTCATATGCAACAAAACAGCTGATAATCGTATTTCATCTGCAGTATATCCTCTAATTGGAGTTTTTTTTGAAAAAAGAATCCAGCTGATGTGTATTAAACAGCTGATATAGAAATGTGGGTCTGTGTCGGAAAACACTTGGTATCACCAAGGTCATATGGGGTCCTTGCAGGTAGAAAAAGTGTACGTTGCCGGTACTAGTATTTAGAATCTCTAGAAGAATATCTTGTTTTTAGACCTAATTTGTCTACCTGTAGTCATTGAAATATACACAGTAGCGTACGTATTTGATATTTCTTAGTATTCGAATGCACTTGACGTAAAATATAATAGAATTTCATGGAAAATATACATTCAACCCGAGTAATTGTAGAACACCATAATCAATCAATAAGGATCATACACATTAGTCTTTATAAATATCATAAAATGCTATGAAAGCGTATAATAATATTAAATTAAATTGTATTTCCTCTCGGATTTCAAATCATGTAACTATTCAGTTGTATAGCGCTTGGCTGGTAAACAAATGATAATTACTATAAGCATTGCTAAACCATGCTTAATCATGTCCGCAATAAAAATCTATCACAATCTAACTCAACCTAAACTAGTCAACAAACTTTACCTTTTCTCATTTTCATGGTTGGAAATTTAATAAGCTCGGATACTTCTTCTACATTTCCCGGTTGTGTGAAACTCTAATTCGGAAGCAATACAGCTCGGTAGCTCTTCACGTAGAGGTACCAGACCGCACCTTGTCCCGACAAGGGATGAACACATACCCCCGTCTCACTGATTAGGACCAGGATACGATTTGTCACACTACCACATACCACCCTGTTTTCACAATGTAGTAGATTAGATTGGCACATCCCATTCCTAAATCACGTAGCTTGTTCTTACTCAACTTCTCATTCTCTCGTTTCCTTGTCCATGATCACTTCCTTCATGTATTCAGCGATTTTAACGTTTTTTCTTGCTTCGTGTTATCATGTTAATTAGGTTTTCCATGCTTGGTGTTTCGCTTACTGCTATATTACAGATTATACGTTCCCTTTCTCACCTTCTACAAAAGAGAAGCGTATTGCTGGAATGTCTATCTTCTTACAGTAGCTCTGGTTGGTATTCTTTTCCTTGACTTTTAAATTGGATCCGCTTCTACTCTGCTCTAAAAAAAAGTGTCCCCTTCATAGAATAAATAGTTGGAAGTCAACTTTCCCCAGAAAACTAATTGGTTATACACAGTTAGATAAGTTTCAGTCTTGTAAGTAATCTTCCATCATAGGAGAAAATATTCATCTTGTATGCTTTTTTATGCTTTTTTATTGCAATATCATAATATATTTTGAATACCATCGGAAGTAAAAACACTACTTGTGAGGTGATTGGGATAATAGATGGAAAATAAAACAATAACATTGAAAAGTCCTTGAAAGAAGTAAAGTCAAATTCAGAAATAATGGAGTATAATCATAAATTCAAACCATATCTAGATGATCGCATGATATTTTTTGGTACTCAGTTATAGTTTACAGCGTTTAATATTTCATAAAGTCCCGACAAGTTTCTTCGCAACATAATCTATAACTTAGAAATTTTTATTTATTTAATTTTATTGCTGAAACCCAATGGTGAGAATAAAGTACGCCAATGCTTAAGTTATAGTCCAGGAAATTACGATGTGGTTAGCTCTCCAATGTGAATTTTTAAAATTTAATTACTATGGGAATGAACATCGGTTTACGACTGTGGGTGTAGAGCAAACGGCAGTAAATTATTTTTCGAAACGTTCGTTTTTCGAATGAATGCTACAGCAAACAATATAACCGACGAATGGTAAAAATATGGTTGCTGTTATATACCTATTACACATAAAACGAACGTTTTGTTGATACAGACTAAAAACTGGTGACTGTATAACCGGCGTTTTAAATAGTTTTTACAAACATATATAGTCGCCAATTAGCAATTCAACATTGCGACAAGTTGCGTCGAAGACCTCAAGAAAACGTTGCCGCAGCCATGTTTCAAACAAATTTTGTCAATCATTCTTGGGTTCTCGGAACGTTTTTTAGGTACCAGTCGGTCGTTTGCAGAACTTGTCTTCGAAACAACTGAACCTAGAGGATTTTCAGTTCTTGAGTAATTATATACATTGTTTATTATTACTTTCTCGGCGAAAACTGTATTACTGTTATAAAAAAAGAAAAGAAAGTTTTGGAACACTGATGAATTGAATGTCTCTGGCCAGACGGACTTCAAAAAGAAATTTTTCCAATGGTATTTGTAGAGTTGGCCTGATGAAGAGGTAAAGTTATCGAATCGAATAAAATCCTATGTTTACTAAAACTCCGCCAAGGAGAAAATCAGGAATGCGCAGACAGAAAATGGATAACATTCAAAATACAAATTGTTGTCCTGTGAGTTTTTAGTGGAGCAGTTAAGTCTATAAGGTCAGTATGTTCAACAAAAAATGTTTTTTTTCTGACAAGAATGACAGTTAAGGTCTACTGTTCAAAACATGAGATTTTGCATGTTTTTTATAGTTGCGAACATCTGTATTGCTTTATTAAAATAATGAATACACCCCCGAAGCGTATATCTTTAAGATTAAAATGACTTTTCAGCTGAATACTCAACATATCCGTGGCCAATAGTTCTAGGAACTCTTGGCATGTCACCATTTCATTTCTGTTATTCAGTCACTAGCTCTGTGAAATGTCAAAGAAAAAAGTAATTAGAAGAATAGAGATACAGCTAATTGGGAATGCTACAAAAAACTAATCAAAAATTGAAATGCACAATTGACCGAATATCAACAAAAATAAATATAACTGACATTTGACATAACTAGTGACTGAATAAAATAAATGAAATGGTGACATGCCAAGAGTTCCTAGAATTGTTGGCCACCGATATGTTGAGTATTCAGCTAAAAAGTCATTTTAAATTTCAAGATATACGCTTCAGGGTTGTATTCATTATTTAAAAAAAACAATACTTATATATGTTCGCAATGATAAAAAACATGCAAAATCTTAGCCTTAACCTTAACTGTCAGAAAAACCACTTTTTTTGGCCACACTGACTGAACTCCTCCATTGCAAATTCTCGGAAAGCGAGGGATTCACATAACTATCCATAGTTTTTTCTTGACCTCTCAACCGTACTGGAAAAAACAGGGATCTGCATGGAACAAAAATTGTCCTATCGCAAAAATGAATACTGGAAATGGATGATAGCTGGTACAAAACGTGGTGTGCAAGAAAATTATTTGATGAAAATAACGGGCCACAGTAATGCATCGTATATCAAACCCTACCTCCAGCTCAATTAGCAGCACTACAACAGAATTATGAATAAAATGCGGCAGTTGGAAGGAAGGCAGGTTTCAAAATATCAGCAGCACAGGTGATACAAGAAGAGGTATAGTGTAACACTAATGTCAATGTGATGACCTTGAATTGTATTACAAATTTTATGTAGGTTAATTTCAATCTCCACTATATCAATTTAAATTACATTTGAAAAGCATTATTTCACAATATTCGAATTTATAAAAAAATTCATCCTCGTCGTTGGGCGGCGTTTTTCTTCAAAGGGATGAAAAATATGGGTCATCATATTAACAATAGTTACACTATACACAAGGCCATGGTGCTGGAGTATTAGTTATAATAATTGCATTTCAAATATTCAGTGATCAGTTATTCTTATGTATCATTTATGTTCCTGTCGTTTTTTATAAATCCAGGTCGTAGAGAAATCATTTTATGCTGTTCATGAAATAATCATCCTGAATATCACTTGTCCATGACAAATAGGGACTATTATTATTCTCTTCAACTACTCTCGAGTAACTTGTATTTTGAAACAATTTAATTTTACCATATAAACCTCAATAATCAAAGATTAACTCCCGAGAGTTAAATCTCCAGGGAGTCACATCAAATTGTGAATATAATAGTCGGCTATTTTTCATACTAAGGAAATGATAATAAATTATAAAATACCCAATACATCAAATATAACAAATGCGTTTTGCGTAAGTAATTTCACAGCTCTCCAAATTTCGGTATTCTTTATTTTGTCACAGAAAATAACGAAATATTATTGTTCATCAAGGCAGAGTTATTATTGTTGCTATAATTTATGAGTGCCATTTATCAAAACAATTTTTTAATTTATCATTCTCTATATTATATTGTTCTTGGCAGAAGAATGTTCTTATACTCTTCAACATATTGTAGTATTAATTAGCTTGAAATAGGGAGTAATAATATGTCAATTCTCGAACAGAAGATGATGTATTTTCAAGATAGCAGCAGCTGCTATAATATATTATATCAAACACTTTCCAGCTACTTGATTTTATTAAAAGATGTGCGACTGATGTTGATGAAATATTCATCTATATAATATCGTTATAATTCACTTAACAATGACTGTACGTTTCACAATAATTGATGGAAGAAATAGAAACACACAGAATACAAAAACTGTATTCCTGACTTTCTCAAATTTTGTGTTAAGCGTGACCGCCATCTTCACTCGCTGTATAGTCCAGATGATCAATTCATTACTGCTGATCACGAACACAAGAAGTCTCATCACCCTTCATTCGGTACAAAGACCTTCCAGATCTGCAAATTTGAGAGCACATTAAAGCCTAATGGTCTCAAATTAAAATTAAGCATGGTGCTCGGAACACACTCGTTGACTATTAATCCCAAGAAGACTGAGATGGGTTTTTTCACATGATAAGAAAATTATCGAGCTTAAGTCCTCCCGTTAACTTCAAAAGCAAATTAAACTACTTTGATGAGGTCAAATACCTTTGTATCACCATCGACAGGATGCTAACATTGAACTCTCATCTGCAAAGCAGAGCAAAAAGATCATACGTGGCTTATAAGGGACATGGGACGTACGTGGAGTCTCTCACCACGTGTGGTCACCTGCAATCATAGAACCTACGTTAAAGCACGGAGCCATTGTAAGGAGACCGAAGTTTCTACAAGCAACAACTATCAACAAATAATATAGCGAATGTCTTGTTAAAACATTACAGGAGCCATGAGAACAGTCCCAATCGCGGCAAATAGGATTAATCACTTGTCTGACCCCTCTGATACGTCGAAGAAGTTACATTGAATGCCATGCTACACATGCACGAAGTAGGTGTTAGCCCCCAAGTACGAATGGATCAATTGAGACCAAGTCTAAGGCGCGATGTGATTACTGAGGCTGGTCACCGGGCACTAGGGCTGCTGCAAACGGTAAGTGAACAGACAACGTGCTGCACCAGGGCTAGTACTAGAGTGCCATGAAAATTTAACTAACGCCCCAGTAGATATAGTATATCAGGTATTAAGTACGGTAAGGGTTGTTTACCGGTCTAAATCAATGATCATATAAGTTTTTTCGAGATACTTACCAACGTGCTGGACTTAAAAACTAGAAGACACAACCTACCGTCCTGACAACCGATGCTGTGAATAAACAAAAAATATCAATCGCGCGAAAACTGTATTATCCTAAGGTGAGTTGGAGGACACGACAGGAGTAAGGGTAACCGCATTCCATATTCTTTTGACAGGTAGTCGGCTAGACTTTCCGGACTCACCGACACCTACGGCCTGACGACTTTGGCTGGGAAGCAGCAACGAAGCAGGAACAGTAGGATCTCTGACTGGCCACTGTCAACAAGGAAAACACATCCATACAATAGACCTAGATGACACAGGATGCGTGAAGAAAAAGATGAAACTGTCAGTCATGTCTTATGAGCAGTGTTAGGTGAATCTTGACCTACAGCGCTTCCAATACAAAGGAGAGATCGCCAAATGACCTGTTCACCTTTCTAGGAAAGACACGAGGCAGGATGGACGACAACGTACGAGGGTAACTTTGTAAGGACGTACAATTGGTAACATGTGGCCTAAGTGCAGTGGGCCTGAGTTTACCCTACTCTACAGAAATAGATCTGTTCGTACAAGCCTCTCACCAACTTTCTGGACCTCACGAAAACCATTTCGGGATTCATAAGAGATTCCAACACAACTTTCAAGGAAATTGAATGGGCAAGTACAATCCAAAACATAACTCAACGTCACAGATGAAATACATAGATAATTACTTCGCAATAAATTATAACAGAATAAACACAAGTAGTGCAGCAATTTGCGCAAATAACAAAAGTCCTTTCAGGAAATGGGAGCAAAATTACAGGCATCAAAAATTAATATCTAATCCACTACCCAACACCCAAATAGCTCACTTGTTTCTGCAGAATTATGTTAGTTTATGGAGACCTATTACGTTACCATTTTTGGTTATTGAGTCGATTATTTCTTGGAGAAGTATTATCGAACGAGAATGTAAATACTATTGTTATTATATATCCTCAAAATGAAGAGCTAATCTGATTAAAGTAATGTCAAATCCGTAGTGTGCCAGTGTCAACTGGACTCTGTAAATTCTTCAGTGTGTTTCATTCTAAACGTGAAAGATTGAGAAATGAATCGACATGCGAATAAAAATATTTGTTCACTTTGTAAATGTTTTAGCGAACTGGAATTCTTAAGTTGGATTTATGATACCAGCTTTCTTAGAAAACTATAAACGAGTATAAAGAAGCATTGACTGGCAGTATTTCAGGTTCAACATAAAAATATAATCTGCAGCGATTCCGACAAAGTAATTTTCTCAATTCGTTTGATTAGGTACATTTTTTCATAGTTGCCGACAACATAAATTACAGGCGAATATGCACCAACAAATACTATTAATAAGTCATAAAACCCAAACAGTATAACTTTAAACATACATAACCATCAGTGTCAGTTTTTGTCGTCCCTTGGAATTTGCCATCAGCAAGTTTTACTTAGAAAACTCCATTTCTCCGTGAAATTCAACTGAATATTTACGAGTTATGAGAATAAGCTGCTTACATTCAAAAGTACGCTATATGTACATGTCTGACTGCATTATATCTATTGTTTATTGTATAAAAGTGGATGCAGTGTTTGTGAGTAATGGATTGTAATATTTGTATAAACTCTAAACTCTGCAGATGTGAAAGAATACTGCTTTGTGTCTGACGTACCCTATTCACAATTCTTGTTTCTTTTAACTTTAGTTTATAGTATCCCGAATATGTCCTAATTGAAATCACTTCAATTTACTACTTTACTTCTTAGTAATTTCTTTTCGTATTGGAATATAATAATATGTGGAGATGAGAAATAAAAACATTTCTGTGAGATGAAAAAGCGAATAAATAACTCTGAATTGGGCTGGATCGGAAGTAGGTATATTTAAATCATTTTATCGCCAACCGTCAGTAAAGCCGTCAATTATCAGATTGATTTCCGGAAGTAAACAAACAGTTTACATTATCCTATACCAATAATGTACTTTATCTGCCTTGCGGCAGGTTAAGTGACATATGCGTCAGGTAAAGTGACATATGCGTCAGGTAAAGTATTTTGACTTTGATATCACTCGATTATTATTATTATTATGATCATTATTATTAATTATTATCTGGCAGTGTCACGCTTCTCCCTATTAATATACCTCAGTTTATTTATTCCGAATTCTGAACAGTTGGCGATAAAATTTTGTATGCACCACGTCAGTAAAGTGTCTTTATCGGACTCGCCTGTTATTCGCCTCGCTCACTTCTCTCGCTCATCTCATAATTTTAGACTCATCCGATAAAGAATCACTTCACTGCCTTGGTACTATAACTATTAAGTTATAGCATGAAGACTTCTCCCACAGAAAGACCAATATCACAATAATGTTCGCTCTTAATCTATTAAGTGTGGTTAGGACGTTGAGTCGAAAATTTGACAACTTGGAATGTGTTGCTTGTAGAGCTATTCTAAAAATTTGAGCAAAATAGATCCATTTCTGGAGAGTTTCATATTTTTTCGGATAACTTTATTATCATTATTTGATCTAAATATATCTAATGTTAGGTGTGCATGAGTATTCTTAATAATCATATTCAACCATATAACTAAACTACACTCATTCAAAAATGGAAAAAATTTCATGGTAACCCCAAAAAATACATTTATGTACGATCGGGCCACAAATTACCTATTTGAGCCTTAATTTGCGGGCGCAATTTGATACTTTTCGGCCCGCCGGGCCATAATGTGCCACCATGCAGGTGTCAAACTGTTGAATAAATACCAGTAAAAAATTTATAATACTTTATTCCAATTTTAATATATTAATTTCAATTTTACATTCTCTACAATTAGATACTAATATAGAAGGTAAATTGTTGCTGTTGGTCGAGGTGTTGGTGTTTGAAAAAGAATAATAATTGATATTTTCTAAAATATTAACATTTTCTGAACAATAGGAACTTAAATTATCACTGCTACTGGCTACGTCCATCCCAATATTTTTTCAGCAGTTATAACCTTCTGTTGGATGGAGTCCTCAATATATCCTTCTGCATTCTGCAACAGAAGAGGACTTCCATCCACCGTGACGTTTCAGGTTGGTAATATCTGCACCGGAATCGGCTAAAAGTGTGGCGGACGAACGGTGTAAGCAGTGGCCAGTATACAAATTTGGATTGGGAAGGGTCAAAAACGTAGCAATTTTCGATGGCAGCATTCCAAAGGTATTTTTTTCCACAGGTGCCATCTCTAAAATACGAAAAATCTTCTGTGGTTTGTATTTGGAGGACGGAAAGCTACATATTCTCGATACAACTCAAGGAAATTCAACTCATTGTTCACGACAGTGAATGTTCTGGTGACTTTCGTTTTGGTTTCTCGCACTTTGCCAATCAAAACAGAGCCACAATCTTCAATATCATCAAGTGTTAAATTCGTCAGTTCTTCTCTGCAACATGCGCCATACACTCCCATCATTAGGGTGACCTGTATAACAATAAAATGTATTAATTTTTTGAAAAAATAATATAGTTTTTCTCTCTGAAATTGTTAGCTTCAACTTTACCTAAAGTAGATATATACCTTAGTCATTAAGTATAATTCATTTGGGGCATTCAGGATAAAAGTTTAAATTTGCTGTTTATTGAGGATTTTCGAGTTTTTCGGTTTTTGATTTTCAGCTCTACGCTTAATGAATGCTATAAGTTTCCCAAATTTGCTGATATTCAAACTCTTCTTAATAATAAGGATGGCTTCCAGCATGGAGTAAATTGTCCAGAGAGTCGATCCTTTATATTTTTTGGATATTTCGCAAAAATACGCTAGTAGCACGTCTTCAGTAACGGAACCATCTACGTTTTGCTCCTTGCACTAATTTGAAAATTTCTTAAATTCTTGCATGTACTTGCTTTTCGACTTTGTTGGTAATAATTCTGATGTGACCTCTGCTACTGACTCTATAATCTTTTCTGGTAGGAATCTTGCATTTTCGCTGGATGAATCCATTTTCACACACAACAATATATTACAGAAATAATTTATTGTTAGTTTGGTTGCTAAGGCCGCAGTTTCTAATGGTAATTCATGCATAGCTGTCTATTATTTTGATTTTGCGGGTGTGTCAAATTTTTACAAACAACCACCAGTTTTGTTGCTTGTTTGACTTTGAAAGCAGGTGCATCTTTAATTTATTCTAATTTTTTTTAAATAATATCTGAATTACATAATTACTCGCGATCGTACATAAAATCTTGTATGTACCACAGGCGCAAATGGTGTTTGCGGCCCATTACGTGGTTCAAGCCCTCGGCTGCGTCTCTTTAATTTTCACGCGGCGGGCCGCAAACACCTTAATTACGCCCTTGTTTCATAAATACCTATTCGTAGTTGAATTTGGAATTTTTACAATAAAAAGACGATGATGTCATTTTTAGTAACTTTCCTGCTCATCAGAATAAATATTAATTTACCAACCGTGAATACAATTATTCATCCTCAACAGCCAGGTCAATTTACAGCGGGTTGGCTAAACTTCAAAACGTTGTCATATCAACAGTTTGCTTTGACGTTTATTGACATTCGATTATCGACTGATATTATTTATTAATTTTTATAACTGATTATTCAGGCAAATCTGCAGTGTGTAGTTGATAAAATGCTGAAGCAGCTGAACAGTAAATGTCAAAAGATGTAACATCTTTGTTGAGCTATTTTGAACGAGAATGCCGAAATGGGGAGCCGCTTCTCCCGCTTACTACTGTAAATGACGTAAGTAATAGTATTCGCTATCAGATTGACTTTTCTAGTTTTCGTTAAGTGAAGAAAAAAACTACGGCTTGGCAGCATCACAATATTTTGTTTCGCAACGTCATCTCCTTTTTATCGTGAATAAACTATAATAGGTCAGTTTTATGGAGACATTTTTCATGCTGGAGAGATAAGAGTCTTGAACAAATACAGGGTGGATGCGGGATGCGGCGATTGCATCAAGACATCGGGGACTTTTCAGTAGACTCATATGAGATACACAACTCCACCATATATTAATTTGTTATATCTCAAAGGGTTTAGGCAGGGCTTTCGTTGAGAGCTCATAGATGGCTTATGTTTTTCCGATACCTCATTCGATAAAAGTTTGAACGATATACAAAATGATGACGTCACACGTTTGAGATCGGTGTTTTAGCTAGGATGGCGGGAAATTGGAACTTAAATTAATTTAAAGCTAAAACTCTGCGTAATGTGATGTAGATGATTATGTGAGAATAAATTTCTTCCATGAATTCGACACAACGCATGCGTCACAAATCACCTACTATTTGACAGCTCGATTACTATTGGAAGTTTCGACATTTGATTGAAAATACTGCGCATGTCCGGTTGCTTCAGGAACAGTATTATAAGTTCAAATTCAATTTTCAAATAAAATTAGTTTTAGCTCATTTAATGTTAAACAAATCCACCTTGAGTGATTGACATCTATCTATTATTATATCGAAAACTGTTATCACAAATTTTTTCAATTCTGATTTATTGTCTGATGTACTATTGAAGAAAATCACCTTGTAAATATGTATAAACATAGGGGAGTGCAATGGAGATAAATTAGTTGAAAGAAACAAATGTCTACTTGAGTTGTCAGATAAGCATCAACACAAGTCAATTGAAATTGAGATTAACTTTATTTTGTTTTCTTTTTTAGACCAGATGTTGGTTCGATAGACAGATACAGCATTTTGTGTCTTCCGGGCCCAGTTTCACAACAGTCACTACTAAATATGTAATACTCTCCTGTTCAAACGCTATTTTATAATCAATCGAGTCTCTGAATATCGATAAGAATATAATACTGAACCACTCAGGCTTGTTAGAATACAAAAAATGCGATGAACAAGGACATCCATTAGTGTTTCCTCAAATTTATAAAATGTGGGCATCTCTTATCCTGAATTTTCCTACTTTACTCAGTAATTCAACAATGATATAGTAACGATAACATATTTTGAAATTCTTATTCACAAAATTCACTGTATTTATTCACTTTTCCAGTTATATTTTTCTTAGTTAATATCTGTACCTGCAAGAGAAAACAAAAGTTTTCATTTTAAAAACATAAATAGATTGTTTCAAGTTGATAATATGAAAACCTTTTTGCTGGTTCCTGACCTGAATAAAATAAAAAACTTCCAGCAGTCATATCCATTATGGAGTGTTAGTAACGACATTAACGAAGTATCAAAACATTTGCCAAACAAAACGGCAGGCACATGACGGAACACTACAAGTATGCGGTCGCTGATATATTTATAAAAGTGCAGGAACCGGTTTTTGTTTTTATTTTTTTATTTATTTTTGGTTCATTTTCACGCAAGTACGGGCGTAAATTTGGCACTTTGGATTGCTTTCTATGTTTAATTATACTTGTAGCGTGTTGTCAGCGGCGTGGTTTACATTTTTTTGAAAACAGCTATTTATCTGTACAATAAATTATCTACTTCGATTATGCAAACTTTAAAATGTATGAAATATATTGAAAAATTATGGGAAATAGTGAAAATTGAAGTGTAAGTTATGTAATTGCCAATTGAATGTTACATACGTTGAATGCCCCAACTTTAAGCATGCAATGGCGAATAATAATTTTAGCAATAAATAAGACTCGGAAAAACTTGGTGTAATTTGTAATGTTCAAAATCTTATTATGTATCTTGAAATGTAATTTTTAATGTTCAAAATCTTATTATGTATCTTGAAAAAACATAAATGTTTTATCCAAATTGGAGAATAATTAAATGTGAACAGTATTGTAGCTAATATTTCTGGAGAATTTTTTAAAAACTTTGTTTTACTGTTCCTTCAACCATGGTAGTTATGAGTGGCAACGATGAATTTCATAAAGTTTTCAAGATACTTATTTCAATAACAGCCATTTGTACCGGTCTAAGTAAAGCTGTATTTGAATTCTAATTACCAATTAAATTAAAATGTTCCTTGCACCATGAGAGTTATTTTCAAGTAAACGTTATAATTAATAGTTAAATCAAATCTACAGAGTAGGTACGGCTTGAGATATAATAATAATTATCAATTGAAATCAATGTCATGCAACATATCAATAAACTGAGGTGATTGGCCATTTCAATAAAATAAGGATGTAATGGATTTTGAAAAAGATGAAGATGGTCTTGGAAATCTCCAAAGTTAACTCATATGCTGGGTCTTTCACAACAGATGGTGGTATTTTGCTCCCAGTAGCAAAATAGTCCTTCCATTTGCAGGCGATTTGCGAGTTTCTTTCTTTTTATTGGTGTACAATCTATAGGTAGATCTGTAGCTGTCTAAGTGAGCTTTAAACCCCCTTTCAATCTTTATCCAGGCCTGTTCCTCATTATTTCAGCTTAATGCGCCTGTTCCCTTTCATCCCATTATGTACTTGTACTTTCTTATTAAATTCAAGCACATTATTCTCTCGTTTTATGACGAATCTGTTGGTTTTCTCTCTTTCCGCTTTTATTGAAAAATACAACCTTTTAATTGGTAATTCTACAAATATAAATATTCAATAGTTGTTATATTTGACAGCACTATCACCACCAAAATTGCTATTATTTAAATTATTCTTAAATGTCAAGATACCACCTTACACCTAACACATAATCCACTAACTAGTACCTCAACCACAAATTGCACAAAACTCTTCACTTTTAATAAATGGTTGAAGTTAATTATGGGAGTCTTAAGCCAAAAGATAACTGTGTGCAGACAACAGTAAGATAGTCTATCAATTTATGTATGTCACAATTTGAACTTAATATTAATATTAATGTGTATATAATATTTCATTCGCGCTCCTTGATAATTAAATGATAAGACTGTGCTGGCACAGTACATAGTATGTACTGTGATGCTGGCTTGTTAATCGTGCAAGTAGAGCTTATGAAGATTGGAAGCATTATTATTTGGTGGTGAATGATGGCCATTATGAACATTTCAATAAAATAGTTATCTCACGTTTTGAGTTCTGCCTGATTTGTCGTTAGTTGTTTTTGTTCAATTTGTTTATTTTGAGTTTTGTAGATACACTACTACATTTTTTAAGGGTAAAAAATAGAGGTTTTATTGCATGAAATATACGTGAATAGAACTTTATATTCAGAGCAAATTTTTTGTAGTTCAGTAAACGAAAAAATTCTCTCTGCTTTTCGACTGGGTACCTACTCTCACCGACGTGAAATTCATCATCCATTCTAGTGAATGGAAAGTATAGATAGTAGTGAAAATAAGTGCGGAATGGATGAAGGATGAAATTTCAAGCAAAACGTTGCCAAGGTAATGAGTTATTCGCGATTGAAAATGTATATTTATTTGCGTGAAGGAAACAACGTTTTTGAGTGGGTTTCACAGAAACCAAGAAATGCTCGCAATTTACAAAAAAAGTGAGGAAAAAATTGAAGCTTAACAAAAGGAAAAGATAAAACTTTGATTTATTGACGAGAGTGCGATAGTCGTCAAGATACGACTGATTGTTGATTATTTGTTAACAGATGGCATAGAATTGACAATATTTAATATCGAATAACTGAAATATTTTGACATTTTTGGAAAAGTTGTGTCGAACATTTTTCAATGTAGATTCAAAAATTTTTCAAATGAAATTAAGTGAAGTGCAATTAAAAAAAATTTGTTTCGCATCAAAAAACGCTGCAAAAACTAATTAATGTGCCATGTGATCTTTACTCATTATCTTATCGAACTCCGGAACAAAATTGCTACTAAATTTTTTTTCCCGTGTCACGAGAACGGTTTCATTTAAATATCTTATTTTACTCTACTGATATCAGTTTTTCTTTTAATAGTCTGTAGTATAATAGTCGCTTTACATGAATATTTTACCTACCTGATTCGCATGTTATGGAGAAAACCTATTGTAAAAATGTCTATAAGGTGTAAAAAATCAATAATTAAGATTTGTATCCTATCCAGCGATCTTTTTCATGCTAGTGAGAACCGCCCGTACCCGCCCATGAATGTGTCCAATGTGTTTTATTATGACGTGCCTTCTTCCAATTATGTTTGCATGCACTTTTAGATGGTTATTTTAAAATTTATGTTGTTTTCTATTATTTAGAACTCTTATTTTTGTAAATTTTTGAATACCTGTATACAAACTTTAATTAATTACCAAATGCCCAAAGAAAAAACGAACAGAAATGGAAACATAAATTAAACTTGCATGGAGTAACGTTGATTTTCAGGGTACACAATTAGGTACCATACAAAATTTTTCAATGCGATGATAGATAGATACAAATATGTCTTAGCAGAATGTTAAAAGTGATTTAAGATCGTTTATAATTTATTATCAATGATTCATTAAATCATCATTAATTTTTGGTGAATTTCTTAGGATGCTAAATAATTTATATGAATACGTACAGGGTTTTTCATTATAGATTACCCACCCACTATTTTCGTTATTTTTAGAAAAAAAAGTTACTTGGTTACAGCTGAATTTTCTTAATATGCTATGAAAAGTTCAGTAGCTTGCAGTTTCAAGCGGGGATACAAAAATAATAGATGTTTTTAAAATATTATACCCTCACCTTATATCGTTTTTGATTTATTTAATGTTGAAAATCTTAGTTCAATAATTACTGTGAATATGAAAAAGATAACATTATTGAAGTAAGCTATGAAAATGACAACTAATACTTATGTTTGATTTTTGACATTTTTCTGATAAAGTGATTGGAATGGTTAACTATACTTCACACTGTAGACCGATGAAAATACCTCACTAACCTGAATATGAGGTGGTTGAAAAAGAGAGATCTTATCAACCGGAATATAACTTCGGAATATAATCACGCGCCAAATCCCGAAGAGGACGCAATCAGGATCGTGAAAGATACTATAAGTTGAATGGCTCCTAAAAAGGTTGCAAATCCAAAAGAAATCAGTGTAACTTCGGAAGAAGAGACTCTAAGTTTTCCTGGCTATGAGGCATCAAGCAGAACAGTGCAGAGGATAGGAAACAAGGAATTTCCCTGTTCTTTGGGATTTCACGATATTTATGAAGTGTAATTGACTGCAAATATTTGAAAACTAACAGGAGTGAAGATTTCTCAGTTTGACATTGAAAAAAAAAGAGAACCGAAATGGACTGCTGATTTTTGAGACTTACAATAATCTCGATTGGATCGAAGAATTTCCGTACTGGGCAGTGGACGGAACTTTCGAAACATGTCCTGCTTTGTTTAGTCAATTATCATAAGTTATAGATGCATCAATTGACTCAAAAGCTGTAACACTGTGTTTGATACACTGGAAACTCTAAATGCTAAACTTAAGCCTGAAACTATACTTGTTGATCAACGTCTATCAACGCAGAGAAAAAGTATTCGTTTCATCTGGCAGAAAACTTATCAAGGGAAATACAACAATATCAATTAAGAAACCAAAGTGCGAAATGCTTCTTGCTCTTATTTATATCTCACAGGTGCAATTTGCATTGTACATCAATCGTATGAATTTTCTTGATGAAATGAAGTCAGCTTGCGACTATTGGGAAGATAATTACGTTTGTGCGAGAATTTATATTATCAATCTCCCATTCAGTGTCAATTTATGGAGTCAATGTGAGCAGATGAAAAAAGATTTGCTAAAAAAAATAATTCTCTTAGAACATAGCACAATTCTTCACAGGAAGATCTAAACTGTAACATGCTCATGATTAATCCATCGAAAAAGGAACAGAGGCGTCCAAGGACAAGGATTTAGAATAAGAAGAGGTCCTGACAATGAATACTTTCAGCTGAAAGACAGCTTGAAAAGATTGTGCTCTCGAAAACGTTGAACAGTATTCACAGTCCGTAGCTCACAAAAAACTTTTTAAAGGATATCTTGACTGGCGTTATTTAGTCACCACTTCGTACCGAGGTTATATTGTCCGCCGCTGTTTTTGTTCACCTTTATTTTTGGGCGACGCTATTTTGACTGACGCTGCGTCAACCTTGCGCTGTTTCGTAGCGATATTTTGTCCAGTACTATTTCGATTGACGCTATTCTGCTACAGAGCCCCTGGTCAGTCAATTCGCAGAATTTTATAGGGGATAGCTGTGCACCAAAGTGGTGCACATAGCAGTTTATTGCAAAAACTTAAAACATATCATTACCGGAACAGCACTCAAAACTAATTTTCCGTTTAGTTATTGATACTAAGAAGAATGTGGAAGCCATGAGATTGTTTTTAGATGGTATTTAATAAATCATAGAAAACTGGAAGAATGACAATCCTGTAAAAGCTCGTGTAAAAGTATGATGACTTACATCATTCACCCGTAAATAAAATAGGTGTGGATAATGAACAGGTCACATAACATCGATAAATAGGACTTTTATTGAAGGTAACTCATATACGAACCAGTTAGGGTCCGATGAAAAGAGTAGCAGCCCTTTTACCCTAAGACTCACCTCTAAACCTCTTTGTTGAACCTAGTCAGCTGCTTGAAGGATTATTTGCAGTCCCAAACTGTTTTAGAATCATATTATTTGGACTAAGAGCCTTTGAAGCAGCTTATTATCAGGCGCAATAAATTTCCTGACTGAAACTAGACATTTAAAACGAAATCTTGGGCACAAAATGTATCCTATTTTGGTCATAAAACGTGAAAAGACCTTACTTAGTCTACAAAAAAAAAACATTGACATCAACATATCATTCCAAATGCATGATGTATGTATTAATTTTGCAATAACCCGAAGCAACATAGAATTTTTTCAAACAGAATGTTATACCAAAACACCACAGATATCTGATCTACCCTGTTCATAGGTTCTTAAATATTTTAGACGGTACGAATAGCTACATTATCAAGTTATTTTTTCACACACATCCCAATAAATCATATATTGAAATTATTTTTTTATAAAATTGTACGAGCAGAATGGGGTGTGGCACATGAAAGAATAACACTGATAAATTATTCATCTTTAGCGATGTATCTGTTACGCTCCAGTGGAAATCATTTGATTTTTTTTCGCAAACGATGCAAAATTTTCGTTTGAGTTTTATCGATCATTCTTCTTGAATGAAAGACGTAGAGCTAATAAATAAATTAGAGTTTACAGGGTGGATTTCTTCATTTACTTGCTACGATTACAAAATATAGTACAAACCCACACCGAATAAATGTTTGAAAAATTTCCAATTTGACTGTTGATAGAGATATCATAACGTTTGAGTATAGAATCATCGTCATCAGCATCGGAATATTTTTGTTTTGTTTCTTACGTTTCGAATAACAAAATGATTTCATTGATTACTATTACCGACTACCACATTTTTTTAATGTTAGTTATTGCAATAAGCTTGGAAGCAATAACAATTTCCAATCAAAAGAAGGAAGTTCACTTCCTCGAAAAACGATCTCCATTTTCAACCCACGGTGTGAAAATTTCGTGACAAGTGAAATCATCAATTACCTACTTAAATCATTGGTACTAATAAACTTGTCCAACCAGCTTTTCCACTCTGTATAATAAGTCTCAATAATATACTTCTATGGTTAATAGATATATTCCAGCAACTAATTGCAATTTCAATAATCTGACATTATAAAATTCCATTTCTTTTGGGCATGAATTATTCTAACAATAGTAAATTATAGACCAAGGTGGTGAAGACTATTTTTGTTGGTCGAGCACCAAAATTATTTAGCAAGGGGCATTGCCCCGAGCGTAATAAGGTGCAAGGCATATAAAAAAAATGTTCACCACCATGGTTAATATGCAATTTTTTCCAATACGAAATTTGAAAATAATTCTGAGAAGCATTTACCTTGTCGTCTGACTGACAAGTACACTGTTTTCGATATATTAGCAGATATCATCAGTCATCTTTGGTTGTGGGCGAATTTTAAACTAGATCTTAATGGGTAATTCCAAGCAGCGAATATATTGAAGACAATCTCCTGGGTATACACAATCATGTTGCACAAGTTTTTTTTGAACTACTATCCCTGAATTCTCATAATATTTGAATTTGTCCATTATTGACCAAGATTGATAATAGAAAAAATTATTAACCACTAATTAAAGAAATTTAACTTCTCAGTTCACTAGGAGAGCAATAATTGTTAACTTCACAGCTTGTAGTGGGAAAAAGTAATTATTTATTGATAACCAATGGCATCCCAGATTTCATATTTAATTGGAAATATCCATTTGAATTTTAGCGAATAGGAATAAATACATACCATGAGAAAATCTCATTCAAGGTAAACTTAATTGGGTAAAACTCTACAAATTATTTTATCATGGAGTCTTTTGTATGCAGACGATTCATTATAAAATATTCATAGCAGCAGAATTAGAAGTTGAAAAAAAAGTGAAACTGTGCATAGAACAATGGTGACCCAGTCTGAAGTATCTAACGAAAGACTAAGGGTTACGAAGATATGAAAAAGAAATTGATGCAACTTTTTTCATTCTCATCTACCTTCAGATACTTGAAGCAATGACTCTCGACCAGACATTCCCCTTTACTTATCTTTTCATATAAAACAGTGAAAATAACAAAAATATAGCTCATTGACGTGCTTGAAGTTTACTTAAAAGAGGGTTTAATAAATTGTGAAAAAGTTGAAAAGTAATGGCGTCTCTATGACATCACACAGACGCCTCGCTACGCTCTCTTGTGCATCTAATAGTTTTGGGCTGATAAAGCGCTTCCTGCATGTGTAGCACACAATTGTTTTTCACCTACCAAATAAACAAAAATTTTTTTAGAACCTAAGGGCGTAAATTCATGACGAAACTACTTTTTTCCCTCCATCTTTCACTTGATGACTTTGACGTTTCACGTGAATTTTTAAATGAAACGCCAGTGTATGTCGAAGATTTCTGTTATCTATTTCCATTCTTTGGTTTATTCGGTAGGGAAAATGTGTCACACATTTTCTACCCTTGTGCTACAATACGCTATTATGTAAGTTTTGCAATTGTTATTTCAGATGAAAAGGGCAAGTGTTGTAACAGCCACCACAACTCTGATGAATCAGATAAATCAATTTTAATTACAACAGGTTCTGTAGTAGGAAAATAATTACATCCATCGACTCCGCAAATCGGTGAAGAAAAAGACAGATATCAATCATTTTTGAGAAAATTGCGAATGAATTTATTAACATGTAGATAATGCTTTGGAATCAATAATTAATTTACTTAGCGTACTACGGAAACGTATTAAGGTTGAATCGTCAAAATTGACGCATATACATTTAAGTAAAATGATATGTGGTGATGAATTTTCCATTTCCGGGGCACATCTAGAGCTGGTTGAGGAAGTTAATACTGCTTTATTAGGATTCCAAAATAATCAACAGAAATATAAATGTCTTAGAGACAAGAGTAAAAACAAGAGTTCTTCATCAGAATATTTTGTAATGGCATACTTTCTAGATCTTTCTTGCAGCATAATGGGCCAAGTATTCCATGTTGAATGAATTGTTGCCTATATAGACGATAAATATATATCTACATTCTCAAAAATTTATTCTCTCTTGAAACGACAAGCTCAACGTTATAGGGTAGAGAAATGAATATTTTAATGGAGAAAGGAATTGAAAAATTCATTCAGGAAGCTCTAGATGGAGAAAATTCAATGAGTATGGTGTAATGTTTTTATTTTTACTTAGATTAACTTAAATATTTGGTATACTTATAGATATGGAAATATCCAAAATGTGGGTGAATGTCGACGATAGTATGAACGATCGACCATTATAACTTTTTTCTTCGTGTAAAAGATTCTTTCCACCGATCTGACATAAGATACACCTAAACTTGTTACACTTACTAAGGGGATGTCTAGCCATTGTACAAAAATGATTCCAGGGTTCTTATCCAATACATGTTGAATTGTGTACCATGATTGTTGCAGGAATGCAATTCTTTTTCACATTTGCCATGGCAGCATATTTTTCACCCAAAAAGACTCATAACCTTAAAAATATTTTCCACATGAATATTATGTGGAAAATTGGCATGTTTCAGTTCCTCTGGAATATTAACCTCTGGTCAAGCAGCTTCACACGATAGCAAATCATATTTTTTGTAGCCTAGAAGATTTTTTATTGGTGGAGGTCGAAATTTATCAAGCAGACATATGAAGAACTCAAACATTACGTTTTATAGCCAAAGCAGCTTTCCAAGCATGAACTGCTTGGCATCCTTGACGATCATAGATCATAGATCCATCAAAAACAAAGTAATGGAGGCACAAAGTTTTATAAGCATTGATTTTTTATCTTATACCCAAAAGGCTTTTAAGCATGAAATTATTGATGATTTGCAGGATACTGAGGAAATGGCGGAAAACACGTCATGAAGCTTTACCGATAAAGAGAAGAGATTCTTTCGAATTGACGGATCCACAACTATTGGAATTACACAGAATGGAGGAATAATCCGCCAGTGTAATCCTTTATTTGGTAGACACATTCTCAGAAAAGCCTCCCAGAACATCAGCAATTAGTGAGAATACAAAAATGCTTGTTGCCTTGAACTTCTCCATTTACGATAGCTATCAACTAACGACAGCAATAAAAAGTGTACCCTGATTGTTTCTACTGCAATTACATGAAGGATGAAGTCAGGAAATGCAATATGAAAATGAACCCAAACGTAATCTTTTCCTTTCACGAGCTTTTCAAACTACCCTACAATATACGTCACCTACAAAGTGACACAGAAGATCTACAAATATGATCACCAGTGCAAATGAACAAGTAATGTTCGATTCTTTATTCGGGTGAAATCATTCATACGAACAAAATCCATTCGACGTTCTCGCGAATAGTCAAGCACTGAAAAATCTGGGTCTCGATATCCAATCCACGAAGAACACTTACTCCAGTCACTAGTCATAAAATTGATGGATTAATTATTTTTAAGCCTTCGACCTTTAAATTTTCTCACCTCACGGGTCTTATAACAGCCGTGTCTCTTCAGAGGCAGATATCCAGACTAGCTGGAGCCCAAGTACTCGAGTTCAATAACCCTTCATATACTCATAAAGAAAGATGGAGGTCAAGAGACAATGGTAATATAATGGACATTCTGGAATGTAAATTTGATTATACTATTAATAAAAAAGTGTTACTTTTCCACTCCCGACTGCAGTTGTATAAACTGCGCGGAGCGAAAGTTATTTCATCATTAAAAAAAAATATATAATAATAATAAATGCTACTGAAAGTGAAAGGGTTTATGCCAGATACTGTAACATTCAGAAAATGTAGAAAAATAATAACTCGATTAACAGATGATCTTTCAATCAGAAGCCAGTTATAAAAGCAACGTGATACATTATTATTATTACTATTATTAGGTACTCATTTCATTCCAACCAATTTTCATACAAATGCATTCACGCGCTTGAATATTCTCCTTCCTTTCTATAAACCAGTACTTTATTTATCTTATATTGATAATTTGATCGGGAATATATGGTAGACCGAATAAAAGGGTCGAAGAAAATGGGGATAAACTGTCCTTAGCCCTACCCATTAGTCCGCCATTATACAGGCTCCAGTAAACTATTTCCCTTATACATATTTCAACATCATATTTCGAAACATGCGGCTTCTGCTTCAAAAGCCCTTCTGATTTAGTGAAGAGATAAGGAAAAGCGGAAAAACAAGGAATAAAACAAATCCCTTTTGTACGTAGTCCTGATTGAAATGTTCCAAACCCGAGGATGGCGTCGCGACTGAAGACTTTTAAAAAAATATTTTTTCTTTGAGGCACACATTTTTTTGTTGCCTTCTTTTCTCGCTATTTTGAGAGATGAGTGTAGACGAAAATCATTGTGAGTCATCATGAGTTAGATAGAGTTGTATATCATTTTTGTTTGTGTTTTTATAAAGCGGAATGGACTTCTCGTCGCTACAATACGGTTGGACTACTTTGATATTTACGTTACGTTATAAATCCAGTTTGATAGCTTTTCACGAAAATTTTTTTGCAATCCACAACTTCGGAAGGTATTCAACATTATTGGAATATCGATCTTTATTTCGTTAAACAGTTTTTGGAAAAGTTTTAACATCAAATTCATAAAAATGAGAAAAGTTTAATGTAGAAAGTATGCTGGAAGATATTGAGGAGGCTATCTCAAATCCTACAGTCAAAGTGAGGCGTACTTCTTCGGTACAATGAGATCGCCTCTCTTCTGAGACGCCCAAAATTTCCTAATGGAAGGTGTACCTCACAGTACATCTGTATTCATGGTCCGTGCCTTCCATGAGTAGCTTTGGCTAAGAATGAGAAATAAGGTATTAGACACACTCGTTTCAGTATAAAAACTGTGAAACATAAAGGTCTTCTTTTTCCTTTCATTTAACATAGAACACCATACTATCGATGGTTCTCGTACCAACGCAGCAAAATTTGATACAATTTCATAAATTATCTAACCATTAGTTAAATAATGATTGTGAAACAAGTTCTAATGGTTAGTGTCACGATTAAATCTACCACCGATTGTGGAATTAGTTGTTTAAAGTCAAACGGGGTTAGTATATCTACAAGATGAAGCCTGGGAAGTAGTTGCTGCTTTTTAGTTGAATGGTCACTGTTTTTGAAAAATATTTTTCAAAACTTATGGAGCGTTAGAATAATTATTATTGCGCGATATTAACAGAATATAACTTAAACTACCGTCAAACTATAACAAACTATAAAACGCGAATGAAAACGATAAACCAACACATAAGCAGTTCTGATTAAATTGTCTGATTTTGACAACATTAGTCTGGCATCCCAGGACACGGCAGCTAACTTTTGGACCGTATAGCCTCCCCCGATATATGATTAATTATTCCATTTACACTTTGGATATTTAGATTTTGTTTAGTGGCAAGAATTGTTACTACCAAATGTCAAAATTGCAAATTTATCGTAAATGAACTATATACTAGATTTTGGTGATTCGCGAACGAGCTAGGTCGGAATAGCGTTCTCGATGTTAATTTATGTTTAATGTTAAGTAGATATTTTTCGTAATGGAATTTTTCAGGTTGTATGTTCGTGAGTATTTATTGTTTCCAATCTTAAAATTTCCACTGGTTTGACCAGAATAGACAGCATCACATTCTGAGTATTCAAGTTTACATGTCTGAAGTCCGGATTATCAGTTGCAGATGAAGTTCCAGTTGGCTTTTTGAGATATTTTTTACCCACAAGTTCATCAACAGTCCAGTGAAGGATGCTGGTAATAGTGATGGATAAATATTACAGACTTGATAGTTTGTTTACTTCACCATAGATAATTAGATAGTGGCTACTGCAACTGTTCTTCTCTCTATCTGCTTCCACGCCTCTTCTTTGGATATCCAGGTTGTACTATCTGCTCTTTCATTCTCAATTACATTCAGGTTTTTCAATATTATCCTCAATTTCATCAAAATGAATTGAGCTTTTGCAATAAACACGATTCACAAGTACAGGCTGGCATCAAAATTAATTTAAAAGGTTCTGATATCAATGATGTCAGTCCTAAAATTCCTGTTCTCTTGTATACCAGTTATCTGACTTATCTGCCAGTTGCAACTCACCCTTCAACTATTAGATACGAGTTTTTCTGTTGTCGTTCAATCCGTCCTTCCATACTTACTCTTAGTCAAGAGGTATCTTACAAAATTGCAATTGATAAACCTTCACTTCTTGAGTAAGAGTTTTCCTGGGGTTCCTTTACCATTACATAGTTATAACGGTAAACTCTTTCGAAAGTGGTTGTAAATTAACCTGACGCCATCATATTTAACGTTTTCACTATTATAACTGTTCCAATAAAGATAAGGATTCAAAATTTCACATATGTCACTAACCATTCAACTATCCGTGGATAATCGAATTATCGTAACAGTTCCGAGAAAGATACCAGAAAACGTCAACTCTTCCATTCACAATTAAGCGATCCTCCGACCAAATTTCCAAACACATGAATTTTTACGGGCGCATCAAAAATGGAAACAATTAAAACAGCAACTGAAAATGTGTACTTTCTCCTTTATATGCAGTAGATATTATTGTTAATTTTACTTTAAAGGGTGGGTAAAAAGTAAAGATGTTTGGATAAATAATCACAATTATTGTGTATGTGTTTTCCAAATGTGGTTTAAAATCAACTAATAATCCGGCGCTATAATATACAAAAACAATTCCAAAAACTCAGTTGAAATTGGAGAAGTTTATATTTCCACAAAGATCAAGTCAGAATTGAAGTTTTTCAGTTCCTCAGCAAGCAATAAAATGCTAAAAATTCAACTCCCATACAGTTCTAAAGCTCATTTAAGAAACATGATATCGTCGCTCTGGAAGTCTATCGACGTAACTGAACTACTGAAAAAGTAATTTTACAGGAGGTACGAAAAATTTATAACACTGTGTGGTTGATGGTAGAGGCGTATGGAAGAGTGTTTTTTTTCTTGTGCCATATTTTCATGTGCTCTCCAATTTCTTGCAGTTTTTATTGAATTTCACATTTTTTGCGTTGAAAACGGAAGGCAGAAGGTTGTACCAATGTGCTTTCTAAGGGTTTTCAGAAAAAAAGTTATCAGTTTATAAGATGGTGTTGACGTAGGTACCAAGCATGCACACTTTTTATTCCGGAATAATAAAAATTTCTCATGGCGTGACACTTTTTGTATTCATTAGTTGTACCGTATGTTTGGAATGTGTGTATAGTCAACTTTATAACATCACTAAATAGTTCACAGTTTTATATCAACCTTGGATGTGATGGAATCGACCAATTAAGAGGACAGCACTTTAAGAATAGTGTTTCACAAACGATATATTATGAAATGTCAGTTTGTTGAGAACCAAAGCGGAAAAGTTTTAAGCTTTAGTGAGTGAATCGCTTGATTGTAGTGAATGGAAAGGCAAAAGGCATATTTCTATTATTGCGAAGCTGTTTCTGGATAATTGTTTCTTCAACTTTAAGTGTTCTAATGTTAATCAAAACTGATCTTGATAGCTGATGAATTTCAGGACTAGTTATTCATTCTTCTGATAATCATTTATCAACTCGCTTTTTTTCTGTGGCCAGTATGACACGATTGTGCACCATTCGCGTACGCAAAATGATTGCTTTTTATTTCACAATCGGATAGATTTTGGTTTTGCATCAACTGAAGAGCCTCTGCTATGTTCTGAAATCGAACAATTTATAATATTCTTCAATACTGCTGGTAAAACTGCGTTCTAGAGAGTCAGTTTTATTCCTATAAAACGCTTTCAATTGTATAAAATATAACCAGATTCATTCATTATTCAGAATTTTGTTCCGCAGAAACAATTTGAAGTTCACCCTATGTCTATATATGTTTGTGCTTCGATCTCGCAAACAGAGTTATTCCTAGATATTCCTCATTATCATCCAACGGAAATTATTATTTATTTGTGATTGTTGCATAATTTGAAGACTAGAAGTTATTATCGCTATTCAATAATGAGGATTTTTTTATTTCAGAGCCTGAACAGTACCAAACAAAAGCGAGACACTGTAAAAAGAATCAATAATATATGTAACTAGTGTGTAAAGTAGCCTTTTTTTAACGAATATGAATGTGAATTACATGAGTCTAAAAAAAGGCCTTCACACACGAATTGCATACAATATTTTTTGTACTATCGAAAACTTTATCAAAATACAGAAGCTTAGGTAATATGCCACTAGAACATTTTCGGAATATTTTATTAATCTATTTTTCCCACACTATTTTCGAAGTAATCCTCTGAGAGAACCATCTTTGTGATTATGATAATATAAAATAACATCATAGTGTCCTAAAAATATTCAATACTCAATCAAAATACAATTGATTACCTTAGGTATAGTCGGAAGATCTCAATTAAAATTTCAAATGTTAGACTAAATTCACAAAGAAATGTCAGTCACTCACCGCCAACTTAAACCTATTCAGATACCTATAACTACATACATATTGGAACTTTTTTTTCAGTAGTGCGTGAAGAAAAACTCCTTACGCACTCGAAAGTGTGTCTAAAGTAGGAACCTACTTCACACACGGTAGTAGAAAAGATCCATATCCAATGGAGCGTGTCACCCATAAGTATCGAAAAAAAATATTATTATTCTAACGCTTTATGAAGCTTTTGAAAATATTTCTCCAAAAAAAGTAAGCATTCAAACAAGAAAAAACAACACCAATAATTCTGGTCTCAATTAGAAGGGACAACATAATAATTATAATGGTCTTGGTGTATTTGAAGCTTATCAGTATCCAGTAGAAGTCTGTCCTAGACCTATGAAAGACTCATCTTGTACTGAAGTAGACAATAAAATCACAATCAATACATGTCTCCCAGTAACGGGAATGTTGAAGTTGTGACGATAGCGACATCTTCACATGAAATTGAACAACAAAATTTGAAATATTTGTTACAGTTTTCTGTGATATTATAAATATCAATAAAATCCCCAAAAGTGGCCGTGACTCCCAAAAAAACTTCCGAACATCGACCATGATATACGTGCCTCTTTGATAACGAAGACGGAGGCCTATGCAATGACTCTGCTACTATCTAAGCGATTCATAGCTTCTGGAGTATTCACAGAAGCTGAAAGGAAATAAAGCTCTTTCTACTTAACTCTTTGAAAATACAATTGAACAAGACAACGAGAGCAGGAGACTAAAACAATTTGACTCTAGGTTGACTAGTATGAATTTTTATTTATAATCATTTATCATTCATTATCGAAAGAGGGGAATCCATGCCTTGTTCACTTTTGTTGACACCCAATTAGTCCATTTAATGAAGTCCTGATGGAGTTACCATGTCTGTTCGCTGAATCTTTTCCCATGTATGAAATAATTCACATACTACTTTTTGTATTCCGTCTCTTTCCTACTCACAGAATCTTAATCCCCGAAATGGAACCGTTTGTTCCATTACAGCGTAATATAACAAACAGAGATAGCCATATGATGAATGTCGGCGATACGTTTAACGCGAATTAGTACTTTGACGTCGTTGACAGCCAAAGACTTTGTTTACATTTTTATTTTACATTTTTATTCACCTTTTCGCCCCTTGCATATAAATTTATTTCAAAAACAGTTGTTATAACGACTAACTTTTACCTTAGTGTTCAAATTATTGAGGTAAGTAAATATTATTTCTTATTATTTACTTCGCAATGAAAACTAACCTTAAATTGACATTTCAATATGATTCTGGATAGAATTCCATCAAACTAAATTATATGAAACATATTTTGCTTCCACCAATGTAGAAAATATTGACTTTATTTTCTGAAAGACCAGAACTATTTATGAATGATTTTTATTTTTAGAATATGCCTGGAAAGAGGTTGAATTCGCAAGCACAGGAGCTGGTCCTAAATGTGTTGGAGTATTTTGAGTTGGAAAAAAGAAATGGAGGACCTTTGGAACCACTTTCATGTGTTCAAGAGGTAACATAAATACTTAAGTGCATGTTTGTTTAGGAATATACTTATTATTAATAATTTTTTTCATGTTAGAGGGTAGCTGCTGCTTTGAAAATATCTCGCCGGACAGTATATGCTATAAAAACAAGAAAGGAAAATAATCCAATACTTTCAAGCCCAGGCAAAACCAGAACTCGTTCTAAATCTAAGACAACTGATCTACCTGAGGGAGCTAAGTTGGCAGTACGGAATACATTATACGATATGTACCAACAAAGTAAATATTATTTATTTATTATTTAATTAAAGTCTTTTGGTAAAATGTAGGTGTAGGTATTTTGTAATGAGTATATTCAAATCATAGTATATTAAAGAAAACTTAAGGAAGGTATTTGTATAGATTTTAGTAGTTTTGCGATTACATTACAAATTCAATTTAAATATTAAATTTATCTTATTTTTTAACAGTCAGGGCTGAAACATTGATGGAATGAGCAATCAAAATATCATTAAAAATATATTATATAGTATTAGTTGAAATTGAATCTACTATAATTTTTGTTTTAGAGAAGCATGTTACTTTGACTACATTAAATTGTGAATTAAGGGACAGAGAAATTGTATCTATTGGCAAAACATCTCTAAGCATTTTGTTGAAATCATTGGGATTCAAATATAACAAAGATGACAATCGAAGAGCTTTAATGGAGCGAACCAGTATTGCAGCCTTGAGAGCCAATTTTCTGCGTGAATATATGGTAAACCTCTCAAGTACTCACCCAAGAGAACTTGTATTTTTGGATGAGACATGGATCTATTCAAAAGGCAATAAAACATATTCTTGGCAAGACAACAGCACTAAAAGTGTACGTAAACCAGATGGTTATGATGGAAAACGTTTCATAATTGTTCATGCTGGTTCTACCAAAGGTTTTGTCTCTGAAGCAAGTCTAGTATTCTGTTCAAAATCTAAAGTAGCTGACTACCATGGAGAAATGAACAATGAAATTTTCATGGAATGGATGAGTACTAAATTAATTCCCAGCCTAGAAGAGCCATCTCTAATTGTTATGGATAATGCTCCATATCATAGTGTCCTTTTAGAAAAGCAACCTTCTACTATATCGACAAAAAATGAGATTGTTACATGGTTGACAACAAACAACATTAAGTTTGATACAAAACTTACAAAACCTGAACTGCTACAAATTGCAAAAATGAATAGAAAAGTAAATGTGTATAAAATTGATGAGTTACTACGAGAACATGGTCATGAAGTGCTGAGACTACCACCATATCATTGTGAATTTAATGCTATTGAATTGATTTGGGCTAATTGCAAGTCATATTACAATAAATATATTGGTAGAGATGGATATTCAGATAGTTCTGTTATAAATATGTGGAAAGAGGCACTGGATCAATGTGATCAACAAATTTGGGAAAAATGTGTTAGACATACTCATGAAATTATAGAAAAGTGGTATGTCCGAGAGCAGAATATAGTTGATTTTAGCATTCAACCTATAACCATCGAAATAAATACTGGTGATAGTTCTGATTCTGACTATGAGGAAGATTAAATAATATATATATACAAAGACAGGAATATTAGGGAAACAGCAAAATTGTAAAAATTTACTCTTTCTTACATCATTTTCCAATCTTTTGGAATATCTTTATTTCCATTTTCAAGGATAGCATTTGAGATTGTATCACAAGTTGTTTTAAATGGTAAATACATCTAACAATAATTTTGATTTCCCCAATATTCCTGTCCTTGTACATTATTATTCGGCAAATATATACTGTAACTATATTCAAATGAGTTTTAAATATATATATTTAAAATATTTATTTTTTATTTTCACATCCTAGAATATTTTTATTTTCCATTGTTGAACCGTATGGGTGGGACGGCCCAATAGTAATGGTTGCCAGCCATAACCCTAAAAGGGCAATCTGATTTGCAAAGTTTCTACCTAGGAAATTGTTATTAATACTAATTCTTGTGCAAGTAACCCCATAAAATTTCAAATGTTAGACTAAATTCACAAAGAAATGTCAGTCACTCACCGCCAACTTAAACCTATTCAGATACCTATAACTACATACATATTGGAACTTTTTTTTCAGTAGTGCGTGAAGAAAAACTCCTTACGCACTCGAAAGTGTGTCTAAAGTAGGAACCTACTTCACACACGGTAGTAGAAAAGATCCATATCCAATGGAGCGTGTCACCCATAAGTATCGAAAAAAAATATTATTATTCTAACGCTTTATGAAGCTTTTGAAAATATTTCTCCAAAAAAAGTAAGCATTCAAACAAGAAAAAACAACACCAATAATTCTGGTCTCAATTAGAAGGGACAACATAATAATTATAATGGTCTTGGTGTATTTGAAGCTTATCAGTATCCAGTAGAAGTCTGTCCTAGACCTATGAAAGACTCATCTTGTACTGAAGTAGACAATAAAATCACAATCAATACATGTCTCCCAGTAACGGGAATGTTGAAGTTGTGACGATAGCGACATCTTCACATGAAATTGAACAACAAAATTTGAAATATTTGTTACAGTTTTCTGTGATATTATAAATATCAATAAAATCCCCAAAAGTGGCCGTGACTCCCAAAAAAACTTCCGAACATCGACCATGATATACGTGCCTCTTTGATAACGAAGACGGAGGCCTATGCAATGACTCTGCTACTATCTAAGCGATTCATAGCTTCTGGAGTATTCACAGAAGCTGAAAGGAAATAAAGCTCTTTCTACTTAACTCTTTGAAAATACAATTGAACAAGACAACGAGAGCAGGAGACTAAAACAATTTGACTCTAGGTTGACTAGTATGAATTTTTATTTATAATCATTTATCATTCATTATCGAAAGAGGGGAATCCATGCCTTGTTCACTTTTGTTGACACCCAATTAGTCCATTTAATGAAGTCCTGATGGAGTTACCATGTCTGTTCGCTGAATCTTTTCCCATGTATGAAATAATTCACATACTACTTTTTGTATTCCGTCTCTTTCCTACTCACAGAATCTTAATCCCCGAAATGGAACCGTTTGTTCCATTACAGCGTAATATAACAAACAGAGATAGCCATATGATGAATGTCGGCGATACGTTTAACGCGAATTAGTACTTTGACGTCGTTGACAGCCAAAGACTTTGTTTACATTTTTATTTTACATTTTTATTCACCTTTTCGCCCCTTGCATATAAATTTATTTCAAAAACAGTTGTTATAACGACTAACTTTTACCTTAGTGTTCAAATTATTGAGGTAAGTAAATATTATTTCTTATTATTTACTTCGCAATGAAAACTAACCTTAAATTGACATTTCAATATGATTCTGGATAGAATTCCATCAAACTAAATTATATGAAACATATTTTGCTTCCACCAATGTAGAAAATATTGACTTTATTTTCTGAAAGACCAGAACTATTTATGAATGATTTTTATTTTTAGAATATGCCTGGAAAGAGGTTGAATTCGCAAGCACAGGAGCTGGTCCTAAATGTGTTGGAGTATTTTGAGTTGGAAAAAAGAAATGGAGGACCTTTGGAACCACTTTCATGTGTTCAAGAGGTAACATAAATACTTAAGTGCATGTTTGTTTAGGAATATACTTATTATTAATAATTTTTTTCATGTTAGAGGGTAGCTGCTGCTTTGAAAATATCTCGCCGGACAGTATATGCTATAAAAACAAGAAAGGAAAATAATCCAATACTTTCAAGCCCAGGCAAAACCAGAACTCGTTCTAAATCTAAGACAACTGATCTACCTGAGGGAGCTAAGTTGGCAGTACGGAATACATTATACGATATGTACCAACAAAGTAAATATTATTTATTTATTATTTAATTAAAGTCTTTTGGTAAAATGTAGGTGTAGGTATTTTGTAATGAGTATATTCAAATCATAGTATATTAAAGAAAACTTAAGGAAGGTATTTGTATAGATTTTAGTAGTTTTGCGATTACATTACAAATTCAATTTAAATATTAAATTTATCTTATTTTTTAACAGTCAGGGCTGAAACATTGATGGAATGAGCAATCAAAATATCATTAAAAATATATTATATAGTATTAGTTGAAATTGGATCTACTATAATTTTTGTTTTAGAGAAGCATGTTACTTTGACTACATTAAATTGTGAATTAAGGGACAGAGAAATTGTATCTATTGGCAAAACATCTCTAAGCATTTTGTTGAAATCATTGGGATTCAAATATAACAAAGATGACAATCGAAGAGCTTTAATGGAGCGAACCAGTATTGCAGCCTTGAGAGCCAATTTTCTGCGTGAATATATGGTAAACCTCTCAAGTACTCACCCAAGAGAACTTGTATTTTTGGATGAGACATGGATCTATTCAAAAGGCAATAAAACATATTCTTGGCAAGACAACAGCACTAAAAGTGTACGTAAACCAGATGGTTATGATGGAAAACGTTTCATAATTGTTCATGCTGGTTCTACCAAAGGTTTTGTCTCTGAAGCAAGTCTAGTATTCTGTTCAAAATCTAAAGTAGCTGACTACCATGGAGAAATGAACAATGAAATTTTCATGGAATGGATGAGTACTAAATTAATTCCCAGCCTAGAAGAGCCATCTCTAATTGTTATGGATAATGCTCCATATCATAGTGTCCTTTTAGAAAAGCAACCTTCTACTATATCGACAAAAAATGAGATTGTTACATGGTTGACAACAAACAACATTAAGTTTGATACAAAACTTACAAAACCTGAACTGCTACAAATTGCAAAAATGAATAGAAAAGTAAATGTGTATAAAATTGATGAGTTACTACGAGAACATGGTCATGAAGTGCTGAGACTACCACCATATCATTGTGAATTTAATGCTATTGAATTGATTTGGGCTAATTGCAAGTCATATTACAATAAATATATTGGTAGAGATGGATATTCAGATAGTTCTGTTATAAATATGTGGAAAGAGGCACTGGATCAATGTGATCAACAAATTTGGGAAAAATGTGTTAGACATACTCATGAAATTATAGAAAAGTGGTATGTCCGAGAGCAGAATATAGTTGATTTTAGCATTCAACCTATAACCATCGAAATAAATACTGGTGATAGTTCTGATTCTGACTATGAGGAAGATTAAATAATATATATATACAAAGACAGGAATATTAGGGAAACAGCAAAATTGTAAAAATTTACTCTTTCTTACATCATTTTCCAATCTTTTGGAATATCTTTATTTCCATTTTCAAGGATAGCATTTGAGATTGTATCACAAGTTGTTTTAAATGGTAAATACATCTAACAATAATTTTGATTTCCCCAATATTCCTGTCCTTGTACATTATTATTCGGCAAATATATACTGTAACTATATTCAAATGAGTTTTAAATATATATATTTAAAATATTTATTTTTTATTTTCACATCCTAGAATATTTTTATTTTCCATTGTTGAACCGTATGGGTGGGACGGCCCAATAGTAATGGTTGCCAGCCATAACCCTAAAAGGGCAATCTGATTTGCAAAGTTTCTACCTAGGAAATTGTTATTAATACTAATTCTTGTGCAAGTAACCCCATAAAACTATGGAATTCTAACAGTTTTTCCAAACTAAAGGTTTAGGTAGCACATTGCTAAATGGCTATAAAATATTCACAAAAATCTATCACACCAGCTTCAATAATAAATAACGCGCATCGTAATTTTAGCCACATCCACAAGCAATTGACGGCATCCACAGCATTGAACTACGACCTACGTTTTATTTAATGTATTGATGTATTGCGTGTGTATATTATTGATGACGCATGGGAAAAGATCCAACGAACCAACTGTATATACATATGAGTATTCTAGGTAGTAGAAATCAGTTGAATACTAAAATAAAACTCAATGAATTGCATTTTCTTTAAATTCACGGTATATTTATCAGTAATGGTATATTTCTCCAGCATTTTCAACATTTTAACATTAATCTCAGAGTGTGGCAAAACAACATGCATACATTTCTGTTATTAAAATTCATATCTTGAGTATGTACCTTATCATGAAAAAATAGTATATTAATTATTGAGAACGGTAAGGGTTGTTTACCGAGCAATGTTTGGAGGCTGAGCGTAGCAAAGCCTCTAGTTTTGCTGGAGACCTGTAAAGCCATTAACGTTCGAGATGCTCATACTATTTTTTTAGCGATCATATTGAAATAAATTTCAAATTAAATAATTCAAATATTTTCGAAATTAACGAAATGTCAAAGAGAACATTCATATTTTTCAGTTTGGAATATATTTGCATTTTGGTATAAACTAGGCGGCTGCCGACTTGCCAGTGATATCAATAATCGTTGTTCACTCACCGATGTCTGAATGGTAAGTGATTCACTTACCGACGTGCTGGACAGAAACCAGTAAACACATACTACCGACCTGACAACCGCTGTAGATGAACAAAATAGACAAATCGCGCAAAAAGATTCCAAAATTTGCCATAAACAGTTTAAACAATAAGTAGTTCAGAGGTTCTCCCTCTAGAACGCCCCTTTGTGGAAACATATGGAATAGCTGGAGAATTGATCTGTGGTTCCGATGATATTAATCCGTTACCTGTTTCCAGTGGAAGGGGAGTAGGAAAATTCACATTTGTTAATTTTCCTGTTCATTGCAAGTGCGAAAATATATCAGCATCACATTTCACTTCAACATCCTCAAAAATTTGCTTGGAATGGTTTTATAAGGAATATAAGGAAACAACTGTTTTTTAGTGGTTCGCTCCACTTTTTAGAATCATCCATATGAGACTGAATTTGACCATAAGAACGAAAATCTACGTTTTGTTTCACTGTTATCTATAGCAATGAACTGTTGATGGCCCACAAAACAATCGCAATTGCTTGAATGGAGAAAATTCAATTGGTGAGTGAAAAATGGAACGTTCTTGATGAAATTTATAATGGCGAAGGTCACAAAAATCTGATTGTGCCATTTCGCATGAGTGAACAGAAAACTCCCTTTGCGAGTGGCCAAATTGTTTTGTACCCGCAAACGATCCATGTATAAATTTCCATAGATATCAAGCAACGACATCGTTATATAACCTAGTAAACAAAAACAAAACAGAAATTGTCTTGGATCCCATGTGAGAGAAAAAATTGAATATCCATTTTCATTGTCCTTGTAAACGTTTTCTTCCCTATGATCTTTTCCATCATCATTATCATGTCTTAGGATAAAACTCAAAATATTGAAATAAATCTTCAATCACATATATCCTAGAATGGATTAGATTATATTTTATGGGATAAACAACTAATATTTTTTTTCTACATTCATGCAAAAGCAACACTTTTGTGAACCACATTTAATGGAAAAGTGGTTCTTTATTACACTCATCTGTCATTCTTGTGTCAGTTTTGTGATGATTAATGACAAACATAAACATTTAAAAAATTTAAAATTGAATAAAAATCCATAGCAAGTATCTGATCCTGCTTTAATACAACAATAATATATGTATATCTTACTACTTAGTCTCAACGAGTTAAAATTATTGCAAAAATCTTTAATTATTTAAAATTTAAATGGTCAAGGCGAAAACCAGCTATGATTGAGTACTGACAAGGTGGAGGCCATAAAGTTACAAAAAAAGAAGAACGCTTTTAGTTCCCAACACATTATATTCTAATTTTCCAGTTTTCGCATGAATGTAAAAAAATTTTTGTATGCAACTCTTGCAAAACGTGTTTTTTGCACTTGAAGTGTTGTCCAACTCGGCCTAAAGACCTCGTTGGACAATTTCACGTCGCGTGCAAAAAACACTCACTTTTTGCACTTGTTGCATAAATAACTATTGATAAAGACCTTTCCAAATCCATTGTGATTCTCTGAACCTAGTTTATATCCCCGATCCCGACTCATTTGATACTGCCAATGGTCCTAGAAACTGAACTTTCCATCTAGTACAAGAGACTACATTTTCTCCAGGCTGTCACTTAGATAAAGAGCTTGCTCTGCAGCTTCTACCTCTAGGTTACAAAATTCTTCGTCAGACAACCCCATCAACTTGTAACATAATTCCCACGACTCTCACAATTTTCTCATTTTTGCCATCCATTTTGGGAAATGTCTTCTAGTGGGTAAACTGTTCAGTCCTCTGTCACGTCCTGATGAATCTTATAGCGATCTCCAAATAATATTTCTATAGTTTGCAGACTACATTTCCCAAAAAATGCTTGCCAATTCAACAAAAGATAGTCATGCATTTTTTCCGATTGTTTTTAATTTCAAAATTAAATCGCACCTTCCATGTTTTTTCTTAAGACAAATTTAAATCTCCAACTGAATAATTCGGTTTACCTTGACGTATTAGGTAAATGTGATATATTTTCAATTACAACAAAATCTTGTGACTGCCGTTCTCATATGATAACACTAGTATTTTTAGTAATTCCTATGTGATAGAAATTATGATATAATATACCTTCTTTAGAGTGCCGCCGGCGTGGTATACATTTACTTTCAGTGACCGTACTCATTATTTCTACATAACACGTTTCAAATATCGAAAAATAAATCTTTTTAATATTCCAAATGCATTACAGGCAAACCTGTCAAGAAATGTTTTAATAGCTTTATCAAAGCAAACACCATCTTTAAATCCAAACGATATAAACTTCTTTAAGCCCGTATTTATATGTATCTCCACTACTAACTGTAATAAAATACTATTTTTTATGACGCTTACTCGCTTAAGAGCAGACAGAATGGCATGCTGGTTGTATTCATATTTCTTTTGAAAAGGGATGAATAATAAGTTCAAAATGCCCTCACGTCGGTGTGTAATATTATTTACAAAATGGAGGAGTGTTTGTTGCATACAGCCAAGAATTTTATCTGAAATCGACATAAGTACATACACAGGGTGAATTTTAAATCAAGTCGAGAAGCCAGAGAAAAATATATTTTTTCTGTGAGATTTATAAGAAAAAAACAATTTTTCAATATTGAAGACTCTTCGGTGTACAAAGTGAAAATATTATAATATCTATGATATAAATTAGGACAGAGTAATATCTCCTTTGTTCTCACATAATTTCTTATACTCGATATTTTCTCTCAGTTTTTGTTGACTTTTCTTATTGAGCTGCTACGATTCGCTGCCCTTACGCTATCTAATGCTTTCATTACTATTTGCACTCCTCTTCATTTCCCAACTTCGCTTTGTGAATCTTTCAGTTGTACATATAATATGCATTTCAATTGATTGCCTAGAATTTTCTCGTATACTTTGGTAACTATGCTTAATACGGTAATACCTCTGTAGTCACGAGTTGTTCCTATTTTTGAAAATTAGTAGGGTAACTCATACGTCCCCATCTTTAGGTATCCGCAATTCTGTTATTGCCCTGTTAACTAGACAAAGACCAGTTTCATCACTTTCCAGATTCATGATTATTTCTGTAACTATTTGCATGAGTTTCTGAATCCATCTGTCCCTTTTTATATTTTGATAATTTTGTGTTCTATTTATATCATGTTCTTCTTGTTAGTTCGTCGTTATTGCCTGCATCCACCTCCTCACTTTTCATAATTTCATAATTTTGGTTTCCGAGCATAAGACTTCCCATCACATTTGCATTTACTTCGAACTGTTTTGTTGGATTTTTCACATTGGTTATTATTCTCTAAATATGTCCCATTAGTTCTATTTCTGAGATCTTAGGTTTGCCATATATTCCCTTTTTAGTTTGATTTTGTTCCACCCATTAGTTTGATTTGGTTATGGTGGTCCAGCAAACTATTTTTGACTTTGAAAGTATTGTTGTTTTGAATATATTTAGGAGGACACCTGAATTCTACTGATTAATATTCTCTACATCTTCATTTCTTTTAGTATTATCATGTATTTTTAAGTTGTTTTTATTTCCTGCTATATATTTTTTCTACATTCATGCAAAAGACAACACTTTTGTGAAATACATTTAATGGGAAAAGTGGTTCTTTTTTGCACTAGTACAACAAAATTTGTTGCACTCATCTGTCATTCTTGTGTCAGTTTTGTGATGATTTATGACAAACAATTTAAATGGTCAAGGCGAAAACCAGCTATGATTGAGTACTGACAAGGTGGAGACCATAAAGATACAAAAAAAAGAAGAACGGTTTGAGTTTGCGTTCCCAACATATTATATTCTACTTTTCCAGTTTTTGCATGAATGTAGAAAAAAAATTGTATGCAACTCTTGCCAAACGTGTTTTTTGCACTTGATGTGTTGTCCAGCTCGACCTAAATACCTCGTTGGACAATTTCAGGTCGCGTGCAAAAAACACTCACTTTTTGCACTTGCTGCATAAATAACTATTTGCCCTTGATTCTGCTCTCATTCCTAACTATGACTACTTGAAAATGATAGTGAATAATTCTGCTCCTTTCTTCACTTTCGTATTCAGTATAATTATCTTTTTGATAATTCCTGTTTATGAGGAGACAAAAATTTTAGTGCGGAATAATCTATTGGAATGGATACGTGAATCAAGCGAAAAGAATTATGCGACCATGTCTTTTACATGAATCATCCAATGGCGATTTCTTAAAGTGGTTAGCATGTTTTTAAAAGGAAATATACAACCATAAACATTACAGAGCGTCATGATTACCTCTTCCAGTGCATACTTAACAATTTCTTACAAAATTATATATTCCGGTGGAACAACTGGCTGCCAAAATCAATTTTAAATTTGTTTTGAGGAGATTAAGAAATGAATCAGAATAAATGAATTATTAATGAGGCATTTAACATCCCAAATTGAATTATGCTGTTGAGGTTGCATGAGCGACTATACCTGAAACGTAGCCATTGGGAATGATTATGTATAAGACAATAAATTTTGTATCGAGCTAATATTTTTACATCTACAGACATTGATTTAATTATATGAAATCGGAGAAATTTAAATACTAGTTGTTCGTTAACTTCGCTTTGTAGACATATAAGAATACTAGAGGACCCGACAGACGTTGCCATGTGCTAGCTTTTTGTGATATTCACAAATTTTGTCAATTTTCTATTTTAACTAGATTACTTCTAAAAGATGAGGAGGACCAAATTTGAACATATTCCAAACAAAGGAACCATAATAACCTTGAAAATGGAAATGTATATCATTTGTGTTGTCAAACTCCCGTAAGTAATGCTTATTGCGAATGAGTGTTTAGTTTGAAATGGAGTATACCCAGCTAGTGCGGAAAGAAACCTGAAAGTTAACATTTATTACCAAATTCATATCAACAATAGTACATTGTTTACCGGGTAGGAAAAGCTTAACATTCCTGGACGACTGTGAAGATTGCTAAGTCGAGGCGCAAGCCGAGCCTTCGCAACACAGAGTCCAGGAATGTGGCTTTTCCTACGAGGTAAACATACTATTTTTCCGCAAATCATTTGAAATTCGACAGATATTGATTGATTTAAAAAAAAACGCGATAATTTTATTCCCAAATAAATGGTGCTTTGAAATTCCTAATAAAATTACTTGTGTTACTATGGAAACGTATTGAGGTTGAATTGTCAAACTTGACGCTTATAAATTTAATTGCTGGTGTTCTCGAAAGTAAAATGAAAAGTGATGATGAAATTTCCATTCCTGGGACTCCTCCAGAGCTGGTTGAGGCAGTGAATACTGCTTCATTAGAATTATTACCAAAGAAATCAAGAGAAAAGTACGAAAATGCATACAGACGTTTTATGGATTATGTAGAACACTAACAACTGTACGGAAATATCATTTCCTTACAGTAAGGAAATGACATTTCCTTACAGTAAGGAAGTCCTGACTTTTGAAAGGAATGTCAAAATTTCCTAGCGATTTGCGGAAAATTAATTATTATTGATATTTATATTGAACGTGCAATTTGTAGTATTCTGCAAATTGATGGCAGAGACTGAAATGTTTTCCAATAAGGTTATTTTATAACTCACAACAATACAAATTAGTATATTAAAGTATAAGTGGATATTAAGGTCTTCAAAACACGCGCGATTTTTCGAGCACGACGGCGAAGCTGGAGTGCTCGAAATAGAACAAGTGTTTTAGAGACCAGTTATCCACAAATACTTTACGATATTTTTTTTATTGGTGCACTTTGAAATTATAAATACTGGTATATATTACTACTACAAGGAAAAGAAATGGAAATAAGAACTGACAATGTAAAATGGTTGAATTCGTGATGACATTAGTTTACCTTGCGTTGTCATGGAAATGTTAATAGTATCAAACTAAATACCATTTCTTCCGATTTGAAAAATCGAAATATTAATATTTCAAACAATATCAACTGCACTTTCCATTTTCATTTATAAAATTGAAATTGTTAAATAGGTATTGTTCGAATAAAGTTTTTGACGTTACAAAGTAACTACTCCTGTCAGATCAATAATAAAAAAGTTGTCATTTAGACATTTATACCATTAGACATTATACTTCGTTTCTCGAGATGTTGATGTTGCCATGGTAACTTTAAAAAACGCGCGTGTTTTAAAGTTCGTTTTAAACACGCTGGGGCGTGCTTTAAATAGGTAAAAGGGTTCACCAATGAAAAAAATTAATTTTTAATATCCAAATATAAGCATATTCCCCAAAAACTTCACTTTTCCACTCGTGCGGTGGACTCGTGCGTAAAAGTGACTTTTCCAACACCAAAATGAGTACGGATTTTCTAAACAAGCACATTTTGTACAGACATTCATTTTTGCATCGGCTGCTAGGCAAGCTGCTAGACAAAAAATGCGAAATGGAATATTTCGTATTAGTTCGAGGATCACTCTAAAATCACGACGACTACAACTTATCAAATCATGACGTTCAGCGACAAATTGATATAATGTCAGCAGATCTTTTCTGTCAAAGTTTCAGTAGGTAACAAGTGATTTCATAGTTGTTTCCTAAACGTGAACGATATGTTGTCATAGAAAAAGTATAGTATGCAAGTCACAACAAAATGGACATCATTTTGTGCTCATTGCATAATATACTATTTTTATTTTCAATATCAATTTCTCCAAACAACAATCCCAGAAGCCCGACATTTTCAAATTTCCTTCAGATATTTTGTTGTTGCGATCTGACAGCCCTAAATGGAACAGCCGCAACAAGTTTCAACGGGTTTGTATTCAGCAAAGCCATCGATAAAACAATTAGGAATGTGAAAGACGGATTCTGAAGTAAGACTCTTCTGAAGAAATTTATCTTTTTTGAAGCGTAACAGCGCATTTAGATTAGGTAAACGAAAAAATTCCAAACTTTATGAATATTACTTCCGAATATTAATGTTTATTTCATTCAATTTCGCGACTGGGTTAAACTAACAAAAAACTCCTTGGTTTTTTAGATTAAAAACAGGGAAATGACGGGCATGCTTAAGTAGATCATTGAGAATAATTTCAAGAGTTTTGAATGTGTATTATAAATTTGCCCATCCCTTGAGAGTTTTCTTCAAATTATTCTAAATTTGAACTTTTTCCAGGGGAAGTTTCTTGATGAATAAACATTATATTAAGTAAGTTTAAGCTAGAAAAATGAATATAACTGATGAGACTTGACAAAAAATTATTCCTCAATCGATAAACAGAAATATTTAAATCTCTCTTTCAACACCTTTCGGCACCCATAATACCGGGTGTCTCATTATATTCTGACTGTTTTTAAGAGCTTATATCTTCGAAACGGTTCTAGATAATAAGATACGGTTTTCACAGTTAGGTTTAAAATTACCATATGTTTTTTACTGTTCACTTTTAGTTACTAGCTAATAAAGTTTTTTTTTATGACATTTTCAACTTAATACCTGAATCATTACAGTATCCCAGTTAAAGTTATATAACTTCACTTTCTGTGCACCGATTTTGAACTTTAAGGTACCGTTATAAAGTAAAAATATGTGTCTTTAAAGAAATTGCTAAATATACAGGGTGTACCATTTAAAAAGTTATATCTACTGTATTCTGAAAATACGCCATTTTTCTAGCGGGTAAGCCGGAGGTAGGCCATTTATATAAATGTGTCACAACAAAACTTACGGTAATTTTAAACCCAACTGTGAAAACCGCAACCTATTATCTAGAACCGTTTCGAAGATATAAGCTCTTGAAAACAGTCAGAATATAATGGGACACCCTGTATATCCGAGATTTCTTTTTGACAAAGAACGTAGTAAAAAGGGCTGGAACAATAAATTCGTTGGAAAACTCAACAAGACTACCTCAGACTACCTAATTTATTGCCACTTTTCTTATGATTATTAGTACAGAATGGACCTACCTCCCAATGCTGAACATTTTGTATGGAGTCACATTTTTGTAGATATTTTTGGGCATGAATGTATTTTGTCCTCCGAAATAAAAAAAAACAAAATTCAAAACCATCAAGTAATTTTGTCAAACCAATTAATTCACTTACAATTTCTGCTAGAAGAAAATGGATGGAAAATCATTGTTACACAGGAAAAGTGGATGAAAATGTGCACAGGAAGTAGGAACAAAAGTGCATGGAAAGCTACCGGACGATCAGGGCATCAAGAGGAGCAGCCGCCTGCTGCAATGCGCCTTTATTGAAACAAGTGGTCTCTACACAAAACATTGATTGAAAAATTTGTATCGTTTTGATTGTAACATTTCTCAATCACGTCTGTCGAAATCATCATCTGAGAACTTTTGAACTAATCTTATTTTGTATGGATGGAGATTATTTTCACGTGAAATTTTTATTACGGATGTTTTTGATATATAAAGTTTGCTGAATATGCAAGCAAGTGTGGATCGACTCCTGATAGGACACAGACTAGCAGATTTTAGTTTTTAGTTGATGCAATTTTATCCACCCTGACTTAGATAAATGTTCAACTAAACCAGGTTCGTTAAACGTGCGAATCTGTATACCATGAGCATAAGTAATGTATTCAAAAATGAGAGACGAACGGGAAACTTTTTTTGCATAGTAGTTTTCAGCTTCTACTAGCATTTTCAATAGTTATCCAACCAACAAGCGTATAAATGAGAGCCATTAACAATCGAGATAGAAATTGTTGATTGCACTTTTAATATTCGTGTTAGTTACAAAGCTTTTCCGTCGACTGTATAAGCTGTATTTGTTTTTCTCAATATTCAAAAACTAAATTATAACATTGGAATAATGTCACAGAGATGATCGCTGGTTCAAATATTTTTGTTTTTCCCACATTCTTTTTTGGATGTCTTAACACTAGTAATTATTATAATTTCGTGAAATAATGAAATAAAACAATAGGTTTAGTCTTGTCTATAAGTCAAAAACTAGAAGTATTCTATACTTATAATCATTTTTAAAGGTGTTATTGTATGTTTGATTGCCTACACCACAGGTAACTGTCAATATAAATATAATGTATAAGATGTGCGTTGGGTTGCCTGTTGAAAAATCGTTGATTAATGTGAATCGTGCATTAGAGGGGAACATTAATGTATCATTTTGTCTAGTTTTGAGAACGTTAATAGCATATATTAATACACGGTCGACGGAAAATTAATTGAATCGAAAAAATCCCATATATCGTATAAAATATTCAATTAATTCGGCTACGATGCTTGAATGTCAACTATAAACTTGTCTAAGCATGTCTAGCGAAAATTTATGCTGGGAACTATGAAATTGGAGGACACTATAATTGAGGACACAGCTCATTTATCTACCTGAAAATTAAGACTAAATCAACCCAAAGCGATAAATCCAACAAATTATAATCAATGGAATAATACCAACATGGTCTACTGTGGTTACTTTTTGAAACCGCGACACCGACGAAACATAGGCGTATACAAGTTGGTTCGTTGGATCTTTTCCCATGCGTCATCATTAATATACAAACGCAATACATCAATACATTGAAAAACACGTAGGTCGTAGTTGTAAACAAAGTCTTTGGTCTGTCAACGACGTCAACGTGCAGATTCGCGTTAAACCTATCGCCGACATTCATCATATGGCTATCTCTGTTTGTTATACTACGCTGTAATGGAACAAACGGTTTCATTTCGGGGGTTAAGATTCTGTGAGTAGGAAAGAGACGTAATACAAAAAGTAGTATGTGAATCATTTCATACATGGGAAAAGATTCAGCGAACAGACTGTATGTTCTTCAACCCAGAGGGAATAGTGTAATTTTATATAAAACTCATACAATCGTTCATGTGACGAATTCAAGAAGTGGAAATATTTGCACTCGAATTTTGTGTGATTATTCCGTCCCGAAGTAGCTTCTATTCCATAAGAGAGATGTCTAAGGTTTCAAACGAATGATATAAGTGTATTTTTTTTTCTAAACGAATCATGTATAAAAATCGGCAAAAGGACGAAGTGTCTCAATTAACACTTTATCATTTCCAAAAAGTACACATTTATTCACACAAAAAACAATGGAAAGTGGGTAATTTCAGTCAATGGCCTAGAAATCAGTGAAAAAATTGAATAGATGAGGATTTTACTTGAAAAAGATTCATACAAGATGGAATAAAAAAATTTAATTTGCTTAAAATTTCATTATACAGAAGCTTTATCGAAAAAGTGAAGAAAAAATTGTAATTTATTCAGTGCATTAATATAAAATACGTGGGAATGAAGTGCAAAAAATATTAACAAATGTATTGAACAAGTTCACCTGTAAAGTCACTCAAAACAATCACACCCAGAGTAGAGTAATGGAATATTTTTTCCAATTTATTTCACAGGAAGACGAAGACTGGATAGATTCTTAGGAAGGAAGCATGATAAATGATTTCTTGAATTATCCCAGAAAATCTCCAATAAGGTGTAGCCTTCGAGATGAAAGTAGTGCAGCAAATGAAACAAGTTCAACTGATGGTTTATTGATAAAAATTATAAGAAAGGGGTTTGAGAACACACTGTTTGATATTTGAGTATATAAAAATGTGTAGTACATAAGATGTGAAGAAAGATGCTTCATACCACAATCCAATACTCAGTTGTTACTTCGTTTGATGCTACTCATAAACTATTGCTTATTGTGCCAGTTTCAATGTTTCTCAAGCTGTTGCAGAGTGGAACATCATTATAGTAACCATAAAATAATACATTACTACATTATTAGCTATCATCTAAATCAACAATAATATAAAAATTTGAGTATGTGTCTATTTTCAATTTCCATCTACTAATTCTCAAATAATAATAGGATGATGACTTCTTGGTGACGACTTTTGTCCTCAAATCACGGATTTTTCATGCTGCAGAGCTGATTCCAAAAATCCATCACAAATGAATTCAAATTGATATTATTCACAAAATAATTGATAGAGAAGAGACTTTTTGCATTTTTAAGAAAGTGAAATGAATAAAATCCATAAATTGTTTTTAATTGACCACCAAAGGAAGACCAAACCTTGTGATAAAGTTGTCCTTAACATTTTGAAGCATATGGCGTCAGTTTCGTTCTGCATTTTCTGTATGATTCTGTATTCCAGGTTAGGAATATATTCAGGTATGTTTATGTAGAAGTCAGCGTCAAATTACTATTAAAATCAGTATTATGGGATGACACCATTCCACTGTTACCATTCTTCCGATCCATAATTTTCGAAAAATAGCTAAAGTGGAATGTGGAGCCAAATTCTGCGGTCCAGAATGTTGACAATCGGATATCAGGGAAAATATGTTTCGAAGTCATGCATAATAGGTAAAACTAAAAAATTTCAGATGAATATCTTTATAGCTGAGTACACATGACTAGGAAAGTCAAGAAAACAGTTTTTTGTATCCGGTGTGGAAATTTTTACACAGAATACAAAAAACTGTTTTCTTGACTTCAAACACTTTCATCCGGCAACAATATCCTATACAGAAAGAATGATGAAAGTGTTTAGTTTTACCCATTATGCATGATTTCGAAAAAAAGTCAACGATAACGAAACAAAAATATCATTTTTACAAATTAATATGCAATCAATATTTGGCCTCTGGAACTGAGTACACGCCTCGATGACCGCGCACCATTATCTTTTCTCTCTCTTCCAAGCTGTTTTTCTTATATGTTCCTTGTCGTACTCGCGAAATTCGATAAGCTTTTTCGCAATTTGTATAAGTACTACAAATTAATGATTGAGTTTATTGAAATTTGAGAGAATGTTTTGAAAACCCCATACTGATAGTAACTTCGATTTCAACAAGGCCGCCTATGATTCTTTCCAATAAATAGAATGAAAAGAACACCGCTAAATTCCCATAAAACGGGTCCCAAATCATGCCTTAATTTGTCATTATTTTAATTTATACATCGTAAAAAACACGATAAATTTAATTATTTCAATAGTTTACAAACAACCTTGCATCTCAAAGGTGCCGCCAGTACATCGAACAGTCCTCACTTCCGGTGGAGGTAAAAATGGCTGTCGGCCAAGTTTGTACGAGCCGAGAATAATATATAGTGGTCGGGCGGCTTATTTATTATTTTAAACAATCGATGTTGAAAGTAGGATACAAGCTGAAAAAATTGCATGAGGATGTGTAATAATTATAATAACAATATTAGTTTAAACGTGACCGCTCCATTGAATAAGAGGTGAAACCATGTATTCCGTGAATTGTTCCTATTAGTCATTAACTGTTAACATTCAACAGATGTTTTTTCTAAAGAAATTATTATAAAGGTGCAGTAGCTGGGAATTTATATTGAAATTATTTTGTTCATTTCCCTTTTGAAGGTTCATATTCCGCATTATATATTATTTATACAGCTTTTTGGAAACCGAATACAGTCAATAGAAAAAAAACACATTATATCATATCATTATCCAGCCGAATATCTGAATAGAATTTGTTTATTACTATATAGTCAGAACATGCAGAACTTTTTATGAAGAATACATTTTTTTACTAAAATTAATAATAAAAAAGTTTCCCATATGGTTCCAACTTACTGAGACATATTGTATAATTTGGATTGCCATGCTTAACACTTTTCCAATCTGGTACACTGTATATTTGAGAATAAATATTATCAAATGTTCACACGATAAATGAATCACGCTGGCATACATTTATTTAAAAATTTTTATCTTCACATAAGACATAGTTTAATTTTTTTAACTAATTATGTGCTAGATACGTTTTCTCAGAATTTTAAAGGATTTTTAAAGGTAATCATGAATTCGGTGGCCACCTGTGCTGTTGCTGACGGTTGAATTTTTCTCAGGAATTCACATTAAGCATAGACAACCAACCTACACGCAGTCTGTGCTGCCATATCATGACCTACGCCAAACTATTTCTTATTTTCGAGTAGATAATTGCTCACTCACGCATTTTTCCGAAATTCGATCATGGACATCTAAATTAGGAAAAGACTACTGAGGTAACTTTGAAAATATTGTATCAGTTTACGTGTAAAACTATTTATGAACAAGGAAGTATTCTGTAATATTTGGTTTGACTTAGAAATTTGTTTAACATTATAAACAAATATAAAGTTCAAGGATTCATGGTTTCTGGTACTCATAGCTCTTTTCACGATCTAAAAAACTGGCTTAACTTATGCTTAAAACGCAATGAAACTTTTCGGATTTAACGTGAAGAGCCATACATATTATACCTGATGTAAAAGGAGTACATATTTATAATAAAAATGACCCAAAATAGAGTTTTCAAGTTATCATTTATTATTCGCCAACAAAACAAATTTGTAACTGACTCCTTTGGATACGATTTTGACCCACTCAAAACGAAGAGACTCAATTCTACGAAGTCATGGACCAATGACAATACAATAAAGTGATCAAATTTGGGGTGTTCTATTCATAACGCTACCTTTAACAGTAATTTACGTAACAAGACCGAGAAATAGAACAAATAGACAAAATTCTGGAAGTCTGTGAGTCCAAAAAACATTTCCAAGCGTGTTGCGTACAATATTTTTCCGGCAACCGTGTGAAATAACAAATCATTGGGACGTCGCATTTCTTTATTATCCATTCTAATTCTTATTTGAATTAAACAGAACAGAACAGAAAATACTAGGTACATATCAACAAAAGGAGGAAGTCAATCAGCTTTCCATATTTTATTGCGCTCATGAAACAGGCAAACTTCTGACAACTAATTTCATATAAAATGTCAATCGTTATTCCGTTGCTATGATAACGATTCTTTCCTAGGTCGAGAAGTACGTTCTTCCCGGACTAGGCCAAAAAATGCTACTTTCTCAAAGAAAAAGCGTCCGGGAAGTGAGTGCAAAACTTAATTTGTATCCACTCCAAATGATCAATATAATATAGCAGTGAAATATAGGGTGTTCCATTTATAACGCAACCCCTCCACAATTAGTGTGTTCTGTAACATTCGTCATCATTCAACAACAATAACTGAGATAAATAGTAGTCAAAATGGCCTTCTCAAGGAACTGCAATAAATGAATTGATAAAATATGGAACTTTCAATGAATACGTTTTTTTTTTTAATTTATGGTAATAAATAGACCGGAACGCGCCCCTCTCGGTTGTGGATTTGAGAATTGTATAGGTACACAAAATGTATTCGTCCCGAAAATAGAACTTAAATCGGAAATGAAAATTTACACAAATCGTACCGAAAGTAGCTATTTTCGGAATGTTTTGTCTTACTTTCGGGACGATTCTTTTACTTTCGGAACGATTTTTAATATCTATGTAGGCCACCTTAGCAATAACGTTCACGTACATTTTATTGAGACAGTTGTTCACTTCTAAGATCATTCCAATCAAACTCTCTGTTAAGATGTTGTCTTGGGTATGAAAAAATTGCAAGTGTACGAAATTCCGCGGTATAAACGGAAAGCTCCATACTACATACTTACTTCATTTGTTATCTTTACTTTCAGGTATTTCAATGGAAATGTCACAAGATATATTGGATCAACATAGTATTTGCAACTATTAACGCCACTCTACGATTTCAAATAAAATTGAAAAAAAAAATGGAAATTTCAATTCCTGTGGTAAATTGTGGTAAGCTAGAGCCAATGACAAACAAGGAGATTCTGCGCTTTTGTCAGGAGGAAAAACTTTATAAGTAGACTAGTTATCTTTTTCTTTCACATCTGTTAAATAAAAACGCAAAGTACTGTCAAAACGTACTCTTTCAAATGATGCTGTTATAATCTGATGCCTCTTATTAAAAAAGGTAACTCTCGCGTAGTGGAAGAAACTTGGAAATATATATATTTTAAGCTGTAGTTTTGGACATGACGCCTTTCAAAGTGGAAAATGGACGATGATATAAAATGATATATCGAAACAATTGGCAATTCTTTTAAAAAACTGATATAGTGGAGTTATTAAGAAATAGTGTGATTCATTGAAAACTAAAATGTAATCAACTTTTAACATATAGGAGGTAATGCTCTAGTGATCGTTGAAGAAAAAACATTCTACAGTACAATAAAAATTTCAAAACTCTAATAATACTGATTTAATGAAAATTAAATGTTCTCTATGTAGGTTGAGTGATTTGAAAAACATGTGGTATAACACACGCATAAATTGCGTTACCTTAAAATTTCGAGAAATTCGAAACTGGATTTAGTTCCGGATTGCTTACTCTTCTTCTTTTTAGGGGATTTCGAGCCTCCCAAAACAATAACAAAAAATGTCATAGCCTACAAATGTTTTGTATATGTGTGGTTTATTGTTTTGCGTGTGAACGTGGATGATGTAAATTGACAATTGTCAAATTATTCTAGCCGCTTTTCACTTTGTCCCAATCAACTTAGATAGTCGAGTAGGATTTAACAGCAGAACGTACTTTGAATCTGGCAACAAAGGCTACTGTCATTGTCTTAATTAAAGGGGTTTATTTAAATCTAAGAGAATGTTAAAAATAAGTTTCATGGATATTCAAAATTTTGTGAGATAAAATATTTGTTATTCCTAACCCTCCTGATATGAATTCACTTGTTGAATTGGAAACTGGACTAACTTATACAATAAATTAACAGCCTGTTAAAAATTTGTAACTTTTTCTTAAAATGTAGTAGTTAAATTTAGTCATGTCCAGTTGCATTGATATTCAATATGTTCAAAAAAATTTCGGCTTGCAAATATCGGCCTTTATTATTCTCAGTAAAAATATGTATATATTTATATGTAGATCATTCACACCGATTCCGTTGAAGTCAAACAATAGATTACCTATGGGTATGTGCCAAATCTGTAACTGCATACACATTTTTTTTTGTAGTATACAAAGAAGAAACACCAAAATTGCAGCATTTTGCAAATTAGTTTTGGCAATTAAAGTTATTTTCGACATGCCGGCGCGGTCCTTGCTTTGAAAGTGATTCATTTTCGGTATTTTTTGAAGTGCCTACCCGTAATTAAAAATGAGTTTTAAGTTGAAGCACCTGTGTCTGAATGAGTAGATGCGGTATCATCCAGTGTTGCCAATGTTGAACTGCATATAGCTGAAATTTATCAAAATAAGTTGAGTTATAAAGTTGGAAATATTTAAAAAATTATTCACATACGCTTTGATAACAACGTGGTATACCAAATATAAGTTTGTTCTCAAAGTTATTGAAATTATGTTAATCGAATGTGTACATCAAAGAATCTATCAGTCTTAACTGATTTTTTTATATATTTTCCTGGGATCTATCATTTTTTTCCCTAATGAGATTTGAGACTGATGTAGTTTTGTCCTTTCAATATCATTGGTTATATTTCCATTTTAATTTTTCATTCTACTTCTCACTCACCTTCATATTTTTGTTACTTGTCTTATTCCATTTTGTGTCTCTGTATTACTCAGGATAGTTTTGTCAATTCGCGTTACCTTCTCCAAAATCAATTTCTTTATTTCTTAACAAATCTGTAAAACTTACTTCAACTTCTCTGGCAACATTTTTGTAGTGTGTTGATGATAATCAAAAATTTTGGTTTTCCACTTTATGCTGCACCCGTAGCTTCAAATCTACCGTATACGTTTCATGTCGCTGCACCAATAATAGTATAATTCATATTTTTAATTTGAAGGATTTCCTACAGTTAACTGAACGTTACCTTATGTATTGAAGCAATATTGATATAAGATGAATAAAAGTGTTATTGATCATTTTCTCCCCGAATTATATCTCCTATTTTTGATATGACATATTTCAAACAATAAGTACGATAGTTTTTGAGCCAATTGAATGTTATAGTACTTCAATACCCAGCTAAACTATTTTAAAACTTGTTTTTCCACTGATATCTGTAAAGTTGACAATTATTGCTCCGTCTAGCCAACAAGGATGCTGAATTTCTCCATTAGTGGTTAATCTATTATCAATCTAGGTTAATAATGGACAAGTTTTTGTGAATTATGGGATAGTAGATTAACAAAAGCTTGCACAGCATCATTTTTCATACCCTGGAGATTGTCTTTAACGTATTTGCTGCTTGAAATTACCTATCAAGATAAAATCGATCGAATTTAAATGCCATTCAACCAAAAACGACTAATGACATAACGAGTACGTCCACAATATATCGAAAACTGACAGTGTACTTGCCTGCAAGACGACGGATTATTTTCAATTTTTGTCTTAAATTTTATTAGTAGTGGAAAAATTGTATATACACCATGGTGGTGAAGACATTTATTTCTCCCTTGAAGGCTCTTCTTCCAGCTCAATATGACAAAAACTTTGGAAAGATATAAGACACGATTCTAGTTCTGTTGTATGATGATATTGGGAATTACAATCCTTCAGTTTATTCAATACCGCGCGGGATCCCGCATCTTTGAAATTTTGTAACAAAACTACAGACTTTTGTGTAAAAATGAGCCTAAACTACATTCCTCCAAGTATTATCATCAGCATAAATTTTTTTTCCAAAAATCTGACTGTTCTTTTTGACTAGAATATGCCATTAGATACATTGTGGCGTGACATCATATTTCAATATAATGATAATGAACATTTCCGAAAATCAGTAGCATCAGCATAAATTATAATAATTTCATATTATCAATCAACAACCGATATTATGATGTGGGATAAACATTTATTTTATGTAGTCATCAAAATACTTATACATCACTACTGTTACTTCAACTGGCAACACCGAGAATATAAAGTACCTCCCCGTTTGAAACAGATTGCCCACTTGGAATTATTTGTGTAGTCTGAGCCATTCGACCCTGATGGAAACATTTTTCTTGATATGTCGTGGGATGGTTTACATATTTTTGTTTTTTGATTTGAGTTGATTTATTCCACTCGTAATTAAAAAGCTCTTCAGCAATTTTCATGATAATTTCTGTGATAATTGGAGTAGCACTTCGTTTTTAAAATTTTCTATAAATTGAGTTCCATGAAATTTTCGATAGTTACATTTCAGAGTTACAAAAAATATACGATATAAGGTGTGATTTCACGTGAACACACATGAGCAATAAATTTGTTGAGTTGGCTTTTTGCATTTATACATATAAGAACACACTAGTCACGTTGAAGATTCACGTGAAATCATATGATATCACATGACATGTCGCGCTCAAATTTTCAGACATCCATTTTGTGAGACAAGAAAACGTGAATGCTGTCAAAATGGAAGAATTTTTAATAGAAAAATTGCGTTGACGTGATGCTTAGAATACTCGGTCAGGTAATTACCGTGACCAAAAGATGCTTGGCAAAAAATACGACAATACATTTCAAAGCGATCTTTATCACTTTGTGATTCTGGAACAAACTATGAAATTCGCCTGATAGCCAGGCAGCCCTTACAATAGACGCAAGGTGACATCCAGACTGGTAGAAGAATGCCAGAAAGAACTTAATGAACTAGCAGACCACATTAAAGTGAGATTGGTGAGGGTGCCGGGACATAACGGTATTTACGGAAATGAACATGCTGATGAACTCGCGAGAAAAGGTTCAGCAACAGCATATGTTGGACCAGAACCAGCTCTAGGGACCACAAAGAAGGTAGTCCGAGGGTAATTGAGATTCTGTAATTTGCCCTTTTTCCAATTGGTTTCTTTTAAGCAGCTGGGGGCTCTGAAATGTAGGCTTGGAGCATGTGCAGAGCTTAACATTGTAGAGTCCTATCCGACACCGGCAAGTTGGCACAATATAATCGCATCAAAATAGGTTTTCACTTCGAACATTTGCTGTGAAGATACGATCGCACTCCCTCCTTCCTGAATTCACCACAATTGAGGGGAATTATTGGTATATTTTGGAGCACATACTTTATGAAACTGCCGTCCTCAGAGGACTCGGGGAGTTTTGGATTGCACTGAATCCATTTTTCGGGTCAGGTCCGACCCTCACAGGGGGGGTGCAAATTATGAGATGTTCACAGAAACGTGTTTGGCTGCCAAATTGGGTCAGTAGGGTTTCGGAGGACGGGGATCTAATTTTTTCGAGAATTAAACCTTCTCATCGGCTGCTGTATAAAAAAGGGCTCAAAGGGTTTCAAATACATTGATCACGCGGAATTTAACTCAAGTACATAGAATTGGAACGCTGTAATGTAGTAAGGTACCTACACTAATTCTGGGCAGGCTGTTTCTGGTACTAGATCAATGGAAATTGGAGAAATTTCAGTAGGTAACTACCTTTTAAGGGTGATAATATCTCACAGAATGGTGAGATGATAAATTTTTGTTCAAGGAAAGACCCAACTTAATTTTATACGAGCTATCACCTCTCTAATTTTGTCGCATGAATTTAAAAACACTCTGTATATATCCTTCACTTATTTGATGGTTCAGTATTTCTGTTCCACTGATTTATACTAGAACATATTTAATAAACTAATTCAAATTATTGTCATCGAATTTTATCTGTTTCAAAGTTGAAATAAATTATAAGCTGTCGAAAATTAACCATTTAATTCTATTTGAGAGAGACGATCCTTTTCTCGGGTAACCTGATCTACCATTCGCATTCGCAAGATTAAATCTCGAAAATATTTTCAAGAAAAGAACAAGTTTTTGTCTCTCCTGCTAATTTGATCGTAAACTTGTCAGACTCTCTATTGTTTTGTGCAATTTTTTTTCGACTGGGAGGTCTGTCAATGGACGCTTGCACCAACACGAATCAAAAGGATGTCAGAATTAATTGTCTTTTTTTGTGACTTTCTTTGCAGTGGAGCACTTTGATATATAAAAATGAACAAATTATACAATAGATTTGTTCAAGAAAACCTTTAAAAAATAATGATAGCTCCGTTAAAATTTTGTGTGGGAATATTGAGGGGTTGAAACGAATGACAGGTAAAGTTAGGTGTTAAATAGAAAGTTAAATGAAATTTATTCAAGAGATAATTGTACTAAGAAATGATTCTCAGTGGTGGCTTTCGCCGAACTTGGAAAAAAAAACAGAACTGTAGCTTGAAAGAAAGTTAGTTAAGAAAATTGAGCCCCAAAAGGTTTTTTTTTTCACTTTTTATAAAAAGAATAGGTCCTCCCCGAAACTATGAATAGAGTTTTGTCCTGTTAGTTAAGCATTCACTATATAATCAAACGTTTGATAACTTGAAGTGTGTGTCTATAAATTCAGTAGGAAGGAAATTTGAATACAAATCGTACAAGTCAAACAATAACAATAAATTGTAATTTCATTAGTCTCTTGCCAATTAAAACATCAATGGAATATATTTCAATATAATTAACTTGAAGAGTAGAACAAAAAATATATAGAATTAACAATTATTGTGGGTGAAGCCCTTAGATTTACGAATTATGAGAACCAAGAATTACAAAAAAATGAGATTCCAGTCTTAAAAGGTTGACCAGGTTGAAAACTTCTTCCGAAAGAGGAAGGTATAACACTTATCTGTACTTAAAAAGTTCAGATGAAACCATATCTGTTTTCCTGGGTATCAGGCCAAAATAACCCTTATTTAATTGGCTCCTAGGTAGTTGGTGAGGAGAGTACATCCTTTAAATCTTGATCATATATTGGGAACCATAAGATCGGTTATGAAGGTCTCAATTCCAAGATACTTTTGGACTCAATATGAATTATGAATATAAATTATGAAACCAACCGCTAAAATGATACATAATAATTACAAATCAATCTTATAATGATCACATCAGTCACTCTCTGTGAAGTTAATTTATCTTTAAAAAAAAATTACATTTTTTTTTTGGTTTCCCTCAGAGCTTATGAAATTAACTAAAGTGATACTAAAATTAATGCACTTCACCAGAGAATTGTTCAAGAAAGGGAAGGAAATAATTCAGGGAATGTGAAGGTAACACGAGGTCACATGTCATAAAATGTTAAGTAAATTCCACAGGGATTTTATATAAAATCCGTTATTAAATCAACCAAACTATTAGGATGGAGATATAGATTCTTTCTTCTTACTTGTAGGAATATCATAATAATTAAGAACAAATCTTGATGTTAATAATATGAGGTGATATTAACAGATATATCCCACAGCAGTGCTAACGTCAAGTCGAGAACTCAGATCTAAAAACAAGATGGCTGTTTACCACTTCCACTCAAGACGAGATTTGTGACAATTGACATTAAGTCCCTGGTTATACGATGCGATAAAACAGCCGAAAACATAATAAAGGGTGACCGTGAAACTTCACGTTTCAGGGTTTAGAATCAAAACTCACATTCTACGCATTTTTACAAAATTGAGCTACCGGCGCCATGTTGTAGACAAAGTATGTATCTATGTATTCAGGATATAAAACTGCAGGAAAACACGCTTCCCCCCATATAAATTGGTTAAGTAGCAAAGCTCACAATATCCATATATGTTCACTTACTGCCAATGAGCCGCGTGCGATCAAACTCAAAGCTTGCATTCTCCAATGTAAGCACAATTGCGAAGACACATGTGTTTTTCAAACTAAAATTTTGCTAATAATGCAGAAGTTGATTTTTTTGGCGAGAATCTTAATTTCTACAAACATATTCTTGATGCCGCGGAAGATGAACCAGAGCAGACTGATGATGAAACAGATTTATGTAAGCCTCAAGAAGAAGTGTTAGAGTCTAGAATTCGAAACTTTTTTGTATTTACGGAAACTATGAAAACTTTGAAATTTCTCTTGAACGTTGGTTCTGTGCTTATTTTAATTGAAGTCTTCTTTCAGTACAGATTCCATATTTTGACAATCACAACAACTAAACTGGATTTTTGGAATTCGGTAGAGGATCAACCTGCTACATGGTCACATTTTCTCAAAAGCTGGTTTCAAATCTCACACAAGTTATTTCCAAATCTCACATTCTCCAGCATAAAGTAACAGATTAAAAGAAAAATATTCTACCCACAATAGTTTACTTCATTAAATATCAACTGCATGCTTATCTAACAAAGCGAAACAAAAAAAAACACTTTCATTTGCATAGATGAGATCATAAACCTTTTTTGCGTTTCACCACAAAATACAAAACTAGGAGAATGTGAGTTTTGATTCTAAAAACCCTTATATTTGAACAAACTCATCCACTGTCTTAACATTTCTAATTCATTCTCATCGCTATCAATGTTATATATACGAAGGTATTTCTTCGTGGACTGCACTATAAGAGAACAAGAACTGCAAATTTGCTGTTCCAGGCTCAAGTGATAGCAGATTTTTATAAGCATTGAATTAGCCCGTATAGTCCAAAAAAATGCAATCGAATAATAATCATCTTTTATGAAATTCACTTTGAAGTGTCTACAAATGGAATAATATGTTTCAAAATATATAAAAGAGGTGTTTTTTTTGAAATTACGCAGGAAATGTAGGAGTTACAGTAGCAAATCAAAATTATAATTTTACACTAAATGGTCCATATAATTTCTCCCACAGATGGCATTAGGGTGAATAAAAGAAGTGGTTTTATGAATTTCAAAATATTATAACTTAGAATAATTAAAGTATTCGCAACATTTTTTTGTAATTGATCAGCACACTTTGATTGCTTAAATTTTTTTTTTTTCAACTTAGTGATTCCCTTCCTACAACTCTACCAATTATTAATATATTTCCAATGTCGGCCCTCACAAACGAATCCGAAACTAATAAAAAAGGCGCGAGCTTTGACCTACCCTTATTAGCCGGCTAACGATCATTTATTATATATAACAAGTTGGGTATACTGTGCTGTGATATAAGAACAGTTTTCACTCAACCGTCTAATAATAAATATGTACCTATTTTGCCACCATAATTATTAAAGTAGTGTTTTTAGTGATTTGAGGAACCAAGCGAGTAAGATTAGTTTTTCCGCAATTGTTTCATTCCCACAATATTTATCGCAATTGAACATTCACCAATATTTCATAACAATTCATTTCATTCTACATAGTTGTCGGCTCTTTTCCATCAGTGTTACCCATTTGCTTGTGCCTTTTGTAACAACTATAGTTAATTATTGATAGATTTGGAGAGGAAATCTTAGCAAATAGTTTATTTTGAAGTGATCTCAACATCCGGTCACTTCTGGTTTTTGTATACCTTTTCCTATACCCTAGCAATAGACGAATACATCGTAATATAAGGTTTATTTATATCATGTCTCTCTTCAATAAGTGCCCAATTACTTCAGTTTTACACTGTCTTTAACGGTCAATTTAGAGTGGTTCTTCGAAAAGAATATACAATTAGTTTCCCCATCGCTCAAGGATATGTAGGAACGGAAAAAATGATGTTGGATGCCTTCTCATACCACGGAACCCAGGCAGAAGTGATCGAAGTTTTATTCCCTTCCTATTCAGTGATCCCATTTCAAAAAAAAAAATGTATTTTGCTTAAGTATAACAAAATTAGAAAAACTTGAAATTTTTAATATTAAATGTTTATTATTTCTCCCGTTTTTTCACAATGTTTCAGCACATCGGCGATTCGATCCACCACACAGGTGGTAAAGGTGTAGGTACAGGTTTAACTTTTCAATAACCGGTGTCCCTAACCAGTTAGCTAAGTCCTAAGCACCTGTAAGTATTCGAAAGTGTTATGAAAATGGTGTACTATTTTTTTAAACATAATCATACATTTTTTCATTGAACCAGAGCAAATTTAGAGAGTTGAAAGTACATTTGAACTTATTTTCCAACGACCTTTCCAAATCTGTTATAATTTCTTATGAACACTATTTGGTAAAAAAGTTAGCTCACGTTTGACAGTTTTGTACAGGAATTCCTGTATCGTATCATATAAATTGCATAGTGTGTGTAGTAATAATAATAATAATCCTGCGGACTACCTTGGAATAGAGAGAAGCTAATTATTATGTAAAATATCACCAAGCTTTTCATGAGGCTTATGATAGTGTGATTAGAATGCTAGATTAATTTTGGCCGAACGCAAATTGATAATAGAAGATGTGTGAGATTTCAAAACGAATACACGTCGTCTCCCATTCACCATCAAGGTGGAATTTCCCTAATGCTTTTCTTCCAAATACAATACGAAATATTGGTGCTTCTACTAAATTCAGTTCAACTTTTCTTCTTGATACAAATGATTACCTACTTTCATCTTACCACTTGTGATATCTAAGAAATATTTATCTCTAATAGTTTTTTTTTCAACAACCGCAATGTCGGCGATCACTTTGAGTGAAGAACTATCTAAATTAATTTGTTGAAATGTTTTTCTCGGATTATTGTCATTATCAACGCATCCTGCCGAGCGGTGTCTTTGATGTAATGTATGTTAGAAATAATGCGTTATCTCTTCAGTGCACTTCTGGGTATTCTTTATATCAACTTGCGCTAGTTTTTTTAATCTTTTTGTTATATCATATACAAATATTTTTCACGTATAAACAATTCTATGAACTCAATGACTCATGTTTTCAACATAAATTAATAGAATCCTAATTATTTTTTTTGCCTACTACACACAATCACGAGGGATATAATCACTTATAATCTCCCTAGAGCACCTATTATTTTTGGAAATTTTCTTAAAAAGTTCGCAGCTGGGAGAAATTTCCGGAATATTAGTTCTTCATGCTCTAGGGAGATTTGGTAGAAAGTTTCATGCCAAAACTTCTTTAAAAGAGGAATTAAATTTGTAACATACTTGTAATTTGTAAGAGATAATAACATGTACCTATAATTAAGTTATGAATAAATATTTATCGTGAATAATCTACGCCGCTGTGTTTATGACAGCTGTTAAGCCGCCAGAGGGAAATTTCCACAAATTAATTTTTGTCTACGCAGGAAAATTAGGTTATTGTCATAGCAACATGTCAAAATGCGTGCATCTGATTGGCTGAAATTAACTGTATAAAATTTTCACTGAAATTTTGAATTGTATCTTCAAGCCAATGATGGTTTTGGAATATTTTATTTCAAATTGCTACAACGGTACAAAATGAATGTGGCACAAAACGTAGAAATTAAAATTTTATTTGGAATTTAAAATAATACCAGCATTTATTTTTTGGTCGAGCATTAAACTTACAAATTATACTTAAAAAATTCACCAAAAAGCGTAAGGAAAAAGAGGATTGAAGATTTTCGATCGTATATCCAAACAAATGTCCTCAATTTAAAAATCTGTAGAAGTCGATACAGAAAAGTTGTTGTAGCACTTGAAAGATGTGCGAAAAAAAGAGACGAATACCGTCATGTTTGGTAGAAGACGTTATATTATAGTTATCGTTGCTCTTGGAAGATTCGCGAAGAAAAAGAAGATAGATACCGGCTCAAAAAATATGCAATACGTTCGTATGGCTCTGTCATAAGCACGGTCTGCTTGGGTATAGTTCAGTTTTTTTCTGTCCACGACAATCTAATAATAAGTCAGTATTTTACCTCCTATTATACCCTGTTTTTAAACTTAGAGGAGCATTTTAAGAAACCTCAAACACACCACTAAAGATACTAGATTCGGAGAGTGTTCCAAAAGGGTCGTGTTCAGTATTATTGAACTAATTGACACTTATATGAAATATGTATTGCTCGCATTTGTCGTGGCCAATGAGAGATCAAGGTATGTCTAAATACCTAATCGTAATTGGACCTAGGCCAGAGAATGGCGAACACAGCTACCAAATGTCACGTTATTGTGAAAACATTGTGGTTATATTATGTAAAATATTATGAATGACCACTTAATAATTTAAGTATAAATTACTATAGTACGTATAAAATGAAATTAAATTAATGTTTATATGTTGAATTATCCTTTATTTACATTGGAAGTTTAGGTATAGCACAAAATAAAGCTAAATAGGTTTTGGTTTGAAAAAAAATACGATAATATTGTAGGTACCGTATGGGTGTGAGAATATTATTAAAAATAAGATTTTACCTGTTAACTTATGAACTTTGCTTCTCTGTCAGCGATAAATGACCCAAACCTAATAATTTTTTTTTGTTTCGTTTCAAATAGTAACAAAGCAATACAACAAAACACAAAATAGGAAGTGAAAAACACAAATACAATAATATATGGTAATAAGTCCAAACACAAAAAAAAAAAAAAAATATGAAATAGCAATCGCAAACATAATGATAAACAACAAACGCGCAAAACTTTTAATAAAGATTGAAATATTTTTATGTAAATAAACACTAATGTCAAAACTGAAAAGAAGTGTTGACAGTTCCATCAAAAGAACTGTGTGAAACGGGCAGCTATCTGACCAATAATTAGCCTGCAAAAATGCCAACTTCAACTAAAATCGCTCCTTTTAGTTTAAAAACAAGGAATAACAAAAAGTATATGGTACCCATATATCTACCGGAGTGAATTTTGGTTCATAATATACTGGAGTGAATTATGGTTCATAATACACTGGAATGTATTATGGTTCATAATACATTGGAATGTACTATGGTTCATAATACACTGACAAGAGATGGGGGTACAATATGGAATGATCCATTATATCTGTGTATTTTGTTCAGGAAATTTGTTTCTGAAATATATCGTATCGATGAAATATCCAAATTTTAAGTATTGATACTTTTTATAACGATATTCTCTGAGTATTTTAAAACAATATATTTATAACGGTATGTTTTATTGATACTTTAAAATTTCATGGACATAAATATTATAGTTGTTACTGGACAGACATTCGTGTATGAACTCCATCCAAAAATATTTCGAATCTCACCAACACTGAATAAAAGATATTTTTCAAGATTCTAATAAGTTTAATTAGTAGATTATGGGTACATCCTGTATAATTAACATTTGGTGTTGTGTGATTTTTCATTTCAATCATACTCTCAAATTTTAATTAAATAATTTTTTTCTTCACAATATTCATTCGTGAACAATACAATAATAATTGAAATTGTCTGTTCTCCATCGTCAAATTAACCCAAACCACAATAACCACATTAAATTATTTCCTTCCTTAACATTTTTTATCGTTTCCGTTGACAATAATAATTATAAAAAACTATAATACTTATTCGATATTTCATGGTACAATACTTTTTCTACTGCAACCTACTAAATCCATTCGATTAGATCGTAGTTTTAAACAAACCAGCACTAATTTAAGTCGAATGCAAATCTCAATCCTTGACCTTTGCGCTTTCTAATAGGCATTGCACTCACTCTGTTGCACAGCAAACATTGGCTTCGGGATCAACCAGAGTCGGAACATAGAATAAATTACTAGTTAAACTTTTTACATTGCAAATACATAAGTGATATCATTTAAAAATTTCCGTTATTCAACTAAGACTATCATACAATGTGTCTACCATTGTTAGCAGCATATGGGAAATTTTATTAATACATTTTTTAGTAAAAAAAAGTGTTTTTTTTCCAAAAAGATGCGCATGGTCTAGAGCTTGAAATCAGGTATCAAACTTTCCAAGTCTTATACAAAGTGTCGAAAGAGATATTGACATCACCCAATAGTTGAATGCTTTTATTTTATAGGTGTATATATGTATAATCAGAACCATAATGTATCCTAAAGTGTTAGGGTGTTTTTAATTATGTACAAATTTAGTCCAGTTCTAATGCGTCCATCAATTTCAGCGTTATTTTTCCCTTCTTCATGTATTTTCACTCCCAAATATTTGAATATATCCACTTGTTGTACTTGTTCTTCTAATGTATTTCGAGATTTTTGTTTTCGTGCCCTATTACTAAGTATTACTATTCTTTTCTCCAAACTCATTTTCATATTTCTACTTCAAAGACGTTTAGATTTCTTTGAAGATCTTTATCGCTTTTAGCATATATCACTGAATCGTCAGCGAAGGCGCATGCGGAGATCTGTATAAGTTCCATATTTCTATAGCCCACCGTAAATTCCTTCACTTGATCTTCAACCTTTTTTATTATACCGTCCATTATCACATTGAACATTGTAGGACTTAAAACTCGCTCTGCCTCAAACCATCTTGTGTACTAGCCTCTTCAAATTCTATTTTATTTTGGACTAGAGTGTAAATGTTTATGAAAAAATTGATTAACCATTTATGTCTTCAAAATTGCGATAACCTTGTTCCCAGCTCTTGTGCTGCAGCATTTCCAAAATGCGTTATAAGGAAACCATTTAGAATATAAATCACAACATGTTTTTTTATGGAAAAATTGATTAACCATTTATGTCTTCAAAATTGCGATAACCTTGTTCCCAGTTCTTGTGCTGCAGCATTTCCAAAATGCGTTATAAGGAAACCATTTAGACTATAAATCACAACATGTTTGAGAATGTTGGAGCATTATTTTTTGACGTTACTAATAGAACTTTTCAATCCTGGTATTTCATATACGTATACCCGTCTTTGCCTGAAAGATGATGAAACAGCAGAGCACAAAATTTGTGCTTGCCCCGCCGCGGCTCGAACCAGGTATCTGATATTTGGCAGGGTCTCTCTCGCACTAGGACCTGAAATATCATTCACTTAATAAACTAATTGACTTTTGTTAAGAAGCTGAATTTATTTGGTGGAATCTGAATACGTGTAATCCACAATAGACTCTTGCGAGTGGCAGTGTGGGGCCTTATAGACCCACTCACCATAGACCTAACCTAACCTACGTATATCACATGAGATGTGAATTAGACATGGATTAGGCAATAACTCTCCTTATATTAGACAATAGATCTGTCCAGTGTCCATTCTCACTCTCTTGTGATATGACTGCAGATAAATTTGGCGTAGACTGGCATAATTATTGGAAATGGTTTTGGGTATGTACCATTTTTTCATAGTTTCTATTTCAAAATGTATTATTTGCAGTTGATAAACCATCACCCAACAATTCAACAAATCTCATGGTCGCATCACACACTTAATTTTTGTCAAATAAATAAGCAAAAAGTTCAAAAAGCAAAAAAATTATATAATAATCTTATTCAAGAAAAATCTGGGATAAATTTGAATGAATAGTTTGGTGTAACGATGTTGATAATAATGATCGATAAATGTTTGCTCCACGACACTGGAATCGTGGTTTAAACCTCAGTTAACTCGGATCGAAGCTTAAATCAAGAGTGGGCGATCTTACTACATTGTTTACTGCAACGATACTTCTCGATTTCTTTTTTCCTTCTCTTTCGTGCGATTTCACTTCATCTAATTTACCCACATTAACCTTTGAGGTACAATGTACTGTTAGTGCAGGAAATGGGATCTAAAATACAATCGTAGTAGAAGTTGTTCGCAACTGCAGTTTTAAAAAAAGGAAAAAAAATATGTTTTTTGTTGTTGGGTATGATAAATCGTATTACCAGTTTCACATTACACTGGCCTACACGTTCAAACTCAGTAAATGAATAACAAAAAAAATATCCATAAAGCCATTAACATTTGAGTTTTTGAAATGGATGGTTCTGTGTAGTTGAGAACATTTTTTCAACAACAAAGATGGCAAGTTATACGCGCCCAGTGACAAAGTTTCTCCTGACAAATTTTGTCATATTTGTGGAGAATTTATAAGTCAAGCCAGACTATTTTCTCAAATTGTTGAAAAAGGGATATTTTTGTACTCCAATCGGATATCAAGATGAACATTAGGCTGCCCATGTGTGATATGTCAACTGTATCATGTCATTGGTTTAGTGGATGGAATGACAGATGATTACCTATACCTTTTGCAATTGTTATGGTATGGCGAGAGCCCACCAGCTATTTTTATAATTTTCATTTTTGTCTGACAAATACAGAAGGTTCTTACAAAAAAGATAATCGAATATCAAAAATTTGCAATATTCCATGAGACCATGAAACGTTATGATGACTTGGGCGCCCAATGGTACGTTAGTTCTACTCGGTGTTAAATGAAAAGTAATATGGAATTTATTGAAAAAATAATTGTATTCAAAAATGATTCTCAGGGGTGGTTTTCGCCGAACTTCAACAATAACAGAACTATAGCTTTAAAGAGAGTAGTTAATAAAGTTGAGCGCCACGTGGTTTTCTTTCTTTTTATAAAAAGAATAGGTTAACCCCGAAACTATGAATATATAGTTCTGTCCTGTTAGTTGAGCATTCACTATATAATCCATACTATCTGATAATTTGAAGTGTGTGTCTATAAATTCAGTAGGAAGGAAGTTGAAATAAAATTCCACAAGTTAAGCAATAACAATAAATATGGATTTAATTAGTTCTCAGTGTAAAAATATACAATTATGTTAAATCTATTCTAAAAAAAATATATTAACAATGTCAGTGGGTGAAGCCCTTAAGTTTACAAATTATATGAAAATAATTACAGTGGGTGAAGCCCTTTAGATTTACAAATGATGCGAAATAAGAATTTTAAGCTTGAAATGTTGACCTTGGTGAAAACTTATTTGAATATAAAGGTACTTATATTTACTGAGATACTAGTTTGGTAGCCTCCCTGCCTTCTTGGGTATCAGGCCAAAATGATACTTATTCAGTGGAGGTATTTCTGGAAATCCATCAGCTATAACTTAAAAGTTAGTCAGATAGCGGAAACCATTAAATCGGTTTAAAGGTATTCTGGTATTCTAAGATACCTTTCTTTGTTGACAAAACTATGAAGTCAACCGCTAAAATAATACATAATAAATTAAAATCAATATTACAATGATTACATCACCAATTCTCTGTAAAGTTAATTTATCTATCTTTAAGAAAAAGTACATTTTTTTTGTTTTTTTTTAGAGCTCATGAAATTAGCTAAAGTTATTATTAAAATAAAATAACTCCACCAGAGAATTGTTCAAGAAAGGGAAGGAAATAATTTAGGGAATGTGAAGGTAACACGAGGTCACGTGTCCTGAAATGTTAAATAAATTCCACATAGATTTTATACAAAATCCGTTATTTAACACTAAAACTATTAGTGACAACTATATGTGACAGAAACAAATCGAAATCACCATTCAAAAGTTATGATCAAAAGAAATATCAGTCAAAATATACAATTCCTCCTGTTTATCTTTGACATTCCCCATAGGGGTCTCCATACGAGGTAGGAGTATGTACAGTTCCCCATGATACACCCTGTATAGGAGGAAAATCATAATCAAAATAACCCAAGTTTAGAGGATAACGATCTCAAAATCCTTATCACTTCAGTAGTTAACTAGTTTCACAGAATAGCCCGCTCACATAAAAGCGACTACTTATTGAAAATAATTGTTTATGGCTGCTATGTGAGAAGTAGACCACCCACAAATTTTCACACACTTTGAATTTTGCATTCGTAAATGTAAATATTGTGAATTGTATTTGACATTTTGGTGATTATCCATTTCGTTCAATTTTCGTATTTTTTATGTAAAACACTTAGGATTTTTCTAGTTAATTAATTCACACCACTCAATTCTTGCGCAGTTTGAGTTATTCGGACAGTTTTTCCACCGCCATCAATGTTAAGTCAAAATCATTCACCTTAGCAACAATGCATTTCTCATTCTAAAGTCAAATCTTGTCTTTTCTGTGTAAGTAGATCTACTGAATGAAATGAAATTATTTTTCAATATAAGTACAGAACATTCCAATAAAGTTTGGCATTTTAAAGTTTTTCCATGTATTTTATCGAATATTCTTATGGTCCGTTGAAAATTAGCTATACAGTGTGTTCTGAACTATGTCATTCCAACTAATTATAATAAATTCACTTCCACTTATCACTTAAGTACCTATTTCATAGTAGCAGTTCTATCATCATCAACTCATTTTTCCATCCTCAGCAGAGCTAGATGATAAATTCTCAGAAGTATCGCTGGAAAAATCTTCATATTCAATGTCGAGTTTACTCTCCTTTTTTGCTTTTGGCTGAAGCTACTACGAGACTTGTTTCAGGTGTCTTCTGTAGAAGTGATAATGAATCATCGTAATCAATAAAGATCAATTTTTTCTTGGAATTTGCCCAGCATCAAGCGAAGAGGTGATTTTCTAATAGCCGTCGTTTCATCTGCAATGGTTACTCTTGACAATTGTCCAGTTTCAAAAACGGTGTGTGCCAAACATCCCCCGAAATTCTGGTTCATCACCAGGCTTGTGCACCAGGAGTTCCATCCCTAGGTGAACTGCTTTTCGAATAATCCGAATCGGTACTTCCAATTAGGAGTCGTTATTATACTTGGTGTCCGTTTCACACAAAAAAATTAACACAAACACACTAAAAAGCATCCAGTAATATTAAAATTGGTGCCACCATGTTAACACTAACACCATTGATTTTTCACATGTTAGATGATGAACCACGGAAATGAATCAAATTCCGCACATACGACATAATTAGGTATATTATGTTTGTACCGGTCTCAATCGACAGTAATTCGGAGTTCATCTAGATCCCTAACAAAATAGGATCCGGAGATACAAAAGCACATCTAATGGTAATCCGAGCACTATGAAGTGGCTTCTTAATAATAAGCGGTGAAATCCAAAGCATCGAGTTGTTTGTCTATTGATATGAAGTGCCTCTTATTCGGAACTTAATTCTTGATAAATCGTTATTCTCGTACAATGTACTCCACAATAAACTTCTGTTGAACATTAATTCTCAAATGTGAAGACATATTTCGGTATTAGACGGGTAACTGCTTCACTAATGAGGTTCGTACAATATGCAGCTAATTATATTCTTCCATGATAGTTTGAGACTTGGTTGGAAGTACAATAATTGTACATGCGTTCATTATCGTGAGTGCGAATGGCTTTTGAAGAGCCAAAACGCTGACTTCGCACAATACAGTTGCTAACATTATATTCCGTGATTGTCCAGCTGTTATCGTTATTTGTAATAAAATTGTATAAACAACAATCATATTACAGAATCAATGAATTCATCTGAGGGACTGGACCGAACACCCAAATTTCCAATGCAAGATGTTCCGTAGATATACAGAGTTTGGAAAAAGTCCGGGACCAGACAAGTATTGGAAAAATATAAAGTTTTTGGAAAATCTTTTCATACCACAAATTTCAATTCTACTTAAACTTTAATTTCAAAATACATTAAAATATGCAGGCTGCTCCAGTTTTGCGTACCTCACTAGTTTTTTTCATTCAAATGGATCTTTGGCTATCTAATGGCAGATTTAATGAGGTCACGTTTCAATCCTTTGGAAAATACAATGTTTTGCTATCCCATACCGAGTGGTTGAAAAGATATAGCCACTTTCACAGAAAAATCACTATTCACTTGGAGACATTTTATAAAATAACAGAAAACAAAAAGTATCTCTACAACATTGGAAAACTAAAGGAAAAGATAACTAGTATTAATTTCAATAAGTTGGAGTGAAATTTGTGATATGAAAAGATTTCTCTGAAATTTTCTATCTCCTTCAAAACTTGTCCGGTCCCGGACTCTTGCCGGACTCTGTATCTATCTATTGATATAAACTCAATATAAACGTTTCAAATTGTGTGAAATCCACAGCAGTACAAATAAACTGTCACACAATAACATATTTCAATTTTATATAACCTGTGGTCGAATACATTACTTGAATGTCACTCAAGACTATTGTGTATGCAACTACGCAAGCTTGATTCTTTTCATAATAGAAATTGATTTTGCAAAAATAAATATTTCACCCAACATTTTTCCACGATCGAATCAATATAACAGTATTTTAATTTCAAATTTCTTGGGCTAATTTGAATACAAGAAATGGTGCTTGTAGACTATTTTCAACAGCTTAACCTTATGATATTTTATATTTGATGGAATTAGTTAGTCGATTCTAGATTTCAAACCGATGAGTTGAAGTTATTGTCTGACAAGCTGTAATATCAATAATTTAATTTTTGCTGGCAAAGATCTTGATTTGTTGACTAGAAAATGTGAACTCACTGGTACTGGTTGGTACTTGGTTGATCTCCAAGAACTAGTCGCAATTAGTTCTTCTTTTTGCACTTTGGCAAATACAGGAATGAATGTGAAATAGCCAAGCCCATCAGTGCGCCTTACTAGATGATGGTAGTAGGGATTAGTACGATCCCTCAAGCAGTTGTACTTGTGGTTACTGCGTGTATTGTTTATACTGGATTCCGGGAAAGGTTGAAGATATTATCATTTTCACAGTGTTATGAAATGATATTTAGATCGAAAGTGGTAAGAAAAGTTTTGACCAGACGGATTCGAGGATTTGTGGCAAGCACAATTCTTGAAGAGTTCCATTCACTTGTTCGGATGTATCGGGTGATAAATCTGCTGTAGCTTCATATTCTGCTCCAATTCTATCTGGACAAGTATGGTTTATGTAAACTTAGATGACATTGACTGAGACCTGAAAGATATATTGTGTGGTCTATATTCTATCTACTTCCCGAGAAAAGCCTCACAGACTGAGTTCCCCTGCACCTATTTGCAGAAGGAACTTTGGTAGTTGGATTCATTCTTCTATCTCATCTAGTAGTATTCTAGGTTGTGTCATAGGATTTCTGTATTTCTCTGCTTTTATAAAGTAGAGCGGTACAAATAATTCATCACTTACTTCCTTAGTAGACATGTTCAACAGTTTTATTAACAAAGTTTTGAAATGTCAAGTTAACAACTTGAAATTACTAGGCGCTATGTGAAGATCACTGAGAATATATTTCTCTCCACTAGTCTTTTTCCAAAAGTATTTTTTAGTATTGTATACAGACCTTTCTCCTTCAACGCTGGAAATCGATGGAGAATATACATCTCTGTTTTTTTCAACAGAAGAGCTGAGCTGCTTCGCAATGATTTCCCAAGCTTCTTGTTCAATTTTAGTCATGGTAGTGCTCTTTCACAATGTCTTTTCTGGTATAATTGAGGAAATTGGAGAGAGGATAGGGTTAGGAAAAAAGGGAACGTCCTTGTAGAGATATAAACGTAGTTTTATGATGGTGGGTAAGTGATATTAACACTTGGAAGTAATTTGCCTGAGTACCAATTCAAATACTGGAAAGTTCAGTAAGTTGATGAATTGTCACAGAATTTTTTCTTATCCTACTCTTCTCCAATTTCCTCAACACCTCAAATACTCACAATTCAACGACAACTATTTTCCTTTTTCTGTATAATTTTTGCTTTTATTTTGTCTACCAGCCATAACTATGAAATAAATTGATGTAAAGCAACAACATAAATATTCAATGCAGTATTCTGTAAACACAAGTATAAGATAAAATTAAAATCCCCAGAAACTTTTAACGAAGAATTAAGAGATCAAACGTATGATTGACACGTAAGTTACAAATTCAGTTACCGATACACCGTTGCCATAGTGTGTCTGCTCGTTGCTGTCACATCTCGTCTGGTTAAGTTGTGAATACCAACTGATACCAAACGAATCCGTTTCCGTGACGGTATCGTCATTCGAAATTTCTGGATGTGTTAAATAGATATAAAGTGGGACTGATACTTTTTTTTGCAATTTAGTAGCGCTTTAAGGAATATTGATTGGTATAACCCTAGTACCAATAATTACCATGTTAATACGTACAGTCAAATCACGATTATATTCGTAATTGATGGAATATGGAAATATTCTCCGCACTAGGAAATATTTTGACTAACTGATAATACGCAATTTTTGTTAAATTATTACATAGTCTATTACATAGCTGCAAGCCAAGTGCACCCAACAACTAAGTCTAGGCTGGTGAAAAACTGTAAAGAATCCCTTAACATGCTGACAAGAGACAACAAAGTGTCTCCAATATGGGTGCCGGCACATGAGGGGATTACAAGAAATGAAATGGCAGACCAGCTAGCTGAAGAAGGTTCGAAAAGAGCCTTTACAGGTCCGGAGCCGTTTTGTGGAATCACAAAGGATTACATAAGAAGGGAAGCTGGAAACTGGCTGGTAAACTAACTTAAATGGATGTTGACACAAGGACACTTCCATACTAAGAGTTTACTGAATAAGTTGGACAAGGAACTCTCGTCCAGACTGTTGAAACTGGGTTAGAGAAATGTGAAAACAATGGTGACTGGACACTGTATCCTAAGGAAGCATTTGCGCAGGATGAGAAAAGTTAGTGAACCTATTTGCATAAAATGATAAGTTCACGATAAAACACCTACTCACATACTCTGATTCTGTGAGAAGCACTTTGGTGTGGGAAAAAAAACCATGATAATTGCTGAAGATTTCTCCAGATAAACTGATGGCCCTTATAAAAGATACGAAGCTTCTTGAATGGAAGTGGGTAGTTAACATGGGCAATGATACAATGATTCATTTCAGGTGCCTGGGCTGTTGAACTCAACCCAAACGTATGAATGAATGACTCCAAGTGCAGTTAAATTTATTGTCGATCATCCATAATTATCAGAATTTTCCTGAACCAAAGATCTACATCAACAGCATTATACGTATAACATTTTTTCCCAAATTGTCGATTAGATCGACAACAATGTGACTGCATTGTAAATATACCCAAAAGTTAATGTAAATATGTCACACCTTGTTATTATGTTATTTAAAAAAATATTTGCGAGCGATTAAAGTTGTGAAAGATAATGGATGACATGGCGTGTGCTAATACACCCACCCGGAGGCGGACTATTAATTGTCTAGTAACGGTTATGTACACATCCTTGTTAAAGGAACATTCTTCGACAAAACAGAATAATGGGTTTCCTTACAAAAAATGTTGATAGAAAAAGGTATTTGCAAATATTTTCACAGTACACTCTTGAATTGGAATTGATGTTTGTCACATTGAACTTAAAAGCAACTATCTATATCAAGAATGAAACAGAACAAACTGAATTGAAATTGGATTTAAAAATTAAAGATTCTGTTAAGCCCCAAAAAAAAATTGAAATGTATATTAAGTATGTAGCGTCCAATCATTTTATGAAATATGGCATCAGCGCCTTTTGCTCCATGAAGGGATCAGTTTCGCCATGAATGTTGACATGGCTGCACGTGTGTTATTTCCTTATTGTTGAAGATTAAAAATAAATCAAGATATATACAGTCCACTATCTAATTATTACAACCCAAAACATTGGTCCATCGATCCGGATGAGGAATAAGTGAAATTTATTTAATGATCTTCAACAATCAAGTAGTAAATTGTTGATAAATGTAACCGGCAAAAAGCGCGGTAAAAAAGAAAAAATCAATAATCGTCAAGGTAGTACATGCAGCGGGAAGTCCAATATAGTGCAAGCCAAAACCAGAGAGAGAGAGAGAACAGGAAGGCAGTGAAAATAAAATTGTCGTGTTCCACCAAGGGTTCCTTTCGAAAAAATCTGAGTAAGTTCGTTCCATAATTATATTAATTTGGTAATAGTTTGGATTTGTGTCAATACAATGGCTGAACTCGCGACATTAAAATCTCAAAGAACGACTATAAAAAGTAAGTTAACTCGATTTAAAAATTATTTTGAGTCAATTAATCGAGAAACATTAAATGATGAAATTATTAATGAATTGCAAGTGCGGTTAGAATGCGTACAGCCAATTTGTAATGAGTTTGAAGAACTTCAATTTCAAATAGAACAATTGAGTATTAAAGAGAATGAGTCAGAATCTCGTCCCGACGAAGCTGAGAGAAATGAGTTTGAAACAAAATATTATAAGTTGATTAGCAATGTGAATAACTTGATAAGTAAATATAATAAAGAAAGTTCGAATGACAGTAGTAATGGTTCCGTGGTCAGTTCAAAAAACGGTGTAGCTGATTTAAACTCGGTACAGTCATTAGTAAAGTTACCACCTATCAAATTGCCAACTTTTGATGGTCAGTATGGCAACTGGTTGGAATTTAAAGATTCTTTCATAGCCTTAGTAGATGGCAATTCTGCATTAAATAATATTCAGAAATTTTATTATTTAAGGTCCTCGTTAAGTAAAGAGGTTCATGACATAATCAAGTCGATAGAAGTTTCCGATGCGAATTATAGGATTGCATGGCAGTTTTTGACAGATAGATTTGAAAACAAAAAGCTAATAATTTATAATCACATACGTGCAATATTTGAGCATCCTTGTTTAGTAAACGAATCATATAATGACCTGCGCAATTTGTATGATTGTGTGACAAAGCATTTACGTTCTCTTAATTCTTTAGGTGAAAATACAGATGCTTGGGATCGTCTGATTATATATATAATGTCTAGTAAATTTGACCCTACCACACGACGTGATTGGGAAACGTATAAATATGCAAATGAATTACCAGCAATGAGTGATTTAAATAATTTTTTGAAAAATAAGTGTGAGATATTGGAAAAATTAGAGGTCTCGAATAATGGGGTCGAGGCAAGTAAATATAAGCAATCATTTAAAAAATTACATAAACATGGACATAGTAATAGTTACCAATCTACTAATAACAAAAAATCAGAGAGTAATTTTAAGTGTTATTTTTGTAACCAACAGTCTCACAGTATTTTTAAATGTGAATCCTTTTTAAATCTATCAATTAATGATCGAATAAATGCAGCTAAACAACTTAAATTGTGTTTAAACTGTCTCAGAGATTCACATCACTCATGGAAATGTCCAAAAACAAAATGTTTTAAATGTAGAAAGGCTCATAATACGCTACTCCATAGGGAAGATTATAATAAAAATGATCAAAGATTAGGAAGCACCAACAGTGGAAATATTTCGCGCCAAGAACAAGAATTCCAACAAGCTCCTCCCACTCAGGGAAACAACAACACAGGCCAAATTCAAGGTTCTTCGTTGAACTCACATGCGACAGCTTGCGGAGTTGCCGGCTCTAGCCAAGAGACACTTTCTGGGGAAATTACAACAAGTCATTCGCAAGTATTACTTTCAACTGCAATTATTGAGTTGACAAATGGAGAAAGAACAATTACTGTTCGGGCCCTATTGGACAGTGGCTCCCAAAGCAATTTTATTTCGCAGGATATTTGTAACAAATTGGGTATAAAACTGTTGGAGAACGAGTAGCTCCAACATTGGCAAGTGTCAATTATAAGTAAAACTTCCTGTAGCTAGTTGTCATCATGACATTCATTATATAACCTCATTTCAATATTGGTTTTGGCATCTGTCAAATTATTAATAAAATACATTCGTCTCCATGGGTTATTTATTTTCATAAAAACCAAGTAACCTAATGTCACTATTTTAGAGTCACTTTGAAAATAAAACGCTGAAAAGTTGTCAAGTTTTGCAAAAATAGATTATTATGTTGTAAAATAATTCCCACCATAAGAAGTTTTGAAATAATTCCCACCCATTAAAGCTAACGTGAATAATAGTCGAGTGTTCAGAATTTACAAGGAGCCCTTAAGTTGAAGAAATTGCATGTAGATTTTTCAACCGGCACACTTCACCATATAGGATGAAAAGTTTATAGGATAAGATTGTTACAGCAATGCTTACAATCTCAAGATAAGTGTTTTCCCATTTTTATTACTCTTTGTCATAGAAACAAATTTAGTGAAGAGAGAAATTCAGATAATTTCATAGTTTTTGCTAATTTTTAATTTTATTAATTTTTTGGTATTGTATGAAAATAATTTATTTAATTGTAGTTTTTGAATTAAGAGTGAATGACAGGCCTGAATATTATGCATGTGTGTTATAGTCTATAGGAGTGGAGTCACAGTTATTGTTGTTGTTGTTTTTGGATTTTATAATCTGAAAATTATATGTAATTTGTTTAATTTTATTTAGTTAGATTTTGTTATTAAATATATTGGATTAAGATTAATGTGTTTAATTAAAATCAGTTAGTTTACAAAATGATAAAAACAATAAAAATTTTTTAACCGGTACCAATGAGATTATGGTCTATTGAATTTCGACGATTGAAAAGGTCGACCCTACTTTAGTGTTGGAATCAAGAGTGACTGCAACATTAAAAATGGTCCTTCGAGCCGGATATTGTTTTTGAAGTTTTGTACGCTAAGAAATAGTTCTCTAAAAAAGTTATCTCATATCTCACCATTAATTCTCACCGCTGTGACTTCAACTCAAATTTTTGATATTATTTTGATACACTTAGAATTTATTTTATATTGTAATTGATGTGTGTATGACTAGAAGTTAGTCATACCTTGCTCCAGGGTTTCCCACCATATTATTTGCATGTTTGCAGATATTATTTGATTTGATTTGTCTATACACTGCTCTAGCGTTTCCCACCATTTAATTGCATTTGTTGTTGTAAATGTTATATAACTCGCTCATTGTAAACTTGAAATCGGTTATTTTCACTTGCTCCAACCCCATTTTGTTATAAAAATTCAAGCCCTTGTGTGTCCCCAGTTAAGTGCTTTGAAACAATGAATTTCAACGAAATTAAAGGAAACAGAACAATAGCAAAATCTGCTATTACGCGAATTGAAAACTGGGTTGATGTAAACATTGATACCACAGACAATGTGTTCAGTTTAAAAGGTCGCGAAGAACAGTTAAGAAGTGCATTTGAAAAATATTGTCAGGCTCAAGATTTGTTAGATATATATTTAGCTGTAGAGGAAAATACTGAAAATAGAGATTTAATTGAAGATCAATATTATGATGTTTTGTCTAAAATTCAGCAAAAGATTAAAGACTTGGAAGATATGAAAACTCCCACCCCACCACGTTCATCCCCACTTTTTTCTCCTGTCTCTCCCCCCCCATTAGTAAAATTACCGGAAATTAGAATTCAACAGTTTTCAGGTACTGGAATAGAATGGGTTCCATTTTTTCAAATTTTTTCTGCTTTAATAATTGAAAATAAATATCTGACGGATATTCAACGTTTCATTTATTTAAAGACTTATTTGGCAGGTGAACCTTTAAAATTAATTGAGAATTTGCAAGTTACTAATGAAAACTTTCACACTGCTATTGAAATTTTGCAACATAGATATGAAAAGAAAACTCTGGTGATAAATAGTCTTTTGACTGCAATTTTAGACATAAAACCTGTACAGAAAGGTACATCTACTACTCTTAGAGAATTTCACACTGAAATAAGTAAAAACTATGAAGCTTTAAAAAACTATAAATTAACAGACACTCAACTTTTGGATTTAATATTAGTTTATTCATTAGAACGCAAATTAGATTTTAATAGTAAGAGAAGTTTTGAGTTTGATAGAAACTCAGATGAATTGCCTACACTTGATGAATTTTTGACATTTTTAGATGACAGATCAAAATGCTTAGAGAATTTAAAATCATTGGATAATAATGAAGGTCTTTCAAAAAAGCAAACGAAAGCAACACTTTTCAGTAGTATCAATAATAATAATAGTAATAATCACATCGGTCGACAGAGCCAAAATGGATGCCAATATTGTAATGATAAGACCCATAAAATTTACTCTTGCTTAAAGTTTAAAAATATGAGCTACACCGAGAAACAAAATTTTGTAAAGTCTAAAGGATTTTGCTTCAATTGTTTCGGATCTGCTCATACTGTTATGAATTGCCAAAGTAGAGGTTGCAATGTTTGTGGTAGGAAACACCACACCCTCCTTCACTGTAACCAAATCAATCAAAGTAGAAATAGATTCTCTTCACATCAACACTCTGAAAATGCGGATTATCGTTCCCAAAGAAATACTCACCCTTCACAGTCAATTACTCATCAACCCTCTACTAGTTCGTCGTCACATACTACAAACACCTCACCAAGAAATAATTCTCACAACCCATCTCCCAATAGGGAATTTCAAAGCAATCCAAATAGTTTGCGTGATCTCAACTCACCAGTAGTTACTGAAAATCAGCAAAACTCTTCCAACATGACTCATTCTCTCTCAGCTATAAGTACTAAAGACTCCTCTGTGCTTTTGGGTACTGCTCTAGTTTATTTATATAGCTCACAAGGTTTACGTGTTAAAGCTCGAGCAATTCTTGACCCTGGGTCACAAAATTCTTTCATGAGCAAAAGTTTAGTAGAAAAGTTGAATTACACTCCTCATAATAAAAAGTTGAACGTTTCAGGCATTGGTTTAAGTGCCACCCTCTCTCACCAAACAGTTGATATTGTTTTTCACTCTACCATTAATCGCTCCAAGTTTAATGCTTCTTGTTCTATTCTTGAGAAAATTACATGTAAACTTCCCCAAGCCATAGTGGATAGATCAAAAATAAAGTTACCCCCCAACACTCAGCTTGCGGATCCGACTTATTTCCAGCCAGCAGAGGTTCACTTTCTCATAGGAGCTGACTGCTATTATGATTTAATGAGTGATGGTTTCTTAAGGTTAGGTAAAAACTTACCCGTGCTACAAAACACCCTCCTCGGCTGGGTGATAGCTGGCAACGCTCCTCTTTTGCGCCCTCAAAAATATTCTAATTCCCATGTATTAACATGCTCATCAGGTAACTTCTCTCCCACCTCTAGTGTATCAATGCTCACACAAGTAAGTGATCAATGTACACTGGAAACTTTAGTTGAAAGGTTCTGGAAATCAGAGGAAGTTCCAGAAATAACACATATATCTCCTGATGAAAAGTTATGTGAAGAAATTTTTGTGTCCACTACTAAACAACTTGATGATGGATCTTATCAGGTGAATTTGCCCCTAAAAACCCCTTGTGAAAACCTCAAATTAGGTCAATCTCTTTACACTGCAAAAAACAGATTCTTGAACTTAGAAAAGAAATTTCAAAAAGATCGCACCTACTTTTTAAAGTATAAACAATTCATTGATGAATATGTTGATCTGGGTCATGGTCAGTATGTCCCACTATCTGAAACTAATCAAAATTCAGAACCCAAATATTTTTTGCCACACCATGCTGTCATTCGTGAGGACAGCACCACAACAAAACTTAGGGTTGTTTTCGACGCATCCTGTAGAACTAATACAGGCATCTCTCTAAACGACATAATGCTTAAAGGATATCAAGTTCAGCCTAACCTTTTTGACATTTTGTTACGCTTTCGCTCTTTTAAATATGTGCTCACTTCTGACATTGAGAAGATGTACAGACAGATAAAGATAAATCCCTCCCAAACATTTTTGACAAATATACTTTGGAGAGATAACCCCACACTTCCTTTAAGATGCATCGAGTTATTAACTGTTTCCTATGGAACAAATTCAGCTCCATACCTCGCCACTCGTGTATTGCAGGAAGTTGCTCAGAAACATAAAGTTGAATTCCCTTTAGCTTCCAATATTCTTTTAACCCAAACCTATGTTGATGATTTGTTAGGTGGCTGCGATGACTTAAATGACTTAGAAAAATTGTATTCCGAACTCACCACTCTCCTTAATTCATCCGGTTTCACACTCCATAAGTGGTGCTCAAACTGTTCTCAATTTCTACTTAACATCACTAATGAAACCCCAAGTGAATATTGTTTGAATCTAGATGATTCACCCAACAAAGTTTTAGGACTAAAGTGGAACCCTACTGCAGATGTCTTAGGTATTTCAATTCCTCAAATAGCACCCCAAGGCACACTCACCAAAAGAAAATTGCTCGCTATGATTTCACAGTGCTGGGATCCCCTTGGCCTTCTCTCACCTGTAATTGTTGTTGGTAAACTTCTTATTCAGAAGTTATGGTTATTAAAATTAGATTGGGATGCGGATATCACAGATACCTCACTCCTCCAAGAATGGAAAAATTTATTTGATAATCTATCCTATCTTTCTCAATTGAAAGTCCCTAGATATTTGTTTTTGAACAAACCCATTATTAATGTAGAATTTCATGGTTATGCGGATTCTAGTTCTTTTGCCATGGCATCTTGTATTTATGCTCGCACGCTTTACTTAGATGGATCAGTTTCTTGTCACTTGATTGCCTCAAAATCAAGGGTAGCCCCCTTGAAAGTTTTGTCGATTCCACGTTTGGAATTATCAGCCATGCTACTGTTAGCAAAATTAGTAAAAGCTCTGTTAAGTATTTTTGAAAACAGATTCACTGTTACAAAGGTTCATTTATATTCAGACTCAGAAATTGCACTTCACTGGATTCACTCTCACTCTTTTCGTTGGTCAACATTTGTAGCAAATAGGGTGTCTCAGATTCAGGAACTAACTTCAGATTGTGTTTGGCATCATGTTGGGACTAAAAATAATCCCGCTGACCTTCCATCTCGTGGAATAACTCCAAGAGAAATGATTGATAATTCACTTTGGTGGGAAGGTCCCACGTATTTGAAGGACCCATCTGTTGATCTCCCAGTTTTTAAACCCTTAAGTCAACCACCAGAATTTCCTGAAGAGAAAAAAGCGATCCTTATATCTTTAGTGGAAACTCCTGTTGATGATTTTTGGGACGATTTATATAAAAAGTATTCTAGATTTTCCAAACTGCAAAGGGTGGTAGCATATTGTCAAAGATTTATCCATAATAAATTTCTCTTAAAAACGCCCTCAGAAAAATCGATTGGCCCTCTGACAGTTGATGAAATGACTTATTCTCTTAATTGCATTGTGAAGTCACTACAAAATAAGTACTTCTCACGAGAGATTATTGAAATAAAGAAGAATGGTTGCATACGAAATAAAATTTTCATTTCACTCACACCCAAATATGATGAAGAAGATGGTTTTCTCCGTGTAGGAGGCAGATTAGAAAATGCTGATGTTCCCTACCATCAAAAGCATCCTATTTTGTTACCTTCCCATGATATCGTTGTTTCCCTCATGCTCAAAGATGAGCATTTACGTCTGGGACATGCTGGTGCACAAACAGTACTCTCCAATTTTAGATTGAAATTTTGGCCTTTAAATGGCTTAAAAGAAATCAAGAGGATTATTAGAAATTGTCACACCTGTTTCAGATTTAGAGCTCAACCCCAGGAACAGTTGATGTCCAACATTCCTCGTGACAGGATAACTATCTCTAGACCCTTTCAGAAAGTGGCAGTTGATTATGGAGGCCCTTTCTATTTAAAATCATCTCATTTACGTAAAGCACCTGTGATCAAATCATATATTTGTGTTTTTGTGTGTATGGTCACCAAAGCTGTACATATAGAGCTGGTAACTGCCCTCTCCTCAGAAGCTTTTATAATGACTCTGAAAAGATTCATTTCCCGTAGAGGAAACCCTTCCTTAATTTTTAGTGATAATGGTACCAATTTCTGGGGGGGCAGAAATCAGTTAAAAAGTCTTCACGAATTTTTCATGCATTCTCACCTCTCTAACCCCATTAAAGAATTTTGTGTGGAAAATAAAATTGTATTTAAGTTCATTCCACCTATGTCCCCGCACTGGGGAGGCCTTCATGAAGCTGCCATTCGTAGTTGTAAATATCACATTGTTAGAATAATTGGTCAAACCTCTCTCACTTTCGAAGTTTTCTACACCATTTTGAACCAAATAGAAGCTATTATGAACTCGAGGCCTATTTGTAGTCTTTCGAATGACCCCAATGATTTACAGTGCCTAACCCCTGGCCATTTTCTAATAGGCAGAAGCCTTACTGCTCACCCTGAAAAGGATTTTACAGAAATCCCTGAAACCAGACTCTCCATATGGAAGAGAATTTCTCAAATGCAGCAATCGTTCTGGAAACGATGGTCTGTTGATTACCTTAATCAATTACAGAATAGACCAAAATGGACTAAGCTCACAAAAAATCTCTCAGTGGATGAACTAGTCTTATTAAAGGAAGACAATTCCCCTCCTCTGAAGTGGTCACTCGCTCGTATTGTCAAAATTTTCCCTGGAAAGGATGGTAATGTTAGATCCATTCAGTTGAAAACTTCTTCTGGTATTTATACCAGACCCATAACGAAGGTATGTCCTCTTCCCCAGGGACAAGACTAATTGTTATCTCAAATTTGTGCGTTTTTTTTATGTATTACTGGTATACTATTGTTAGAGATATATTTCTGTTGTTTTTGAATCCATCCCAGATTCATTCCCTTCATACATAGGTACATAGTTTTTTTTAGGTTTAGTTTTAGAATTTAATTTTGCTCATGTTCTTTATTATTGTTTGTTTTGAAAGATGAGGATCTTTCAACGCGGGGAGTATGTTGGAGAACGAGTAGCTCCAACATTGGCAAGTGTCAATTATAAGTAAAACTTCCTGTAGCTAGTTGTCATCATGACATTCATTATATAACCTCATTTCAATATTGGTTTTGGCATCTGTCAAATTATTAATAAAATACATTCGTCTCCATGGGTTATTTATTTTCATAAAAACCAAGTAACCTAATGTCACTATTTTAGAGTCACTTTGAAAATAAAACGCTGAAAAGTTGTCAAGTTTTGCAAAAATAGATTATTATGTTGTAAAATAATTCCCACCATAAGAAGTTTTGAAATAATTCCCACCCATTAAAGCTAACGTGAATAATAGTCGAGTGTTCAGAATTTACAAGGAGCCCTTAAGTTGAAGAAATTGCATGTAGATTTTTCAACCGGCACACTTCACCATATAGGATGAAAAGTTTATAGGATAAGATTGTTACAGCAATGCTTACAATCTCAAGATAAGTGTTTTCCCATTTTTATTACTCTTTGTCATAGAAACAAATTTAGTGAAGAGAGAAATTCAGATAATTTCATAGTTTTTGCTAATTTTTAATTTTATTAATTTTTTGGTATTGTATGAAAATAATTTATTTAATTGTAGTTTTTGAATTAAGAGTGAATGACAGGCCTGAATATTATGCATGTGTGTTATAGTCTATAGGAGTGGAGTCACAGTTATTGTTGTTGTTGTTTTTGGATTTTATAATCTGAAAATTATATGTAATTTGTTTAATTTTATTTAGTTAGATTTTGTTATTAAATATATTGGATTAAGATTAATGTGTTTAATTAAAATCAGTTAGTTTACAAAATGATAAAAACAATAAAAATTTTTTAACCGGTACCAATGAGATTATGGTCTATTGAATTTCGACGATTGAAAAGGTCGACCCTACTTTAGTGTTGGAATCAAGAGTGACTGCAACAAAAACCAAATAAAATAAATCATGCAGTGAAGGGTGTAGGCCAAACATTAACTAATATAAATAAACAAGTGAACCTGACAATAAAATCACGTGTTAATAATTTCAAAAGTAATATTAGTTGTTTAGTTCTTCCTAGAGTTACCGATAAATTACCAATCATGTCGTTTAATAAAGATAACCTCAAAATCCCTTCCAATTTACAATTGGCTGATCCTAATTTTAATGTATCAGCAGAAATTGAAGTATTGCTAGGATCAACCATATTCTGGTCTATTATGGGATCTAATCAGGTCCGGCTTGGACCCAAAATGCCAATTTTACAAGAAACCAAGTTTGGTTATATAATAGCGGGTAATTTAAATTTAGACTTCACATCTTTAAATAAATCGTCAAGTTATTTAAATATTTCGGATTCAAATGCTATGTTTGACAATAAAATCGAGAAATTTTGGGAGATCGAAGAGATTAATAATAAGGAAAGTATGTCCGTATCTGAAATATATTGCGAGAACTATTTCCGTAATACTACAACAAGGGACTCAACAGGGAGATTTGTAGTCAGGATTCCTTTTAAGAATAATTTAGATTCATTGGGTGATTCACGTAGTATGACATTAAATCGATTTCATTTGCTTGAGCGAAAACTCGAGAAAAATCCAAATTTAAAGGCAGAATATTGCACATTTATGAATGAATATCATAGTCTGGGTCATATGTCGGAAATTGACGATATAAAGGATGAGGGATATTACTTACCGCATCATGCTGTATTAAAAAATAGTAGTCTCACTACCAAATGTCGCGTAGTATTTGATGCGTCGGCAAAAACATCTAGTGGACTTTCACTTAATGACGTACAATTTAGTGGTCCAACGCTACAACAAGATGTTTTCTCTATTTTATCTAGGTTTCGCATCCACCAATATGTTATGACGGGTGATATATCCAAAATGTATCGTCAGATACTTATCAATCCAGATGAATTAAAATATCAAAAAATCTTTTGGCGAACACATTCAGATGATAAAATGAAGTGCTTTAAATTAAATACCGTAACCTATGGCACGGCGTCCGCACCTTATTTAGCGGTCAAATGTTTATTTCAGATTGCTTCTGAAAATAAAACAAATTTTCCTAAAATTTGTAAAATAATTGAAAAAGATTTTTATATGGACGATCTGTTGACAGGCTCCAATTCAATGTCAGAATTGTTAGAAATTCAGAATAATATCGTTAAGTTGCTGGCCAATTATGGGTTTGAACTTAGGAAGTTTTTATGTAACAATGAAGAGTTGCTAAATAAATTCGAAACAAACAAGGATCTAGACGTTAGTATACTTAGTATAGGACAAAATGAACAAAATAAAACCTTGGGAATATACTGGGACGCTAGTGATGATTCTATTAGATATAATATCAATGTAAATAATAATTTGTGTAACGATAAAATAACAAAACGCACGATTTTATCATTAATATGTCAAATATTTGATCCTCTAGGTTTACTGGGTCCAATTATAATAATTGCAAAACTTATAATTCAACAACTTTGGCAATTGAAGGTAGACTGGGATGATAATATACCTCAAAATCTTATGAATATATGGCTTTCATCTTACAATAATCTTTGCGTTATTAAGGAAATAAAAATTCCAAGGTGCATAATAATTCCGCAATACATAAGTATTGAATTGCACGGATTTTGCGATGCTTCGATTAAGGCTTATGGGGCGTGCATATATATACGTTGTTTAAATGCTGAAGGGAAATATTACTCTCATTTGTTGTGTGCAAAATCACGCGTGGCTCCATTAAAGCAAATAAGCCTACCTCGTCTTGAATTGTGTGGTGCACAATTACTTGCAAATTTGACAAGTAAAATATTGGCGGTATTAGAAATCGATTTTAATAAATTATATTTTTGGACAGACTCAACAATAAATTTGTGTTGGATACGAAATGAATCTAACAAATGGAAAACCTTTGTGGCAAACAGGGTAAGCGAGATTAGGTCACTTACCAAACCCCAAAATTGGTTTTATGTAAAGTCCAGCGATAACCCAGCTGATTTGTTATCAAGAGGAACAACAGTTGAGGTTTTCAAAAATTCAAATTTATGGTGGCACGGACCTGATTGGCTTTTGGTAGATAATGAAAGCTGGAATGTAACTGAACCTGTACATGAATTCACCAATACACCCGAACAAAGGAGCGTCTCTTGTGCTATAATCAAACCTAATAATGAAATAATGTTTATACTACATAAGTTCTCTTCATTTTCAAAAACTTTACGAATACTGGCGTATATTTTACGTTTTGTGTCTAATATCAGGGCTAGACATACTGGCAGAATTTATGGTCCATTGCTTCCCGAAGAACTTGACGGAGCTTTGAATTTAATAATTAAAAATGTACAAATAGAATGTTTTTCTCACGAATATACAAATTTGGGTAACAAAAAGGAACTAAATAAATCAAGTAAAATTTTGTCTCTTAATCCTTTTCTGCAAAACGGCATAATGCGTGTAGGCGGTAGAATTAAAAATTCAACTCTTCCTTTTGAGAACAAACATCCCATAATTTTACCAAGTAACCATTTTTTGACAAATCAAATCTTGAGACAAACACATGAGCGGTTGCTGCATTGTGGCGTGCAAAATTTGTTGTACGCAGTGAGAGAAAAATACTGGCCTATATCTGGTCGAAATGCCTGCAAAAATATAATTCGGCATTGTGTAAAATGTTTTCGAGTTGCGCCAAAGGACTCTAACTACTTAATGGGAGACTTACCTGAAGTACGAGTTACTTCCCATAGTATTTTTGTAAATGTGGGTACCGACTATGGTGGACCTTTTTTGTTAAAGGATAGGCAGACGCGCGGTGCTAAAATTATTAAGGCTTATATGTGTATTTTTGTATGTATGAGCACAAAGGCCATACACATTGAATTAGTGTCTGAACTGACCACGCAAGGATTCTTGGCTGCATTCACCAGATTTGTAAGTAGACGAGGTAAACCATCTAATGTTTACTCAGATAATGGTTCAAACTATAAGGGTGCAAATAACGAACTTTCCAGGATTTATGAATTTTTAAAAAATCAGTCAGAAGTTATTGCGAATCAATTAGCTTCCGAATATAGTATAAAATGGCATTTTATACCCGCGTCTTCTCCAAGCTTTGGCGGACTCTGGGAAGCTGGCATCAAGTCAGCAAAAAGTCATATTAAGCGCGTTATAGGTGATAATCGTTTAACATTTGAAGAATATTCCACGGTGTTGACACAAATTGAAGGTATACTAAATTCGCGTCCGCTATCTCCACTTACTCAAGACCCAGACGACATATCGGCGTTAACACCAGGACACTTCTTGATCGGCAAACCACTCACTAGCCTTCCTGAAATTAACCTGACGACCACTCCAGAAAATCGCCTCACCAAGTGGCAGCATCTCCAATTTATGTCACAACATTTCTGGCGTCGGTGGCAAAAAGAATATCTGTCGGAGCTACAAACTCGTTTGAAATGGCGACAGAATTCCACAACATTAATCAAAGTTGGAACTTTAGTTTTAATAAAAAATGACAATATTCCGCCTATGAATTGGCATTTAGGCAGAGTCATTGCCGTACACCCGGGAAAGGACGGAATTAGCCGCGTAGTAACTTTAAAGGTGAACGGTGGTGAAATAACACGCGCAATAAATCGCGTATGTGCGTTGCCAATTGATTGAACTGTAACAACCAAATTATTGGTCTCCTTATTATAATATAATTGTATTACTTAATATTAGTTTTCATTACAGCATTTTACTTTATATTTGGTAGATGTTATTAAAACCATGTGAATTTATGTTATTCTATAATTTCATTATTATTATATTTCTTTTTCTTGCATTAAGTTTGTGAACAAAAAACTAGGTTCTTAATTGATGTTATTGTTCAACCAAAATGTATAATAGTTCTTTTATTAAGTTAAGTTATGTATTATTATGTAAGAATTTTTAAAGTACTGTAGTACTTTCAAGGCGGGCGGTATGTTAAGCCCCAAAAAAAAATTGAAATGTATATTAAGTATGTAGCGTCCAATCATTTTATGAAATATGGCATCAGCGCCTTTTGCTCCATGAAGGGATCAGTTTCGCCATGAATGTTGACATGGCTGCACGTGTGTTATTTCCTTATTGTTGAAGATTAAAAATAAATCAAGATATATACAGTCCACTATCTAATTATTACAACCCAAAACAGATTCATCATAACATTGTAAATTCACAGAATGAGGAGATGGTTCCTCTACTTTCAACTACAACAACTTTCAACTGTCTAAACAAAAAAACCCACCCTAACCCATGTGCCAAGCTGACCAGGCGGTGACCAGTAATTCAGGTTGTTACTAAGAATTACTTACTCTACACATTTAATTGTTATACTGTCAATATTTTATGTTTTCTGACACTTCCGTTTTGTTCTTGATGGCTGTTGTTTTGACTACATGAGATAGAACGAATTTTTTCAAGCTTGGACTGTTTTTTCTTTTCCCATGTATTGGAAAGCCAGCAAGTAGTCCACTTAAAAGCCACTCCACCTTTGGTAAGTCTTCCTAACTTAACCTAACCACATTTAAATTAATTATCACCATCTAACTGCTCCTTTACTTTTCAAGCTTTTTACTTTATATTCTGTCGTATTTGTGCGATATCAATAATTTCTCCAGTTCGAAATTACAATTTCAGAGGTTTTGGACTGGGAGGCGGCCTTACGTGATATCATTTCCTCGACTTGCAAACTAATATCATTGGTTCTATCTGGTTCTATCGTATAGATATACGTCAAACTTCGTGACATAGTCAGAGAATTAGTTGTAAGCGGTCTGTGCTCTTCGATTCCCGAAGACTTCGTGACTTTGTACCTCTGACATCTATACACCAACACTCTCCATTACTCAACTCATAGTTTGCTAACAAAGATAATTCCTCTGGAGACCGAAAGTGAGTTGATCTACTTCCACTTTTTCATATTTTTTGTTTTCATTTAAACACTGAATTATGGAAACTGGCCTAAAAAGTAATTTAATCATCTTATACTTTATAAATATTAACCAAGAATATTTTTACTTTTTAGAAATGTTACTCTCCGCCTTTTCTTATAACTTAAGCTTACGATCGTTCCATCTGGTTCACTGCTTTCTCGGAAAGTTCAATTATTACTATCAACTCTGCGAGCAAAGTACTTAGAAACTATTTTATAACTTTGTATCGGACTTGTTAATTGGGAGTTCTGAACAAAGTTAATATATAACAAGGAAAGTATAAACTAAAATATATACATAGAATATAGGGAAAAATGGAATAATGCGGAGTACTCAAAAATACTGCTTTCCGCAATTTAAATAAAGCTCTGGTCGCATAAAACTTATAAAGATAGGCCAATAGCTGCAACTAATAAATAAACCTAGACCAAAAGTCGGAAAGAAGTCGTATCATTACGTAGGACACATTCTGACCGTTTGAAAGAGTCTGCACCAACCAGAATAGCTTATTGTATTTTTGATCGTGTTCGTTCATAGCACTCAGTCCAGAACCTCTGCTTCCCCATTCTTCATTAGACAGGAATATAACCTTCCACATGTGGGTACTAAGATAGCTCACAGTAAGGTATAGGAATTTTGTGGTTGAAGGAGTTACCAGAGATTAATAGCGAAATTCAAGATGAGGCGTATCTGGAATTGGAATCAACGAAAATATTATTTATTTAAATATTTCACAATCCATTTTCGAAGGCATAACTCACTTAGTAATCGCGTTAGAAGTAGCACACCATTATGGAGTTGGTACTGGTATTTCAAAAAACACTAATAATTGTTTCCGAATAATTCAAGATACAACTGTCCATTTTGATGGTCATTAATTATAAATGAATCAATAATGTTGACTTGAATTAACACAGCCCGAGCAATAATTAACCCCAGCACTAGCCTTGTGCCATATCTGAATTATGCCGGGTGGATGAACATAATCCCACAAATGTAAATTATCACAATTGATCTTGCTATTTCTCGGTAATTCTCTACTAATCTATCAAGGCGTCAATTCTGCATAAAACTGTGAATCCAGATTTCCGAAGAAATACGGAAAAACATAAACGGCAAATGAGGGCAGCAACGATGCAAAAGGGCTTAAGTAATGGGCGACAAATAAGCATGGGAACATTGAAAACAGTAATATATTTGAAAGAGATAATTGATCGACAAAATAATTATATGAAGAGATCATCCAGAGTATAAAGTATAAAAAAATAAATAAGTACTTAGATTTGAAGAAAATAACAAAATGGAATTTGGATGAGATGGACAAACAAAAAGCTCGAAGAACAAAATGAAGATCCAAGTATTATTGGAATTATTAAATCGCATACACTACGATAGTTAGGACAGAATGGGAATATGGAGGATACCGAAAGTAATTGAAGCTCAATAGGAAGAAGGCGAAGAAGAGGTTGACCCAGGAAAAGATGGAAAGAGGAGGTTGAAGAGGATCTAGAAAGACTTGATATCACTCATTGGTAAAGTAAGACGAAGGACAAGACAAGATGGAGGCAAGTCGTCACCCAAGCCATAGAAAAGTCAAGTTTTTGTACAAACTTGTAGCTTTTGCGTTTCGTGAAATGGAGTTTATTACTTTTAGTTGTTAGTTTCGTTTTTCTCCATGTTCTTCATCATGATAATTAAACCAATTTTCAACATAACACTCGTATTGAGTGAAACTTTATTGTTTTTGATAAAATGTTTTCCAGTGGATTATTGACTTTTCTGTGAAAGTGGCTATATCTTCAACCACTCGGTATATAAAGTGGCAGAACCCTATAGGCTTAAAGCGTGTTCAATTCATTTTCTTATAACACCTGAGCCAAGATCATTAGTTCAAAATTTAGAAAAATGCAGATGTTTTGAAATCGATGTAACATGCCATTTTGAGAAAATTGGGAATTGCACGGAATTTTTTTTTAATTTGAATCATCAAAATACAGGGCGCTCCATTTAAAAAAAGCCTGATACTGCATATTGAATGATCTAATAACGAAACCAAAAATTCTGAACACCCTGTAAAGAGATATTTAGTACTCAATCGTGAAATGCATTTAACGAATGTCCATCTATTTTGATATGAGAGGAAATTCGCTAGAATTGGTTATTATTTTTCGGGGGCAATCAGGAAATATAGGGTGTCCATGAGAAAAAACATAGCTTTGATACGCCACACTTTATTGGAACACCCTGTTTATTTCAAAATATTTTTTAAGTATTGTTTAAGTCGGAGTTAAATTTGTGGAGTGAAAAGATTTTTCAAAAAATTCATATATTTTTCGATATTTTTGTCCAGTCCCGAACTTTTGCCGAACTCTGTATGTGTATGGTGTGTATATACAGGGTGTCCTAGGAGTTTGTACTAAAAACTTACTTGGTTACTCGTTTTTTTAATCTGTTAATGTAATGCAGTTATTCATTTTTCAGAGTTTTGTTGCTATTTTCACTTTTGTAATGCTTAAGTAATGCTCGTTTTCAATAAAGTTTTTTATGATTGGGCAAAGTAAAAGTTTATTCCTATAAATGTTGACTGTACCGATTTATTAATAACTCACTAATAATACAGTATGCTTTCTGTAATCGTTCATTCAAAATAAATGTGAATGCGGCAATAGGTGTGCAGTGCGACATAAAATTTCTCGTATCTCTTCTTAAACCGTTATTGTTATAATGTTATCGAAATAACACAGGAGGACTTGATATTTCTAAAAATGTTCACAAAAGCCAATTGTTGCATTTATTACTGACAATTCAACTGACAAAAAGTTTTACTTTCAAAAAAAATTGCGCATCCACCATTCAACTTAGTACCTGAGTACACAAATATGTTGTAGACTTGTATATCACGCCAATATGTGTGCGATTATGGTGTTTATCAATTGTTAAAATTTCAACCATTCAATAATTGTAAATAGATAACCATTTTCCATTGACATTCCCAACTTTAGAGCCCCATAGTTCGTTAACGAAATGCGTGAAGAAAGAATTTGATATGAAATACCATCATTATTTTTAGTCTTTCTATCACTTCCAAGTTTTTGGTACGAACTCCTGGGACACCCTGTATAAGTTTCGAATTGCAATTTGATTATACACTGTATTACGCGAATGAATTGATAACCTTGTGAACAGTTTAATCACACTGCAAGTCTAATCAGGACATTGCTCCTCGTAGACAAATATGAATCATTTCTTTTTTAATTGTTTTTGAACATGTCAGTGAACGATCCTGACCTACAACAAAATTCAATTTCAATCTGTCCAAGCTACAACGGATTGAATAATGACATATTAAAGGGAAAATAATTGGTGTTCTCCACTTCATTGAGAACGTACTACTTAATACATTTGTAACAGACCTTGTCATTGTTAATTTTCCATCGGTTTCAAAAAAAACATAACCTAACCTAACCTAACCTAAACAATATATTATGTAAATATCTTCTGTAAAAAGAAATTTCCAATAATCAATTACCTGCGTTATCAGGATAGCATCATAAGTTTGTATCCAGGTTTTCTTATGATTTATAATTTGGATAGCTGTTGATCAATAAACATTTCAATACACAAAATCACAAAACTGAGTATACATATTTTGAAAACAAAAATAATCATACACAAAAAAGTAACAAGAAACGCGTTTTATCAACAACATTTCCAATATAAGCGAAAAAAACGCGCTATCTGAATAAAAAACCGTTCCTGAAACTTGCACTTCACTTGATTCCATTTCTAGTAGACTATCATATCGTTGGAATGTCATAAAAAGAAATATTTTATTTCACATTTTGCCAGAGATATGATTTACTATGAATGGACCTTGATGAAAATTTGATAACAAAGTTTTGCAGTCTTAAACTTCAAAATATTATTGATTGTCTAGTTGTCGAATTTTTTCCGTTGTGTCAGTTAGGAATAAAAATCAATTTTTACTTAGTTTATCTTGGAACGCTACCGAAACGTTGAAATAAATAATTCAAAAACATTATGGTATAATTTCCCAAGAAATTGAAAAGAAAAAATATATTATGTAAATTGTACACACATGCACGAGCGATCAATCCAAATTCCAAATGCTCAGATTGAGAATATTCAATTAATTTTCATTTCAAATTTCTGCAAAGGGATATCAAATAGACATAATTTTCAATAAAAATATAAATGGAAAGTTTCTCTGTATGCAGGGTTTCTCAAGGAATTCAAAAATGTAAGAATATACAGGGTGTTCAATTTGAATTAAAAAAGTTCATATCTATTTCCGGTTTAGCCGGAAATGGTACATTGAATTTAATAGCATTTTTGATTTCTTCGGATGAAGGGGATGAGACATTCCATTTGAAAATATTGGACCGTTGAGGAGATCCTTGTGGGTTTCCATACTTTATACTAACTCTGTATATAGTGCATAAATAGGGAAGATTAGATAACATGGAAATCGAAAGCAAAAAGGTTCTAAATATGGGATTAGCTGAAGTATTGAACAAGTTCACCTGGAAATCAATTTACAACAATATTACCGGGTCAAAAGGTTCAAATTTGGTAGCAAAGAAGATTATGTGAATATTTGTTTTCATTTATCTCAAGCTTCTGAAAGATTCAATTTGAGGGAATCAGGTTCTCATTACTTATTATGAATTATTTTTGTTTGTTTCTTGTCGGCAATTCTGCTCATAAAATTTTTGATGTTTTCCGCGAAATTTCCAAGTGAGAAACTTTCAAACCTTTCTGAAATTTTGCTTACAAATTAAAACACTATTTCTGTAAAGACATTCCATCTTTTGGTCCATTCGGTCCATGCTAAACTTTGGCAAGTTTATCTGAAGCCGTGAAAGGAATGCAGTCGAGAACATTCAATATTGCCACGTTTAACCATGGAAAAAATAAGGTGCTAGGTATGTAGTGATAATGATTAGAAAATGGACTTCTTATTATTAACAATATGACCAAACGTTAATTCTCCAATGTGTTGTTTCCTTGGATTTTGTCTATCAACATAATTTTTCCAATTTATAAATATTAGAAGATGAACACTTCTCCAAACTTGTTATGAACTTCTTCAAGCTCTGGCAGCGTTGTGCGGAAGCCATAATTACTACACCCTCCGAATTACATAATTGATATTATTTCTATCGACAGCTGACTTCTTATTAGCAAGCGCATGCGTGTGTTTCCCCTCACTTTGTCAATTGAATGATATTGATTCATCCAGTGGGGTTGTTAATGTCAGCGACCTTTGTTTTTCCAGTTTTACTTTATAAAATATGAGTTACAGTACGGCATTGGTAGGTTTATGACAAAATATTCGCCATGTTTCCTCGCCTTTACCGATGCCCTGTAGCTTCAGATAAACTTGCCAAACTATATGAATGTGACAATTCGCCAACAGATGCTGGTATAATTCATTTCGAATTTCAATTCCGGCTGGAGAAACTATCCTGGTATCCTAATCAAGTGTTTTGAGTGTTTTTTTTTGCATTGCTAAAAGTGTTAGCCATATTTTATCATATGTATTTCTCTGACAATTCTTACAGGGCGTACATGAACTGCGAACCAAAAACCATAAATGATTTTCAAAATTTGTCATGTGTTTTTAATGACCCATGAATTGCGGACCAAAAGGGCCACCTGAAATCTACCTGCCCACTAATTGAGAAAATACTTTTATTATACGCTATCAATATCTAATCTACCTGAATGAAAATTTAAATGTAACGCCCTTCATGTGATATGATTAAAATATCCAAAACTTCATTATTTAACTGAATGTCTTGTCGTCAGCATCAAATAAATATGTCGGTATTTGAGTGTTTACTAACCTAACCTAACCTAACCTAACCTAACCTAACCTAACCTAACCTAACCTAACCTAACCTAACCTAACCTAACCTAACCTAATCTAACCTAACCTAACCTAACCTAACCTAACCTAACCTAACCTAACCTAACCTAACCTAACCTAACCTAACCTAACCTAACCTAACCTAACCTAACCTAACCTAACCTAACCTAACCTAACCTAACCTAACCTAACCTAACCTAACCTAACCTAACCTAACCTAACCTAACCTAACCTAACCTAACCTAACCTAACCTAACCTAACCTAACCTAACCTAACCTAACCTAACCTAACCTAACCTAACCTAACCTAACCTAACCTAACCTAACCTAACCTAACCTAACCTAACCTAACCTAACCTAACCTAACCTAACCTAACCTAACCTAACCTAACCTAACCTAACCTAATCTAACCTAACCTAACCTAACCTAACCTTTTTTTTTTTTTTTTTTTTTTTTTTTTTTGTCAGGTGGAAACCTGCACACAGGCTCCGGGTACTTGTTCTACCTTTCCCCGGAAGTGTGGGACTACCTCCGGTCTGGGTTCAATCCCGCTTGGGCATCCTGCACGCAGGACGGCCAGGCAACATTGAGGAGCCCCAAGCCAGAGACGACCTCACTAAAACCACCTCGGTCGCCACCACATCCAGATCTCGACCCTGGAACCGCCCCTGGAGGCATATCATCAGAATCGGGATCAGCATCTGCCCTTTATTGGTGCTCGCGTTCTTCCCTCTCCTTTGCGCACATGACTTGTCTGATATATGATCTTATAATATCCCATTTTTCTTTGGATTCTAACATCAGTTCGATCATGCTATTTCTTGTCACCGCTTCTCCAACCTCCCTTTCTAACCGCTTCCTATATATGTCCCATCTTTCGCATTTGAAAATAGTGTGTTCAACGTCATCCCTGTCTCCACAGTAGATGCATTTGTCGTCAATTGTCTTTTTTATTCTTTCAGTGAAAGCCCTATATGATCCATGTCCGGATAAAACCTGGGTGACGTAGTAATCTAATCTTCTGTGGCGACAGAGAATCCATCTTTCCAAATCTTTTATAAGAGACCTGGTCCACCTCCCCTTCACCCCTGCTTCCCACCTCTCTTGCCACTTTGCTCTTACCTCTGCTTCCACTTGCATCTTATGTTCTCTCCCTCTTTTGTATAGCTCCTTTCTCTCCCACACCAGCAGGTCCATCGGTGGTATTCCTGCGATTACTTGTACCGCCTCTGTTGAAATGGTGCGGTAGCCCGAGACTACTCTGAGTAGCATTCTCCTCTGTAAGGAGTTTAGCATATCTCTATACTTACCAATTTCAATCATCTTTCCCCAAATAGGAGCACCGTATAAAATGGTAGACTGTACCACTCCCCACAGTAGTCTCCTCTTCTCAGCCGTTGGACCCCCAATATTCGGAAGTATCTTTCCCAGAGCTGTTACCTTCTCCGTTGCCTTTTTCATCACCTCTGTCAAATGTTTTCTGTAGCTTCCACCGTCCTGAAGCCAAATTCCCAAATATTTTAGGTGCGCCTTTGGCAAGATTTGTGAACCTCCCAGTTCGAGCCTGATCCTCCCACTATACCCAGCCAAGACTGTTACCTCAGTCTTTTGTGTGGCGAGCTCCATATCCCATTTTCGCAGCCAGCGTCTCACCTGCCACATAGCATTGCACAAGTTCATTTCCAACTCCACCGATGATTCCGCAGTGGCCACCAAAGCAACGTCGTCTGCATATCCGATCATTTTGATACCGTTTGGTAACCCCATTTTGAGAAGATCATCATAAAATACATTCCATAATGTCGGCCCAAGTACTGATCCTTGTGGGATCCCAGCCGTCACATTATAGAAGTCCCCCTCTCCAACTAAAATACTGCGGCCATTAAAATATCTTTGAATGATATTTAGCAGGTATTGGCTGATTCCTTTTTCCTCCAGACCCTGTATAATACCTTCAGTCGGTACTGTATTAAATGCGTTTTTTACATCTAGGGTAGCCACCACGCACCATCTCTCCCTTCTTCCCGACAGATAAACTTGCTTTGCTATGCTTGTGACAGCCTCTACAGCCATTATAGTGGACTTACCCTCCCGGAAACCGAATTGATTCTCGGCGAACCCTCCTCCATCTTCTATTTCCTTCAACAGCCTACCTTTTATCAAGTGCTCGTACAGTTTAGCTAGAACGTTTATCAGGCACAATGGCCTGTACGATCCTTCTTCGCCCCATGGTTTTCCAGCTTTTGGGATTAGGACGAGCTTTGCTGATATTAGTTTGTTAAACAAATGGATAAAGTAGTCCGGTGCCTCCTTAGCCACTAACTGTACACACTCGACGGGGATTCCATCCGGCCCGGGTGCCTTGCCCCTCTTGAGTCTACCGCTTGCTTCTAGTATTTCTTCTGTTGTGACTTCTCTTACATTTTCGTACTGGGTAATATTTCTCATCACCATTTTTCTTCTCGGGAACAACGATGCCACCACCTCCTGTGTCTTGTCCCGTGTGAGTTTATATGGCATTCCACCTCGCTTGATTGCTCTCATTGCGATCGCATATCCTTGCCCAAATACGTCATTTTCCAGCTCCTCACATAGCTCCTTCCATTTAACTCTTTTAGCTGCCTTTATATTTTTTCTATATATTTCTCTCGCCGCCTGGTATTCTTCCCATTTACGCTCCCTCTTTTCCTTATCAGGTTCCCTAGTGTAGCATCTCCTTAGCCGATTGCAAATCCGTTCTTTGTCTTTTCAGTTCCTCATTCCACCAGTACTGCTGTGTTTTCCTCTTCCTCCCTGTTCTTTTCTTCCCCCGCTCGTATGCCGACTTCATCAGTTCATCCAAATCCTCAAAACTTATTGCTCCTTTTGTCTTCATTCTCTCCCACTTATTTTTAAAAACCCCAATAAAACCATCCAAATCTACCTTAAATATATACCCAACCTCCGACGCCCTTTTATATCCCTTAACTGCATATGATATGTGGTGGTGCAGCGAGAGTGTCTCACTGTCCAAAACCTTCCAGTCTTCCACCCTCCTAGAAATCTTCCTTGTCGCCATAGTTAGGTCTATATAAGACTTAGACGCTCCCCTGGTGAACGTTGGTTTTTGACCGTCGTTAAGAATCACCAGGTCCAGCTGAGCAACCCATTCCAGTAGATATTGTCCTCTTTTGTCATAGTTTTCCGATCCCCATTCATATGCTTTAGCGTTAAAATCGCCCCCTATAATAGTTTCCCTCCCTGAAACTCTGATTAAACCCATTACCTCATCCACATAAGCTTCGAAGGTCCCCAAGTCTGTGTTCGGAGATATGTAGCATGCAATCACATCCACGTCCTCCAAACACAGCCTCACGTACCCTTTTCCACTCATTATATGAGACATTTTAATTCCCTTATCCCTAACAAAAATTGCCACATCTTTTTTCTCATCCTTTATCCACCCCGTTGCTGTGATATACTTTTTATTTGGTTCATTTACTATTAATATACTGCATCCTTCCTCCTCAGCCGTTTTAAAAGCAGTGTCATGGGCCCCCGCAGACCTCCCCACGTTTATTTGTAAGAATTTTAAAACCATTGTGTTTCCTATTTCCTAACTACCCCTACCCTTTCTCTTTCCGTTTGTACAAATCTCTTGAAAATCGGGCATTTCGTCGAATCCTCTCTATGAGGCTGTCGGCAGGGTCTGCATTCTGCCTCATTTTTGCATTCAGCTGCCCTATGACCTTCCTGCCAGCAGTTCAAGCATTTGCCTACTGCACTGGGTTCTCTGCATTCTGCTTTCTTATGCCCGATCCCCATACAATTATGGCACCTGCTTGTTCGTACCTTTATTTTGACTTTGGAAAGACAAAGGCCTATCCTAACCCTGCCCAGCCTGTCTAGTAAATCTGCTGCCTCTCTACCCGCTTCCAACATCACCAGATCTCCACCATTTTTATTGCTTTTGCGCATTTTGATGCGCACTGAGCTTCCTCTATTCCTACCTATTTCCTCCTCAATCGCCCTCAATATCCTCCCATCCTCCGTAGTGGAGTCTACGTCATATAGAAAAAGTAGTTGTCCACCCTTCTCCCCCATTTCGGCGTCCGCCCCTGTAATGTCTTTTATACGACCTGTCAGCCTTTTAATATTATCCCTGCCTCCTTCTATTTCTAATAGCATGTCCCCCTTAGCAGTTTTCCTTACCCTTTTAACGTTTACCCCGCTTTCGTCTATGGATATGTTTTCTTCCATGTTCCTGAGTAGCTCTGCGTAGGTCCTATCTCCTTTTTTAATTGTGATATTTCCCCTAAGTTTTTCCTTCTTTTCCTCCGCCGGCAGTATCAATTTCAACCTCGTTTCTCCACCGTCGATTACTATTGCACATTCGAGTGCTTTCCTTAGCATGTCTCCGTCGATTCCTTCCTCCAACACGCACGTTATTTCCTCTTCGTTTGTGTGAAGTTCTGCCCTAGCCTCTCTAATTGCCTTCCCTAGTTCCCTAGCTTTCCTAAATAAAACCCTCGCATCTCCTACCGCTCTCAGTACGTAGGCTACCCTAGCCTCCCTATGATTTTTTCCCCTCCTGGTTTCTGTCTGTATGTTGTTTACAACATAATCCACCTCCTCACCGCACTCGTCCACCATGTTGTCCGCCCCGGGGTGGTTTTTAATCCACCTCTCTATGTACTCATCTGGATTCCTTCCCTGATCTTTTCCTCCCACAATCAGTACCACGTCCCGTCTGTCCGGATGCTCCTTCGTCCTCTCAACCGTGAGTGTTTTTGTGAATGACTCCTCCGGCCATTCCTCTCCCACTAAACCTTCGAATTCTCCCTCATCGACTCCCCTCGTTACAGCCTTAATTATGTATTCCATCCTCTCCTTCTTCATGGCCTCTGTCCCCTTTTCAATATCTTCCTGGTCTACCTGTACCCCCATGTCACACATCACCACTCCTGTTTCCCTTTTTCCAGTTTCCTTCACCGGCCTCTCTTCGTAATCCTGTAGCTGTCTTTGTACCTTGGATATGGTTCTGAACAGGTTTCTAGTACCTTCCTTAATTTCAACCTTGGTATTTACGATTTCTCTGGTTAAAGTATACAATTTACTACCCTCCTCGACCAACCTTTTTACTACTTCCCTCAACTCAGCCAATTCCTCACTATCCTCCTTCTCGTCATCTTCTCTCTTCCTTTTACCGTCTTCCTTATTCCTGTTTCTCTCCATTTTTTTGGAAGTTTCTTTTTTCGCCTCCTCCTTCTTCTTTTTGCTAGGCCTACTTTCCTCTTCACCACTCGCTATTCCTACGATGCCATCCATGACACCGATCTCATGCGCCCCTAGTCTAATCAGTGACGTTTCCCTGTCATCATTTTCCCAGCTTGTCATTCTGTCGAAATCTTGCCTATCCACCTCTCCACTGGGGGTGTGAAAAGCCTCATCCTGGCCTATTTTCCTTCCACTTTTTGGAGGGGTTCTAGGAAGAGAATCTCTCCTCCCGAATACCTGCTGTTCCTCTACTTCCCTATCAACAAAACCTACCGCTCCCTCTTCCATTTCCTTCGCCAGTCCGTCTTCATTTCTGTCAGTCCTATTTTTGTTTCTTTGTTTGTCCATATACGTTCCCACGAGCCGGGTCGAAAGCAAAGGTCCAGCGGGGCAGTGCGCCCTTACCCCGCTAAGGCAAAATACAATGGAGTATTGCCAGGCACTCCAAAGGGATCGTTCATGGTGTTTTAACCCTCACACCTTTCATACCCTCAGCACGATGCCTTACACCTTAGTAGTGGGTCATTCTGTAGAATTCGCAAACATTTCTAGTTTTCAAGAAATCAGGAGGGGACTTTTTCAAGCTTTTCTTACTTAGATGAACCTTCTACATAATAATGATGTTTGAATGCCTGGAACGCTTTTTAATTTTTGGATAAATAACAACATATTACCAGCAAATGAATACACAAGAAGTTACGTTACAATATTAGGTTCAACTTAATTTTTAGTACGAACGTTAATATGCAAATTTCGAGCTTATTACAATGAAACTTAATCTGCTGTTATTCTGGCCGTAATCGCATTAAAATGCCTTCAACCATATTTCTGAAAACGCTTATATACAAAGTAGGTACATTATACTTTTACTTAATCCGACTAATACTCCATATCGTGAGTGGTACTTTCCACCAATAGTTGATAATACAGATGGAAGTCATAGTGGGAGAATACGTTCGGGTAGAAGGGGCTGAAATGGTATTTTTCTACTCCTGTACTATAAGTTACTACTAATTATATGATACTTATTATAACACTGCTTTTTATCATGATACCAAAAAATTGATCAATAGAAATCTGGATTTTCAAATACCCAAGTAGGCAGACCCAATATTTTTTGTATAACAGTTGACAGATTCGTGTAACTCATGACAGTTTGAATCTCGTCAGTTTTCAAAAGAAATATCAAGCACCAGACGAAAAATACTTAATGACCAAGGTAATAGTATATTATGCGATGAGCACAAAATGATGCCCATTTTGCACGAGTATGAAATTCATACGAGTGCAGAATGGGCATTTTGTTGCGAGTTGTATACTATACTTTTTCTATGACCACATATCATTCACGTTCAATACACGATTTTGTCCTTTTATCTACCTTCCATTCCAAAAAAAAAAGTAATAAGCGCGTTGATACATAATATTTGACGTTTCCGGTAATACATTCAGTGTTGTTACCTCTGCTATGTTTGAAGGTGTCAAATCTAAGTCAATATCACTATCAGTTTCCATTTTGAATAACAGTTTTTATAGAAAACAACTATGAAATTATTCGTTACCTACTAAAACTTTGACAGAAACGATCTGATGACATTTCATGAATTTGTCGCTAGACGTCATAATCTGAAAAGCCGTAGTCGTCCTATATAAGAGTGAACCTGAAATTAACACAAAATATTATTTTTCTACTACCGTGCGTTTTAACCCACTTTCCCGCACGCATTTTAATTTTGAAAGTGTCACTTTCCCGCACTAGTGCGGGAAAGTAATAAATGCGTGCGTGAAAGTAAAAAGAGTGCGGGAAAGTGAAATTATGCAAATTTTGACCTTATTAGATAGTTTTTCACTTCGGAAGTTATAACTATTGTGACTACTCCACAAAATAATCCATAAAAAAAATATTTTTTACCTTTTTGTTGCATTTTTCATTTTTTGAAAATATAAAATAATGAAGATATTTTTATATAACCCTTACAGCAAATAACTCCACTGGACCGGCAATTTTAAGTAATTCACAGAATGCAAAAACATTTTGTTTTAATATTAATATTTATAATAATTAGTAGTTTTTAGTAAAAGTTTCGTATATGTATGTTGGAATGATATAACTTTTGAAAAATGGGTTTTACCTATACTTTTTTGCAGGTACCTATTTATGGTCGTAGAAAAAATAATGTTCCTAACTCATGCGTAAAGTGCCCTTCCCGCACTTGACGCTTGCCCGAACTCCACTTTGCGTCGTTCGGATCAACTGCAGTCGCGTGCGGGAAAGTATCACTTTCCGCACTTGTTAGGAAAATAGCTATTCTCGCATTTGCTGCTTAGCAGCTTTCCTAGCAACCGATGCAACAATGGAATTCTGTACAAAATGTGCTCGTTTATAATTGAGGTTAGGAATATAAAATGAACATTCATCGAGGTTGTCGTAGAAAAATACATATTTGAGCTTATTAATTTTTGTGTACAATAATTTATTACTAATTTTGTATATCAGTATCATACCTATATACGCTTAATACTATTAGTTTAATAATGTTGTCCCGTAGTGTGTTGTACATGCTTAGTTCAAGACCCGGTTGGTGCATTTTTTTAAATCAAATTCCATTTTCGTGGAAAATATAGTATATGCAACTCTTATAATAATGGTTATCGATATACTTGCATTAACCATCATTACATAATCGTTGCATAATACACTATTGTAAATACTCCTCAGTAAAATTTAAGAAATGTCTAAGGACACGATTTTTATGTTTGAATGGATGAAACTTCGTAAGCAATGGTTATGTTTTATATTAGGGAAACAAGTGATCTATCAAATGAGATTCAATATGGCAGCACTGGGCAAAAGGAAAATTTCAGGATTTTCATTTTATTCCATATAACATTCCATGCACAACCAACAAGTGGGTTCCTCCCTATATGTGCCAATTATATGCATGTGAAAACGGGCGTGTTAGCTTCGCGTTTTTAGGTTTGAGATGTATTTTTTTTATCCTACAGCTTCCTTGAACCGCAACATTTTTGCATTGTTGATAATTATTATAAATTTTCTGGTGATTGATTAAATTTCCATTAGTACATAAGTTCCTACCACTGGTAAAGGTATCATTCACTCATTATGATTCCACCATCTGGCATTCGATAGATAATATTAAGAACGTTCATATCGTTACACTTGAGTAATTCCTCACCCGTACATTATTTTTTTCTGTTGGTTTGAAGTGTGTTAAACAAAAAAAGCTGAATTAATCGTATCGAGATAGTGGGATAGCAGCCTGTGTCTTGACAATTTGTGATGAGGGCATGAATTTTTCACGGACGATATTTAGTCATTTAGAAGCCATTTGACGTACGTAGTGTACTATTTTGACATATGTGAGGAAGAGCCCATGAAGAGCCCTCATGAAAATGGTGGATGTAGAATGTAGTTCGACTTTAAGAAAATGAAGGCCGTTTTCACATCATTTTAAGGAGTGGAAAGTGGAACATAACTCATCTAATCCATTGAGAAATGATTCCAAATATTCCAAGTATTCTGAACGTTCAAAATTTCAATTTTATTAATATACTGGATACCACAAATTGCTATGTTACATTGATTCAAAAGCAAATGATGACTAATTTTCCGGTTGTTCCTAATTTTATCCGTTCCTTTGACTTGCTTGTTAACTCATTTCGTTCGTATTTTAGTTTTCCACTAAAATTCAACCATACACACATTGCTTTAGTACGTTTGGGAAAAAGCAAAAAATTAGGTTTTTTTCCGTTATAAATGTTTAAAAAAATGACTGAACAAAATTTACGTGTCCAAAATATATCAAAATTGTCGAAAATTACTATATAGTCCAGGGTCGATAATTTTTAAAACCAAAAAAAATCATAATAGGATGAAACCCATTAGAAAAGGAGGGGAATATGATAAAAATGAAAGGAAAAATAATTTACGGGCGATCTGAGGTTGGGAAGGGGATGGGGGTGAGTTTTTAAGGGTAAAAAACGGTTTTTCTCGATTTCCAGCAAAACTAAAAGTCCTATCGAAAAAAGTCAAATGGAAAAGTTGTAGATAATAAAAAGATCTAAAACTTTTGTATTCACACTTTTTTCACATAACCTCAAAATTTATGTGAAAAATGACAATGACATCCAGCAACCTAACCTATTGTCAAGTCTGTCAAACGCATTTGACGATAAACAGTATATTATTAAACAACAATTTATGATATTTATGATAGCCAATATTCACGATGGGTTCACGAGCCGCAGACGAGGGGCGCAAGTCACCCGAGTGAATATTGGCCATAAATTGCGAGTGAAATACTATACTTTGTCTACGACCATTAATTTCTTTTATTAAATGGAAGTCAGGAACGATTTAGTATTACTAACCTCATGCCTTCATGAGACCTCGTTGGGCAATTTCACGTCGCGTGCAAAAAACACGGTTTGCAAAGTTGCATACAATATTTTTTTTTACATTCATGAAAAAACTGGAAAATTAGAATATAATATGTTGGGAACCTAACTTAACCTAATCAAACTCAAACCATTCTTCTTTTTTTTAGTATCTTTATGGTCTCCACCTTGTCAGTACTCAATCATAGCTGGTTTTCGCCTTGACCATTTTAATTTTAAATAATTGAAGATTTTTGCAATAATTGTAACTAGTTGAGACTAAGTAGTAACATATACATATATTATTGTTGTATTAGATTAGGTTTAGACACTTGCTCTGGATTTTTATTTTATTTAAATGTTTATTAAAAGTTTTGTTGCACTAGTGCAAAAAAGAACCACTTTTTCTATTAAATGTGTTTCACAAAAGTGTTGTTTTTTGCATGAATATAGAAAAACAATGCTTAGATTTTAAATGATTTAAATATACTGTTCCTTCAATGACATTCTCACCTGATTACTTTTAAAAATATGAATTGAAATATGCGAATATTTGACCCTCATAACCTTTGAAATAACATTTTAAAAATGGAATAAACTTTCATGACACCGCTGTTGACAGATATCGAGCGGAAGGGTTAATGTCGTCCCATCTTAATGTCTAATTTTTGTGTATGCGTATGAAATGTTATGCTCAATTAACTCCAAACAACAGAGTGAAAAAGATCGTCTGCGAAGCAATATCCCGAAAATGGAGGTAACTGCAGCACTTTTTCATAATTTAAGAGCAATAATACCACTACAACCGTTTTTTAGTCTACCTGCACGCCTTGACGAAGGTGAGAAATTGTTGTTTGTGAACGAATTCGTTCCACATAATTAAACGATCTTCATAGCACTAATTAGTTATTTTTGTACAACCTAAAACACTAACTTTGGATCCACAAGCGTACCATAGAATTATTTTTAAAATCTTTTAATTGTATATTCAAATTGGTACACAAAATACGAGTACTAGCAATTGAATGAGATTTGGAAACTATTCTTAAGACATGAAATTACAATTTATCTTTAACATATGGAGGAATCAAGTTATTCCTGATATATTTGAAATTAGAATTTAGAGCAAAAATATTCAATTTAAATTTAGATATAAAATAATTATGATTTGTTAAAATCTACATGATATTTAAATTTAAAGTTGTGACGCGTTTCGCTAATACAGTAGCTTTTAAAATCGAATGGGCGTATGATGAGACATTTTCAATTTATACAATTCCTTATTTCCAAACTTTACGGATAATTAAAAATAATGGAAATGAAATGAAAAAGGAAAAAAATGTGTCTAAATATGGGACTAGCTGAAGTATTTAAGGAATTTACCTGTGAACCAACCGTTTGATAAAGCTACTGTCTTAGCGAAATGTGTTACAACTTTGAGTTTGAATATCATGTAGATTTTAACAAATTGGAATTGTTTTATTTTATAATTCAGTATGAATCTACATCGAGTGAAAACCTTATCTATTCAATATCCAATTTGTCAAAAATAACGAGAAGAAGAATTTTCTGATTATAAAATAAGGCTTGAGGCTTCGATACCGTACAAATTACTCACATTTCAGTGGAAAATAGGAACGGAAATATGAGATTCACTTACTTTCTATTTAGATTTGCTCTTTCGCATGTTTTCCAGTTTTTTGATAATGTTTTTCTGAATTATAAGTCTTCAAACGAATTTAAATCCAGCAGTATTAATACTCGAAAAAATACATGGTATTAGCAAGAATTAAGCATCCGACTACCTTTAAGACTCAATTGGAACCAAAAATGAAATAGGATTCATTCAAAATAGTGTGTTGTTTCAGTAGTCCAAATGGGAGTATTTTGAGCGCCTCTTCAAGAATTATAAATGTTCAACAATATAGAAAATAGCATTTTCCTGAAATTGCCATTTGTCTACGACATTAACATAATGATAAAAATTTTTGATACTATTATGAGATACCGTACGCCATTGGTAGGTTTGTGACCTTTAACAGACATATTCGCTCACCCCTTACCGATGCCACGTAACTTCAGATAGGCTTACCAAACTATGAGTCACTAAAGCGCATTTTTCATTGTCATGCACACATGGCTGTGAATGATTTAATCAGGTTTTTACTTTTCCTATTAGCGTAAAAAAAGTATAATAGGCACCTTGTGTCAAAAACATCTTCAGTCACTCGGGACTCAACAAACGTTTTTGACCCTCGGCACTTGATATATTATCACTCACAATCCATAGCAATGCTGTCATTACTAACGTCATTGAAGGTAGGAAAAAGTCATAGTACACACCTCCACTTCTCGCCCTCACTTCCCGCCCTCACTCACTCACTTTTTGTTGACCACATTGACCTTGGACTGAACTCTATTACCCTACTATTGGTTTAACCATCCCATCAAACTCTGTGACATTGATATTCGAAACAAAGCTGTCCAAGGCGAAACATTATCAATTATAATATCACAACAGCTCAAATTATTTCCGGAAGTTTCTTAAAAGTATTCTTGTCTGAGGGAAAATATCAGGAAATAATCCAAGTTTGCGTGGTATTCGGTAAGAAACTTTCTCCCCTTAATTTTGAAAAAAAAAAAATATTAGTCCAACTTGACATCTTAAATTAATTTCACTGATTGTCAAATTAGTATTGTTGTATTTGACATGGTGATATTATGTAATTTTTGTTAAACCGCTTGTCACAAGTCTTAATAGCTCCAAGTTTAAAACGTCTGTATGTTGAGTTTAATCTTCTCGTATTTTCTATTCCTTATTTTGTCTTCTCTATTTCCTGTGTTATAAAAAATATATCAATACAGAAATAAACAGCAAACAAATAAAATAATACAAATACTTGGGATTAATGGTAGGAAAATCTGGAAAACAGAAGCAAAAATAAATGATAGGATTGATGAAAAAATTAAACTATATTATGCTCTAAATGAAAAGTTTATAGACATGAAAAAAATCTCGAAGCAAACAAAGATATATAACACCATAATATATCGACCAGATAAGCTGCGGAAATTAAATATTTAGGAAAAACTTCGAAAGTTTCCCATCATAAAAAGCTTGAATATTTTCTCTAATATCTTTATGATGTAACAATTGATCTTCTTCCTATTTATTCCATGAAATTAGACCACAACCTTTTTCCATATTTTTGAATTTATCGTCTTGATAGATTTTTTTAGTAGTATTTTCTTTTTATACAATCTACTAATAATTATCTCTCTCCAACATAATCGTTATTCTATATTGAAGTGAATATTGTTTATTTTAAAGTAAAAATTGATCATTTTTCAAACATTATGTGGATTTGCATCCCCTACCTACATCTATGTTTTTCTCGAATATCCGTCAGAGCAACCGACACTGAAGCAAGGTCATGACCAGCGTTCGTTGACCGTGTACACATCAGTCACACCAACAATTATCGGGAAATCTGACGGTTTTAGACGTGAAACCATGTGTGAAAAGTGTTTTTGCCAGATTATCTTGGCGTCGTTTGTTTAGAATATATCGGTACTCGAAAACTTTGCTAGGGTTGTATACATTTCATAAACCCGCCAGTTTGTATGTCAATTTCGATAAATAAGCACGAACAACAATAAACGATTAATATGTAATAATTGAAGTGATTTTATTATAATATTATTGACATCGAAGAGTATCTATAAATATGAAATGACCACTGATATTATCATTATTGATCTCCAAATTATTCAACAGGATATTTTAACTGGTTTATTGAACAGTTTTTAAAATCTACCAAGATAAAACTATACCTTTTTTGAAAATGGATACAGGATTAGAATACATATAAATTAAATAGTTATCTGAAATTTATCTGACATTAACATTTGTCATTCAGCAGAAATTTTCAAAAAAGTGATTTTGATTTTAATAATCGATCCTAGTATAAAAAAAATAAAATGAGTTCATATTTTGGGTTTTGCATTGAAAAGGTCACATTGCAAAATTATAAATATATAATTTAATATAATTTATCATTGCAACAAACCTGTGTTGAATATTAAACAAAGGTTAAATGAGTTAATAAGTGGGATGGGCGCTACTACGAATCAACATAATCATAATATCAAGTTTAAGAATACATTAAGAAGAAGGAATAGAGTCTGGTGCTTCAAATGGTAGAGTGCAATTCATCAAGTTATATTGCATTACGTATTTATCACATCGATTTTCTTGTTCAACATATTTCAGAATGGGATGACTATGAAAGAAAATATGGAAAGAAAAAGAAAAATGGAGAATTATCAATGAAATGCCACTTCTTAGATTTAACATACATTATTCGGTCTATATACAAATAGGTATGTCTCCAAATCTGAGCAGTATAAAAGCGTGGCTGCAAAAATTATTAAAAAGAAAATCATTTCAATTATAGTTTGGCAAGTTTAATTAAACCTCCGGAAGGAATGCAGTCGAAAACATTCGATATTGACACGTTTCACTTTGGAAAAGTGAATTACTATGTATGTACATATTGATGATAATAAGAAAATAGACTTTTTCTTATCAACAATATTGACAATCTGATCAAACATTAATTCTTCAATGTGCTTGATTACTTGGATTTTGTATATGAACCTAATTTTTTCAAATTATGATTATTAAAATATGAACACTTTTCTAAATTTTTCATGAGTTTCTTCAAGCTCTGGCAGCGTTGTGCGAAAATCATAATTACCACACCCTCCGAATACATAATTGGTGATTTTTATGGACAGCTGACTTCTTGTTGGCAAGCGCATGCGTGTGTTCTTCCCTCTCACTTCGTCAGTTGACTGATATTGACTTATCCAGTGGCGTAGGTATTGTCAGTGACCTTTGTTTTTTCAGTTTCACTTCATAAAATAGGTACAGTACCTACGCCATTTGTACGTTTTTGACAGATAAGCCCCATGTTTCCTCGCATCTCACCGATGCCCCGTAGGTTCAGATAAAATTGCCAAACATTAACAAATTTGCTACGTCACATTCAATACTTTGTTGCCCATTTAGCTCTTTATATGAAAGAGAGTAACCAAAAATAAATCACATTTTGCAATAATAATGAAAAACACTCTTAGTATCACCCTGTATTGCGATAAGGACGGTGCAATTGAAAAAAATGCTTAATTTGCCTTCCAAAATAACATACTGTCATACCAGAATTGAGAAATATCGGTCGGTGGCCAAAATTCACAAGAAGTATGAGATGTTTTTCGACAATGAGTGGAAGTGGCAGACAATCGTGCAAGTTGATTAATAAAAACATACCCAATCTTAACAGGATTAACAGATTGATATTTAGGACCTACCGTGTCTTTTTTAAACCAATGAAAACAATTTCTGAGCATCGAACACTTTTTCCAATCGAAATATTGCATAAAATAATTTCAGCGAAATAGTAGGTAGCTGATATTTATTATCACCCGTAACAGATATCTTCATTTCACAACAGCACCTGCTTTATCATCCTTTATCATCATTTTCCATGTGCTGATTCATATTCAACTATTTGGAAGAACCTATATGCTTTCATACTTTCAACATGTAATTTGGAGCCTACTATAATTTATACGAGATTCATTTCCATTACCCGAATTCCATTACCGGAAAAATATTAATGTTCACGGAATCGTCAATTTCCAATTCAAATTTCAAAAATATATCAATCAACCACATATATTTAGAAATGTCATTAGGTTACCTAACAGATTACACTGAAACTAACTTAGTGTATAAGCTAACGTATCATTTTCGAGTTTAGAAATGAGACCATCTGGCAAAAATGTGTACGGGATATACAACATACTTCAATACCTGAGCCAAAAAGATTTTTAAAAATATTGGCAGAATGCAAGAATTTGCCATATGGTGTGGTTAAGTTTAATAGTTAGATTTTCAGTGGATAATATATTTTGGCATTTTTAATTTAATTTTAAATCATCGCCAGATATGTTTTGAACGGATGGAAATAATTATTATAGAAAAATGTGTATCAATAATATAGCTACTGACTCATACTACCACGAAAACGTAACTTAATTATACTTTAAGTTGTTATAGTACAATGCACAAGATAAACAACTTCACAAATAAAGTGGGTTTAGTTGAAATTATTATTATTTTTAGGTTATAATATTGCATAGTTTCGATAGAGGTTGATTTTTTACTTAAAATACGTTCGAAATCAACTTCCGCTGCCATTATTTGTTGATATAATTTTTCCAAATTTGTCACAACTCGGAAACAAAACAGAAATCTATAAATTGGGGGATATTGATGGAATGGACACCCGTATAAGGAATAGAGGTATAAAAATACTCGAATATCAAGTGAGATGAAGCAAAATATAAGGTCGGAATTGCAGACATAAGTTGTCTTTCCAAGAGCTATCCTGATTGATATTTTATCGGCTTGAATTTGAATGGTTTTCCATGACCACAATTAGATCTTCTAGCTACATTTTCATTTGATAAGAATCTATACGGATTATAAGTGAGTAGTCCTAAGAAAACAGGATAACACTAACCCTTCGTTCGACGGGTGTGGTCAATGAGTCCACATTAAAAATCATCATATTAGCTGAAAGAACACTTCAAACTACCAACTGCAAAGTACTTTTTGAACTTATTTGAAGTGATTGGAAAACTGTCAAAGATAATCACTCGAATATTCAACACATTGTCCTGATCGATAAACAACAAGTCCCAATGTGAAAGGACAAAGTATCTCAAATGGCCACAACGGAAAAGGTCTTATAGTTTATCTCCATGTACTCTCCGAATCGGCTCAGGATCAAATTTCCATAACAAGATTGTGTTTTATTTGCTGTTAGTAAACGTTCATTGCTGACGAGAATGCACCAGATCCACTCCATGGCAAAAGAGGAAATTGAAAATATTCCGAGTGGCGCGAAATACATTATTTTTGCAAAATTTGTAAATGTTGGTTAGCATTTGGAGTGGAAGCTTGTTCTTAAGAATAGTTGAAAAATTCAATGTTCGAATTTCTTCGCCCCTCTTTTATGTACGACTCTTTTTTTTGTTTCCCATCCACTTTTTTTCACGATAAGTTAACCATCCATGAGCAAATATTACCTTGAAATATTCAAAGTTTTGAATTCAACAAATGAAGGGTGTAAAATTGTAGGGTTTCATTCAAGATGGACTCCAATGTGACAATACAGATTTTATTTTTAAAAATGTCTAAAAAGATTTAAAGTGTCCATACTCCTGTGAATGTATCACAACTCTCCACTAATGGAGCATAGACAGGGCCACGTTATTCTGTAAATTTATCATAGGCACGAATAACCAATTATACAAATACTCACGGCTTAAACTGAAATTCTTTCTTCAGACTTGTGTAGTGAGTTTTCTGAAACATTGCAACGATTTTGAAAGTATTTGAACTTTCGGCTTTGTTTATTTTGTGCAGTATCTAGGCTTTGGGGCAAAAAAGAAAGTTCAAACACTGTTACAAAATTGATAATAATGTTAAATAGTGCCCCAAAGTGTTTCTTCGAGAATATTGCTGTCTAAACCAGTAACTGTTGCTGGTGGAGAAAGTTTTCGAAATCCAAATTGATCAAGAATTTTTCACGTTCAACTACAATTAAAAATCGTCGTAATGGGCTGGCCCTTTTTAGCGGGAGAACATGAAACTACAACTACAACCAATCGCATTTTCACTTATCTATTGTATATTTTCATAATCGTCTGGTAAAGTAGAATCCAACAATGCAATAATGTATTGTGTATTCTATTTCAAAATTGGGTGGGATGACCATAGGGAATGAGGGTGAGCGGAAAGACGTCTTCCTTTATATGATTTTCGACATCTTCTTTTTTATTGAAATGCTTTGTATATCAAATTGAAATCGATCTCTTTTTGCAAAGTCGTCTTTATTAGAATGTCCAGTAAGCAACATAGTATAGTCACAAGCGTACCCGGGGGAGAGAATGATAGTTGATGTTTCCTTTACACTGGTTGACGAATTCACTGCTTTTTCTTCTTCTCTCGAAATGATCTATCAGATTAAGTATTAATTTTTTTTATTGAGGATGCAAAAAGCCGGAAAAATGCTTCTTTTTATTCTGGTGGAAGACCTCTTGAAACCGCTGAAAACTAAGAACATATTCTTTTTTTTCCCGTCAAAGTGTCTGTCTGTCTTATCTATCTTACAGATCTTATCTGTATGTTCTTTGTGGTATATTATCAATTTTTTGTCTCTATTTTTTTTGTGAATCGATTGATACAACTGAATGCAGATGAATATGTATCTAGTATTTCAGCCGAATGTAGTCAAATTTGGTTACCCTAGAAAGAGAAATTTCAAATAATGAATTACTTGCGTTATCAGAATGGCATTATAAGCTATTATCCAGGTTTTCTTATGATTTCTCATTGAAATAGTTGTTAATCGATACACAAAATCACAAAAATCATCATAAACAAAAGAAATTTCCAGAATAAGCGAAAAAAGCACTATTCTAATGATAACCGTTCCAGTACCGTGCACTTCACTGGATTCCATTTCTATAAGACTATCACATCTTTTATATCATAGTTTATTTTCCAACGAGTGTAGAATGATGGCTATTATCCACACCTATTATTCACACTTATTATCCACGGGTGAATTATGTACGACATTATACTTGAAGGAGCACACGTACAATGTTGGAATTATCAAATAGTCGTGTACAAAAGACCATACTTACTTCTTACTTATTTATGAAAATGTGAACAGCAAATAATATATAAGTGACTCATATATTAAATTTTCACTACTGTTGTCCATTTTTTTCTTTATATAATACGTGAAATTATGATTATAATAACATATATAATTATTTTGACGTAACAAACGACGCGCTGTCAGAAGTGATTTGTGTTATTAGGTATTTGAAGTTTAAAAAGAGACGATTTGATTTATTCATTCCAGCGTGAATTCTGTTGATGATAAAATGTGATGGGCTAACGAGAGTCAATTCTTTTTCATTATTCACTGGTGTGAAGAATTTATTTAATTATGCAGCTGAATATGTAAAAATGAATCAAGCGTTATTATTCAAATATTTTATTTCACATTTTACCAGAAATACGATTTACTATGAATGGAACTCAATAAAATTTGACAATAAAGTTTTGCACTCTCAAACATCCGAATATATTGATTATCTAGTTGTCAAATTTTCTCGTTGTGTCAGATGGGGACCAAAAATTATCTAATAATCAATTCATCTTGACAACGGTAGCTGGAACGCTACCGAAACGTCGGAATGAAAAATGTAAAAACATTATTGTTGTTTGATTCCCAAATAAATAAGAGGAAAAAGGATAATTTTTATCTGGAAGGTCTAATTAAACGCAATAAAAGAAAACAAAAACTGTGATCGGGTCTTTGTTGAATCGTATGATCAGCATGATAGGACTGCATTTGACTATATAAACTTTGCAATAGAAGTAACAATATACCGAGACGTAATATATTTAGATATAATAGACAATATCAATAATCATCTACTTTATATACAGTTTCCAACAAATATTAAACTATTACCTTTGACACAAATATCAATAATGGTACTTCATTTGTAATTGTAGAAGTAAATGAATACACACCTTTATAATAACGCAGGTGTGGCTGAAAAACCGTATAATTCTAATTGCGTGTTATTATTTAATAGATGGTCTCACAGTTATTACAAGGAGAAATGTGCTTGCTCGGCTTTTTTGATAAATATCAAAATTTGATTCGTCACGAAGAATAATTTTATATTCATTCATATAACTTTCAATTGCTTTATAAGCGCCTTGCATGAAGTAACAATAATATGTAATATACTAGGTTGATTGATTCTCTCACAGATGCCACACAAATTGAAGCTATCTATCATATTATCAACTTTAAATGGATCGTAATATACTTGATGAATGACCGAAGAAGGGGATTGATAACTTTCCATATTTTCAACATCAATCTACCAACGAGAAAAAAAGTTATCATAATATCGCGGCATATTATTATGTTTTCCAGTCGACACTTGAATAATCTACGTATTTAATTTTGATTAATACAATACACACGCAATTTCCTGAATTTTCCAATCAATTCCTGGGATATGTGTATGCATTCAGTTCAATTTATAAGACTTTTCTCCAATGATGATTATAAACGCTATTTTCTCAAGATTTTGTCTCTAAACAAAGTGATACTGTATTAGAAAGTGCAGATAAATTTATCCGTAGGCAAAATGAATAACATAAAACGAATGATAAGGGAAAGAAGAAACTTCCGTCGAGGTTACAGAAATGGCAATGCTGTAGATAGTAAACAGATCTCAGCTTTAGTATACACTGTGTTATTTATAAAATGTGACATAGGGGAACTGTCAAACGCTAGCTTACTTTTTTTACCAAATAGCGTTAATGAGAAATATTTGTCCACCAGTTATAATAGTTCAATGTCTACATTACTACTTACCATTCATTATTTCTACAAACGTTGATTTCAATTATCTTCATATCTATGACTTCATACTTATTTTTAATTCTTCACGTTTCCCAATCACGAATGTAACACGCTATAAAAGTTCAGGTATTATACCTTAGTTGTGGTTTTTATGGGAGAATTTGCTATTTTAGGTGAAGTTTCAATTGGAATGTATACAGCTTTCGAATGTAATAATGGAAAGGTATTGTTGACGTATAATTGGGAGAATTAGTGATACTCCATCTGCCCAGTGTGGAAAGTTTTTCTGCTTAACAAAGTGAGTCGGACAATCCATCCGAAGCACGTAAAGTGTCTCATTCTCCGCATATCATATTCAATTTTTTTAACGTACAAAGTTTTATCCGGGATAAAACAATACAAGGGAACAACTTTTGTACCTAATGAAAATATTTGGATTTAATTTTTACTCCATTTCACTGTATATTCTCTTTATCTACAACTTTACTGTCATGTAACGAATACGATTTGACACTAGTTTCAGTGCCATAATGACGTATATAACCGCACTAGTGCGAAAATAAGAAACAAGAAAAATATGTATACCAGAATTTAATATTTATTTAATATTACGTAGTTTATGGTACATATAACCAACTTATTAATTATATATCCACAGTTACAGTCACAATTATATAAATTAATTCAGGATGCTGAAATGCCGAATGCTTTACAGAAATAAATACTTATATTTTAAATTTAGTCTACGGTAGGTACTTTATGTTTGAAATTGAAATATTGAAATATTTTTTTCCATGAAATTTGAAATGTTGCTAATACTCAAAATGCCTATCACTAGCTGGATAACATTTTTTGCGAGCTGCGTTCTTATACATTGAATTTATTCCGATAAATATTCATTTTCCAATTAAATTGTTTTTCATGATTTTTTTCTACAATGTATCCAATTTTAAAGACTTGTTTATTCTGAGTAAATGTAGTTAACTGAAGAATTCCAACTATAATAATCCTTGAAAAATTATTGAAGTTTTTTATGGCATAGAGCAAAATGCTTTAGATGCCTCTCCATTACTTAACTGTGAAAGTAATTTAACTTTCTATATAGAAACTGTTTCTGGCCAGACTACACCTCATAACATTCGTTAGTAATTTTCTACTAAAAAAGGATCGCTAAATTTGAACTTTCTCTCTCGCACCGTATCTCTTAAACTTAATGAACTGAGAAATAAGTTACCCCGAAGCAGACGCGGAACAACAGGGGATTTTGGGGAACGCCTTATTATTATTATCGTTATGTTAATATGCAAGGTTCAACAATTTGAAAGGAACTTCGCTACCAATTTGATTTTTATTTTAAAGCTTACTGCATGAAAAATCAATAAGGATGAACTTGGAAAAATTCGGATATTCCGGAGAATATGTTTAGGACAATTGGTGACAGTGTCAATAACAGATGCGGTCAGATGCAATCAAAAAGATATATAGGAGACACATTCCAGCCAAAACTGTAGGCAATAGAATCAATCCTTATTTTTTATTCTGAAGAGAATGAGAGGAAAACCTGATCTAAACGATTTTCAAATTCCCAAAGCTTCAAATTAAACTTTAAGTGTAGATGTCGGAGAACGAGAAGAAGTTGTTGTATTTGTTGTTTTGAAATTAATTCACGAGATTTTTTGAGGTGTTATAATACTTTACTTTAATACATGATACATACCCTATTACGGTTTTCGAAAGTTGATAGTTCTTATGCCTAAGATTTAAATGCTACCTGAGACTACTTGTGAGTATGTGAATTGCCAACACTTGTCTGCCTAAGATCATTTTACAAACTTCTCCAACGAATGGATATTGCACCCAGGTCTAATACCATAGACTTCAGCTCCTGTGTCAGTGTCAGTTTTGGATCTATCGCTTACGTTCGTTCCTGATTGCATGCTTCCAGCTTATGCCAGTTTAGCTGTAGACGGTATGGTTGATTGTTGTTAATTGTGGCCAACATGATATCAGTTCTCATTTTAAGAAGCGAGTTTGTCATAACATCTGTTATTGTGGAATGACTACGAATATTGTTTCCTTAATGCCAGTTTTTGTTGCATTCCAGTACTTATGCAGCCATTCTTGCTTCCACCTTCTACTATACCTTCAGTTCCAGAAGAAAATAACTTGCATATTCAAACGCTCATTTGAACTCAACTCATTTGAAGCTATATAGTATGAGCCAAAGTATTGCATCATAAACATCACCATGTTTCATAAACTAGTCATTCCGGGGTAATTGAACTTCCAGTTAGCTGCTGGATATTTTTTTAAATGGACAAAAATAAAAATCATCCATTCGAATGTTTTTGATACAAATATAATTTTGTTGTTCTGGGTTGTTTTTCCACATGTCATGTTTTGGCAAAACCAAATTCCGCTACGTACTGACAATTGAATATTCATTTATTTAGGTGATATTTCAATTATCAGCAAATTGTGTAGCAATTCTATGGTTGAATTTAAATCAATCAGTTTGACATAAATAACTTTCAATTAACCAAAATATACATTTTATATCCTGCTGTTCGTAAATAAAATTATTTTATTCCCAGCTGCACAATGCCATTTTTGTACCAAAAATGAAAAGTATCCAAAGTTTTTTCCAATCTCATTCAGCCTTTGAAATAAATTGGTTATTTTGTAATGAGATAACGAGTGCAAAATGAATTTAGGTTTATCCTTGTTATAAGTTCATTAAACGTCGTTAAATCATCATAATCATAAAAAGTAAACTATGTATCTAAATTATAGTTGTACTATAGACGCTAGTAGTTTTTTTGGCTTTGATGTTGATCCATTCAGCCACGAATTTAATTACTGTTTGTTACAATAATCAGCATAGTAGGTTAGCTATGGTACTTAGCTTAGCAGGACAAGTATATTGTAAACACTGCATTGACCAAACAAGTACTCTCCATGCAAGGCCCTAATCAACTTCAACTTAGTTATGGAAACCTACAACAGGATTATTCAGGATTATTTTTCACGCTAAGGTGCCTTTCGGCTTTCATAGCGACTTTACAACACACAAAACGGGCAACGGAAAGAAGGTGAAATATATAACATAGGGATAGACACGAGGAACAAGACTGAACAGATATACACAGACACAGAGAATAATATTTAAAAAAAAGGTATTGTTGTTTCTCCAACTTGCTCCTGTAACAATGTATTGATAAGAGACTTGAACCATATTTTTTTTAATGCATTGAAAACAAAATAGCAACAACCGAACTTCACAATTCTCTGATCGATCTCAATTCTCCTTTTCCCACAAATATAACCACTCTTTTGGCATACATGGATAAGTATGTATTTGATGTTAAAGTGAATTTCATAAATAAGTTCAAATAATCTATCCAGATATACGCTTTAATATCTTAATTTTCACTCACTTCCTTCCAGTTTTCTGTGACTAATAGACTATGTATGAGGCCATTCTCCCCCCGCCCTCCCCCCCCACACACACACACACACACAGCTACTGTCATGTTGTTATTTCAAATCCAAATTTTCCGTTTTGTTTGAAGGTGTACCTGAACCCAATTTTTAAATTTAATTTTTTCTCTGTTTGCTATTTTTTCCCATTCTGGAATGTAATGTGCCTACAAAAAGTCCAACAACACTTCCTTGAGGTACTCCTACCTTACTTTCTTGTAAATAAGAATGATCGTCTCCTTGCTATGTTCTGAATCATACTTTTGTTACATATGGAATTAATATTCATACATTTTGTTTCAGGAATATTTTGTTTAGTGTTTGAGCATCCAGTTAGAGGTATATTTGCATTGAAAAAATGTGAATTGGCTTGTTTTGATGGTATTTAAGAATCTCTCGCTTTTCTGTTTAATGGTATTTCACAACTGAGTACAATTTTCATCATCTTCACCTTAAAAATGAAAACTTTTCTGTACTACACTGTCGTCAACAAGAATTCTCAGTTTGAACTTAGAGCTTCTCCAGACTAGTATAAATGTAGAAAAACATTAGTAACTTAGTGTGCATTTCCTGGAAAACTCACATCCTGCTTTATGAAATACCTACTGGTACGGCTTCGGCATATCTCTCTCTAAAATAACTTGTAATCTTTCCACATACACAAAAGCAGAAATATAGCGCTACATTAAATCTTCTGAGCATCCGTTCAGCTAGAGAAAGATATTACTACTGGCAAAAATTGAGTGCAATATTTTTTCTAACTACGTTGAGCTATTCCACAGGAAAGCATATGAAAAGCTGTTCATTTTTCGAATTTCTAGAAGAGAGCTTGATATTCGTGTCTCGAATGGAAAATTGGTTCGAATAACGGTTTCTCCATAAATACACCGTGTCCCAACTTATTATATCTCGCTTAGATTGAAAAAAATTTAGTACTGTAGGAACTGTTTTGATTGCACCAAAACTTAAAATGGGACCCCTTGCATATTTTCATTGGAAATTGCTTGTTACTCTATTTGGAATGAAACGACGTTGATTTGAGTTTCCAAATGCGCGTTTTTCTTGAAAAAATATTATGTGACAGTGACCAATACCAATTTTTTTACTTTACATACATCCTGTATATTATTGCTTTTCTAGATTATTTAGATATGGGTTGGAAAAATTTAGGTATAATGTAATATACTCATCTTCAACTGTTTCGCAAACATTGAGTATTCTCAGTATATATTTATGGTATGATTTCTATACATTATAATCTTTTGTGCACGACCACCTAATAATAAGCCGATATTTTACCTCCTATCAAAAGGTATATGGTACCCATATATCAACTGTCGTGAATTATGAACCATAATACACTACAGTGTATTATGAACTAGATATGGGGGTACCTACAATATGAAATAAACTATTAAATCTGTGTGTTTTGTTCAGGAAATTTGTTTCTGACATATATCGTATCGATAAAATGTTGTAATTTTTAGTATCAATACTTTTCATAGCGATATTTCCTAATATTAAGTATTTTAAAACAATATATTCATAACGGCACGTTGTATTGATACTTTCTACACTATCGCCCATCTCTATATATGTCAAATTATATTTTTATGTAGCTGTCAGAACATTTTGAGGTTAGTATAATACCAAATCGTTACTGACTTTATTTAATAAAGAAGTCAAGTGCTGTGGACGAAGTTTAGTATTCTTCTCGAAATTTATGACCATAATTCACTTGGGTGACTTGCGCCTCTCGCCTGCGGCTCGTGACGCAAACGTCATCCATCGTGAATTATGGCTATCATAAACTGCTCGTTTAATAATGTACTATTGAATTGTAGAATTCTTTTAATGGTAATGAAATTGATTTGAAACAAGTAATCGTTGAATATTTGTATGTGTATAACTATCACACTAAAAATAATGCTCATAACATATTCGACCTATGATCGTGAATTAAGGGAAATATCATGCAAATTGATAACCCTGTTGAGAAGTCTCGCGAAACAGCCCGAACGGAGTCGACATACGACGATGGACCTTTAAATGGGTATCCCTCTTTTTCACTGTTCTCTGTCAAGCTTTCGCATCTGTTCTCTTTTATAATCTGTGGTTTAGCTGTATCACGAATAATAAATAAAATAAAATTTACAGGCTGTGTTTGATATACTAATTATTCGAAATAAGTCCACAGAAAAGTCCAGTGGCGTTATATCGGGCGAGCAGGTAGGCCAAGCTATAGGTCCGTATGTACCTATCCTAATTGAGCTACTCCGCAACAATGCCTGCGTGATAAGCAGATATTGCATGTAACTGATAACTGTATACTAGATTCAATGGGAAGCTTCTGGATTCAAGTACTGTGGAAATTTGGTCAATATACTCAATTAGTGTTTACCATGTAGTTACTAGCTATTACCAAAAAGAGCAGCCATGTACAATGTTCTCAAAAACACTCAGTAAATTATCAATTTTGATTGATAATCTGGATAAGAGTGCATTTTTTATTCGTATATTTTGAATTTCAATTTTTTTTGGTTGGCTTCCTCATGACGGCAACAATATACTTTTATCCAGTGAGTGAGAACAATAAAGAAGATTGGAGAAATATTTCTCATCAATTTTATGAGTTTTCTTGTGAACGAAAATATTTTCCGTTGAACGACATATTTTTATTCAACAAAATCATTGTTCTGCGTATTTCATTAAGTTTCGGTATATTCAATATTTCCCATAAACAGATTTTCATTGAAATATTCCTCTAATTTTCAAGCGATATCAAGCTGTAATGGAGTTATTAGATCTTATTGAAGTCAAGTATTATTCATTTATGACGTTAAACCACGATTGTAATCAAAGCATCTGATTAAAATGTTGAATTAAACATTCTTTGAACATAATACAGAATCCCTATTACAGTATAATTTACGTATCGTAAATATGTCACCGTAAATCTAGTTAGAGTTGAATAGCGCTTGAGAAACTTGTTCTCTTTCTATAATTAATTGTTGAAGATATTCAGAAGCCGTTTCCTCAATTTTTTGTTGGTAATAGTATGACTTAATTTACAGTAGTTTATGTTGATTAAGACATGAATAAACACAAATGAATTTTAGTATGTGTAGATGGCAGAATAAAAACGAATATAAGAAAATTGTTGTTTATTCAACAACGCTACAAGAGATTTTCTTACATACTAGCAATATACAAGTGAGAGTTAACACTGAGCTTGTATTTGCATAACATTGATTAGTAGCTAGCTCAAGAGTAGAAAAGCGAAAGTTGGACTGATAAATGGAATTTTTCTCGTACATTCAGTGTACCGGGTGATCAGTTAAGGGTAGATTAAAAAAAAAACTCTTGATAGAAGTCGCCAAGAAAAATTGCTGGAAATTATTTTCGAGTTTGTCAAACGTCCGCTGTAGATCGTAGTAACCAGCACTAAGTAGAAAAATGGGATTTTTATAGATTTCTGAAAGTATATCGATATCATTTTCATATTCACTGACTATTCACCTACACTCTCTGATGAAAATGTTTTGTTCTTTTTATCAAAATAAAGCGGTGGGAGAAATTCAACGGTTTTTTCAACATACCAAAATTTCTCCCGTTTCGCTCTACTGATTTTAACAAATCTGAGCTCTTATGAGAGAGCCTAATTTACACTTTAAAACGTTTACTTGATTTTGAGTTTTTTGACTTCCGTTGTTGCCGCTAGATGGCGTTAACTGAAATAGTCATTAGTTACTAACAAAAAAAACCCCTGACTTTTTTCCTTCAGGCGATCGGTTTGGGATTAAAAAAATCAATAAATAAATTAGTTTGTTCTGAGATATGGGCGTTCATGTACCTATATCAGGCATCCTTTATAGAGAGTGTTTTCAAATAACTCTTACAACGTTTGCATGTAGATACCTCTCGTGAAATTGGACAAAATGATATAAGGATTGAGGGATTCAGCTCAATCACTTTTTAAAATAAAATTCACCTTGTCAATGGGATTAAACATTGAGCGGCCATGATGGTGGAGAAGAACATAGAACTCATACTTCAAAAACAATGTTCGAACACATATGAATATACATATACATATACTCTGTACATATATTATGATGATGATGTTGATACAAAACAGAAGATAGTTTGAATACGTTTCATCATATATTCATTCATCAATGGAAAAAAGTGTAATTAATAAGTACTGCTCTAAGCGGTTTCCCCATATATTTCACTAACTCGTATATTTTTTTAAAGTATTTCGTATGTTGATATCAAACTATTTTCGCATATTTCCTCCAATGGAAAGTGTGTTTTTTCTTCCTTTTCATTTAGAAATGAATCCCAAAATGGTAATAAGTTAACTCGTAAACAGCGGAATAAGTGTAATTCTGAACGAAGTAGACAATAATTTTCTCAATTACTGTAGCTTTTCTACCCAAACCCAACGAGGTGAACATGCAATTTTATAATTAATCTAAGAAAGAGAATAATGTGGTTTTCTTGGAAAAAATCCAGGAGTTTATGACAGAAGCCGGGTGATTAATTCTATGTTTTAATGCAATTTTTTTCCCGGTCTGTAATAACTCAAGATTGGAGACAGTTTTGACATAATGTAATCGCTCTTTTTTCACTTCACGGAAAGTTTTTCAAACTGATGAGTATTTATGAATATGAGGATGCTCTTAACTATCAAAAGTTGTGATTTCATGGAAGTTTCAAGCATCCAGAATTTGAAAAGCAGTGGATAAAATTAACAAATAAAAGAACTGCTAAGTTACGCACTGTTAGTATGTGAGAAATCAATGATAAAGTCTCCTCACATGATGAGATGTCTGGTATATGGACCATTGATTTGTAAAAAAATAAGTAATTCAACTCCACCTTTCATACAGGAAGGGATTTCGCCTTAGCGAGATTTGGCTGGTTCCAATAAATTCTTTATTTCTTGATCCTTGCCTTTCGACACGTTTTAAGAATCACACTTGCTAACCTTCCAGTATTATTATTTTTTGTCAGAAAAGTAGTTTCCTGGTTTCATTCTGATTCAAGTGCTAATCAAACTTGGAAGTGGCATGATGCTATTTGCAACTCAAGGGATCAAGGTCAAGATCGTCAGAGATTTGAATTAAACTGTACATTATCAAGGATGCCTAGAGTTACTTGTTCGTGAGGAAGGATTAACGTATGGGAAGAAAGTATCCCATCTACTACTACTACTACGTTTGCAGGCGAGCCCTGTCCTGGACAAACTCAAGCCAAGGCTCCGGCACTGAGGCCACCGGCGGGCCCATTGTGCCCTTCCATAAAGGCCACAACCTTTTTCAGTGGATGCCTGTTTGTGTCTCCAGGGGCCATAACAGGGACTCCGAAGATTCGCCTGCGTAGTACAGCCCAGTGTGGGCTCTCTAGGAGAACATGGACTGACGTTTCGTCAGTCATGCCGCAACCCCTGCATAGGGAACTTTCATCATACAGCAGTGCCCTGTTAGAAGTCCTGCTATATTCCTCAGCCTACTCCTTGGTAGTTCAGTAGCTGCCCTAGCGTGTCCATCAGTCCATCCCTTTAGTAAAAGTTTGGACTGCCTAGGACCCTGCAGAGCATTCCAATGAGCGAGGTGCTGATTCTTCAGCCACTTCTTCGTCTCCTTGCGTATTCTTTGTTTTGTTAGGCCCGGGCCGCAGAAGGGAGCTTCCGCCCCTTCCGCAGCCAGTGCATCCGCCCATCAGAAAACTATGGTTTACTGAATGCATTATCTCCGACCAGTCTGTGTACAAAGAGTGATTTTTATAACCATAGCTCAAGGTCCAGTTCATGGGAGTATTTGGATATAACCAGAAACAACAGGGATTCATTTAAAAAAAAAGAAGGAGGGATGGTATTCGACACAGGATGAAGCATGGTACAATCACTTATTCATAGAAAATTTGAATTGTACAAAGAAACGAACTTCAACTATTTGCATCAATTATTGAACAATATAAGTTACAAATTGGAACAAAAATATGAAAATAATTTTTTTGTCAGCCGATCTACTTGAATTTTTCAACTCTATAGATCAAATTTTCAACCCTAGAATCATCCAAAAATTCTAATTATATCACTATCCTCAGAATCTTCCGACGGCATATTCAAATCAAATTACCGTGATACAAAACTTGAAAAATAATACAGTTAACTCTGACGCAATTTATTTTTTCATCAATTCGATCTGCATGACAAAGGCTTGAAACATTTTCAGTTAATGGACAATCATTTATTGTCGTATTCTTAGAACACGTCGTGCATTGGTATTATATATGCACGTGCACAATTTCATCATATAGGAAATATGTTTATACTCAATTTCTTGTCATGGTTTGAATATTCGTGCATTGCCAAGTTCTATAATTTATTCACTTCAATATTTTTTGGCAATTATGGAAATCTTAATTTTTTTGATCGCTCTCGGATCCACTAGTGAGTAATATGGAAGGAATATGGAGAAACAATAATTGAAAACAAATGAGAACCAAATAGATAAATTTTTCAAAATGTTCCAGGAGATGAAAAACGTCGTACATAGTCACCAAATTCATAGAATTGTTTTATTTTTCCAGGACAATTCAGAAGTAATAATGCTAGCAGTTATTGAGGTATATTTTTTTGGGAGAAAATCATTGTAATATATCTGGTTTTGCACACAGATCATGTCGATATACTATTTTTCTCCTAGTGGAGGTAACAATTTGATTTAAATCGTAAAGTAGGGAAAAAAAATCGAATATCTCCGTCCAGGCAATAGCCTTGATCTGGAGCTCCATTATTCCTCTATTAATCCAGATTTTCTCCTTCACTTGAACTTCCTGTTGTAGTAGCTTTCTTCACTTCGCAAATTACCGCACTTTTTCTTTTAATGACGCACTTTTCTTAAAAACTATTTCAGTTCCCTTCATCACTTTGGAATACTTCCTCTTGCCATAACCTTCGCAACAGTGACAAGTCTATGTTTTCATCTGCTTTCGGCAGTTAACCTTGTGGCGTTTCTAACTATTACTCCTGGATTTTGTCGCCGTTGTTTGGGTACCATAACACTCATATAGTTGCGTAAAAACATATCCTGGCGTAGTTTCTTGTTGTTTCCTACGGAAGCACCCTGGTGTCAAGCACACTTTCCTTTTTTTGAAAACTCATTATAATGACTTTTATCTCATTATAATGACTTTTTTCTCATTATAATGACTTTTTTCTCATTATAATGACTTTTATCTCATCATAATGACTCTTTTCTCATTATAATGACTTTTATCTCATTATAATGACTTTTATATATTGGCACTTATATTTTCTTGGGTGACGTTTCGAGATTATCATTTTTGTTCCACTTAAATCATTATTCATTAAATTTCTTACATTTTCTATCAAATAAAAAAAAATGGTGGATTATTATATTGCATATTACTTTTGGCCATCTGATCACCATATTTTGGAATATATTTTTCTAGTTCTCTTCCATCAGTAGAATTACATGTTCATCAATCCAGAATATGAATTCAGTAGGTAGTACCTAGGCTAGATACATGGGAATACCTATTCTGTGAACAAATGAATTCAAACAGATGAAAAATCCACCATTCACCTTTTGAGAAATAATCTCCTCAATTACAGCTTAGGGAATATTACGACTCTGCATATCATTTGAAAGATTCATGTCATTATAGATTTATGTATAAAGTAGAAAACACCTTTGTTATGACCTAAATGTCATTATAATGAGAAAAAAGTCATTATAATGAGAAAAAAGTCATTATAATGAGATAAAAGTCATTATAATGAGATAAAAGTCATTATAATGAGATAAAAGTCATTATAATGAGATAAAAGTCATTATAATGAGTTTTCAAAAAAGAAAAGTGCTTGACACCAGGGTGCTTCCGTAGTTTCCAGCCATAACACTTTGTTATATGCCTCAGAATATCACGTATACTCAGTTTACGGCGGTTTAGGTCCGGGAATTATATACCTACAATAATTTGAAATTTTTATGAAAACTCACTTTGAAACATATCCTAGCCTAACTTTTGCTTTTCACGTGGCTTTTTTTCCTTCTCGCATTTTTTATTCTCCTACTTCCATCACTTTCTTCATTCGCACTAATATCCTCCTCAACAAACAAACATTTTCAATACAAAACACTAAAAACTCTTTCTCCAGATCTTGTATTGCTTAAGGCACGTGGCATCACATAACAACATAAGTAATAAACTGACCGAGAAAGGAACTAAATAATCGCACTCGCATTTTATTCACAAAACTTTGTTGAGACAGGTTTGCTGCGAAAGTAGAATTTCAATAGAAAGACAGTACTGTGGACAAGACTAAAAGAGAGTGGAATATTGCAGTTGCAGGGAAAGTAGAATTAATTGGGTTGGAAACTTATTAAATCGTTATTTGGTCCACTACATATCATCACTTCCTATTGCTGGTATCCAGAGAATAGTTATTTGTTTAACTAGGCAGCAAAGTAGTAGATTGACTGCCGAGGCTGAATTCATAGCCGAGCGTAGCGAGGCTAGGAATTCAGCCAAGGCAGCCAATCTACTTTGCTGCCAAGTTGAACATATAATTTTTTCTCCGATTGTTCATGAGGATATTGTATTTGCAAATTATTACAATTCCCACAATCTCTTTATTTCAGTTGGTTGCTATGGAAATGTATAATCACAGGCAGCAAAGTAATCATTTTCGTGCCCACTTTGCTGCCTAGGCAGGAAAAGTAATACTTTGCTGATTGATATCAGTCAGCAAAATTGATATTTGCTGCCAATCGGAGAAAAATTCTATTTTCCAGTAGTGGAATTTGTAAATTTTTGATAGAAGAGTGTCTTTGAGATAATATTTGTTCCAATCTCAATCGAGTACGTGATAATAAGTATATTGTAGACGATAAATATAAGGTTTCAGGATTTCCCAATATCGTACAGCTATTGGGGGCTAGTGCAGCCTGAACAACCAAATATATTCCTAAGAGACAACAATGAGCGGAGAAAAGAGTGCCTAAATCAGGGTAACACTACACTAAGAGTTCAATCGAGTCTCCTGACGGGACACTGTCGCCTGATTAGGCATCTTTATACGGTGGAAATATAGATTTTTCCCACATACATACGGATTCAACAAAGGATGCAGTCTTACTAAGATCACTCTGGGAGAACCTGGAAAGCTCGCGCTCGCTGGTGATTACCAGGAAAAACCTACCTACTCGACAGATACATATACAGAACCCGTGAAATTACAGAAATCTCCTTTTTTCACTGCTGGCGAAGATCACAACCATGTCAAAGGTATTAGTGCTTCATTATCCGACTCTCAAGGTTGCGCCGCTGGTGAAATAAATTCGTCCTATGAAGCGCCACGGACTAGATTCCCATCTATCTGTATTATGGTATCTATGGGTAAAATCATAGCATATTGCCATATAGCTTAGTACTCAAGTTTGCTCTTAGTTATCTTTATAACCTCGAACTTAATTTTTATAGTTATTGAACTGGAGATGAATATTCGATGTTCAACTTTTCATAATTCTTTTCAAAGCACGGTATACAAAATAAAAGTCTACGACATGCTACCAATCCCTACTAATAAACATAACAGCGAACTTTCACCAATCTGAAAATATCTAATAATACCCATTCAATATATTTTTTTAATAGCTTCTGAAATTTAATATTCTCTGAAAATAAAAACGGAATCCGTCCTCACTGAACAATGCTCCCGTATATCTTCGTTTTCCTTTGTATATCCTCTTATTGGTCTTCATATCAAAATTGTCAAACATGTTTTTCGTGCCTTTTTTTCTCTCCAGGATGCTCGTTATGGATATAACAATAGAGTTTCCTTGTTTGATAGGCTTTTCTTTGGAAAAGCTTTTGCCATATTTCAGTTACTAGGACTTCAATAAGTAAAACGTCTTTCAATTCCTTTGGGCAAGGAAACAAATAGGTCTATCGTGTACATTATGAGATGAGAAAATATATTTTGATTTTTCAATTATATGGCAGAGATAAAATTCACAAAAATAACTGGTGAGAAGTCTGATGGAATTATTACAATATGATTCTACTGGGTGTTAGCGATATGCCAATATTGTGTTTATATTGACTTGCTGTGTAAGGACATAAGATTTGGATATTATCACAGAAAACTGCTGTATTGTTATGGAATACAATAATTTTATGGTCAAAGCGAAACAACTGAGAATAAAAGAGTCAACCCTACTAATACATAATTAATGAGAAATATTGATACTGGGATTGAACTCACTTTTTATTATAATATTATAACATTGTACTTTACACTCAGTTGAGTTCTGCGATAAGACAAAATTGTATGATAAATTCAGTCAAGAGTGGAGTTTAATTCAAATATTCAATAAATAAAGTGAAAGGTCAAAAATTTGAGATTCGAAATTCCCCAATGGGCTTGTCCAAGAAAAAAATTTCAATTTGAAAATAGAAACTAGAGCTCATTTAAAACGGATTCCCAAAATTTTAGATTTTTCCGCGAACACTTAAGCCCTCAAATTAATTAAAGAAATTGGATTGAACGAAAACGTGGCGTGGTTACCTGTGACGTCACATTGCATGTGCTATACCTAACGTTTGAAACGCCGCAAGTCGAGAGCTATAAAGTGTACTGTTTGTTTATTGCATTATATATTTTGTTATGTAAGAAACAAAACGCTGAACTGTTAATTGAGCTGTTTCTTTATTTTATGATATACCTAATGAGTGAGAAAGAAGTGGTAAATAAGTACTGTTTGGTTCCCGACAGTCCTAGCACATCCAAGAATGCACCAGAAAAATTAATGTACCTACATTAAAATAATGAACAGTGGAAAAGTTACTAAATCCTGTAGTAATAGCGCGATTTTTTGACTGTCAAAAACGCTTAGTTAAAAGTCATGTCACAGTTTTTACAAACTAAAGCACAGTAATTTGTCATTAAGCTCAGAAAATAGAACCCCATGGAGGAAGTCAAGTAGAGGAGGGAATCAATGGATATCACACGAATTAAATCTATAGGTATCTCGGAAAATAAGGGTTCAGGCTTGCATTAGCCATTCGTGCATTGGATGCTCCTTTCTGGAGTTGAGAACTTCATATTCCCTACATAGGGAGATATGAAAATGTACAATGTATTATGGATTGTTATGAAATTTCAATTCAAAAACAAAGTGTAAACTCATTGTTTTTATTAAAGTAGTCCTTTAATAACTAAGTAATGGAAAAAGTTTAAGAGCTGAAAATTTTACCTGTTATTTTAATGACTCAGTTTTACAAAAAAACGTGAGAAAAACCGAGAAAATATTTCATTGATAACAAGCCCATTGCAATTATACAATATGAGCAAGAATCATGTGGAAAACTTCTTTATTATTAATTCTAGGGAGAAATAGTATTTTACGTAACGTGTGCGGAAAGTGACATTTTTCACACGAGTGGGAAGTATTGTCTCACGAGCGCAAGGCGAGTGAGACAATCCCACGAGTGTGAAAAATCACTTTCGCACAAGTTATGTACACTATTTTTCCTACGACCACGCGATATACTTTCACCAGGCATGTACAATCTTGCGTTTTATGTAGGTGTGAGAGGTGTATTTGTAATTACAATAATTATAGTTTTGATTACTAACCTTTGGAAGTAGCCCAGAAAATTGTGATTTTTATTTTGCCTTTATTTTTTATTGTGCCTTTAGGAAATATTTAGAATAAATAATGGCACACAAAATATTACGAACATTTATTTTGACAACTAACAACGATTAGAAACAGAATATCAGAAATAAAACTGTTTCTGTTGCATAAATATTGCGATTCAGAATTAATTATTTATTTAAAACACTGTAAAAATTAAAAGTAATAAATTATATCATGTGGACAAATCAACTTAGAAAATACGCATTTGACATATAATAAATTTGCGGGGTAAATTGACAAGCATTTCAACAACACTCAATTTGACAGCTTTTTTATCCGTACACGTACGAATAAGTTTTTTTTCCGTACGCGTACGAATAAAGGCCACTTTCCATAGAGCTAGACAGTGCGATATATGTCACTTTCCTATGTGGTCGTAGGAAAAATTATTACCATATCCCACTAATTACGTGAATAACTATTATTTGATTGATTATAAGAAATAACGTTTCAGTACTGCTGGAGTTTCCGACGACGACACCTTATCGCTATAAGCTTCCAAAACGGAAGTCGTAAACTGAGACATTGAAGGAATGTACATGTTCAGTTAAAATACCACCATTTTATCATAAAACAGTTTATATCTGGAGTTAAAAATAATAAAATTATCTACTACTCAACATTATATTATTCGGACACGTATTAATAGTTATTTATGCAACAAGTGCAAAAAGTGAGTGTTTTTTGCACGCGACGTGAAATTGTTCAACAGGGTCTTTAGGCCGAGTTGGACAACACGTCAAGTGCAAAAAACACGTTTTGCAAGAGTTGCATACAATATTTTTTCTAAATTCATGCAAAAACTGGAAAATTAGAATATAAATATGTTGAGAGCCTAACCCAACCTAATCAAAGTCAACCCGTTCTTCTTTTTTTATATCTTTATGGCCTCCACCTTGTCAGTACTCAATCATAGCTGGCTTTCGCCTTGACCATTTAAATTTTAAATAATTAAAGATTTTTGCAATAGATAATTGTAACTCGTTGAGACTAAGTAGTAAGATATACATATTTCATTGTTGTATTAAAGCAGGATCAGATACTTGCTATGGATTTTTATTTAATTTAAATGTTTATGTTTGTCATTAATCATCACAAAACTGACACAAGAATGACAGATGAGTGCAATAAACTACCACTTTTTCCATTAAATGTGGTTCACAAAAGAGTTGTTTTTTGCATGAATGTAGAAAAAAAATCAAACATTATGATGTATCAAACTTATACTGGATTTTGACGTCAAGCGTGATTACTTAAAAAGTCTGATCTCTTTGTTACACTTTCCTGTAAACATTAATTAGAGTCGACATTCCTAACGAGTCAGTTTCCTTGCAGTCACTCTCCGTAGAAAATGAGCACACGTCGATGAAAACTTTCACGATTTCCATTCACAGCACTTTTCCATTAACTTAAAGTTGAGAAAAACTCACTGAGAGATGAATGAGTGTTGTGAAAGTTCAATAATCTCTCGAACAAACTAGAAACAAAATTTGAGTTAGCTCTGAAAATCGGCGTATTTCCAACACAACTACTTACTTATTCAAGTCACTCGGCATCCCAGAAGAAACCGAGATAAATCTAATATAATGATCTTTCAAACAGGGGCGGACTGGTCAAACGCTTCTGACGAATTTTTTAACGAAGTATTAATTTTTAAAATAACATAAGTAAAAGTTTGATAATAATTATTGGTTGATAATTACTGAAATTTCATTCATATGCGCGAGTAACCCTTGTATATCTAAAACTTATATTTATGTACAGAGTAGCCCAAAAGTCTGGAAACGGTCAATCATCTTGTGAATTGCTGGTCCTCAATGTAAAAAATTTGGAGATCACCCAATTTGAGAGACGGAGATGACATATCTCATAATTACAATGATGATAATAATATTAAAATTCATTGCACAAAACATCTGCTGCAAAATAAATACATAAACTGACCTAAAACATGTACAATAAAATGGGTAAACCTTTAAGAAATTTAATTCTTGAATAGGTTGAGAAGATATAGTAAAAAATATGAATACTATACGTAATTAATCTAAAATGGAAGGTACATAATAATCAAAGAATAAGTGGTAGTTATAAAAAGTCTAAGGAAAAAGAACATGGGGAGAGCACAAGTTTCTTGGAATATCATTATCACTATAGTTGGAAATATACACACACAGACATCCAAACGAACAGCACATCCACACAAAAACACACAAACCAATATACCTTAAAAAAGAATAGGTATATCATAGAATAACACTTCTCCTTAACTAAAGTAGATACTATATCAAGAAGGGGCATTCGATTTGTTCATGTATGTCATATCGCGAAGTTGATTTGATATAGTCTTTCTATTTATTTTTGAATTGGTTGATATCATTCGATTCTGAGATGTGTAGGGGAAGGAGGTGGTAATGTTTCGGGCCTGAAAATTTAAAATTCCTCTGCCCAATAGATTTCGAAGCTGGTGGAGGTAAGTGAGTGGTATGTTTCAGTCTTGTATAATATTGGTCTCGATTTATTATCAAAATGGATTCAGTTTTATGCTGTTCGCCATTCAGGTTCAGGAAAAATAACTGTCTTGGGTCCAAGATCACAGTTTCAGAGTGAAGAAGATCTGAAAAGTAGAGGCTTGTTTCACAAAATAGGGTTTTGAAGAGTTTTTCTCTGAACTAGCAATGAATTATGGAGTATGGTTTTTCCGAGTGCTCTCCAAGCAACTATGCCATACGTTATATGTGACTCTACCAATGCAGTTTCAGTTAAGTTTTATTTGGAATACCTATATCTGAGGTTTTTCACACCAAGGTACTTGAATTCCAGTGTGGACTCTATTGAGAAATCATCAGAAATTTGTAGGGTAGTGAAAGACGGTAAACTGATAAAGTCTAAGAAGATTGGAGACATGTGTGGATGTAAGAGGAGCCTATATTGAACATAATTTATTGTGATTTTCCCAATCCGTTTTGACTTTTTTGATTTCGTCAATTACTTGGTTACTTTGTTTTTTTAATCAGTTAATGTAATGTAGTTCATTCTTCAGGGTTTTGTTAGGTTAGGTTAGGTTAGGTTAGGTTAGGTTAGGTTAGGTTAGGTTAGGTTAGGTTAGGTTAGGTAATTTTAAAGATGTTCGATTTTTTCACGGTTGAGCAAAGTATAAGTTCATTTTTATAAATGTACCGATTTATTAATAATTTACTAATAATACAGTATGCTTCCTATAATCGTTCATTCAAAATAAATGTGAATGCGCCAATAGGTGTGCAGTGCGACATAAAATTACCCGTATCTCTTGAACCGTTAATGTTATTGAGATGTCACAGGAGCACTTGATATTTCTGAAAATGTTCACAAAAGCGCATCTACTATTTAACTCAGTCGGTACCTGAGTTCACAAGTATTTTGTAGAATTGTTCAATACATCAAAAAGGGTGCAATTATGGTGTTTATCGACTGTTGAAATATTACTAATTTCCAATCAGCCATTCAATAATTGTGAATGAGAAACCATTTTTCATTCCCAACTCTATTGCCCTATAGTTTAATAACGAAGGGCGTGAAGAAACAATTTGGAAGACCATTATTTTTTCACCTCCCAAGTTTTTGGTACAAACTCCTGGGACACCCTGTATACCTGTAGTGAGTTTGGCACTGCATGAGAAAGTGCATTAATAATTCTTTAATATTTCCTCTCTTTCCAAACATTCAAGGCCAACATTACATTAGTTATATACATTTTCCAATTTTTTTGAGGCTCCAGTCAAGTTTACCAAACAATTATTGAGGAGTGAGAATACTAGGAATTTAAATTCACCATTTTGTTGAGCGTCAAATTCCCTACAAAAATATATCGTAGTCATTTCCAAGTAGGTACTGCTCCCTTTGGGAGTTATAATATTCCAAATAGCACAAGACAATTTTCTTTCAAGTCATTTAAGGGTTAAATAGAAGTTATAGTGCGGTAACTTTTAATGTGAACATCAAAAGTACAAACTTCCCCAATATTTTATTGATGTATATGTTATCTAACGGTAAAAGCACAGATTATAAAATAGAACAGATACGAATCCCGGTAAAACATCAAAGAATTTTTAAGTCCGACTTCAATGACCTTGGACCTTTAACTCGGTATGGTCGCGATGTTGTCAGTTTAAAATATTTTCATAATTTCTTACCAAAATGCAATGTTGACTTGGGGACAATAACAGTGCCGGTTCTTTACATTTCTTTCCGAATAGAATTTATTCGGGCAGTCTCTGTATGAACAATACACTCCCCTGTGATGTTTATTCATTTTATGGAAATAATATACTAATCTACACTATTTTCAGTAAATATTACCACAACCTACAAGCGATTAGTCAAATAACACAAATAATATCGCGGATTGACAACCTTCAAACTGAAGTGTCAGAAATGGTGTTTTGTTTTTTGAGCCAAGCCGTCACGGTTATTGTGCATGGTTGCCAAAGATGGTTAGTGGAAAAAAGTATATATTTATGGTATGATTTTTATACATTATAATCTTTTGAATTGTAGAATTCTTTCAATGTTAATGAAATTGATTTAATACAAGTAATTGTCGAATATTTGTATCTGTATAACTATCACACTAACAATAATGCTTATAAAATATTCGACTTCTGATCGTGAATTGAGGGAAATATTATGCAAATTGACAACCCTGTTGAGAAGTTTCGCGGAACAGCCCGAACGGAGTCGACATGCGACGATGGACCTTTAAATGGGTATGTCCACCCATCTCTCTCTTTTTACTGTTCTCTGTCAAGCTTTCGCATCTGTTCTCTTTAATTATCTGTGGTAATAAAAGTAGATATTGGGGCAAATGTACACATTTTCCGGTAAACGTGCACATTTGCCTCCTCGTTTGTCTGATGTGCATCCAACTTACATTTACAATTTCAAAGAAGAGAAATGTACATTGAATTTACAATGACCATGTCGTTTTGGTAAATGTGAATGAATGTGAAAAAAAAGGGAAAGGAAATATAATCATTACATACTCCCTCCCCTTTGAAGGATATCCAATACTTTGTTATGAATATTAGGTTAGTCATTCAAGAAAGGGGAGGAAATATAATCATCGGAATCACTTATCCCCTTCTTGATTAAGTTGATGTGCGAGTTATAAGGTATATGCATTTACCCTTCCAATTTTTGAAAAACGCGCCTATCAAGTGATGCAAGCCCTTCTTGAATCACTGGATTCCCTTCCCCTTCTTGAGTAACCTAGTAACCTTTTTCGAAATCAAACTTATGAAACAATAAGAGGAAGAATAGCTATTTGTATCACTAGGGAGGAAAGTGCCACTTTTCCTTCCGCAGGATGTAGTTTACTGCCCGACGCGAAGCGGAGGGCAGTAAACATCCAAGGGAGGAAAAGGCACTTTACTCCCATGTGATACATATGATTTTTCCTCCTACCCACTTTTTTGAAAATTTATTTACGACACAAAGAGGTAACGAATATAATTCAGCCCATTACTCATATTGTGTATATTGTTTTTCATACCTATCTTTAGATTTTTGTGGTAGTAAGGTTAATGACGCTATGTTAGCATGTGCCTTAATATTAGGTGGTGTATTTGGAAATTTAAAATCACTTGAATCGCTCTCCATTTTTCAAAAATTCAACTAAGTTTAATGAATGTAGCGACTTTGCACCTCAAAAGTCAATCGCCGTGTTTACTGTCAGTGAGCCACAGCATACTATGCTTTTCTTATTCTGAACTCAAAAAACGTATACCTATCTAAGATTCCTGAAGTTGAAATTTCTATTGAAGAACTACGTTGAAGTACCATTAATGTTTGATTTTTACCAAAAAACAGGATATACAGGATGTTATAGAAATTATGGAAACAATATGAATATAATGAATTCGCAAGTTTCATCGTTTACAACTTACTTCAAATGAGAGGGAGGAAAAATACTTTCCTCCCTAGGGAGGAAAGTACTTTTCCTCCCTGGGAGAAAAAGTATGAGTTTCCTCCCTGATATGAGGGAGGAAAGTGTGTACTTTCTATAGGGGTAGGAGGAAAATATATTTACTACAAGTATTTTCTTATTGCAACAACATTTTTAATTTATTTGTGTTCCAGCTTCTCTCGAAACATGAAGGTAAGAGTATACATTTACCACAATGTGAAGGCTAAAGTACACATTTGCCGTGAAATGTACATGTACATATTATTCAGTTCGTATATACCTAACTTTTTGGGAAATGTAAAAATTTCACCGTAAAAGTGTACATTTCCCAAAAGTGTACATTTACCGTAACTGCTTGGGTATAAATTCTTCCGGGAAATGAGACTAAAGGAGCTACTAGTTTCTGAGACTCTCCTCAGGAACTTAGTAGCAGGAAGGAGGCACAATAGATCTTTTAGGTCTTAGTTAATATTACCCCAAAAATACATACATACATAGGTAAAAGAAAAAGTGAGGAAAAAAGGTTTCGTTCATCATGAAACCAGAAATGAGGTAAGTTAGTGGGGAATAATACTTGTTATTCAACATTATATTTTTTCTGAAAGCCGGCGGACACAATTTCAAAGATTTGCATTTGTCATATAATTATGGTGGAAATATTCCTAATTTTTTAATCAGCGAACACAAAAATCAACTTCGAAGAAAGATTTGATTAGGATCTGCTAGTGGCAGCACCATCCAATATTAGCAGAACCAACAAAGGTTAGTAATTGTATAATAGGGTTATATTCAAACTCATTATAATTAGATGTGATTGGATGATTAGATAGTGAGTCGAAAATTCAGATTTTTGCTTCATCATGTATAAAATCATCATCATCATCATGATCAGTGCATTACTTGTCAGGTATCTACAAAAACCAAATCCAACATAAAATCGACAACACATTGACAAAACAATTATAAAACTTATTTAATTAAAATTACATTAAATTCCAAAAATTTTAATTGAAAAAACCTTATAATTGTTTAATTGCGTTGTAAATTTTTTGTTGGATTTGGTTTCTTGTAGATACCTGACGAATGATACACTGATGATGGAGTGACAGCACAAAGCGCTTTGCAATTTTGAAAAATTGAAAATTTTACACAGATTACAAAAAACTGATTTCTTGACTTCATTATACCAATAAGCACGTATCCGTAGAGGAGCGTTCTCGCATCCTCACATCCTCACTCCTTGCATTGCCTTGTCACTTGTCGCTAAGCGTATGCTGCGTGGTGTACAAGTGTAATGTGAGCCAACACGCCCTTTTCGACGTTAGTCCTCGTAGAAAGCGTGAGCGTGATAAGAAGTGATACGCTGACGCAATATTACACGGACAGCGGGCCTAACCTATAGAACCTGTATATCGTTCGTATCTTTCTTCATACGAATTTTCATTTCAACATCCATTTATAACAAAAAGGATTCTCGAAAATTCACAATAATAATTTGTCGTATATGGGTGAAAACCTTTTGCATGGTTGATTTTCCAATTTCTATTATATTTATATCTGTTTAACTACCAGTTTCTGATAGATAAATGAAATTGCAGCCGCTGACTGTATAAAAAGTTTTCCATAAATTATTCATAAAATGTATACAATAAATCAAAAAATTTCGGATACAGCTAAACCAAATGGAAATAAAACTGCAAATTTTATGAAAATTTATTCGTAATAATTTTAGAGGAGATTGAAATATGAAATATTAACATCTGGTAGTACTTCAGCAGTCTACAGATGATTGAAAATATTGAAATATCATTAGAGCTGTAAAAAAATTTCATTAAATAGTCCTATCGCAGTTTCCACTCGACTTCCATGTATTCTTTTTTATGAATGTATTCCTCACTCACGGATAGTCTGGCAAAAGTATAAACCAGCTTTTTTTGTGATATCTCTAAAGTTTTATGAGAAGTAATCTCATATGTCACAGTATCGAATGTGGTTGGTAAAGTAAAACCTCTCAATAGCAGGCAGCTGGATAAAATTTTTTTGTCGTTTATTGGAAGATGTCCGTTATTAATTCTTAAATTTCACAAAAAATCTTTAAATCTGAGTAAAATATGCCTTCAAAAATAAAATATATTCAGGAGAATGGAAGGTTCAATTATTTATTTTGTACAAATTTTTAGCAAGAAGACTTTCTACACATAAATAAGAATAAAAAACTGTAACCTACTGTAAGATTTATTTTGGAAAACAATGAAATTCATTTGTGTACATACCTATGTGATGATAATAGTTTTTTCCGTATTTTTCCTCCAAGCTGCTACTTTCTATGCCGAAGTATTTGCGACTGTCATATAGTTTTCTATTTCCTCTTGAGATGGCTTGGATTACATATGCATGAGAACACTTTGGACTAAAAATCTTCTATATATAATTTTGAAATTTCGTACAATTCCCTGATGTATTGGGAGGTAACAGAATCAGTTCAATATTCTAAGGATGGGAAGCTGCATTATCCAGAGACAACTGTATATTTTTGTTTGTTTTTCTATTTTCTTGAAAAACCATGAGCTCTTAATGTGCTCGTTCATGTGAGTTTTCTCACTATACGTCCATTTCAATGGTACCTAAATGATGTTCTTCTATAGAACATGCTTTGCGTTACTTATTACTGAGGGTTTTCCTTCCGCCTCCTCCCATATCAGTACAAAATAATTTTTCTTATTCAGCTTAACGTGCATGTGACAGCTATGGCCATTAGCACGAGTTACATTACAAAATAAATATATCATATAACATTGGTTGACAAATGAGAAACAATTGTTTTAATCAGTAAATAAAGTGAGTGGTATTATATCTTGTTCATGAGTTGCTCTTCCTCCAGGAACTGGATCACCTTATCCACTTTTTTTTATCCTTCAGGATGTCTTCTATGTTGGGTTTTATACCAAACTGTTGTCGTCTCACGGCGAAATGTGAGCACTCAGAGAGGACATGTTAAATTCGTGTGGTAATATTGGCAGCTTAGCAGAATTGATGATGTCATTATATATCCATGTGTTAGTCGAGTGTGTCCAACACGTAGTCTACGAACAATAGCCATGTTTCGTCTATATAAACCAAAGTAGGTAGGTTGACTGTTGGTTGAATGTACGTAGCATTGCAGTTACTTGATTCCAGTGATTTTGCCAGGTGGTTAAATTAACTTCTTCAAAATAAGCTTCCTCGTCTCCAGATATTTGTAGATTAATGATGCTGGGAAGAGAAGAGGCTTCTTTGGCAAGGCAATCGGCTTTTTCGTTACCTATTATCCCGACATGGGAAGGATCCCTATAATGGTGACTTATATTTTGAATTCTGAGCAGTTCATATCTGTCATGTATATCCTGGGCTATAGGATGGCTGGTGAATTGTTAATCGGTCTTTAGCAGCTTCCCCCCTCCCAAAAACAATCTGGACCAAACAGAACCTCCAGTTTAAGGGCGTTTCTGCTGAACTTTGTTATTACTAGAGACTAAAAGTCTATTCTTGTTTCTCAAAATATCATTTTCCCAACACCATATTTTCGGCAGGTCTCCACACTCAATTTATATTTCTCACTTGTAGATTATCCTCTGAAGATGAACATTTTCGTTTTCCGTTTAACATGTTGTGTTGATATCAACTAAACTTGAACTGAATAGACTTATGCTATCATTCGAGAAGCGATAACATTTTTCAATAATATCTAACAACAGACCATCTTACAAAACATCTTGAGAGGATTTGTGGGTAGGTGTGCTTTCGCTCGAATCGAGAAACTAGTTAACTTGAAAAATTTCTATACCTTATATTCTCCGAGAATATGGAATATTAGTTAGTGTTTTTCGCTTTTGGATAAATATAATTTCCCTCAACTACCGTGAATAGCTACTATACCCAAGTCGAGGACACTCGCCTATGATATGAGTAAATCAATTTTCAAGCAAAAAACACTTTGACTACAAAACAAAATAGTGGAATATTCAGACGTTGACGTTCTTCACACATTTTTTAAGCGGAATAGACCAACCTGCTACCTGCTGCAGTGTTGCCGATAGCTTTTAATGGTAGCAGGGTACATAATTAACTAAAATGTCTCGGTTCTAAGGTGTCTTAATAATTACATTCCCGCGGTAGATTTATGAAATCCAGTGGAAGATTATGTCTTCACATGACCGAGAGGGTTGAATGGGTTGGCATCGTGGGTATGCGCCTTAACGAATTCACCACACTTCATTTTGATTCATTAAGTGAGGTGTTCATTGGGAAAAAAAGTGTGCCAGTTCTATAAGACGCATAGTATACTTCTAGCCAGAATTTTCTCTCAGCTTCACTACATTATGAAATTTCACTCAACCTCACCAGCATGCATTAGTGTGTGAGTTTTACTAATTAAAATTGGGGGAAATTGAACATAAACGGTGTGACCACTCTAAACAGATTCAAAAAATTACACCTACACCGGTGAGATATAAATATATTGATATTATTCTTTCAGCAGCATACAACATAAAGTCTAATATCTTGTGAATCCTAGAATGAATTTGAATAAAACTTCAACAGCCAAAGAATCGTATTCCAAGATGAGTTCCTAAGCTTCGTGCCAGTTTTAAGGTACATTTTTTCACCCTGCTGACCTTGGAACAATTTAACGACGTTAGCTTTCCTTTAGCAAAAAGTTATAAAGATGATTATTTTTCTGCTGAGCTTGATATGGTGAGAAAGATCCAATGTTGTCCTCCCAATACTAGCCGTTACAAAAGACCTATTCACTGTTTCTACATATTTCTCAAAAACTTTGACAAGCACTATGCGTTCTGGAATAAATGACAACTACAAACTCGTTATTGATGCAAGCGGAATGACAAATGCTAAAACAAAAAAGGAATGTCATTGAAAAAAATTATGATGTGAATAATAAATAATTGGAATGTAATTGATTATAGATTCAATTTCCATTATTCCACTAGTGGATGAAGCTGTACTTCATATGCTTAAAGTGTGAATGAAACTCCTATCAAAACCTCATTGTGTATGTAAGTGACTTGAAATTGTTCAAATTTTACCAAGATATTTGGAATAAATAGTACTTTTTATTCTCTCTTGATCTTTGTTCAAATGATGATTGTTTGAGTTTGACGAGACTAGTCAACTCGTTCACAAACATGTTATTTGAATTAACTAGTTCGACCCTGCGTCTAAATATATGAAGCATGAGAAATATCTACGACCAAATTTTAAAAGACTTCATTATATCTTTATAAATCTTGGACCAGCAATTTAGTTCCCATAGTAATCTCTTATCTCGATGGGTTCTAAGGTGGAGCTTTACTTGCTTACTAATGATTCTATTAACCATTAAACCAGTAAGTTACGGAAAAAAATTGTATGAAAGATGAAATTGTATCACTGTATATTTCTCAAGCATTCATCATCAACCCTCATTTTGGAATAAAAAACAAATATTTTGAAATAAAACACAAACTCAAGATTATAGATTTACGTCGCATATTTATATAAAGTACCTATACACTGTGTTATTTAAAAGATGCGACATAGAAACTCCTGAATAAAACTGTCAAACGCAAGCTTACTGTTTTACCAATCAGTGTTCTTGGAAAATAATAACAGATTTGGAAAGGTCGTTGAGAAATAAGTTCAAATGCACTTTTAATTTTATTATCAATGATTAGCTTTTTTTCCCAAATGCAGAATGTGATAGATTCAAAGTCAAATACTGGAAAAGTGATGCATTTTCCGTAGAAAACTCATGAAATCTTTTCCAAAAAGCATAATTAGACCTTAAAAAAAAAATTTCTGTAGCATAAAGATTGAGTGAATTGTGACAAAAATAATGTCAGTACTGAATTTTTTATACAAAAAAATCGGTGAAAACAGCCACATAACTACCCCCCTAATTAAAATTGATTTTCACCCTTGTGCAATTTTTTTTCTTCATGTATGGTTAATATGTCCAAGAAGTTTGACCAATTTGAAATTGATAGTTTTCGATAAATTATAGATGAAAGTAAAAAGTTATTTTTCATAATTTTGTATTTTTTACCCTTTCTTTCAAAATAACTCCGAAAATAAAGAGATTTAGCTCACAGATCCTTGTAGTTCTTGGAAAACCCTACGAAATCGTTTTTGAATAAACTTTTTATCATCAAAAATAAAGGAAATACGTTAAAAAAACCAATCGATTTTTTTTTCGGAAAATTCCATTAGCTAATCTCTGGGCAATATCTCGGTTCCTATGGTTTTAGAAAAATTTTAAAAGGGGGTTTTGCTGGCTTTTTTAATAGCTACAATTTTACTCTTCACAGTTTTTTTGATAAAATGCATAATTTTCGAAAAACATATCAAAGACGTCAATTTTTTCCTCTAAAAGGCGTTACTTTCAATCGCGAATATTCGAGAATATTGATTTCACAAAAAAAATGTATGGAACATTTTTTGCTTAGAATCACTTTTTCGATGGATTCCCGTGGTTAAAATGTAATAAAAAATTTTCACACCCGAGATGGGGTGGCAACCACCCTCAAGGCTTTAGCGCCCTTCGGTTCGATATAGATTTCGATCCTTGGGCTATCACCTACCTTCTGTTAAAATTTCAAGTCAATCCATGCTGGATGAAAAAATTGCCAGGTTTTATCTTTTTTAGAGCTTCATTCTCTGTACTATGTAGTGCGCGAGATACTTTAAAAGTTATAGCTGAAGTAGGATGATGAAAGTTTTTTTCCTCATGCTTCAAATTCTTTTTTTACAATTTTTAATTCTCCGATTTTTCCAAATTTTCTTGGTTCCTCATTATCTGATTGACTCGTTGAACCTCTCGTTCGTATTTCTTATTATCTACAATCCACCGATACATACTATCGAGATTGCTTTGGTACGTTTCACGCTATAATACAAAACCAAAAAAGCAGGTTTTTTTCGTTATAAATGTTCATACAAAATTACTTGCGTGATGGCACCATCCGATTTCTACTAGGATGTTTGTCAAAAATATCTATCTATTGTTTCGTGTTATATACTTACGCGAGTTTTCAGTAGTCAAGTCTTCAAGCAAACTCGTTGTTGGATTTGGAAAAGCTGCATATTCACCGACAATTCGGAACTTTAATAATGTTGAATATCACGTAACATATTGGGATTCTCCGTATATATTTCCAGAAACATATACATACGTGTGGTTTCGTCGTTTCATTAATGTCTCCACTCGAATGCACTTGTTCTCGTATGTAGTCATGAAAAGCAGTTCCATTCTTGTGTTATATAATTTTATAATAAGTGTAGAAAAACAAAAAATATCTTCAAAGTCTATTATTTTGACATAAATGGATAATTTTTACATGTTACATACAGCCGCGATAACAAATATGAGACTTCAATGAAAGTACAATTAAAACCTTGCAACCGAAAAGATCCTCAACTAAACTGGAGAATCATTTTATAAATGATACTATCACAAAAATTCAGGATAATGATATATTAGTGAGTGATATCTCATCAAATTAATCTAATCCAAGATTTATCAAGCATTCATGCTACTGTGAAAAGGCCTTTGTATAATTGATATGTAATATACATAGTTAATCCTTCATTAATCCATATTGTAGCTTCACCACACTATATCAAATATGTTTGCCATTGTTCCCAGCGGCAAAGGGTTTCCCGTTAATTTTATGTCTCTCAGCTTAAAGATCTAAAATCCAGTTTGGTATATTGTGCATGACTACGTATGTGTCTCTTGTTAGCTAGAAATATATCAAATTCCAGTTTGAATCCAATTAATAGTCTTCCAGCAAAAAATGTCAGTATTTGGCATATAAATTGAACATCATTTGAATTGAACTTTCACTTAGAAGCTAGACGGTGGGTCACTCTGGAACTCAAGATGTCAAACGATACTAAAAGCTCAAATTCTCAGTTAGCAGGAAAAAAATTATATATAAATACAGTCGTACAGGGGTTATCTTTCAAGCTGATGAAGGGAAAGCTATAAAATCATTGGATGATAGCTGAGACTTCGATCTGAATATTTAAGAGCAAATGTCGAATGTCTTCGATGTCAGCATTAAGATACTACCTCAAATTTTTCGAAACCGCTGCCTTAGTTCGAGTGACGTATCACAGAGAAGCTTGTTGTAGTCTCTTTAAAAAAAATGATAGCAATATGTCACATGGCTTTGAGTGGAACATAATTAAATGTGAAGTAGGTTTCATATCTTTGTTTATTAATTATTATGGAGTTTACGAGAACGAAAACAATAACTTGTTCAACTAACTGCTTAAACTTTAGCTCGATCAGGCATCCCTCTACACCAACGTCAGCATTTTAGCGGTAAGAAAAATTCGTAGGGAAGATTGAAAAGTGCTATAAAATAACCCCAATCGAAGGCTATGTACCCACGGAAAGCAGAGATCACGTCAGTCTCTTTCCGAGAAAGACGAGAATCGTAATTTTCAAGTAATGCGTCACATGATCAATAGACTTTACTTGAAGTTTGAAGTGTCCCCGATCACTATGAAAATTGTAGGAAGATTAAAATTTCTCCCACTCTTGGTAAACGCTCAGAAGTTTGCTGTAATCTTATAGAATATATCGAATATCATTTATTTGGACGGAATATGGGTGGACAAGAACCCAACTTTCGAAAAAATACCTTACCGTTAATACGAAGGATAAATCAGTTTGGATAAATATAAGATGTCACTTCCTTCTAATCTCATATTGTGAGATGTTGATTTAATGCAATTTTTCTCATCACAATATTTATTATAACACTGGTTTCCATTATGGAACTAAAAAATTCAGCAATATAAATTTGATATTTTTGATAACCAGTAGGCAGGCCCAATATTTTTTATAGAATGTTTTACAGTTTAATTCGCGACAGTTAGTCAAATATGTATATACCACCACTACTCTATTTTGAAAACTCAACATTTAACATAAAACTGATATTAACAAATATCCAAAATTGCAAGCATTTTGAAAAAAAAGTCCGAAAGATATAGCGAGGGAAATTTTGAAAAATTTTTGCCAGATGAAATTGAAAAATTAAAAATAAGCAATGTTGTTGAACTCAAATTGAATTTCTCATTCGTAGGAAAAATAGTGTATACAACTCTTATGAAATAAGTTATCACATGATCGTTGCATAATGAACTATAATAAAATGAGCACCTTACGCAATTAGTTATTTTGTCCACGACCACCTAATAATAAGTCAATATTTTACCTCCTAACAAAAGGTATATGGTACCCATATATTAACTGTCGTGAATTATGGTTCATAATACACTGTAGTGTATTATGGTTCATAATTCACGACTAGAGATGGGGGTACAACATGAAATAAACTATTAAATCTGTGTATTTTGTTCAGGAAATTTGTTTCTGAAATATATCGTATCGATAAAATATTGTACTTTTCATGACGATATTTTCTAATATTGAGTATTTTAAAACAATATATTAATAATGGTACGTTGTATTGATACTTTACAGTATCGCACATCTCTATATATGTCAAATTATATTTTTATGTAGCTGTCAGAACATTTTGAGGTTAGTAATACCAAATCGTTACAGACTTTTATTTGATAAAAGAAATAAATGGTCGTGGACAAAGTATAGTATTATACTCGCAATTTATGGCCAATATTCACTCGGCTGACTTGCACCCCTCGTCTGCGGCTCGTGACGCAAACGTCACCCGTCGTGAATATTGGCTATCATTTATTGCTCGTTCAATAATATACTATTATAACAGAAATAACAAACTATAGGTAATTATTACTATGAAATAAATTTAAAAAATTGTTTGGAAAATAAATGGAAATTTTTTTGCAGCATCTTCCAAATGGAAAGTATTCAGACGCAGAATAGTATATGCTCATGGTATTGTAATTAACAGACATTATTTGCATCTCTTATTTAACTTCCAATTCGTATACACTTCTAATGGAATTATTACTTAATGAAAATCTTAACTTTACCAAGATGAATATCAGAGAGCTGTTTTCAACTCAAATGTGAAATCTATATTGAAGTCAGTTTTCTGGAGAAATACCAAAAGTTTTGTTACGTTTGTCTTTACTGTTCCCAGTCCCTGATTGAATTTCCTAATTTAACATTCCACTTGAACGTATTTCCATTTCCACATCAAAATCAAGTCCAAACACCAGAACTATTCCAGCTTAAGCAAAGTGAGTACGTTAACTTTCAAGTGCTCCAGAAATAAACCATGCCTTGAAGCACAAGAAAGGCTCACAAAAAGGAAAAAAGACCTTGGAAGACTACATATGCCAGTGAAGTAGAATGTGGAATTATGTTAGAGAAAGTTGTTTGCGAAAGCTTGTTTTTGAATATATCAATTGGCGAGAATACAAATAAACTTAAATTGCTATTTATGCAACCAGTTATGGAATGCGTCATTGTATGTGAAATGTTTGCTGGACAAACGAGCGGAGCGCGTGAGTTCCCGCAACAGGACACAAGTATCAAAAGGAAACATTTGCGTCAAGTGTTTCATAAAAGATTTTTTTAATTCCGACGAGAACACAATACATAGCATAACTAATTTTCTTATAAACCAAAGTATGACTGTTTATATGCTGGAATTGTCTATAATATTGCTCCCAAGGGAGTTAGGGAGAGTTGTACCAAACAGCTAAACTCGGTTTAATGATAACTGATGTTTAGACTGTGTCTGATTGATGTATTTATTATCAACAATTACATCAGTCTAATCATCAGTTAACATTAAACCGAGTTTAGGCGTTTGGTACAACTCGCCCTTAACATTATGGAGAACGTTTTTCTTCCTTCTATGCATTTTCACCGAAAAGACAATAAAACATTCTCGTTGTATACTTAAACATTTTTCCCGGCGCACCACTTTTTGAACCGATTGGAGGCTATATCGTTTGAAAATATTGAGTTCGTTGGCAGCAAATTGCTTATTGCTGTATTTGCAGCCTCCACAATCTCTTCCGACTCACAATTATTCATTGTGCACCAAACAAACTTCAAGCTATCCCCTAAATTTGACAATCCTTTTTGTTTTTTAATTTTGTAGTTATGACAATAGCCGAATACATTCAGGAAAGATGCATTTTGTCCCCGGTGCATTGTAGCGGCGCCCTTGGACTCCAAGTTGCATCTCTTCCAAATATAACGCAATGTCAAGGAGTGACTTAAAGTATCACATTCGATAGGTAGGTACCGTCATTTAATAAAGTGATTTTGTCCACGAATATTTTGATAATTTTAATATTCTACTTGTGCTTCTTCAAGCGTAATGACGTACATTATTCACCCGTGGATAATGGGTGTGGATAATGAGAAAGCTAGCCACATGACACATGATTATATTAAAGACTAGCTGACCCGGCGAACTTTGTTCCGCCTTAATGGCAATAAATAAGCAGATTGTGTTCTTTTTTATTGGAAAATTTTTTATTGAAAAAAACACAAAAAAATTAAATACCTACATTAATCATTCATTATTATTTCTGTATTTTAGTACATAGGCTGCTCTTCACTTAAGTACCTTGTGATACACGACATTTTTTGTTTTATTATCAGGCGCAAAAACAAACAACGCAGATGGTCTTCCGACCCGTGAACATGCCACGTATAATTGACCATGGGAAAAACATGAATGTTCTAGATTTAAACCACAAACTTTTAAGGATTGGCCTTGTGATTTGTTGATGGTCATGGCAAATGCAAGACGTATCGGAAATTGAAGTCTTTTAAATTCAAACGGCATATCGGTTGGGATCATCGGGATCCTCGGAATAAGAGCTTCCTCACCTTTGAATTTTCCTATCATTATCGTAGCGTAAATTACATTGTTCATCAATTTTCTAACCACCAAACGCGTACCGTTGCACAGTTTTGGTTGGTTTATGTTTCGAAGCATGATTACTACGGAGCCAACCTTTAGGCGTAAATTGGTCGAGCCATACTATCGCGGCGCTGTTCACGTGCAATTTCTTGTTCTTCTTCAGTCCTTTCATTTGCAGTATTTCGTATTCTTCTTGCATTACGGCTTTGTCGGGAAAGATTCGATTGTCTTGCTCGTGGCATTATTAATTGAACTTCACTTCACTTCAATTTACCTATTATTATAGATTTCAACCATACCGAGTTTTATAGTTCACTTGATTTCTTACAAATATCAAATTGTCATCTATACGTCATTACATAGCTGTCATTATACGTCAATTACATAGCTGTCATTTGCGTTTTGTTATTCCAAGTTTGATTCTTTTTTGTTATACCACGTTTTATAGTGATTGACGTTTCATGTCAAGTCCCACGGGAACGCTGTCGAACGGGATAAAAAGTATCTTATGTCCGTCTCCTGGCTCTAAGCTACCTCCCTACCAATTTTCACCAAAATCTGTTCTGCCGTTCTTGAGTTATAAGTGGTGTAACTAACACGACTTTCTTTTATATATATAGATTATTCGAACAAACGACACAATATATTTTTCAAATATTTTTGGATTGTAAATAAGTTTTTCCAATAATCAAGTTTAAATCTGCTTCTCGCTTCCTGTATCTAAATCTATCGCGAACTGATATGAAAATACTTTTGTAATCACTTCAAATGAAGCTTTGCTGAAAACAATTTCATTCCTCAAAACTAATTAGTTAAAAATAAATACCTACTTGTTAAAGAAATACCAAACTGGCCTAGCAATTCAATATTAAATTAAAGCACTTCCAAGAGTGTTCAAGTTCAAAAAGTCCTTGAGCAAAATCCTCCTGACTTCGGCAAATAGTGTACAAAAGTTTCGCATCGCACTTCAACGACGACGCGAATGTATACAATGAAATGGGATATAATCACATTTTCTTTGTGTTCTGGAAAATGCCAAAAGTCTTCTCGCGCAAAGACTTTATCTCATGAAATTGTTTCGCAAACGACGAATCCGTTTTTTTTTTAAATAAAATGAGGAATAAATTGTGAAAGCTTCTTTCTTTTTTTCTCCAATTAATGATGTCCTCTTCCGTCACAATCCTTCCATCCACCTTTAAAATACTATACAGTGCGCTGGAAAAAGTGTTACCCCACTTGCTAACTTGTCTTTTTTATATGATACAAAAAAAGCTCAGAAAATTAGAATTTTATAATAATCAAAGCATATACCAGGGTAGAAGATCTCTGGAGGCGTGAGAGTGGCAGCACATAGAGAGTCCCGTTAGTACTGAAACTCCCAATTTAATGAAAACTGTAACGCCGTTGGTTGTAATTGCAGATTCTTACTGATAAGCGCCTCATAATATGTATATCAGCACTGACATCCTAACCTGAGAACTGCCTGATAACCACTGACAACTGTAGACCAACGTATCACGACGTGTATCTTGAGTTGTTCAGTTTTTGTTTTCAAAAATCACTCTGCTTGTTTATGTGTGTGAGTGTGTGTGTGTTGAGTATTTATAGTTTGTTTTTATTGTTTATAGTGAGATTTTACTTCAAGAGACAATGTCAAGAATATGTTTTGTGGAAGCTGTAACGTGGGGTGCACCCGGTTAGCTTTATCTTCAAGCCCTTAACCCGAGAGGATCTCAAATGTTAGCGCTATACGGGAGTATCGGTACGGCAGACCGGTATTATAAAATAAATAATAACTCCAAAAGAAATTACTTTAATTTATAATTACACATGACAATGAAGTACAGATACATTGCTTATTGTCAGAAATGCAACTTTTCCATATTTTGCGAGCATGTTCTAGGCAAATAAGCTTTTGGCAAGTAACACATATATGAAAGTTTTTCTTTTTCTTTGGTAGGGACAGACGGAACAATTTTTTTTCACGTCCAGCCGTTCATTTGAAGACAATGGTTGACTATTGGATGTTAAACATATTTTGGATCATAGTCAGTTGTATGTATTTATGTTTTTTTCACTGAGACCTGAAAGATCTATTGTGTCCCCTTAATTCTACTTAGGAAAGTCTCTGAAATTAGCAGCTCCTATAGTCCTATTTCCCGGAGGAATTTAAGGATATCTGCAGTGCTTCTGGAGTGCTGTGCAGTTGGAAAGTATGTGGATGGAGGTTTCTTGTTCTGTATTCTTCTTCCTCCACTAATTTTTCAGGAGCCCATTCAGGCGACAATGTCCCGTTAGGATCCCTGTTAATACTCTTATCATAGTCAGTTACAAACATAACATTTCTCACTATTCATATAAATGTTGAAGCTTGCGGATGTTATTGTGTTCTTATTCCAATTTGATAATTCTAATAGTTTTGGAAATTAAAAATTGTAATTAGTTGGATTTACTATTGACTACTTCATGTAATAAAAACTTCACATTAAGGTGAATATATTACATCATTTTCATGCCTTTTGCTGCATTTACGCTTTAGCATGTTAACTTTAATACACCCATACAAAAACTGGTCTCCTTGAGTTTAATTGGCTGCAATAACCTAGGAGAATACGACTTTTCCGACATGAGCTGCTAAGCTTGAACAAAAGACAAACATAACAATATATCCGCTAGAAATAAAAACGTTTAATCTTGCATTCTTTTCCTTTCAAATACTTTATTTTCGTTGACTATCAGGAGAATTATAGGATTTCGTCTTGGTAATTTCGTACACGTAATAAGTGGCACTATATTTTCAATTGTATTGCCATGAACATTTAACGACTGTCATAATTCTAAAAATGAACCATTTGAACGAAAAGCTATTTGGTGCTTTATGCATTTTGACTAGCGAAATTTATAGTTAATGGCATTGTGATTTATATAGTAAACTAAGATTGGCCCCAAAGGTTATTGCCATTTGAATATTCCTCAGAGGTGAATCATCTTCAAAATAGTGGGTGCAACATTGAAAGATCTGAAAATACATAGGAATTTCATGAACTGTTGAAATATTGATAATTACCCAAATGAAAATATTGAATTTCCAAATATTCTTTCTTCTACTAGCGTGCGGAAATATCCACTTTTCTGCACTCTTTTTAAAGCGGAAAGAGTCACTGTACCGCACTCTTTTTAGTGCGGAAAGAATCAATTTTCTGCACTAGTGCGGAAAGTAAATTTGTGGAGTTTTTGAGGAGTATACTGACATTTGAATATTTAAAATATGTATTTGTATGGTTGTAGTTCACCAAAAGACTGAAAAATTGAGAAATTTATTAGAATTCTGCTATAATTCTTTTGTAAAAAGAAACATGTTGTTGAATAATTTCTCATGTCCCTGGTGAAAGCCTTATCAAATGGATGTCAAATGATATGTATTTAATAATAAATGTTTCTTCATGTCAACTTCTGGGTTTTTTCCGGATGCTAATAGGAAAAAAAATGTACCTAACATTGCTGGCTGAACTCCGCTAGCGTCGTTCGGCCATCTGCAATAGCGTGCGAAAAAGTATCACTTTCCGGACTAGTTAGGTAAACTACTGATTTTACTATCGTGCGGATAGTAAATTTATTCAGTTTTTGTGGTGTATACTGACATTTGAATATCTAAAATATAATATTTGTATGGATGTATGGTTGTAGTTCACCAAATGGCAGAAAAATTGAGGAATTAATTGAAATTCTACTATAGTTCTCGAAAAAATGTTTCAATAATTCATTAATGACTGGTTATAAGCCTCATCAAATGAAAGTCAAATAATGGTAATCAATTTGTTGATATGTATTTAATAGTAGATGATTCTTTTTGTTACTTTTTTGGTATTTTCCGTGTGCTGGTAAAAAAATAGTGTACCTAACACGTGCGTAAAGTGACTCCTCCGCACACGATTGCGGGCCGAACACCGCGTCGTTCGGCCACCTGCAATAACGGAAAGTCTTCACTAGTTAGGTGGATCACTATTGAATAATTTAGTTTTGTACTATTCCGTCGCCATAGTCAAGTAGCTGGTAGAGATTTCTGGGTAAGTATGTAGAGCAGGCTGAAAAAATCCCCAATATTACTCAAAAACAAATAATCTGAAGAAGGGGCCTATGATGAATATTTACTATCCTGCACATAGTACATACTTTAACCACACTATGGGGTGCGTGAAGCTTCAATTAAACACTAGTGCATGGAGTAGTACCAATGTGTATTTAGTAATACTTTTATGCAATAACAAAATATGAATATGTATCTGGGAAGTAGGAAGGGGAAGTGTAGGCTAGGTCATCGTCCATCCTGTCCTTACTAGGAAGGTGAATAACTCACTAGGAGACATCTCCTTCATATCGGCAGGTGTAGGCCAATACTTAACGAACACACACTCTCTGCCGAGTCGTTAGCTAAATCTTGGTGGCTAAATCTGGTATTAGCCCTGATATAACACGTTATCTGTTCAAGGCTAATAGTGCTCGTCTCCTGTCAGTTCAGATTGTTATGTTTTTGTTCAAAAATTCCTTTTATGATTAGTTCTTTCGTGGCAATTAATATACCAGCCTGTTTGAACCACGCTCGTATTTATGAATTTTATATGTAAGGTTCATGTCTTTGAGATAAGATAGCACTTTGTTTCCAGTTGAAGGGAAGGTTGATTTTAAAAAGTTCCCTGAATGGTTGCGTTTTATTTTTTCATTATTTTCTGAGCATTTTGATAGCAGATGCTTTACTGTGAGGTGAGACTGACATGTATGACATAAGGGTACGGTTTGTTTTGTTAAGTGATTTCGATGTGTTATTCGTTTATGTACAATTCTTGAACAGTTTCGGGCATTATTTGTCTCAAATTGGGTTCAGTGTCTTTCAGTATAAATTGTCATTATTGGTATATGTATTCTTCTATTGAGGATTTGTGATCGAGAAATTTTGTCAGGTGAGGTAAGTCATCAGTGGAAGTTTGTTTAAAGATTTGGAAGTCAATTTCTTCGTTTCCTTTTGTAATAGTACCCTTAAAAAAATGTTTCCCTCGGATATATTAGGGTGCTTAATGTAGCAGAGATAATAAGCGCTGTTTTCGTATGAAGCAAACACCTTTTCAGTGTATATACCACAATTTTGCGATATATGCAGCGCAATTTTTGTATTTTCACATATATAAGCTGCAGTATTTACTGTAATTATTATGCATGCATTAGATGGATAAGAACTTGAAAAATTTCGATGCTAATCCATTGAAGGAATTTTGTATCTAGGAAGAAGTGGTGGTCTGTGTTTGATAGAATGTCGAAGATATTTCTATATATTATATTTGAATGATCCATGGAGGAATATTTGATATTCTCATGTCAGAGATTATTTAAATAGCTCATTGTCGTAACTTATACTATATCTAAATCTTTGTTAGGAAGGTAACTTTTCTGGGGGTTCGTTTCTAGTAAAATTTATGGTGATATTTCCCAATATGAAATAATATGATGAGCTGGAGATGTTTACCGGTATTCTAGACGCAAAGTTTGAGGTGAGTATTCGTCAGCGTACATACAGGCGTGGTTTTTGTGCAGAATATATTATTAAATATTGAATAATACTGGAATATGATAATAAAATTGTGGATTACAGTTTCACAATTAACGTTTCCGGGTGAACTGAGTCTGCTATTCAAAAAGTTTTTTCAGCTTGGATAGAGGATTCAAAGCTATTTGCCATTTCTGGTTTATATATAACTATATATTATATGAATATCAATTGTATTATATGAATATATAAATATATCTGAAAGAACTTATCTCAAATGAACTCTTACCACTTTCCCCATGAAAAATTTGAAGGAAACTTTGAAAAATTAACTCTAACAATTTCGAAGATGGAGAAATTGAAACATTCCAATCTCCAAGTAGGTATTAATGTAAAAATTTCAATTCAATCTTGAGCAAACGTTTGATCGTATAATAATTTTCTAGTGGTTTCATAGATTAAGATAGTTTTTGTAGAGAATAATTTTCGAGAAAAATTGTCAATTTCAGATTGCAGTGCGAATATGCCCCAAGAAAGGAATCGAAAACTAATTCGAGTGGAAAACAATTCAACAAGCAAAAAAGACGACCTACCACAATTGTTGAATCTTCATTAACATTGTTTGAGAAATACAATACACTTGTAGACGAAAAACTTCTTTTAGTCAACAGATTGAGAATTAAAAAAATAACAATGAGAGGTGGAAATTCAAGAAGTAGCATAGGTCCTCAATGTGCGATTACTCCAAGGAAAAAAAATCAGGTTTTACTCCAATTAAATTTTCATTTATTGTGTTTACATGTTGAAAATTAGGAAAATAATTTATTATCAGTCTGTATCTGTAGAGTAGGGAGGGTGAGTGTAGGCTCACAGCACTTAGGCCACATATGACCCATTGTACATCCTCCCGAGGAGTTGTCCTCATAGGTAATCGTCCATCCTGTCCTTCTCAGGAAGGTGAACAGGTCACCAGGAGACATCTCCTTTATATCGGCAGGTGTAGGCCATGACTCACCGAACACACACTCTCTTATCGACGATAACTCCGGACACTCGCATAGGACATGCCTGACAGTCTCATCTTCTTGTTCACACATCCTGCATAGAGGTGTGTCCACTAGCCCCATAGTATGGAGGTGTTTCCTTAGTTGACAGTGGCCAGTCAGGAATCCCACTGTTATACGTAGGTTTCTTCTGGTCATCGCCAAGTATTTTTTCGGCGCCATCTTCCCAGGGTCGCCCAGGGTGCTCCTGGCAAAACTGCATCCTTTGATTGCCTCCCATCTCTCAAGGGATTGAGCATGGGTGTAACGTTTGGCTAGTTCCGCAATTGTCGAAGTCGTCAGGCCGTAGGTGTCACTGGGTCCAAGAATTTTCAGTCCAGCGGCTTCCCTGGCTAAAGAATCAGCAATGCGAATCAGTCTATAGTGAATTAAATTGATTTGGATACATTTCTTGATGATCTGGTAGAATTTCTTGTTAAAAAATTGAATTAATTAATTCTCCAGCGGTACAGAAGGTTCTTCTACATTAATTTCTTTAGCTTTGTTATGGAATAGTGCTGTAGCAAAAACTGCTGCTATCATTGCTTCTAATTTGGAGCGTATTCTATAAGCTAGGCGAGCGCAATATAGTTACCTTACTATGGATTCCAGGACACACTGGAATAAAAGGAAATGGAATAGCAGATGAACTAGCAAGGAGGGGGACTAGAATACCTTCCTGGGGGCCTGAACCCTTTTGCGGAATCAGCTCCAATGTAATATTGGAAAAAATAGGTGAAGCCGAGAGAAAGAGAAGATCTAGTAGGGCTTAGACAATTAAATATTCTACTAGGTGACTACAACCTGTCGAGATCAAATGAATGAAGAGTTTCAACAGGGATCATAACGGGACATTGTCGCCTGAATGAGCACCTGAAAAAGCTCAAAATAGTTAAGAAAGAAGAATGCAGATATTGTGGCATGGTAGAAGAAACCTCCACCCACATACTTTCCAACTGCACAGCACTTCAGAATCCTAGAGTACAGTACTTGGGAGATTACTGGATAGAAGAGGAACATTTACCTAAGCTGAAGCCTGCAGACATCCTTAAATATCTTCGGAAAATAGGACTAAAGGAGCTACTAGTTTCAGAGACTCTCCTCAGAAACTAAGTAGAAGTGAGGGAACACAATAGATCTTCCAGGTCTCAGTGAATGTTTCCCCAAAAATACCTACATTCATACATAAGCTAGAGCTGAAAAGAGTCTCTTCCAAACTCCAATCAAACTTTTCTATTCTGTTATTTTGTTTTCTTGTGTCAACATGGTATTTGGTATTATTTAACATTTTTGTTTGTTTGTGGATTGCCAACAGGACTTGGAAAATGTGGCATTAATGCATATCCTCAGGTTCCTGGAACAAAAATATACGTCGATAAGAAATCAAATTGCAAATAAAGGTATAAGAATTTGCACACTCCTAAACCAATAAATGTAGTGAAGCTTGTAGAATTGTATTGCAATGATTCACCTGATGGAAGAAAATTTGGAAATTCACTTTCCTCAAATCTAGCTCTTGAAGCATTATAAGAAAATGCAGACCCCAAACAACGTGCAGCCAAGATTTGAGTATCCAAATCAGCACTGCTCAAAACTTGGATATCCAGCGGAAAACACGTTTTCTATTTCTTAATACTTCACCTCCATTTCCACCTGGAATTATAAATGTCCAATGAAGCTGGAGATATTTATTCACCTGGTAACTGAATTTTAATATGGGTGTCATCCACAACACCCACTTCCATAAATAATTGATAGATTTGAAAAAAAAATATATTGTTTTGAAATTATTTGTCGTTGTTGTGGCATAAGCTTCAGCAACTATTCTTAAAGCTGCTGCTACATCCATTCCAATAAAATCTGCAATGGAACTGAGATGTTCAGCAGCTGCCTACAATTTCAGACAACTTAGTAGTTGATCAATGAGTTTTACCAAGTTATTTTTGGAAATTGAATGGGCAGATAAGGTTGAAATTATTTCTACAAACAACTGATACTAATCCATCATCATTTTATTCCTGCTGATCCTCGATTTGCTCCAAAATATTCATAACTGTTTGCTCATACAATGGAAAACATTTATGAAAGGCAAGATATTTATATTTTCAAAAACTTCGATTCAGGAAATCATTAACACATGACCAATTGAGCCACTTAAACATAAGTATGCTTTGGTAGTTTCAGTGAAGAACATCTTAAGCATTTCTTGGTGCAAACCGAATCTATACTTAGGGGTTACTTGACGTTGAGTATTACTTGAAGTGATCATCGTATTGGTTAATTACGTATACAGACCAGATCATTATTTGAGAATATTGTTCAATTTCATAGCATATTAAGCCATTGTCATATGAGCTGAAATAAATACAACAATAATTGAACGAATACAGCCAAGGAAATATTAAATTAAAATACTGTATCACGAGTTGCTACTGACGAAATTTAAAGTTGAATTTCGAGCGTTATTTTTTTTCTTAAATACCATTTTGGAAGAAGATGAGTCAGCGTTTTAACAGGAAGGAATTAACACGGCTAGAAATCAGTCGAATGATGAATTATTTTTTTGATGTTTGTATTTTTTCCAGGTGTGTGAAGAATTGATACAGGTCTGGCAAATCGATTTTCTGCTCTTTTATTCAGTGTGGTTCTTAAAAATTTATATATAATTTCGATTTTTACGGTTTTGGGAGGTTTACCTAAACAATAATTTAATTTTTTGTACTTGAAATTGTTGAAATTTTTTTCACCATATCAAATAATATTGATATTATAAGCGGTACTAAATGGGATAATAATTGCAATTGGATATGAAAAAATTAGTAGCAAGTACAAAACCACAATAATTCATATTTTTCAATTATATTCTGTACAATAAGCTATTGTCATGGTATTGGGTTAGTGTTTAGTTAAGCTCGCACCAAGCCACAAAATGCTGTAACTCTCGGAAATATAAGAGAATTCTTAGTAGTTACAATATTTTTTGAATAACTTTTTTCACACTCAATTGCTTTCTAGTTTAACAGAAGAAGCTCGATAAGAATAAATTCCAGGATGTCTCCTCCTATATTCATGAATAAATCGGATGTTTACATTATCCTTCATACCTCGTGATAATGAGAAAAGCTAGAATATTCAAGCTACCAAAATAACATGAGTAAGAAAACAGTTGGATCAGGACACAAATCTATTGAGGACATATGGAGACATACTATAAAGCCACTATACTGCTCCCCAGCCAAATATGACGTAAAACATACCTCACAGAAAGGAATAGTGAGGCTGAAGTTTCCCCGAGAAGATACCTGATATACAGAGGTGTTAAAGACTGATGGTGGTGGTGTATAGTGGGATGGAGGGATACAAGATATTCTTCCTTACTAGGATAGCATACTATTTCAGGCGAACATGTATAAATGCTATTCTAGAAAGTGTCAGAATTACGAAACATATGACTGACATTCAAGGGTTAAACATATTAACTCACAGCAATGTTATATCCAGACTGGTGAGAGAACGCCAGAAAGAACCACATGAACTGGAAGAACACATTAAAGTAAGATTAGTGAGGGTTCCAGGACATCCCGATATTTCTGGTTATTAATAAGCTGATGAGCTCGCGAGAAAAGGTTCCCAGCAACGACATATGTTGGAATAGAACCAGTTCTTGTGAAGGACAAATACAAAAAGGGGTAAAAAGTCAGCATACACTACACAGTAAGACATTCATAGGTAATATGATATGTGTTAAACAGTCTGGAGAATGACTGAGTATCAGTAGGAGTAAGCTGAGAATAGTTAGAAGTTATATAATTGGACATGTCATGAAAAAAGATCATCTGCCGGAACTTGTGCTGAATAACGGGCATCTCAGTAGCAGACTTTGTGGCATGGAGACCAATTGTTAGACATTGGAATCCAGGAGACTGATAATCTTCGGAAAGGAGAATTTACCGTGTGGTACGCATCTTGAAGATACGTAATGGTTCGGTGAGTGGAACGAATGTGGGAATAGGTTATCATAAGCCTACAGGCCGCAGTGCTTCAATTAAACCAAGAAAGTGACAATGACAAAGAAACAATAATTCTGGCCAAAAAAGTTTATTCTCCTGTAGTCTATTTGAGGAAGGCAAAGCAATGAACACTTGTGAAATGACTATTCTGAGGAATTATTCAGGCAATATCCTCAAATTATGAGCAGCTTTCAAAAAAAAATTGTCATGTCTCAAGAATAGCTTATTTGGGTATCGCCATCAGAGCTCTACGAAAAAAAATAATATAATACCTTGTACTAGTGCACGCCTAAAACGGTCTGAAAATTATGAAGTAACTTCTTATTGCAGAACAAAATTGTAAATTCAATTTTGTGGATCATACCGAAACCGTTTGACAAAGGTATGTTATTCCATAAGCGTTGAGGCTTATTGCTCGGGACGTAATAGTTACTTCTCAGTTGAGCAGTTAGTGTTTTTGAAAAAAATTTTTAAAACAAAAACAGTTTTTAGCAAATCCAGCTAGTGGGAAAAATACTGTACAAGCTGTACACAAGTTTTATCATTGGTCGGCTGAAACAATATCAATAAAATATGAACTACATGAAATAGCTACCTGTTCGACGGGAATTCGAAGCCGGGTCTACTGTGTGAAGGGCAGATGCATATTTCAACAGGCTACCGAATTACACATACGAGTTACAGTATTAAGGTTTATAACACACTCCGTTTCTATTTGAATTTTCAATTTTTATTTTGAAGAATGTTCAGTCATATGATGAGAAACCGGTCACTGATGGATGATATATTGAATAATCAGATAATCTTTAAAATGAAACTTATTTAGACAAGTAGATAGATATCTAAATATTTTAAATTGGATATCAGCAGTTGTCAACGTGAGATTTTTTATCTGCTTTTGTTGTTTTGACTTTTTCAATAAGTTGGTATATTTAAAATAAATTTGTTATTTTCAATACTTGTGGGGCAACTATATCATCAAATATATAGACCACAGTGTGAAGGGGTTGAAAATTTCTAAGGAATGAACCAACAAAGAAACATTTTCTGGAGATGATTCTTAATCCTTATTTATGTCCAGTTCATGAATTGCCTATATTGTTTTGGAATTTCTCAATCGAAACTTCAGATAACAAAGTTTAATATTAGACTGCATTTTTAGCCGTTTTGATATTTGGAGTAGATTTTTTAGTGCTGAATTTGGACAACTCAAAAGAGAAATTTTTATCTTGGCTTATAATTTCTGGAATAATAATCTCCTGAATTACTGTTAATGCTTCATTGATGCATTAACGATATCTTGAGTATTCCAATTGTATTGGAAAAATTGGGACTGCTACTACAGTAACATAGATTGTAAGGGATGAACGTGACTATAACCTTCGATACCATTTGATAAGGACAGGTGGACACAGCCTGCTAGAATGAATGAATAAATAACTTGGCTCACGCTTACGCAATAACAGGACTGAAATTATCAATACATGTTTATGCTCCCAAATTGGTATATATAAACTGCCCTAGAGTTTTCTGACCAAGAATTAAATGGAGAAATTTAAGTATAGACTTGAAATTTACATTTTAACCCATATTATATAGCCCTCTATACAAAATGGAAGTTCTTGACATGTCACCAGTAAACTTAATCGTCCTACTAATCAACCTTACAACTTGTATTTCATTTGGTATTGGGACAAAATTTTCAAGGTGTGCACCTATCAATTTTCATTCAATAAATTGATACTTCGATGAATATAAATTTCAAATATGGGGTAGAACTCGAGATAATGATATATACAGGTGGAGAAAATATAGATGTCCACTTTCGGTATAACCGGTATAAATTGTTACAGCTTGCTCTCCATCCATGCCAATTTTTATAGAAATCGTCTAATAATATGAGAAAGATGGAGACTACCCATAAGGATTCATAGATAATAACTGATCACTTGCCTCTCAAGTATTCATACTACCTCATTGAATTAAGTCAAATTAATATTTATGAGTTGATATTGAACAGAACCAAAAGTACATACAAATAATTGGAAAAATAGACAAGTTAATCACTGTTTATTATATTTCAATTACATTTCGAACGTAACACCTTTCAAAGGAATATTTATAATTGATAATTGTAATGCGGTTTCCAAGTCTTTGATGTTACCGACCAAGTTAATGAATATCTGTTAAACATGAATTTATGAATTTAAATAAAATCGATTATACGTTGGTAATTAATTGCGATTGTCATGTCATCAATCAAATTTGATTTAATTCATTACGGAACTCGGGTGAACTTTTTTTACCTTTATGAAACCAGTTTCAAAATAAAAGTTGTTTTTCAGTAAACACTTTTAAACACTTTCCTAAACATAACTACGCAAATCAACTTCTGCGGAAGTATGTGACCAGGTGTTATTTGTACAGATGGTTGTGCCTTGCAGATAAATGAAAACTTCCTTCTCCCAAATTTTGATTCGTCAATTTAAAAACAAAAATTTCCCTTATTCAATTCGTTGATGTGTTATTAAAATATAAACCTTAAAATATTGAGTGTTAAGTTTAATCCTCTTCCCGACCTTTGACACAGATCAATGAATAATATCTATCCCAATCAGCTTAAGATCGCTTAAAATCTCAAGACACAAACCTGCACTATGATTCCTGGCCCTCCAATTTTCGGAAGAGATACCTGCATTGAAGTAAAAGCACTGGTAACCATCTCCCGACAATACTTGAACGTTTTTGTACATGCCTTTTTACAGAGTCTCCGATTAAAGTTCGAATCAATCTAAATCTACAATATATTTTATCAATAAATGAAAATGGTATATTTCCGCAAAAAGTTTTGTGTGTGTTTGTCTTGTAACTGGTTTTTACAGAGTCTCCGATTAAAGTTCGAATCAATCTAAATCTACAATATATTTTATCAATAAATGAAAATGGTATATTTCCGCAAAAAGTTTTGTGTGTGTTTGTCTTGTAACTGGTTTCAGCTATTCTAAAGTCGGAAAAATGAAAAGTATGCATTTCCGCAAAGAAAATCGAGTCTTTCTGTTTCAAAAATATTCCTAATGGTGAATAAACGAATATTTCTTACATAACTGGTTTCAGCTAAGCGAAAGCTGGTCCGTAGATATACAAATATTTATAGTGGGTGAGTGCACTTGCTCACCCAAAACAGTTTTCAAATGCCTACATTTTGTTGTCTTGATACCAGGTATTTATAGCAATCACATATCATTTGCTTAACTGTGAAGTCCGTGTTACATACATTGCAGACTGTTTTGTCTCCATTTGCTACGGATTGAATTGATGTGCCCTAATCAAAGTCGATTGATTTTCACTTGCTACTCCCTGAGTCCAGTTTTTTGTCGCTACGGTTTCACATCGCGTTCAATCTCGTGAAGCTTAGAACATTTCCCACTCATTTTGCAGCGAACTGAGCACTTTCATTTTTAAGTATTTTTTCTCCGATTGGCAGCAAATATTAATTTTGCTGACTGATATCAATCAGCAAAGTATTACTTTTCCTGCCTCGGCAGCAAAGTGGTCACTTTGCTGCCTAGGCACGAAAGTGATTACTTTGCTGCCTGTGATTATACATTTCCATAGCAACCAACTAAAATAAAGAGATTGTGAGAATTGTAATAATTTGCAATTATCATGAACAATCGGAGAAAAAATTATATGTTCAACTTGGCAGCAAAGTAGATTGACTGCCGAGGATGAATTCATAGCCGAGCGTAGCGAGGCTAGGAATTTATCCTCGGCAGTCAATCTACTTCTTTGCTGCCTAGTTAAACAAATAACTATTTTAAAATCGCTAGGCACAAAATTTGGCTCACTTACTGCACTTTCACTCATAGGAGCTTGCCACGCTAGAAGATCTGCTTCTTCATCTCCACGAATACCAACATGGGATGGGACCCAGATAAACTCAATTTTCAGATTAAGTTATTTGAATATCTAGATCCGTTTTACTGTGAAGTTATTGAATCGACTGGATTGAGCTGACTTAATATGTTATTATTAATGTGTTTGTCTGGCTGATATTTTAAACATGCACTTTTGCTTGGAGTATTGAGAATAATTCAGTGGTATGTATATTGTGCTCATTGTTGGTAGTTTGAATTGGCTAGAGATACTTGGAGTTTTAAATGCAGCTCCCACTACCTCATCTGATTTGGAGGCGTCAGTGTGAATTATATGACAGTTCTCATATCTGTTGAGCTCATGCTGGAAAGACCTTTTAATTAATGTGTGTGGAGTTTCTGTTCTATTCAACGTTGTGACATTCAATTTTCAAATATGAATAATAATTTTCCTAAAAACAACTACATTAACCACAAAGAACGAAAGGTGAAAATTCTGTAACCAAAATGCGATAATTGGTCGTATCAATTTTAAAACTAATAATCAAACTAGCAATTTTCCCATGATAACTCTCTTGGAAAAATTTCTTCCTTGAGTTCACAAGCATGTACCTACTTTCGAAATAAATGTTATATCTCTGAAGAATTGACGTTTCAGAGAATTCAACTTTTCCAAAATACAGTTTATATTTCACGCCAGAACGCTGGAATAATGATATTGTCTGTCTTTGACTCCATGCTTTCGTAAACACCCCAATCACTTGACGACATATGAGTTGAACGTTTGTTTTGATACATATTTTGAATCATTATGTGCGATGAGCAGCTACGTATCTTGTGATTTGAGTTCTAGATTATGTATCATCTACTAATTAATGCAATACTCAGTAATAATATAACAAGAGAGTGAGCATAAATTGAAAATAATTTGACAGATTTTTTGAAAACTTGTTGCCAGACAATAGTCAGTAGAGTCCGCAGGGCTCGAGTGGCTATTTTCAAATGGCAGCAAGTTTGAACAGAATATGTCAAATTATTTTCCAATTTATGAAACTCGCGAGTTATATTTGACAAGATTATTTTTGATTGACAAATTCTTTGGTGAAAGTATTAAATTGTCTCCATATAGACTGATTACTTATTAGAGTATTTTTCGAAGTAGTTTCTATAGTATATTACGTAACGTGTGCGGAAAGTGACATTTTTCACACGAGTGGGAAGTATTGTCTCACGAGCGCAAAGCGAGTGAGACAATCCCACGAGTGTGAAAAATCACTTTCGCACAAGTTATGTACACTATTTTTCCTACGACCACGCAATATACTTTACCGAATCAGGCATGTACAATCTTGCGTTTTTATGTAGATGTGAGAGGTGTATTTGTAATTACAATAATTATAGTTTTGATTACTAACCTTTGGAAGTAGCCCAGAAAATTGTTATTTTTATTTTGCCTTTATTTTTTATTGTGCCTTTAGGAAAAATTTAGAATAAATATTGGCACACAAAATATTTATAAATATTTATTTTGACAACTAACAACAATTAGAAACAGAATATCAGAAATAAAACTGTTTTTGTTGCATAAATATTGCGATTCAGAATTAATTATTTATTTAAATCACTGTGAAAATTAAAAGTAATAAATTATATCATGTTGACAAATCAACTTAGAAAATACGCATTTGACATATAATAAATTTGCGGGGTAAATTGACAAGCATTTCAACAACACCCAATTTGACAGCTTTTTTATCCGCACACGTACGAATAAGTTTTTTTTCCGTACGCGTACGAATAAAGGCCATTTTCCATAGAGATAGACTGTGCGATATTTGTCACTTTCCTATGTGGTCGTAGGAAAAAATCTTTTTTGTTATTGCTGCATCCGAAAAGGTACACTGAACCGATAATTTTCACCTATTTTATACATCGCGTTGACACATTAGGTAATTATTTTGACAACTATCTGACACTTGCTAGGCGAATGAAAGCCACAGTGACCATTCCCGAGAATAATCACAAAATGACATAATTGTTTGAAACTTACCCTTGTGACAAATGAAGAAGCATTCCATTGGTTTTAAGAAAAGTCAAAAAATAATCACGTGATAGTCTTATCATTATTGCAGTCAAGCTAAACAATGTGACTGTTAGACGAGAAAAAAAATACTACCAGCATCAATAAGTTGATTATTTAAAAATTTAAACTACTTTCCTTGATAATAGATACCTGCGCGAACACTGTCCTGTTAAAAATGCAATTTCCAAGTCCTGCGATGATGAGATCATTTTTTAACTGTGTGTAGATCAATTAACACCAGAAGAACTCCAAATGTCCCAAGTCCCTTCACAGATCCTGTTCGCTTTTTGCGAAAAATGGAAGGTGCAAAAGCGCATTCACGTCGATGCTACGCCCTAATCACAAACGGTATTAAACTGGTATCTACAGATCATATTCATACATTCACATAAATTATCATCATTCGAATTATGACATTTCGAAAATGGGTTTTTAAAAAAGTTCCATGCTGGTTCCAAATAATTTAATTGTAATATCTGATTTGGTATTGGTGCTACATTTTTTTTAAAGTGAGTTTAATATGGCCCAAAAGTTAGTTTGTCAGTAATGTATGAACCAATTAAAAATTTCACTCAATAACGTTACCTTTCATGAGTACATGAAAACTTTTTTGAGCGTTGCGTTGAATTTTATACCATTTTTAAGGTCATTAATCATTTTTCGCGTTGAAAAGTTTTCACGGCATAATTGTACTGTGAGAGAACATCAAGAATTTGTCCGTTAAAAAGTTTCTGTTATACACTGACAAAAAGTACCAGCAACTAATTCTAAGCAATATTCAAAATGGATGTATACTATTATTCAAAACTTCATAATACAACTTAGGATAGGCATAATTGTTGTGATACTATCAATTAAGGACAAAAAGGTTAATGTGTAGCAGACTGTGTTAGGATTGAACAAATTAACTAGTCTAAACCAGTTCCAAGAGCATCACTCTTGAGTGGGTATTTTAGGTAAGCTAGAAATTTTTCCTTCACCTCTTCTTTTATAGAGCACGAAACTGCTAAATCAAGTTCCAAATTTTCAAAAATACAAATTTTTATATGCCAAAATTATGCTTGACGGAATTTGAATTTCTTATAATATGCTTCACTTCAATGGTCAGGCAGTTAGGAAAATTTTAGCCAGGAGAATTAGTCAGGTTTTGAACCTGGAGGGCGCGAGCAAAAATATTTTGACAACAAATTTGAATAATGTATTTTTTCAACTCCTGTTTTATGATATACTTATTAAAAGACTAAAATCTGTATCATGATGATATTCATTATGAACAGATTTTCATTAGGATTTTGCAGCCAATAGGAATGCGACATTTGCACAATATTTAATATAGCCATGGATACCTGGTTGACATTTCTGAAATTAATTATATTGGGTCTGTTCCCTACAATAGAAGTGTAGCACTGAGCTATACGATTTTATTTATTTTAATCATGTTTTAATGCTTCTTGCAGTATACAAATGCTATATACATAGATATTCCCAAATTTAGTATTTTACACGTATTTTTTCACAGATAGACCTGAATTTTTCAAAATTATATAGCTTAGTGTTACACTTTTTTTGCAGGCGAACAGACCTATAAAGTGACACTTAATTTGATAGCTGTCAAATAATTTTGATTTTCAAAAGTAACTATTTTTAAAATTAATTTAACTAATAATTATTGATTGAATATTTTTTATTAATCGGAGTAGAAAAAATATTGTATGCAACTTTTATGTAATGGCCCTTAATACACTCGCATATTATATACAATATGCTCGTATACAATATGCTCGTGTCTTAATGGCTATCATTACATGTTCGTTGCATAATAGTTATTTACGTAATTAGTGGGATATGAACATTATTAACGCACGCATGTGAAGTTTGCAAGACGAGGCCGTAGGCCGAGTCGTGTAATCACATAAGTGCGTTAATAATTCCTATCACACGTGTTACGTACAAAATTTTATCTACAACTGTTTATTAGTATTATCAACAGTACCTATATTATAAAATTTGAAAAAAATTCCAATCCAACGTATTTTTAATAATATTGACTGCAAACATAAGGTACTGTGTATCATATTTTGTGACCATATCATCAAAGACAAACAAGGATGTGGAAATAAAAAAAATAGTTATGTCATCAAATTTTCAAATTTTAATGAACAAAAATCTATAAAAATGAGTTCAAGCGAAGACAATCTCCTTTCGGAAATTGAAAATGCAGCTTCCAGTGTTATTTTAAATATTTAATTCTGGTATTAATATGTTTCTAAATTCTCATTACCGCACTAGTGCGGTAATGTAATCAAAAACGCACTAGTGCGGTAATATACGTCATTATGACACTAAAAATAGTGTCAAATCGTACTTGTTACATGACAGTTGTAGATAAAATACTATTAGGTAACTGAAAAACTCAATGGGTATCATATAAACTTCAATTATATATTTGGTTGGACTTTCTGCTACACGCTAGGAGAAGTTATGGCAAAGTTTTTGAAATTTTCCAATGTTTGAGGTTTATTCGGTTTATTCATCAATTGGTCGATTGAAAAGTCATTTTTGTTTGAAATCTTGAAGCCGACATTTTTCATAACTGTCAGATTGACAAGTTAACTCATTTGAAGAAAATATTTTCGAATAACTTTGAAAACGCAAAAACATAAACGATAAGCCCATGGGGCTCTTATCAGTGTAATTGCTTGACTATCTTTGAACATATGATTAAAAATACAGTTTCAATCAAATGGAAAGTTATCAAAGGTAATACCACGAGTGCTTCAAATTTTATCGATAATTTTTTCTTTTCCACGAAAACTTGTTTATTTGGCAAAAATATGAAAACAAACCGATTTGATAAAATCACGACTCCGTTAGGAGGAGTGATTTTATCTAAATTCGGTTTGTTTGAATGTTTTTGCCTCAAATAAACAAGTTTGAGTGATGAAAATAAAAAATTATGTGATAAAATTTGAAGAGCGAGTTGTATTTGGGAAGATTATTTTTTTCAACAATTTAAAAGGATTTTTGAAAGCGCTTTTAGTTGTCAATAATGACAAATTCAAAGTAAAATTTTGACGTTTCGATGTAAACAAGGTTTTATCGATGAGGAAGCATAATTATCAGTATAATACCGAATGATTGGCTAGAATAATGTATTGCTATTGGTTAAAACCACCAAAATGTCAGATTTTGACAAGTGAAAAAAATAATCAAAGGTAATACCACGAGTGCTTCAAATTTTATCGATAATTTTTTCTTTTACACGAAAACTTGTTTATTTGGCAAAAATATGAAAACAAACCGATTTGATAAAATCACGACTCCGTTAGGAGGAGTGATTTTATCTAAATTCGGTTTGTTTGAATGTTTTTGCCTCAAATAAACAAGTTTGAGTGATGAAAATAAAAAATTATGTGATAAAATTTGAAGATCGAGTTGTATTTGGGAAGATTATTTTTTTCAACAATTTAAAAGGATTTTTGAAAGCGCTTTTAGTTGTCAATAATGACAAATTCAAAGTAAAATTTTGACGTTTCGATGTAAACAAGGTTTTATCGATGAGGAAGCATAATTATCAGTATAATACCGAATGATTGGCTAGAATAATGTATTGCTATTGGTTAAAACCACCAAAATGTCAGATTTTGACAAGTGAAAAAAATAATCAGTAGTAATAACCCAAGGACATTGATAAATTTATGACAGATTTAGAAATCTTCTTCTTGGAAAGAGACTGACCTAGGCGGAGGTCTGTTGCCAACAAACAACAAGCTTGAGAAAGTTGTCATAACATTTTCGAGCATCTATCAATGTCCGAGGGTTATTCGGAGGAAATATATTTTGCTTATTATAAAAAAAAATACAAAGCTAACAATTTATTTGAAGGTGCAATTAACAAGGGAACAACTGGGAAAGCTAAATAAACATCCATTTGATACTTTCTATCGTTGCAAAAGTCCATAAATGCTTTCTATACAAATATCTTATCGTAAGCAATGTTGTTTGGTATGCTCGATACCATAAGTTCATCAATATTTTCCTAAGTATCGAAGCCAAATCGTGACATTTCGGAATATTGAAAAATTGAAACTCGGAAATCGAAATAAATCAATGATCTGTTATCAGTATAATGTTGACATAATTAGGTGAAATTGTTCATATGATAAAATATGAGGAATTGGTTCTTGGAACTGTCAAAAAAATGTCAGTGTAGTTTATTGCTAATTGGCTATTTTTGAGCAGATGACTGAAAATACAGGATTGAATTTAAAATGAAAAATTATCTGTGAATGAGTGAACTTTGTCAATTTGACAATTATATTATGAAAAATGTGGGCTGTTATATTTGGAAGCAGAAATGATAATATAGTTAATAATCAACCAATTAATGGAGGATTAAATATGTATAATATATATGAAAATAATTGAATTATCTCATCGAATATACTCCGAACCTTGATAAAAATTGATATTGTGTTATGAAAACTGTCAAATATAAGAAGATATCCTGTATTGTGCTTGGGAATTTCGTTCTCAAACAAAACAATAGATCGTGTACCTCTTGAATATTCTTGCTTATGTGTTTTACCTTCTTGCCAACCTGTACCTTCAGCTTGAAAATAGCATGTATAAAGACATTTTTTATTTCAATGTATCAAATATTATAAAGCTTGTTATTTATATCTGACCACAATTTACACTTTCTTATGGTCGTTTATTGTTAATTAAATGGAACTTTTTATCAGTATATCTTCAAATGGTTTCATGCTTCGTTAAGTAAGAGCTATCTAAATCTTCATTAATAATCACAAAATAACTTTAAGTAGACTTGTAATGACAAAATGTGGAAAAAACGTACAGAAAAACGAATAATGGTTCTTGAAAGCATACTATAACGACCTAGAACTACGAGTTTTCGATCTACTTAGAAAACAACGGCGGGTTAATCATCTAGTTTTAGATGGATGAGAATGTTTTTGGTAATTATGCATCATTTTATTCTGTGATTAAGCAGTATTTTGATGGGTCTAGTATTTTCAATGATGTATTCACGTGAGGTTTGATAAATATTCAGTTGAGGAAAGGAATTAATTAATGTGTAACAATTTATGGTTATTATGAGATGATTTGAGGAGAATTTAAGTCTCCGTCAGGCCAACCAAAAAATGTGAATATCAAAATAAGTGAGAATTGACCAACTACTTCATCTAGAAAAAAAGTTTCCACTAGATTCCAAATGTACATAATAAATAAAATGGTAGAAAATACAAAACGCAAGAATTGTATAGCATAGCTAGATTCCATCAACCATTTCCCGGAGCTATGTACCTAACACCTTAGGTGCCGATTAGTTTATTTGGTGAATGATATTTCAGGTACGAGGGCGAGAGAGTGACCCTACCAAACATCTGATACTTTATTCGAGCCGCGGCGTGCAGGCAATAGTTATTTGTTCAACTAGGCAGCAAAGTAGTAGATTGACTGCTGAATTCATAGCCGAGCGTAGCGAGGTTAGGAATTCAGCAAAGGCAGTCAATCTACTTTGCTGCCAAGTTGAACATATAACTTTTTCTCCGATTGTTCATGAGGATATTGTATTTGCAAATTATTACAATTCCCACAATCTCTTTATTTTAGTTGGTTGCTATGGAAATGTATAATCACAGGCAGCAAAGTAACCACTTTGCTGCCTAGGCAGGAAAAGTAATACTTTGCTGATTGATAAGAGAGAAGAAAATTATATTCTCTACTGTTTCATGCTTTTCCAGGCAAAGACGACAAGTCGGATTTAACGACAGTCCAAATTTTGGAATATGATGATTCAGAAGACAGTGGCCTGTCAAAAGGCCTGTTAGACAACGTAGGTCATGCCTGCTATAAGGGCCAGTTCTGTGAACAACTGATAAATTTTAAAGCATGGTTGAAAATTAAAGTATATTAAACTTCATTTCACTATTCTGTATGCATCTTAAGCTTAAAAATATTAACGCTTAATTTTAGCCGCTTAATTTTAGCCGATATATGTTAAAATTTAAACCCTACTACAGACTATGCCGCGTCCACATTATGTCGAATGGTGTTGATCGACAAGGTCGATCGACAAATCTCATTCGACATGTTCGACTATCAACTCGTCCACATCGTCAGTATATGTGGACGTGTTGACCGACATACATCGCCGACATCAAAACTGAAAATACTTTGAATTCGTTTTGCGTCATTAGAATTTTCAATTATGAGTGATGAAGAAGATGCTGTAGTGGCAGCTGCCGTTACAATTATTTTTGCAGTTGCTGGAAACCAGCAACAGCGTTTTCGTCGACCTGGAAGATTTTGGGTACGACCCAGCCTTGTCAATGGTAGGAAAAAATATCATACAAAGGAATTTATAAAGGATTTACTGCTAGATGAGGCTGCTCCTCATTCTAATCCATATTGAGATACTACACAGCGCACGAAACTAACCAAAATGAATAGGTACGTTTAGGAAATGTTGAGCAACATGCTTCGACACGTCCAAACTAGCCATGTCGATTCGACTTCCTTTTATCCGTACCGACTTGGTACGGGTTTGCATTCGATTCGACCCGACATGGATCGACAATGTCGGGCGACCGTCCACACTGGATCGACAAGGTCGATCGACACCATTCGATATAATGTGGACGCATCTTAAGACTTTGAAACATTTTTGATAGTGGAAACTTTAACAAATACAACCGAATCGATTTGAATTCGAGTGAATAATATAGAAATGGCTTTTATATTTTATGTCTTATTGATGAATGAAGAAATTCGAAATCATGGGAACGCACTTAGGAGGTAAATTGATTTTGGGGTTATGATATACTTATTATGTTATGTTCTGTATGTTCCTTGTGGTATATTATTCATTCTTTTTTCAATTTCTTTTGGAAATTAAACCACAATATTTTTAAATCCTTTATTTCAACGTTTCGGTAGCGTTCCAGCTACCGTTGTCAAGAAAAAATTTTTACTTATTCTTGAGCACCGCACAAGGAAAAATAATCACAATACAAATGATTATTGTCTGTGAACGCCTCTGGCTAGACACTTTTAATTGTATTTCGCTAGAAGACGTTTAATTCAAACAGGTTAATTGGTGTCTGGGTCTGTAATTGCTTCCTCCCTTCCGTTTGAAAAACAATGCGACTAAACGATGCACTTGAGTTGTTGATTGTTACATTTGGAATATTTGATACGACATAAACTGGTTTTAACGATACTTCTCATGTACAAATTTTGTGATTGAAGTTTGATTGAAGTTTTATTGCAGTACAAGGCGATAAAGAAGTAACAATGAATGGATACATTTCTCAATTTTATGATTTCATATATTGGTACATATTCATATTCTATATAGAACTAGAATACAGTATTTGGAATTTATTTTGGAGAACTTTGCTTGAATAATTTATTATTGAGCATTTAAACCTGTATTTCGTGTTAAGAAATAGCCAATTAGCAATCAATTACACTGAATTTCACCCTCATGTATTGGAGATCCCATATGAAGGGCTAGCTATCAAAAATTTCCCTGTAGGAAATTGCGCACTTGCCATTGTGACAACCGGACTTGCTTGCAAGTAGCAAGCTTTCAAAATCTGTCATAAAATTGTTTCGAACAATTATCAATGTCCTTAATATACTGACAAGAACCCCATGAGTAATTATCGTTTATGTCTTAGCGTTCCCAAGTAGCTAACTTAAAAATATTTTTTGTGAATAAGTAAAACGTAAACTTGTCAATCTGACAGTTATAAAAACTGTCGCTTCCAGGATTTGGGAACAAAAATCATTATTCAATCCACCAATTGATAGAGAATGATACTTCTGTCAGTATTTATTTAAAAAAAATCATCTTACCCAATAAACCTCGAACATTGATAAATTCTTATAATTTTGCCATAACTTCCTCAAGCATGTTGCTTCAAAGTTACAAGATTTCTCAAACTCTTACATTCCATCGTTTGGTATGGACCTTCATCTAAAGATAAAGTGGTGAGAGTCTTCAATTTTTTTCAAATCTATTGTTTTTTTTATGAGCGTATAAATAGCCAAATGAAATCCAACCAGATCCATTAGATGCTTTTCATTTTACGTATAAAATGTTCAATATAATTTTAATTACACATGTATTCCAAAAGTACTGCAATTGAGAATGGAGGGAAGTGAAATGATGGAAATATTTGAATTTCTCTTAATCTGAACAGTTACTATTTGAAATTGTGGGAAAACCAGTCATTCACATAGGATTCTATCGAATTAATTGATTCAACTCCTTTTCTAAAGAACGCTGTTGCCCCAAAGTCTTAAGCGTATCTGCTCCATATCTACCATTATATTATGAACCTAATTACAGAAGGAAATAATTAGACTAAAGATGAAAATCTTTATTCCACAGACATAGAATATATAATGATACTATTTTAAGAATAATAATTTCGAGAAATTCGAAAGACCTCAGACAAAAAAATCAAATCAGTTGAACTTAGTTGACTTTAAAGGTGCCAAATAACGCCCCAGAATCAAGACAGAACTGCTGTCGCTTAATCATCCCGTGGAGAACTGTTTTATTTCTGGTCATTTCATTTAAATGTGGAATGAGTGCAATGTCTCATACATTCGGTGATATGAGTTTATTATGTTTTTTACTAATTTTGCGGAAAATCCAAATGTAAATGACGTCGTTTTCATTTTTGTTAGTCAAGATTTTTCCAAGATGATAGATAATATTGTTTTTCTCCGATTGGCAGCAAATATTAATTTTGCTGACTGATATCAATCAGCAAAGTATTACTTTGCTGCCTGTGATTATACATTTCCATAGCAACCAACTAAAATAAAGAGATTGTGGGAATTGTAATAATTTGCAAATACAATATCCTCATGAACAATCGGAGAAAAAATTATATGTTCAGCTTGGCAGCAAAGTAGATTGACTGCCTACTTAAACAAATAACTATTTCGCTTATTCCAAACTCCCTATCACGTAATCGTGCTTCTTTTGAACTTCGATTAATGCATCAAAGTCGAATGGCTGTGTTACGTCATCCTCATTCACAACTTCTTCATCAGAAAACTCAACAATTTCTTTATCTCCCAAATAACTGTCCGTTCCTTTGCTTTAGTTTTTGCTTGTTTTTTTGTTCTGATTTTTTTCAAATTCATATTCTCCTTTTGAAAGTGTCACCTTAGTTTCCTTTTTTTTTTTTCCGATTGTTGTTTTGTAAAAATTTTTTTATGACTGTTGAGGAATGGACCCTTTTTATGTAACATTTTTGTTGAGTAACTGGATGCATCACACAAAACAAGCCACGCCCCGTGTGTAATGATCCATTACACACGACTATTTGGCCAATCACCGTCAAAGAATGCCATTACACACGACTATGTTCGGTGTAATGTTTGAATCAGACTCGCTATGAAATGTCAAAATTTGACTTTGACAGTACCTATACCTACCTACCGAAGGTGATTTAAAGCTGACTTTTCATTAGAATGGATACAGAAAGTGAAAACGAATTCAACTGCTCAAATTTCACCATCAATATTGTAAGCAATAAATGAATTTTCATTGTAGCTTCCAAAATGGAATTGTTTGACATAAAGCATTAAGTTTATTTAATAAAATATTCTCTGAATATCTCGTTCGTTTGAATTGATAGGAGAACACTCAGTCATAGAAAAAGTATAGTATTCTACTTTCGTGTAATGGCTATTACTCACTCGAATGATTACGACGTTCGCCTGCGGCTCACGTCGCAAACTTCATTCTCATGAGTAATAGCCATCATTACACGCTCGTTGAATAATATACTATTTGTCACCAGTGCTGGGGATCTACATCATCTTAGTAATGTCGTTTCGCCACCTGATATTCTTTGTGAAACGAGTTGAAATGGGATTGTCCCATTCCTCTACACTAGTTAAGACTATTTATTTTTTAAATCGTTCCAAAAGTGATGTTAATTGGTTAAGTAGATAAATATTGATTATTGTTTCTGTAATTGTTTATCGGTCATTCTCAAATTATAGCATTATCTGTTAAGTACCTTCGTAAGTACAGGAATAAGAAATTTGTCAACATAACTAGACACACTTATTTAATTACGAATCCATGATAGATATGTGTACATTCACTGATACCTGGGAGATCTATTGTGCTCCTTCACTTCTACTTAGTTTCTGAGGAGATTCTCAAAAACTAGTAGCGTCTTCAGTCCTATTTCCCGGAGAAATTATAGGATATCTGCAGGCATCAGCTTAGGTAAATGTTCCCCTTCTATCCAGTAATCTCCCAGGTGCTGTGCTCTAGAATTCTGTAGTGCTCTGCAGTTTGAAAATATGTATGGAGGTTTTTTCTTCCATCCATAAAATCTACATTCTTCTTTCTCCACTATTTTGAGCTTTTTCAGGTGTCCATTCAGGCGATAATCTTCCGTTAGGATCCCTGTTGAAACTCTTAGCGAAGTTTTACTTTGACTTATGCATTCATTGGATCTCAAGAGCTTGTAGTCACCCTGAAGGATCTTCGATTGTATTAGCCCCTCTAGATCTTTCCAGTGGTCAAATCTTTTCTTTTTTTGCTTCACCCATTCTGTCCATTACATTGGGCTGCTTCCGAAAAAGGGTTCAGGCCCCCAGAAAGGTATATGAGTCCCTTCCTTCGCTAGTTTATCTGCTTTTTCATTTCCTCCTATTCCAGTGTGTCCTGGAATCCATAGTTAGGTGACTATATTGTTCTTGCCTAATTCATTGAGTTTGTATAGGAATTCTCACATCATTTTGGACCTGATTACACAACAGAATTCATGTTAAAAGTTGCATTAAGAAATATATAGAGTACCATATGGTTAAAATCCCTAATATTAGTTTCTTTCTGCTGGAATTTCTGACAATTTGTACATCTTATCAATTCAACTTTTCAATCCGAAAGTAGTGAACTAAGAACGGCACGACTATATTATGATAATATCGTTAAATGGATATTCAGAAGTTGTATAAGAATAGGAGAGTACAGAGTTAACCATTTAAAGTCAATATCGAGATTGATTGATAAAATTCAGCTTTGATCACCCCAAACCGAAGAAACTAAACACCAGCAGATTCTCGTTTTCGCACAAATTCATTCAGCTTTTGAACTTTGAATAATTTAATTCAAAAATCAACAAAGAACGGTTGATTGTTATCACTGTCGTATAAAACATGCAAATTTGGTAGTGAATTTTGAGCAAATATTTTTCACAACATAGAAGTGATGTGGTATTATTATGTTGATCTAGCTGTTCATTTTAACTCTGGCTGGAAAACTATTGGAGAAATAAAATATGTGAATCAATTTGGAATAACAATGATTTATTGAAAATAAAATAAAAAGACGATGGCTATATTGGAGTGATTATTTTCATCGGTAAAATTGATACTAGAGTCAACCAATAAAGTTACGTGAAATGAGATTTTGTTTTGTATCGCAGGAAATAATTGAAAGAAAATTGAACAATTTCAATAACAAAGATAAATAGAAAATAGACACATAGGAACATATCCCAACTTTTTTCTTAGATCATTCATAACTGTATGGAAAAAATTTATATCGCTAGAGATATCACTTGAGATATTTATTATGATAAACTTAACAATCAATAATGTTTGCTGATGAATACTTGATTTCACTTGAATTGATATCTACTTGAAAGGTAACATTTTTCATTGGGGTTGATACTAAGACGTTGAATATGTTGAAAATATTACTTATACACAAATTTCTTCAGATTCAAGCTGCTGCACACATTTTTGAATAATACTTCAACTGATCGATATACTGCTTCAAGTAACTTATGATTGCATTTTATCTCCACTCAAATGAGTTTGTACTTTTACAGGGTTATTCATTATAAATGTCTCATCCCTTAACATGGTTATCATTGCATAAACAAAAAAAATCGAAAATAAAAGTTGTGTAGTTATAAACTAATTCAATTATAACATCCACAAAAGTACAGTGGCGTGCGTATAGTTTGAAGTACACAAAAAAATTATTTATTTTTTAAATGAATTGAATTTTTTAAAAGATGTTTTTCTTCTGATTTCAAAAATATACCGTATCATAGTCTTATACCGTTCTCATGATGTTGAATAGAAGTTCTGGTCAACATTTAATCAAAATTACGAATAATATATAACGAATGAAACAAATAAAACTTCACAACTATAAAGAAATAATAACTTGTGAAAGTATCCACCATTATTTCCAATGAATACTTAAAAACGTCTAATTATATTTTAAACTGCATCAGAAATGGCTTGTTCACATTTTGATTATTCATTTCTAATTGAATTTAGACATGAATGACTTGAATAGTCATTATTATCATTAATTTTTCCTAGGAACCCCCAAAAATAAATTACTCCATAGGGGATAGATACGGACTGTTAGGAGGCCGTAATATGGTTACACTATTCTGTATACAGGGTGTCCCACGACGAGTGAAAACTATCTGTATATGGCAAAATACTTATTGTAAAATCATGAAAATTTTTACGTTTGGGTTATCGGATACGATCTTTTCAACTAAAATATTTTCAAAGATGGCCGACTTCCGGTTCCACCGGAAGTCGACTGTAACTTTGTTATTTTAAATGGAACACCCCGTATATTAATACATTTTTGAAATCTACGTAATATTTTAGTATACTTTTGTCTGGAAACTTTTTTCGAAAAATGCACACTTTTTGAGTTATTGATTTTTTTGTAGAAAATTTGACCGTTGAAGACCCTTATAAATTATTTTTTTACGAGGAGACCCTTGAAGATATGAAAATGGTTTCTGTTCAGTGGCCTTAAGCAAGGTCAAACGTGATCGAATCTATGTTGAAAAATTTTTCATTTTATACAGGGTGTGTATAAAAAGTGTTCAAAGTTTAACTTCATAAATATCAAATTTCTTCATTTTTTTGAATAGAACCACCCTGTTTTCTCTATTTTAATGCATTCAGGGGAAAAAAATAAGGCAAATTCATGTATACTTTCCTATACCTAAACCTTACCGTTATCCAGATATTAAATGTTTTATAAACATTTTTAGAGATGCAGGTGTGGTCTAAATTTTGATACCGGCCATCTAGTTGAAAAGATCGTATCCGAAAACCCAAACGTAGAAATTTTCATGATTTTACTATAAGTATTTTGCCATATACAGATACTTTTCACTAGTCGTGGGACACCCTGTATAGTGAAAAACAAACAAAGTTGCGTGCACGTCATCACTGTGAACATTTGCAGCGTTGTCAGATTGTTCACGAAATATGTTGTAAATGGTATAACAAATAGAGCTTGTATTTAAAGTTTCTGTATTTGTGACTTAATCTCTTTACCTTTTTTTCTTTGTTCGACAAATTTTGCTCACTGTTCTTACACTGATTTTTGAAGCAGCAGCTACACGCTAAAATAATAAAAATGTTCGTGAAGTAAGGATGTTTTATTCACGTATTACCTACCTCTTGTTCAGCATTTAAGGGCAACAAAGGATCATTATTATTCCTTTCTTGTTCAAAATAATTTGCTAATGAAGCCACTAGTTCTTTGCATCGGCTATTCAGCTGTTTGGGCATTTCAACAATCACAGGAGAAAATGCTTTGTTGTTTTCGAAAAAACAGTTTTGATTATAAATATTTGTCACAAGAAAAACAAGAAAATTTTATAAAGCACGTAACTATAACCTCAAATATCGATGACACTACACGAGTAGAAAAGTCAACGCGGCAACATGACATTATTTCTGGCAGTGACTATTTTACCGTCAATAATTGGAGGCTTCTTTATGAAAGTTTTAACACAAATGTTTACATCGAGGGACGTCTAAACCCAATAAAGCTATATTGCTTATACATTATTTTGGTACAAAAGTTTTTTCATTGATTGGGAACCGATTAATTAACAAATTTGAGTATATGCACTTTTCGATAGAAATGTAGCCACACATGCGATAGAAATACGACCTTGGTCACGTGCACGCAAATTTGTTTGGATTTTACTATATGTATATAATTTTAAGTGTAATGTCTTTATTTCTTAAAAAATTGCGAAGTGCTCTACATTATTTATTCAAATATCAAAATTGAAATGTTTTTGAACATCTCAGAATTTGGAGTAAGCGAAATACCCACAACTGCGTTGATTGAAACATGCGGTTTTCCCAATTTCAATTATTTCCATTGAAGTTTATAAAACTTTATTGTTTTCATTTGACAATTTCAAAAGGACAAACTTCAATTATTCCCATTCAAAAGTGACCTTTATATTTGACAAGCATAATTTGTGTACTTGGTTAGGGAAATCAATGGGAAAGTGTGAGGAATCGACAAAAGATATAGAGGACGAATGATTGTCATCATTTCGGATAGCCACAAAACTAGGGATTCCAGGACACGCTGGAATGGAGCCTGAATAAGCATCCTCATTAGATCGTAATGAGGAAGCATGAAAAAAAATTCAGATTATGTGGAATGGAAGAAGATGCCTCCATTCACATACATTCGGATTGAATAGTAATACATGATAATAGGGCACAACACATAGAAAAATGAGGGGTAGAAAAAGGACACTTATCTAAGCTATATCTTGAGAATATCCTGGAAAAGGGGCCTCTAGAAACAACTATTTTTTGTCACTTGCCTCAGGAGCAGAATAGAATAGAGACGCAATAGATCTTTTGAGTCTCACTGAATATCACCTCAACAAACATGCATCCTGTCTTTATCTGCGGCAACCAAAATCCTTAATCAGTTGATAGACCTCAACTTTTTCACAAATCCTTATAATTTTGTCACTTTCAGTTACGAAATTTCATATGAATACTTTTTCGAAATACTCACTCCAAATATTTATATTCCAATAATCATTGTCAATTAGATATAAATTTATGTCTAACTGTACTGTTCCATGAATCTTGGGGTTTGGAATGAAAACTATTCATCCTAAAAAATATTCATCAAATTGCCATGTGTCCTCTCTATTATTTGGGAATCATGGAAAAATGGGAGAGAGTCAAGCAATTTTGAATGCTCGTAGGAAGTAAGCTTTGAACCCCTATATCTTTTTGAAATCACTTGACCCACCGAAGCCCGTATTTATCTCCAAGGGAAGCGCGAAATTGGTAGATGGAAGATTTACGACTTCATTGTATTGAAAACAGGAGATATATCCTTAAAGAGAAGCAATGAAATTAAGTGTTCCCTGGGAAAAGGATAGACTATTTTGCGATAAAATTGTGCTATGTGCGAAATTTGTTTTTTTTTTCTCCGGTGACTTAGAATTTCATCGAGTGCAGCACCATTAGGATTGGTTTTAGTGACTTCATTTCATGTAATATCTCAATACGAAGACTATTTCATTTCCTGATTGCTTCTTATCAGGTATGAAGGAAGGTGGTTGGATTATTCTCAGGAAGAATTCACGGTATACTTTCCCTATTTATAACCTCAGATATTATCTCAATCTTAATCATGGTATTGAGCATATGATAAATTTTGAAACATTATTTGAAGTAAGAGAATTAGCAGAGCAAAAAAATCACAAGTCTACAGAGAGAGATGATTATTGATATCAATGAAGCTAGGGTATAACGAATACGCAGCAATTCAGAATTCTAGTGGACAACACCTAGGAGATTACTGGATAGAGGAGAAACAGTCACCTAAGTTAAGGCCTGCAGATATCCTCAAAATTCCTCTATCACTTCAATATACATTTATACATGAGACTAAGAAGGCCCTTAGGTTCTCTAGCTATCCTTGCTAACGGAGTAGGAGTGGAAGAAATAATAGATCTTAGTGAATAATAACCCCAAAACGTGAACATCAAGGCATTGTATGATCACACCAGTTGTACTGGAAACACTTGCCGACACAGAAATACAGCAAACTCTTGGTCAAAGAACCCTCTAGAGACGCTAACTGATTAAATATTATTCTCAGCAGAGACCAGATAAGGAAAGTGACGGCTATACTTACCGGTCATTGTACTTCAAGGAAGCAAATGCTTCCAGCGACATATATGGCGAGGAACATATCTATCAGTTGTGCTTGGAAAAGAAGGGAACATCCTTTCACATGATCATCGATTATGAAGCATCATCTTATTGGAGACGAGACTAGATTATGAAAGGAAATATATCTCCAAGAAAGATTCGATAACAGCACGAAAAGCCTAAAGGATAAGGTGCCGAGGACTCAAAGCCTCTGATTGATGTTCCCAAACCAATCAATCAAGCCCCAATGTAATTAATTTCTATTACTTCATTGTGATGATAATCAAAAGAATATTTAGCATGTGAAATTGAGAATCTGTATTATTTTGCTTCTAATGCAATTAACAACTTAATCATACTGTATGTATGTTTAAATGTCAACTACCCTTATGATGTCGACGTTCAAAACTACACCCATCGCTGTGTACACACGACAACAAAAACTACTTTCAACATGACCGCATACATGCACGTGATTGTCACAGAACACAACCTAAATCTATATGTTGAAAAGCTTCAGCGTCTTTCACAGAATCCCTTCACGACACAGTAGCCCTGCTAACTTTTCCACAACAACTCTCAAATAGGCGTGAAGAGAGTGGTTTGACTGGTTGATTCATCTCATTTATGCACGTGTCGTTGGGATATTATAACGTTTTATGGAGGACGTTTTTGTTAAGTTGAACAGACAGATATTGTGCGATAAATTGGGGATTTTACTCATTGAACTCACTATTCACTGAATCGGGTTTGGTGGTGATAAGGTATATATATGATACTGCATATAGGGTGTTCAAGAACAAAGTACTAAATTAATTTAAGGCATGTGAAGTTTCACTGGTATGAGGCTTTTGGCAACTTTATCGAGTATTTCACATGTTAGTTTTCAATTAATTCTCGTTGATAGAATTCAATCATTTGAGAACCTTCATGTATCCATTCATTCAAATGATAAGATAATTGCAACAATTGAACTATTTTTGATTATACAATATGTCTCAGTAAGTTGGAACCATATGGGAAACTTTTTTATTATTGATTTTAGAAAAAAAATATATTCCTCATAAAAAGTTCTGCATGATCTAAAATCTAAAATACAATTAACAGATATCACTTTTTCTCAGTCGTGTACGAGGTATGTCAAAAAATATGAATTTTACTCAAAAGTAAAGTACCTTTAAATTTGACAATATCGAGAAATGTTATTGGAAAAAAGTTCATCAGTACCAAAAACTATGTTCAAATATGCAATTACATTCATTTATTTTGGAAAAATGGGTTTTGTGCTTGTTTACTATTGTTTCTATTTTTTCTTCACTATTTAACAGAACCGCCATTTCTTGCGCCATACTAGCGATTTGATGTTTGTCGTCAGTGCATCCTAGATTGAAAATTGTAACGTAGGCAGACTGCTAATATACAGAATTATCATTGCTAATACAGAGAAGAGTGAGTAAAAATAACAGAAATTATTTTTTCATGGCGGATGAATAATATCAGATATCTGACAATAGCTTTCAATTATAATCAACTTTTCATAATAACAATTGTCAATATTCTGAAAAATAAAGGTACTTTACTCTTGAGTAAAATTCATATTTTTTGGCATACCTCGTACACGACTTAAGAAAATTGATATCTGTTGATTGTATTTTAGATTTTAGAACATGCAGAACTTTTTATGAAGAATACATTTTTTCCCTAAAATCAATAATAAAAAAGTTTCCCATATGGTTCCAACTTACTGAGACATATTGTATAATAAACAATTGCGCTATGCAGATTGAGTACGTCGGATTGTTTTCAAATTCAAATAATTTATGGAATTTATTGATATTTAATTATTGGCATTTTTACTAGCAGAATAATTATTATAAGTGGATAAATTTGGACTTTCGACATAATAATTTGTTTTTGTTATCCAATGGTTAATTTAATAATTTATATACAATAATAAATGGAAGGTGAGTGAGCAAATAAATGCGGACAGTTGACATGAAGTAGCAACACTTCGAAACCATCAGTTGATAATATAGTTTATGAGCAATACTGGAATAATGAAGCTAGCCATAATTTTCTCACTGTCATTTTGTTTGGTTATTGGAAAGGTGAGTCAAATTTCAAGTACTAACATATCCACACATTTTTTGGAAGATTGATTCTCCAAAGCTCAACGGTATGAAAACAATTCGCATTAGAGACTCACAGCCCACAAATTCATGTCTGCTATGTTGAGTGAAGTGATCTATTTTTAATAATTCACTTGACATTTTTTCAATATTTTTCATATGAATTCAAAAATCGCCAAAAAAAATTTATAATTTGCCAACTGCAAGCCTATTCCTTCATTAATTGAGTTTTGAAACTTTTTCATAACACCTTTTTAAATTTTCAACCAATAAGAGCAATAACTGTACAGGGTGGTCCAATAAGCCGATCTCTCGACTATATATCAGAAACTATACTCACTTATAATTGCATGAGAGGTTTGTATTTTATCAAAGGTAATACCACGAGTGCTTCAAATTTTATCGATAATTTTTTCTTTTCCACGAAAACTTGTTTATTTGGCAAAAATATGAAAACAAACCGATTTGATAAAATCACGACTCCGTTAGGAGGAGTGATTTTATCTAAATTCGGTTTGTTTGAATGTTTTTGCCTCAAATAAACAAGTTTGAGTGATGAAAATAAAAAATTATGTGATAAAATTTGAAGAGCGAGTTGTATTTGGGAAGATTATTTTTTTCAACAATTTAAAAGGATTTTTGAAAGCGCTTTTAGTTGTCAATAATGACAAATTCGAAGTAAAATTTTGACGTTTCGATGTAAACAAGGTTTTATCGATGAGGAAGCATAATTATCAGTATAATACCGAATGATTGGCTAGAATAATGTATTGCTATTGGTTAAAACCACCAAAATGTCAGATTTTGACAAGTGAAAAAAATAATCGGGTAAATTTTGATTGTTTAATGAAAAACTGTTGCCTAGCAATTAGACGAGAAAAACTGTCAACTATTAAAAACGCGACACCGAAGGTGGAGCGTTTTTAGGTTGACAGTTTTTCGAGTCAAATTGCTAAAGGAAACAGTTTAGAAGTTGAACAACACAAATGTACCCGATATCAATACAAACATCGAGTGTAATTCGGCAGGACAATTCAATGAATCGGCTCATTGTTAGTGTTTAGAAATTCAATAAGTTGTTGACAAACCTGTCAAACTATTCAATATGGTAACCAGCACTGTGAGAATTGGCAAACAAATGAATAAATAAAAAAACCACAAGTGCAACTTTTGCCGCTATCAAAGTGACAATTGCACTGTGACTTATGCGATTTTTTATACATGAGTTGAATTGTCATGTCAACTTTAGGAGGAAAAATTCCCTAGTAAAAGTGGCTAAGAGAAATTGCTGGAAATTACTTTCAAGTTTCTAGGTTAACCGCTAGTTTTTCGTGAAATATGCCCATTCATATCAAGTGTTAAATAAGTAAACTAGAAAGAGGCTTGAATTTCTCAAAAATTTGTTTCAGTACTTTTTTTTAATGAAGGGTGAGAGATAGTGGAAAAGTGTTTTCGGATAAATACTCATAACTTTAATTTGAATCAACCGATTGTAACGAAATAATTATCATTAGAAAGAGTCAGGAGGAATTAGTTACATTTACTATGAAACAATTGCAATTAGTTTTAATTGTCATAAGTAGAGGGTACTTTCGAAAAACAGAAATTGAAATTTGTTTTTCATGAAAATGTTGAATGAAAACATATAAAATTGTGAATTATAATTGAACTACATTCGTGACAAAATTGCGCAAACCGCATGCTTATAGCTTTTGTCGAACTCGAGATATAAATAAAAACGTATCAACATAAGTGGGAACCGATGGAAAACAATTTGAACATTTAATTGGACATTGGGGTTTTAATGACCAAGATATCTGTATAATCTTCCTTCCTAGTTCCTCATATTTATTTTTAAGTTATAATGAATGGTAAGTCTAACTTACTTGTGTTTTTTTAGTATCATCAGATTACTACATACGACCAACAATTCATTTTCTCATATTTTTTCGAAGTAATTTGCGTTTGGTTTTCACGGCATACCTCGCAGATTCGAATTGAAGGGTCAAACAAAATATAGTTTTGTCGTGTTGTTCCACTTAATTTCAATAATGCTTTCCTTACAGTAGTCAGCAAGTAATTATTCTTATATCGAATAATCCTTCAATAAGTATGCCAATTTTGTTATCGCCAGTTCCTTGAAGCTTGTTGTCCTGTTTGTTATGAAATAAACCATCATACTCTTGCCTCCATTTTCCTCGATTTTCACAGTAATTACATTTACCGATGATGGACTAAATTGACTTTCATTAAATTTTCAGTATAATTGAATCTTATCTTGTCTCATGTTATTGAAAGATGTAAAACTAGTTCTTCAATCTGATTACATTCCATTTACATAATTAATCAATATTCCATCCATCAATAATTTGAATAATTGTACATTTGGGCGAAAGTTTCAAATTTATATATTTCCATTTCCAGCTCACCTTCATACTGCTATAGGAAATGGAATAGGAAATCTTATGCTTTTTTGTTGGGGAATATTTCTAACACAAGAAATTTATATTCCACAGGTTCCCTCAATAACATTTTCAGGAACAGCAGATGAATTAGATCAATAATAATCTGTAGTATTGAGTTTGTCACCTTTGTAGGCAACTATTTAGCCCAAATATGGAAGCATTAACGTTATATATATTTTGTTAATTAATTTTCTGAATCACAAATAAATGACTTCTGTATGCTCCTTGTGGCATATTATCTATTCTTTTTTCCCTTATTTTTTTGATTTTGGAAATTTAATAGAAACAAAGAGTTAACACTTGGTTTTTGAATTGAAATTTCAAAACAATATGTTATTATACAAACTGATTTCTCGATTATAATATTGAGTTTCATACATCAATTTCCTTGGACACTATATTATGAACTGAACACACACAGAAATTGCATGAAAGGAAACTTCGAATAATTGGGACTCTATTTACATTCAATTAAATCAGTATTTAAGCGACGTATAGACACAATCAGAGTTTGGAAAATGTTAGCATAGTGAGAGGACCCCAAACATCGAATAATATAGACTACTATTTACTTGAGTATAAACTTGTGATGCAGAAAGTCGTATTCTCTCATCCCCAAAGGATGAAGCGTGAGTCAATCTAGAGTTTCCATTTATCAGTTATTTTGCATTATGTTTATGCTTGAATTGTTGAATATAAAATATTCAAACAGCACTGAGAATGATATTTTTTTAACTGGAGGGATAATTGTTTGGGTGAGAGTTTAAGTGGGCTCGATATTAATCATTAGCTATCCAAGTACTTGAAATCAGGTCTTCGACACATTCCGGTAACATTGGGAATGTTCGGCCGTTCGACAAGTCAGGTCCAGTACATTGTAACGTTTATTCACTCATTATTTTTATGACGTTAACGGAAACGTTATAAGAAAATCAATATATTCAAAACAAAACTTGCACCTAGCTACTGAAATGAAACAATTTCGTGAAAACATAATACTTCTCTCCTAAACCGTATAGAATTTATTGGTATTAAAAATAGGGATCCCCTACCCTGCTCTGAAGGCGCATGGGTGCTGCCACATAAAAAGTCCCGTCAGTACTAAAATTTGTAATTTGATGAAAACTGTAACGCCATTAGTGGTAGTTGCAGATTCTTCCACGTACATATTAGCGCTGACATCCTAACCTGGCAACTGCCTGACAACCACTGACAACTGCTTATTTGCGTGTTTGTTGAGTATTCGTATTTGGATTTTATTGTTTATAGTGGGACTTTTACTTTAAGAGGCAATGCGCTGTGTGCGCTCTCGCCAAAAAAGCTAAAATGTACTAAAAGACCCTGTAGAATGTGTTTTTTTTTTGTTGATTGAAACTTGATAGGTATTTACTCAATACATAAACTTGTATGAACAGAAATAGAAATTATTTTAAGATTTGCTTTGAATTTGAAAAATAAGTGATTTTTCCTTTAAACACATTTTTCTCCCTTATTAGTTAAGATAATACGTTCAAAATTTCAGGGTTTATATGAACCATTACAGTGAATAGACGATGCATATTATTTTTTGGAAAAAAAATTTCTGTGCTGTGAAATTTGAAATAAATTTTGTTAATATTTTATCAGTGCAATAAAAAATATGCATCGTCTCCGAAGCTACACACTAGTAATATACTGTCTAAATTTGAAATCATTATGTTTATTAATTAATGAGAAAAATGTGATTGAAGGTGCGTAAGAATTTGAATTTTAATGCTACGGTCTGAAGCGACATCTTACGGAGTACATACATATTTTGCAGAGAGTGTACTGACTGACTCTCGCCTTGTTTAACGCTTGGATTTTAATCAGAGTCTGTCCTCCTCCAAATTTCGAAGCTTTCCAATCTTACGCGGGTAAATCAGAGCGCATTGGCTCTTAAGAAACAATTTCAAGAATATGTTTTGTGAAAGACTGTAATGTGAGGTGCATACGGTGAGCTTTATCTTCATTTCAAAACATGTTCCATCAAAAAGAAAGTGACAGAAGTAGTAATTATTCTTCCATACAACTTTGAACTTCCCAGCATTATTGTTGAATTCCTATCATTTATTTTTTTTCATGTTCGTCATTGAAATATGTTTCATTTATTGTAAACTTCTTTTAATCAATAAAATATATAAACTTGATGATTATTGCTTTATTTTTCGTAATTCAGGCATTATATGATCCATTTTTTGACATTTCATTCAATTTTACTCGACTTTTCATTGTTATTATTGTAATATCAATCTAATGTTGGGTAATTTTGAATGAAATATCAAAAAATGGATCGAGAATATACCGAAAAAAAACTGTAAAATTACAGGAATCTTCTTTTTCGGCTGTTAGCGAAGTTCACAACCTGATTTGTGCCAGAGGTACTGACGGGACTCTCAAGGTAGCGCCACCCGTATGAATAGAGGGCGCCACGGGTCATTTTTTCATCTATAAGTATTTTTTGATCTATGGGTCTAGGCACGCATCCTGACCAGGTCCACCAGACAAGCGTAACACCATTCTGCCAACGCACGACCGCGAGAGTTTTTGAGGAGTTAACATGCCTTTTAACTTGAAATCACTAGGCTCCAACCCAAAACAATACATCCAATAATCAAGTTTATTGTTCATTCTAACGGTAATGAACAAAGCTCCTGAGAACCACATTCAATCAAACCAGAATCTGGATGGTTATTACTCGCGATATTTTATCCTTTCCACGATAAATTTCCAGACCTCTACCAATTTTCCATCGACCAGGCAGCAGGTTTCCTTTCAGTTCATGTGGTGTATGTGTTGAAATACGGAGAGGTATTCTGGTACTGAGCTTACCGGCTTACCGACTAAGAGCTGAGCTGGTGTCGAAGGTAAAAGGCGACAGTGCTTAAAAGATAAGGGACCAAGGGGTCTTAAATTGAGCGCAGTCTCGATCTGTACTAGAAGAATATACAATTTATATGTTAGAGTCGTTTCACCGATAATCCGTTCCAAATAATGATGTTCCAAACAGCGTCCACCTGACTCCAACAGCCCATCAGAGTGTAATGAGAACGGGGAAATAAATTTCCAAGTAATACCATCATTTGACATTTTATTTACAGCAAATTATTGGCTCAACTTGATGAAATTATCAAATTCACGAATCTCTAAGCTACAAATTTTTTTCCGTAATCAGAAAATGACATTACAAACACTGTGTATCGAAAATCGTATTTAAATTGGGAACAGAGTAATGTAGGGCCAAGAGGCTGTTTATTATTTCGAGGATAGACAATGTTTTCAGAATTGATACCGTTATTCCAAAGATTGTTGAACCTAGACTCGTATAATCGCAAGAGATTTGATACCAAATTTCAAGATTTTCGTCTGCTTTTGGATGACGAAACCAAAGATAAAAATTCATTCGTCGCGATCCAGCCCCAGGCACTCGAAAGAAAAAAATCGTGCTACCATTCTGACACCACACTGCTGCAAAAGTATTTGAGGTGTTAACACATCACTTGAACAACTACTATTTGGACTAATTAGATTCAAAAATTAGTCCAATATAATGTTTCGCCAAGCTATAAAGTTATGGTGATGGATTTATGGAGAGGAAGTGGATATACAGCGTTATTAAAAAGATTATCTTTGAAATTGGCAGTATGATGGATATTCCAAGGTATGGTGAACCGAACAATGAAAAGGAACCATTTGATTTCCCTTTTATTTCATTCAAGTGACGCTGGTCGGAGCTTAATATCCTGATTTACTGCAAAATGGAGTTAAAGTTGTGATTTATCGATTATTTTCCAATATGAATCTATACTTTCAACAAGATGAAGCATCTTGCAATAAAATACAGCCTACCTGAAACCGCGTTAATTCACTAGCTAAACTCAGCTAGACCAACCAACTTGAACGATTGAAAGGATCGCATATGTCTGGTAACGTTCCTATCCGTAGCTTAAAAGAGAGATTGTATAATAAATTGTCAACAAGCAAACAATGTTTCACCAAAACTCCGTGATTGTGTTATTCATTGAATGAAAAAATCGTGAAATATACAAAAAAAAAACAATCAGAAAATACCAACCTGAAGCTGATCGGTCGACTACTATATGAATTTTTTTTGGAATTATTAATCTTGCAATCTTCTCAAATTTAATTAGCTCCTGATTATCTAATCCCTTCACTGGAAACTTCATTTTTCATAATAGCACAGTCCGTTTCCTCCTAGGATTTTTTTCATTAGAATTCACCTATTGCGTCTACATAGTTGTTGATTACTAAATGAGCCTATGAAAATATTGAAAGCAAAGTTTCAAAGTGAGCACCCAAGTGATGAGTGGAAGAATGTTCAAATTAAAAACTCGTCGGTGAGAATCGAGGAATTTATGATTTGATATGTAAAGGATGGAATTCCTGTGATCTTTTTTTCGCTGTAATCCACCAGGAGAATGAAGAGGTGATACCTTAGCAAATCTCCCAGTTTGAGCTAACTACTAACTCGACAAAATTGCCCTGGAAAATTATCCAAAATAAGCCAAATATTTCAATGAAACAAGCAACGAACTGGTGAGAATGTTTGTGAATCAATTTAAATTGTGTGCAAGAATTTGTTAGTTATTACTTCCACTTCTGCTACTGTTACTGTTATTATTATATTCAACTGAGAAAACTTGTCGTACAGACTGAACCATCTACTAAACGATGTGGCGAAAATTTTCTCATCGAATTAAAATTGAAATTAGTATAAAGAAATAAAATAGTTGATGAATAATAATCCTAATTAAAGTGATCAATTACCATATGAATTATAATTTATAGAAAATGAATGTTTGATTTTTTTGTGAGATAACTACTATATATCTGGGACCAAAAATAAAAATGATCCGAAGTTTGGAGAAAAAAAATTATTTCCATGCAAAAAAATACATCCCAAATTCCAATTACGTAATAATGACGTGTGAATGCGATTTGGAAAATGAATTATAATATCTATGTTTTTATATATTGTTATTTCTTTTTGACGTAAGAATAACCCATCATTTCACTAGTACAATAATAAGTTTGTATCATGGTACCAAAATTCCTCATTATGGTCGAAGTATCCACTTCATTGCAACTTTTTCATATAAAAACTTGAGAAAAGGACGACAAGGACGAAATCCTCCTAAAAATGAACACAACTAGGTGGTGTTCATCAGGAACATCCAAAAGCAGCAGAAAGAGAAAGCCGCTGCCCATTTGAAAGTCGAAGAAGAAATTATTGACGGAGGAAAAAGAACACGACACACAGATCACCAACAGTCATTCCACGAGGCATCCACAAGTAAAGTTTAAACATATATCGGCTGGGAATAGAAATGAGGCTTTTTAACATCCGAGAAACAATCGAAGTGGAAATCTCTTGCGAATGATGACCTAACAAAGTAGGTACTAGAACGAAGGAGGGTCGAATGGGTAGACCAGCTCACAAACAAAATAAAGAAATGAAGAATTCTCATTGAAGGACTGACAAACAGCAAACACGTCCACGAACTACAGAAGAAAATCGAAAATGTAGGATTCCAAATCGTCAGAATCAGCCAAATCCGCTAAAGATTGAGCGAGAGAAGACCACTGCCTATCTATATGAAGGAACTAGACGTGAAAGGAGAGGAGAAAATGAGCAAAGTCTAACACATACCACAAATGAAAATAAGATGGGGAGAACAGAAGTGGAAGATATCACAATGGACCGACAAGGTGCAGCGTAAATACCAAGTGTGTCAAGTGTGACACCCCAACGAGTGTACAGGACCAAAGGGCAAGCCAGCTACACGTGTTGAAACAGGAACAACATCGAACAAGTCGAGAAAATAAACACAGGCTCCTAAAAACAGGGCGACGGAGAACATCGAAAAAGACGATGACAACTACACCAACAAAACAGTAGGTTACATAAGTGTTATCCTAGTTAATAGCCTGAAGTTACCTATGGAGAATCTCAGGAGGACTAACATCCTGCACATTCATATGAACATAAGTTGAGATTATAACGGGGGACAGCTATAGCAAGTAGATCTACTTTATAAGGTCGTAACATTTTAAACCATTGGTTTTCAACAGTGATCAGTGAACTGCATTGTCGTAGAATCTGTCACTGTCCACTGTACCCATCTTGCTTATATAATATCTGAATGACCAGTGTTCGTTGAGAATTCCTGTGATTTGCCCAAAATCTGATTTTTTAAGCTCCAAGAGCAATTTAGCGTGATTAACGGAGGGTGGTATTATCATTTTCAACTGTATGTGACATATGAAGTATTTTTCCAGGAGTCTAACTTCCTTCATCCATTTACGGACTTCATCTATAATACTTTCGCGAGACTACCCATATGAAAAGAAGTCTGAGTGAGGTCCGGTGAGCGCGGTGCCCATTCCATTGTTCCTTTTACAACAATCTATCTATTTATGGAAGTTTCGTCAGGATAATTTTGTATTTTTCTCAAATGATGAGGCTGAGCACCATTTTGTTGGAATATTACGTCAATTCAAACTCTCTGGTGTCGTGATAGATTCAAATAACTTCCTCCGTTCACATTTTCGTTCAAAAAGAAGGGGCCTGTTATGCAGTTGCCTGAAATTCCTGACATTAGGTATTTACAGTGCTGAGCTGATTTTCATAACGTCTCAACATCATGAGAATAAGCATTCTGGAGTTGAAAAAAACTTTAAATGCGAAATACAATACATACATTATAGTGACATCTTAATTGATTCATCTGCATTATTGAAAGTTGCAACATTTTGTATACTTGATAAATAAATCCTCACATAATTGAACTTGATCAATTGTATGGAAAATAATTCCGTGACTTCATCGCAATATGCATGAAACGTATTAATTTATATCTTATGAATTATGATAAGCGATCAAGAATTACCGTGAGATTTGAATTAATAACGTATGATTAATTTCAGTATTTTTTTAAAAATTATCAATAGTTGAAAAAATGTATCGCTAACAACTATATAAACCTCCGTGAAACCCAATAAGTCATTAGAATATGAATACTGCAGCTACCAATTTGTCCAAATTAGCTGCAATTCTGTGTATTTTGTTCGGTCTTGCTACTGCAAAGGTGAGTTGAAATGGAAGAATTATAAATATGATGTCCAATGAATTACTTTTTTGATTCAATGGGGTTATATCGGAGAATATTCAGATTTTATTAAGAATATTGGTTGTTCGTAAAACATTTTCCATTTTACAGAGCAAAGTGTGTAATGTAAGTCATGGATTTATAAAATCAACAAAATATTTATGTAATTAACAAGTATCTGTGTAGTTATCCATTTCTTTCAGACAGCTCCATATAAAAACCTTATTTTTGGATTAATATTTTTGAATGTCAAAAACAATACTTCCCATCTACTGAATTTTTCATTCGAAATATTTAATTTTCAGTCAGGATCTAGGGTGAATCATCCCTCAATATTAGCCGGTGTAGCAGAATGTTCCAAAAAAGAAAGTATCGATGTACAAACGCTTTTTCAAGCACTGAAGACGGATGAAAAGGATGACAAACTATTGAATTATAATTATTGCATCATGGAAACTGTTGGCCTTGTAGGATCAGATGGAACTCCTGATTTGAAGATTGCTGAAGAATATACCAAATACATGTTCCCTGAAGTACTGGACGAAGTACTGAAAACATGTTACAGCGCTAGAGGCGAGAAAATGGACGTAGCTTGGCGTATCAACAAGTGCTTGTCAAATTTGAAACTGTTCGATTAAGTGGTTTGAGAAAGACGAACGACCAGGTATAAAATAATATGGAACGTATTTGATCAGTTGTTCATGTATATTTTTTTGTTGCAATAATTAAATGAATAATAAAGAATTAAGAATATTTCATTTTTCCATCGAAACTCCTGTACATCTTGTATTACATAAATTTCATAAACCAGGAGAGAAAGATATCAATACATTCAGAATATGGATTAAATTTGTGTCTTGTGACTTGGTGTCTTCAGTCTTCAATAGTTTTGTAAAATGAATAAGCAATTCGGTTACTTCGTTGTGCGAACCCAAATCCTCATCCACAACTTAAATGAGGTTAAATTTCAAAAAAGGTTGAGCAATATTCAAATTATACATGATAATTATAATTATGTATAACATGTTAGCGATAACTATGATCAGGCTAGAATAATGCTTCCGTTTGAATTTTTTATACAGTAATTTGAAAAGATATCAAGAAGCAAATGAGATTTTTCCATTGTCAAAAAAATGCGCACCATTCACAATGTAATCATTTACTCCTTTGAGATCCCAATGAGGGGCTCTCAATTTGTGACAGACTGTATATCATTGGATTTGATATTTATTACATTCAACATGGAAAGATTTCAGGATATTATTTTCTCCCCACCTCGCCAGAAGACCAATCATATTCACAACAAAAATAGGGTGGAAATAGTATACCTATTGTGTCACAGGAGCAGAAGTTGACAGCCCAGGACTATGCACGACCGAGCCTTGCCAAGTGAGCGCATCTGATAGTTGAGGGATGCTAAAGCTTTTCATGCATGTGTGACACACATCTGTTTTTCGCCTACCGAATAAACCGAAAAATAGGAGGGTATAACAAAAAACTATGACATATACTATACGTTTAATTGAAAAATTCACGCCAATTTTTTAAGTGATCAATTGTGAGATAATGGGAAACTTTGAAAATCGTGGCGTCTCATCTGCTGCGAGGAGTGGAGAAGTGCCGCATTTTCTTCATTCTTGCCTCACCCAAAACGAAGATATAATTATATTGTGGATTTTTTTTATTAGACTGCGCTATTTTTTCAGAGTAGACAGAAGTGAAAGCAACAGTTTCAACCACCAGAAATTTTCAGTTAATCCAGTGATCAATCAAGAATTAGTTAACACATATCTTTCAATTTAACAATCCCAATACTGGTAATTGTGAACAGTTACGATCATTAGGAAAAAATAAATCTGGTACAATTGTAGGAGGTGTTCACATCAAAGCATTACTGAATTATTTCGTAGTTTGGTGGATCCAAACAAACCCACAAAAACACAATAGTCACGTGCAAAAGTGGGAGCACAAAAAAATTCTCGAGCTTACTGACTCAAGAAATATTGAACTTCAGCAGGAGTAAAAGGGGAAAGTCACTGAATCACTTACCGGTTACTGTACCATCTGGAAACCTACGTATACAATTGGCATATAGGGATGATTCAGGTTTTTGTGTACCCGTTACCATGACAATGACTGCCATATTTAGGTTAGGTGTTTTTTCAACAGTTCTTTCATAACTGATTCCAGCTAAACGGAAGTGAGGCCAGCTTGGCAACCGCGCATTTCCCACCATATGATTTGAGCTTTTGCTTTCTACCTATCACATCAATTGTTGTCATGACCACAGTTTTCCCATAACTGATTTCCGCTAAGCGAAAGTTGAGCCAAGAGTGTACCTTAAACGTGCATAAAGTAACTTCTCCGTACGCGATTGCTGGCCGGACTCTGCTAACGCGTAAGGCCATTAGCAATAGCGTGCGGGAAGTATCTATTTTTGCACTAGTTAGGTGAACTACTGTTTGGTCCTTGTGCTGCTCAACAATACTTTCCGTCCTATTTTTGTTCATATAGATAATCGCCTTTCCGGTAAGGAAGGCGGAATGGTATACACACCGAGGTGGGAAGAGCTTCATGACTGTCGAGAGATTGGCTCGAAACAGTAGTGAAACTTCCTACCGAGTCTGTATAGGTATAGCCCAGTCATATTAGGGCTTTCACCTCGGAATGAAAGATAATAAGCTGCAAATTGGTATGAACCTTTGTTTTGTCATTCTAAATGTTGTCTCAAAAGTCACAATCGTTATCGTGTCCGCGTCTCAAGATATTCAAGGTCAAAGGTCACAAAAATCGGTTTTTCGCGAATATCTGGCTTCCTATCGGTTAAATGGGATTTGCATTTATTATAAAAGTTGTAGGCTATAAAATTCCCTACAACTTTTGTTTAAACTTTTTTTTCATACGACCAACCGTTTTGAAGGTAGAGCGCGAAGTGCACATCGTACAGTCATATACGGCCTAATGCAAGGTCAAGCGTGAGTTATGGTTATCAGTACGTTATAAAGTCAATTATTTACTTGGAAATTATAATTATTAAACAATGCCTATTATTTATGTACTAACTATTAATTATTTATATTTAATTAAAGTAAGTAACTTGATTATTTATATATAATTATTCATATTTAACTATTTAAGTATAAAATAATATTAATTCTGGATTATATATTTTAGTTTTATTTTAAGTTAAAATGATAGTAAGAGTATATATTTTACACATATTTTTATTTATTATTAAATACGGCATAATATACATTTATCAAAATGTGAGTTCAAATATCAAAAGTATCTTTGTTGATTTTAATTGTAATGAAATTGGAAATGGAAGCTAATTATCTTCTTCTTCTTCGTCGTCTTGTTCTTCTTGTCGCTCAAAAATGTTCGATTCATCTGTCCCGGCAATGAATAGAAAAGGGCATAGGGTAGGGACAAGTATTTCCAGGTATATAAGTATTGAGAAATTTACGCGTTTTAAAGAAAAGATATATAATGTCGTGTTAACTTAAAATAAAACTAAAATATATAATCCAAAATTAATAATATTTTATACTTAAATAGTTAAATATGAATAATTATATATAAATAATCAAGTTACTTACTTTAATTAAATATAAATAATTAATAGTTAGTACATAAATAATAGGCATTGTTTAATAATTATAATTTCCAAGTAAATAATTGACTTTATAACGTACTGATAACCATAACTCACGCTTGACCTTGCATTAGGCCGTATATGACTGTACGATGTGCACTTCGCGCTCTACCTTCAAAACGGTTGGTCGTATGAAAAAAAAGTTTGAACAAAAGTTGTAGGGAATTTTATAGCCTACAACTTTTATAATAAATGCAAATCTCATTTAACCGATAGGAAGCCAGATATTCGCGAAAAACCGATTTTTGTGACCTTTGACCTTGAATATCTTGAGACGCGGACACGATAACGATTGTGACTTTTGAGACAACATTTAGAATGACAAAACAAAGGTTCATACCAATTTGCAGCTTATTATCTTTCATTCCGAGGTTGACCACTTTTTTTTACCTAATATGACTGGGTAAGTACTATTTTATTCACAACCATCATATCGCGATCAAAATGAATAAATCTTTGTTTCGTTCTGAACACACCTGAAATAGTACGTTTGACAACTGTCACCAATATGAAAAATGTCATATGAATTCGGATGGATATTGATATCACGAATAATGAATTAAGGAAAATTGGTGGATTGTACCCCTCCAAAAATAGGTGGGTATTATAATATCTATGAATGTGTTATTTTTAAATAGGAGAAATATTCATCTGAAAAAGATAATATTAACGAACGCAATATTCCAGAGGGCGGAAAGTGAGGGCGGGAAGTGAGGCCGAAAAGTAATGGTGTGTGTTATAACCCTTTCTAACCTTCAATGACATTACTAATGATAGCATTGCATATATTATATGGTTGTGATGAAAGGTCACATTATGTACAGTTCAAAATACCCGTGTATAAGACACGGTCATAATAGGCCCGTTGCAGATAATTTTTTTATTGCATTAAAATGATCAATTATACGTAAATATCATCCAACAGGAACATTTTCAAATTTTGTGTGATATTAAAGTCGTAATAAATAATTGAAATTCAAACGGGCTTAAATGCCGCCAAAACACATTTCATGCAACAGTGACGTCACAAGGTAATATTGGTTTTGACGTCTATCAAAGTTGATATTTTCCGACGAAGTTTTTGAGAAAATAGTTATTTGTTTAACTAGGCAGTCAATCTAATTTGCTGCCAAGTTGAACATATAATTTTTTCTCCGATTGTTCATGAGGATATTGTATTTGCAAGTTATTACAATTCCCACAATCTCTCTATTTTAGTTGGTTGCTATGGAAATGTATAATCACAGGCAGCAAAGTAATCACTTTCGTAATTACTTTGCTGCCTAGGCAGGAAAAGTAATACTTTGCTGATTGATATCATTCAGCAAAATTAATATTTGCTGCCAATCGGAGAAAAAATAATTTATCGTTACTGTATCGTGCCTGGTTGTGGAAGTACAACTATCTCCACTCGCAGCATTTTCTTCATTCAAATCTCCACTTAACAACGATTCCATTCTTCACTGCTACACCACTATATTTGAAGGAGACAATGATCAGAGTTCTATAAAAAATAGCTTCTCCCAGTTTTGACACAAATCCATTAACTTGATTTGATCTGATAAGCTGGAAACCCTGAAGCACCAAAGCTCATTAGGAACTTTGTGTTTCACCCTGGAAATCTCTCTCAGTACGTGAACCAGCCTATGGTGTGAGTAAAGTTGATTACGTCTGCAGCTTCTCTTAGCAAAGCTAGTATTAGCGAAAAATTACCAAGAATCGGTTAACGAGTTTATAATACAGACAAGCAATCAAAAATGATATTCCCTACATTCTCATTATTCTGTTCACAGCATCGACATAAACCGCAATTACAAAACATGTAAATAACCTCAACTTCCTAGCATAGCTGCTAAACTTGCACTTCATTGAGCAAATGGTTAGCCTTTAGTGGATAATTGATATAATTAATGCAGTAACATAATGCAGTAATATAATTACGAAACAGTATTATCAATTGCAGCTATTAAAATAATATTAATATGCTATTACTAGTTATGATGGATGAAATAAATTGTTTCAAACCTTATAAATTTTCATAAAAAAGATGGTTATTCAGTAAGTTAATACATCTACTGCCAATATGATTGAGTCAGGAGCAGTTCCGTAGGTAAAACAACATAATTTCATCCCTTTCTGGGGGTTGAAAACAAATATTTATTTTGTGAGGGTAAATAAATTGAATAAAATTTCGAGGTGGCTACTGTTTTGTTTTATTCTGAGCTTTCCAAATTAAATGTTATTCTCTTCAACCTATTTCAATTTTCCCAGCACGACCCTCTTATTTAAGTCCTTTATACTTCAGGTCTTTGCGAGTGCCTTTTTTTCAGCTAGTCCGCAGATTTGTTAGGGTTTTGCACTGGCTTAGTGCTTTAGTGCTAGTGAACTCAATTGTTTCGTTGGAATCTCCAATCTAATGGTGCTGAACATGAAATATTTTCACATTTCACTATGCGCAGAAAGTGTCATTTTAGTGAAGCGTGATATAGATATCAAAGATATTTAGATATTGAAGGTTATAGTATAGCACTATCACGTCTTTGAAAATTGGAGGACAAAGACCGTTCACTAAGAAGCAACAACTACTTTCCTGGCGATATGCCACGAAAGACATTCAAAGTTAATCGAAGTTGGTATATCTGCATCATATTATAGAACCAACCATTCCAGATTGCGATTGAAAAACCCAATATTACTTTACTTACAACATTTATTATTATTTGCATTTTGAATCCATTTTCATAATTTCTGCTGCTGTAAGCTTTATATAATTCTTGTGAACTGCAAGTTAACTAACTAATTGAATTTAGCATTCCATACTAAATTCTGTTGACTCATTATCTATTAATAATTGAGTTTAGTAAGTATTTACATCGTGTTTATTCTGAGCAGCTTCACGAGATTAATATTACTTTACACTCAAACGGCACAGCGCACTTTGGCGCGACAACGGCTTCGAGGTTCCTTAAACGGAAACGATTACAAGCAGAACTTTCAGCGCTTTTTGTGTAATAAGATTTTCAGCGAATATGCTCATGCAATACAAAACTGATAGTGTTAATGGAAATGTGGAAGATTCACAAACTTAACTTTCACTTGATTGCATTTTAACTCCATGTTTCTTATCATGATCAATGATGTACAGGGTAAATCAGTGAAGTGAATTCCTAATATTATTGTGATATAATCTTATCTGATTGTAGTTAGTTCATATTTTAAAATACGGTTGCAATTGTACAGCATTTTCTAGAACTTTTTTTATTAATGAAAGAGTTTTTCTCAGGAATTTTTTGACATTATTAACAGTATTGATTCACAAACCAAAATTTATTTTCTCCAATGAGCCATTGTATAAATCCCTATGGATGGTAGCTCAATTTCAACTGCTGGAGGGAATGAAAGCTGGATTAAAAACTTCAGAAAAGAAAAATGTACACCATATGCATTGAAATTGGAAGATACTTTTATAAAACAAATTGTATTTATTGGAGAAATTTCTCCCAATGAGACAGCATATTGGATTGCTTTCAATATCCTATCAAATATCTAATAAAAAATATAATAAAATTAATACTCCAGGATAGCCCTTTTTTGATCAGCTTGGCACTGAATTTCTAATCAAATTTCTCTTATAAAATTTAGGATCACTCATTATACATAAAACCAGAAAATGTTGACAGATTCACACACCAAATTGAAGAATCGTTTTTGAACGATATTTGGGAAACTTTGCAGTTCAGGACGAAAGTGGTTCCGGGTTCCGGAACTCATGAAGAGGTCTGCCATACTTCTGTGCCATCAAATCGCAATTTCTCCAGAGGGTGCCTCCGCAATGGCCGATTTATAAGGCCGATGTTTCAACAGCAAGCGGAAGCAATGAAACCGAACAAAATCATCAACAATTACGTTATGTAGGTTAGTTTAATCCATCGAATTTCTCAATTCCTTACGAGTGGGCCTCATAAGACTTTTCAACATTTTTTTGATCCCACGCACCCATCTCTAGTAGTAGATGAAAAGTCCGGTAGTTCAGATAGATATCTGTCAAAAGAGCCATCACCTGTGAGAGACGACAGTAAAAAAAACTCCATAATACCCATACGTATTAGATAATTGAAGATCAGACAATCGAAAGTAGACCTACTTGAGATATACACAACTGAGGTAGGTCGTTCCGCTTATGTTGAAGGAAAAAAATGAAAATACGCATAAAAAACAACACGGAAATGTCTGACAATTTCCGACTGACGTCTGTCACTGGTGATGGCTCTAGAGATGGGTGCAATGTGGTTTGTGGATGGGTGTGTGGTATCCAGAAGATGTTAAAAAGTCTACATAACGTAATTTTTGATGATTTTGTTCGGTTTCATTGCTTCCACTTGCTATTGAAACATCGGCCTAACAAATTGGCCATTGCGAAGTCACCCTCTGGAGAAATTGCGATTCTGGTGGCACAGAAGTGTGGCAGACCTCCTCATGAGTCCCAGACATACAATACATTTGCTATTATTGCGAGATTTATAGTGCTAGGAGGCAAAATATTGTGCTCAGGACGCAACTTCAAGACGCTACCACCGCCAAACCGGAGGGCCTGCACAGTTTCTACCTATCACGATCTCTTAGTTATCATTAAGACTACAACATATCAAAAAAAAATCGAAAATCGTACGAGAACCAGGATTACCTATGAAATGATGCGGGGTCCTTTCGTTCGAATTTTTTGTTGTTGTCTGTACAGATGTGGGACGTTCAATGTAGAATAATCAATGCTCGGAACACAACGCGGTTGGCCAAATGTTTCTTTCCTGTCTCTTAAAGAAGGGGTGATATCTATAAATTAGTGAAACTGGTCTTTAACGAGAAGTGACAATTTCAACCAATAGAATGAGGAAATTATTGAGGCTTTACAGTCTTCTTTTTGTTCATCCAAAAATTCTTCCATTGGATTGGACTAGTTCTTATTTTCCCTGCAGTATCAGTATCAGTGAGTTAAGAGTGATACTGCTGAATACAAAGACTTTCCAAAAGCAGTTACCTGAAGATGTTTCAATTATTCAAAAAATCAACGATTACATCACCGTGTGAAAACTGGCAACGACATCATTCCCGCACATTGTGAAAAAAATTGACATTTAAAATTGAAAAAAGCATTTCATTCAAAATAAATTGCTTGGGAAATGATGAATTTGTTCCACAATCCAGTAGCGATTTGTATATACACACAGAATATAATTTATCTCCATTTCAGGTTTTTGAAAAGGGCCAAGCCATTTCACATGAAAGATTTAAAAGAGTTACACGAGCAGGAATTATTACAGCCATGAATGCACTCAAAGGGTCTGAAACTTTTCGGAAAATATTAGCGATGATTCCCCTTGATTATGGAAATTGGAAGTTTCACAGGGTTGTAGGGTTTAACTGGGGCCATAATCAGCCTGAAGGCAATCCGTGCTGCCAGAAAATGCGGTTAGGTTACTAACTGGAGGAAATTAATTTTTTAGATTAATACACACAACGGAACACTTTTGGCTGTGAATTGAAAACTGTTTGATGCTGGAACACTGAAATAATACATTTTGTTTCCAAGAAGAGTTTAATTATCTACGAAACATTGAATTGTCAACTACTATATGAAATACAATGTTCAATGTTATTTCAATTATTTTCAAAATCAACAATAAAGTTGGGGATAACTATGAAGGTTCAGAGCAGCAAGGAAAAAGTGAACGACAATACTCATTATCATTAAGAAGAATACACCACCATGAAAATAGTTGAAAAAAAGAAGATATAATTTGGAAAATTATGGGTACTCAAATATTTCCTTGTAGCCTGAACATTGTAGGGAAAACAATGGATTTCACCAAAGATCATTTGGGTGGCAATCATTTGTATCAAATGAAGTACAATTTTCAATTGAAGGAATTGATACGAAGTGAATAGAGAGATAGATTTCATTAGGTGGCTCTTAGCCTATTCCACTGCGACCATTCAGATCTAATTTGGTCCTTCAAACTATAGATTACACTCTTCAGCCTGACTCTTAAAAAAAATTCTTTCAGCGTGGAGACTGAACATTTCATATGGCTTCCTGCCAATGCCAATAGCTTTTCTTCGCCCAATGCAAAAAACCGCATGTGTTCTGCCGTTTCTTTTTCCAGATTACAAACCCTGCACATATCTTCGTTTGTCAATCCCATCAGCTTTAAATGACTATTGACCTTACAATGCCCCGGTAACACACCCACCACAGCTTCGACAGTTTTCCTATATTTGGCCATCAGATCTGCTGTACATTTTGGCGAGTATTCTGAAATGAACTGATCCGCTTGCCTCTGTTCTGTTGAGTTTCTCCATTCCATAGATTTTTGGGTGACTTCATTCTTGTTATAATTTTTGCTACGCCGCAAAAGGGTTCTCGCCCAACGAAAGGCATTGATGAGCCCAGCTATCTCATCCGCTTTTCCGTTGCTCTTGTGACCCTTGTACCCCGGAAGATGGTAATTGAACAATATGTTCTCTTCTGCCTTTCAATTTCTCCCACACAGTGGTGAATCACCGTCATTTCTACCTGGGAAATTCTGACATTTCTTGATGGACTTACTGGAAAGGCTATCCTTTTCTTCAGTCCTACTATACCGACTCATATGCCGTCTAACGTCTTTGACACGTCTGTATACGAAGAAACATCCGCATACTCCTTTTTTTCAGTCTTCCCTTTTTGATATAGTTACTTATCGAAGCAATATCTCGTAGCTATTGCATCTATGGTCTGTTCCATTACATAGTCCGTTTCTAGCTCCCCGATTAGCTTTCAGTTGTCGGCACATTAATACTCAACAACGATCTACTGAAATTGCTGGAGAATAGTTATTTGAAATTGTTGATACAGATGAGACAAATACCAGATTCAAGTTACGTGGAATAGTTTTGAGAATAAGAATGACCATCAGATTAAAATAGCAGATGAACTTACAAAGAGAGGGACTAAAATACCTTTCCTGGGACCTAAACCCTTTTGCGTTATCAGCTCCAATATTAAAAGAAATAGCTGAAGCCGAAAGAAAGAGAAGATCAGACCATTGGAAAGATCTAGAAGGGGTTAGACAATCAAAAATTCTTTTGGGTGACTACAACCTGTTAAGATCAAATGAATGCACGAATTAAAGTAAAACTTGGTTAGAAGGATTAGCTCCGAAATTTTCGAAGGGAAAACAACGAACAATAATTATATAGCAAGTATTTAAAAATTTCCCACATAAAAAACTTTGTTTTCCACATATTTGTTGATGCTTTTAGATATTTCAACTTAATCACGAATAACAACAAAAAATTAGAATGCGCTTCAAATTTCGAATATTTTGTAGTTCATAGCTCCATTTTATCCAGGTTAATACATAATATATTGCAGACCTATTAATTATTACAACGCTCTGACGCTGCACTTTTATGGCGGTTGTGAATAATAATTAAACAGAAATGGAATATTGACTTTAAAATATAGCATCTAGTATCAGTAGCATTTTAGTGCCTGGTACAGGAATATTATTACCTTAGCTATTTACTTTATATTGTAGCTATTGTTGCCGTTTTAAGCCGGCTGCATGAGAGTTATTCAGTTCATGATACTACAAGAAATATCTGGTAGTTAATGGGCAGTTGACAGTGTTATATAAAGTTAAGCTCCAATTTTGAGGCACAAAGTTGCATACGAAATTTGTCAAAAGAAATTATCCATAATTGGGTGAGAAAGAGTTTCATGAAAAATTCGTTTGGAATATTTCAGTTTTCATGAATAATGAGAGCCAGAGTGTAACAGCTTTCTTGATTTAAAGTAGAAAATGAAGTTGAATTTGATGGAAAAAAATTAATGAAAATGTTTCATTTGAAATTAGTTATCTTAACCAAAAAGAGGATGGAATGGGACCCATTTAGGATAACTAGAAGTGAAAAAGTAGGAAATAATTACACAGTAACATGTCTTTTTCATGAAGGCTTTACCAGTAATAGCTGGTAATAGCACAAAATATTGGAAAATATGATTTTTGCAATTTTTGCTCCACAAAATAAAATTTTGTATTGTTAAAATGAAGTACTTGGAACAATTATCTTCTTGTCTGATAATGCCTGGGAAAAAAGCAGTACTAAGTTTTCTTGATAGTCTAAAGGTTTGTATATTAGATGTCAGGTTCAATAGTAAATGTACACTTGAGCGTTTTCTTCAAAACTAATCTGGCATCAAAATATGACTGTGTTTTCAATAATAAGTATTTTTTCTCCGATTTGAAGCAAATATTGATTTTGCTGGCACATATCAATCAGCAAAGTATTACTTTTCCTGCCTAGGCAGCAAAGTGGGTACTTGTCTGCCTAGGCAGCAAAGTGATTATACTCAATGACATGAGGCCAGACAATGACAAACATAGCTATCAAATATGATATTATTGTGGAAACATTGTGGTTATATTTTGTAAAATATTATGAATGACCATTCGATAATTTGAGTATGAATTAGCAAAGTATGTATGAAATGCGATTAAATTTTTATATGTTGAATTATCCTTCATTTACATTGGAAGTTAAGGTATAGCATAAAATAAAACTAAACAGGTTTAGATATAGAAAAATACGATAATATTGTAGATACCATAATGTGTCTTAAACTTGATACAAAAAAAAATATTGAAAATAATAAGATTTAACTTGTAAACCTAAAAACTTTGCTTCTCTGTCAGCTATAAGTGACCCATATTCAACAATTTCCTTCGTTCCGGGGGCGAAGAAAGTCGACTGGTACTTGGGGTACTATCTTGGTCCATATTCAAATTTTTTATCATAACGTTACAAAGCAATACACAATAATAAGAAGTGAGAACACAAATACAGTAATAAGAGGTGATAAGCCCAAACACAATACAAAAAAGCAAACGCAAACAAACAAACAAAACGCGAAGATAGAGATATTTTTAAGTCAATGAACACAAAACTGGCAAGTGTCGTATATTTTTTTTGTAAAGGCTTGATCAGTTGGGAGCATTCATATTTTGGTACATTTCATCTGAAATAGCCTGAGAAATTGGATATTTTCAAGTGAAAATAGGCTGCTGGCTTCTCATCCATACATACCTTTATGTGCTCAAACTGTATTTCTTCCAGCTGCGAAAATATTCTAAGGTCATTCAATATAAACTTGAGCAAATTTTTCTGAATCCATGAAAGGAGTGCAGTTGGAAACATTCGATATTACCACGTTTGAATATGAAAAAGCTAAGGTGCTAAAGTATGTATTGATGATAATAAGAAAATGGACTTTTTATTATTAACAGTATTAACAATAGGTCTGTTCCAACCGCAGTTGAAAACTGTCAGAAACGATCAGAGAATAACTGGTCATATAAAATAACGAGTTTACTTTCTAGTAATTCTCGTCACCGATTGAAATGGTCGACTATTCTCTGATCGTTTCTGACAGTTTCTGACTGCGGTTGGAACAGACCTATTATTATCAAACGTTAATTCTTTGCTTGTTTTCTTGGATTTTGTCTATTGACCTAACTAAATATTGGAAGATCAAATTTGTTATGAAGTACCATAACGAAAAGAATACATGATAGTAGAAATTCGTATTGTCCATCACATGAATACATTCAGCTCATTATTTTACCACCAAACGATCAAAATTGTCGATATTTTTGAAAATGAGGACAAAAAAGGGATTTTCCATTCAAAAAATCCATTTTTCTTTCCTAATCTCACTCACCTCACACGTGAACCGCGAATCATCTAAAGAGGTAGCAACCAATCAAACAGCATAAGCTCTTCTTTTATGATTGGCTGTTATTATTCCACAGTCAGATCATCCGGTACGCGGTTTAGACTAGCGTGCTATACTAGAGCAGAAATTAAAATAGGTATAGTCAAAGGCACTCTTAACGTGCGGGTCATACGATTCAACAAAGACATACTCACAGTTTTTGTTTTCTTTTATTACGTTAAATTATAACTTCCAAATGAAATCCGTTAGATAAATAAGACAGACTTATGCAATTTTGACGGGAAAAAGAAGGATATGTATTTAGTTTCCAGCGATTCTAAAAAATCTTTCACCAGCAGAGTTTTTATTTAAATATGTCAGTTTTGTTACTTTGACAATTCAAAGTGACAATATGAATAATAAGTAGCAATTTTCAGTTTTTTTGTACTTAGTTCGATGGATTGTTTCGAGAATGAAAGAAGAAGTGGAAATTCGTCAATCTGCAGTGTAATCTCACATTTTGGTAACCTCTGTGTTTTTTGATTTGATACATATGGTTAGTGACCTTTGAACCCGCACGATAAGAGTGCCTTTGACTATACATGGGGTTTTGATTTCAGTCACATCTTTTGACTTGTGTTGCAAAGTATTAACGAATATTGCAACATCTCCAGTTTCCATTTTCTTTGCGATATTGATGATTGAATATCCAAATAATTGCTACTCTTGATACATAAAAGCTTTTGTATTCTCTATTCATTATTTTTTTCATAACCACTAATCACATTCCATTTCATCTAAAGAATCGTATACAACAACCAAAATTAAATTGCGTGTGTCTGATGACAGTGTGAACGTAATGACAAAGCGGGTTGTAGGGAATAATAATGTGAGATATTAAGTATGACCCACACGTAAAAACCGGATGTTTCTACTTTTTTTTATTACAGGATCGTTATCTCCGTATAAACACTAATGCAATGTCTCCCTCTGGCCAATTATCCATTAGGAACATTGTACGACGAATGAAATATAAGGTATTGGAGAATATTCGGACATCAGGAAAAAGTTTTTTTTTTACGATAAACGCTTTTTAAATATACATAGCTATACATTTTTAGGGTATGAAGTGATAATGAGTTAATTGCTATTTCCATGGAGTAATTTGTATGGTATATTTTTGTAATTATAAAATAAATTGGGAATAGTGGACAGTACAAAAACGGATGGAGGTTCCCATACAATAAATGCTACGAAGAGAAGTAAAAACTGAAGTTTCTATGGAACTTGTCCGCCTTCCGACGAACTAATACAGATTAAAGTGTAACTATTTATAACAATGTCAAAAATAAGAAAGAGAAAATAAATTGAATGATAGTAAATAATAATAGAAATGATTTCCACGGATGATAAAAATCTCGATCAATAGTTTTCATCCCAATCCTAATACATATCGCTACATGACCTTGACCAACTGACAGTTCAAAATGTCACTAGAACTGAAACATAACCCAACTTATATTAACCGAATAAAACTTAAACAAAATCATGAACTAATGAGGTTGAAGCTCATAATCTCATCTAGTTTGAAGTTTTCCATTCAATGTGAGGTATATCAACTATAAAATGAACATAGTGAACAAATTTCTAGAGATGACTATGGTTCAATACGAAGCTGTTTCCAGTATAATATGTAGTTAGCTTTATTCTATTACGATCTTCAAAATCAACCAATAATTTCCACTTTCAATTAACCCCAAAACTACTAATTTTACTGGAACCACTTATCATTGTCATAAGTTCTTCTAGTCCCAAAAAGTTCGATTGATTGCTTGCAGAGAGATTTGATTGTGGATCTTACCAATAGTGACTACTACGAGGTTAAACCATCATCCACAGGTAGGTGCTCTAACAATATTATCGAAACCATTGATACTATTTCATATAGCGGTTTGTAGTTTAAGACTGTTCACTACTGAATAATTATATCGCAGGCCTCTAATCTACCATATTCCATAGTACTCTACTCGTCTCCTTTTGTTTCCATGGAAAACTAAGCCGGTGTTATGATTTTGCTTGACCTCTGCATGCTACTCAGATATTTGCTTAGATATACTTATTAGGTACCATATAAGGGAATTCATTATTTGCACCCACTTATTTGCTTAGAAGGCTGGTCCACTACTCTGCATTGAGATACCACAATCTGGGCTGTTTAATGTTCTTTGAGCATTTATTTGTCCCAGTAACACCGTGAACAAGGTGGGTTAACCTATTTGAATATATTAGAGGCTCACCACTGTAAAAAAAATCGAAGTTAACATCAGAATTGAACCACAGTGCGTCTAAACATAGTGTTTAATAACTTTTTTTTCAATTGATACTATTTTCCCATGATAAACAACTTGTTCAACCAAAAATATATACTATTGGGCTATAACGTGCCGCAATTATGATTATTTTCAATAACAATAGATTAATTTTCCCATTCGACACTCGATACAATCAAGGATCACAAATCTATTGTCGCGAGACTAACTTAGTCTGTGACTGTGTGAATAATAATAGTTAGAGCTTATTCAACCATCCTTTGCCGTTACGTCATAATCGGTGACGTATTCTGCTGTTTCACGTTTGTGATTATTCCACACTTAACCTCAAAATTATGACAAAATACTGCAACGGAGTTTTCAAAAGTGGTTGAAAAAACTCTACTATTCACCATGGTAGAGTTTGCTTAACCATCCTTTGCCGTCACGTCACACATTGTTCATCCTGATCTCTCATTCATGAAATGGATGAGAGGGAATTTTGACGTCATTAACGTTTTCATTATCCAATGTTGACGTGAATTTTGTAACGCGTTTTCCTGTACACGTGGTCTTCTACCACTCGAACACGTCACTATGGACACCCTCAGCTGAAAATCTTATAACGGAATGCTCGGGCGCCAGATTTTTAACGTGGTTTGCTCCACGGCCCCTTGACCCTTACCGTCAAGAGTTCCAGATAGCCTCAGATGGAGGTTACGGATAATTCCAGGGGTCTTGTTGAACTTATTTTGATCAACTATTCTCAAATTTACAATCAAATATAGGTTTATTCTCAACTAATGAGTTAATAACGGAGTGAATAAGAATTTTTCTTTGTTATACGAATAATACCCCAAGTAGCACATAAATATTGACCGAATATTGGTAAAATGTAGTAAAAAAATTGGAACAATATGAATTATACTACATTGGACCAATTTGAAATGTGAACATTCTGCGATGTGGATTCAACATTGTATTTCAATATGCATACAATATTTATAAGTGATGTTGGCCCAATACGAAATATTAAGTTCTTCGCCAATTTTAAGAATTGCATCATCAGCATTGTCCTTATATTGGATAGTTATTGTTAAACCAAGCTGTCCAACATCGTTATCCTATATTGACGTAATATTGGAATATACATATAAGGCCTACATCAACTATTAAAGGTTGTACCAAGTAGTCCAACATTGGCTGAAACTTGGTATTCCATATCGACGTGATATTGGAAAATACATATGGGTCCTACATTATCTAACAGATATTGTAACAAGTAATACAGCATTGGCTGAATCTTGGTATTCCTATATTGCACTGATATTGCAATGCACAGGTAGGTCCTATATGAGTTTTCAATTGTATACCAATATTAGCTGAAAGTTTGTAGCAGTAATACAACAGGTACATTCATGTGTTTCCATATTGGCCTGAAGCTTGAAGAAATTCTGAAACACAAATAAATTCAATATGTTCTCCACCAATTATTGCATCGTTTTTGAAATGTATAGGAAAGAGTGTAATAAAAGTCGGCATTTAAATTGAACATTTATTTTGCACATTTTGTTTGAAAATAAATAGAAAAAAATAAATTTTCTGAACAAATACATAGATCTATTACACTCGTTGTTAAATTAGATTCAATTTATTCCTTGGAAAATAAATAGACAACAAATAAAGGCAAATAAAGTTGAAAAAATAATAAAATCTTGATTATGATGATAACTAATAAAACATCAAAATATTTATAATAAAAACAGAAGGAAACATTGTGCACGACAAACTTAAGAATAATAAGTCCAAAAAACGTACAGTTTCGACTTACAGGGAAGTCATATTTTCATCGAATAGGAACTCACAAAAAATGATTGACAAAATTTGAATTGGGGAAAATAGCAGCTTCCAAGAAAAATGCTACTGACCTCTATATAATTCTAATAAACTAAAACAATATTAACATAATGAACCTGGAAATGAATCTAGGAATCGGAAATCTACGCAACCAATGAAAAAAATTTGAGTTACGTGGAAATATTTTTTTTTATTGTGACATAAAGATGGCTGTGTCACCGGTTCACCCTCACTTATATCTTGAACAAAATATTATATTACTAATAAGTCATTATCTTAGTTTTTCCGCCCCTAGACGTCCACCTTCTCTATTTCCCGCTTGTGCAAGTGCTGAGCTTATGTGAGTCCTTACTTCATCTGTGCATGACGGTATATTCGTGTTGCTTCTAGAAAAGTAAAACATGATTCAATTACCGATACTTACATTCCTGAGCAATAAACTGTTTCTACTGTTCAATAATGACATAATTATCATTGTTTTCCACAAGTATAGGAATAAAGTACAGAGAAAAAACGAAAATAAACAAACAGCGATGCAAACATATTGTTACGCGAGTGCCCCAGCGAAATTCCCGTACGAGACGACTATGGACTATTGACCATGTGAGCTCTGTGAAATCGAGAATTATCGAGATTACCTGCCCTGCGTCCCCTCAGCCCTGCGTCTCTTCTCAGGGCACTAGCCGATCACGTTCCAGAGACTTCGAGAGACCGCCCACCTCTTGCCCTTCCTCTCTCTAGAGAAATCTAGCGCATCCACCAGAAAGACTAGAACATTCCAGAAACCTACCTTTATGCCATATAAATATGAGTATCGCCGAACAGAGAAAGAGTTAACAGTGAACAGTCAACAATAATCAGTTAGTTGAGACGTAGTCGCATAGATGGACACTGTAGTGCTTATACTAAAGACAAATCGATCAATAAAGTGTTAATCAGTGACGTTCATATAAATTAGTGTAGTTAGTTAGTTAAGTGTTTAATATAAATTAGTAAATTAAGGACAGTACATATAAATCTGTAAATATAAATTAATTAGTTGTAAATATAAATTAAAATAAACGTTACATTGGTGTCAGAAGTGGGATTAAAAAATAAATATACAGGGAGATGGCGAAGAAACTTTGTGAATTGAAAGTTTCAGAACTTCGAAGAGAGTTGGAGGATTACGAGTTGGACACAAGTGGGACCAAGTCGGTGTTAGTGGATAGACTGAAAAATGCTATGATTAACAATGGATTGGACCCGGAAACGTTTGAATTCACAGACGAAGCGTCCGCCTCTATAACCTCCTCAATAAAAAATGAATTCTCGTCGATGAAAAACGAATTGTCTTCGATGGAAAATAAAATGTCGAACATGGAAAATAAAATCTCGAAAGATATAAAAAACGAAATGTCTTCGATAGAAAACAAAATGTCGGACATGGAAAATAAAATTTCGACAGACATGGAAACCAAAATGTCGGACATAAAAAACGAAATTTCGTCCATGGAAAGTAAACTTTCGGCGGACATAGAAAATAAAATTTTGGACATGGAAAGTAAACTTTCGGCAGACATAGAAAATAAAATGTCGGACATGGAAGAAAAGATTGAAAGAATGGAGCAAAAAATTGAAGAAATGGAAAAGAAAACTAGTAATAATTCCGATATTACAAGTAGGCAAACCCCGAACAACGGCGAACTGGCAGAAAAAGTGGAATTAAAACCGAAAATAGAAAATGATATCAACAGCCGAGTGAAACTGCCAACTTTCGATGGAAAAACGTCATGGCCAAACTATCTTAAGCAATTCGAGGCGGCATCAAAGGCGAATAACTGGAGTGAGAAGGAAAAAGCGTTAAATTTAACTCTTGCCTTGAGGGGAGACGCCATGGATATCCTTCAGACTATTCCAGTAGAAGAGACTGATGATTTTGAACAACTAAAAAAACGACTGAATATGAGATATGGCCTGGAACACCTGGAGCATATGTACCAGTCACAGCTGAAAAACCGCAAACAAAAACGCGACGAAACTCTGCAAGAGTTCGAAGCGGATATTGCTAGGCTGGTGCGGTTTGCCTATCCATCGGCACCGGAGAATGTCATGGAATGTTTGGGGGTACAGGCATTCATCGACGGAGTTCGTGACAACGAAATGCAGAGAACTCTACGTTTGGCTCGGCATAAGACACTGGTCGACGTACTCTCTGCAGCCCTAGAGTACGAAGCTGCTACACAGGCTTCCGGGATGTACAGTAAGGTGAGGGCTGTAGCAGACGAAGAAGTGGAGAACAAGCTCGACCAGATTGTCAACATGATGAAAAGCATCTCGAATGGAAAGCCGAAAACTGTGAGATGCTGGAATTGTGGAGAAATGGGACATGTACGCAGTTCGTGCAAGCGACCGAGAACTGCTACAAACAAAGACACCCAGCAGGAAAACTAGAAAGGGTCGGCCATCAGAGGGCAGCTTCGACCCGAAGACCTTCCAAAGACCCTCTCATCCTAATAGCCTCTCTGAAATGTCGCAATGATAGTGTATACGTGGATGGTGAAATTAATGGAAAGAAGTATACACTATTGGTGGACACTGGAGCAACGAGGACTATTATTCGTCCCGAGACTGTCAACTCCCGAAAACGACTGTTACCGACCAGACTGCGACTCAAGACTGCTACAGGTGAAAGCGCCAACGTCCATGGAGAACTACCAGTTCAATTGGGAATTGGCACAGAGAAGTTCACCCACACTGTCGTTGTCGCTGATATCGAAGAGGACATAATACTCGGAATGGACGTTATGAACCTACATGGCTTCCAGCTAGATTTCAAGAACCGAGTGATTAGAGTAGGTTCTGAAGAAGTATTCCTTCACCCACACGAGGATAAGAGTGTTCAGGTAGCCGTACAGGAGGATACGGTTGTACCCGCAAGGAGTGAATTTTTCACTGTGGCAAGGCTACAAGGAACTGTCGAAGAAGGAACACCGGTCATGATGGAACCATGGAATCACGATAAAGAGGTCGGTCGAGGAATCCTGGTTGGAAAAGGGTTAATCATGGCTGCCGAAGAGATACCTGTACGCATTATAAATGTTAATGACTATCCCGTAACTATAAAAAAAGAGACCAAAATTGGAACTTGCGTACCAGTGGCGTCAGTAATTCATCAAACTACAACCTCTAACGACGCCAATAATAAATTTGAACAAATGATAGCAGTGGCTGGACAATCCCTTAGCCGACAAGAGAAGAAGAAAATCAGGGAACTCTTGCTGCAATATCGTTCTCTTTTTGTACCAGAGGGAGGGAAGACAGGAAGAACATCTGCTGTCAAACATAAAATTGACACCGGCGACGCTAAACCGATAAGACAATCGGCACGACGGCTACCACAGGCGAAAAGAGAGGAAGCGGAGAGAATTGTTCGCGAGATGGAAGAGGAAAAGGTAATAGAACCTTCTACCAGTCCTTGGGTCTCTCCGGTAGTTCTGGTAAAGAAGAAGGATGGAACCACGAGGTTCTGCGTGGACTACCGGCAGTTGAACAATGTTACCAAGAAAGATAGTTATCCGCTGCCAAGAATCGACGACACTCTGGATACGCTGGTCGGTAGCAAGTTGTTTTCTACCTTGGACTTGAAGTCTGGATATTGGCAGGTAGAAATGGATCCAGCCGATAAAGAAAAGACAGCGTTTACCACCGGATCTGGACTATGGCATTTCACCGTTATGCCATTTGGGCTGTGCAATGCCCCCGCAACGTTCGAAAGACTGATGGAAAACGTATTACGAGGGTTGTCCTGGAAGATCTGCTTAGTGTACCTTGATGACATCATAGTCTTGGGAAGGACATTCGAAGAACATCGAAAGAATTTGGAAGATGTCTTCAAAAGGCTGCAAGCTGCCCAACTGATGCTCAACCCCAAGAAATGCCAACTATTTCAAAACAAAGTCAATTACTTAGGCCATGTAGTCAGCAAGGATGGTGTAGCAGTAGACGAAGAAAAAGTTGCTGCTGTACGAAAGTGGCCAAGACCTACCGACAAGCACCAAGTTAGAAGCTTCCTTGGACTCTGTACATATTACAGGCGATTTATAAAGAAGTTTGCAGATATCGCCAAGCCTTTGACACGGCTTACAGAGGAAGCAAGGGAGTTTCGCTGGGACGAAGATTGCCAAACTTCGTTCGAAACCTTGAAGAAGCATTTGACTACTGCACCTGTACTTGGCTATCCACTACCAGATGGAGAATTCATATTAGATACTGATGCTAGCAATGTTGGAATTGGAGGAGTGCTATCACAGGTTCAAGGAGGACAAGAGAAAGTTCTGGGATATTTTAGCAAAGTCCTTTCCAAACCAGAACAAAACTACTGCGTCACAAGAAGAGAGCTCCTGGCAGTAGTGAAGTCCGTGGAGCACTTCTATCAGTATCTGTATGGGAAGAAATTTGTGATTAGAACCGATCATGCAGCACTTAAGTGGCTTATGCAATTTAAGAACCCTGAAGGACAAATCGCCAGATGGATAGAGCGGCTCCAAGAATATAATTTCACTATTGAGCATAGAGCCGGAATAAGCCACCGAAATGCAGACACCCTATCAAGAAGACCATGTCCTGCAGAATGCTCCCATTGCAGTAAAACAGAAGCTAAGGAAGCTGCGATTCGAAGAACCACGGTGACCAGCGACGAATGGACACCGGAAAAGCTGGAAGAGGCACAAGAGAACGATCCCGACTTGAAGAAAATCCGACATTGGAAAGAGGAAAACTGTCGACCTACTTGGCAGGAGATTTCAAGATACTCGCCAACGATGAAATCGTATTGGGCCCAGTGGGACTCGCTGGTTCTGGAAAACGGTTTGCTACAGCGAGTAATCGAGAACGATGATGGTTCCGGAAGTAGAAGACAGTTGGTGATTCCAAGATCAAGGGTAGTAACAGTACTGCAGAAATTACACGACAGTCCATCAGGAGGACATCTAGGTGTGAAGAAGACCCTCCAGAGAGTGCGAGAACGGTTTTACTGGATGCACAGTTCCGAAGATGTGAAGGACTGGTGTAAGAAATGCACTACCTGTGCCACGACCAATGGACCGCACGGGAGAAGAAAAGCTCCTATGAAGCAGTACAATGTCGGAAGCCCTTTTGAACGCATTGCCCTGGATATTGCCGGACCGTTTCCACCGACAGCAGATGGCAGCAGGTACATTTTGGTGGTGATGGACTATTTCACAAAATGGGTGGAAGCGTATGCCATTCCAAACCAAGAAGCCGCAACTGTTGCCGATGTGCTTGTTAAGGAGTTCATTTGCCGATATGGAGTGCCTCTGGAAATACACAGCGACCAGGGCAGAAACTTCGAAAGCCAGCTGTTTCAGGAAGTTTGTGATAAGCTCGGCATGAAGAAAACGAGAACTACTGCTCTACATCCACAGTCGGACGGAATGGTTGAGCGAATGAACAGAACTCTTGGCAAATACTTGTCCAAAGTAGTATCTAACCATCAGCGAGATTGGGACCAGTATCTCTCGCTATTTGCGATGGCCTACAGATCCGCTATCAATGAGTCTACCGGCCAAACACCAGCAAAAGTTCTGTTCGGACGCGAAATGAGATTACCCTGCGACCTTGAATTTGGATGCCGACCCGGAGAAGACATAGCTGGTGAAGATTACGTAACACAGCTGAGAAAACGAATGGACGACATACACGAGTTGGTTCGATCGAATCTCCAGATCGCTAGCGATAGGATGAAGAAAAGGTACGATACGCAAGCTACAGAAGGAGGTTTCCACGAAGGAGACAAAGTCTGGCTGCATAACCCAAGAAGACAAAAGGGTTTTTCTCCAAAGTTGCAGAAAGCTTGGGACGGTCCGTACCTTGTAAATAAAAGAATCAACGACGTCATTTATCGCATCACCAAGATCCCAAACGGAAAGCCAAAAGTGGTACACCGTAATCGATTAGCGCCATTCGAGGGTGACCACGATGAGGAAATAAGACAACTCCAAGAAGTAGCCGATCCTGCCTTCGTAGAGTTCATGGGTGCTTATGGTGGTACCGGAAAAGCAAGATACGGCGTCACCACGGAGAAACGACAAGATCTGCTCACCGTGCCGGAGGAATACTCACTGGCAATAAACATCACTGCCAGCATAACCGATGCGCGTGGATTGCCATCTCTGTTAATAAAGAAGAGTGGCGCACGAAGTTTGGAAAACCAGTTACCAGTACCAGGTAAAGCTTTGAAGGTACAAGATGGCACCCGTTACAATTTCCACCTAGTGACGAGAAACACCTTCGATGAAAGACCAACGTACGAGAATATCTGGGAAGCTTTACTAAACTTGAGAGAGCATGTGCTTGAACTAAACGTTCATAGGCTAGCCATGCCCAAGATTGAATGTAGGCATTTAGATTGGCGAATAATCCGTAACATGGTAGAAGTAATCTTCCGAGACACCGAAGTGCAGGTACTTGTCTGCGGACATTCTCAGGAGGCACAGTCAACGGAGAAGACGGTCGCATGTTACTTCCATGCAACTGGAAAATGTAACAAGGGAACCAGTTGCCGATACAGTCATCTCGTCTCAGTTTCTTAGTTAGTTCCAGGAGGAACTGTCTCTTAAGGAGGGGGCAATGTTACGCGAGTGCCCCAGCGAAATTCCCGTACGAGACGACTATGGACTATTGACCATGTGAGCTCTGTGAAATCGAGAATTATCGAGATTACCTGCCCTGCGTCCCCTCAGCCCTGCGTCTCTTCTCAGGGCACTAGCCGATCACGTTCCAGAGACTTCGAGAGACCGCCCACCTCTTGCCCTTCCTCTCTCTAGAGAAATCTAGCGCATCCACCAGAAAGACTAGAACATTCCAGAAACCTACCTTTATGCCATATAAATATGAGTATCGCCGAACAGAGAAAGAGTTAACAGTGAACAGTCAACAATAATCAGTTAGTTGAGACGTAGTCGCATAGATGGACACTGTAGTGCTTATACTAAAGACAAATCGATCAATAAAGTGTTAATCAGTGACGTTCATATAAATTAGTGTAGTTAGTTAGTTAAGTGTTTAATATAAATTAGTAAATTAAGGACAGTACATATAAATCTGTAAATATAAATTAATTAGTTGTAAATATAAATTAAAATAAACGTTACAATATTCTAATCTTTGGAGAACCTGCTTAATAAACAAAATATAAGATGAGAATATAACTGTTTAATTTGATGAAACGTTCACCGGGTACGAACAATTAACTCACCTTAATGAAGTTCACTTGTCAGTATTTCACTATTTCATATACCTATAGAAAATAATACGTTATTCATGTTGGTAGAATCAGTGTTATCAATATTAATTAAATTAATCTCACCTTCACCTTCTCAAATAATTTCAAATACACAAAATACACTACATATACAAAAATATACCTAACTGTTAACGTACGAATAACGACTACAGCGATTGTGCACTCCTGCACAACCACTCCTTCACCGTTCTCACAGGCGCATGCGGGATGTGGTGACTTGGTATGTGGTGATAACAATATTTCATCAATATTGAATATTGATTTAACATTGAATATTCCTTCCGAATGTATATTAGGTACTATTGATCCAATATAGTTTGTTCATAATATCGAATAAATCTTTTAAATTCAATATCGGTTGAACGTTGTTAAATATTTTTTGCTATTATTGGGAACAATCGATATGGGTAACCAAAAGTGTACATCAGAAGATATTGTTAACTATGTATTGTATTATCGACATCTAATAATGTTGACCGAACAACACACTATTATTATTGAAAACAACCAGTATTCTTAATATTGGATAGTTGTTGGTTGAACAATATGTAGGTATTGATAAAAATATGAATTTTTTCATCAATGTTTCTCCAAAATTGAACATTAATATTGATTCAGAATGTATATAAACATTGATCCAATATATAGTTTGCTCATCATATCGATAAAGTATATTTAATACAATATCGGCAAGATATTGCTAACTATATTGTATTATCGACATCTAATAATGTTGATCCAACCGCACGTTATTATTATCAAGATTAACCTGTATTTTCAATATTTGATAGTTGCTGGTCGAGCAATATAGGTAAATGATAGAATAACAATGTTTTATCAATGTTGCTTCTAAATAGAACATTGAATATTGTTTCCTATTGTATTGTATAAATATTTATCCAATATAGTTTTTTCATCATATCAATTAAATCTTTTATATACAATATGAGCAAAATATTGTTTGTTATATATTGTATAATCAATATCTATCGATGTTAACCCAACCTCACACTATTATTATTAAAAATAAACTGCATTTTTCATATTGGTTTATTGTTTGCCGGACAATATGTATTAATAATCAAATAACAATATTGCATCAATGTTGAATGTATTTTTAAAATTGGATATTGCTCCCAAATATATATAAATATTAATGCAATATAGTTTGCTTATAAGTTCGATTTAATCTTTCAAATACAATATCGGTTGAACATTGTTAACTATATATTGCATTATCGACATATAATCATGTTGGACCAATCATAAATTGTCAATTTCCAATATATCTATATTGAATCAATATAGATCCGACCTTCAGCCAATTTGATGTGCTACTTGGGACTCTGTGGTCTATTGTCCTTATAATTCTATAGGACTGTCAAACTAACGGGGAGAAGAGAGGGGTGGATTTAATAGGCTAAACCGATCAAACTAGTAATACGGATGAATCTGCCGGGTAAACGAACAAGCGTAACTGAGCCACATCCGAGTTCGAATATCCCTTTGGATCTGAATGTAATCCGGAAAAAAGACACAAAATTTATTTATTGATCACTGATTGAAGGGAATACAGTTATAAATCTGCCGGGTAAACGAACAAGCGTAACTGAGCCACATCCGAGTTCGAATATCCCTTTGGATCCAAATGTAATCCGGAAAATGACACAAAATTTATATATTGATCACTGATTGAAGGGAATACAGTTATAAATCTGCCGGGTAAACGAACAAGCGTAACTGAGCCACATCCGAGTTCGAATATCCCTTTGGATCCAAATGTAATCCGGAAAATGACACAAAATTTATATATTGATTACTGAATAAAGGGAATACAGTTATAAATCTGCCAGGTAAACGAACAAGCGTAACTGAGCCACATCCGAGTTCGAATATCCCTTTGGATCTAAATGTAATCCGGAAAATGACACAAAATTTATTTAGTGATTACTGATTTCAGGGAATACAGTTATAAATCTGCCGGGTAAACGAACAAGCGTAACTGAGCCACATCCGAGTTCGTATATCCCTTTGGATTTAAAAATTATTTTTTTTTTTTTTTTTTTTTTAAACGGTACACTACTTTTCAAACAAGAAAATAGATTTATTTCGATCAAGTTCAAATTATTCTACTTATCAACACACAGAGTAGTAAGCATGAAACTCGGAAGGAAAATTGAACTATTTATAGAAAACGTATATAAATGTCCGGTAAAGATAACACATAAAATCGTAAATTCAATAAAAAGACGGCGAATTAATACCTATTTATTGTTTAGCAAAAAAAACCAATTTTCTAGAATGAATTAACTTTTATTCAAAGAAAAAAAAAAAACTAAAACTAGTTTTTATTCAACAGTGATTAAATCAAATTTCGGAAAAATAAGAAAATGAAATTTCTTCACCAGTAAAATCTAATTCCTATAATGGAAGCAAATTTCTTTAAGCAAATTACAATATTTAAGTATAGCCGGTTATGTTCAAACAAGAATCACCAAAGTAAAAGTTTTCACAAAAATACAAAATATCAATCGGTACGGAAATCAAAATCAAATTGTTTCAAAAGTACGGAGTACGGAGGTACGGAAATTGTTGAATATCGGTACTGCGATTATTAAAAATATTTTACCTTCCTGAAGCGGCTTCGGTATGCACAAACTTAACTAAACGAATTGTCTTTTAAACTAAAAACTCCGGGAACCGGATCGGATTTCTAGTGTTCACACGGCAAAACGGAACTATCTCGGTAACTAGTAGAAGTTTAGAGCTGACGGCTGAGAAATACGAGTTGCTTTTTTAAAAAATCCACACTTCTGTCCTTTTATATTCTCATTAGTGAAATTTTATTTCGGAACTACAAAAAAGTTTGTAATATACCAGACGTCTTTTGGAATTAATTAAATTAAATTATATGGTATATATACCAAATGTCCTTTTAAAATGAAAAATTTTAACTTCGGAAATGACTGAATTTTATGATGGAATATGAATTTGCGTACCTCCGGACTAATACAAAAAATACTAAAACTAATATAACGGCGATAAAAAAAAATAATTCGGTAACAAAAGGGAATCGCAAAGTTAGTAACGAGTTATCTAAAGACAAGTCGTAAAATAAAATAGTGAAAGAAACTAAAAAAAACTAAATCGGTGCACAAAAAAAAATAACTCGTTACACACCCCCTTTTCTTCGGTAAAAAAAAATTAGTGAACGAAAGTCCAACTTTCGTTCACTACATTTTTTTTTAGCTCACCATGTGGTTTATTATAAACTATATATAAAAAATGATTAAATGTATGAAAGAAAAAAATATATCTTCGTATCCAGCGGTCTCATCTTCTGGAACGTCGACATCGGAATGAGCAGTCGGGGAGATAAGGTTCTCTTCCTCGGGATGAATGACGTCGATATGATCGGCTGCAGCGTCGTGGCGCTTCTAAGACGGGTGAAGGTCGTTCGGTGTTGATGTTGCACTGGGTGGTTGCATCCTGCATGAGTCGGGGTTGACTGGAACGGGCGACAAGATGGACTTGGACGGCCTTTGTTCGTGTACGGGGATTTTGTCTGTCACATGGGCATTCTCTGGACATCTGGCCCACTTGTCCACAGCGGGAGCAGAAAAGGATGAATGGTCGGCTACAGCTCTCCCGACGGTGACCTGAGGCTCCACACCTCCAACAAGTATCATCCGTCAGGGTGATGAACTTTCGGGAAGTCTCCATATGGCTGGGTGACCTGTCGTGGTCGGTTGGATTGTGTTTGGAATATAATATCCCTTCCATTGTCCGGATCATGGCCGGAATGTTGCCAGATTTCCATATTCTCCGCCTGTCTTCGACGGGGATCGTATCCGGAACATCGGGATGACTGGGGTTTTCCAATTGAAGGTATATTGGATCCGCCACTATCAGTACGTCATTTGGTGATTCGGCATTCATCTAATCAGAAACAGAATTTAACGGTAAACGAGAATTCGGAAAAGAAAACTTAAAAAAAAACATTTTATTCATTGGCAGGTTTTAAATCTTTTACATGTATACGATTACACCGTTTTCCATTTTCGTCTCGCAAATCATATACAACCGGTGATATGACACGTACGACTTCATACGGTCCGGAATACTTAGGAGCCAGTTTCGCGGCCACATGATCCACAGCAGATGATAGCGTATGTTCCTTTTTCATAACTTTATCGCCTATGGTACATTTCCAGTCACGGCGGCGCAGATTATAGTTACGACTTTGGCTGGTAAATGCCCTGGATAGGTTTAGACGGACTAAATCGAAACACTCTTGTAGTTTCTCTACTCGCAAGAGATGCTGTTTCGGATCTTCTTCGGTAGGGTGGTCTACTCCGGTATCTCTTTCCGGACTTCCCTCATTATTCTTTTCAGCCTCTCTTCGGAAGGATTTCGGTGTCTCTGGTTCTCTACCAAAATTTAGAAAGGCTGGCGTGAATCCAGTCGAGTCGTGTCTTGAATTATTCATTGCAAACTTCAAGTCAGGCAATCTTACATCCCAGTCTCGGTGATCCGCTTCGCAGTATTGCGCAATCATTGTCTTCAGGGTGCGGTTGGCTCGTTCTACTGGATTTGCTTGCGGTGTATACGGTGGCGTGAAACGGTGTCGGATTCCTAGTCCACTCAGCATGTCCTTGAAAAGTTTACTGTCATACTGAGTTCCATTGTCGGTCAGCACGGTACGGGGACAACCAAATATTGTCAAAACTTCTTCGTAGAATGCGGTACTTATGCTACTTGCAGTAGCATTCCTTAACGGTTTACATTGTACCCATTTAGTGAATCGGTCTTGAAACATAATTATATAACAGTGCCCTTTTTTACTTCTTGGTAACGGTCCAATTATATCGGAACTAACGGTTTGCCATGGTTGTCGGTTTGCTGATGGCTGCATCTTGCCTGGGAGCTTCAGTTGCGACGGTTTGTACTTTTGACATTGCAGACATTTCCTCACGTATTTGGTGATGTCCCCAAACATTCCTGGCCAATAGTACAGTTTCGCAATCCGGGTGATGGTTTTTGCGATCCCTAGGTGTCCGGCGTTTGCAGCATCATGATTTTCTTGCAGGATTCGGGTTCGGTCGGGCTTGGCTATGCACAGTTTCCAAGGATCGGACATTTCTGGCTCTCGGAAATCATTTATGTCCCAGAAATGACGGTATAGACGGTCTTCTTTGATGCAGTAGTCCGGAAACTTCTCTGGGTCCTTCAGGACCTCTTCCTTCCTGTTCCGGTACCACGAACATTCGGCAGTTACGTCGGTCAAACAGAGTGCAGACGGCGGATCGGTCTCGGCGGTCAATGGTAGCGGGTTTCTTGACAAAGCATCAGCCACACGATTTAGAGCACCTTTACGGTACTGTATCTCGAAATCATACTGTTGTAGAAAAATACTCCACCTAGCTAAACGTCCAGACGGACTAGTTATGGAATGTAACCACCTAAGAGATTGATGATCGGTAGCAACCGTGAAATGGTAGCCCTCTAAATAAGGACGCATCTTTTCAATCCCCCAAACAATGGCAAGACATTCTTTCTCGGTGACGGAGTAGTTTTTCTCGGTAGGACTCAGAGTGCGACTAGCATACGCTACCACGTGCTCGTGGCCATCTTTTTGCTGGGTAAGGGCTATTCCCAAACCATATTCTGAGGCATCGGTCTGCAGGGTGAACGGTACGGTAAAATCAGGGCAACTTAAGACGGGTGATTCAGACAGACAGGTTTTAATCAAAGCAAAAGCGGATTCTTGTTCTTCAGCCCACTGCCATCGCTGAGACTTACGGAGCAATTTTGTCAACGGAGCCACCTTTTGAGAAAACGATGGCACAAACCTTCGATACCAAGATGCAACTCCTAAAAACCTTCTTAATTCCCGGATATTCCTCGGTGCTGCAAATTTGACTATACTTTCGACCTTTTCCGGATCGGTTCGGATTCCATCTCCAGTGACTACATGGCCTAAGTATTTCATGGACGGTAAACAGAAATGACATTTTTCCGGATTGAGTTTTAGCTGAGCTCCTCGTAATCGGCGGAACACTTCGGACAGGTTTTCTAGATGCTGATCGAATGTTTCTCCTAGAACGATGATATCATCCAGATACGCAAAAGCGTAAGGATCTAGATCTGGACCTATTAATCTATCAACCAGTCTCTGGAAAGTAGCAGGTGCGGAGTGTAAACCAAATGGAAGAACCGTAAATTGAAACAATCCACGTCCTGGTGCGGTGAAGGCAGTAATGGGTTTACTCTCTGGTGTTAACGGAACTTGCCAATATCCACTTTTCAGATCCAAACTGGAGATGTACTTGGCCTTACGCAATTTATCTAAAATAGCATTAATAAACGGAAGAGGATAAGCATCTTTCATTGTTACCTCGTTAACTTTCCGGAAGTCTATACAGAAGCGGTTTTTCCCATCTTTCTTCTTCACAATGACAATTGGAGAACTCCACGGACTTGTAGAGGGTTCGATCACTCCCTCTGCCAACATGGCATCTATCTCAGCATTGCAAATTTCTTGCATTTTCGGGTTCATTGGCCGGTATCTCTGTTTGATCGGACGTGGTTGCAGCAAACGGATCTCATGCTCAACCAGTGTAGTCGGACCTTGTAAAGATTCAAATTTCGGTAGCTCTCGGTCCAGGAAAGTATTCAGTTTGTCTGTCTGGTCTTTTGATAAATTTCTTTCCGTAAGTGGAACTATGGTTTCCAACGGACATCCTATATAACCATAATTGTGGTTATCTCCTAAATCTCCCGGAGATAACGCGGATATGTCAAATTTATTGTCGTCTCTTCTCTCTCTCCATTCTACGAGAGATGACGAAAAGACTACGGGCTCGGATTGCTCCTTGTCAACCCCTAGCACCAGGGATGACGCAGAGACTTCAAGAACGGACTGCTCTTTGTCAACCCCTAACTCCAGGGAAGACGTAGAGACTTCAGAAACGAATTTTTCGTCATCAACCCCTAACAACGCCGGGGAAGACTCGGAAATTTGAACGACAGATTGCTCCTTGTCAACCCCTAACTCCAGGGAAGACGCCGAGACTTCAAGAACGGTCTGCTCTTTGTCAACTCCTAACACCAGAGATGACGCAGAGACTTTGACAACAGATTGCTCCTTGTCAACCCCTAACTCCAGGGAAGACTCGGAGACTTCGGAAACAGATTTTTCTTCGTCTACCCCTAACAACACCGGGGAAGACTCGGAAACTTCGACAACAGATTGCTCCTTGCCAACCCCTAACTCCAGGGAAGACTCAGAGACTTTGGAAACAGATTTTTCAGAATAACGGTTTTCTGTGATGATTGGCACATCGACTTCTTTCATTGGTTGATTTACCAACCCTAAAACTCCAACAGGACTTGCTAATAACGGTCGCCTTACTATTTTATTATTAATGTAAATAGTGCCAGTTCCTAACTCCAAACGGAAATTATATTTTTGTAGAACATCGTGTCCTAAAACAATATCGGTTATCAATCCGGGAAAATGCTCTAGCGAACCCTCCATATTGACGTCATCGATTTTCCAACTGAGCTCATAAGTATCGGTGATGGAGACTACATTTCCATTAGCTAAACGGGCCTTCGTACCTAGACGGGTGGCAGTTTGCTTTCTTTGGGAAAATGTTTTAGCTACTTGATCACCAATATATGATTTAGCTGCTCCGGTATCTAACAACGCTTGAAATTTGTGTTTACCTATTTCGACGTCTATGTGCGGTCGGGGGTCGTTCATTTCTGCCGGCGGCGTTTCGGTATGAGAGACAAAGATCTGCGGAAGCTGTGTCGGTCTCTCCTCGGTACAGCTTCGGATTAGTTTTCCTGCCTCCTGCAGGAACAATCACGGGAAAGTACTCCTTCCCTATTGCAACGGGAACAGAATATCTTCGGTGGGTTTTGGCAGTTGTTTCGGTAATGCCCAGCTTCTCCGCAGCGGAAACAAATCGGTTCACGAGAAGCTGATCCAGACAGCTGTTGTGTCGTATTCGGAGGCGGACGGCGAGGAGTATCGGACGGTGACGGTTGATTGAAGCTTGCGACGGGTACTCTGGACGGACCAGGAGAAGAGTTGTGGGACGGGTATCTTGATGCTATTGGCTGCGGACGGGGATTTGGTCCACGGTTCGGTCCACTGTGGCTGGGTACAGATTGGAGTTCCTTCCTGAGGAGCTCATATTCCCTTACCACCTGACAAAATGAAGAAAAATCATGAAAGTCCCCTTTTCGGACCTGCAGACGGTATTCCGGCAACAGGTTGCGGTACAGCCATGCTAACTGTTGTTCGGAAGTTAGCTTTCCATGTCGTCGCATTAGAGTTTGTAGCTCGGTTATATAAGTAGCGGTAGACTCATTTCTTCGCTGTAGACGACGGCTTATCTCAACTTTTAAGTCGTCTTCGTAATTTACGGGATAGAAGAAAATTCGGAAATCGGTTTCAAATTCTTTCCAGTTGGTGTATCTGCTCCGGTTGTTACGGTACCAATATGCTGGTTCACCGGACAGTAATTCAGGTAGCACCGGTAGCAAATTATCTTTCGGAATACACTTTGCCGTACAGATTTCCTCTATTCTTTCCATGAAATCGGCAGGATCCCCTCGGTTTCCAAAAGACACTTTCCATTCGTGTACATTCAGTGGCGGGTTTGCCATGACGGCTGGAACGGGTTCGGTATCGGTATCAAGATCTTCGGAGTTTCTTCCTTCCTTCCAACTCCTTTCAAGCTCCTTCTGCTTTCTTGCTGGTTTGTTTGAAACGCAACAACAACGACAACAACTAACATAATCCAGCACCGGCAAAACTGTTCTTCTTAAAAGAAAACTAACAGGTCCCAGTCCCTGTTTAATCAACCATACGGCAACAAAAACAATATTAAACAGTCCAGCAACAATACGGTAAACCATGAGAAAAAATCAAAAACGGTACATAACGGCTCCAACTATACTCAATAATCAGCTCACTCTGCAACTTGCTTGAAACGGAATGTAACAAAATCTCTGTCTAACACAACAAACAATACCAAAAAAAACAAAACCGGAATAACGGTCCCTGTTCAACTCAACAATCAGCTCTTTGCACTAATACGGTAAGCAAAAACGAACAAAAAAAACGGTTTCTAAATAAAACCAACAAATCAGCTCAAATACGATCTACGGAAACAAGAAAAAAAACAACGGTTCCTAATTAAGCAACAAATGGGTCCCTGCTCTATACGTATTCGAAAAAAAAATCAACGGTTCCTAATTAAGCAACAAATGGGTCCCTGCTCGGGCGCCAAATTTGTAACGCGTTTTCCTGTACACGTGGTCTTCTACCACTCGAACACGTCACTATGGACACCCTTAGCTGAAAATCTTATAACGGAATGCTCGGGCGCCAGATTTTTAACGTGGTTTGCTCCACGGCCCCTTGACCCTTACCGTCAAGAGTTCCAGATAGCCTCAGATGGAGGTTACGGATAATTCCAGGGGTCTTGTTGAACTTATTTTGATCAACTATTCTCAAATTTACAATCAAATATAGGTTTATTCTCAACTAATGAGTTAATAACGGAGTGAATAAGAATTTTTCTTTGTTATACGAATAATACTCTGTGGTCTATTGTCCTTATAATTCTATAGGACTGTCAAACTAACGGGGAGAAGAGAGGGGTGGATTTAATAGGCTAAACCGATCAAACTAGTAATACGGATGAATCTGCCGGGTAAACGAACAAGCGTAACTGAGCCACATCCGAGTTCGAATATCCCTTTGGATCTGAATGTAATCCGGAAAAAAGACACAAAATTTATTTATTGATCACTGATTGAAGGGAATACAGTTATAAATCTGCCGGGTAAACGAACAAGCGTAACTGAGCCACATCCGAGTTCGAATATCCCTTTGGATCCAAATGTAATCCGGAAAATGACACAAAATTTATATATTGATCACTGATTGAAGGGAATACAGTTATAAATCTGCCGGGTAAACGAACAAGCGTAACTGAGCCACATCCGAGTTCGAATATCCCTTTGGATCCAAATGTAATCCGGAAAATGACACAAAATTTATATATTGATTACTGAATAAAGGGAATACAGTTATAAATCTGCCAGGTAAACGAACAAGCGTAACTGAGCCACATCCGAGTTCGAATATCCCTTTGGATCTAAATGTAATCCGGAAAATGACACAAAATTTATTTAGTGATTACTGATTTCAGGGAATACAGTTATAAATCTGCCGGGTAAACGAACAAGCGTAACTGAGCCACATCCGAGTTCGTATATCCCTTTGGATTTAAAATTTTTTTTTTTTTTTTTTTTTTTTTTTAAACGGTACACTACTTTTCAAACAAGAAAATAGATTTATTTCGATCAAGTTCAAATTATTCTACTTATCAACACACAGAGTAGTAAGCATGAAACTCGGAAGGAAAATTGAACTATTTATAGAAAACGTATATAAATGTCCGGTAAAGATAACACATAAAATCGTAAATTCAATAAAAAGACGGCGAATTAATACCTATTTATTGTTTAGCAAAAAAAACCAATTTTCTAGAATGAATTAACTTTTATTCAAAGAAAAAAAAAAAACTAAAACTAGTTTTTATTCAACAGTGATTAAATCAAATTTCGGAAAAATAAGAAAATGAAATTTCTTCACCAGTAAAATCTAATTCCTATAATGGAAGCAAATTTCTTTGAGCAAATTACAATATTTAAGTATAGCCGGTTATGTTCAAACAAGAATCACCAAAGTAAAAGTTTTCACAAAAATACAAAATATCAATCGGTACGGAAATCAAAATCAAATTGTTTCAAAAGTACGGAGTACGGAGGTACGGAAATTGTTGAATATCGGTACTGCGATTATTAAAAATATTTTACCTTCCTGAAGCGGCTTCGGTATGCACAAACTTAACTAAACGAATTGTCTTTTAAACTAAAAACTCCGGGAACCGGATCGGATTTCTAGTGTTCACACGGCAAAACGGAACTATCTCGGTAACTAGTAGAAGTTTAGAGCTGACGGCTGAGAAATACGAGTTGCTTTTTTAAAAAATCCACACTTCTGTCCTTTTATATTCTCATTAGTGAAATTTTATTTCGGAACTACAAAAAAGTTTGTAATATACCAGACGTCTTTTGGAATTAATTAAATTAAATTATATGGTATATATACCAAATGTCCTTTTAAAATGAAAAATTTTAACTTCGGAAATGACTGAATTTTATGATGGAATATGAATTTGCGTACCTCCGGACTAATACAAAAAATACTAAAACTAATATAACGGCGATAAAAAAAAATAATTCGGTAACAAAAGGGAATCGGAAAGTTAGTAACGAGTTATCTAAAGACAAGTCGTAAAATAAAATAGTGAAAGAAACTAAAAAAAACTAAATCGGTGCACAAAAAAAAATAACTCGTTACAATTTTATTTGTTACATTTCACTGTTCAGTTGTCATATTTTGTGAACAATGGACGTTGTTGTCCAGTTTTTGTTTCCAAAAACTATCATGCTTATTTGTGTGTCTGTTGAGTATTCGTAGTTGGTTTTTATTGTTTACAGTGGGACATTTATTTGGAGAGACAATGTCGAGAATAAGTATTGTGGAAGAATGTAATGTGAGGTGCACCTGGAAAGCTTTATCTTTATTATAAAACATGTTCCGTTAAATAGAAAGTGACAAAAATAGTTATTCTTACACACAGCTTTGAACTTCTCAAAATTGTTGTTGAATTCCTAACATGTATTTTCCTCCATGTTTGTCATTGGAATATGTAAGAATACGTTTCATTCATTGTATACTACATATAAACTTGATGATTATTGCTTTATTTTTCCAAATTCCGGCATGATATGGTCCACTTTTTGACATTTCATTTAATTTTACTCGACTTTTTATTGCTATTATTGTAATTATCAATCTAATATTGTGTAACTTTGAATGAAATATCGGAAAATGGATCGTGAATGTCATTTTGGAATAAAAGTACAGTTACAGTTATTTTGAATATGCCATCTATAAGTATTTTTTTTATCTATGGGTAGCGAATATGGAACAAAATTTTATTACAAGGATACAAAAAAATAAAACGGCAATTTGTCATGGATTTCATAAATACGCTGAGGCTCACAACTGATTTAAAAATGAAATCTTATTTAAATAAGCTGTTGTTTTGAATGGAGTGATGAATTGAGGTTGAGTTCAATATAGCCGTTTGTTACGGTGCAAAAGACGTCTAATATTTTTGTTGCCAGCCATAATTCTTGGTGTGTGCTGTTTTTAGTTAGACTGGCGGTGATAGGAACAGGGTGAGAGGCAGTCAAAGGAGAAATCTGAAGATTGGCCGAATAGTTGAAGTGCTTCCAATATCAATACATACGAAAACGATAATGTCTCCCTTGATGGAATATGCTTAGAATATTCGATGTAGATTGAAAATGTTCTTATGAAGAGATTGAAAGCAATCCTTTCATCACCCAGCTTCCAAAGGGCGTTTATATGTCTCTCGCCTTAGCAGTGGCGCGCCCATCAAGCTTCTAATAGTCTGCAAACAATCCTCTGGTATGTGTGCTGTCGCTCGGTAGGTTAAACCATTGTTATAGTTAACCATTGGTTAACTTCGATATGTTGTTGTTACACGAGAATTTAGTTCTCAACTGGTTAACCTTCGAAAAGTTCACCATCAGATCTCAGAGAGTTAACCTATGGTCAAACACGGAACGATACAATTTTACTTGTTCTATTAGTTCATCTGTTTTAATTTCACAATACAGATTTGCCATTGACGTTTTATAATTGTTTTCGATTTTCATTGATAAGTGAAAAAATAAATGTACCTATATGAAGATATATTTATCCCGTTGAACAGAAGTGCGAATTATCTTGAAAACATGGGGAATTTGAAGAAGCGAGAGCTAATTCACAGGAACTCACAGATGATGAAGACTTTCGAGAGCTGCTCGAATTAGAAATGATTCCTAGAGCCTCTAGAAGCTCGCCCACTATATAGAGGAGATTAAAACCTATAAGCTGAACTGAAATGGCTTCATTATAAAATGTCAAGCAAAATTATTTCACACTCATATAACCGAAAACCCTTTTTATACCGAAGGTGTAAAGGAAGGTATCTATATCTAAATATTTTGTTCATAAATGAAATTAGTCCATTTCTTTTAATTTTTTGCAATCTTTTTTGCTTCTTTCCATTCCATATTTCTTATTTCCAGTATTTATGCAGCTTCTTGGTGCTCATTTTTTTCCTCTCCCTTCCCCCTTCCTTTTTGTATTTACTCGGACTTCCTACACATCCCTGACTGGTCTGTTGCTCATTTCTAATGAGTGTCCAAGCCACTTAAGCTTTTTTCATGTTATAATCCGAGTATTGATTCTACTTCCAGTTCCTTTCTCACATCCTTGTTTCTTATCCGATCTTTTCGTGTTATACCCTTCACTTTCCGAGAATATCCCGTTTCCATTGGTTGGATTCGACTTTTAGATTTCTGTGACAGTATCCAGCTCTCACTTCCATTGATGTTGGGATTTGCCGATAAACTGTTTTATATACTGTAATTTTGGATTTTGCACTAATTCTCTTTTTTCCTATAAATGATCTTGATAATGAATGATACAGTTTTGATGCATTGATGATCCTTCCATTTAATTTAATATCTTCATTTCCGTTTCAATTTATCTTTATTTCAATGTATGAATACACCTATAAGAGTGAATCACTAAATGTGACATATCGGAAACGAAAAGCTGAAATGTCAACTGAAATCCATTGGTTACATAACCCCTGGAGCGCTATTCTGTACGCGGCATCGACAGTCGTCGGTATCGGTATGTTAACAACAGCTATCGGTTGCACGACCGACGGTACTAGTATAACGCTATTCTGTAGCGCTATACTGTAACACGTTTCCGAGAGAAATCGGTATCGGTAAGACTAAGTTATCGACAGCCGTCGGTAAGTCGCATGTGCGGCATTCTGTATACCTTTTCACCGACCGATATCGCGAATTCGAGTCGATGAGGATCGGTATGTCTACCGTGATCTCATGAACACCACGGTAACCGTTATCGATTTTCGTTGGAAAGAAAATTTTTACTATTTGTTGATGTTTGGTTGAAATTGCGGATTATTTAGGTGAATTTTCAATATTTGAAGAGTAACTATATTGTGTATAGTGCCTAATCTAGTATTTTGAGGTAAACATTGGTGTATTTATCTCTTAAACCATCACATTAAAAAGGCATTCTTATATACTAGAAAAAGATAAATGTGACAAAATAGTTATATTAGAACCTTCCCAACTTCTCACCTTTCTCAGATTTATGCCCGTATTCCTAAACGCCCAATAAGAGTTATTGGTTCCATAAAACCGCTATTGGTTCAATAAAATCGTTTTCCGCATTCAGAAAGGACCCGGTAAACTTATTGGTTCAATAGCGCTATTGGTTCCATAAATACGGCCGAATCGTGTGTTTTCGTATTCCCAAACGTTCAATAGTCGTTATTGGTTCCATAAATCGACCCATAAGTTATAGATCGAATAATGTCACAATAGTGACGTTATATGACAATTAGCGGTAATGTTGGAGTGAATGAAATTACAATTTTGATTATTTTTACGGTACTGTGCTGGAATCAATCGAATAAATTAATTATCAAAGTGCGAGAAACAATATATTTCATATGACCATGGTGCTTTGCTACCCGCTTATTAGAGGATTCTTCATCTTCTCAAGATGAGATTAAACATAAGGGAAAAAAGTACAAGCGACCAGATCATTTCACCCAATTAAATGAAGCCGATTTCAAAAGGCGCTTTCGAATTTAGAAGCAGTTTGCTAGACGGATAGTTGATATAAGTATATAATGTATAAATTATTAGAAATATTTTGCCAACTCAGTAACGGAGACGATTTATTTATTTATTTAATAATGTATATATAATGCTTGAAGTTGCCCCGCATTTCTATCTCCCGTCTTCTGCAATGAGTTATACGTGTTTACCACGGTGTCCCACGCGGCTTTTTCAGCTTTCACCGAAGTACCGTTGTTTTTTTATTTTCTATGACACTTTTGTGTCACTTCCGAATGGAAATGACAAAATAAATTATTAGTTTGAGGTTACTGTATATCGTTCAAGGCGCAAGCGCAATGGTTGAATTCCATTGTTACACATCAAAGATACTGAAATTTCCCTAAATTTCATGAAGTCCATAGATATTGATTCTATAAATCGATCAATAGTTATCGACTCCATAAATGAGCGATGGGAATACCATTAACAGATATGGAACCAATAAATTTTATAGAACCAATAGTTACAGACCGACTTATGGATGCTTTAGGAATACGGGCATTTAGGCTATTGTAAGATAATAATAGTTATTTTTATTAATTCTTAACAGAATGGCTGCTCATCTTGGTTATCTATGGACTTGAGTTAAAAGAAGAGCATGGAGAAAGGAAGACAATCCTTTTGACTTAAATGACGATTTTTAAATTCTTATGCCCGTATTCCTGAAGCATCCATAAGTCGGTCTATAACTATTGGTTCGATAAAATTTATTGGTTCCATAACTTTTAATGGTATTCCCATCGCTCATTTATGGAGTCGATAACTATTGGTCGATTTATAGAATCAATATCTATGGAGTTCATAAAATCTAGGGAAATTTCAATATCTTTGGTGTGTAACAATAGAATTCAACCATTGCGCTTGCGCTTTAAACGATATACAGTAACCTCAAACTAATAATTCATTTTGTCATTTCCATTCGAAAGTGACACGAGGGTGTCATAGAAAATTAAAACCAACGGTACTTCGGTGAAAGGTGAAAAAGCCGCGTGGGACACCGTGGTAAACACGTATAACTCATTGCAGAAGACGGGAGTTGGGAATGCGGGGCAACTCCAAGCATTATATATACATTATTAAATAAATCGTCTCCGTTACTGAGTTGGCAAATATTTCTAATAACTTATACATTATTATATATATAAACTATCCGTCTAGCAGACTGCTTTGAAATTCGAAAGTGCCTTTTGAAATCGGCTTCATTTAATTGGGTGAAATGATCTGGCCGCTTGTACTTTCTTGCCTTATTTTCATTCTCATCTTGAGAAGATGACATGATGTTTCTCACACTTTGATAATTAATTTATTCGATTGATTTCAGCACAGTACCGTGAAAAAATCATCAAAATTGTAGCTTCATTTAACTCCAACATTACCGCTAATTGTCATATAGCGTCACTATTGTGACATTATTCGATCTATAACTTATGGGTCGATTTATGGAACCAATAACGCCTATTGAACGTTTAGGAATACGAAACCACACGATTCGGCCGTATTTATGGAACCAATAGCGCTATTGAACCAATAAGTTTATCGAGTTCTTTCTGAATACGGAAAACGATTTTATTGAACCAATAGCGGTTTTATGGAACCAATAACTCTTATTGGGCGTTTAGGAATACGGGCATTAATGTTAATAAACATGAATTGTGTCGTTCATGCTAACAGATAAAATATAAATGTCACTGTCACTATTAAAAATATAACCTCTTATCTTGTTTGTTTACAAATTTGAGTTTCCCTCATCGCTCATTGGCTAAATGTACCGAATCGAGTGACGTTACTTTTATGCCGATAATTTTTGGTTGCAATTCCGAGTGTTGGATACCGTGGCATACAGAATAGCGTTATATTAGTACCGTCGGCCGCGCAACCGATGGCTACCGATACCGACGACTGTCAATTCCGGTATAAAAGTAACGTCACTCCATTCGGTACATTTGGCCAATGAGCAATGAGGGAAATTCAAATTTGTAAACAAACAAAAATGAACGTTGAAGATAAGAGGTTATATTTTTGATAGTGACAGTGACATATATTTTATCTGTTAGCATGAACGATACAATTCATGTTTATTAACATTAATAACTTAAAAATCGTCATTTAAGCAAAAGGATTGTCTTCCTTTCTCCATGCTCTTCTTTTAACTCAAGTCCATAGATAACCAAGATGAGCAGCCATTCTGTTAAGAATGAATAAAAATAACTATTATTATCTTACAATAGCCTAATTCTGAGAAAGGTGAAAAGTTGGGAAGGTTGTAATATAACTATTTTGTCACATTTATCTTTTTCTAGTATATGAAAATGCCTTCGACAACGCTTACCGAGGTGTTCATGAGATCACGGTAGACATACCGATCCTTATCGACTCAAATTAGCGATATCGGTCGGTGAAAAGGTACACAGAATGCCGCACTTGCGACTTACCGACGGCTGTCGATAACTGAGTCTTACCGATACCGATTTCTCTCGGAAACGTGTTACAGAATAGCGCTCCTGATCGACAAATTGTGTTGCAACGAAAAAAGGCTCAACCAGTGCATAGTTCAACCATTGATTCGGTGACCAGTGGGTTAATCTGTTACAACACACCATCAATGTGGAACAAGCTCATGCTCAACATCATAAACTAAGCACATCAAATAACCATTCTGTGGAATGGAAGAGGAATCTTCACTCGCGGAATTTAAATAGAATCGTGGAAAATTAATTCTTAAAAAATGAATAGACATACAAAATTTTATTTTGCTTGGAAAAACTATTCATTTATTCACAGAAACAATTTCCAAATTACCCTGGAAGCGCTAAGACATAAATGATAATAACTGGGGTTCTTATCAATAGTAATACCCCTAGGGTCTTGATAATACCGAGATAATTTTGTCATAGAGAATCCTGAAAGCGTGTTGCTTGATAATAGCCCAAGGCCGCAGGCCGAGGGCTATTATCTTTGAGCAACTCGCTTGAAGGATTCTCTATGACAAAATTTTGAGTATTTATCAAGGCCCGAGGAGTATTCGATAAGATAATTTTTTACTTTGTAGATATCAAAAAATTGATTGTCAATCTGACGTTTAATAATTTTAAATACACAATTTATTAGTTTTAATCAGTTTGACGTTTAACCAAACTGAAAACACGACATGTAGGGTATTATCGCTGTAATCCAGAGGTGATTGGATGAAATTTGACACATGACTTAAAATTAAGTAATTTGATTGGTTACTATATTTAGTGAAAAATTATCAAAGGTAATACCACGAGTGCTTCAAATTTTATCGATAATTTTTTCTTTTCCACGAAAACTTGTTTATTTGGCAAAAATATGAAAACAAACCGATTTGATAAAATCACGACTCCGTTAGGAGGAGTGATTTTATCTAAATTCGGTTTGTTTGAATGTTTTTGCCTCAAATAAACAAGTTTGAGTGATGAAAATAAAAAATTATGTGATAAAATTTGAAGAGCGAGTTGTATTTGGGAAGATTATTTTTTTCAACAATTTAAAAGGATTTTTGAAAGCGCTTTTAGTTGTCAATAATGACAAATTCAAAGTAAAATTTTGACGTTTCGATGTAAACAAGGTTTTATCGATGAGGAAGCATAATTATCAGTATAATACCGAATGATTGGCTAGAATAATGTATTGCTATTGGTTAAAACCACCAAAATGTCAGATTTTGACAAGTGAAAAAAATAATCAGTGTAATTAATTTCTGATTGGCTCTGTTTTCGAGCACGTAACTGAAAATACAGTTTAAATAGGTTTGAATGTCTGAAAATTATCAACCAGGGAAGGCCTGGTACTTTTGATGGGGGTCCTGATGGGTCATTGTCGCCTGAATGGACAGTTTAGAAAGCTGGTAATAGCTGGGAAAGTAGAATGAAATTCTTGGAGAATGGAAGCTTCACATACTGTGTAATAGGTAACAAGGAACTACAAGTCTCCTGAAGAGCTGAGTGGAAGAAGGGGTATACAATATAGCTTTTGAGTCTTAGTGGATGTCAACCCAATATACATACACGTGACATTTGGAAGAGTTATGGGTTCCAATGTTGAATAAAGAATATTTTTGGTGTTCACTTTTCCTCTAAATTAATTTTTCCATGAAATATTGCCCACTTATATGAGTGAAACTGATATATTTCACTTTTATTTTCAAGAAATTAATTTTAAACGAACTTCAAAAAATGAAACAGGTATTCACGATATGATTCATCAAGAAACAAGAAATGAAATTCGTGTTGGGAAAAGATAATACAAAATGTTTTATGTATTATATATTATTTAGTATTTTTCAGGTTTTACGGGTGACTATATATTAGAATGCGAGAAAGAAAAATAATGTGAGGTGCACATGCAATGTTGAAGGTAGAATGTGCAATATCCTTACGACGTTATTTTATTATGATATATTTGTAATCGAGGAAGTAAATTACAGAGGCGTAGACACAATACAAATGGAAAAACTTTCCAGGTGTGTATTGAAGCAAAAATTGTTGTAGGAAAACACATTTAAAATAGGTACCACTTTGTAACATAGAAAGGGAAGATATGATATCACGTATATTGAAACTATATTCAACCATATGGCAATTTTCTGGGTATTTCTTTTCCCATTTGAGATGAGTCTAAGTGTGAGATGACATGCGGAACCAATTCATATTTTGGGACTACTAATTTTTTACTCTTCAAGGAAATACATAGAGGAGACATTGTTTCGTAGAGTCGAAGTGTCATTGAAGTATTCAGTTCTAGAATGGTTCGAAAGTTACTGAAAAATTGACAAAAACATTAGCAGCCCACTGTAATGAAATAAAATGTCACATTGAATAACGGAAATAGATACTGAAACATCCTTCTGGAAACCAAGATTCTATCATGATGTAGGCTCCACCTCTGGCATATTCTCTTCTCTTCTAAAACCCAGTGAGTGATCCGTCCATCTTATTAATATTTGAATGGAACCATTTTTTGATTTTTCTGGTCGGTACTATATTACACATAATATTATCCAGATCAGTTGAATCTTCTTTCTATTCATTTATCAGTCAATTATCTCAATACTAGAACAAATTTAATCGATATATTTGTAGTTATTTTGGATGTATACTTCGAGTTGTCTTTCAGGCGTTATTTTATCTCAATTTCATACATTGGGTTTCTCGAATTGATGTTTTTGCAGTGTGCTCCTAAAACTGGAGAGGACAGAGGAATATTGTCTTATTTTCTTGTTGAGTAAGCTATGATCTAACCGCATCGTCAGTATGTTGCATAGTTTGCGAGATTGTTTGATTTCCCAAAAATGTACGCAAACTACCTACTATCTTTTTGAACATTGATATAATTATAATTATTTCCAACTGTACCAAATGATGCCAAGTTTGAATATTCCGATTCCTCTAAAAATTTTTATCATCCTATACAATTGGGTTCTTGGAAAAAAGCCCTTTTCAGAAAGTTATATCTGCGACAATGCGAGTGGGTCGTTTACACGAACTTTTATAGAAAAACTACCTAAATAGCAAGTGCTTAGCGTTATTTGTTATTTTACACTATAAAAATGCAAATTCTACCTCTACATTAAAAGTTTTGTTTTGGGGTTAAAAATAAAACAGTCAACGGATATAGAAACAGTATTGTTGTTTGATGGATTCTACAGGTGAACTAAGATTTGGTATCACGTTAATTTTGAATATTAAATAAACTTCCTACGTCCACACTCGAAATGCTACAAGGATGATTTGATGATAACCAGAGTTATAATGAGTATTATCATGGAACTGAGAATTGGCATTTGATAAATAACTCATAGTATAGGAGTAGAAAAAATATATTAATTATGGGTTATTTACTATAAGAAGACGGTAACGTCATTTTTATCAACTTTTCCGTTCTGCAAAATTAATGTAAATCCATCGACAGCCAATACAATGTTTAATTTGAATTCACTTGCTTCGACAGCTATGGGAATTTGCACTATACAAAAGTTGATAGTCCACATGATTGTACAAAACTCAGTTTAGTCGAGATATTTTTCTATTGCAAATCTCCAGCACTCCCAGAGTTTTGATGTTGCAGCTGAGCAATTATTTAAAGTTCGATTTCTTGTATATACTTGTTTAAGTATATGCCTAACATTCAAAGTATTATCGTAGTTACGGCAGACAGGGATACCCAATACATTCTTGCGAGTCTCAGTGGAGGATATTATGAATCCACTAACTACAAACCTTAACTAAAGGCCGACAGGAAGGTTTCCTGTAGACACCAGAATCTGGTTACCGCATTCAAGTTTAGTGAGGTTGATTCGCAATCTTGTAATCATTGTAGCTTCTCTTCTGGTTAGGAATCCAGGGATAATTCCAAAATGTGATGGGAGCCAGTGTGAACACTACCCTGGGGGTAATCGATAGGAACAGTACCTAGTTAGTTCGAAATACAATCATTTTCTGGACCTGCATAGATTATTGTTATGCCCGTACATTCATTCCAATGAGCTTTCTTCAGAATTTCTTCGGCATTTTCTGTACAGTGTCGTTCGTATTGAGCCATGTTCCAGATAGACAATTGGCCAATGCTGTTTTCCATTATGGTACTGTTTGGATTCCATTGTAATTTGCCATTCGTTAATCTAATGTGCAAAGCCCATTTTAACTTATATTATTCACAGGTTCAAATTGCTACTGAAATATTCTGTTAATTTTTTCCAACCTTGATATATTTTTCTTCCTATCAAACCCAATACTATGTCTTGTATTCCACATTATCGTTGAAAAGGCTGTAAAAAATATACTTGCTCCTAGAAACTTCAATTTTCTAATAATTCTGTAATCAGCCCAACCAAGTAGGACATTTAGAAGCAGCTACTCTCCATAATTTGGTTACAGGTCTCAGGAGGAGCTCGAATCATGGAGAAGTATTTCCTGCATTGCTACCAGACATCAAATGTGATTTTGACGTTATACAGCTTGTATCAAAATTTAGACCACACCTTCATCTTCAAACATTTACAGAAAACATTCAATATCTGGATAACCGTGAGGTTTAGGTATAGGAAAGTATACATGAACTTGCCTAATTTTTTCCCCTAAATGCATTAAAATAGAAAAAACAGGGTGGTTCTATTTAAAAAAAATTGAAAAATTTTATATTTATGAAGTTAAACTTTGAATACTTTTTATACACACCCTGTATAAAATGAAAAGATTTTCAACATAGATTCGAATACGTTTGACCTTGCTTAAGGCAACCGAAGAGAATCCATTTTCATATCTTCAAGGGTCCCCTCGTTAAAAAATAATTTATAAAGGTCTTCAACGGTCAAATTTTCTACAAAAAAATCAATAACTCAAAAAGTGTGAATTTTTCGAAAAAAGTTTTCAGACAAAAGTATACTAAGACATTACGTGGATTTCAAAAATGTATTAATATACAGGGTGTTCTATTTAAAATAACAAAGTTATAGTCGACTTCCGTTAGAACCGGAAGTCGGCCATCTTTGAAAATATTTCAGTTGAAAAGATCGTATCCGAAAACCCAAACGTAAAAATTTTCATGGTTTTACTATAAGTGTTTTCCATATACAGATAGTTTTCACTCGTCGTGGGACACCCTGTGTAGATGTCATTAATAAGCACATGTTTTGGAAAAAGGGGAATGAACGGCGCCTCATGCACGTGGATTTATTCTTAAGCTTGCGAGAATAGCAGCACATATGCGTGATGGTACTCATAACGTCAGGACGACTAAATAATGTCTGCTTGGTGAAATATTTTTATGAAATCTTATTGTGAGTGACTTGATCTGCAGGTTGAATAATCAAGGCATATGTGCACAGGGCTTTCACAAACAACAAAGTGATTGTCACTAATGAGAAACTCCCAGAGCACTACGAATTGTGGTGAATAGGTGTCTTCGAAAAAAAGTTAAGATAAATTCTGGAAATGTAGGAGAGATACAAACAAAACCTGTAGAATACGATCTGAGGTGATTTACTGACAACACATCTGAGATACACTAGTACTAACGATCACCCATGGAACACTAGTTTGGTGAGGTTGGACAGAAGTGTCTTCTGTAGTGAATATATTCACCGCTATCCAAAAATTATTATACCCGCTCGACAATATTTGCCATTCTTGTGGACATTACTGAGTATGTTTTATTTTTTTTTTCATAATAATAATTTGGATATTTATGTAAATCCTGTTACTTTTTGGAACTGATTATAAATTGGAGCTTGGGAATAAATTTTTATAAGTGCTTTGGAGCCTTTTCTCATGGAAACTTAATATTGCAATGGAAAATTGAGGAGTGTGCCTATCTCATGTTTATTTGTCCCAAAATTGCCTCTTCAAAAGAGTCCACACTACATCTTGTGGTGAAGAACTTCCGTGGTGAAAAAATCAGTTCAACTGCTTGACGTATATTAAGCTGCGGCATCCTTTTCAAAGGGCACGATCCGGACTGGGTCCATAATTTGTTGCTATTTTGTTGCTAATTTGTTGCGCAAAAAGTAATTTTGTTGCTAATGCCGTTACCGAGAAAACGCGTGCCCCCGTAGCGTAATATTAAGCTACGGCAACCACTTTGGGTATTTCGGCAACCAAAATAGCTAGAAATACAGGACTGACGGCATATTTTGTTGCTAATTTGTAGCTTCAAGATAGCCTATTCAAAATTTTTTAAATGCAGTCCCTACTCTCCAAACTCACCCCTCGCCTTTGCGTGATCGAGCTACGGCATCCATTTTCCATATTTCCGCAACTAAAATAGCTAAAACTATAGACCTGACGTCATATTTTGTTGCTAATTTGTTGCTTTAAGATGGCCGAATCAAAAAAATTTTAAATGCAGCCACTACTCGGCAAACTCACCCCTCGCCTTTGCGTTATCGAGCTGCGGCATCCATTTTCCATATTTCAGCAACTAAAATAGCTAAAAATATAGACCTGACGGCATATTTTGTTGCTAGTTTGTTGCTTCAAGATAGCCTATTCAAAATTTTTTAAATGCAGTCCCTACTCTCCAAACTCACCCCTCGCCTTTGCGTTATCGAGATGCGGCAGCCACTTTGGTTATTTCGGGAACCAAAATAGCTAGAAATACAGGACTGACGGCATATTTTGTTGCTAATTTGTTGCTTCAAGATGGCCTAATCAAAAAATTCTAAATGCAGCCCCTACTCGCCAAACTCACTCATTCGCTTATTGTGGCATTTGAAAATCGTCCAATTCCTTCAAAGTCAACAATTGTGAAAATAATCAGTAATTTCGAGAAATAGGATGTGTTTCATCTGTAGAAAATGCCAAGCTTCGGAAGATTCAATCGAACGCCCAATAAACGGTGAAAGACAGACTAGAGAATTTAATGTTAATTTGTTTAACAGTTGAAACACGACTGCATTTAAAAAATTTTGAATAGACTATCTTGAAGCAACAAATTAGCAACAAAATATGCCGTCAGATCTATATTTTTAGCTATTTTATTTGCGGAAATATGGAAAATGGATGCCGCAGCTCGATCGCGCAAAGGCGAGGGGTGAGTTTGGAGTGTAGGGACTGCATTTAAAAAATTTTGAATAGGCTATCTTGAAGCAACAAATTAGCAACAAAATATGCCGCCGGTCCTGTATTTCTAGCTATTTTGGTTGCCGAAATAACCAAAGTGGCTGCCGTAGCTTAATAAAACGCTACGGGGGCACGCGTTTTCTCGGTAACGGCATTAGCAACAAAATTACTTTTTGCGCAACAAATTAGCAACAAATTAGGGACCCACTCCGGATCGTGCCCTATGAAAAGGATGCCGCAGCTTGATATACGTAACTGCTTGTGCTGTTGAACGTCAATAAAACAATTATAATATTTATTGCTATAAAAACATTGGATATATTTTCCATAATCAGTAAATTCAATGACCCAGAGAACGGAAATTCATAATTCAGGTTATTGTTATTACTTAATGCCAAATTTGAGAGACTTGCGAACTAATCTACACCCTGCTATTTAATGACCATAATCAAATAGAATTGAATCCAATGGACATAAATCAATCCAAGTAGTTAGCATTTCGATTGATTGAATACAGGGTAGACTAGGGGTTGCCATGCCTTACGGATGAGCGGTTTCCATCCACACGAGCGTGAGTTATAGGCGTAGATGCGTCGGGAGGGGTGCAGAACTTCGGGAACTCCAAATGGACGCCGGCCAGGAAGTCAAGACTATTTCTGTTCTCGGCGACTGACAACCATATTTCATTTTATTTTGTGTTTTATGTGCGGCCTACCGGGTGTCAATTATAATATATGTGAACCTCCCTCCAAGCTTATTTCTTATCAATAAATATCATTGTGGCGGATAGTGCCAACAAACGGAGGCGAGAAAATCGATAAAATAGTCGTTTTTATGGTCGAGTTTGAAGGGTGTACAGATCATAACAATAAAGCGTTTGTTTTATATTAGATTCTGTGTCATCGATGGTTTTATTGAGCATTTGATGTATTACTAGACGTTAACGTTCAATTAATCACAATTTTGATTGATAATTTACAATTGGAACTAATTTTTTTGGAGCGTTTGGTGAGAATATCTAATTTACCTCCAGTTTGATAGTTTTTACAAAAATTGTATTGTGAGAGACTTATTTCTCAACGGAGCATTAACTTTTGTCGTTGAGTGTTGATTAAATAAAAACTACTTGGTACTAAGAAAAATCATCTTTGTATTGGAATGTGAAATGCTTGCATAAATCATTTGAAGCTGGAAATAACAAAGTCGGTTATAAGGACTTTCTCACCTTTATAATTTGCCGATCAAGGGCGCCACTAAATGGTGCTCAAAAAATATTCAAATCATTATTCAGTCGAAACTGAGTAATTGTCATCTGCTTACAGGTTGTGAGGATATACTTAGGTACTCTGGTACACTGAAATAAAGAGAATTCTATTTTGTTTGTGTCAAATGAACCTAAATGTTTAAAGACAATTATCAAAAAAATATAGATCTATCAATTGAATGGGAAATCAATGGATCAGTAGTCAAAAGTTTGGAATGAGGAATTACAAAATTAAGAGCACAGAGAAGGCTTACAATAGTTCATTATGAACCAAGGTAATGACTATTATCATTATTGACAGGCACTGAAAGTCACAGAACAGTCTAACCTAACCTATAGAAGTGAGAGTTTATAGGATGACCTTGAATACAAAAATGAGGTTTCAAACCCATCCACCTGAAGCGCTAGTTGCAATTGAGTTGTAGAAGCAGCCCTAGCAGCTAAGGCCTTTAGCACGAAAGGAGAAGATTTTGAAATTCATCATAGCTGTCATATAGTTGTCACAATTTTTTATTTGCATCAGAATTGAACATAAAAGTTTGTTTTATCGAAAAATTAAGTTGATGTCATATGTCATATGTTGATGTCATCAAGAAATTTCATAGTATTGCATTATTGAAAAATGTGAAAACAAATTATAACAAAAAAAGCATGAAAAAGTGTAAAAAACTTGATCAAAAAGTGATGGGAAATACGTAATATTATCACTTTTATTACTTAACACGTGGTAAATGTAAATTGCATTTAGGAATTCCTAAATTCGTTTTAGGTATTACCTAACTTTGGGAAATGGTTGGTGGAATCGGGCATCAGTCATTCAAATAAACAAACTTCCATTAAAAAAAATCGCTATGAAAAAGTTTTGAACCCATCCACTGCGATCGCTGGAATTCTTCTTCTCTCAGAATGTTTCTCTGCCTCAGCTGCTTTGCTTATTTCGACGACTCAATTGCGACTAGCGCTTCAGATGGATGGGTTTGACATCTCATTTTTTTATTCTAGATAATCCTATTAGACTTTCACTTCTATGAGTTAGACTGTTTTGTGCTGAAAGTGCAGTGAAGGGGTAATTACACACATGAGTTTCGTATTAGTGCCATGTCGGTTCAGTATAAGTGTCAGTGGAGAATAAAATATCGTTGCCATAGTTCCAAATAAATTGTTCAGACAAGTCTGTCGAAGTGAAGTTTCCAAGCAGTGCTGCTTCAGTTTCAGTTCCGTTACTTGTATAGAAATCTGGAACATTTTTTTTGTATTTTACTGACATCTCTTAATTTTGATATTCCGCTGAAAACAAGGTATTAGCTGACCAAGTACGAACTGCAGATGTGTGTGAATTATCACACCTATAGAAACACGGTTAGCACTGATACTAAACTGACACGGCAAATACGAAGCTGATGTGTGTAAATAGCTCTTGAATAGGTGTATAAAATATCGAAAGGGTGATTGGAAAATGTTGTATGATGACAAACATTTGTTAACTTAAATCGGAAGCTAATGTAATGAAGAATACGAAAAAATGTTTGGCCTGCAAAAAAATGAGTTTGCATCGCTGGTCCTAAAAGGGGAAAAGTCGAAAAAAAATTGCAATAATTGCGATTGGGATGAATAGGAGATTATGAAAAAATCTTGATAATATGGTGATTTTTGTATTACTTTTTCTAACAAATCTAGTAGGAATCGTTGTACATAGTTTTCTTCTGATATAACTTCGAGAACAAAATTTGGAGCAGATAACAATAACATTTCTGTATTGTATATAGAGATAGGTAGTCTGAAATGATTAGACACCAATAATAAATCAGTAATGTGAAAAGAGGAGAAAAAGGAAATATTTAATTGGATTTCAACTACAAAAACCTAGTGGAATCATCATTGAGAATATTATTTTCAAGTTTCTAAATATAATGTGTCGCCTTCTATACAAACATGACAAAATAATTTTCCAAAAAATCAGTGATTACGTCTTCCAGCATTTTAGAATTCAACACAATATTTCAATATTGCCAATCACGACAAATTCTATCACTCTGTGCGTTTAAGAAGTCGAGTTATATTCAGAAGCCATTTTTACTGTGGCATGGGAAAAATCAAATCAGGGGGAACAAGGGGAATTCCTGAAGAATGGAATTGTGAAGAAAAAATATGGAAGAGGAAGCACAATAAGATTAAATTCAGACATAAATGAAAAATCTCGAGTACTACAAGAGATATCGGACTCTTCTTTCTTGAATCATTTTATTTTGAAAATTTTTTTTAATATCTCAACACTTGACATGTGTGAATTTATTCTGTTTTCAAACTATATGATTCAGTATATGTAGTAGTTGATATATTAAAATCATAGACTTATATTAAAATCATTTCGAAGGGAATCTAACCATGATTAACATAAAAATTTCATTCGGAAACAAATCGGATGTGTAATACAAAATGTATTAAGAAACTTTTGGAATTATTTGCCATGAAGAGCCCATTCAGAAACGGCGGCTTATTAGCCCGAAGCTTCGATTTTTCCCATAAAAATCAAAAGCTTCCCATTCTCGGTGCTAATGTTTCGAGTCATAGCACTCCACTATTACGAAAATAGCTTAAGACCATTTCTTATATTAGGAAAACACCAGGAAAGATTCTGGAAAATGGAAGCAATCACGAACGTACGTTGAGAAATAGTGAATGGTTTATGAAAGTATTTCATGAAAGCTCATACAAAGTAGTTTCCTTCATAAATGGGATATGGAAAGTAGTTTGAAGTGGTTCTTTTGGAGGAGTTTTCAATCTGAATAGTCATTTATCTGTTGATTTGAACGATAGTGGAAAAGCATTTCTAAATAATATAAACAGAGAAATACTTGACAGAAGCATAATAAAAAATAACGATACGTTTATGGATGACTAGAATTTTAGAACAAAAAGATATCGAACGTTTTTCCAATTATTCTAAGGATGCAGTAGATTGAGTTTAAGACATATGCAAGACTACACAACATCATAAGAAAAAAGGTTGAATATTTGAGAATTTCAAGGGAAGAGGTCGACTCACTGGATTTTGGAGTGATTTCAATACTTTCACGGTTAGTGGACTTTCATAGTATTCCATCGTAAGTATACAGGGTGTAACAAAAAGGCAGGTCATAATTCATACCACATATTCTGGAGCTAAAAATAACTCTATCCAACCCAAGTCACCCTAGTACAAATGTACGTGCTAAAAAAGCTGCAATTCGATATTTTCCAGAATATTCGGTTTTCGCTAGTAAAACGGTGCCGACTGTGTATTCAAGAAAATGGGGGCCATTTCGAACATCTAATAAAAACTACACATTTGTAAATGAATATGATTCAATGAAAAATTTGGAACCCCTTCGAAAAACCTGGAAATTCATTGACTTTAATTTTTGTTACTCAAAATTTTTAAAGCATAATAAAAAATAGGCCGTATCTCGATAAAAACTGATAATGTAAAAAGTACTAGGGGGCAAAAAAGTTTCAAAAATAAAAGTGTTTGAATAATGGTGTCACAATAAGCATTGAATTGTTACGTACACAAAAATTTGGGGAGAAAGAGTTAGGGGATCTCAACTCCCATAATTTTTCAACGGGGTGCAATGATTCCTTGATTTTTTTTTCAAGATACTCTCATCATAAGAAAACCACTTATCAACTCTCATTATAATATGTCGAACAGCTGTCGAAATATTTGGAAAAATCAATTTTCATTTGGTAACTTCGGAGGTTTCTTACTTTTTTCGCATGCATATTTGTACTAGAGTAACTTGAGTTGGATCGAGTTATCTTTAGCCCCAGAATATGTGGTATGATTTATGACCTGTCTATTTGTTACACCCTGTATAAATTGGATCCCAATTACTGAGAATACTGCTTGACTGCAGATTTCTTGGGATTGAAAATATTTGGTTGATTCGACCTCACTTTCAAATACATACAGAAGGTGAATATGATGTTCAACTATCTTTGGACTGTACAGGGTTATTCATTATACCTAAGTATTCCAGCCCTTACCATAGTTTTTATCGTATGAACGAAAAAATGTTTGAAATAAAAGTTGTTCTTTCTTGAAATAATTTTATTATAACATCAACAAAAGTACAGTGGCGTGCGTAGTTTGAAAGACACAGAAAAATTAATCGTTTTCTGGGATATTATTGATTCTTTGAAAATATGCTTTTCTTCTGATTTCAAAAATATACAATGTCGTACCCCTGTCTCACATCGTTCTTGAGATGAATATAGTGACATCCTATATTCCACTACTATATCGTGATGTCATCGGTACTTGACGAATGTGCAGTATGTCAAAATAATTTGAGGGTTTGAAGTGAGAAAAAATCGAATTCAAGGGATGTGTTGAAAATAGAACATCCTGTATTTTACTACAATATTTTATTGTCAGTCCTTGACAAGTGTGCACAAAAACCTTTTGGAATAATCTGAGCGTCGAAGAGGGTGGAAATCGAGTGGCTGCAAATAATGTTTAAGAAGATTTTTACAAATATTCTCCAATTTCATACAACTAAACTGAATTTTTTCCAATTCTGTCGATTTTCAATTGAAATTGAATAGTTTCATTAAACTGTTGGGCCACTGTGTATGTTTTTTCATTACACCAAAACGATTGAAAAATTTTTACCCAAATAGCCCGACCTCTTTTTTCTATAAAACTTCCCAGGTTCCATGAACTTCATATTGAAAAATTTCAACACACGTCCCATTTGACCGTTTCACGTTCAAACAATGTAAAAAGCTACTATTGACATGAAAAGGTTTATTTCATTTTTCACTATACGAAATTAATTGCTGCCAAAGTCTAAAAACAGAGAATGCAACGATCCATTACAGAACTGAAATATTTGTTGGACGGTACACTGCATGTACAGTATTTTTTATATACGGCATTGAATCGGTTGATATATTATATTTTCAATCTGGAATCTTTGGTATAAACGCTGTAACTGAAAAAAGTGGTTAACATTTGTGTTTTTTTTTCAATTTTCAGTTCCAAAGAATCACAGATTTATACAGTCTATATACAAAAGCTAGTCGAAATACAAGCTAATTGAGAATTTAATTATTGTCGTTCCTTTTGTAGTATTCATGTATTTGCTTCATTAAAAGTGTTTTATTGTGGTACTCAAATACTCATCGGTAGGTAAAATTGTTACTAGCATTTATGGGTGTGTATATTTATCAGCAGCTCCACTGTTTTTTCTCACAATAAATATGTGAAGATTATGAGTATGAAATTTAGCATACAATTCAAGAAAATTGTGAATTGCACGAAAGGTATGATACCCAGGTAGGTATAGGACACCCTCATACCATTAGAAAAAGGACATTTCTTTGAATATGGTGGATTATTGAAATACAGGGTGTTTCATGCAAAATAAGCTCGATATTGCACATTGAATGATCTGATAATCGAACTGAAAATTCTGAACACCCTGTTAAGAGATGTTCCATACTCTATCGTGAAATACATCCAACGAATGTCCAACTATTTGGATGCTAGAGAGAATTTGCTATATCAATGAGTTATTGATTTTCTTCGACATATTCAAAGAAGTCAGCATAACTCGGAACCCTCAGTATTTAGGCATAGGGAACTATTATGAAGGGGTATTTCATTTTTCAGGGGCACTTAAAAAAGACAATGAAATATTGGGTATTCATCGAAAAATATATAACTTTGATACACCACACTTTATTGGAACATCCTATATATTTCAAAATAATTTTAAAATGTAGCCTATGTTCAAACTACTAAACACCATTTTGCTATAAACCTCCATCCCGTTAGTCGTGATTCACCCTATATATCTCAGCGATTCATCTTCAATTCAATATTTTTCAAAATTCCGATTCTATTTTGGACAATTTCAATGAGATTTTGAGTCGGGAGAAGATATTAAAATAAGTACTCAAAGACACCCTAAATACATATTGTAACGTTTATTTTAATTTATATTTACAACTAATTAATTTATATTTACAGATTTATATGTACTGTCCTTAATTTACTAATTTATATTAAACACTAAACTAACTAACTACACTAATTTATATGAACGTCACTGATTAACACTTTATTGATCGGTTTGTCTCTAGTATAAGCACTACAGTGTCCATCTATGCGATTACGTCTCAACTATCTGATTATTGTTGACTGTTCACTGTTAACTGTTTTTTTTCCCTGTGCGGCGATGCTATTTATATCCGAAATGTAGGTCTCTGGAATGTTCTAGTCTTTCTGGTGGAGGTGCTAAATAGACTAGATTTCTCTAGGCGAATGGGAGGGGTAAGAGATAGGCGGTCTCTCGAAGTCTCTGGAATGTTTTCGTCGGCTAGTAGCGTGGAGGGGCATGAGAAGGGACGTAGGGCAGGTAATCTTGAAATGCTCGATTACGTCATAAGCGTCTCATACAGGAATTTCACTGGGGCACTCGCGTAACATTGCCCCCTCCTTAAGAGACAGTTCCTCCTGGAACTAACTAAGAAACTGAGACGAGATGACTGTATCGGCAACTGGTTCCCTTGTTACATTTTCCAGTTGCATGGAAGTAACATGCGACCGTCTTCTCCGTTGACTGTGCCTCCTGAGAATGTCCGCAGACAAGTACCTGCACTTCGGTGTCTCGGAAGATTACTTCTACCATGTTACGGATTATTCGCCAATCTAAATGCCTACATTCAATCTTGGGCATGGCTAGCCTATGAACGTTTAGTTCAAGCACATGCTCTCTCAAGTTTAGTAAAGCTTCCCAGACATTCTCGTACGTTGGTCTTTCGTCGAAGGTGTTTCTCGTCACTAGGTGGAAATTGTGACGGGTGCCATCTTGTACCTTCAAAGCTTTACCTGGTACTGGTAACTGGTTTTCCAAACTTCGTGCGCCACTCTTCTTTATTAACAGAGATGGCAATCCACGCGCATCGGTTATGCTGGCAGGGATGTTTATTGCCAGTGAGTATTCCTCCGGCGCGGTGAGCAGATCTTGTCGTTTCTCCGTGGTGACGCCGTATCTTGCTTTTCCGGTACCACCATAAGCACCCATGAACTCTACAAAAGCAGGATCGGCTACTTCTTGGAGTTGTCTTATTTCCTCATCGTGGTCACCCTCGAATGGCGCTAATCGATTACGGTGTACCACCTTTGGCTTTCCGTTTGGGATCTTGGTGATGCGATAAATGACGTCGTTGATTCTTTTATTTACAAGGTACGGACCGTCCCAAGCTTTCTGCAACTTTGGAGAAAAACCCTTTTGTCTTCTTGGGTTATGCAGCCAGACTTTGTCTCCTTCGTGGAAACCTCCTTCTGTAGCTTGCGTATCGTACCTTTTCTTCATCCTATCGCTAGCGATCTGGAGATTCGATCGAACCAACTCGTGTATGTCGTCCATTCGTTTTCTCAACTGGGTTACGTAATATTCACCAGCTATGTCTTCTCCGGGTCGGCATCCAAATTCAAGGTCGCAGGGTAATCTCATTTCGCGTCCGAACAGAACTTTTGCTGGTGTTTGGCCGGTAGACTCATTGATGGCGGATCTGTAGGCCATCGCAAATAGCGAGAGATACTGGTTCCAATCTCGCTGATGGTTAGATACTACTTTGGACAAGTATTTGCCAAGAGTTCTGTTCATTCGCTCAACCATTCCGTCCGACTGTGGATGTAGAGCAGTAGTTCTCGTTTTCTTCATGCCGAGCTTATCACAAACTTCCTGAAACAGCTGGCTTTCGAAGTTTCTGCCCTGGTCGCTGTGTATTTCCAGGGGCACTCCATATCGGCAAATGAACTCCTTAACAAGCACGTCGGCAACAGTTGCGGCTTCTTGGTTTGGAATGGCATACGCTTCCACCCACTTTGTGAAATAGTCCATCACCACCAAAATGTACCTGCTGCCATCTGCTGTCGGTGGAAACGGTCCGGCAATATCCAGGGCAATGCGTTCAAAAGGGCTTCCGACATTGTACTGCTTCATAGGAGCCTTTCTTCTCCCGTGCGGTCCATTGGCCGTGGCACAGGTAGTGCATTTCTTACACCAGTCTTTAACATCTTCGGAACTGTGCATCCAGTAAAACCGTTCTCGCACCCTCTGGAGGGTCTTCTTCACACCTAGATGTCCTCCTGATGGACTGTCGTGTAATTTCTGCAGTACCGCTACTACCCTTGATCTTGGAATCACCAACTGTCTTCTACTTTCCGAACCATCATCGTTCTCGATTACTCGCTGTAGCAAACCGTTTTCCAGAACCAGCGAGTCCCACTGGGCCCAATACGATTTCATCGTTGGCGAGTATCTTGAAATCTCCTGCCAAGTAGGTCGACAGTTTTCCTCTTTCCAATGTCGGATTTTCTTCAAGTCGGGATCGTTCTCTTGTTCCTCTTCCAGTTTTTCTGGTGTCCATTCGTCGCTGGTCACCGTGGTTCTTCGAATCGCAGCTTCCTTAACTTCTGTTTTGCTGCAGTGGGAGCGTTTTTCAGGACGTGGTCTTCTAGACAGGAAGTCATTGGAACTTTTTCGGGTCGAATCTTCTTTCCGAAGGTCGACCTTTACTAGTTTTTCATGCTGGATGTCTTTGTTTGTAGCAGTTTTTGGTCTCTTGCACGAACTACGTACATGTCCCCTTTTTCTACAATTCCGGCATCTCACAGTTTTCGGCTTTTCATTTGAGATGCTTTTCATCATGTTGACAAGCTGGTCGAGCTTATTCTCAAATTCTTCGTCTGCTACAGCCCTCACCTTATCGTATAGTCCGGAAGCCTGTGTAGCAGCTTCGTACTCCAGGGCTGCAGAGAGTACGTCGACCAGTGTCTTATGCCGAGCCAAACGTAGAGTTCTCTGCATTTCGTGGTCACGAACTCCGTCGATGAATGCCTGTACCCCCAAACATTCCATGACATTCTCCGGTGCGGATGGATAGGCAATCCGCACCAACCTCGCAATGTCCGCTTCGAACTCTTGCAGAGTTTCGTCGCGTTTTTGTTTGCGGTTTTTCAACTGCGACTGGTACAGATGCTCCAGGTGTTCCAGGCCATATCTCATGTTTAATCTTTTTTTAAGTTGTTCAAAATCTTCAGTCTCTTCTACTGGAATGGTCTGAAGGATATCCATGGCGTCTTCTCTCAGGGCAAGAGTTAAATTCAACGCTTTTTCCTTTTCACTCCAGTTGTTTGCCTTTGATGCCGCCTCGAATTGCTTGAGATAGTTCGGCCATGACGTTTTACCATCGAAAGTTGGCAGTTTCACTCTACTGTTGAAATCGTTTTCCATCTTTGGCTTCAACTCAACTTTCTCTGCCAGTTCTTCTTTGTTCGGGGTTTGTCTACCTGTAATATCGGAATTATTACTAGTCTTCCTTTCCATTTCTTTAATTTTTTGCTCCATTCTTTCAATCTTTTCTTCCACGGTAGAAATATCATTCTTCATGGATGTCATTTCATTTTTTATGTCCGTCATTTTATTTTCTAGGTCTGCCGAAAGTTTACTTTCCATGGATGAAATTTCGTTTTTTATATCCGTCGAAATTTTATTTTCCATGTTCGACATTTTGTTTTCCATTGAAGACATCTTTTTTTCCATCGAAGAAAATTCGTTCTTTATGGAGGAGGTTATAGAAGCGGACGCTTCGTCGGTAAATTCAAACGTTTCCGGGTCCAATCCATTATTAATCATAGCATTCTTCAGTCTATCCACTAACACCGACTTGGTCCCACTTGTGTCCAATTCGTAATCCTCCAACTCTCTTCGAAGTTCTGAAACTTTTAATTCACAAAGTTTCTTTGCCATCTTCCTGTATATTTATTTTTTAATCCCACTTCTGACACCAATGTAACGTTTATTTTAATTTATATTTACAACTAATTAATTTATATTTACAGATTTATATGTACTGTCCTTAATTTACTAATTTATATTAAACACTAAACTAACTAACTACACTAATTTATATGAACGTCACTGATTAACACTTTATTGATCGGTTTGTCTCTAGTATAAGCACTACAGTGTCCATCTATGCGATTACGTCTCAACTATCTGATTATTGTTGACTGTTCACTGTTAACTGTTTTTTTTTCCTGTGCGGCGATGCTATTTATATCCGAAATGTAGGTCTCTGGAATGTTCTAGTCTTTCTGGTGGAGACGCTAAATAGACTAGATTTCTCTGGGCGAATGGGAGGGGTAAGAGATAGGCGGTCTCTCGAAGTCTCTGGAATGTTTTCGTCGGCTAGTAGCGTGGAGGGGCATGAGAAGGGACGTAGGGCAGGTAATCTTGAAATGCTCGATTACGTCATAAGCGTCTCATACAGGAATTTCGCTGGGGCACTCGCGTAACAATATACCTAATTATTACTCGACTAGCTCCAAAAATAACTAGACCTAATAGTTTTGTTCTCGTGTCAAGCGATTCATTAGTTCTTCGAAATTTTACAGTACTTAAGAACCGCTGGTACTTATTCGTGTACCATTTTTTGCAATTTTTTCATCTTCCAAATTATCTGCAGCATTTTCTACGTGAATAATTGAATAAAAATCCCTCCAGTCCCTCCAGTCCACTTTTTAGCACGTCACTGGCACAAATACTGGAGGACGGAAATGTGAGCAGATAAGGGACCCAATGGTTTGGAAATATTCACAGATTTCAATTAAGCTACGGGATAAGGTCCTTACCTGCTAAGATTTGACGATTATTACCGAAAATTCCGGAAAAACTGGGAAAAGGATGGTCCATCGTAAAAATTTCATTGTTCTGGATCACTTCAAAATCTACATTTGTCGCCAGCAGTTATGAGACGAACGTAAAAATGTGGAGAACTTAAAAATGCAAATTTGTAACGAAAAGTTTTTATAACGGAATATCATTTGAGGTACTTTTATTTGTTGTTATTAAAAAAAAGTGGTTTTGGGTGGATGAATTATGGGGAAAATGGCGAATTTGGTGATTTTAGTGCTCATTCCAAAACCAGATAACCTGATTGAAAATTGAAATGTTTTTCCTGGAGTGATCTTTCATTCACCTGTAGCAATTTTTTACAGGCGTATAAAAAGTGTTCTATGTATATCTGCGGCCAAGAACATAATATAAAGAATGTTTCCTAAATTAACTTATCAAAGTAAACTGAAGAGCCCTTGTCTGCTCTAATTTGTATGACGAAGCGATGGAAAACTGGTTGGGGGGATATTTTGTTTGTTTTGTATTGTTGCTTCCTAGAATGGACGAGTTCTATACAAGGGAATTGCTGCCAACATAACGATAAAAAAAAATACTGAAAAAGGTTGGTCGCATAAGGAAGTGTTTTTCCCAATCTATGTTCAGTTTTTTTAATATGTTTTGAGTGCCTTTACCACCCATGTTGTACCCAAAAAGTTTGGAGGTATTTTTAGTTTGGGGTATTTTGCATCTTACAGTTGACGAAACACAAAGAACACAAACAAAGCCAAATAAACATGTATAGACAGCTGTCATCAGTTGTTCGTCAACTGTAAGATATAAAATTCCCCAAGCTCAATTGACCTACAAATTCTCGGGTAAAACTCCAAACTTTTCGGGTGCAACATGGGTGGTAAAGGGACTCAAAATATATAACAAAAACTAAACATAAATTATAAAAACCACTTCCTTATGCGACTAACCTTTTTCAGTATTTTTTTGTTGGCAGCAACTCCCTTGTATAGAACTCGTCCATTAGAAAAAATTTTTTTTATTTAATACAAAAATACCCGCATTAAGAACTGAGAGTTATTGAGAGAAGAACTTGAATAAGTATTGTACCTACTTAGTATGAATGATTTTTAGTTTGTGAATAATTGAATTTTGATAAGTGGAAAGGAAAGTGATTTTTCATTGAAAGGTTTGTCTAGAGCTAATTGATCGACATCATAGATGTCATAGTTTTTAATAAAGTAGAATAGTCTGAGAAATTTTTCCCATTTAATATACAACAGTTCACAGGAAAAAAAGGAAGTTGAAATTGTTGTCTACATAATTAAGGGTGTCCATATTGCTAGTTAGCATCTTTTTCAATATTGACCTTTTTTAGTCGTCACTCATGGAAAAACTCTTGCTACATTCCATTTTGATGGTATTCAGTGGTAATTGATAATGTCCTATTTTGGAATATATGCTGACGCATACCTAATCTGAATTCAAGTAAAAGAAGATCTTTTATTTTTGATTTAGTCTGGTAATATATCAAAAAAGATTTTCGAAAATAATGCTCTCAAAAAACTCCAGACACTCATCCAATGTGCTTTATTCCGAATGTAACAAAACGATTATAGTATATTAAATACCAAGTGTTGAAAACGTTTCCTTGGTCACGAGTTTTCAGGGGCACGAGTGTTTTTGACATTAGGAGCTTGATACACTTCTCTTACGCCTGCTTGAAAGAAAAACATAATAAGATTATTTCAATTATAATCACAAAACGACAGACTGATGTGTCATTGATCATTCGAATGACACACAAGTACAAAATTTATCGTGGAATATGAAATATAAATTGCAGAAACAATTGATGTAACGTTTAAGGAACAAATGATAGACTAGATGTCACTTTTTGCACTTTGGTGTTTAAAGTGACGTTTTGCGAATGTCAAACACGTGTTGAAGATGGAATTTTAGTGGCGGTAGTAGAAAATAGTTATTTGTTTTACTAGGCATAAAAGCACAAGATTTAATGCCGATGCTTGCAGCCAAGGCATTAAGTCTGCTTTTCTGCCTTGTGAAACATAATTTTTTCTTCAAATTTGTTCCCATTCCACGCAAAATCGACTTTTTCATATTTAAATTGCGTTTCATCATCAATATCCAAATAACTAAATTATTGTATCAAAGGTAACTGCTCCCTGCGTTACTATGTTTACCGCTGATGACGTTTGTTAAATATGTTTGTTTACTGTTCACTTTGTCATTGTCAATTTTGAAAAGTTGTCATGTTAGGAATGGATTTACTGCAAAGTGAGGATGAATTGATGCAATTAACACCACCTGAGATAAGAGACCAGGCGCGAGATGTGAAATTTAACCTTTTACCGGAAAAAATCAAGAACTGTATATGAACTCACATACAACAGATTCATGGAATATAGACAGAAGAAAAATATAGGATCTTTCTCTGAAAATGTGCTGATTGTCTATTTTTCCAATCTTTCAAAGAAAATGAAGCCTTCAACGTTATGGTCTACCTATTCGATGTTGAAAGCTACCCTGAACATAAAAAATAACATTGATTTGGAAAATACCTGAAGTTACGGGCTTTTTTGAAACGCCAGTCAGACGGTTTTCATGCAAAAAATCCCGAGTTTTTCAAAGAGAAATTTATATCAGATGCCTCAGATTAACTGTATTTGTGTACGAAGGTAGGAATATATTGAAAATGATCTATTATGGATTAAAGAACTTATTTTCAATTTATATTTTAGGTTATACTTATCGTTGCAGTCTCTGGGGCTTGTAGATGTGATGAGCTTTTGCAAATGAGACCAGATGATATAAATTGCTAATTATGCCACCTAATACTAATACCAAAAGATCAAGATCTTTTGTATGAACGGAATATTTAAGCGTTTACAGAAAATAATTATGCAGCCTCCAGACCCTCGAATTTAGCGTGTCTTCTATAACTATGCGAACGGTAAAGCACATCATCAATTTATTGGCATTCAAAAATTCGGTAAAATGCCAGAAGAAATTGCTACTTTTCTGGGACTATCCCATGTGAAAGAGTATACCGGGCACTGCTTTCGTAGAACTTTGGCCACGTTGCTGGTGCATTCTGGTGGGGACATAACAATGTTGAAGCAACATGGAGAATGGAAGTCTTCCGCTGTCGTGGAGGGCTATATTGAGGACTCGCTAGCCAATAAGTCGAACATCGGCAATAAAATATTTTCTAGCGTTTCCGGAGTATCAAGCTGTTAATTTTACTGGAAAGGAGGAAAGTGGAAAGAGTTCAATTGTATTAAATAATTGTTCACAATTCACCATATATATCTAATAAATGAAAATTTCGTGTTTTAGTTTGTAGTTTCAATGCAATAAAACCAGTTTATTATCATCAGCATCATTTTGAGTTTTCTTAATGTCATTGTCAATTTTAATAACCAGTTTGATTTAAATTATTACTTAGAAGGTTGCCTAGGAACGAACTTTTTCTGACTAGGCAGTAAAAGTTGACTTTTTCTGCCTTTCAATGCAATAAAACCAGTTTATTATCATCAGCATCATTTTGAGTTTTCTTAATGTCATTGTCAATTTTAATAACCAGTTTGATTTAAATTATTACTTAGAAAGTTGCCTAGGAACGAACTTTTTCTGCCTAGGCAGTAAAAGTGGACTTTTTCTGCCTAGGCATTGAAAGTGGACTTTTTCTGCCTAGGCATTGAAAGTACAACTTCTAAGTCTCCAAGTGTCATTAAAAGGCCGCTTTTAATGTCATTTGAAGAAAAACTATATATTATGTTCAATACTGTATATTTGTTAACGCTATCGATATCTTTCATCTCAAACGACAAAGTAGCACTTACCGTTTTAAATACTTAGTTATGAAATTCTATATATCATTTAAATGACTAAGATCGATTTTTTAAATAGTTGGAAAAAAGTTATTTTTGGTGTTTATTTAAAGCAGTAGACGTTACATAAGAAGAAAACAAATATCAACAGATGTTCGACCGTAAACATCAATTTATAAATACCTAATGAACCTCGTCAAGTTCTGGAGTACCCTTCAAAAAAATAAATATTATAACAATAGATACGAGACATGTACGTTGCAGAGAACAAAACATTCAATATACAAACCAGAAGTATTTAGTACAAAACTAATCTAGGTCCAATTAGTAATATAATAAATACTGGCAGTTGATTGGCAAACAAAGGCCGTGTTTCAAAGGCCTCACTAATAAAGCGATATTTCCTTAAACATAAGCACGAACTTTCTGATATATTGCTGTTCTCTTTGCTCCGTATCGATGCAAACATGGGAATGAACTCTGTACATGTGCAGAAGTGTGCTATATACGGAAAAACAGGACAGATTTTTTATTGACTCAAATGGAAGCGCTGTTCGTTCATAGTAAACATCTGGCGTCATTTTTTAATTGTCTTCTAAATGGTATTTGCGGAAGTATTTATTGATTACCATTTTCGTTAATAGGATGAGATAAAAAAAAATGTAGATTTCTAGATAATGTGAATTTTCCTATAGAAGTATTATAAAGATAAGAATATAAGTTATTGTTCATTTGTAGAATAGACGCAAATGAATAGGGAAGTTGGCGTAATAATAATAGATAAGTGTACAGGCTGAGTCATAACTATTGGGACATAGGCTAAGAGCAGATGGTTTGGACTGTGGAAAAAAATTAAAAGGCGTTGAAGTTGAATTTCTTTTTTCCTTTTTTGCTGATAATATTTTGCTATATATTTACGGATTATAAATATATGAAAAAAATGTATACAGGGTATATTATTCTACTTTACGATACAGGGGAGTCACGTGAACGATTTTTGATTATAGAGTTGAACGGTAACTTCTTTTGACGAGACTTTCTAGTGATTTGTATGAACACAATATTTACATCCGGATTCAAGGGAAGTTCGAAGGTTGGATAACTTCCCAGATCTAGCATTTCTTCCACTTCTTTCACAAGAAGCTTCTGCAGAGCCGGAGACAAGGGAGATTGACGCAGCACAATTGGCTTTCGTAACCAGTATCCATGTTGTGCTCTATGAAATTAGTTCGACCAATACGGTCAGAAGTGGCAAGTTCGTCTTTTACCAAAGGAGTGAGACCAGAAACGGATTAAATTGTGTTAAGGACACAAGAAGAGGACAAAAGAGAATACGACAAATTATGACAATTGATGTCTATTTTAGATAGACTCAAAAAATACATACTTAAAATAAGAAAATGATTGGTTGAAGGTATAATTCAAATTTTAATTATTGTTTGTGTAACATTATTCACGGTTACAGGAAGAGTGGAAAAAACCCATAAATTGCTGTGGAGAGCCATCAGCAGTAGTGATACTTATGGTACGTAGGTACATGAAGAGAATTAATTAGTGAAAACCCTTGGTTCCCAATAATACTAGAATTGATAATTGTTTCTCAGGATTTTCAGAACGATAAGAGTTAACGGATGGTAAAAGATTCTTGACAAAACTGAGATAAGCTTGCCATTCGGTAGCAGTTGGTGAAAAACATGAAATTGATTTCGACTTGTTGATTGTTTGTGTTTTGCATTTTATGAATTCACTTCTGAAGTAATTTGCACATGACTGGAATATGTTGTCAGATTTACAGGACCACTATGAACTTCATTTGTTGGAGTACAAGAACGACAATTGGGTTTTGTAGTATTTTCAGCAGCACAACCATAACAAAAAATTGACAAAAGAGAACGATACTTTGTGAAACTATTAACGTTATTGAACAGTTGATAGTATTTATTATAAGAAGATTTCAAATATCATCTCATCTATGAAGACTGTGCTTCGGATTGTCAGATGATTGTTGCTGGTGGGTGAATAGTTTTTGGTGCGAGTTAAACAAACAAACAAAAATGTCAAATTGAGGTGCCAGTTTGGTTTAGTTCAGAGTTTGTTTAGTGCACAATGAATAGTTGTGAGTCGCAAGATATTTTGGATGCTGCAATCGGTTTAAAAAGTGGTGCGCCGAGAAAATGTATACAGCGACAATGTTTTGCTGGCATACTTCAGTGGAAATGTAAATAATTACAAGTCTTCCACACCATGGGCGCAATATTCTATGGTTAAGTCTTGCTTGATAATTTGATGTAACATTTATTTTAAATGTCAATGGATAATTCCAATGTTATTTTTTTTTTTGCATGGAAAACGTTCTCCATAATGTAGACTGATTTCTACTCCCGACAGTGGAAAAAAGATATTTTGCGGATAAACTCAATTCCATTTTCGATATATTTAAAAAAAAGGGAATATTGATAATGATTTGCATATGATTTCAATGAACCAGTGTAACTCCCAAATTTAGATTTATTTACATATAAATATAAAATACATAATTTGCTTAAATAATTGGATACTATATTGTGCTTTCCATAAATATGGCGAATGAAAAGTCACTGGCCAGTGAAAATCATAAATTACAAAATTATATTTGCTGTTAATTAGCAGGTAGTGCCAGAGTTATTAGGATGAATTTCTGTTTTTTCAACATTGGTTGAAAGTTTGATGTATTCAATGTTTAATGTAACTCCATCCACTGGAATTATATTATATAATAATATTGCACAAAATTAATGAATATTACAAATCACAAAATACAAAACCCCTTTTTCATCTTTGTGATAGAAATATGTTTATATTATAATTCCTAGGTATCAACGAATATATAAAATGGATTTTGAACAAGTGTTAATTAACTATAGAAAACCTCAATAGTAAATTTTCTAGAACAAGGTTTCTTATTATCATCATTTTATTTGTTAACTTTTTCGGACACTATATTACATATTTTAACCGATAATCATAGATTGTTCGGTTTCCCCTCAATAAAGTTAACCGATTAATGCTTATTAACGGCTTGAACTTCATCACGATTTATACCTCAACAGCTGATTTCGTGTTGCGGTTTATGTCATATTTATTTAAAACTATGTATTATTCGCATATTATACCGGGATTATTTGTCGACACAGCAGGGTTTAAGTGCATATAGCTAGAAATAACAATACGCCAAATAATAGTTGGTGAACATTTTTGACAAAAATCCCAGTAGAAAACGGATGAAGCCATCATATGAAGTACATTGCGTATTATCATTTTGATATATATTTTGGACACGCAAATGTTTTTCAGTAAGTGGTTATAAGCACTTAAAACAAATGTAAGCTTTTTTTGGTTTTTTTCCATATAGCGTAAAACGTACTGGAGTAATCTCAACGGTATGGATAAATTGTGAATAATTGAAATACGAACAAATTGAGCAGTCGAGCTAGTCAATCGGATAATTGGGAACTGAGGAAATCGAGGAAAACTGGAGAATTAGTCGTTTTTCTGGAAACTTATATCTTCGTCATTTTCCAATTGCAATAGCTGAAACTTCCTGGATGCGTTGACGATTGTCCGATTTCAAATTTGAAAACTGTTTCAAAAGTGTCAAGGTGGAGCAAATAGAATTATATTCTGGATTTGTAATAGAATAATGCAAAGTAAGCCAAAAGCACCGCTGAAAATGAACGATTACACCAAGTGCTAGCGTGCTCGTATATCTATACAGGGTGTCCCATGACGAGTGAAAACTATCTGTATATGGCAAAATACTAATAGTAAACTCATGAAAATTTCTACGTTTGGGTTTTCGGATACGATCTTTTCAACTAAAATATTTTCAAAGATGGCCGACTTCCAGAACACCATGTATATTAATACATTTTTGAAATCTACGTAATATTTTAGTATACTTTTGTCTGAAAACTTTTTTCGAAAAATGCACACTTTTTGAGTTATTGATTTTTTTGTAGAAAATTTGACCGTTGAAGACCCTTATAAATTATTTTTTTAGGAGGAGACCCTTGAAGTTATAAAAATGGTTTCTGTTCGGTTGCCTTAAGCAAGGTCAAACGTAATCGAATCTATGTTGAAAAATTTTCCATTTTATGCAGGGTGTGAATAAAAAGTGTTAAAAGTTTAACTTCATAAATATCAAGTTTCTCCATTTTTTCAAATACAACCACCCTGTTGTTTCTATTTTAATGTATTCAAGGGGAAAAAATAAGGCAAGTTCATGTATACTTTCCTATACCTAAACCTTACCGTTATCCAAATATTAAATGTTTTCTGTAAATTTTTAGAGATGCAGGTGTGGTCTAAATTTTGATACAAGCACTAAGAAATAAATTGTTATTATATTTTTTAACAAGTTTAAATTTTTCATGTATACTTTTAGTAGGCTTTGTAATAAATGACACTTATTTAACTGACATTAGTTAACATCTAGAGAAGATTGTGAGCTAAGAGTTCGAAATTCCTTCAATTCCGTTTCTAAGATGATCATTAGCCGTGCGACGAATGAAGGTATACAGAGAAGGGTTCAAAAATGCATTGAAGTTCAAGGGAGCAATTTTGAAAATTTACTTTAAAACATCACACTATTTTTCTACGGCTTTTAATTTTCCATAAAATTTTGTAGCATATCTTATTATTCTCACAAATGGTTTAACTCGATCAACTTTTGCTTAAAATAAACCGAATAGCTTCAAATTGTTTAGTATTCTTTTAACAATGTGCGATTTCGATCGCGGTCAATATGGATATCTTATTGCAAATAGAGCACATGTTCTTGTAAAAACTTAGTCATATTTACCATGTATTAAAAGTAAATTCACATAATAATGTTTATTTCTTAGTGCTTGTAACAAAATTTAGACCACACCTGCATCTCTAAAAATTTACAGAAAACATTTAATATCTGGATAACGGTAAGGTTTAGGTATAGGAAAGTATACATGAACTTGCCTTATTTTTTTCTTCTGAATGCATTAAAAAAGAAAAAAACAGGGTGGTTGTATTCAAAAAAATGGAGAAATTTGATATTTATGAAGTTAAATTTTAACACTTTTCATTCACACCCTGTATAAAATGGAAAATTTTTCAACATAGATTCGATTACGTTTGACCTTGTTCAAGGCAACCGAACAGAAACCATTTTCATATCTTCAAGGGTCTCCTCGTAAAAAAATAATTTATAAGGGTCTTCAACGGTCAAATTTTCTACAAAAAAATCAATAACTCAAAAAGTGTGCATTTTTCGAAAAAAGTTTTTAGACAAAAGTATACTAAAATATTACGTAGAGTTCAAAAACGTATTTATATACAGGGTGTTCCGTTTCAAATAACAAAGTTACAGTCGACTTCCGGTAGAACTGGAAGTCGGTCATCTTTGAAAATATTTTAGTTGAAAAGATCGTATCCGAAAACCCAAACGTAGAAATTTTTATTAGTTTACTATAAGTATTTTGCCATATACAGATAGTTTTCACTCGTCGTGGGACACCCTGTATAGTATTCCACTACTTGATCCTTGCTACCCCTTCACTCCGTTACTTTCCTTTGCGGTTATTTTTAGCGGTGTTCTCGGGTGTTTTTACCGACTCCACATTATTTTAATAGAAATCGAAATTAAACGTTTTGTTGCTCTACGTCTATACTTCTTAAAACCGTTTTAAAATTCAAAAGTGGACAATCGACGACGCATCTAGACACGCTCAGTGAATCGTATGAAAAAATAAAAATTTGCAATAAAAGTAACCGTCGCTTGGCGACTGCTCTTAGTGCACATGAAGGGCATAAGAATAACTTCTTTCGTACCAAGTTTCAGCTCTTGCAATTGAAAAATGACGAAGATATAAATTTCCAAAAAAAACTACCAATTTTCTGTTTTCTCCCGATTTTCTTAGTTCTTAATTATCCGATTGACTTGCTCGACCCATCAATTGTTTGTATTTGAATTATCTACAATTTATTCATTCATATCATTGATACTTCTCCAGTACGTTTCACGCTATATGGAAAACTCAAAAAAAATGTTGTTTTTTTCAAATCTTCACAGCAAATGACTGAACATCATTTGCGTGTCCAAGGCATATCAAAATAATACTACGCAATGTCTCTTATATTATGGAATCATTTGTTTTCTATTAGAATTTTTGTCAAAAATTATTATACTTGCATGCTCCGTTGTTTTGCATACAAAGTAAATTTTACTGAATTTTGAGAACATAAATATCTTTTGATCAAGTAAGTATCTAAGTTTATGGATTATAATGTGAAATGTGTGGTTTTCTTTGTCAATTATTCATGATAAAGGACAAAGAAAAAGTAGGTTATGTGTTTTTGCATATTGATGTTAGGTTTATTCAGGTTATTTTCCATTTTATACGCTCCACCCAACATTGGATATTAATGGCGACTGAGGTTATTGAAAAGCTCTCCGCTAAGCGATTTTTCATTCGCAGATGGAATTAATTCGACGACAATTTGTATACTGTCGATGAGATTTTCAATTCATGCAAAGGACAATATGGTTACTAAAATCTTATCCATTGGAATTATTTCACCCTATGAACCACCAGAAGCCGAAACTGGATAAAGATTCCGGAACTGTCCCTATTTTTAGATCAACAGCTTCAAATTTAAAGGAAAAAGCATTTCATTACCAAACCTAAGAAAAAAAGCAGAATTGTCTACCTGCAAAAAAAAACGACCAGAACGGACAAATGTGTATTCCTATTCCAAAACCAATATAAACATATTTGTCCACGACTATTTGATAATTTTAACATTTTACGTGTATAATGACGTACATAATTCACCCGTGGATAATAGGTGTGGATAATAGGTGTGTATAATGAAAAGGTCACATGACGTATAATTATATTGAAGATTATTCCTACAAACGACACAATATGTTAATTAAAAATTTTCATCAAGACCCGGATTCGAACCTGCGACCTCGCTATCCCAAGTTAGAGCACCAAACCATTTGGCCATAGAGACATATATTAGATAAAATCAAGGTTTTGTATATATAGGAGTAGAACGAATTATTTTATCCAGTGTGTATGATGTATGTCAAAAGCAGAAGTGACGTTTTAAATAATTTATTGCTAATTGCAAAAATTCAAATAACTATACTAGTGTTTGATTGATATTACTAAAAATATGAAAAGTGAATTAGACAATGAATTGAATACTTATTCAATATATAATTTGTTCAATAAGGTAAGAAGTTATAAACTATATAAATGTAGAGACTATATTGTTTTAGTTTGACAAAAAATGCATACCTAAACAGGTAATTCATAGTCGTGGACAAAGTATAGTATTCTACTCACATATAATGGCTATTATTCACTTAGGTGTTTATGTTTATGTCTCTCGCCTGCGTCTCGCGACACAAACGCACCTTCGTGAATAATAGCCATCATTATATGCTTGTTGAATAATATACTATTTCATTGACCCATAAAACTCCTAAGTATGAACCAAGTCATCCTGAGTTTTTGAAAAATATTTTTTTTTGGCTACTTATTATTTCAAATGCCTTTTCTCGGATAAATTAATTGAGCACATAGCTTTACCCTGATCGGGATTCCAGGACACACTGGAATAGAAACGAGTGAAATAGCAAATGAACTAGCAGAGGGGGACTGAAATACCTTATGGGGGCCTGAGCTCTTTTTTGAAATTAGATTTAATGTAATATTGTAGTTAATAGGTTTAGCCAGAAGAATGAGGAGATTGGACCATTGGAGGGATCTGGTAGTGCTTAGACAATCCAAGATTCTTCTAGGTAGCTACAATATCATATGATTGCGAAAGTCAAAGTGAAACTGTACTAAGAGTTTTAACAGAAATTCTAACAGGAAATTGCCGCCTGAATGGTCATCTGAAAAAGCTCAAAATATTGGAGGAAGGAGAATGTATGCTTGGTGTCATGGAAGTAGAACCCTCTATTTACATACCTGCGAATTGCACAGCGGATGAGAATCCTAGGATACAGTGACAGGGATAGAAAATGGACATTTACCTAAGTTGGAGCCTACAGATATCCCAAAGGTTCTCCAGGAAATCGGACTAAAGGAACTATTAGTCTACAAGACTCTTTTCAAAAACTGAGTAGATGTCAGGGGACACAAATATAAATCTTTCACGTCTTGGGGAATTTCACTTCAAGATTCATATACTGACTGCTTCAAACGTTCCATTCTTGGTGTTGCTAAAAATATTAATAGTATAAATAAATGTTGCCGCCCAAATTCGCCATTTTGCTTTTGCAATCAACTTCTCCGCACATTTTTATATAAATACTGGTTGCAATAGCATCTAGAATTTTCAATAAAAGCGTATTGAAAACGAAAAAAAATAGTTTTGAGCATTAATGGGTTGAGCCGGCCCTGTCCCATCAAGTTCTCCCACGGCAATTTTTTTTTTCTATGACTGTTGAGAAATGGACCCTTTTTATGTAACATTTTTGTTGAGTAACTGGATGCATTACACAAAACAAGCCACGCCCCGTGTGTAATGATCCATTACACACGACTATCTGACCAATCACCGTCAAAGAATGCCATTACACACGACTATGTTCGGTGTAATGTTTGAATCAGACTCGCTATGAAATGTCATAATTTGACTTTGACAGTACCTATACCTACCTACCGAAGGTGATTTAGAGCTGACTTTTTATTAGAATGGATACAGAAAGTGAAAACGAATTCAACTGCTCAAATTTCACCATTAATATTGTAAGCAATAAATGAATTTTCATTGTAGCTTCCAAAATGGAATTGTTTGACATAAAGCATTAAGTTTATTCAATAAAATATGTATTCTCTAAATATCTCGTTCGTTTGAATTGATAGATGATCACTCAGTCATAGAAAAAGTATAGTATTCTACTTTCGTGTAATGGCTATTACTCATTCGAATGATTACGACGTTCGCCTGCGGCTCACGTCGCAAACTTCATTCTCATGAGTAATAGCCATCATTACACGCTCGTTGAATAATATACTATTTTCAAATTTTTACTACTCAAAATCTGGTGGATGAGTTTAATGATTGAATGTCGTTTTAAACAAATATCCAGTTTCAAATTACGTATTTTTATTTGTGAAATTTGCTACGTTTAAGGAATTTTCAATCCTATATCCATGAGACATCCAATATTATTTCTTTTTGTGCAGTAGTGTGTATAAGCTTTCATGAAAGAAAGCAACAAAGTAGAAGTGTGTTTATCTGAAAATGAGATTTCTTTTTGAAATAAAACGGAATGAAGACAAAGATGCGAGAGAGAGTGTTGAAATGATTTGTGCCCGTTTCATCAAAAGACCGACCATTATCGAGATATCACTTTATGACGACATTGAAACCATTAATCTTTTTAGATGTAAAATTATATCCAGAAGCCAAGTTATCTCTTAGATAAATGAAAATGTTGTGCTTGCGAGTATTGGTATATCTGGATAACGATTTATGTGTAGACACGAACGTGCTCAGTTGGCAGTTCAAGGGGATTTGAACAAACTTAACACAATATTTTTTTTATTTTTGAATAGTAATTCAGACTTACCTTTATATTCTTTTTCTGGTAGTTCGTTCGCACACTTTAATAAGGAATTGGACATTCATTCTCCGATATAAAGGATAGGAAAGGAATTTTTGTTATTTCCAATACGAGCATCTTTGGTATAAGTCCCAGTTTGAAGACGTATATTGGTATTAAAAACATTTTCAAACTGCATTCTGTACCAGGAGCATAGATAGGCTACATTATGGGGCCCAGAAGAATTTTCATATGTTCGAATGTATCAGCCCTCTCAGTGTTTTGACAAGCTCTTCATTCCATTGATCCCTCAGCTTGTAACTTTTTCAAGTCTCTCCAGAAAATCTTGTCACAGAAATTTGGATCTCACTGAGACCCTGACAATGCGTTTCCAAATATCAAAAACATCTGTATGCTTGCTTGTCAATTTATCAATCAGCTCAATACAAGAGATTATTTATGTTTCCCTTGTCAATACTGTACCATGGGGGCTATATGATAGGAAGGGTTCCCAAGGGCATTTTCCATTTCGGAACCCAGAAGACTGAACTTTGGTGGATGGCTTCGTTGTGACGAGTCCTAGGACTTTTTCATATAATGAAAAAATTACCCCGCATGTGTGATACAATTTTCGTATGTGAACTATCGAAGGCAGAAGACATAAAATTATAGGATTGAGAATGAAGAAAAAGGATTTAACCGTAGCATCAACGTTTAACGCTTGGTGTTATACTTACAAAGATATTTTAGTTGGTTTCAATTCGCAATAGCTGAATTTTCATAGTCCAGACTCCAGATTTAAGCAAAAGAATAGAGAAAAGTGAGAAATAATTCTGTCCCAAGCTAGGCTTCCATCTATTCGCAGCAAAAAAACAACTAATCTCTCAAGTTATCGAGTGAATCTTGAAAAATTGAAGTTTAATTGAAAATATTCACACTACAATTTGTTAAACCGTTATCTATTTCGACCCTATAAAGTAATACTTGGGATCTAACTGTGTATCTGTGGTATTTTTAAGATAAATGTGTGCCTCTTTGAACAAATCGCTTACTACGCCTAACTACTAGTATAACATCGATCAGATTAATAATACTTTTAAAGTGGATTCAGTTTGTGCTTTATCTTTTGCATTGGTTCATAACATTTCACATTTTTAAGAGGTAACAGTCATAAGTCATCTATATATTTTTAATGCTTTTTTTTTCGAAATGGAGGATAAAGTGTTTTATGGAAATGTCACTACCGATTTTTTACAGATGGAGTCGTATTATATTTATCGCTGTTGTTTAAGATTGGATTTATGGATTTCAACAGTGTATGGAAGGACGTGATTTCTACCAGAATTCTACGATATTGACGGACATAGAGGACCAAAGATCCCCATACTGTAAAATTTTCACTCCTACCTCGTGTAAACCATAATAGAGTAACTGTCCGGTGCGGAAGAGTATTATAGACAATGGAACGACAGATTCTCTGGTGAAGCTAGGATCTAAAACTGTATTTACTGGACCAGTTTTGAAATTTTAGTAGTACATGGTTGTGAATCTCGGTGAATTCGAACTAAATATCAGGCGTACTGGGGCCACGTGCTAAGACATAAACATAGCAAACTTCTGGTCGAAAAACATTCGGTGAGGGCCAGCCTCTGCTTGAAGCTATCAATAATACAAAAACAAGGTGTAAGTTGGTGGAAATTCTCTCTAATATTGGTGCTGTTGCCTACTATTGCAGCCCATACATTTATTTTGAAGGATTTTGGGTGTCAAAGGACGGAATTTATTTCCACAAAAAGTTTTCATTATGGATGTTTGTGAAATATGAATTTCACTGGAATATTACATTGGAAAGTTCCTGTATTCTCCAAGGGTGCCAAAAAAAATGAAAATATACAGATATAGCAAAAACCAAACAAAGTTGCGTGCACGTCATCATTGTGAACATTTGCAGCGTTGTCAGAAAAACTAAAATGTAGAATATTTCCCAATATTATGAATGAAAACTACAAAATTATCAATAGATTCATAGTTTTCGTCTAATATAATGTGGAGTTTTTCCATTTACGTTTTTATCAATTAAATTTATGAATAGACTTCACATAAAGTAAGGAATTCTAGAACAAGAGTGGTAAGGTTATTACTGAGTGACCAAATCTTTTGATAAATAAATATAATAAAACTACAAGCAATAAAGTAAAATATACTCAATAATGAACGTATTTTCTTTGGTGACTCAAACTCTTCACATTTTTCCTTTGTTTGACAAATTTTGCTCACTGTTCTTACACTGATTTTTGAAGCAGCAGCTATACGCTAAAATAATAGAAATTTTCGTAAAGTAGAGTAAGGATATTGTATTCACGTATTACCTTCCTCTTGTACAGCATTTGAGGGGAAACAAAGGACTATTATTATTCCTTTCTTGTTCAAAATTATTTACTAATGAAGCCACAAGTTCTTTGCATCGGCTATTCAGCTGTTTGGGCATTTCAACAATCACAGAAGTTTTGATTATAAATATTTGTCACAAGATAATTTTATAAGGCACGTTACTATAACCTCAAAAATCGATGACACTATACGAGTAGAAAAGTCACAAACAACGCAGCAACATGACATTATTTTTGGCAGTGACTATTTCACCGTCAATAATTGGAAACGCTGGAAACCCCATGTCAAAAGGAAAAGAGAAGAATTAGGGCTCAAATTTAGAAAAATGTATCGGATACTGGGACGAAATTCCACTCTGTCTATATACAATAAATTGCTAATATATAAGCAGATCCTGAAACCTGTATGGACTTATGGAATTCAGCTATGGGGCTGTACCAAAGAAAGCAACACCCAGATCATACAACGATTTCAAAACAAAATACTGAGGGATATCACCAAAGCTCCTTGGTACTGCCGCAACAGTGACATCCATCGGGACTTGGACATTGACACTGTTAACCAGACGATCACCAAGTTTGCCAAGGGTCATGAACAACAACTCCTAGAACATGTGAATGTTGAGGCCATCCAGCTCCTCGACAACACCAACCAGACAAGAAGGCTAAAGAGGACAAAGCCCTTTGAGTTAGTTTAGTGGATAAGTGTCAGTGTAAAGCAGAGTACTGTGCAGTTCTTACACGCTAGTGTTAGTGTCGTCTGTTTGTATTAGAGTCTAAGGAACTACTGTTGAGTAAGACCTTTAGTATTAAGATTGAAATTAGTAAAATAAGTTAGACTAAAATTGCTCATTGATCGTAACCGATCAGATTGTAATCTAAAAAAAAGAATAAAAAAAATTATAATTGGAGGCTTCTATAGGAAAATTTCAAGACAAATTTTCACATCGAGGGACGTCAAAACCCAATGAAGCTATAAGTAGTGCTTGAACATTATTTTGGTACAAAAGTTTTTTCATTGATTGGGTTATCTTTGTAACCGATTAATTAACAAATTTGTGTATATGCACTTTTCGATAAAAATGTAGCCACACATGAGATAGAAATACCACCTTGGTGACGTGCACGCAACTTTGTTTGGTTTTTACTATAGGTACATACATACATACAAATATACATACCGTATCCTAATCAATCAAGCGTTCCATACTCAAAATTCACTGTGTATGAAGAATCTTGTAGGAGAAAGCTGTTATGAAAAAATATATCTATATAAACAACATGTGTCGATATACTACAAGACAAAACTGTGTCTAATTGAAACTCCCGTGGATATCCCCAAGGCAACATAATGTGGTGTCCATGTTAACAGTATCGGCGAAGGAAGCTTAGTAATTATTGTTGATCTAACCATGAAATCGTTGGAGTCGTGCAGTAAATAATTTAATGACTTGATAATTACCTCTTGTAACGGAAACGATTTACCAAGTGTACTCTCGCCGAAGTATTGAAAGAGGAAAGTATATATCATGTATTTTATTCGCTTTAGTTGTTTTATTTAAGATCAATATTGATATATTATCTTCAATAGTTTCATTATTTGGAAGTACTTCAGAGTTTACACAAGATTGTTGGACAATTCCGATGAATTGTGAGTAGGAATGCTGTATGTTCATAAAACAAATAACCAAGTCCCTCTTCAAAAACGTTAGGCAATAATCTTGGCAATATATAAGGCGTATTAGCATGACAGCACTTCATGATATACATGTATCTAGTTCTCCCCTCTTCCTTAACTTCTCAACACAGAAGTAGGCTGCTTACTAAACTCACTCCTTGAATATCTGATGTCTTTAGGGAATCGCCCCGCTCACCATCATACCTGTGATGATATACTGACCGTTAAGCACATACTAACTCTAAACTAATTTATAAATGAATACTAAATATAAACCATTTGACCTAAGGCTTAACCTCAATAAAATCGAGAGCGTCTTACAGTTTCTGTGAGCTACTAATCTCCACCATAAAATCTGAGAAGCCACTAAGAACTTACTAGACTCTCTGTGTGGTCATAGACCGAATGCATTGAGCGGCCCTCCACTAAGTAATACTGCAGCGGTGCAACAAACCAGCAAATCAGATGTTTCTTGAAGTTAAGCGGAACGAGATACGTGCTCAATCTCCAAACTGCTAATAAGAAGGCCAAAAAAGTGTTAAACTTTCCATATCCAGACTCAAGAATAACTTAACGCGGTACACAGACATCTTGTTAGGTTCAGAACTCCTTTAGGAGAAATAAGTTGCGCTGGGAATGTATTTTTTCATATAAACATTGACTCAACTCAGTTTTTTAATAATGCATTTATTTCATGTATATAATTGTTGCATTTTGCTGGTTGTCGTGATTTTTTTGTGTCGAATAGGGCCATAAACTTTTATTATTCGGTAGCTGGAATGCTACCAAACCGTTGGGAAATAAATATAAAGAAAATTGTGGCTCAATTCTCCAAAAAATATTCAACAAATAGTATGTAACTATTCGACTCATCTAATATTTTCGAGACCATGAATGGAACATATTTCATGTTAACAATCCCAATTTGCTTTCAGAATGCCAGGAAATGCTAAAATATAGATATGTTAGTGAGAGGAACATTTTGAGTGCAATAAATGCCCACATTCAATTGCTCACGATTCAGCCTGTTTCCCGTCATTAATTTTTACTACCGTGCAATTATCCGACGGCTGCCTTTCTAATATTCAGTATGCAACCATCCTTGTCCCTTCAAACCTCCCAAACAACCCCTGTACCACTGTTTTAATTGACGGCGGATATGTTTTTTTTGTATGATGTCTAGTAATTGAGCTTTATGAACGTAATTGGAACGGAATAACTGAAATAACTGAACTGAATTATTCTCTATTTAGTAATAGAAACCCTGACACTTTAGCATATACAATTAACATTTACAATGCTTTTAACACAAAGATTCCAATTATTACTATCACCACATTTAATGAGCCAAGATAGAATGATTGGTAGGTATCTACTTCACATTATTACCAGACGACCTTCAAATATAACACACATCTTATTGCGATTTTCATCCAAACCTAAAAATATCTGTGTGGACGTGTGTCGTTGAAACTAAAGAATGTTGTGAAAATCGGTAACGTGTTTGGCATTACACTGCAGGTGAGCTATTAAGGTAGACTACGTTTCACATTGAAGTTTCAGTCCTACGCGAACTTGTTAAGACCAGCACCATATTGTAAAACTACAATCGACTCCAAATTAGTAGCGTGAGTTCTCACATTTTGCGAATTAACACAAAATATCAATACTAGAGATGTATTTATCGTATATACATATAATTTAAATAAATAGCTATAGTCAGATGCAGTCTAATCATGCGGGTCATACAATTCTACAAAGGCAAACTGACAGTTTTCTCTTATTGCGTTCAATCATAACTTCCAAATAAAATCGGTACGATGAATAAGATAGATCTATACAATTTCAACGGGAAAAAGAACGATACGTTTTCAGTTTCCAACGATTCTAAAAAGTCTTTCACCAGCTAAGTTTTTATTTAAATATGTCAGTTTTGTGACTTCGGCAATTCAAAGTGACAATATAAATAATAAGAAGCAGTTTTTCGGTTTTTTTGTATCCACAAGCAAACAAAAATGGTACTTAATTTTATAGATTAGGTATTTCAAGAATCGAAAAAAATGTGGAATCTTGTCAAGCAGTGATATAAAAAAAATCAACTTCATTCCATCTAAGCTGGCCGATAAGATTTTCTTATTTTCATGATAATTAAAAAAACAGGCACCTGCAGACTCTACCTTCATTTGTCATTTCCTACATGAAATTAAATACGTTGTGGACTGATTTATAATTCAAAGTGTTCCTTACAACAACAAACTCATAATAGTTGGAACAATTATCACTGGAATGGATTGGAATGAAGAACTAATAGTTCGGAACTGACACATGAATAATAGTAAAATGTCAAACGGTATCCTCAGGAATTCACTAATTAGGATTAATAACACTGGTAGACAACTAATTGCAAAAATCATTTTTCATCCCTCACTATTGTGTATTTGAAAAATGATTGTGGTTGTCCAATGCTCACAATTTTATTTAAAGACTTGCTCTGGCTTAGTGAAAAAAATGTTTCCAATTCTATTCATACATCACCTAAGGAGAAGTTTTCAGATGCTTCACTCACTTTTATTGTTAATAGGTTTAATTGTCAAAATATTTTTGATACATTGAATTGAATTATCCTGGAAAAGTTTCGTTTGCAAATCAAAGAGAGATGATTTGTTGGCAATATCAAAGTCCCAAGCAGGTTTTCCTTTAAAGCTAATTCAATTACCATTTTGAAATGAAGCTCGATTTCAAGGTTTTATAGCAAGTCGAGAAAGATAAAAATTCATGCAAAGGGAAAAAGTGAGGGATGGTAGCTGAAAATAAATCAGATTTCATTTATCCATATTTGACGAAAACAAATGAGCATAAAACCGAATTCATAATCGCCAAACTATGCCTAGTGAAGATATTATAGTCTTTGATAAAACGTAACTGAGACACTAAGACTAGCAAATGAGGTTCCAAAGCCAAAGAACATCCTAAATGTGTGATATCTCAATGCACACTGGTCGATCCACCAGACAAGTGAATGATTTTCAATAAATATCGCTAAACAAGTAACTGAGTAGCAGGCAGAAGAGTAGAGTTTGGTAGATTGAATGCCTTGAATGGAAATAGTCAGTAGTTATCTTCATCTACAACTTCAATCCACTGTATATGTTATATGAATGATAACGATATTATCATTTTCTCTACCGTCTAGTAATAGTTTGGCTCCGTTGTGGTCACTATTGGGAAGACACAATCGAATTCTTCTCGAAAACATGGCATGAGCAACTCAAAATCCTATTAGCACAAATCCTCAACTTCAAATTTTCCAACGTCAAGCTATCAAGGCAAGAGAAAGTGACAAAATCGAGACAAATTTACAGGCGTGGTGAAGATCAGGTAAGACACCTATGATATTTCTTTTTATTATTAGTCAATTTCAAGCTTGTCTTTCAAATATCTCCTTATACGTAACCAACTGAGCATGTGTAGACTCGTTACTACTTCGTATACGTATCCGTATCCTGACTAAAGTCAGGATTCCGTGATATTAATGCTATTTAACAGGTCTTCTTCTTCGATATTGGTTTGGTTTAATATATGCATCAAAAATAGGTCGTCCAAATCATTATCGTCCTGTCCTCGTCTAGCAGCAATGGATTGTTTAATATCGCCCCCATTTCACCCTCCACAAAAATATGAATAGGTAAAATGGAGAGATTTTGAGGTAATACACGAGATCATTTCTGACCTCTCGTGACTCAACTTAATATTCCTTAATTGGAATTAAATTATAAATGTTATCATTCCAATCGATCCATATAGTTTTCCTTAATATGTATATAATATGACGTTTGCTTTAAGAGTAACGTCAAATATGATATTGGGGAAACGTTTCAATCGCATGAACCTTGGCAGTCTTATATTGGAGAATTTGGATATATTTGAGAGAAATGTGAAAATAATTTGATTTGATACCCAAACTATACCAAGCAAACACGAATGGCTCATGGTACTGTGTGGACCAAATACATTCCATGATATTATCTAGATTTGTATTCATCACTGACCTGTGGAACTGATTTGATATAATTGAAAAGAATACAGAGGCTCTGAAAAAACATATGACATCAAGCTATTAAAAATATCATTTGACATTTTGACTAAATAACTACCGAAAAAAGTTTATACGTCGATTGTAGTTGGTCGTAAGCAATGCAGTTACATTGAAGACTGTTGGGAACCCAAATCTTCCTTAATTATAATAATTAGGTATCGAGTACAAAGGTTGATGTCTACGCCACCAATAATGAAGCAAAACGAGGAGCTGCTTTTGTTGTTAACTTTTTAACTAGCATATGGCCGACGCCTATTGTTATTTGCTCATCTGATAGATTAGTATCAATACTTGAAAAATGATAATAATTGGGAAATCACTAGCCACAATTATCTTAGAAAATAAATCACACCTATGTAGAATTCAGCGATAATCAACATTTTTCATCCACTGACTTAGCTGACGCACTATGTATTATATTTGTTAAAATTTGGGGTTTTGTTGAACCGTGACAGCTCATATATATTCAATTTATGAAACATCAGGTGTCCTTCAAGATATAACCAAATAGAACAACTCAGGAAGATTGATGTATTTCAACCAAACCATAGAGAATGGTTTACAATTTTCGTGAAAATAGTCATTTTGATATCAAATCTCAACATAATATAAATATATAATAAACACAAAAGGGCCTCTGTTTTTCATTTCCAAATCCAACTATACAGGGTGCGGCAATTAGGAATATCTCGAGAACTAAAGGTATCTGAATTATGAAAATTGGCATGAAGGGGTTTTGGATAATGAGCTATTGATTGAAAATATTGTCGTCACCATTCTACTTCCGGTTATACCGGAAGTTGCACATAACTTTGTAATTTCCAATGGAAGACCCTGTATATTTTTTAATTTTAGAAATATTTACGTTATTCTGAGCATTTTTTGTTGATATTTCCCTATACCTATTTTGAACCGTTTTTGAGTTGAGACTTTGCATCTCACAGTTGACGAAAACCTAATGTCATTGTCACATTTTTCGTTTGGCTTTGCTCGTGTCTTTGGTACTTATATTGAATACTTATTTTTATTCTACTTTTGGTTATGATTTTTGAGACTCTGATCCGCTTTCATTATTGCAAATACCATTGAGAGGGAACAAATATCTTTTGACAGCTGTCATTAGCATAATGGTTGACATATGCTGCTTTCGTTTATTTGGGCTTCAAGCATTTGTGCGTGACGCCTCAGTCGTCAAGACTTTTGAGAAAAACGAACACGATTTTTGGGATCCTCAAAGCCACTTGTCATATCATGTCATCATCCAAACTATCATCTGATATTATCAATGAATTTCCTGTGTTTTTAGAAGAACAGTTTTTGACTATGATGTTATTGATAGTATAATTTTGCATATTTAAATATTTCCAGTAAGATTTAAATCATAATCGGCACAATTTTAACCTTGAAATAAACGTCAAACCTGACAAACGTCAAACAATTAATGTCCATGGCTTGAAGCCCATACTTTTCGGTATGTGCTCAAGGGGCAAGGGGAAGGTAAGATTAGGCGTCACGCCCGGTAATAAACGAACGAAATTCAGTCACTACGAGCTACTACTAGCAGCCAAAAGTAAATAATCGAAAACGCCTATAGTATCAAATTTATGTCGTCTTTTTTTTCAAAGTAGAGATGGAGTTTAGGTTTTGCTCATATTGTATTGCATGTATGACTGACTGACTTTGAGGAAATGCTGAAATTCAATTTATATTGTTTAGATCATTTTATCAATTCCACTTAATATTATTAGTTTCCGTTAACATATATACAGTGAATTTAATTAATGTTGGGGTAAGATAGTTGCTGTAAATTGATAGAATGACTGGGATTGTACAAGCAAATGCACATTACACGTACACGTATAGAATAACATAAATGTAAACTATATTCACAGAAATAGTAACTATAGTTTGTAATTTATCCTTTTTTGTGTGCGCCACGTTTGTGGTTTGGGTATTCCTTTTATTCAATTTGCTATTTTGACATATAACTAACCTCAAATTTGATGATCAGGATCGTATTCATCCATCGTATTCATCCAAATTTAAAAATGCTATAAAATAAATAATTACCAGTTTTTGTTTCCAACTGATGATATGATGGAAAATGTTGACGCTTCCTCGTTTACCTGGGCATATTTTTCTATCATTTGAATGAATATAACAATGAGATTCATATTCACATTCATTGATAATAATTGACCGTAAACAACAAAGTACAAACCTGACGAGAACTATGTCAGTGAGACATTAGAAAAAGACGTAAGACACATTTATGCCACGGAAGGTACGTCTAAATACTATTTTGAACAAAGTAATCCCTCCTGATTGATGGTTCGCACTTGCGAATAATCTCAACATCAACCAATCAATTTTTTTAGTCAAAGCTTAGAGTAAACGTTTGTAATACATTTAAACGGTTTATTAATGTGATATTTTGATTGGGATTGTTTACAAAAAACTTGATTGAGAAATATTAACACAATTCTTTTATTTTTTAATAATATTTTTTGGCATATTTCGCCTCATCAGTACAAGGTTGATGTCATCCATTCAGAAGCTCTAAGCTTGTAACTATAATTCATTGTCTCTCGCGGCACATTGCCCTAGGAGTGGGTGTTTGTTCGCAGTGAACGGTCTACCCTTTGAAAAAAAAACTTTCAAATTTGCAGGGCGTAATATTAGTATGATACTATCACCTTGGCATCTACAGTAATATCGTTATTTGAAATATAAACCCCTGTATCTTATTATTTTGGAATCAAGCTTGAATTTGGAGTAAGACATTATACTCCAACTAATAGTTCAATGGAATAGCATTGAAAAACTATCAATCTCGTGAGCCGACTCCAGTTTTCAATTATTCTTCATTTTTCCATTCAATTGGACGCCGAGTTTAACCGAAATAATCTCATGATGAGGGTGAATTTTTGTTTGCCGGTGCCTGTGGCATTACTTATCATGCATCTGCTACGACTCCAGGAGAAGACATATCCAAAGTGTCCAAAAATTTCAATTTTCATACCCGAAGTAGTCAATTTAAAAATAACAATTATCTAATCTAAGTGATTGGCACTTCAACTCCTCATAATTTTGACCGTTTTGTGGAGTTATCTGAATACTCCGCTTTATCTTGAACCTGTAATATCGATAAAGGGTTAACCTTACGCACTTCAATAATTTCAAATGAGATATTCTTACCAATTAAAGCTTGATATCATTGAGTTACTTAAATCCGGTTCTGGCAGTAACCAACTTAATATATCGCTATATTATTTTGAATCCAGTAATTTGCTGTAATATTCGAGTCAATGAATACAGTCGTAGGTATAATATGGTGAGCAGCGTGGAACACATGAAAATTAAAAAATCATTAGGGCCAGTGAGATTCATATCTTTTTTCCGACCGCATTTACCAGCGCATTGTTACCATATAATTGTTTCTTCTCAACTAAAGCGATAATTTGTTTGGGAATATGTTGAAAAATATTTTGAGTAAGTGTGAGAAGACAATCACATAGTCACATACTCCTTTTTTAATCTACCTTTATCCAAAGTATTATTTATATCTCCAAAGGACCCTGCGTGTTCATTTATTCGGACTTCCAATGGTCTAGATGTTTCACCTGAATAAAATTTGTCGCATTCGCAAGACATTAGATGAATGCAGTTTTTTAAAGATTGTTCTCCATTTTTTGCCAGAAATATGAACTACTACTATGAGTGAATCTTAATGAACATTAAATAACAAAGTTTTGCAGTATCAAACTTCAAAATATTATTGATAGTCTAGTTGTCAAATTTTTTTCGTTGTGTCAGACATAGGTGTCAGATGGGGAGGGAAAGATCAGTTATCATTCAGTTCATCTTGGCAACGGTAGCTGTAACGCTACTGAAACGTTTAAATGAAAAACTTCAAAAAATATTGTGGTTCAATAGAGGAGTTCAGTCTAAGGTCAGTATGGCCAACAAAAAGTGTTTTTTTTTTCTGACAAGAATGACAGTTAAGGTCTACTATTCAAAACATAATATTTTGCATGGTTTTTATGGTCGCGTTCATCCCAACAAAGTTGATCAGGTAGCGATGTTTAGAGTGATCCATCAGATCGTAATTCTGCTGAACGGGCTAATAAAACTATCTCTATAAATGTCAACAAATGTCAATAAATACAACAACTAAAACTCAATTTTATTTGATATATAAGACAATTATTTATTTATTTTGAATTTTAATTTAGTCTAATAGTTATTATCAGTGTTTTGTGAGCATAGTAATGTGAGCATAGTAATCATCGACAACGAAAAATCAGCCTGGTGCTTAAATAAGTTTCTATTTCTTAAAAGTGGATTCCAATGAATACAACAACAACAACTCAATTTTATTTGATATATACGTCAATAGTTATGGAATAAGTATTCTAAACATTAAAAAATGGGAGTTAATCGCAATAAATTAAGCTTACACCACTTTGGAGCTAGGGGTAAACACTGAATAAAACTCTGTAGACTATTTTCTGTATATTCCAGGTATTGTTCAAGTATTTTCTTTGAGAAAATCTTTATTTCTATTATTATATGATTAAGAAATGTTTCAACAGAAATTTTCTGTATTTTCCACTTCATTTTCCTTGTATTTTCAGGAGTATTTTCTAATGATACTAGTATTTTTTAGATTATTTTTTGTATTTTCAATGTATTTTCTCTAATTTGTACACTATTTTCTTCAGTGGTTTACCCATCGGAGTGGAATTTCCTGACACATTATTAATCTATTATTAAAATCATAAGTCACCTCCAGCTTTAATTCATTCCTTTTCACTGAAATACACATTAAAATATCTCCCAACAAAAATATTTTTATTATGTTTTTAACCTATGACATAAATGACAGTTAATGCATCATCAATCGGTAGCATGTAGCGCATTTTAGATCTGATTAAAAAAATGGCGACTGATACCATAGCGCTTAATCTGATCAGTCAACAAAACACGCGTTCAGCAGAAAATTAATGATCGCTACGGTAGCGCTATGTTGTGATGAACGCGACCAATGGTTATTCAATCACTAGTTATGTCAAATGTCAGTTTTATTTATTTTTGTTGATATTCATTTAGTTGTGTACGTCCATTTTCGATTAGATTTTTGTAACATTTCTAATAAGCTGCATCTCTATTCTTCTAATTACTTTTTTCACTGACATTTGACAGAGCTAGTGACTGAATAACAGAAATGAAATGGTGACTTGCCAGAAGTTCCTAGGATTATTGGCCACCAATATATTGGGTATTCAGCTAAAAAGTCATTTTAAATTCCAAGATATACGCTTCGGGGGTGTATTCATTATTTTAATAAAGCAATATAAATGTTCGCTATGATAAAAAACATGCAAAGTTTAATGTTTTCAACAGTAGACCTTAACTGCCATTCCTGTCAGAAAAAACCACTTTTTGTTGGCCATTCTGACCTTAGACTGGACTCCTCTATTCCCAAAAAATAAGAGTGAAAAAAATAATAAATTATGAGCCACCAAGCAATACGCTTTCGAAATATTTGACAGTATTACTGGAAATTATTAATGTTCTTGCTAGGTTATAGCTGATAATAAATTTGCTGGCATCAGCGCCTATAATACGAACTTTATCACATCTGTGCTAATAAATGAAATTAGGATTATGTAGGATATATTTTAAAAATGCGAATATCTCGAGAACCAGTAACTCTTTAGACTAATGATAGGTATTTTTGTAGCGAAAATGATATGGTTTTAATATTTTTCAATAGATAAGGGGCGCCCAAAAAAATCCCAAAGTCCTAAAACCCATAATATCTCAAAATGTTCACGTGTGTATCTCAAAAATCTTCCACTTTACTGAGAAAAAATATTTTTGACATTTCAACTTTGCCACCCTGTATCTTTTCTATCTTCATTATTCAATTGAAGGAAGTTGCGTCAGATTGTGATATTTTCAGGTGAAGAATCTGCTATTCCACTTTGGTCCATTACTTACGGACCACCCTGTATGTAGATAATGTGAGCACGTCACACAAGACGTGCAGTTATATAATGACTGCTTTTACAGCTAACAGTTGAATCACGGTCGTCTCATCCATATCACATGAAGCTACGCTATCATTTTGAATCGGTAAAAATCCTATATTGGCCAAAAATATATGGAAGCCGCTATTCCTATTTATAGTAATGGCAATGCAATGTATTCCTCACCACAAAAACTCGAAGTAATAGCTATTAATATGAGGATAATATCATTCAAAATTATTGTGATAGTGGTTTGTAGTACACCTTATTCAAAACGAACACATTAATTGGATCTAATGACTTGAGCCGCATTTTTTATTTTTCTCCATCCTCTTCCGATACCCTGAGCTACTCGATTGTGTTGTTTGTCATATTTTCTCATCAAAATCACCAAAAAAATTCGTTAAGAGAAGTAGCCAGTATATTTAACAATTAGAAATCCATCACGTCGCCCACCATGTAACAAAATATGAATTGCTAGAGTAACTGATATTCCCTGCATAAAATTATGACTCTGTGCCTATTTTGATGACAGTCGACAAATATACAGTGAAATTATTCACAAAAAAACGAAAACAAAAATTCGACTCCAGCGCCCTTTTTCATTTTTCACAGCAATATTTTATGGGATAATATTCGGTCCTATCGCAATTTTGGTCTAAGCAATCCGACCTTAGCCTATGCCCAATAGTTATGACTCACCCTGTGAATAATATATAATAAGAAATATACAAAGTTTCGGATAAGTAACATTTTCTTCAGTTATGGATTGGAGAATTATTCGAGTAGTTACAATAGGTTCGTTCCAACCAGCAGTTCTGTTATCGTACGTAACCAGTAATTGAACTATTTAATGCGCATGCGTGAGAGAAATTAGTAAAGTTACTGGTAATCTCTTACCAAACGGTTGGAACGTATTTTGAACTAGTTTGGTAGTTGCACCGATTCTGACGCAAACAGAGAAATATTTATTTCTCTATAGACGCACACTTTAGTGTACCTACATATTAACATTAATCAAAAAATAAAAGTGTAAAATCAAGACATTTTATTTGTAATTATAAAGCCTTTAGACTTGAAAATACATAAAACTAAATACAACGAACTTATAAGAATCAAAATAAACACTTTCAACCTAAAAATATCAAATTAGTGAAACTTAATACTAATAATGTCACCTATATCAAAATATCACAATAATAGAAGTCTTTGTAACCTTAATAAATAGCAAAATTATGTGTATGTTCTATTTTGACCATTTTTCAATTACCTATATCATAAGTAGCAGCACAGAAAGTGGTTTCGGTCTCCATTCTTTCCTTTTTCATTTTATCAACGACTACACAAAGAAAGAGTCAGTAAGAATCGGTGCACACTATTTTCAAAACAATTCCAAAACTAAAAATTCACTTTTATATCCTATTTACACTTTCCATAAAAATACAAATTTGACAGTTTAAGACGAAAATGTTGCCATTGCGCATGTATCTTAATTTCAGAACTATCGATACTCGCTATCAAGCAAGAATCGTTTGAACGGTAATTTTACTGGTCCACAAACGGGATGGAGCAGAGAACTGATAGTAATCGATAGTTCAGAATCAGTAATTTCAGGTGGTTGGAACGATTTCTTTCAACTGCGCATGTGTATTAGTAATATTACTGTAAATTACTGGTGGTTGGAACGAACCTATTAATTCGAAAACTTTTATGTTGATTTTTGAATAACCCCTTAACTCAGTTCTCAGTATATTGACTGGTCTAAATATGGAAGTTATTTCTACTTGGAGGAAATATTTCATAATTATACAGAATATAATGCTGCTTTGATTTTCTCGGTTGAGTACTTTTATTCTCGGGCGAATACTTTTCGGAGTTGATATGCCATATCAAATGAGTGAGAATCTACAAGTATATTGCCATAATATTGATATTATGAATTCCGCTTTCAATCTGTCGCCAAGTCGAACAAAAACACACAAAGACGTCGCCTCACATATTATTTACATTCAAGCTATCCAGGACATTCTCAACCTATCTCAGGATTATTATCAGAAGGGTATGATAACTAGCTATATTCTCGAATTATGATCGATAATTTTAGTAGCTCAATTACTATTCCAAGTTAAAGCTCTTTGGCCACCGATGTACTTACCTAACAATCCGAAAAATGTCAGGAGCCTCTTATAGACTTGGGCCGGTCAATTTTGGAACAAAACACGATGTACCTTTCTTCAATTTCTAGTATGTTATTCGGACTCACTAGGGCACCCGATTTAGCAGCTCTCAAAAACTAGTGGAGAAATTTGTATACGCCATAGGACTCGAAATTATTGGCCTTGCTTCAGATTCTACCCTCTATATCGTTGAAACCTTTTGATAAAATTGAACCTAATCGATGGTCAACAGCTTACTGAATTACAGCACTTACCAAAATTTGAAAATAATCACCTTAAATTGAGCGTAAAGAGGAGTTTCTTACCCCCGTGGTTCCCTAAAAACCTAGAAAAAAAAATCGCTTTTTTCCAGGAATGTTCAATAACATCTCCCATCTTTTGCTTTTTGGTTTGAGGAATCAATCGTTTATGAAAACGGTGAAATCCATTCGCATATTCTCTTGGGGGACTGTGATGGACAGCTTTACACAGATGATCTTTTTCCTTTCTTCTCTCTGGCACATCGTCAAGCGGCTGAAGCCATCGTTAAGCAGGTAGCGCATGCTCAGTTCAGTTGTTTGTACTATGCACGTGAATTAAGACTTAAGGGATACTATTCTTTACGGTGCGGTACGACGCTTTATTCCAACTAGGAGTCTTTGAATAGATGTCAATAGTATAATACTGTTGAAACGTCTTACAGAGTCTTTGCCAGGCTATATGCCATGGAGGCATATTTAGCAGATCTTCATAAGCTATTGAGGGCAAAGTTTCCATAATACTTAAATAGATGAGGCTTTTACTCATAGAGATAGTAGAAAGGAAGGAGACGAAATCACGTGATCTAAAGCGTACCTACTCGGTCAGCCATTTTCGTACCACACTAATGTCAAAGTTGATTGATGAATGTTTTCAAGTGTTATAGGTGTCGTAAATTACATTTTTGAAAATACTTTTCTTTTAATTGATTGACTAAAATGGTGTCTGGTGCTGTTAGAAGCTGTATCATTTGAGACGGCGTGGATACTAAGAAATCTTTGCGAATAACGTACCACAGGTAAGATAAATAATATGCAGGGGTGTATGACAAATATTTTAAACATGAATCTGTTACACAGTAATAGTTGTAGACTAATGTAGTAATTTAATCCGGCTCTGTACGTTGCGTACCACACTTAGCCACGCCCACTGATTCCACATGTACATATGGAACCTAACACTGGATGTCGTCTCCTTCCTTATATTCTATCTCTATGCTTTTACTTGATGTAGATCCATTCTAAATTATGGAATAAATCAATTTCAATTTATTGGAATCTAGATGATATTTCAACTTGAAATTGTATAGAGTCCCGCTAACACACAAACTTTATCAAAGGAATGGAGGTATGATGAGACATTTTCAATGTATACAGTAGGTACCTTAATACTAAATTATACAAATATTAACAATAAAATCGTGATCTATTTACATGGATATGGAAGAAATAGGGGAAAATGGGATTAACTGAAGTAATTAACAAGTTTTAGGAATTTAAAACAAGAAGCTCAGAACGCAAATGTAGCTATGACAACCAAAAATCAGAATTCAACTACTCAAATCATTTATTAGCAAACCAACACTCTTTCTATTCCAATTTCGAAATTTTGCATATAGAACCTAGATCCTTCAAATTAAATCTTTCAGAAGCCCTTGAGATAAATAAAAACAAATATTCAGATAATATTCTTAACGACCGAATAGATATCAAAGATTCCACCTTATTGAACCTTTTTACCTAGAAAGGTTCCAGTAGGATTGTTGTGAATGAGTTTCCAAGTGAACTTGTTAAATACTCCAGTTAATCCCATAAATAGACACATTTTTCTTCTTTCTTATTTTATTTCCATGAACATAGATTATAATATAATATAATGTTTATATCCGTATTATTTGATTTGAAGGCACTGTATAAATTGAAAATGTCTTATTATATCTCCATTCGTTTGATAAAGCTACTGTGTTAGCGAAACGCGTCCTAATTTAAAGTTTCATCATCATGTCACAGATTATAAAAGAGAACAGATGCGAAAGCTTGACAGAGAACAGTAAAAAAGAGAGAGATGGGTTGACATACGCATTTAAAGGTCCATCGTCGTATGTCGACTCCGTTCGGGCTGCTTCGCGAAACTTTTCAACAGGGTTATCAATTTGCATAATATTTCCCTTAATTCACGATCATAGGTCGAATATTTTATGAGCATTATTTTTAGTGTGATAGTTATACACATACAAATATTCGACAATTACTTGTTTTAAATCAATTTCATTAACATTAAAAGAATTCTACAATTCAAAAGATTATAATGTATAAAATTCATACCATAAATATATACTTTTTTTCACTAACCATCTTTGGCAACCATGCACAATAACCGTGACGGCTTGGCTCAAAAATCAAAATACAAAACGTCATTTCTAACACTTCAGTTTGAAGGTTGTCAATCCGCGATATTATTTGTGTTATTCGACTAATCTCTTGTAGGTTGTGGTAATATTAACTGAAAATAGGGTATATTAGTATAATATTATTTTCATGAAATGAATAAACATCACGGGGGAGTGTATTGTTCATACAGAGACTTTCCAAATAAATTTTATTCGGAAAGAAAAGTAAAGAGCCGGCACTGGAAACTGTTATTTTCCCCAAGTCAACATTGCAATTTGGTAAGAAATTCTGAAAATATTTTAAACTGACAACATCGCGGCCATACCGAGTTAAAGGTCCAAGGTCATTGAAGACGGAATTGAAAATCCTTTGATGTTTTGCCGGGATTCGTATCTGTTCTATTTTATAATCTGTGATCATGTACACTTTAACAAATGAAAATTGTTTTTTCTTATTTTGACATATAAAGTGACAATTTTTAAGACTGATTGACATTATGAAACGTCTTAATTTTTGTAACTAGTTGCATAAAGTAAAATTTTATGCAACTGGTGACGTAATAGTTATTTATGATATAAGTGTTAAAAGTACATTTTTAAGGCACGCATGTAAAGGTTTGCAGAATGAGCGAAGCGATTTCTGCAATTCACATGAGTGCCTTGAAAGGTACTTTTAACACGTATATCATATAATATTTTTTCTACAAACGTTCAAAAAATGCAATAATACAGTTTGAATTGAATTTTAAAAACCTTTATTAATACATCCAAAAGAGATAATTTCAAATTGCATCGTATATTACGTACCTTAGCAGCCATTGTTAATTTGATATTGTGGCGTTAACCTCGACTGGAAATTTCATTTTTTCTGAGCATCGTTCCTCCTTATCCACGGAAAATGGTAAAACAGCAGTGCAGGAAATTAATTTGTCAAATTGCACAAATTGTACTATTAATATTAATGTTAATAAATAGAATCTAAATATTTTGACGTTTGCTTTCAAAAGTCGACAATTCACTTTTACCAGCAGTGCCATAAACATTTTATGGCACTCAGTGCCTTAAAGTGACATTTTTCTTTTACCAGCAGTGCCATAAACATTTTATGGCACTCAGTGCCTCAAAGTGACATTTTTAAGGCTTCTATGGAGTGCTAAAAATGGCATTTTTAACACGTTTGTAGAAAAATAACTATTATGATATAAGTGTTAAAAGTACATTTTCAAGGCACGCATGTGAAGGTTTGCAAACTGAGCGGAGCGAATTCTGCAATTCTCCAACTGATGGAATAAATAGCTATTATTTCATTATTTTTCATTATACCATCGAAGTTGGAACTGGTTAAAAATTCAGAAAATCTTCATAAGCTATTGAGGGCAAAGTTTTTATAATACCATCAGCAACACTAGCAAGCAGATGTAAATTGTGATTCACATTATCAGGAATATTTATTATGTGTGAATAATATCCCATTACCATAATTGAAAAAACTCGAATATGCTATACTAAACGGAAATAAATTGTAATTGTCATGTCTTTCCGGGTAATAAATCTAAAACGTTTTCAAGTATATGTATTATTCAGTTCGTAGTTGAAAGATTATTTTCAAGAAAGTCTCCTCTTTTTTTACCCTCCTTTAGTCGTCCTTACGTCGTCGTTGTCCTCAGAGACGTTGCTTTTTCTTTGATGGATGACGTAATAACTCTATTCAGGTTGATGTTCCTATTATAGCAGGGAATATTAAATTACGGAGCTTGATTGCAACAACTTGTCCTCCTAAACCGTTGACATATAACACGTTAAACGTCATGTGGTACTTTTTCATTTTTATTATATTAATAACACTTGAGCGATCTGTAAAATGGAGAGTCATGAAACTTTCAAAGCCAGAAGGAAAGATTGACATTTATTAGGTCGATTGATGTTAGCTTGTTGATCGCTTGAGTAATCTGAGCATATTTATCATTCATTGGAATGGTTATGGTATTATTATTTCACAGATATCGAATATTTCATTCAATCTCAAGCTTCTTTGTCGAAAAATGGGACGGCTACTTTACAATAATTATATCGATTTGAAAATAGTATACCTATAACATTGCGAGTGTGAAAAGTGACATTTTTCACACGAGTGGAAAATATTATCGTACGAAGAATAGGCTTAGTTCGACACACGAGTGTAAAAAAAATTACTTCAGCTCGCGTAACGTGTGGTATTTTTCCAACGACCACATAGTAATTTTACCAAATAGTGATTACTCAATCAGACGAACTAATATACAATTTAACATTTCAATAAGAAACAATAACTTTCGTTAGTAACAAAATTTAGGAAGGTATAGGTAGGCTATTACAATTATCGATTGGTTCCATTATTATAAGAATTAAAAGTGAAATAATTTTGAACGATCCCAACAGTTTATCGATGACTGCTTATTAATACACAAGGAATACCTAGATTATCACATTTTTCACAGATTATAAATTTTTTATCGTCAACCGTCAGCAAAGCCGTCAATTATCAGATTGATTTCCGGAAGTAGACAAACAGTTCACCTTCCCAAAATACGGCAGATGTAGTATTTTAACTTTGACATTACTCGAAAATCATCATCTGTCAGTGTCATTCTTCTCCGTATTTGACTTCAGGAATTAATTATTATAGTTCTTCAGGGTGTACCTTCCATTTTAATATATTAAATAATATGTAGATTTGTTCTTTGCTGTTTACTGTCAAAATAAAATGCAATGAAATATACCCCAGCTTCCTATATTTGGAATTCTGAGCAATTGTCAATAAAATTTTGTCTGTTTTGCCTGTTATTCGCCTTGCTCAGCTCGTCTCATAATTTGAGACTCGTCCGATGAACAATTACTCTATCGCCCTGGTACATAAACAACTATTATTGGATTAGCTGCTATAGCTTAGCTGCATTTCGTGAAATATCACTTTCGGTACTTGTTACGTGAATAACTATTATTCACAACCATATTATATGCAATGCTGTCATTATACTAACGTCATTGAAGGCTGGGAAGTGTCATATCACACCACCACTTCCCATCTTCACTACCCGTCCTTTAAAATATTGTGATCGTTAATATTATTTATTTCAGATGGATATTTTTTATATTTGGAAATCTAACACATTGATAAATATTATAGTACCTATTTCTGGTGGGGTACAAACCATCAATTTTCCAACGGAGGACATTTTTCCCAATTTATTATACGCGAACTCAAGATACATCCGACTTTATCTGACATTTATTCATATTGGTGACAGTTGTCAAATGTGATATTTTAGGTGTGATCAGAACAAAACAGAGATTCATCAATTTTGATCTGGATATGATGGCTGTAAATGGAATAGTATGCAAACTTCGGTAGGAAGTAATAGCTAATCTTTCGACAGTGATCAAACTCTTTCCACCTTGGTGTGTAATATACTATTTCCCACGACCATGAATGAAATTAACATATGTATATCGCACTTTACTATGGCGGAAAGTTTCTCATATCACCATATGACGTTATTATATCGCCCGAGTGTGATATCATATCGCATGGTTCTCATGAATTCGATTAACGTGGTTTTCTTATTCAAATTTACCTACTCAGTAACTACGAATATAGCACAAAACACAGATTAATCCTCCCGCTTCGCGAAAGAATTACTTGAACTGTCAAACTGACACTCTTTGTGACCATGCAACGAACTATGTATAACCTGATTATTTTGAAGTACTTATATGTTGCTTTCGTTTATTTGGGCTTCAAGCATTTGTGCGTGACGCCTCAGTCGTCAAGACTTTTGAGAAAAACGAACACGATTTTTAGGATCCTCAAAGCCACTTGTCATTTCATGTCATCATCCAAACTATCATCTGATATTATTAATGAATTTCCTGTGTTTTTAGAAGAACAGTTTTCGACTATGATGTTATTGATAATATAATTTTGCATATTTAAATACTTTCAGTAAGATTTGAATCGTAATCGGCACAATTTTAACCTTTAAATAAACGTCAAACCTGACAAACGTCAAATATTTAATGTCCATGGCTTGAAGCCCATACTTTTCGGTATGTGCTCAAGGGGCAAGGGGAAGGTAAGATTAAGCGTCACGCCCGGTAATAAACGAACGAAATTCAGTCACTACGAGCTCCTACTACCAGCCAAAAGTAAATAATCGAAAACGCCTTATAGGCGTTTTCGTATTACCACAGATTATAAAAAAGAACAGTTACGAATCCCGGCAAAACATCAAAGGATTTTCAATTCCGACTTCAATGACCTTGGACCTTTAGCTCGGTATGGCCGCGATGTTGCCGGTTTAAAATATTTTTAGAATTTATTACCAAATTGCAATGTTGACTTGGGAACAATAACAGTTTCCAGTGCCAGTTCCTCACTTTTCTTTCTGAATAAAATTTATTTGGACAGTCTTTGTATGAACAATACACTCCCCCGTGAAGTTTATTCATTTTATGAAAATAATATACTAATGTACACTATTTTCAGTTGATATTACCACAACCTACAATCGATTAGTGGAATAACACAAATAATATCGCGGATTGACAACCTTCAAACTGAAGTGTCAAAATGGCGTTTTGTATTTTGATTTTTGAGCCAAGCCGTCACGGTAATTGTGCATGGTTGTCAAAGATGGTTTGTGAAAAATAGTATATATTTATGGTATGATTTTTATACATTATTATCTTTTAAATTGTATAATTCTTAGAATGTTAATGAAATTGATTTGAAACAAGTAATTGTCGAATATCTGTATGTGTATAACTATCACACTGAAAATAATGCTTATAACATATTCGACCTATGATCGTGAATTAAGGGAAATATTATGCAAATTGATAACCCTGTTGGAAAGTCTCGCGAAGCAGACCGAACGGGGTCGACATATATGACGATGGGTATGTCCACCCATCTCTTTTTTTTTACTGTTCTCTGTCAAGCTTTCGCATCTGTTCTCTTTCATAATCTGTGATATTACTACCGAAAAAATTCAACCATTGACTTGAAAAACTCACTTTTGTGGAGGGATCAAATGTTCATTGCATGTTACTGACCATTGAAAAATGATAAATGAAATAATGACATAACAGCTCCAATTTCGATGGATCGTACAATGATGAAATAACCTCGTGACTTTCAATATTTTTCCATGTGATATGGCTATCCATAATTGATTTCTCCATGTATTATTCAGTCAGGTGTTCGATTATATTATATTCTGAATGAAGCTAACTTTTCGGTTATTGAAGGAAAATGGAAGAAATATATCTAAGAGTGGAGTGACGCATTTTAGTTGATCAACTACTCATGATTCAGCAATAATTATATTACAGAATAATCGATTTGTCATCTTCAAGTTTAATCGGTGAATATCATGGATAATATGCTTCGCCCTCTCACAGTTAGTTATTTGGAGGAACTTTTTATCACGTTATATTTCAATTGTCAGATTCCACCGAAAAAAGATAGTACCATTCACTGCACTGACAATACAGGGTGAATCAAAGCCAACGGGATAGAGGTTTATAGCGAAACGGTAAAAGTTTTGGAATGTTTGTCACTTTAGTAGTTGATACATTTATATAGGCTTCACTTTGAAGTTATTGGGAAATATACAAGATGTTCCAGTAGAGAGTGGCGTATCAAAGTTATATTTTTTTATGTGACACAGACTGCGACCTTTGCATATCTATTGTGGTCCTTCCCATATTTAAAGCTCGATATCTAGCTTCATTTTTCTCATTAGAGTTATAAGCCTGGATACCGCCTCCTTCGCGTAGCTCACTTCCATGGGTTTTTCTTTTCAGAGTAAGTGAAACAGCACCCTTGCTAGGCATTCGCACCCACAGAGTATGTGCTTCGTGGTTTCGTCTTCTTCCTGGCAGAACCTGCAAAGGCTGTCATCTGCTAGTCCAGTTTTTGTGTGCTTATATGTTTCCTTAGCTCACAATACAAGGTCAGCATTCCCACCATCATACTCGTCGCTTCTCCACTTTGACATAGTGGGTCGTGTGACAATTTGTGCTTTGAAGGGAACTTTAGGAATCCTTTTCCCTGGGGTCTTATACCACACACCAGCGCCACACTTGGTTGTTTATTCATTTATGGCTGCTCTCCTTACTAAGGCATTAAGCAATTCCACATAATTGGTCTGGCCCTATGTCCTCCGTTGCTCCCTGCTTGGCTAATTCATCGGCCTTTTCATTACCTGTTATTCCGGGCTGACCTGGTACCTAGGCCTGGGTCACTCTATTATGACTACCTAGTCTGTTGAGGGCCTTGCGAAACTCCAGATTTGATGTTATCCTATATGAGCGTGCCGCCTTAAGTGCTGCTTGGCTGTCAAAGTAGATGACGAGTTTTTGGCTATCCACCTCCCGTCTCATCAACTCTTTTGCGCAGCATTTTGTCAATCTACCTAGATGAATATACATACTCTGGAGCTTTTTTATTATTCCACTGAAACATCCTATCCGTGTTATATTTTCTCTGATTGTTCAGTGTGTGGCATTTTTTTTGTTGAACCATTTGATGAAAAATTATTTCTTAGATCTATTCCAATTGATATTCCAATTCAACAATTCTTCATCTATGATTTCAAAATATTTATATTCAAGTTTTATCTAAACATAAATATGCATCCATACAGTTACGAAATTATTTAAAGTACTTATTGAACAGTGAGTGATGAAAGACTGGAGAAATAAAAGGGAAATGATTCAAAATTATCAACTCACTTATAAAATATTCTATTTGTATTCCATTAGTAAACATTATCATTACTCCATTGTCACCATTAACTACAAAATGAAGTTCTCTTAGACGATCCAACAATTATTATCAAATGACGTTCATTAGTAAACCTGTTCCCAATCATCTCAACTCAATAATGATATCCTGCGATGTAGAGCTATTTAAGAACACACCAGTTTACATCAAAAGGGATTAGGACTGCAAACCCGTTTCAATTAGAACGTTTAATTAGCTTCTCCATTGTTTGTGCACATGGATGAATAAATTATTATTCAAACAAGGTGATTCTCAAACGCTTTTGCTAATAATTAATCCGTGAAAACTAGTTACATTACTTACAACAAAATTAGAACTTGTATAGAGACAACGTGCCTTTATGAATATCTCATTTGCAGCATAAGCGCTGCTTTATCTACTTTCTTGTTATTATGAGAAACATAGTGAGTTTGATATAGGAACGCCAGAGCTATCTCGGACAGGTATGTCAGCAGCCAATTAGGAACAGACTTTCTTTCATATACTATATTTCTCCAATTTTTCCACTTATTTAGGTAATACATCATTTTCCAGTTCACTTTGTAAAAATAGTACATTGTTTACCGGGTAGGAAAAGCTTAACATTCCTGGACGACTGTGAAGATTGCTAAGTCGAGGCGCAAGCCGAGACTTAGCAACACAGAGTCCAGGAATGTGGCTTTTCCTACGAGGTAAACATACTATTTTTCCGCAAATAGGTTTAAAATTCGACAGATATTGATTGATTTAAAAAAAAAACGCGATAATTTTATCCCCAAATAAATGGTGCTTTGAAATTCCTAATAAAATTACTTGGGTTACTATGGAAACGTATTAAGGTTGAATTGTCAAACTTGACGCTTATAAATTTAATTGCTGGTGTTCTCGAAAGTAAAATGATAAGTGATGATGAAATTTCCATTCCTGGGACTCCTCCAGAGCTGGTTGAGGCAGTGAATACTGCTTCATTAGAATTATTGCCAAAGAAATCAAGAGAAAAGTACGAAAATGCATACAGACGTTTTATGGATTATGTAGAACACTAACAACTGTACGGAAATATCATTTCCTTACAGTAAGGAAATGACATTTCCTCACAGTAAGGAAATGACATTTCCTTACAGTAAGGAAGTCCTGACTTTTTCTTCAAGAAATTTTGACAGGAATGTCAAAATTTCCTAGCGATTTGCGGAAATTATTTTTTTTATTGTCGATCGTTTTCTCTATAAATTATTCGTAGATTTTCCACTATGGAGTATGCCCAAAAATCAATTACAAAGTTCACTGTGACAAGCTGTGTATCGCTTCAAGATACTCAGGTGATTAGCTCGTAAACCAATACGAGATGACTATATGAAGGTACGATAAGAATTTTGCCTCAGTGGACATGGAGATCGCGAAAAATCTATTCGCGGCATACGATTTACATAAGAAGGTACGACAAGGAAAATATGAGGAAAACTATTGGAAAAGAGAGGAGAATTATTGTGTGCAGTCAGAGATAGGCGTGTGTTCAGTGCCCACCTATTTTAACTACTGTTGCTGAATGTACTTATTCTGTAGATGTTATTGCCAATTTTTGTCAGCAACAATGTTAAATAACAATAATTGTTGAATCGAATAGTGTGTAGATTTCATCTATTGCAGATTGTAATATGTCCAAATTTTTCCTTGAACTATATTATTCCATTCTCATTTGTGCTGACTTATTCCACAGTCAATAATCTTGATTTTCCACTACTAAATACGGATTTATCCCGTGTTAAAAGTACCAAACATTCTAAACTGTCAACGCCGTTTCCGTATCAGATTGGTAGCTGGAACTGAATACACGCCCAACGCTGAATGCGAAAAATTATTCTTTTCTCCCATTTAAGTAATTTTCCTCATATTTTCATTGTCGTACTTGCATCTATGTCTCGAATAGACTTTTCGCAATCTGTGAATACGTACATATCCGATATATGACAAAAATTGACAGACGACATTTTTCCTCTCAGACATCGATGTTTCTTCATTTCTCATTCCAGCAATTCAAAGTGTAATACACGGAATTAACTTACTTTTATAAACAATACTTGATAAGACAATTAAAACTCGATAATGTGACAATGACCTTAAGTCTGGAGGTTTCGGCAAGCTGCTTGTGTATAAAATTGTGAGAAGCATTAGTAGCTAACTCAGTAGGTGGGTTTAAGCAAGTAGAACGGAAAGTTGATTGGCGCCTTAAAAATCATTGTTCATGATATTGCATGATTAGGTGAATTACTTCATAAAGTGTACCTACAATCAGTAACCTCGTGAAATGTCTTTTGTATTGAATTAACGTAATTGGAATTTGATTGATATTCAATTACATATTCTATCGAGATATACAGGGCAGCGTACATATGAACGGTGATAAATTCTAAGACATTTTTAGCAACAGAATCATTGGAGTGAAACCCGTCAACTTTCTCTTAGGAGCCGGTATTTGAGATATGTTCGAAAACACTTTGATTCACTGTGAAGTGATTGATTCATTGATAACTTCAGTACATCCAGTCAAGATTTCTCCTCCTCATTTTTTGGTTGGGTATATCCAGCCCAATGGTATAAGGATTCGACCTAGTAAAAATTTGAAGTAGCAATCTTCCTTAAGAATTCGTTGGGAAAGGCCATTCAGGCGGCAATGTCTCGTTAGGATCCCTGTTAAGACTCTTAGCACAGTTTTACTTCATCTCATGCATTCATTTGATCTGTGCAGGTTTTAATCACCCAGTATAATCATTGATTGTCTAAGCCCTAGTAGATCTTTATAATTCATATTCAGAACTTCTCTTTTTTTTTCAAAATACATTGGTTTAATCCTTATTTTTCGAATTGTAATAAAAAAAGACATGGAGGAAGAAATAGGTTATCTCAGGCACTTCCAGAAACAATTTATGGAAGTGGCTTATGGCAGTTGATTTATAATGGTGATTCTAAAAAAGGGAACTAAATATCTCATAATTATAAGGTAGTGTGTTATTTTTTTCTCTCAATATTTTCAATTGTATCGCATCGTCTATAAAAGGACTTTTATTTTTTTTTTCAATGGTCCAGTAAGTGCTTGATAAGTATGTAACATTCTTTATTTGACCCCTATATGTTCATCATTCCGGTGGAGAGGTTTTTTGGCCAAGAGTTTACTTGTTTTCCCCGCTGAGGCACATCATTTCTGTACCCCTGGTGTTTCATTCCAATTTACTTCTTAGATAGTCATGCAGCACTAAAATCTTTGACTGTCTATGAAAACTCCTATCCCTGACAAACCATAACAAAGTTACTTTTAATCGGGTCCCAAGGCACAAGGGTATTATAAACAGTGGATAAGCAGACTTCCTAGCAGAGTTAGGATCTCTTATGGTATTAACTGGTCCTGAACCAGTATTTGGAATATAAAAAACTGCTGAGCTTGATCTCGGGATAATTGAAGTCAATTTCAACATGGAGCCACGTGCCAAAGAAGGAACATAGGAAACTCCTGGTCACATCATCATATTGTCCCAATATTGTGAATCACATCAATATATGCCTAAGGTGCAGCACCATGGTGAAAAATTACTAGATTTATTGAATTGGAGTGTATAATATCATTAACATTGAAAAAGAGTAAAATTCCATGACACTCAGCGGCAACTCATTGTTACAATTTGTTACACATATTTGTTAATTTATTTCATCCGAGCAGTGTGTTAGTTTGGTCGAGTTATCAAGTGTGAAAATCTAAACAACTCTAACGTATATTTCTGTTATTACTTGATTTTTATCATCTCTTCAACCGTTACTCGAACACTAAAAATTATACGCTTCGTCGATGTAATGAAATCTATTTTAACACTCGTAAATTCAATTAATGGACTTCAATACATGGTGTATGTAAAATGGGTATATATTCGCATACATTTCACATAAACTGCTTGAGACACATTTGCGTAATCATGTTAATAAGAATTGAACGGGATAAAGATGTGGTGAATTGCAATGGGTATAAAATGATAATTATATCTTCGATACCTGAACAGACTCTGATATTACGATATACAGTGCTGGACAATTTTTTACTCCCATCCCACAAATGATGCCATGTTGTAGAAAAACTTGAAACTGTCGTTTGAATAGATCTCGACATCAGTTTGTCCAAACAGTTCCAAAAACAAATTCATGAGACTCTTTGAGTATATCATTTGTTATGTTTTTTTATACCTTGGTTTACGTACAATCATATTTATTGTAGATGTCGGAAAAAATTAGCCGTCTGGGAGCTTTCAACAAAAACGCTGCTTATTTCCCTCGAGATATAGCACAACTATGTATGGTAGAACTGTTTCTACAGAAAAGTCCGCAGTGGCATATATCTATATCTCAAGTATAACATATATATAATCTTAAGGCCTTTCTATTACTTAGTACTTTAGGGTGTATTGCAGCTCCTCCGTCACAAGTTTTTTCCACTCTTTCATATTTTGTGCTTCCTTCGCTTCTATCCAGCTTCTTCCTCTTTCAGTGATTCAGTAATCCAGCTATCACCCCATCGCAAGTTTTTCTTGATCTGGGAAAGGTCGCATTGGAATAGGCTGATTAGTCACCTCATCAATCCCATATAATTTCAATCGTCATTTTGCAGTGTCAAACTGTGTTTCTCCCCTGTTAACTAGTTCTGTCATCCATCTGCATGAATAATAATTAGGTCTGGCTGGAAAAACATCAATAATATTGTCGTACATTCAAGTTGAGATTATTCTTGCTAGGTGTATTGAAGCGTTGTCACGATGGAATGTCCATTATTTTATCAGTTAGCACCAACTGAATATTGGCCACTGTTTCTGGCGCAGCTTTTGCTTTGAGAGGTCTAGAATTGTCAGTCCCCTGCTCATCGCAATGGAATTGCACTTATACTCATTTCCGATTCCACTTTTCTTGGCGATTGATAACCACTTTTCCAACTTTAATTGATGTGAATAATATTGGAGGTCATTCAGTCAGATCTTCCTTTAACCACTGAACACATCCTTTCTCCATCTATCCACCCTTTCAAGAACGGATTCCTATCGGGCTTGTTCAAGATGCCCCAACAAAAGGTGATTATTGTGCGGTTTTTTCCTGGAGTTCATATGTACTTTATTCATTATCCTTCCCATGGTGTAAACGGAAGCATGGCTTCTGACTTCATCCCTTATTTGCTCAGTTGTCGCACAAGAATTGGACGCTATCCATTAAATTACAAAAGCTTCTCCACTCTTTTTGCAGTCTCTCCCATTATTGTCACAGTTGGGCGTGAAATACCCATGTGCTTTGTCTAATTCTTCTGGCAATACTTTTATTTAAATAGCCTTCTTCCAGAACCTGGGATCCTATTCCTTGCCTCCTAGCATGAAGTTTGTTATTCTACCACCCATAGAACATTGAAATTTGAGAAATATTATGGAATAATTCTTGGCTTGCTGCTAAGCTTTCTCCAGTTTCATGGCCTCCAGCTAACTATGAATGAGTCACGATTGAAATGACAATTGAACTTCTGGAAAAGTCTCAAAGCTCAGTGACTCGGCATTTTGTAGTTGAATTTAGCATAAGTGTTGTTGAAATGTGTAATTTCAATAATTTATAGATAAGGATTTTTTGGAATGAATGTTTGTCACTTCAAGAAGAATAATATTCATTATCCATCTATTGTATAAGACAAATCATGGAAAAATATTTTTATAATTGAAGGAAAAAAAAATCATCAAGATAAACCAAATTATATACAATATATGGCAGCGTGAAAAGTTGGAGTCAAATTTCATTTGAAAGTTAATCTTCACATCAAGGAACTAAGTAATTGACGATTATTCATGGCATGAATACTTAAATTATAATGAACAGAAAAAAGCAGGAAATTTCTTGAACTTGAATGATAAATAAAACTACACTACAATATTTCCAAATTATAAATCAATGAAAAACTAATTTGGACATTGTGAAGGTTCGAAATATTACGGATTGGTGGTATATAAAAGTAAGTATAGGTGATGAAAATGTTAATAAATCATAATTCCTTGAAGATAGGGTAGTGCTATTTATAAATGTGGATTATAATTGAACCTGAAGAACGAGTTATTAATAATTTCATGAAAGCCAAGGAATATCACTGAACCACAAGAGAGTCATTGGTGAAGCATCTGGGAAATGAGAATGAAATGAAAACTGATGAACATTTCAAATATCAAATCAACTTGGAAGGAGTATACCTACTTAGTTCAACGAATGTAACCAGTGATCATTAAAACCAAACTACACCAAGTATAAAGTGTCGGGCACTTTATATTGTGATATGAAAAACGGTTAAAAATAAGTTTACACAAAAACACACACTCCACAGAATAAGTACCCATCCTTCAAAATAAAATAAAAACTTTAATAAGTAACATATCAGAACAAATATCCACATCAATTGACATCAGTCACATTCGATGAGTAAACTAGCGAATAAAAATAGTTTAAGTAACAGTTAAATTTTGCAAACTACTGGAATTTGTTTATATATACTAGAAAAACTTCAAAGAATATATTAAGCAATATCATCAAAGGCTAAAATTACTTTTAATTATATGAAGTTTCCCAGATACTTGAAAATCTCAGAGATATTATAATACCAGAGTGCTGTTACATCGTTTATGAATTGACAAAATTTTGTCAAAAAGGTGCCTGTGCTCCTAGGATAAGTGAAAATTTTAGTAATTGCATATGTATTCAAAATACAGTGTATTAAATCAAAGTTCCTAGCATATATTTTAATATAATTTTGAAACTGCTGGCGTTAAATTTTTGCGAGTATGCTTTGAAGCTCACATGGATTCGTTTTAACTGTTATAGAGGATGATTGTACGGTTCCCATGAAGCAGTTTAATAGTTTTCAAGTGTTCCACATATTATTATTATCTTGGAAGCGGAGCAACACTCTACTGTACTGATCTCCAATGGAATAAAAATGCGTTATTGTGGGTAAATATTTTTGTTGGATGGATTATCACAATCTTCTGTATGTTCCTTGAGCGTATTCATTTGAGGAGCATCGTTATCGATATGATTCGGCGCTCATAGTATTGAAATAACCCAATAGTAGGAGATGGGAAATATAAGAAATTGCTTCAATACATCTGAATGCGGATACATGGAAAAAGAAATTTCCAAGAATCAATATTAACAAAGTGATGAAATTAAACTATTCACTTTTTCAAAATCTACATAACATTTGAACTTTAAAATTGTACGAGGTTCGCTAACACAGTAGCTTTATCAAACGAATGGAGGTATAATGAGAAATTCTCAACTTAAACAGTGCCTTGATACTAAATTTTACGGATATTATGATTTACATGGAAATAAAATCAAAAAGGGAAAAAATGTGTCTGAATATGGGATTAGCTGAAGTATTCAACAAGTTTACCTGGAAATTCATTCACAACAATCCTACAGGAACATTTCTGGGTAGAAAAGTTTAATACGAGAGAATAATCCTATACCAGAACATGTGAACTGAGTAAATCTGAAAAAATGATTATCTTGTTTTAGTGAAGCATAAAGCCACGTCCTCGCCGAAAGCAACACATGGGAACATTATGATTATGTTGCTTGTTCCTAGAACTTGTTTCTCAATGTTGCCGAAAGTTCCGCGTTGTTTACTGTTGCAGCAACAAAAGTTCCTATAGGTTGCTTGTTTCCATAATTAGCGGCAAAGATCAAAGAAGATATAGAAACATTGATAAACATTTTTTGTTTCTCAACGGTATCTTCATCAGTGTGGACATGTTGTTGCTTGTTCCTTAAGCTTGAAACTTATGTCGTGAAGTCGACGCATCGTTGCCGAAAATATCGCTCAACTTGATTCAGTTTATCAATAATAAAAACATTAACTAACAAACAATGAAAAATATGCTGGTTGAATGCACAACAGAAAATATAGTATGTTTAATTGAATTATACCGAAATGAGGAGTGTTTGTGTAATCCACGGGATAAAAAGTATAAAAACCGTTAGAAAAAACAGGATTTGTGGGTGGAGATATGTAATGGGATTGGCGATGGTGTTAGTGTTGATGAAGTTGAAAGATAATTAAGAAACTTGGTGGCACAGTTCTACAGGGAGAAAAAAAAATATCGCACATATAAAAAATCTGGTGCATATTTTGTCGCACCACATTGTTTGAAACTAGGATGTTACACTGCACTGGTGTAGAAACAACGTTTCCTGTTGCAGCAACAGAACGAAATATTCTCAAGAATGAGTTACTTTGGAGTATACAGAATGTTTACGGAACTTTTGCTGTTGTTTCTGTTTCCATAAACAGGTTGCGGCAACCAGCAACAAAATGTTCCTCTATGTTTCTTTGGTGTGGACAAGGCTTAAGTCTCGGAATTATTTGATAATTCACAGATTGTGTTATCTGGAGTCAATTAGTGATATTTATCAGCTTTTTTGGTTGTTTTTGTTTGTTGTGGTGGTTCATAATTAATACTCCTTCTATCTTTTCACAGTTTCATCGCCATCTGTGATTATTGGTTCATTATGAATATTCTCAGTTTTTTGTTCTGCTCCCGTCTATTTCTTTCAAAGTCCTGATAAAAGCTTTTTCTTTCCTTGTCCACAAAGTGTTTTCAATGGGCTGTATCCCGTTCTCCATAATCTTTTTTTTTCTTATCCTGTTCTGTTTTTCGAACATTTTTGTAATTAGTTATCTCACTGTGAGAATCTATGTTTGGCTTGTTTCCTTCCCAATTTCTTCTCTCTCCCTGTCTTTTCCACTTTTTGTGGAATTGTTTTCCAGCTGCTTCCTCTCTAGTTTCATGTATTTGCTTTCTTCCGTCATTCGATTTGTCTTTAATCTCCGTTTTGCTCATTTATTTTGCGTATTACTAAATATTTTTTCTACACCCACATGTATATTATCCATTTTTTGCACAGTTTACAGAATGGAAATGTAGGCCATATCGGTTAACTGAACGTATATGATTCATATACATCCTAGAACGTATATGAAATCCACCAATCAGTATTCGCGTTTAGAATTCGTCAACTCCCCTTTTTTGAATTTCAAAGAAACGTCAAGATAACTTATCGAAAAAAAGGCTTCCCTAGAAGCACTGGATCAAGAATATTTATTTACAATAATGAACATAAATAAAATAATCCGTATAAATTAACAACAAATACTGAAAACAATAAAATTGGTATTTAAGAGAACTTCCGATAGACGTCAGCTTTTATAAAATTGTGTAATTGATGTGACGTTATAGATGTCTGGTTTGAACATTCTTCGGTAGTCGAGTGGTAAGAATACCAGACTCTAGCGCGCTAGGTCCAGGGTTCGATTCCCCATGAAGAGATTTTTTTTATTCTTAGTTTCATTTCTAGATAATTATTTCGCACAATATTGATTGGTGAAATTATGAAATTTGTTGAAAATTTTGAAATTGAAGTTATATTACAGTCGACATTACAGTTTATTAAAATGTTCATTTTCTAGATTTTTTAAGTGGGTCGTAGAAAAAATATACTGCTCGACTCGTGTGGATTGTCCATATCCACACTAGTTGCACAAACTACTATATAAATTCGATTTGAGACCAAATATTGTTTATATACTACGCGCTCTTAATTTACACTTCGAATCGTGTTTTATTCATGTAATTATTTGGTTGAAAAACTCGTTCCAGCATTTCGAATATTCTTCAGAAATGAAGCTATCTTCTAACATTTCCAAAGATATTTAATTTAGATTTGGTTTGCGTTGAATGGTTATGAAAACTTGAAAAGAGTGTTGTATTTTTTGTATCGTCTCTCATAATTTAATATCTCACGCGTGTATACTGTCGGTCACGAACTCAGAGGCGTTCATCAAGATCGATTGGTTAATTTAATCTTATAAGTTCACCTATTTTGGAAATGCGTTTGAAACAATACGAAAATAATTCATCGATTAGAAATTACTATTGTATCGGATTTTTAAGTTGAAAATTTACGCACGACTAATTTTTGAACCATTTTGAATAGATCGAAAAATACAATCACCGACTTAATGAATTTGGTATAAGTATGTTTAATAATGGGATTAAGATGGAAAAAGATGCCATTCCCATTCATATAAATGGATCAGTGAAATGTTTTCAAGCGCATAATTTTTTATCGACTGCACCAAATTGGATAAATCTTCCTCTAATGTGTTCGTTATTCACAGGAGAAGGTTGATATAGAAAAAAATTGAAAGGTAAAAAGGATTTTTCAAGTTTAGTCAAATTTTTTTAAAACCAAATTATATGAAAAGTGTGCGAGAGAATGTAACAAAATGACGTTGAGCTGTCCAGCCAGCAGTTGACAACTTAAAACGGACAATACGTCATATTATAAGGCTTTTCGTTGCGTTCTAGATAATTTCAGATGTATGTTTGCTCTCCTCTTCTCCTTTGACTTCTATATAAAAACTTCTGCATTTTGTCTGGGAAAGTCAACAAAAAATATATAAATTCAATGGGAAAGTCGAGAACTCTTTGAACAGGTGGAAAGTATGAAAAGCGGAATGATAGTCTTCCAATTAGTTCACTTAGTATTAAGAAACAAACAAATCACCCCCTAACGTCCGGTTTCACACTGTCAAGTTATCCTGAGGTTTGGAAATAACCCTTGGTTACCTCAAAACAAGTGTTTCACATTGTTCAGTAAGGGCCGCTTTTATAGGTTACTGTTAAATCTTAGAGTTAACTCACATCGGTTAACCATGCAGTTAACTCTATTTGTGGAAACTTTTGATTTTATAAGTCCATGTCAAGTTGATGTCAGTTGGGAGACTGTCAGTAATAAATATTATGTTTTTGCAAAAATTTACTGGACATGGAAAACGGAAAAAGCCGCCGATCATTCAACTTCACACAACTGGAGGTAGAAGCTCTTATTTCTCTTGAGGAAAATGTACCTGTACCTGAAATATATCTTGAATGTCCTCATACATTTCATCAAGCTCCTAGAAAGAAATGAGAGAAAGGACAATTATAACCACACAATAATATGGAATCAATATTTATGCTTTCGAATGTCAAATCTTCAAGTTATCTGGCACCTCATACACCTAGTAAGTTAACGTATACAATTTCCGGTTAACTTCCGCCCATAAACGCATCCGTAGGTTAAAATAGAAGTTAACTTAAGGTCACAGATAACTGCAACCTATAAAAGCGGCCCTAAAGGGTTTAAGTTATGGTTAACTCTCAGAATATTTAACCACCAGAAAATCTAGTAGTAATAATAATAACCTGGTGATTCTAACCTAACAATTGAAGCTATTGCTGCATTTATTTGCTTATTTGTTTGAGTGTGCAAGATGAACGATCATGAGAAAAATGCGTATAGGGGGAATTTAGAGACAGTTTGTTAGTGGGGGATAGTGGCTACCCCATTAAAAATTATTTGATGAAGCCTTGGGCAAATGTTAATAGTGAAGCAGAAGCTTTATTTAACGAATCACAAATTAGGACAAGATATGTTCTGGAGAGGCAGTATGGTGTGTGAAAAAGGTTTCCTGCCTTGGCAATGGGTTAAAGATTGAAATTGGAGACTCTGCAGCCTGCGATTGTAGCAACTGCATTTCAACACAACATTGCTTGTCCTGAGAATGGAGAAATGCCTCCTGTAAATGTTGAGCAAGAGAGGGAAATTAATTTTGCTAACAATGTAAATGTGCCAAATATTGTAGAACTTGAACAAAGCAAATTAAACCCAAATAATAGAGTGAGATATAATCTAATTAATAATTATTTCACCAATTTGGAATAATAATTAGAATAAAATTGGTTGTTTCCATAGGCTTTTATTATTTTCATTAAATACAGCTTTATTATTACTTTTGCCAAACAAAATTAAAACAAACTACAACTTCCCAATTACGAGTAAATTAATTTCATAGGTTAACTCCTTCTTCTTTTTTTTTCGATTTTGAATGTCACTAACCATAAAATCTGATCATTATACCTTATCTGCTACCAACTGAACAAAAATTACTACTGAACTTCCGATCAGCTAACCTATAGACGACTTGACAATTGTGTAACGGTAGGTATCTGATGGTAACCTTATAGGTGAGGGTTAATTGACCCGAGGTGTTAACCCGACATTGTGAAACCAGCTGTAACAAAAGCAGAAATGTTTGTTTTGTGTTTTAGTGAGTTAAATGGTTGTCGTTTTTCGTTGTCTATCATTTTAAATTTTTTAAACTACTAAATTCTCACATATGATCAGTTGACAAAACAATTGTTAATCAGGAAATTACTGATCGCTCCTGAAGCGCTGCGTTCTGGGATGGACGTGACAATTGTTTTGCGTACTAAATTATGTGCATCAAGAGCATTGGATTTCCAAAATAACTCACACCTTCCAAACAATCTGAAAAATTGAATCTGGAACGACACGATGGTGCTTCTACACATTGAAGAAATAACAACTGGACATTACATTATCCTTTTCATTGAAGGTGAAGTAAACTGGGTGAACTGGATAATCATATTCAAGACCAATCGTGATTTCCATTCAATAATGCTCGAAGAACATCGAATAAAAGAAACGGAAACAATAAAGGTACTGATAAAAAATCATTTGTGGATAAAACTTAAGAAATTAATTTTTGGAAGTTGACGTCATATTAACATTTATCACATTAGATATCTCATTACAGTATATGCAAAATATATAGATGATGATTTAATATTTCTCCTTGTATATATCATGTTTATTTTCGTTATTATTTCGCCTAACTGACAAGTTTACACTTAATCATTCAAACTTCGTAAATATGTCCGAATGTAAATTTACTGACTGTAATTTCGCACTCTACTTGAAGTTATTTTGAATTTCCAAAATAAATTAATTGGCATTAAAAAACATCAAGAGGAAGCAGCCAAATCTATTCTCAAAAATAAGTGTTAAATTTTGGAAAAATTATATTATTATCTATTTCACACGACTGTTTATTGAAAATTGTTTTGTAGGCTTTAGTATGTATTAGTCGCAATAATTTAGTTGACTTCCACTGAGATCTGAGAGATACATTATGCCCCTCACTTTTTCTCCGTAGGCCTGAGGAAAATTTTTAAGACTGGTAGATCCTTTGGTCCTATATCCTGGAGAAATTCAAGGATATCTACAAACTTCAACTTAAGTCAATGCTCCTTCATATCAGGTCATCTCTCAGGTGCTGAACCCTAAAATTTTGAATTGCTGTGCAATTTGCTAGTATGTGTAGGATTCTTTTTCCAATCCACATAATCTAAAATCTACATTCTCCTTCCTAGACTACTTCAAGCTGCTTCGGGCGACAGAGTGCCGTTGGTTTTCTTGTTGGAACTCCTAGTGCATTTTATCTCTATAGACAACTAGAAAAATCTTCGAAACTTTATGCCTTTTTCTTCAACGCTTACCACTCCATAGAGTGGAAAATCATATACGATATTGAGATATGGTTGTTCTTTGTTCCTGAAAAAGGAGATTTGCTGCTAGTTACCACGATTAAGCCATGATTGAAAGTTTCAAATCACCCGCAAAGAATAAGTTGCATGTAACATCAGAATATGAATTAGATTGAACAGCACTGGACCTAGATTGGTATCTCGCGGTACTCCGATGTTTTGGAGAAAGACTTGGAAAAGTCAGAGTCATATCAGAAAACACAGAGGTTACCAATATGTGAGATTACACTGGTTGACGAATTTCCACTATTTCTTCAATAGTTGAAATAATCTATTAGATTTGATACCATTTTTTTTTGCTTGAGGATTATTCATATTGTCATTTTAAATTATTTTCGAAATCACACATTATATTTTTTCCTCTCCCGTCGAAATTTCATGTCTGCTCCATTCATTTCACGGATTTAATTTGAAAGTAATGTGAGGTTACCAATATGTGAGATTACACTGGTTGACGAATTTCCACTATTTCTTCAATCGTTGAAATAATCTATTAGATTTGATACCATTTTTTTTGCTTGAGGATTATTCATATTGTCATTTTAAATTATTTTCGAAATCACACATTATATTTTTTCCGCTCCCGTCGAAATTTCATGTCTGCTCCATTCATTTCACGGATTTAATTTGAAAGTAATGATTAACAGCAAAAAAAATCTGTTATATCTCTTTGTTGAATCGTATGACCCGCATGATAAGACTGCATTTGACTATATAAAGTTAGCAGAACGTACAAATTGTGTACGGTTTCCTCAAAGGCTACCCAAACACCTTAAAATACAACTGTTGAATTTTATTGCTGTTTCCGCAAGATGGCACTAAAGATTATCTCTTGATTCGTCATCTACCTAGTTGAACTTTATATAGAATTACCTCTAAGGATTTTCCTCATTGGAATAGTGACAGACGACATATTTTCTCATTTCATCCAAAAGATTTCTATCCGAGTTATTCAACCTGTTTCGTTTACGGTGCCCCGCCCTGTATATGTAAGCCACGAATAACTGATACATTGTTGTTATCAATACCCAGAGTTTGAAAATAGTGGGATTTATCACATCAAATTTGTGCATGGACTTGGACAATGATTTTCCGAAAAGTGGAATATTCACCTACACTATACTTTTTCGAACCTATCGAACAGCTACAATAATATAAATACAGTATATTTTGAATGGTTCACCATAAAATTAATTCACACTCCTCACAAATAGGATAGTAAATTTGTGAGAAAACAACATTTTCTTAGAGATCTGGGAATAAAAGATTACTGCACACGCAGTCTTCAGTAATATAATTCAAAACTAATTCACCATAGGACCTCACATCATCCACGATCATGAAAGGGATCATTTCACCTAGTTATATCCTTTTTTTCTTTCGCGCATATACCAAGTGCCTTGATAAGTTTGTTGAGCTATACCAGCTCCCTGAATATAAATCGGAAATCCATGTTTGTGAATAACCATCAATTACACTCTTTACCAACTGTCAACCGACTAGTCTCAGGTACTTGTTCATACTGAAATTCCTAATGATACATTTTGTACGAAATAACAAAGTTTTCGAATAAATTCCTTCTTCTTAAGAATATCTACAATATAAACTTAAACACAGTATTTCATAATTTCATGTATTGTACTGCTATTTCAACATAATTATTGAGTGATATTATCAAGCCACTGAAAATATGAAGAGAACGGAAATAAGATGTTTTACTACTTCTAATAGATCATCTCTTATTCAAAGTGGACATTAGACTAATCATAGAGTAACCAGCAAGCAAACCATCAATAAACATAGCTGGACTATTGAACGTTTCACGAACCTTCCTGAAAATACATGCAACTATTGCTACGTCTAGACATGGAAAATAATATTTTAATGTGTAAATCTTTTGATTACGTTCAATACCTCCATATTTATTTCTGTTGAAAGTTCTAAACAAAGTATCTTCTGTATGTTCCTTGTGGTATATTATTCATTCTTTTCTTTCCAATTTCTTGGGAAATTAAACCACAATATTTTTAAATTATTTATTTCAACGTTTCGGTAGCGTTCCAGCTACCGTTATCAAGATAAAATGATAACATTTTTGTGAAATAATTTGATGAAAATGAGCGAATTGATGTTATGAAATATCACAATAAATTATGAGTTGAGAACCGCAGTTGCATAAAGCTCATGCAATAAAATGAAACAGAAATGATAAGCAGAAGTAGTCGATTATTCCCAAGGAAGAACGTTTTTCATACAAAAAAAGATTGAAATTATTCATAATTATTCACAGTGAATGTAACATTTGTACGATTTTCGAAATTGATTTCAGTAGGATTATCACGCTTACATTTACAGCTTTTGAGGTTGCGCGAATAAGGGTACCTACTAAAACCTGATTAGCAATAGAGTTCTAGACATAACCCTTAGTGACTGTCGTTGATTTCCAGCCAGCATGTCGCTTCATTGTCGTGATATTAACAACAGCATCCGTCTGTAATGTCGCTGAAGGTCTTCGTGAGCAGTGACCAGTATAACATGCAGCATCAGGTATTCAGGTAGTTTTAAATACGAAGCTTCTACACTCGGACTTTCTCTTATGGTATTCTTGTAAACTGGTTGCAAACTACATTTTTCTGCTTTCTGATACAAAAAAGGCGCTTATGCTCAACGTGGAGAGGACAAAGTGACAGGTATTTTCGAAAAAAATTCGAGCATATTATTTTCCTTATCGGTAACCACAAAGGTTCGTGGAATCTTTGTCTTAGTGCCTAAGTTTCCTAGACAAAGACCAGGTGAATTCTCTATCTTTTGCTTCATTCAATGAAGTTGTCATAACGAATAAAAATTTTCAACCACTTTATAACCAGTTAACTATCACGCACAGGCATACAACTCATCAATATCACAATATCAAAGTACCTTAATCACAGGTATAAGAAGACCATCACTATTTTGGTAATAAAAGATTAGTCACTTCCTGCTGATGCGTAATTACGTTTAAAGCCTATAGTTATTGATTATAATCCCACCTTAAGTCTCAACAAACAGGCACGTCGTTGAGCTGTTACTTTTTATGGCTAGTCTCGTTCAACTATTACACGGCACGAATCTGTTTGCTGGAAGAATGGAATAAAACTGAACATTAAGAATATTTATCATAGGAAATTCTTCACTTGGTGTCTCAAAATAATTGTAGCTTTGTTTCGAATGCTCAAAGGATTATAAATAAAAAATTCACAAACTAACATATTTATACCTTACAAAAAACTAAGGATAAGTAGAATCTCATCCATCGTCAAATATGTTTATGAATGTAGATATCATGGCAAATGGAAAAACTTGGTTAATTTGATATGATTTTCAAGATTTGAATTCTCATTGTTTGGTCAGCGGAAATGATTTACAATCAACTTGAACCAGCTTCTATTATTGGAAAAATTTCCTTGTGGATGATTATTCGAATTGATATTCAGCAAAACCCAATGGATTCATTTTTCTTTTTTCTACTCAGTTCCAGAGGAAAATCTAATGGACGTAGTACCTAAAATGAGCAAAGTATAATTCTTACAGAAAACTTTTTTTTCTTTTGCAAGTCACAACTTATATATAGACGAAATTTTACATTTGGTTACACAAGTCGAAGTAGCTTAGAAATGGAATACATACCAGAACTATGAGGAAGTGAATTGTTACATATATTCCGGAAGTTCCGAACTGAAGACAAGAAGCCCTACCATAGGAAGATACTACCCTTCACTCACATCATCATCTACGGAGACTACACTGGTACAGCTGACGGAGGATATCCAAGGTGCTTATGGCAACCAAAAAATGTAGCATGTACACTCTTGACAATACTTACATGAATCTCTACACTGGTACAGCTGACGGAGGATATCCAAGGTGCTTATGGCAACCAAAAAATGTAGCATCTACACTTTTGACAATACTTACATGAATCTGCAAAACAAAATTGAAAATTGAATAGAAGAGGTGTGCCTAGCACAATCTTTAGAGAGATGACAGAACTGCTTACCACTATAGTAGCAAAGACAAGTATGGAAAAAGACGTCGTATCCATCTGCAACACAAGTAAAAGAAGTATCCTCGTTTGCAGACTCCTGCTAATGACACATTCATAAAAGTATAAGGTCAAAATACTCTTTGTAGCATCGTCCAAACAGCACTGAACTGAATGAATGAATAGAATACGCCAGTGAGGCTTATTATTGAGCACAACAAAACATAATCTCGATCCTCTGTTGAGAAACAAAAACTCCACTTCATCCTTCTCATCTCACTCAGTTTCCCAGGTATATCTTTGATATTCTCCGGTACGATCCTCTCGATTTACTTGGAATTACCTATTTGTTTCAAAATGATATTGTTGCTACTACCACAAAATGGTTTCGATCACGAAAAATTGATTCACACCTTCTTCTTCAGTTCCCTTACTGTTCTTGACCACTTCATTAACATTTATTATACCATATCAGTGCTTTTACGGTTGCCTAAGTAATCGACATGATTAAACAAACCTTGTGAGTTACAAGGTATAAACTTATTCGGTTGAGACACTCACATTCTTTGTTGTGAGATTGATCATCTATCTTGAATAGTAGTTTATTCTTTTTTGAGAAATCTCAATAAATTGCTTCAAATTGTAAGATGTACAGCAAAAATGAATTGTTTGTCGACTCCGAATTTATTAATCATTTATGGAGAACGATAATTAAAAAGTTCAACATTTCTCATTCTTGAAAAAAAAAACAACATTATACGGACTGCTCCAATTTGTCTCGTTCAAAATAATAAGATTTCACATCGACCTTTTGTATAAATCTGTAATCTGTTACCATCACTAAATAAAATAAATGATTATATTCCCCACAATTCAGTCAACGACGGCGAAACTTCCATTATTAATTATCTCGATGCATTATACTATTTAAGTCGTGATGTTCGCCATCATTTTTCATCCAAACTACAATAAAATTCGATTAGTTATGTCAATGAATATTCCGCAGAATGTAAATCATGGATGACGTGTAAGGTTGGGCAGAAGTTCATTTACCTAAAAAATAACAAATCTTATATAATTTTTGGTTACTTGGTTGCTAATGAGTTAGTGTTTCATGTTCAAGCTTTATGTACCAGACCTGTTCTTGATTTTAAGAGGACTTAAATTTGGTGGTATGAATTGAGCTGGGAATGGGGATGTGAAGTGGAATATAGTTGGATGAAATTAAACAATTGAATAAGATTAAATCTCCATTATATTTGAGATAATGTTCATTTTAACTTGTAACGCGTTTAGCTTGAGCAGAAGCTTCATCACATTATTTCATTTTTCAGTATGGATCTATCTTATTTTCAGAATGAATACAGTTCCCAGTTTTCCATGGGATAAAAATGATTTTGTATATTTATCTGAGCATTTCAATTGGAGCTTGAGATTAAATGTTTATCGCTGGATCTAGGATTTATCATTAACGAAAGTGATATTTGGAAAGATATGGTTTGATAAAACTTTGAGCAAAAGCACAGGGGTGTGACCAGAGAGAAAATACAGTAATGGATGGATGAGGAAATGGATAGACTAAATGAGTATGACTAAAAAGAGCGATTGGAAGCAGGAGAGATTGGGTGAACCGTGAATTCGGGGAGGAGAACTACTTATTGACGCAGGTGCCCACAGGACATGAGTAGAGTAGGATAACTACACAAGATTGGGAAAATACTGGAAACTGGAGTGTGCGAGAGGATTGAAGTGGAGCATGATGAGGAAGTTCTAGAGTGGGCTAGGAAAAGCGGTGTATTGGGGAAATATGATGAAGATGATGTTGACCGGCAAGGGGAAATAGATGGAGATAAGTGACGTAATTGAGAGCATGATTAGGGAAAGGAAGGAAATCGATAAGGCATGTGAGAGGTAGGAGAGAATATGGGATGCCGAGGCGGTAGTGGGTTTGTTTGGTAGGCATTCCCTTGGGGATGAGTCCCACACTGTCTAGGTACTGATTAGCTTGAGATTCATGAAATCTTTCCTTTTCGACCCGAGAAAAAAAAGTTAAAACAAAATGTTATTGTTTTGTACTAAGTCTTGTCGATGCATGGTTAGCATTGAATGTGGTGGATACTTGTATGCTCGATGTATGTGAGCTTTCAGTATAATAAGTGAAGAAAATAGTTTTTTGTATTATATGCAAAGATTTAATTTTGAAAAGATTGCACAGAATACAAAAAACTGTTTTCTTGACTTTCAAGTGATGTGTAATCAGCTATAAAGATATCCACATCAGTATAATATCCAATTTGATTTAATCACTTATTGACTTGGCAGATGGTTGTTTCATCTGCCTTATATGACCTAATTCGCGAAACTGCTACTTTATTTTATTAATTGTTATTTGGGACATAGGCAGTAAATCAATGAATTTCTCATGAAATCACTTACTTCATGTAGTGTTCGGGTTTTATCTCCGTAACCAATCATCTTTAAGACTGTTCCTTTAGGCACTTACGTTAATCAAACAATTTTTCAGAATTTAAGCTAAGGAATTTTAGACTGTTATAATACCTACTGATTATTTTTTTCGTATAGTTTCAAACCAATCAGAACAATCAATGCAGTTGAGTACTTTCTATAATTTCGATATCACCCGATTATTCATATAGTAGCTCCACCAATCGAAAATTTCACATTTCCATAGTAACCACTTCGACATCAATATACACAAACTAACAGGACCGTCAAATTTTGATTCATAGTTTTTATATTTACCTACTTATAATTGCACAAGAGGTTTGTATTTTATCAAAGGTAATACCACGAGTGCTTCAAATTTTATCGATAATTTTTTCTTTTCCACGAAAACTTGTTTATTTGGCAAAAATATGAAAACAAACCGATTTTATCTAAATTCGGTTTGTTTGAATGTTTTTGCCTCAAATAAACAAGTTTGAGTGATGGAAAAAAAAATTATGTGATAAAATTTGAAGAGCGAGTTGTATTTGGGAAGATTATTTTTTTCAACAATTTAAAAGGATTTTTGAAAGCGCTTTTAGTTGTCAATAATGACAAATTCAAAGTAAAATTTTGACGTTTCAATGTAAACAAGGTTTTATCGATGAGAAAGCATAATTATCAGTATAATACCGAATGATTGGCTAGAATAATGTATTGCTATTGGTTAAAACCACCAAAATGTCAGATTTTGACAAGTGAAAATAATAATCGGGTAAATAAGGATTGTTTAATGAGAAACTGTTGCCTAGCAATTAGACGGGAAAAACTGTCAATTGTTAAAAAGGTAGAGCGTTTTTAGGTTGACAGTTTTTCGAGTCAAATTGCTTAAGGAAACAGTTTAGAAGTTGAACAACACAAATTTACCCGATACCAATACAAACATCGAGTGTTATTCGGCAGGACAATTCAATGAATTGTTGTTGACAAACATGTCAAAAACTATTTATTATGTAACCAGCACTGCGATAATTGATAAACAAATGCATAAGTGAAAAAACCACAAGTGCATTTGTCACTTATAATTGCACAAGAGGTTTGTATTTATCGGGTAAATTTGGATTGTTTAATGAGAAACTGTTTCCTAGCAATTAGACGAGAACAACTGTCAACTATTTTATGTTTTTAGGTTAACAGTTTTTCGAGTCTAATAGCTAAAGGAAACAGTTTAGAAGTTGAACAACACAAATTTACCCGATATCAATACAAACATCGAGTGTAATTCGGCAGGACAATTCAATGAATCGGCTCATTGTTAGTGTTTGGAAATTCAATAAGTTGTTGACAAACATGTCAAATTATTTATCATGGTAACAAATGCATAAGTGAAAAAACCACAAGTGCATTTATCAACAGTAAAAACACAAGAGCTTTTTTTTTATCGGATAAATTTCTCTTTGCAACGAAACAGTTTTGCCAATCACTAATTTTATCTAATGTCAGTTTTTCTCGTAAAATTAGTGATTGGCAAAACTTTGAGTTGGAGAGAAATTTATCTGGATAAAAGAAAAGCTCGAGTGTTTTTTGGCAAGATAAATTAACGACAGAATATATCGATGAACAACAACAATGATTATCTCATTGTCATTGTGTAAAAGTGACGTCCGCTTACTAGAATTGAGGAAGAGAGGTTTTTATCGCGATAAAAAAGAATGCACCTTTTTTATCGATGTCAAAGTGACAATAACATTTCCAGGTATAGACATTTTAACATTGAAGTTAATTTATCGCTGAAAAAGTTAAGGCTAACTTTTGCCGGTGTCAAAGTGACAATTACACTGAGGCATATGGGATTTTTTATACATGAGTTGAATTGTCAACAGTAAAAACACTAAAGCTTTTTTTTATCGGATAAATTCCTCTTTGCAACGAAACAGTTTTGGCAATCACTAATTTTATCTAATGTTAGTTTTTCGAGCCATTTTAGTGATTGGCAAAACTTTGAGTTAAAGAGAAATTTATTTGATAAAAGAAAAGCTCCAGTGTTTTTTGGCAAGATAAATTAACGACAGAATATATGGATGAACGACAACAATAATTTCGACTCATTGTCATTGTGTAAAAGTGACGTCCGCTTACTAGATATTGAGGGAGAGAAGTTTTTATCGCGATAAAAAAGAATGCACCTTTTTTTATCGATGTCAAAGTGACAATAACATTACCAGGTATATAAAACTCCAATATTGGAGTTTTTTTATCAACAGTAAAAACACAAGAGCTTTTTTTTATCGGATAAATTTCTCTTTGCAACGAAACAGTTTTGCCAATCACTAATTTTACGAGAAAAACTGACATGATAAAATCGCGACACCGAAGGTGGAGCGATTTTATCTAATGTCAGTTTTTCGAGCAAATTTAGTGATTGGCAAAAGTTTGAGTTGAAGAGAAATTTATCTGGATAAAAGAAAAGCTCGAGTGTTTTTTGGCAAGATAAATTAACGACAGAATATATCGATGAACAACAACAATAATTATCTCATTGTCATTGTGTAAAAGTGACGTCCGCATACTAGAAATTGAGGAAGAGAGGTTTTTATCGCGATAAAAAAGGATGCACCTTTTTTATCGATGTCAAAGTGACAATAACATTTCCAGGTATATGACATTTTAATATTGAAGTTAATTTATCGCTATAAATGTTTCAGCTAACTTTTGCCGCTGTCAAAGTGACAATTGCACTGTGGCATATGCGATTTTTCATACATGAGTTAAGTTGTCAGTAGTATTACTGTGGGTACTTTAAAATAACCAGGTTATACATCGATAACTTGTTGCATAGTTACAAAGAGTGTCAGTTTAAAAGTTTAAATATTATTCTGTCAGACTGACACGATTTGTAACTATAGTCAGATGCAGTCTTATCGTGCGGGTCATACGATTCAACAAAGACATACTCACAGTTTTTGTTTTCTTTTATTGCGTTTGATTATAACTTTCAAATGAAATCCGTAAGATGAATAAGACAGACTCATGCAATTTTGACGGGAAAAAGAAGCATATGTATTCAGTTTTCAGCGATTCTACAAAGTCTTTCACCAGCAGAGTTTTTATTTAGATAAGTCAGTTTTGTCACTTTGACAAATCAAAGTGAAAATATGAATAATAAGTAGCAATTTTCAGTTTTCTTGTACTTAGTTTGAGGAATTATTTCGAGAATGAAAGAAGAAGAGGAAATTCGTCAATCAGTGTAATCTTACATTTTGGTAACCTCTGTGTTTTCTGATTTGATACAAATATGGTTAGTGACCTTTGAACCCGCACGTTAAGAGTGCCTTTGACTATATGTAGGAAGTTTGAGGTGCATAACCGTATTTATTTTGCAGTACGAATTGTATTTGATACGATTATTCAATTTATTAATTCAAATACAAATTGGCGAAATAGAAATTACAATTTGAATCGGTTGATAATAATACGGAAATAGTTATTTAGGCAACAAGTGCAAAAAGTGATTGTCTTTAGGCCTAGTTGGACAACACGTCGAGTGTAAAAAACACGTTTTGCAAAAGTTGCATACAATATTTTTCCTACATTCATGCAAAAACTGGAGAATTAGAATATTTACTTTTTGTACTTGTAGCATGAGTATCTAGTTTTTCATATGTTAACACATACCTGATCATTAATATTCAGATGTCAAGTCATCTATTGAATGAGGTAGGAATCATGGAATCATCATCAAATTGCTTTTTATAATTTTTTTGTCTAATGTTCGGAAATCCTTGAAGCATCTGCTACATTTGTTAAGAAAAATAATAGACTTCTTCACAACGATGTCTCAAGAACTTCCAGAACGTTTTTATCACGGATGTAGGAACATCCATTTTGTGAATTTATAGTTCCACATGACATAATCATATCAGAATACGCCTACTAGGCGCAGACACACATATATAAGACCCATTACTTTTTTCGCTAATGTTAACAAAAAACTTTGATAAGGACTAGGACTAATATGACGGACCCTTATACATAGCCAGTGGCATACGTTGAGTTTTATAATGAAGTTTCAATTCATTTGTAAATCGTTAAAATCTAATCAAAAATAAAAAATGGTAATTTCGTAGAGACTTTCATTTGGTTTGCAAAGTAGAAATACTTTTTAGTATAATATAGATTTTTTTGGGGCTAGCTATCTACACTAGTACAAAGCTTGGGTTCGATAAGTGAGAGTTTTCCAAACGAAGCCGAACTATGTTTTAGCTATCCCTTTTCAAGTAATTGAATCATTGGAACAAGTGAAAAAAATGTTTTGGAGTAGAAGCAGAGCGTGTGGTCAATCTGTTTGTTGGCATAGATAAGTCTTAGATATTTATATAGTTTGTCTCATTATCTAAGTCAGCGCACCCACGTTCGTTCTACGTTGAACTGCTTCGGGGTCTTTGGTTGAATATTTGCAATTTGGAAATCCTAAGAAACCCAAATGAACCTATTCTCGCGAATATTTTGAATGTGGTCATAATATGCTCTCCATTGCCTGGATTAACCTGTGAATAACTGAACTTTCAACCTTTCTTAACAGGTGAGACAGATCTCTATCAAGTATATATTTTGTTGGAAAGAAGTGAGGTGAGAATGTCTGAGATAATTTCTGCATATAAACATTAAGATCTAGCTAACGCCTTGGTAGATAGCAGTTCCATCCTATATATGGATCAGGGGCACAACATGAGTAAAGGTGAACGCATTACCGAATCTCCAGCCTGGGAAGCGGCTGGACTAACAGTTTCTGGACCCACTGACACCTACGGCATGACGTTTTCGCTAATTGTGGAGCTAGCCAAACGATCCACTCATGCTCAATATTTGAGGAGATCGAATGGAATCAAGACATGTAGTTTTGCTAGGATGACCCAGGGAGATGACCAGAGGTGACCTTCGTTTAACAGTGGTATATCTGATTGGTCATTTTCAACTGGGGAAACACCTGCCTTCAATGGGATTAGTGGACACACCTTCATGCAGGAATCTTTTTTTCCTTCTGGAGGATGGAGACGGAATCTACCCTGATATTATGGGTAGTGACGGATTACCCGTAGACATGGGCCTACCTACTGAAACCTCCTCACATCTCTTGGCTCCAAAAGGCCTTTTCCCCCTGCTAGTCTACCGCTGGGTATTACTGCACGGAAGTAGCACTAGCTAGTTCGCTCTTTCTTCTCGATGTCCTCCGCACCGGTGTAGGGAGCTTACTATGCAGGGAGTGTGAACAAGGATACAAAACTGTCTATAATATCTTATGTGAATGGTCGAAGTTATTATCAAGAGGAGAGTGTGTGTTCGGGGAGTCTTGGCCCAAACCTGCCGACATAAAGGAGATGTTTCATAGTAACATGTCCACCTCCCTGGAAAAGACAGGAGGGACGATGATCTAGGAGGACAACTCCTTGGGAAGACGTACGATGGGTCACATGTGGTCAAAGTGCTGTTGGCCTGAACTCACCCTCCATACTCTTCATATAGGTACAGAAGCACCATCTTACCAAAAATAGTTTATTTTTTGTATATGACACACTTAATGGATGTTATTTTGTTAGTTAGCGAATAAAATGATACATCGTGAGTTATCCAATCAATCGAATAGATTTTCGAAATTGTTTCCTATTTTTCTTTGTCTGAAAACAACCAGTATCAGTAATTGAACATGGTATCATTATTATTTAATTAAAAGCTTATCATATTATGTCATTCGCAATTTTCATTTTGATGAATTCATAAAAGAAAAAAGTCATTTCCATCCAACAATGACAATATATACCGTATTATTTTGATAAATTCACGATAGCTATGAATAATTAAAATGTGCGAAATCTATGCATCCTATGTTCCAATGATGTAAATGGTCATAATTTTAATTAATCTTTATTCAGCATTGAATATCATTACAATTATTCCTATTTGAAATAATCATAATAATTTGTTGGAATGGAAATTCCTCATTACATATTGCACTTTGCGTAGTGGCCATAAAATCTCTTTTTTGGTTATATACCATTTTCATTTAAATGAACTTTCCAAGTATTTTTAGTGAAAATTCAGTTACCCAGAAATTTTTCCGTGAATTTCAATATTTTTTCAATCATATGCAAAGATGCTACAGTCGTGGAATGGGCTTGTTTTCGATGAAATATATTCTCGGTTTTTTTCACGTTTTTTTGTAAAACTAAGTCATCAAAATAACAGGTAAAATTTTCAGCTCTTAAACTTTCTTCATTACTTAGATATTAAAGGTTGAATATGGAGCTTCCTTAAAAAGCGGCAGATCGGACTGTGACGTCACATTGCATGTCGGGGTATGATACTCGGCATTACACCGCTGCGTTTTACATGAGAAAATTGGTTCCAGCTACAATATCTCAGAATTCAAAAGAGTTAGTGGTTTTTTATATTGAAGATGTATTTAGCAGATAACAAATTTATTAAAGCAGATTTTGGAAATTCACCTGAACCCGATATCTTTATGGTGATGGACTACTTTAATAAAAACAAAGAGTTTACACTTGGTTTTTGAATTGAAATTTCATAACAATCTATAATACATTGTACATTTTCATATTTCTCTCTATAGGGAATATGAAGTTCTCAACTCCAGAAAGGAGCATCCAATGCACGAATGGCTAATAACGGTATACTTTTTTGTATATTGCTACATACTCCGCTAATATCCTATATACGGTGAATTCAGTTTGATATGTTTCAATGTTGAAAAGATATCAAGCTTGTCTAGCTCACATTTGTTAGTTAACAAGTTCACAACAAATAATGAATTATTCGGAATTCCTAGATGAAGCTTTGGATTTTTTAACTAAAATGTTCAATATCTGGCAAACTTAAATCTGACGAAGTTAATGTAAAAGAAGTGGATATGGATCTAGTGAATATTGAAAACTCTTTTTTCCTTTTTATCCATTTTTCGCCTCTGCATTGAATCGCCTTGAAACGTACATAAGCCTTAATGCAAGCCTGAACCCTTATTTCCCGAGATACCTATTCGTGTGATATCCATTGATTTCCTCCTCTACTTGACTTCTTCCAGGGGTTCTATTTTCTGATCTTAATGACAAATTACTGTGCTTTAGTTTGTAAAAACTGTGACATGACTTTTAACTAAGCGTTTTTGACAGTCAAAAAATCGCGCTATTACTACAGGATTTAGTTACTTTTCCTCTGTTCATTATCTTAATGTACATATATTTTTCTGGTGCATCCTTGGATGTGTCTGGAACCAAACAGTACTTATTTACCATTTCTTTCTCACTCATTAGGTATATAATAAGATAAAGAAACAGCTCAATCAACAATCCAGCGTTTTGTTTCTTACAAAACATAATATATAATCCAATAATCCACATAGCTCTCGACTCGCGGCGTATCAAACGCTAGTTATGGCACATGCACAGTGACGTCACAGGTAACCACGCCCCGTTTTCGTTCAATCCAATTTCTTTAATTAATTTGAGGGCTTAAACGTTCGTGGAAAAATCTAAAATTTTGGGAATCCGTTTAAAATTAGTTCTTGTTTCTATTTTTAAATTAAAATTTTTTTCTTGAACAAGCCCATTATTCAATTGTTGTTGAATCGTTTAACTGTTGGATGCAGATTAGAAAATCTGACGAAGCATTCTTCTGAATTGAACAAGTTTATTTTAACGTCCTTCGGTGCATACGATGGTAAATTCGCTAATGAAATTGCCAATCAGAGAAAAATACTTTTTCTTGATTTGGCAATACAGAGTCACTCGGGTGCTAATGCAGTTCAATGTGTTAATTATTGTATAAGTGTTCGACATTAATAACATTGATTAGAGTACCTAATATACAATTTTATTGCAAAATTAACGAAGACAATTTGAGTGAAAATTAATAGATTGCCAGAGAGTAGACTTAAGTGAACAGTCATCTTTATTTTGCCTTCCGTTCAGTTTCGCCACTGCCAAGAGATAAATTCCTATTGGGGTATCCCTTTATTCATTAATCTTTTCTGCACTGCTTAGTTTTCCCCCGATCAGTATAATATCAACCATTTTTCTACGTCCCATTCATTTTTTTCACAGGTTATTCAATTTGTTTGAGGAAGGCACAGCTTACTGGTATATATAAATATAAAGGCGTCCGGCTGAATTTGACAAATTGAAATATTATAATTTCATGAACAGCTATGGAATGATCTTCCCGTCTCTCTCTTTATGTCCAAAAGCACCCTTTTGATATATTAGTACGAGATAGATATTTGGTGGATCAATAACTTTATATAATAGTGGTATACTTTTTTGTGATTGGAATTTAACAGTATTACATTGGGTGTTACGAATAAATAAATAAATGGAAATAGTAATTGAGGTTCACATAGCTATCCATCTATGGTCACCCTTTAGCAACGGCACCGTGTGGTTTTGAAAATAAGCCCACTGTACGGACGTTTTGACTTTGGCTCAGGGACAGATGTCGAATTTATCCGACACTTGAACAATAAAAATCAAGGCTTTTTGTGTCAAAGATTTCTTGCATTAGGAGAACATATATTGTAAATACTAGACCAAATTATTATGAATATATTCCATAACCACTCTGGAAACCACGTGCTTTGCAACGGTCACAACCATCCTCTCTCGACGAACGTGGTGTATTCTCGACACCGAGTGGACTTCTCCGACATTAGTATGTGAGCCAAGTCCGATTTCTGACAAAATAAGTCGACAACCCAGCCACTGTAACTTTAAAAGGGGACGTCCGTCGCGAAAGGGTTGACGATCTTAATTTTATCGCCTAGCTGAGAAATTTGAATAGCTTGCAGGTAAATTAATGCATTTCAGATTTGGCAGGTAGAATTCGTGAGCCACTATACATATAGGACAGTTCAAGAGTACATGTGATTCGATTGTCGATTTATAGCAAATTGAGCAGATTAGTTTTGTCTCAATTGTATATACGGGGTTCTATTCAATATTATATAGATATGAAATTTTTGAATAAGACCAAAAAATATTTTCTTAAAACGAGAGAATTGAGGAAACGCATTCATAAAACCTGTTACGACTTTGGTCGCGTGGGCTACAGTTGTAGAACAATGGTTACTGATAAGTGGTATACCAGCCTAGACTTGATTATTATATTAAAGACGTGAGAGAAGGTTGTCTGAGGACGTGGTAAGGAAAAACATGAAGGAAATAATGGTGAAATAACAGTTTCAGGTTAAAAAGACCGTGTCTGTGATGTCCACGAGACATTCAACACAGCAACAAGAAGTGAGATATAGGACTCTTATAATATACCATCCCAAAAAGATAAAAGAGACATAAATTAGAATAAAGCAAAAAAAATATCAACGATTTGAGGGTGTAGGTAAATCATCAATGTGCTTAAACTATTTCAATTTGTTACAATGGAATATACTTTGTTTCAGTTTCATTTGTACCGATTTGTATCTACTTACTACTTATTATTCTACCAAAATTTTTTTCCAATCAGTGACCACATATTTATATGAAGATGAATGGTCTACACAGTCATGTGTGTTATGACAATCCCCACGGAACAACACGTCACATTTCTTCTCTATACATTTTAATTCTTATTTGAATTAAGTAGAACAAAACAGAAAATGCTACATAGTAACAAAAACATTATAATTCTTATTTATATTGATATTCATATTGAAATTCCAGCATTTGCTAATAAATGAAATGAATTGAAGGAATCAATTTGCTTCTTATATTTCATTACGCTCAAAAAACAGGCAAAATTCTGACAACTAATTTCATATAAACTATCAGTCGTTATTTCGTTGCTATGGTAACGACGTGATTCTCTTAGGCCTAGGCCGAGAAATGCTACTTTCTCAAAGGAAAAGCATCCGAGAAGTAGGTGCATGCTAGACGGTTGTCGGAAAAACTAATTTACGTAAAAATAAGGCCGGAAAATAGGTTTTTTTTTGGATGAATAGACAAAATTCTGGAAGTCTGTGAGTCCAAAAAAAACATTTTTGGTCATGGGTATCGGACTGCTCACTGGTCACAAGCATATAATTGATATGTATAGGGTTTAATCTTTCTGTAGGTTGTGGAATCAAGAGGAGGAAGCGCCTCACACATATGTTTGAATGTGATGCAATGTGACATTTATGTTAAGGAGTCCAAGAACTAGAGTGCTAAAGGAATTACTTCGTTTAAAAGTACCTTCTCTAAACAGTTGGTCAAGTCTTTTCTCCCCACATATATGGTACAACCAAGTGCACGAAAAGCCTAAGAGCTGAGGTGACAGGCACTTGAAGCCTCTGACCGGTAGTGCAGGTCTAATCAATCAATGAAACTTCTTATAAGCGGTTTCAGGTTACTTTGATTACTAGTGAGTGGAGGGGTAGGATAAATGATGATATTCCATTCCCAAGAATGTATTTGGTCGATACAGTAAAAATGAGAATTCTTTCAAATTTCCAAATGATACTAAAATAAAATATTTGAAATCTCACTCGCCATAATTGATGTTCTAGGGACACCTGTTAGATTTTAGCAGCATTGGAAATAAAAATGTTTTGAAATGTACGATGGTGTAATCCCTTTTAATCTCCATCAACATTCAGATTCCCTTCAATTTCGTTCTGTTGATTTTCTTAAAGCCAATGGAAGTCACTATGCTACAAATACAGATAAACAGAATACTTTAAAATTAAATCACTCTGCGTATGTCAGATTAAAACAGAAAAAATACTCACGCTTATTCTCGTTTGCGATGTTCTTATTTCACCCCCATGGCATTTTTTGTATACTAAATTATTTAGCACAGTTCAGAAATTCAGCTTTGTTTCCAAGATAAAGTAACTGAGTTGATGTATTAAATGGATCGTAAAGAAGACGAATTAATGTTGTTGAAGGAAGCTCAAACGTTCGCTTTTATGTTTTTGTATGTCTATAAAAGTCTCAATGCACCTTAAATTCTGTCGTACAAGTTAAGTCTAAGATGATGTTAGGTACAAGAACATTGTTACTGTCATTCACAAAAACGTGTATCATGAGATTATTACGCTCCATATTAAATTTTCAGTTCCAAAGTTATCAGAAAACAGCAAATGAAGAGGAAGCTCCATGACTGTTTTTTTTAATCATTATTATTATATATATATGATATCCACTACTTTGTTCAGAACGAAGAATGTCATTCAATGGTGCACAGACGGCTCAAAAATAATGGAGGAACTGGGACTGGAACTGTCTAGACAAACCAAACACTTTGAAAGTTTCGAAAAAACCGCAAGTATATTTTAAGCAGCAATTCACGCCATAAGAAAGTGCGCAAAGTTATAAAGGATACAGAAGGCAAGGAATTATTATTATGTCGGATAATCAAGCAGACATGAAAGTACTGAGCTCTTGTGTAATCAGTTCAGAAATGACAGGTCCAATGATATAGACAGGAACAATATAGTGTGGATTCCAGGATACACTGGAGTGGAAGGGAAAGGACGAGTACTGAAACACCCTTTCGGGGGTCTGAGCCCTTTTACAGAATCATCTCCTGGATGGGCTGCACCTGAAGAGACTTAAAATAGTGAAGGAAGGAGAATGTAGATTTCGTAGCATGAAATAAGAAACCTTCATCTACATACTTTCCTGCACAAGACTCCAGATTCCTAGTGCACAGCATCTGGGAGATTACTGGATAGATATTTGATTGAGTTGAAGCCTGCAGATATCCTGTAATTCCTCGGGGAAATAGGACGAAAAGAGCTACCAGTTTCTGCGACTCTCCTTAGAAACTGAGTAGAAGTGAGTGGACACAATAAATCTTTCTCAGTGAATGTATGCCCCAAAAACATACAAATTACCTATATTGTTCAGGAGAATATAGTGGTTAGCGGAAACAATGGATTACGATAGATTCTAGCAGAACGGTTTATTGATAAATCTTCTTCCAATTCCTAACTGTTTTTTAAGCTCAGGATTATTGGGAGAAGTAAGTATCCTGTCGATGAATGAGTTTTCATCGAGCTTTATTTCTTGATAGAGAAACGGGCTTACCGACAAATACATGTGCCACTACGATTTTAACTTTTCTTGTTCACCATCTTCAAAGTATAAGGAATAGTGTACGATCTCTGGGACCTCATCCACACATAGGTGTTGAGAAGTATCGAGAAAGCCGGTAAAGTTGCCATAAGACTGACACTTGATGCCATGAAAAGTATCAGATCTCAATACTAAGTGGAACTATCGGTTATTGCCAATTTTATTGTCAATTCTGAAATTCACTGACACCTTGGTATTATCCCGGATATTGACTTCAACGTTGCAACTACCTCACTGCTCACTGAGAGGTTATAAAACCATGTAAAAACTACCTGTATCTACCACCTACGTCACAAAAAGCATTGATTTTCTTTTTGGGAGCTTTCTTGTACCGGAAGCACTTCATCATGTTGGTATTCAACACCAACCATTCTGGTTCCTTGGAATTAATTTTATGTCTGTTTCTATAAAATTTTTACATTTGCAGAAACGTCTAAGTCGATGCTGCTCAAATTGTCCTCACTCGCAATATTTATTAAAATCTGTGTTCTGCTAAAGTGGATAAGCTGCATTTTTTAGATTATAATTCGTGTACCCTACAAAACTTTTTCACTTTCCACGCTCTAAGCGACAATGGATAGGTAGAACAAAGTTTATTAGGAACGGTTTATTGAGAAAACATCAACTCAAACTTTTCTAGTAGAAAATTCAAAGTTTCTCGTATGCCCATTTGGCTTACACACATCCACAAGTTCTGAAAACTCTTGGAATATAATCTACAAGTTTTCCAGACTAACACTATATCCATAAATCCGGCGTTATAAATCAATCAATTTGCCAAACTACTTTATCCACAAGCGTAGTCTATACAAGCTTATAACGAATTGGTTCGATTTGAAATGTTTCCACATCAAGGACTAGACTTCGTTCCACGTAACAAGAACCCATTTGAAGCTGCAGTCCTATGCGCAAACTTCTTGTGAAAGCCAGCGCCATAATGAAAAATTGACATTTGACTTTAAATCAGTAGCGTATCGTTTTATTTTTTGGAGATTAACACATTAGAATCTGCCGGTCTTGAATGTGAATATTTTTCATCAGCAGCTAGTTATTTTGGACGCATGATTTCGAATCAAATAAAACACAAAACACTGATAGATAAACTAGCTGAACACCTTATATTATTCGACAGTGGATGATTGCTCCAAACACAACCTCAAATGTCAATAATGGAATAGCTGTCGGCATGAAACATCGTTTGTAACGCCAATGCCAATTTTCAGTTGTATATATTATTTCCATCAACACAAATTTTGTATATTTTTATCCATGCCGTGAGATTTAAATTAATTTTTCCTCCACCCTTTCTAAATTGGAGAGTTCTGAAAAGCTTATTTCATTTAAATGCCGTTACAATTAAAATGAGAGATTTATACAATCCACCTATACAAAATTTCTATTGCATCAATGTATCTCCTATGTTTCTGTATTTATTTGGAATCTAATCGATTGAAACTCACCAGTTTGGAAAAATTATAAACTTGTGTATAGTAAGCAAACATCGGTTATAAAACAATTTCAATGCATAATACAATATTTTGCTGGAAAAAGTAACCGGGTATATCCACAATGAATTGAAACAAATCATGCAAGCAAAATATGTACGTCGAAAACAATGTATGCATAATGGACTTGATTGTATTCTCACTATTTACATTGGGAAGACAACTATGGATAGGATGAAATATGTGAAGTTTGGTTAAAGAGAAACAAGGGTGAAATCGAGATAAGCACAGTAACGTAACAATGTTAATTGACAAACGGATTATTCAACAAATGGATTTTATTTTGTTTATTCTGTGGAAATATTGTTCTACCCACCTGTTTATTCATATAAATAATATTTTTGTTTCACTTTTCCATGAGGTATTTAGGTATGTAGGGAAGATGAAGTAAGCAATTCCCAGCAGCCCAATTCCAAATCTTGAGACCCTTCTATATTACACATACTATAAGTAGAATATGGAAGAAGGAAAAAATGTACTTATCTATAACGTGATCATGATCTCTAGTGAAATATTCATGATATAGTCTTCTTCTTTTATGTTTATTTCGAAAAGGTTGGCTTCGTATCACCAATTTTTTTAAACCGTGCCTCTGCTGTCCATGTAGAGTATAAATAGCTCCAATGTGGTCCTATTTCAGTTTCATTGGTACTTCATTGAAGACACACCGAAACCAGTAAAAATCAACTATGGTTAGGAACTCAGATGGTTTGACTTGATACCCATCAATTAAAATGGTGGAATAAATAACTTCAAACTGAACTAATATCACTCCAACGGACAAACTTAACTGGAAAGCAAATACTGATTTAAACATTATTGGTTACTATGCAATAATTAATAATTGTATTATAAGTTTTTAGCGAGTGTCTGCTCTAAAGTTGCACTAAGAAATTTCTAATACAAACTCGTTCTTCAAAGTTTGCTATAATATTCGTGGGCCCGAAATTATGGCTTTCATGGTTTACTTGGTATCGTCTTTGATATTATCATAATATATTAACAAAATTACCTTGTGAAAGCGGGCGTCTGTTCTACCACCTAACCCTTTGATAGCTCGAAGCTTGCATATCATATAGGTAGGTATATAAAGTAAACTATTCGAAGCAATGAATAAAGGTAATTATGGGCGGTAAATTCATTCATCATCAACATATTCGAACAATAGAAAAATTTCGAATATCATTGCTCAGTATTTGAAAATGTAATAAGTTCCCACTCAAATTATTGCAGTGATTTGAAAGCCCAAACTATAACTGGTTATATCAAATTGGATTAGGATTGGTATGGCTCTTTGTCCTATCCCACTGCAACCTTTTCAGATCTATTGTGGTCATCCCTATATTCAGATCTCGATATTAGCTATATTCTGTTTATAAGACTTGATAGCCTGGCTACCGCCTCCTTTGCATAGCACTTTTCCTTTGGTTTGTTTCCCGAATGAATGAAACCACTCCCTTGCTAGGTCCTCGCACGCAGAGAGTACGTGCTCCGCAGTTCCGTTCTCTTACTGACATACTGTTATTTGCTAGTCCAATTGTGTGCATATGTCCGGTCAGCATTCCCATCATCATCCTCGTCGTTTCTCGACTTTGACATAGTAGGTCGTGTGACAGATTGGTTTCTAAGAAATAGTTTAGCGTTCCTCTGGCCTGGGGTTTCATACCACCAGCGCAAAACTTGGTTGTTAGTTCATTTGTAGGTGCTCTCTTCACCTACATTTAGCAATTTTACAGTAGTATTTTTGCCCCGTCATAACCTCCGCTGCTCTCTGCTTGGCTAATTCATCGGCTTTTTCATTGCCTTTTATTCCTTGGTGGCCTGGTACTCAGGCTGGGGTAACTCTATTATAACAGCCTAGTCTGTTGAGGGTCTCACGAAATTCCCACACCAGATTTGATGTTATCATATATAAGCGTATCACCTTAAGTGCTGCTTGGCTGTCGGAGTAGATGACAATTCTTTGGTTATTCACCTCCTGTGTCTTCAACCTCTGCCTCAAAGACAGTAGCGTGTTTCCCTAGGCTTAGAAAGATCGCGATCTTCTCTTGTACCCCATATATTCCGGATCCTACTAAAAAGGCTGTTTCACATCCATCAGTGTACCAGTTGAGATTCGCTATTATGGGAGGCCCTACTTCCCAGTCCTTTCTCCCTGGAATGAAAATTGTAAATTCGTTTTTGGAACTATATTTCAGGGCGAACTGATCCCTTGGCATTCCCAGTAGTGGATCCTCCTTTATTTCTTCATATAGTTCTTTGCAGACCTTTCAGTGATCTTGGACTATCGGAGGAGGTCCCTGTAATAATCTGTGACTGACATATCTATCTTGCATCTACTTGAATAAGAATATGCAGTGGTGGTAGGTTAAGTATAACTTCCAGGTCCTCTGTCGGAGTCGTTTCTATAGTCCCTGTGATACTTAAGCTGGCCTGCCTTCGAATACCACTCAGCTGGTTGGTTATTAGGAATATGTGTTATACTATAACTGAACGAATGCTTGAATAATACATGATGATGTATGATGTATCGGAGGAGTTAATGTCCACTTGGAGTATATTGAAATTATGTACATTACAGTTTAGAATTTTACTGTCCTGGCAAGGTAAACAGGAGTTTAATCAGGATTGAGTTAGTCATAAAATAAACACCCAGAGTGTTGGAATTTTTGTTGTTTTATTGCTTCAACCACCCTAATTTAGCATAGAATTTTCTAATGTGATCATACCTCCTCGCTCTAAAAACCCCACAAAACTGTTTTGCAAACAAATGGAGCAGTTTACTGGCCATCTACAAGTCAGGCAACAGCAGTCCAGCGTTGGTAGCGAACCAGATGAAAAGATATAAGTGTTTACGGTAGAAATATTATTAGCAGAATATCGTGGCAATTGGAATATTTGTAAAAAAGGTTAGATGCAAAAATGACTACACAAAAACCTTCCCATTCGAGCTTCAAAATTGTGCTCTGTTCATTGAATCCGTCGGAAAAACGACCAACGTTACTCAAGCTATCATTAAAACGTTTATCCCCTTTCTAAGTACCTATTCACTACTAGTAGACAGTTGGGTTTTTACAACGTGGTCTAACTTTAGACATGCTTGACTTTCGACAAGAAAGGGAACAAAATTTTTGGTATATTATGTGGGTATCGTCGTCAAAATGATACTTGAGATGGTGAACATTCCAAAATTCGTGAATTCCTAATAAATTGCCGAGGGAAAATATCTTAACCATATCATGTCCTTCTTTATGAGTAGTAATTTCATGTGCCTATCAAGTTCCAATGGAATTAAGATGTTCCGGAGATTATCCCGAATTAAGAGGCAAATTTTATACATTAATATAAATAAGTCAAACAGACAAAAAATTGTTGCATAAAACATTAATTTCTCGCTCCTTAGTTGACTATCACAGTAGGTTTGGAATTTTTTAGTCATTTCCTTAAAAATCAATATTTTCTTAGAAGCTTGAATAAGTTACTCACGTATTTTGTCGAATAAATTCGGTTCCATTTTAAATTACACGAGTTTTTCGGAATCCCACTTTGTGAACGTAGATCCAGCTTTATCATGTTTACGCCGTGCATATCAAAATTTATATTTAAGCGGTATCGAGCACGGTTAATACTTCAATGAGATCTGCAGTCTGCAGTATTATCGGTTGTGAGAATAGTCTATTTGTGGAATATTCACTTTACAATACATCAAACGAACCTGTTTTGAAACTCGATCACACATAAAGCATACTAAAAAAATACACAAAATAGATGTGCCGTATTAAAATGGGTGAAATGCAAATTTCATTTTAAGAGTAGAAAACAGGGACCTGAATTGGAAAAGTTTATTCAAAATTTAAAATTTTCTTTCCGCTCAATAAAACCTTCTTGGGTATGCCAAAGGAGCACAGAGTGACCCAACGAATATTTAAACCACTTTCATTGTGAAATTCTTCCTTTTTTTCAAGTGCAGGCCGGGTTCGGGTGAATACATGGGCTTAGCCTATTGTTATCCATTCACAAACACTGAAAATAGTGTGCCAAAGGCATTCCGGTAGGATACTCGTGAAAAAGGAAGAATTTGATCAAACAGTAGCTTAACGTTTTTCATTTCGAATGTCGTGTTGCTTCAAACCGTTCCACTTGCGTCCATAAAAGTTCTATGGATTTAGTTCGCAATAATATGGCGGTGTGAGCATCGCATTTACACTTTGTTTTTCTGCTATATCTTCCACAGCGTATTCCATGAAACAATATTTGTGTAAGTTTGCTATAGCTAATAGTACTTTTTTTATTGAATTATTCTTAAATCCAATACTTTTGGAGGTTAACCAGTCAATAATTTCTTGTTTTCTCCAAGATAAAGTTGGAGTCTTCTCTATGCGTCAATAATGATAACTTGCGTTATCCATAACTACTACTGAATCAGCCGAAAGATACTTCATCATTTCATAATAATAGTCTTCCAAAACATGCCAATCTATATGACACGTCAGGAAGGTTAGCAAACCTTCTTTTAAAAATCCTTTTCCGCTTTCAATTTTTTTCAATTATTATTATTATATATATGATATCCACTACTTTGTTCAGAAAGAAGAATGCCATTGAATAGTGCACAGACGGCTCAAAAATAATGGAGGAACTGGGACTGGAACTGTCTAGACAAACCAAACACTTTGAAAGTTTCGAAAAAACCGCAAGTATATTTTAAGCAGAAATTCACGCCATAAGAAAGTGCGCAAAGTTATAAAGGATACAGAAGGCAAGGAATTATTATTATGTCGGATAATCAAGCAGACATGAAAGTACTGAGCTCTTGTGTAATCAGTTCAGAAATGACAGGTCCAATGATATAGACAGGAACAATATAGTGTGGATTCCAGGATACACTGGAGTGGAAGGGAAAAGACGAGTACTGAAACACCCTTTTGGGGGTCTGAGCCCTTTTACAGAATCATCTCCTGGATGGGCTGCACCTGAAGAAACTGAAAATAGTGAAGGAAGGAGAATGTAGATTTCGTAGCATGAAATAAGAAACCTTCATCTACATACTTTCCTGCACAAGACTCCAGATTCCTAGTGCACAGCACCTGGGAGATTACTGGATAGATATTTGATTGAGTTAAAGCCTGCAGATATCCTGTTATTCCTCAGGGAAATAGGACGAAAAGAGCTACCAGTTTCTGAGACTCTCCTTAGAAACTGAGTAGAAGTAAGTGGACACAATAAATCTTTCTCAGTTAATTTAAGCCCCAAAAACATACAAATTACCTATATTGTTCAGGAGAATATAGTGGATAGCGGAAACAATGGATTACGATAGATTCTAGCAGAACGGTTTATTGATAATAAGTGATGAATTTTCTTCCAATTCCTAACTGTTTTTTAAGCTCAGGATTATTGGGAGGAGTAAGTATCCTGTCGATAAATAAGTTTTCATCGAGCTTTATTTCTTGATAGAGAATCGGGCCAACTGTCAAATACATGCGCCACTACGATTTTAACTTTTCTTGTTCACCATCTTCAAAGTATAAGAAATAGTGTACGATCTCTGCGACCTCATCCACACATAGGTGTTGAGAAGTATCGAGAAAGCCGGTAAAGTTGCCATAAGACTGACACTTGATGCCATGAAAAATATCAGATCTTAATACTTAGTGGAACTATCAGTTATTGCCAATTTTATTGTCGATTCTGAAATTGACTGACACCTTGGTATTATCCCGGATATTGACTTCAACGTTGCAACTACCTCACTGCTCACTGAGAAGTTATAAAACCATGTAAAAACTACCTGTATCTACCATCTTCGTCACAATAAGCAATGATTTTCTTGTTGGGAGCTTTCTTGTACCGGAAGCACTTCATCATGTTGGTATTCAACACCAACCATTCTGGTTCCTTGGAATTGGTTTTAAGTCTGTTTCTATAAAAATTTCACATTTGCAAAGACGTCCAAGTAAATGCTGCTCAAATTATCCTCACTCGCAATATTTATTAAAATCTGTGTTCTGCTGAAGTGGATAAGCTGCATTTTTTAGATTATAACTCGTGTACTCTACAAAACTTTTTCACTTTCCACGCTCTAAGCGACAATGGATAGGTGGAACAAAGTTTATTAGGAACGGTTTATTGAGAAAACATCAACTCAAACTTTTCTAGTAGAAAATTCAAAGTTTCTCGTATGCCCATTTGGCTTACACACATCCACAAGTTCTGAAAACTCTTGAAATATAATCTACAAGTTTTCCAGACTAACACTATATCCATAAATCCGGCGTTATAAATCAATCAATTTGCCAAACTACTTTATCCATAAGCGTAGTCTATATAAGCTTATAACGAATTGGTTCGATTTGAAATGTTTTCACATCAAGGACTAGACTTCGTTCCACGTAACAAGAACCCATTTGAAGCTGCAGTCCTATGCGCAAACTTCTTGTGAAAGCCAGCGCCATAATGAAAAATTGACATTTGACTCCAAATCAGTAGCGTATCGTTTTATTTTTTGGAGATTAACACATTAGAATCTGCCGGTCTTAAATGTGAATATTTTTCATCAGCAGCTAGTTATTTTGGACGCATGATTTTGAATCAAATAAAACACAAAACACTGATAGATAAACTAGCTGAACACCTTATATTATTCGACAGTGGATGATTGCTTCAAACACAACCTCAAATGTCAATAATGGAATAGCTGTCGGCATGAAACATCGTTTGTAACGCCAATGCCAATTTTCAGTTGTATATATTATTTCCATCAACACAAATTTTGTATATTTTTATCCATGCCGTGGGATTTGAATTAATTTTTCCTCCACCCTTTCTAAATTGGAGAGTTCTGAAAAGCTTATTTCATTTAAATGCCGTTACAATTGAAATGAGAGATTTATACAATTCACCTATACAAAATTTCCATTGCATTGGTATTGGTATCTCCTATGTTTCTGTATTTATTTGGAATCTAATCGATTGAAACTCACCAGTTTGGAAAAATTATAAACTTGTGTATAGTAAGCAAACATCGGTTATAAAGCAATTTCAATGCATAATACAATATTTTGCTGGAAAAAGTAACCGGGTATATTCACAATGAATTGAAACAAATCATGCAAGCAAAATATGTACGTCGAAAACAATGTATGCATAATGGACTTGATTGTATTCTCACTTTTTACAATGGGAAGACAACTATGGACAGGATGAAATATGTGAAGTTTGGTTAAAGAGAAACAAGGGTGAAATCGAGATAAGCACAGTAACGTAACAATATTAATTGACAAACGGATTATTCAACAAATGAATTTTATTTTGTTTATTCTGTGGAAATATTGTTCTACCCACCTGTTTATTCATATAAATAATTTTTTTTTTTCACTTTTCCATGAGGTATGTAGGGAAGATGAAGTAAGCAATTCCCAGTAGCCCAATTCAAAATCTTGAGACCCTCCTATATTACACATACTATAAGTAGAATATGTAAGGAGGAAAAAATGTACTTATCTATAACGTGATCATGATCTCTAGTGAAATATTCATGATATAGTCTTTTTGCTATGATATATTGCCGTCCCTTTTGTGCCTTTTATTGGTCCTTTTATGTTCATTTCGGAAAGGTTGGCTTCGTATCACCAATTTTTTTAAACCGTGCCTCTGCTGTCCATGTAGAGTATAGCTCCAATGTGGTCCTATTTCAGTTTCATTGGTACTGGATCTAGGGTTTTGAAGACACACCGAAACCAGTAAAAATCAACTATGGTTAGGAACTCAGATGGTTTGACTTGATAGCCATCAATTAAAATGGTGGAATAAATAACTTCAAACTAAACAAATATCACTCCAACGGACAAACTTAACTGGAAAGCAGAGAAGTTGATACTGATTTAAACATTATTGGTTACTATGCAATAATTAATAATTGTATTATAAGTTTTTAGCGAGTGTCTGCTCTAAAGTTGCACTAAGAAATTTCTAATACAAACTCGTTCTTCAAAGTTTGCTATAATATTCGTGGGCCCGAAATTATGGCTTTCATGGTTTACTTGGTATCGTCTTTGATATTATCATAATATATTAACAAAATTACCTTGTGAAAGCGGGCGTCTGTTCTACCACCTAACCCTTTGATAGCTCGAAGCTTGCATATCATATAGGTAGGTATATAAAGTAAACTATTCGAAGCAATGAATAAAGGTAATTATGGGAGGTAAATTCATTCATCATCAACATATTCGAGCAATAGAAAAATTTCGAATATCAAGGCTCAGTATTTGAAAATGTAATAAGTTCCCACTCAAATTATTGCAGTGATTTGAAAGCCCAAACTATAACTGGTTATATTAAATTGGATTAGGATTGGTATGGCTCTTTGTCCTATCCCACTGCGACCTTTTCAGATCTATTGTGGTCATCCCTATATTCAGAGCTCGATATTAGCTATATTCTGTTTATAAGACTCAATAGCCTGGCGGTCTTTGCGTAGCACTTTGCCTTTGGTTTTTTTCCCGAATGAATGAAACTACTCCCTTGCTAGGTCCTCACACGCAGAGAGTACGTGCTCCGCAGTTCCGTTCTCTTACTGACAGTACCTGCATAAGCTGTTATTTGCTAGTCCAATTGTGTGCATATGTCCGGTCAGCATTCCCATCATCATCCTCGTCATTTCTCGACTTTGACATAGTAGGTCGTGTGACATATCAAGAAATAGTTTAGCGTTCCTCTGGCCTGGGGTTTCATACCACCAGCGCAAAACTTGGTTGTTACTTCATTTGTAGGTGCTCTCTTCACCTACATTTAGCAATTTAACAGGAGTATTTTTGCCCATCTTGACCTCCGCTGTTCTCTGCTTGGCTAATTCATCGGCCTTTTCATTGCCTTTTATTCCTTGGTGGCCTGGTACTCAGGCTCATAACAACTTAGTCTGTTAAGGGTCTTACGAAATTTCCACACCAGATTTGATGTTATCATATATAAGCATATAGTACTGCTTGGCTGTCGGAGTAGATGACAATTCTTTAGTTATTCACCTCCTGTGTCTTCAACCTCTGCCTCAAAGACAGTAGCATGTTTCCCTAGGCTTAGAAAGATCGCGATCTTCTCTTGTACCCCATATATTCCGGATCCTACTAAAAAGTCTGTTTTACATTCATCAGTGTACCAGTTGAGATTCTCTATTATGGGAGGCCCTGCTTCCCAGTCCTTTCTCCCTGGAATGGAAATTGTAAATTCTTTTTTGGAACTATATTTCAGGGCGAACTGATCCCTTGGCATTCCCAGTAGTGGATACTCCTTTATTTCTTCATATAGTTCTTTGTAGACCTTTCCGTGCTCTTGGACTATCGGAGGAGGTCCCTGTAATAATCTGTGACTGACATATCTATCTTGCATCTACTTGAATAAGGATATGCAGTGGTGGTAGGTTTAGTATAACCTCCAAGTCCTCTGTCGGAGTCGTTTCTATGGTCCCTGTGATACTTAAGCAGGCCTGCCTTCGAATACCACTCAGCTGGTTGGTTATTAGGAATATGTGTACTATAACTGTGTGTACTATAACTGAACGAATGCTTGAATAATACATGATGATGTATGATGTATCGGAGGAGTTAATGTCCACTTGGAGTATATTTAAATTAGGTACATTACAGTTTAGAATTTTACTGTCCTGGCAAGGTAAACAGGAGTTTAATCAGGATTGAGTTGTTCATAAAATAAACACCCAGAGTGTGACAATTTTTGTTGTTTTATTGCTCCAACCACCCTAGTTTAGCATAGAATTTTCTAATGTGATCATACTTCCTCGCTCCAAAAACCCCACAAAACTGTTTTGCAAACAAATGGAGCAGTTTACTGGCCCCCTACAAGTCAGGCAACAGCAGTCCAGCGTTGGTAGCGAACCAGATAAAAAGATATGAGTGTTTACCGTAGAAATATTATTACCAGAATATCGCGGCAATTGGAATATTTGTAAACAAGGCTGGATGCAAAAATGACTACACAAAAACCTTCCCATTCGAGCTTCAAAATTGTGCTCTGTTCATTGAATCCGTCGGAAAAACGACCAACGTTACTCAAGCTATCATTAAAACGTTTATCCCCTTTCTAAGTACCTATTCACTACTAGTAGACAGTTGGGTTTTTACAACGTGGTCTAACTTTAGACATGCTTGACTTTCGACAAGAAAGGGAACAAAATTTTTGGTATATTATGTGGGTATCGTCGTCAAAATGATACTTGAGATGGTGAACATTCCAAAATTCGTGAATTCCTAATAAATTGCCGAGGGAAAATATCTTAACCATATCATGTCCTTCTTTATGAGTAGTAATTTCATGTGCCTCTCAAGTTCCAATGGAATTAAGATGTTCCGGAGATTATCCCGAATTGAGAGGCAAATTTTATACATTAATATAAATTAGTCAAACAGACAAAAAATTGTTGCATAAAACATTAATTTCTTGCTCCTTGGTTGACTATCACAGTAGGTTTGGAATTTTTTAGTCATTTCCTTAAAAATCAATATTTTCTTAGAAGCTTGAATAAGTTACTCACGTATTTTGTCGAATAAACTCGGTTCCATTTTAAATTAAACGAGTTTTTCGGAATCCCACTTTGTGAACGTAGATCCAGCTTTATCATGTTTACGCCGTGCATATCAAAATTTATATTTAAGCGGTATTGAGCACGGTTAATACTTCAATGAGATCTGCAGTCTGCAGTATTATCGGTTGTGAGAATAGTCTATTTGTGGAATATTCACTTTACAATACATCAAACGAACCTGTTTTGAAATTCGATCACACATACAGCATACTAAAAAAATACACAAAATAGATGTGCCGTATTAAAATGGGTAAAATGCAAATTTCATTTTAAGAGTAGAAAACAGGGACCTGAATTGGAAAAGTTTATTCAAAATTTAAAATTTTCTTTCCGCTCAATAAAACCTTCTTGGGTATGCCAAAGGAGCACAGAGTGATCCAAGGCTAACTCCTTTACTAATTCTTAGATCTAATATATTAGTATTGATCCCGTCCGCCGCGCGCTGCGATAGTATACATGGAGCACAGAACTAAAAAAATCTGTGACATACTAGAAAAGGGTAAATATTCCCTCAGGATATAGCTCAAAAAAGGAGCAAGAAGAAGAATAACTAAAAGAGCGGGAAATATGGAATAACTAATGCTCGATTTCACCAACCGTCTCGTGAAGTTGGGTAATATCCAAGTCGAATTTAGGAATTTCTAAACGCAATTTACGTATCACCACGCGCATTTAGAAATTCCCAAATTCGATTCAGGTATTACCCAACTTTACGAAACGGTAGGTGAAATCGGACATAAGGGTGAGATATTTGAATATTGAATATAAGATGGATATCCCTGAATTATTTCAAAGTGCACATATTTTTTCACACTCAAACGACTGCAAAAAATTCCAATATGTACACCAAGAAATAAACAAAATACAAGCGTGTCTTCATCTTACTTTCGACAAACTGGCTATTGTTGCTAACTATTTTCCAAAAAATGAAATAAGATGAATATATAGTGAGATCCATGAGTATAATTCTACGTAATATATAGTATATAGTTATATCCTCAATATAATATATTATTTCTTAATTTTATAACGTCATTTTGCGAGCATATTTTTATTCCTTACCCCTAAGTAGAAAAAATGTGTCTTTCACGTTACAAATTTCAATGATATTTTTGGAAACTTGGTTTTCAAAGAAAACTTCGAAGTTGTTCATCAATTTTATATTAAATACATATACATAAAATGTATATTATAAATAAATACATACATATGAAAGTCTTCTTGCTCCAAGCCACAACCTTTTTATATGCATGTCTTTCGTTGGGAGTTAATTGTTTTTGACGTGTGACTTTTAAAGTATTCCAATATACATTTTTTTCAAGAAACTGCAGCATTATAGAAATATAAATAACTTAATTTTTAAACATTCAATAATTGACAGTTCACGTGACGTTCCCTCCGATTTGGCGATTCTGCAACGTCACGCTACAAATGCGCTCTCAAGCGGAAAGGCTTGATACTATAACTTGGATCCAAATTGTAGATGAGAGTCAAACTGCTAGAGGGTGTGTGCTGTGGTGTTGTGTTTTGCTTCAAACTGTTCCACTTGCGTCCATAAAAGTTCTATAGGATTTAGTTCGCAATGATAATCATCATTATGGCGGTGTGAGCATCGCAGTTACACTTTGTTTTTCTGCTATATCTTCCACAGCGTATTCCATGAAACAATATTTGTGTCAGTTTGCTATAGCTAATAGTTCTTTTTTTATTGAATTATTTTTGAATCCAATACTTTTGGAGGTTAACCAGTCAATAATTTCTTGTTTTCTCCAAGATAAAGTTGGAGTCTTCTCTATGCGTCAATAATGGTAACTTGCGTTATCCATAACTACTACTGAATCAGCCGAAAGATACTTCATCATTTCATCATAATAGTCTTCCAAAACATACCAATCCATATGGCACGTCAGGAAGGTTAGCAAACCTTCTTTTAAAAATCCTTTTCCGCTTTCAATATGGACGATTTTAAGTCTGGAAGTCTACCTGGCTCTAGCCTTTGCTGATTAAGAACTTCATATTGAAGATTTCTTGACCCTGATTCTTTAGTATCTACCAGGTACAACAATGTATTCTTCAACGCTGAAGGGTGTCAAGAAAAAAAGACAATAGGGGTACCAATTTTCGAACAATATTCAAAATCAATGCTTGGTGAGGGAGATTGTCTTTGAAGTAATATTACAGTTTCCTATACCAATATATTGTAGAATAATAATTATTTCAATGCTTTATGAGTTTTGAACAATATTTTTCAAAAGCAGTGACCGTTCAACTAAGAAGCAGAAACTACATACTGTGCTACGGTTATTGACTTACACTTTAAAGTCATACGGGGTTGGTTTATATACAAGATATACAACTATTCTGGTTTGTAATTAGGCGTATTCGCGCCTCATCAGTACAAGGTATGTGTTCTCTCTAGGAGCGTAATCTTGGTCTCAAGAAGACACCAAAATCACATGAGGCCTATATTTTGGAATTGGTCACTATTGTACAGCATATTTCACCACACCGTGTCATGATTGAAGATTTTCAAATGAAACACCCTGTTTCATGAATTTGGCAAAACTTTTCCACTAATGATATAAGAGATTGGAGTAATTCACTGTATTTATGAGGTTCTAACCACTTGATCCCGAGATCTGTAGTAAATCAATTACAAATTATGTAGTTCGGAATATACGGTATGCTTCACTACTTACGATATCCAGGAACTAGTTATCAGGAATTTTCAAATGTACTCCAACCTTATATCATTGCAAGAGATGTGTCAAGAAGAATTCAAACTTGGGTGTCCTATTTAAGAATATGTTACTTTGATCTGGCACTACATCTTGAAACACGATGAACAAATTGTTACTAATTCCAAAATCTGGAATTGAAGAAATTGAAAAACATTGAGCTTCACCGTACTAACCATGTATGGTTCATACAACAGCCTTTTTGGTGTGCGTCATCGTTTGTTAATGTCTTTCTAACACATTACGTGGAAAGAAATGCAAAAAAAGTCAGGTCTTTGATTAATCCCAATCAAAATATCGCAATAATGAACCGTTCAAATTTATTACAAACGTCAATCCTAATCATTGACTTACCAAAATTTGATTGGTTGATGTTCAGATTAAGCGTAAGCGCGACCTATCAATCGGGAGAAATTTCTTTATTTAAAATAGGCATGCAGATATACCTTTCGTATTGTCAATGTGTCTGACATCTTTTTCTACTGTCCCACTGACAGTTCTTGTCAGGTCTGTACTTTGTTGTTCACGGTCAATTATTATTTATGAAAAGTTAATATGAATATTATTGTTATATTTATTCGAATAATACAAAAATATGCCTAGATACACGGAAAAACATTAGCATTTTGAAAGTTCTCAAGTATTTATTTTCAGTTTAGAAAAAGAAGCTGGTAACTATTAATTTCATAGCCTTGTCGAATTTTGCTGAATGCGATCCTGATGATTTTATTTATCAAATTTAGGGTTAGATATGTGTCAAAATAGCAAATAAAATAAACGACATACCCAAAACCCGAATATACGTCACAAACGATGACGCACACCAAAAAGGCTGTTGTATGAACCATATATCATGTTATTCATTCTTTTCTGTGGAACAATAGGTACATCAATATTTGTTCACTTTTTTTGCCTCTTGCCAAGACTGCACTCGATATCTCAATCAAAAAGAAACCTGGTATACAGCAGAGAGCTCAGCTCCAAGACCATCACTTGAATGTCTCGTGATAATTAACATCAAATCCCCTGATTATATTTGATGGCTACTCCAATTTATAGCTAAAAGTTTTGTTAGGTATACACTTCACATAATAACTATAATATTACTTATAAAAGCTTCATTTTTTCCTGTCCGCTTGAATAAGTATTCAAAAAACAGAGTCTGTAAATATTGATTGCAGAATAACTACGGTACTGTGATTAGAAGTTGTGTAGCTATAAATTATCACAACTTTATATCTCGAAATTTATGTTTTAAATGGCGGCCAAAATTAGGGTACATCTTTCCTTATTTTTAAACACCATGAAAATTTGCAGATTATGCAAAAGTATGCACAAGCAAAGGGAAGGTTTTTAATTAAAAAAAAAACAATTTATTATTGAGGACAGAAATATATGAATTTCAATTAGAAATTTTCAGGAAAATTGCTGATTTTCTTGCACCGGGAAAAGGAACTTTTTTGTAACTAATGATGATTTATTTTCCCCTAGGACCGAGACTCTAAACAACCATTGGATTCAATATATCTGATCTAGTTTTCAAGATAACCATATTTATTCACAGTTCTATCATACAATTTGTGTACTTTTTTCGTTATCAGCGCTACTCCAAGCTTCCTATTTTTGGAACGGTTTTTGGTCACACGTTATTTTTCGATTGTACGCTATTCATCTTCGTTGAACTTTGGCAAGTTCATCTGAAGCCGTGAAAGATATGCAGTCAAGAACATCCGATATTGCCACGTTTAACTATGGTGGAGCTAATAAGGTGCTAAGTATGTAGTGATGATAATAAGAAAATGGACTTTTCATTATTAACGGTATTAACAATAGAGAGATATTACATAGCTTTCGAAAACGTACATATACTGAGACGGTAGCGGTTAAGATAGATCCCCGACTATTTTGACAGATAAACATATAGTTTTCGAACCTTCTGCGCCCCAACGGTAACGTTTTTGTTAGTTACAATATTATTTGATTTGTTCCTACTAGCAAAAGGCGTAAATTTGCAGAAATTTGAGTGAATTATGATCCATTTTGAGGGATCTGTGAAGAGTTGTTTGCCAAAATTTTAGTTAGCAAAATCTGATTGTCTTTCTCAGAGAACTGAATCCTACTTCCTTTTAAATTGTTCAAGCTACTATTATCAATTGATAGCATGATAATTATGAATAGTATGTGCTATCTCAAAAAAAACAGATACCAGAGACAACATACAGGATACAGACATCACTCATTGAATTGTGGTTAGATTTTTCGTCTTTCTGTGGTCTTTTCGTCAATGCAACCGCTATGTCTACCGGTGATGTACGGGAACGGTATATGCTAAGTGACATATCGTATGTCAAAGTTGTCAAATAGCGTGTTAATCGGAGTGCTTTTTAAGCGGCTTCGAAAACTCTCTATTTGTTGTAATTATTGTTGGATAACACGAGGTATTCAGCAAAACAAGTTTCTTATAAAGATTTATTATTCAATAGTTACAAAAGTTAATGTCAAACGAAGGCGCCTAAAAGAAAAATAAATTTATTTAATATGCGCCAACAAAAGTAACCTACTGTCTATAATACATGTAAAAAGATACATCTTACCTTCTAGACATTCATTACAGTTGCTGTTCAATATTTATATTATACTATTAATATTTGGAGACGTAAAATTAACAGACTTCCTCCTTTTTGTTTGACAGACGCCAAATATTTTTTTTTTTTTTTTTTTTTTTATTGAATGTTGATAACATATGAAACACAAAACTTGTGACATAAGAAAATAATTACAAAATATACAAATATTCTCAACACTCCTCCTTAATTATTTTAGTTTTCAATGAATGAAAGATCTTACGGTTCAAGGGCTTTGTTAGTATATCAGCAAGTTGATCACAACTTTGCACATGTTTTATCACGACTGTATTTCCAATATGTTGTTGAATAAATTTTCTTGGAATTTCAATATGCTTTTTGCCTTTATTTATTTTTCCTTCGTGATTATTCAACATGCAGATAGCTGATCGGTTGTCAACACATATCATAGTTGGCTTAGTATCATCTAATAATCTAAGTTCCCTTCCAATTCTTCTTATCCAACAAATATCATCAATTGCTGATACAGCAGCTCTGTATTCTGCTTCTGCAGTTGATGTTGCTATAAGTCTTTGTTTCTGAGCGTACCAAACTATAGGTCCTCCTCTTAGTACAAGTATCTAATTCTTCCAGAATTTTCTTAGCATTTTCATTTTTAATTTCAGTTCCATTGTCAGATCTCAAACATTTTATATTTCTTTCAAACTGATTGTTCACCATTTTCACATACATATTCAGTTTAGAAATAGCTTCATCCTTATATTTTAAAAAGTACACTGTTCGAAAATGTGAAAAATCATCCTTGAAGAGTAGAAAGTATTTAGCTCCTCCTAACGAAAGAATGTTCATCTCACACAAATCTACATGAACCAAATCTAACGGTTTTTGAGATACTTTTGTATTCAATGGATGTGAAATATGATGTTGTTTTCCATATATACATCCTGGACAGACATAATCATTCCAATCATCTACATATTTCACTCCATGTCTTTTTAGAGTGTCTTTCACATATTGTACATTTTGATGAGCTAACCTGTCATGCCAAATTTTAATTGACGTAGTTACAAGACATTTTTCAGCTTCATCTCTTCTAAACATCATCTTGAACAAATTTTCATCTCTTTTGGCTATTGCTACAATTTCATTATCTTCCCGACTCTTGAAAATTGACTGGCTTGCATCTGCTTGTTGAATATATCCTCTGTCTAACAACTGTGACACGGAGAATAGGTTGAAGGACATTTTAGGCACATATAATACATTCTTCAGAACGACTTCATACCATTTTTCACCATTGAATGCCATCAACTCCACTTCACCTATTCCTATTCCTTCTAACCTGGTAGCATCACCAATCAACACATTGATACGTTCTTTTAGTTCAACAAAATTTGTCAACCATTCTTTACGTGATGTCATATGTTGACTTGCACCGCAATCTTGATACCAGCAATCACTGCAGTCATTTTCTGATAATATGTCCTTCACATTTGCAGTTGATAAACCAGTGGAAATAAAAGCTCTGCGATTTGAGTTTCTTTGATAACTTCTCTGACTTCCATTATTTCGATCATTACTACTGAAATATCCACTTGAATTATTATTGGGACAATCTTTTGCAAAATGGCCCTTTTGATTACAGTTTTTACAGGAGTAATTGTTTTTGCAGTATTCTAGATACTTAGGACAAGGTTTGTTTCTGCAGTATTTCTTAATATGACCCCTTTTACCACATTTGAAACATTCAACTTTACTTTGTGAATTGGCTTCATTTCTTTCAGACTTTTTGTGCATAAGGGCATTTTGTGGTGCTTGTTCCTCAGTACCATTCAGTCTATCCTCCTCCAAACGAAGACGTTCAATGATTGTATTTAAATTTTTATCGGCAGGGCTGACATTATCCCAGGCCGTACGGAAATGATGTAATTTAGGAGGTAACATTCCCAAAATTCTTGTCATGATCCAAGATTCCTTGACTTCTTCACCTTCAGCAGCTAAGTCTTCTGCATACTGTTGAATAATCATACAATTTTCTACGGCTGACTTACCAACATCATATTTATAACTGAAAAATTGCCTTTGTAAACCTTCAACTGTAAGATCAGACTTCTTACCATACAACAACTCTAACTTTTCAAGCATAATAAAAGATGAATTACAATACGCAATTTTCTTAGCAATGTTGCTACTCACATTTAAACCTATAAGAGTTTGAGCTTCAATATCTTGTTTGAGCCAAGCCTTAACATTATCATTGTCATCTGAACCCTCTGGCTTCAATACTACGCCTGTAGCTACTAAATATAACCCTTTTGATTTCAAAGTTAGATTCAATTTAAATTTCCATGATACATAATTAACATTACCTTGTGAATCTTCTGACAATATTTCTAATGAAGACTTGACTGAGTCCATATTGAATTTAGCTTTTGACTGATAAATTTTACAGTTCAATATCTAATTTATAAACAGACTTATAATAAAACAATTCAAAAGACTTTTTCTTTACGACGACTTACTTTCCAGACAACTGATTTGATGGTCCCAAATAATACTGACTTGTAGTGACGACTGACTGGCAAGTTTGACTGACCTACAATTACCTTCAACTTCTTGTTTATTCAACCTCTGGCTTATTCCAACAAACTGACATAGCTGACTGGGCCCATAACCTGTTATAATTATTGTTGGATAACACGAGGTATTCAGCAAAACAAGTTTGTTAATTTTACGTCTCCAAATATTAATAGTATAATATAAATATTGAACAGCAACTGTAATGAATGTCTAGAAGGCGCCTTCGTTTGACATTAACTTTTGTAACTATTGAATAATAAATCTTTATAAGAAACTTGTTTTGCTGAATACCTCGTGTTATCCAACAATAATTACAACAGGTTATGGGCCCAGATTATTAGATGATACTAAGCCAACTATGATATGTGTTGACAACCGATCAGCTATCTGCATGTTGAATAATCACGAAGGAAAAATAAATAAAGGCAAAAAGCATATTGAAATTCCAAGAAAATTTATTCAACAACATATTGGAAATACAGTCGTGATAAAACATGTGCAAAGTTGTGATCAACTTGCTGATATACTAACAAAGCCCTTGAACCGTAAGATCTTTCATTCATTGAAAACTAAAATAATTAAGGAGGAGTGTTGAGAATATTTGTATATTTTGTAATTATTTTCTTATGTCACAAGTTTTGTGTTTCATATGTTATCAACATTCAATAAAAAAAAAATAAAAAAAAAAAAAAAAATTTGGCATGACAGGTTAGCTCATCAAAATGTACAATATGTGAAAGACACTCTAAAAAGACATGGAGTGAAATATGTAGATGATTGGAATGATTATGTCTGTCCAGGATGTATATATGGAAAACAACATCATATTTCACTTTATTTGATGCAGCCAAGCTGAGTACAAGTCTGACTGATACATGTCGAGCAACTGGACTGTACGTTTCTGTATAATCAATACCTTGCTTCTGTTGAAAACCTCTTGCAACCAGTCTGGCTTTGAGTTTTCCATTTTGTTTTCTTCTTATCCAACAAATATCATCAATTGCTGATACAGCAGCTCTGTATTCTGCTTCTGCAGTTGATGTTGCTATAAGTCTTTGTTTCTGAGCGTACCAAACTATAGGTCCTCCTCTTAGTACAAGTATTCCACTTGTCGAATGACCATTATCACCTCCATAATCCGAATCCGTGTAGGCAATTAGTTCATTACTTCCATCAAAATATATTCCATTATTAATTGTCCCCTTTAAATATTGAAAAACTCTTTTAACCATTTTCCAGTGACTAACCATTGGTTTGCTGTTAAAGCGACTTAGGTAGTTTACAACATAACTTATATCGGGGCGACTTATTGTAGCCAAGTAAAGCAGACTTCCGACTGCTTCACGATATGGTTTATTTTCCAATTGTCTATCATCTACAATATTTTCCGGATTTGTGATCATTCCCTTTTCCATGGGAGTATGTGCTATATTAAGACTATCAAAATCAAAACGTTTTATAATCTCTTCGGTGTACTTTGATTGGCTGACAAAAATGCCTTCTTCTGTATTTTGAATTTCCATTCCAAGATAAGACATTTTATTATTTTCCGCTGTGTCATAAGTAATTTCGAATTCTTCTTTTAATTTGTTTAGGATGTTAAACATCTCTCGTTGTCTAATTCCAGAGATAAGACCATCATCAACAAAAAGTACAATTATCACACTTCTATTTTCATTGTAATAGACACATGGGTCATCATCGGTATTTTCAAATCCTAATGATTTCAAAAAATTACTGAATTTATGGTTCCAGTTTCTTGGTGCTTGTTTAAGTCCATATAGACTCTTCTTTAATCTGCAGATTCGGTTTGTCCCATCATTATAACCTTCTGGGCCCATAACCTGTTGTAATTATTGTTGGATAACACGAGGTATTCAGCAAAACAAGTTTCTTATAAAGATTTATTATTCAATAGTTACAAAAGTTAATGTCAAACGAAGGCGCCTAAAAGAAAAATAAATTTATTTAATATGCGCCAACAAAAGTAACCTACTGTCTATAATACATGTAAAAAGATACATCTTACCTTCTAGACATTCATTACAGTTGCTGTTCAATATTTATATTATACTATTAATATTTGGAGACGTAAAATTAACAGACTTCCTCCTTTTTGTTTGACAGACGCCAAATATTTTTTTTTTTTTTTTTATTGAATGTTGATAACATATGAAACACAAAACTTGTGACATAAGAAAATAATTACAAAATATACAAATATTCTCAACACTCCTCCTTAATTATTTTAGTTTTCAATGAATGAAAGATCTTACGGTTCAAGGGCTTTGTTAGTATATCAGCAAGTTGATCACAACTTTGCACATGTTTTATCACGACTGTATTTCCAATATGTTGTTGAATAAATTTTCTTGGAATTTCAATATGCTTTTTGCCTTTATTTATTTTTCCTTCGTGATTATTCAACATGCAGATAGCTGATCGGTTGTCAACACATATCATAGTTGGCTTAGTATCATCTAATAATCTAAGTTCCCTTCCAATTCTTCTTATCCAACAAATATCATCAATTGCTGATACAGCAGCTCTGTATTCTGCTTCTGCAGTTGATGTTGCTATAAGTCTTTGTTTCTGAGCGTACCAAACTATAGGTCCTCCTCTTAGTACAAGTATTCCACTTGTCGAATGACCATTATCACCTCCATAATCCGAATCCGTGTAGGCAATTAGTTCATTACTTCCATCAAAATATATTCCATTATTAATTGTCCCCTTTAAATATTGAAAAACTCTTTTAACCATTTTCCAGTGACTAACCATTGGTTTGCTGTTAAAGCGACTTAGGTAGTTTACAACATAACTTATATCGGGGCGACTTATTGTAGCCAAGTAAAGCAGACTTCCGACTGCTTCACGATATGGTTTATTTTCCAATTGTCTATCATCTACAATATTTTCCGGATTTGTGATCATTCCCTTTTCCATGGGAGTATGTGCTATATTAAGACTATCAAAATCAAAACGTTTTATAATCTCTTCGGTGTACTTTGATTGGCTGACAAAAATGCCTTCTTCTGTATTTTGAATTTCCATTCCAAGATAAGACATTTTATTATTTTCCGCTGTGTCATAAGTAATTTCGAATTCTTCTTTTAATTTGTTTAGGATGTTAAACATCTCTCGTTGTCTAATTCCAGAGATAAGACCATCATCAACAAAAAGTACAATTATCACACTTCTATTTTCATTGTAATAGACACATGGGTCATCATCGGTATTTTCAAATCCTAATGATTTCAAAAAATTACTGAATTTATGGTTCCAGTTTCTTGGTGCTTGTTTAAGTCCATATAGACTCTTCTTTAATCTGCAGATTCGGTTTGTCCCATCATTATAACCTTCTGGTTGATACATGAAGATTTCTTCCTCCAAGTCCCCATGTAAAAATGCAGTTTTTATATCAAAAGACATCAATTTCATTTTATTTGATGCAGCCAAGCTGAGTACAAGTCTGACTGATACATGTCGAGCAACTGGACTGTACGTTTCTGTATAATCAATACCTTGCTTCTGTTGAAAACCTCTTGCAACCAGTCTGGCTTTGAGTTTTCCATTTTGTTTTCTTCTTAGTACCCACCTACATGTCAATGGTTTCACATTATTTGGGGGTTCTACTAACTCCCATGTTCTCATTTTGGTTAATGAGTGAAATTCATCATCCATGGCTACTTTCCAGTTTTTGTCCTGCAGCGCTTCTCCAATTGCAATGTCTTCAACTTCGCCTATCAAGGCCATGTTTTCATTTTCATCATCAGTTGAATATTCCAAAACATAATCGTCTAGTTTTTGAGGTTTTCTGGTATTTCTTCTGTCTCTCAAATTTCGTGAATTATCATTGATCTTGCTTTCCAAGTTTTCATCTTTGTGAATTGTGTGGTTAGACTCGCTAGTCCCTTCTTCATTAGTTTCTTCTCCTCCTGAATTCTGATTTTCTTCTGAGTTCAGTTCATGTTCTATGTATCCTTCTGTTGATCCTAACTTTTCATCAAACATTACGTTATCAGAGCTCACAACATCATTTTTCTCAGGAATGTAAATTCTGTAACTCGGTGAATCTATATCGTATCCAACGAAAATTCCTTTCTTCGACTTCTTCTCTGTCTTAGCTCTTTTGTGATCTTCAATCAATACATAACATTCACATCCAAAACTTCTAAGTTTATTAATATCAACTCTTCGTCCAGTTCAATATCTAATTTATAAACAGACTTATAATAAAACAATTCAAAAGACTTTTTCTTTACGACGACTTACTTTCCAGACAACTGAATTTATGGTTCCAGTTTCTTGGTGCTTGTTTAAGTCCATATAGACTCTTCTTTAATCTGCAGATTCGGTTTGTCCCATCATTATAACCTTCTGGTTGATACATGAAGATTTCTTCCTCCAAGTCCCCATGTAAAAATGCAGTTTTTATATCAAAAGACATCAATTTCATTTTATTTGATGCAGCCAAGCTGAGTACAAGTCTGACTGATACATGTCGAGCAACTGGACTGTACGTTTCTGTATAATCAATACCTTGCTTCTGTTGAAAACCTCTTGCAACCAGTCTGGCTTTGAGTTTTCCATTTTGTTTTCTTCTTAGTACCCACCTACATGTCAATGGTTTCACATTATTTGGGGGTTCTACTAACTCCCATGTTCTCATTTTGGTTAATGAGTGAAATTCATCATCCATGGCTACTTTCCAGTTTTTGTCCTGCAGCGCTTCTCCAATTGCAATGTCTTCAACTTCGCCTATCAAGGCCATGTTTTCATTTTCATCATCAGTTGAATATTCCAAAACATAATCGTCTAGTTTTTGAGGTTTTCTGGTATTTCTTCTGTCTCTCAAATTTCGTGAATTATCATTGATCTTGCTTTCCAAGTTTTCATCTTTGTGAATTGTGTGGTTAGACTCGCTAGTCCCTTCTTCATTAGTTTCTTCTCCTCCTGAATTCTGATTTTCTTCTGAGTTCAGTTCATGTTCTATGTATCCTTCTGTTGATCCTAACTTTTCATCAAACATTACGTTATCAGAGCTCACAACATCATTTTTCTCAGGAATGTAAATTCTGTAACTCGGTGAATCTATATCGTATCCAACGAAAATTCCTTTCTTCGACTTCTTCTCTGTCTTAGCTCTTTTGTGATCTTCAATCAATACATAACATTCACATCCAAAACTTCTAAGTTTATTAATATCAACTCTTCGTCCAAACCATAGATCAGCAGGACTGTTGTCATTTTGTGAACTCTTCCCTGTCTGATTTATAGTAAAAACTGCATAATTTACTGCTTCAGCCCACAGATTTTCATTGAGATTTTTAGCATGTATAGCAGATCTTGCAGATTCAACAATCGTCCTCATTTCTCTTTCAATACGTCCATTCTGCTGAGGAGTATATGCATTCGACTTACTATGAAATATCCCTAATTCTTCCAGAATTTTCTTAGCATTTTCATTTTTAATTTCAGTTCCATTGTCAGATCTCAAACATTTTATATTTCTTTCAAACTGATTGTTCACCATTTTCACATACATATTCAGTTTAGAAATAGCTTCATCCTTATATTTTAAAAAGTACACTGTTCGAAAATGTGAAAAATCATCCTTGAAGAGTAGAAAGTATTTAGCTCCTCCTAACGAAAGAATGTTCATCTCACACAAATCTACATGAACCAAATCTAACGGTTTTTGAGATACTTTTGTATTCAATGGATGTGAAATATGATGTTGTTTTCCATATATACATCCTGGACAGACATAATCATTCCAATCATCTACATATTTCACTCCATGTCTTTTTAGAGTGTCTTTCACATATTGTACATTTTGATGAGCTAACCTGTCATGCCAAATTTTAATTGACGTAGTTACAAGACATTTTTCAGCTTCATCTCTTCTAAACATCATCTTGAACAAATTTTCATCTCTTTTGGCTATTGCTACAATTTCATTATCTTCCCGACTCTTGAAAATTGACTGGCTTGCATCTGCTTGTTGAATATATCCTCTGTCTAACAACTGTGACACGGAGAATAGGTTGAAGGACATTTTAGGCACATATAATACATTCTTCAGAACGACTTCATACCATTTTTCACCATTGAATGCCATCAACTCCACTTCACCTATTCCTATTCCTTCTAACCTGGTAGCATCACCAATCAACACATTGATACGTTCTTTTGGTTCAACAAAATTTGTCAACCATTCTTTACGTGATGTCATATGTTGACTTGCACCGCAATCTTGATACCAGCAATCACTGCAGTCATTTTCTGATAATATGTCCTTCACATTTGCAGTTGATAAACCAGTGGAAATAAAAGCTCTGCGATTTGAGTTTCTTTGATAACTTCTCTGACTTCCATTATTTCGATCATTACTACTGAAATATCCACTTGAATTATTATTGGGACAATCTTTTGCAAAATGGCCCTTTTGATTACAGTTTTTACAGGAGTAATTGTTTTTGCAGTATTCTAGATACTTAGGACATGGTTTGTTTCTGCAGTATTTCTTAATATGACCCCTTTTACCACATTTGAAACATTCAACTTTACTTTGTGAATTGGCTTCATTTCTTTCAGACTTTTTGTGCATAAGGGCATTTTGTGGTGCTTGTTCCTCAGTACCATTCAGTCTATCCTCCTCCAAACGAAGACGTTCAATGATTGTATTTAAATTTTTATCGGCAGGGCTGACATTATCCCAGGCCGTACGGAAATGATGTAATTTAGGAGGTAACATTCCCAAAATTCTTGTCATGATCCAAGATTCCTTGACTTCTTCACCTTCAGCAGCTAAGTCTTCTGCATACTGTTGAATAATCATACAATTTTCTACGGCTGACTTACCAACATCATATTTATAACTGAAAAATTGCCTTTGTAAACCTTCAACTGTAAGATCAGACTTCTTACCATACAACAACTCTAACTTTTCAAGCATAATAAAAGATGAATTACAATACGCAATTTTCTTAGCAATGTTGCTACTCACATTTAAACCTATAAGAGTTTGAGCTTCAATATCTTGTTTGAGCCAAGCCTTAACATTATCATTGTCATCTGAACCCTCTGGCTTCAATACTACGCCTGTAGCTACTAAATATAACCCTTTTGATTTCAAAGTTAGATTCAATTTAAATTTCCATGATACATAATTAACATTACCTTGTGAATCTTCTGACAATATTTCTAATGAAGACTTGACTGAGTCCATATTGAATTTAGCTTTTGACTGATAAATTTTACAGTTCAATATCTAATTTATAAACAGACTTATAATAAAACAATTCAAAAGACTTTTTCTTTACGACGACTTACTTTCCAGACAACTGATTTGATGGTCCCAAATAATACTGACTTGTAGTGACGACTGACTGGCAAGTTTGACTGACCTACAATTACCTTCAACTTCTTGTTTATTCAACCTCTGGCTTATTCCAACAAACTGACATAGCTGACTGGGCCCATAACCTGTTGTAATTATTGTTGGATAACACGAGGTATTCAGCAAAACAAGTTTCTTATAAAGATTTATTATTCAATAGTTACAAAAGTTAATGTCAAACGAAGGCGCCTAAAAGAAAAATAAATTTATTTAATATGCGCCAACAAAAGTAACCTACTGTCTATAATACATGTAAAAAGATACATCTTACCTTCTAGACATTCATTACAGTTGCTGTTCAATATTTATATTATACTATTAATATTTGGAGACGTAAAATTAACAGACTTCCTCCTTTTTGTTTGACAGACGCCAAATATTTTTTTTTTTTTTTTTTTTTTATTGAATGTTGATAACATATGAAACACAAAACTTGTGACATAAGAAAATAATTACAAAATATACAAATATTCTCAACACTATTGCTGTGACAAATCCAGTGTGATGTTATTACCGCAGACGTTATATTGACAGTTGAGCATGCGCAGAATGAGTTCGAGAGACACGTTGTGGTAATACCGTTAGCGCATCAACGGCAGAACAACACCTCACGTAAAACGTTGCGCTATCCTACTTCGGACAGAATCGGATAGATCCGGTAGCGGCGGTAGCTGATCGGAAACCTTTCAAGGTTAAGTTGTTGATTGTTATGATAGTGAAGTGGAATTTTTGTATAAAATTACTCCTCCTAATGCCTCATCCATGTTCAAAAGCTCCTCAGAAGAAATTATGCCATGAACAGGACAGACCAAATCAAAACACAGATTAGTGGTGACACTGCAGATTTCATTTTTTAGAGGTTAGGTCCAAAAATGAAGCGCGTAAATAAAACTAAGATTGCAATACGTATACCGCCCCAAACATTGTTCAGACGTAAACATAATATTTAACGCGGAGTAAATAACACACATCATGCGCTATCGGAATTTGCAATATCTCTCTAATACAATTGAACGTCAGTTTTTCAATGTTCTAGTCTCCTTGGATTTTGTCTATCAACATACTTTCTCAAATTTGAAATGCTAGAAGAGAAGAAAAAAACTTTCCCAAATTTGTCATGAACTTTTTCAAGCTCTAGCAGCGTTGTGCGAAAACCATAATTACCACACCCTCCAAATTATAGAATTGGTGATTTTTATTGACAGCTGACTTCTCATTGGCAGGCGCATGCGTGTGTTTTATCTCTCACTTCGTCAACTGACAGATTGGTTCATCCAGTGGCGTTGGTATTGTCAGTGACCTTTGTATTTTCAGTGTTACTCAATAAAATAGGTACAGTACGCCATAGGTACGTTTGTGACAGATATGCGCCATGTTTCCTCGCCTTCTACCGATGCCCCAGATAAACTTGACAAACTTCAGATAAACTTAACAAACTATACGTAGCGTGTGGTGCCCGTCACCCTGCGCTGTTATTGTGATTTTACCCAGATATCATTTCCTGATACGTGAACAGTGGAATTCGTTGAAATATTCTCACCTTTTCTCACCACTATTCCCTGGTTTCCGGAAGAGCAGTATTGATAATGGTAGTACGGAGCTTTTATGCTCCTAAAACAGCCTCAAACAATATGAGAGCATAGTACCTTTTTTTGAACAGACTTGAATACTAACTTAATGTTTATACAGTGTGTAAAAGCCAAATGGAATAAATTCATTATTTCGGTTACTGTACATATTTATAAAAAATCCCGAAACACGTCAAATTCAAATTATAACTTGACATTCTTTAACGTGAAAATGCAACCCCTACCTTCAACCCCCTTAGAATGACAGGTACAACCCCCAATTTTTTAAATGGGAAGTATAGGCTTGTGATATATCATTTGAAAGGTCTCTTCATTCTCTATTCAAAAATGTTATTGTTTTTAAATTTAATGCAAAAATTAACATAAAAAAAATTAATATCATGTTGTTACAGAAATTCGCTACAATACAATCAAAAACTAAAATGTAATGCAAAACGTAATAAAATGTAGAACACGAAAAAGAACTATGAATGTTAATGAAGTAGATGTTCAAAATGTTCTCCGCGAACGTCTTGGCAACATCCTAATCTCAAATAAAACTGTCTTCTAACATTATTTAACAACATGATATTAATGACACATTGAAGATGTCTTAGGCCAGCTCTTAGTTTCTGGACTGGAAAAAATTTATTTTAGTGACACGCTGATCGACTAATTGATAAAACGGCAAAAAATTTATTAAAGTGTTCTGAGTAACTTAGATTTTGTGCGAATTCTATTCAAGCACATTGGGATTAATTGCTTGCCTGTCTTTGAATAAGCCTGGACCATGCACTTTTTCCCAAACAATACACCATTTTAATTTTATGATCAATGTCCTGTGCAATGGATATTTCATATTGCACTGTTATATAAATTCAAGTTTCTTTTGAGAATATAAAATGTCTTGTCGATAGTTTATATCGCAATGCTACATTCGGATATTCAAATTTTATTTTTATATTTATGGGTGGAATATTCTACTATGACCGGAACAATTTATCTTTGAATATCAATAAACAAGAACGTGAACAAATTTTCCAGATAGATACTTGAGAAATATGGATTTCATTCAGTTCACAGTTTAAACACATCCATAATAATTGACAAATGACCTGCAAAGCCTTTGCTAGCGTGGAGAAAATAAAAATTCTTTCTATATTGATCCTTCAGTTGTATTTTCACAACAGAAAGTCTATGTAGGGTTTTTGTTATAACCATCGTAAAATTCACAATTTTCTCTTATAGTGGCTTCTTTAATCTCAGTTAAATAGTCATCTTTTATTTGATACTCATATTGTTTCCAATTAACAATATTTTTTCAACGATGAATTCCATACTTCCCATCCAAAGCATTAACCTATAAATTTATTTTGAATAATTCAAATTAAAATCAATGCCCCAAGTAACCTTCCTATTCTCATTTATAAATTCATGTTTCTGTTTTATACCGCCACTTCAAATAGGTAGCTTAATTTCCACTAGTAATACCACCAGAGGTCAAATTATTTCCGGAAATTATCCCGAAATGAAGACAAGGAATAATTTTCTAAGAATATTAATGAGCAAGAAAAAATTTCCTTAATTAATTCGACCTCGTATGGTAAGCGGTAAAAAAATTTCACACCAAATGTGCTTATTTCCAACAACATAAATTTTCGTCTTCATCAAGTACTTACTCGCATAAAATAGTAGGTACCTGAGTATATAATAATTGGGTTTTTAATATAAACATCAACCATAATGATTCAAAAAAGCGACATTTCATCAACTTGTCTTGGGTGACTTGCGGTGACTTGCGCCCCTCGCCTGCAGCTCGTGACGCAAACGTCACCCATCGTGAATTATGGCTATCATAAATTGATTGTTTAATAATATACTATTATATCGACATCACTTTTCAAATTAAACTAACTGCTTTTGAATAGCTTCACATTAATGGAAAAATATATGAAAATTATTTCGATTTATCTAAATATCATCGAATGGAACATAGGATCGTAGCATGCTGTTTAGCTGTTACCTTTTAGTCCTAAAACTATTTTATTCAGTGAATTTCTGTGGCTCATTAGTTTTCTCCTAAACTTCTACTTAACTTCTAAACATGCCGTTTCCTTGTCGCACTAGCCACTCCAAAATGAAACAATAATTCTTATCAAATTTCACTTGGATGCATCATTCCATTCGTATTTTTTTAATAATATATTTAAGCATATTGGAGTATTCAATTCCATCGCTATTCACCTACTGACATTTTTGAGGTGATGAAAAAGCGGAAAAAATGCGTTTCCTGAATAACCATCCCTTCTGAGTTGTGTCACTATCGTTTGGAAAAAGCTATCCAATTAAATAATGATAATTTCAGTTATTGTGTGGATGTATTTAAATATTTCCCACTGTCGAGAACGCCTATGATCAACTATTTTAGTTTAGCTGGGGGAACACATTCTGTAGCCGTATCTGAATGTCACTAAGCAATGTGAAAAGGGTCTGATCGGGGCTTCTTGGATATCCCTAACGGGGGAAAACACCTGATCTGGAAAATTCGAAACTACAGCAAAGTTATGCTCATTTGGGAATTCGTCAGAAAACTCACTTTCATTGCGATGCGGTCCTTTTCCTTCGTCCTAACTTTACTAAACAGAGATCGCTTCCATTAGCGAATAAACAGGTTCAACCTCAATTTTAGTATTTGATGGATTTGTAGAAATTGAATTTAAGATTTTCTACATATGTTCACAATAATGAATAAAGCGTTGTAGCATGTTACTTGTTAATATAACTTCAAGTTCAAAGAATGAATGAGTGGCTGTAACTGTCACTTGAAGTGTTTTCGAGACTTTTCATAAATGCATACCATATCTATTATTTATATACATATAGTTGATTTGCTAGGGATCACCAGTCAGAGGCTTAGAAACTACCTCGACAACTCAACCTTTGTGCTTTCTAAGCACTTAATTGTACCGTTGATGTAAAAAGACTAGTAGAACTTATCAGGCTGATCACTCTTCACACTAAGTACTCCTCCCTTTTTTTCCCTTGTATTACAGCTAATGATGATAATTTTAGGTCATATTAGTTCAGATCCTACTGTTAAAGACAGAACGCCAATGCATTTTTGTAGAACATAGCTTTAGATAAAGGGAACGTATCCACGATTCCTTGATGTTGAATTATTATGATTTGACAATTGTTGTCAACACTTTTCATAAAAACCTTTTCCAATTAGTTTTACATTGTAACGATATTTTGTACAATAAATATCTATAAATTTAAAAATACATTTCAATACAGTCCACTAACTCATAAAAAGGCCTGTGCCGAACATGCTGGTCCTTCGAGCCGGATATAGAGTAATTTCAGTAGATAATACAGATTGGAGTTCGCGAGTGATTTTCAGAAATGGACGTCACAAGAAGTCTCAACCTATAAATTCATATTGCAAAGCAGGGCCACAAGCTGCCGCAAATTTAGTACTGCATAATAATAAGTGAAGCATAGCAGGTCCAAGCAGCCGCTTCAAGAATTTTCAAACTGCGAAGTATCAAATTCATGGTACATCTTAATAACGAAAATCAATATTGAATGCCAGTATTGTAAGTGGTTTGGTATATTTTAAGTCAAGCTAATTTTACCAACTCCAATATATTGGACTAACATGGCTCCCAAGAAAAATGATTCCGAAATTGATGAACTAAAGGGTAAGATTAATAAATCCATAAAAAATATTAGGAGAATTGAAAGATACATACATGAACATCGATCAGATGACCCTTCTACTTTTTTAAGAGAACAATTGTTGACCCGAAAAGTAAGTTTAAAGGAATATTTTGATCAAGTCCAAGAATTTGATGCAAAGTTGTATAGTTTAGATTCTGATAAATGTCTAACTGAACTTGAAAATGATGAAATTTGCAATATTTTTTATGATTCTAATGCATTTATAAATTATTATGTTAAACAATGTGATGAAAAAACTCAACAACCATTTGAAACAAAGCAAGACTTCTCAAATATTTCCTTACCTAATATAAAAATTCCCAATTTTAATGGAAAGGATCTCTGTGAATTTAAACCTTTCATTGATATGTTTAAAGCTGTGATTGACAGTAACACCAAATTGAAAGACATCGAAAAATTATACCATTTGAAAAGTCATCTCCAAGGAGAAGCGTTCAACTTAGTATGCAATTTACCTTTAATAAACGAGTCTTATCAACAAGCTTTAACAATTTTAAAAGATGCATACAAAAATGAGACCGCACTAATCAACTCACATATTGATTCACTATTAAATATTCCTAGCATCCAAAAGAGCAATCCCACAGTTTTGAAAGAATTTGTATCAAATATCAAGCAGCATACAGGGGCTTTAAAGATGTTAGGGCAACCGGTGGATGGTTGGGATGTTTTGTTAGTTAGAATTTTCAGTAAGAAATTGGATTTCTTTACAAATCAGGCTTATCAACTTCAGAGAGATAAGTCAAAAATTCCGTCATTGCATACATTTCTAGAGTTTTTGCATCAAAGAATACTTTCCTTCCAGGAAATTTCTCAAACAAAAAAGATTTCCACGAATGATAAGTTACACGTTCATGTTTCTACTAAAGTAAAAGTAGACAAAAAATGTCCATTTTGTGAGTCGTTTGACCATAAACTATATAATTGTGACAGTTTTAAAAATGTTAACGTTAACGACAGAGTTTCATTTGTCAATAAAGCTAGACTCTGTAAAATCTGTTTAAACAGTCATTCTGCCAATTGTAGGTATACATTTAAATGCCAAATATGTCGCAAGAGCCACCATTCATTGCTGCATTTGGAAAAACCTTCTCACCAAGTCGAAGCAACCTTACATACAGATTCAGAACCAGGTACAAGCGTACAGCTCTTCAATAAAAATATACAGTTTCCAAAAAAGGTATTGCTTCCAGTTGCAAAGGTAAAAGTTAGGTCCCATTCAGGGGAATTTATTACTGCCTATTGTTTATTAGACAGTGGTTCACAGGCTTCATTTATTACAACACGTCTGGTGTTGGATCTAGGTTTGCAAACAACTAAGAAAGATTTGAAAATAGTTGGTATATCTGATAATATTAAAAAACTACATGATTATCTTAATTTAAACATTGAATCTATTTTTAATAATTACCAACTAAATATCAATTGTCATGTAATTGACAGCATTACATCAAACCCATGTGATTTTACATTTGATATTTCAAAACTACAAATACCTAGTGGTATTACTCTTGCAGATCCTGATGTTAACGTTAATAATAAAAGAATAGATATTTTACTCGGTGCAGATATTTTCTTTAAAATTATAAGAACAGGTAAATTTAAAATTCCTGATTCCAACATTATTCTACAAAATACACTTTTGGGTTACGTTGTAAGTGGAACAGCAGAATTCCAAAGCAAACAGTGTATTAGCGATTTGTGTTTACATGCTTTTCACTCAACTTCCAAACTCGAAAATCTCATTTCAAAATTTTGGGAAACTGAAAGTGTCCCTAAATTATTCAAGGAATATAATTCTGAGCAATTAGCTTGTGAAGACAGCTTTCAAGCTTCAGTTACAAAAGTAAACAATAAATTTCAGGTTGAGCTTCCGCTTAAGAAAGAATTGTCTTCCCTCAACCTGGGTGATTCATTCACTGTTGCACTGAAACGGTTTAACAATCTAGAAAAACGTTTCAAATTAGATCCCCTTCTTTTTGAGCAATACAAAATTTTCATAAAAGAATATTTAGACTTGGGTCATGCCAAAATATTTGATATTGAAAATTATGACTTGATCAATAATCAAGCATATTTTATGGCGCATCATCCTGTAATTAGAGAAGATAAAACTACCACAAAGTTTCGCGTAGTCTTTGACGGAAGCATGAAAAGTAAGGCAAATATATCAATAAATGATATGTTATATAATGGGGCAGTAGTCCAAAAAGAACTATTTGAAATTTTGGTCCGTTTTAGAACCTTTGAATATACGCTGCTTTGTGACATTAAACAAATGTATAGGATGGTGTGGGTTGATCCCAAGCATCGGTGCTTGCAAAATATTTTATGGCGATCATCTCCAGACGATCCAATTCAATGTCTACAACTACAAACTATTACGTATGGCTTGAAAAGTAGCGCATTTTTAGCAACTCGATGTCTTCATGAACTCGCTATAATTAATAAAAACGGATTTTCACTAGCTTCAAATGCATTATTAAATAACACATATGTAGATGATATCCTCTCTGGTGGTAATACTATTAGTGAAACGATTCAATTGAAGATGCAATTAATCAAACTTTTGGAAAGTGGTGGTTTTCAGCTTCATAAATGGAGTGCCAACCATCCATATATTTTAGAAAATATTCCTGCAAAAGAGCAGTGCTCTGAAAATATACATATTAACAATCACAGCTCCACCGTAAAAACGTTGGGCATACATTTCAATACATTGAAAGACACCTTTGAAATAATTACACCCAAATTATGTGTAAATGAGTATGTTACAAAGCGACATGTTTTAAGTTTTATTTCATCTTTTTATGATCCTTTGGGATTCGCGGGTCCTGTCATTCTTACAGCAAAACTTTTTATGAAAGAGCTATGGCTGCGTAGCTTAAATTGTGACGATGTACTTCCAGAAGATCTTTTGAATAAGTGGCATAAATTTGCTATTAATCTTATTGGAATGCCCACAATCTCCGTTCCAAGAAAAGTAAATTTTTTAAACGCAGTTAAAATAGAATTAATAGGATATTGTGATGCATCATCCTTAGCATATGGTGGTGTGGTTTACATCAGAGCAGTTTTTGTCGATAAAGTTTATATATCTCTTCTTTGCTCGAAGTCAAGAGTTGCTCCCGCAATTAACTCCAAAAACAAGGGTAAAAAACTTTCAATCCCAAGATTAGAATTAAATGGCGCCTTGCTTATCTCCAATTTAACTAACAAAGTAGCTGGTATTTTAGAAAGCATAGCAACTTTCAATGTATATCTTTACTCAGATTCATTAGTAGTTCTTGCATGGATAAAAAAAGAGCCTTTGCAATTAAATCCATACGTTGCAAATAGAGTGGTGGAGATGAAAAACCTCACTTCAAATTTTAAATGGAACTATATTGAGTCCAAAAACAATCCAGCCGATTATATTTCCAGAGGATTGCAGCCGCATGAGCTTAGCAAAACCAATCTTTGGTTTGCGGGGCCTGATGAACTTTCCAATGTTAATTTTCAACATAACAGCAGCTTGGACATTATTGAGCCCAATCCTTTACCTGAATTACGAGCTCATGTCTTCCATGAACAAGTTGTGGTGAATATTTCATTTTTTGAAAATTATTCAAATCTTGATAAGCTGCAAAGAATTGTAGCTTATATATTCAGATTTTATTTAAATGCTAAATATAAAAACAAAATCTCTGAAAATCTAACTGTGAAGGAATTGAATGTCGCCTTGAAGATTATTATCAAGCATGAGCAACAAATTTGTTTCTCGAATGAAATAAAGTCATTAAAGAATCAAGTACAGTATAAATCTAAGTTGAATAGTTTAAATCCCTTTCTTGATCAAGAAGGTATCCTTCGTGTTGGAGGACGACTGCAAAATGCGAATATATCATATGACCAGAAGCACCCCATTATTTTACCCAAAAACAATCATATAACAAACTTAATCATTCAAAGAGAGCATCAAAGACTGTTACATGCAGGTCAAAAACAAATCATTAGTAGCCTTAATTTGAAATATTGGCTAATTAATAGTACTCGAGAGATTAAAAGAAATATTTATAAATGTGTTACCTGTTTCAGACATAAAGCTATCCTTGCAAAACAGTTGATGGGATCTCTTCCAGAGCCTAGAGTAAATGCTTCCCGTCCTTTTGAAAATGTTGGCATTGATTTTTGCGGACCATTTTACATTAAACAATCTAGATTGCGGAAGGTCGTATCTTCAAAATCATACATTGCACTTTTCGTTTGCTTTTCAATAAAAGCAGTTCATATGGAGCTTGTCTCCGATATGACAACTGAAAATTTCTTAAACGCCTTAAAACGATTTATTTTTAGAAGAGGGAAGCCCAGTCAAATTTTCTGTGACAATGGTTCAACTTTTAAAGGGGCTTCAAATCAATTGAAAGAATTTTATCAATCCATTAATCAAAAAGAAATTCATGATTATACTTTACAAGAACAAATAACATTCAACTTTATTCCCAGTTATTCCCCAGTATTTGGTGGGTTATGTTTATTTTTAGAAGAGGGAAGCCCAGTCAAATTTTCTGTGACAATGGTTCAACTTTTAAAGGGGCTTCAAATCAATTGAAAGAATTTTATCAATCCATTAATCAAAAAGAAATTCATGATTATACTTTACAAGAACAAATAACATTCAACTTTATTCCCAGTTATTCCCCAGTATTTGGTGGGTTATGGGAAGCTGGTGTCAAAAGTGCTAAGTATCACATAAAAAGAGTTTTAGCCAACAATATGCTTACATATGAAGAATTAAATACATTAATTATTCAAGTTGAAGGTATTTTAAACTCTAGACCTTTGACTCAAATTACTAATGACCCTTCAGATTTAACTTATTTAACACCAGGGCACTTTTTAATAGGTGTTCCAATTACTTCATTTCCCGAACCTAATTTAACTCTAGTTCCGTCTAATAGGTTGAAATTTTGGAGAAGGTGTACCCAAATGCAGCAACATTTTTGGGATAAATGGCACAAAAGCTATCTTAACTTGCTCCAAAATAGGCCCAAATGGAAATTTGAGCATCCAAATTTACAAAAAGGGATGTTAGTTCTTCTTAAAGAAGACAATTCGCCATCTTTAAAATGGCCAATGGCTAGAATTGAAGACATAATTTTTGGTAGAGATGGTAAGGTAAGAGTTGTGAAAGTGAAGACTCAAACAGGCACTTACTTGAGGTCTGTAACTAAGATTGCTGTGTTACCAATAAATTAATTTATCGTTAGTTTTCATCACATTGTTGAGTTACCTTGTATTAGTTAAATTTTACACACTGTTGTTCTATTTATTTATTCATATTTTTTAATTTCTTTATATTATAATCTGCGATATGTTCTATGCAAATCAAAAATTTAAAAACTCTTTGATTAATTGGTGAAGTTTTTCCCAAAACTTTTTGTGCCTCCCCAGTTATGTTAAAGACAGAACGCCAATGCATTTTTGTAGAACATAGCTTTAGATAAAGGGAACGTATCCACGATTCCTTGATGTTGAATTATTATGATTTGACAATTGTTGTCAACACTTTTCATAAAAACCTTTTCCAATTAGTTTTACATTGTAACGATATTTTGTACAATAAATATCTATAAATTTAAAAATACATTTCAATACAGTCCACTAACTCATAAAAAGGCCTGTGCCGAACACCTACAACAAGTGCAAGAGAATTGGCTGAAGAATCTAGAATCCGGAAACGACCGAAAACCTTGTAATGCGTCTTTACTGATGTGATAATGTTCACTAGAAATCATTAACAGTGCATACATTCTCGTCAAATCTTTATACTCTCCGCTCCAGCTTGGTAGCGTCGCAATTTATGGTCAAAGAGAAGCGCTGGATGCAGTACTTTTAAAGGAAAGTGAACTTCATGTTGTCTCGCTTGTGCTAAACACCCAGTATATCTTGAAATATGTTTTAACTACAAGCGTCTTAACCTTACTCCATTGACTTTTGATGAGGTAGGAAAGCTATCCATTATCAACCAAGGTAGAAAAATACAAAGCCTACTTGATGTTAACTCTAGTTAACAAAATAACAAATGCAAAATGAGAAAATATTTTTTCTACGATCGTACGTTTCAACTCATTTTCCAGCACACATTCCAGTTTTGTGAGTGGAAATTATGCGAATTTTGACCTTATTAGATAGTTTCTCACTTAGGTAGTTAGAACTATTGTGAGGGAATATCCACGAAATGGTCTATCAAATGAAATTTACATCTTCTTTGATCTTTGTGGCATTTTCAATTTTTTGAAAATATAAAATACCCAATGAAGAAATTTTTATATAACCTTACCACCGAATAACTCCACTGGAACTGCAATTTCAAGTAATTTACAAAATGCAAAAATTATGTTCTCAATATTAATATTTATAATCGTGGAAAAAATAATGTTCCTAACTCAGGCGTGAAGTGTATTTCACGACCTTGAACGCTTGCCCGAACTCCTAACGGCCTCGTTTGAAAATTTTCCCATCTCATTTCGTAATATGAATCTTCACGACACATATCATGAATATCTATTCAAACACTAACATTTACCATACGTATCCCGGTTGATAATTATTCATTGATAACTATCATTTCATGATCGTTGCATAATATGCTATCAAAAATATTTATCAACATAACTACAAGTGAGATTTCATACCCTAACATGCCACACGGTATAAGATTTTCATGTAGTTGTTGGCACTTCATTGACCTCAGATTATTCACCAGATTCATCAAAAGCTGGGTATTCAAACAATCTATTGATGGTATCTGGAACTTTTTTACGTCTGTCTGTCTGTCGATAGAACTCAAAAACTACCACACCCATTTCCATGTTGTTCCAGTCAATGGATAAAGTGATTTTTGAGAAAAGTTTCAATATATAATTCGTTAAGTTCTTGTATACATTGACTAGAATATGATGATATTAGTTGGAGATATCGGAAGGAAAAACCGTCTGTGAGCTTTCAACGAAAACACTGCTTAAGCCCTTCGTGATATAGAAGAATAATGTATGGGGGAGTTGTGATTATCATATTATAAGGTTCCCAAGAAAGTTTGCGAAGCCATACCATTTCAGTACTTTCACGATTATAACGCCATAATATTTCCAAGTTTTGCCAGCCTCTGAATTTTGGATTGTATTCATGGTTGGTACATTTACATATATTCTGGTTAGCAGGAAAGTGAATAATCGTATTCTCCTCATGAATAGCACATAATAAACCAAATTGACGACAGAATAAGCTAAGAGTAACATTTATAGATAATTTAATAAATTCAAATTATGGCTTCTCACCAACGATGACAACTTCTAATGATAACTTTTTGTTGAAAATACCATGCCTTCTTCTTAAAATTATGGGCTAATAACCACATCAATCTGCGACATTCTGGTTTATGTGTAGGTACAAAGAACTCATCATCCAGTCGTGAAAAATTTTCGTAGTCAAAGACCGAGACCACTTAAATATCAGCTTGAAAGACTCGTCTGCGTTACAAATGGCAATAACACAACAACAGGGTTGATAATAATATTTTTGGTTTGCAAATTATCCTTATGTATTGCGGCGTCATAAATATGAGCAAGAATATTTTCCAAACAATTGAAAATATGGTGATTTAGAGAGTTAACAATTTATTTAAAGTATAAGATAAATTAAAAAAAATGTGGGTTGTGTTCATATATACGAAATTTGAATATCAGGAAACTGAAAATTTGATAACATTGCAAAATGCTGAGCAATATCATTCACAATCATTTGCATCAATAAGTCGCAGCTGTTGTAGTACTTGACATTTTTTTTATTAGACACCAAGGTAGTGAAAACTATTTTTATTGACCAAGGAATAAGATGCTAGGCTTATAAATGTCTTCATCACCATGGTGTATATACAGTTTTTTCCACCACTATAGCCAAATTTGACAAAAATTAAAAATAGTTCAGAAAAGCGTTCACCCTGTCAAGTGACTGACAACTACACTGTCAGTTCACAATATATTATGAAGAAATTCCTCATGTCATAAGTCATTTTTGTTAAGCCCGAATTTCAAACTAGTGCCATTTTTGTTCGAATAATTCCATTTTGATAAGTAATTTCAAGTAGCAAATATGTTGAAGACAATCTCCTGGATATACACAATTATGTTGCACAAAGTTTTGTTGAACTACTATTCCTTAATTCTCAAAATGTTTGTATCAGTCCATTATTGACCTAAATTATTACTCACTAATAGAGAAATTCAAACTTCTCAGTTGACTAAAAGAAGCAATAATTATTAACTTCATACCTAGTAGCGGAAAAAATTCTAACGTCATTTGATTCTTGGTGGGGATTTAAGACAACAAATAATATTTCTCAGATGGAATAAATACTTATGAGAAATATGTGATAAGGAAGTGAAATAAGTATATGGAGAACATTATTTGGGAAAATAAAAGCAATGCCTGGACGGCCACGTTGCCCATTTTCTTCACACTTTTTCTTAATTACAAAACAATTAAAAATGGAATGAGAGATTACTAAAATAGGTACGTCTTTAAAGCTGATGAATCGTTGAAGTATCTTCAAAAAACTGAGTTTTGTATTTGCTTGCACAAACTTAACTCTGTTTTATTACTCGTTTATGTACTAAGTCACTGTCAAGGAGAGAATGCTACTCCTGGCAAAGCAAAGTCGATAATAAAAAGCAAGCATAATCTCTTGAGTAGATCAGAAGTTGCTTCGAGAGTGTTTATACTTAAATTCAAGACTTTGCAGTGAAACATGTTCCATTTTCCCTCCGTTGGTTGTGTCATGTAGGGGTGAGCTCCATTTGAATATAAATAAATTATAGAATATTACTTACATTTTTAAGTGTTCATTCCACCCCCTAGCGGATATTTTTTAAGTTGTATTTTGATTTTTTCCAAGATAGCCGGCTTTATTAGCTGCTTACCGTGTATCTGCTGATTAGTTACAGAAACATCTAAAATATCAGCTTGAGGGATATCATTTAGAGGTTTGAATAATGTCCATGCAACATTCAAAGAAACATAATATATAAAAACAAAAGGTTAAGTTGTTGCCATTAAAAATGACTCATAGGTATGGTACTACAACATGACGCTAATAAATGTGGTATGGAAAGAAGAGAAAAAAAATTTAAGTTATAATGAAAAAATGTTTCAAGTTTTAACTATCGTTACTAACTTTAAGAAAATGACAATATGCTAAATGGAGGGGAGTAAATTAAATAAATTTAAATTTGCGAACTGGCCAAATTGATCTTTGATGAAAAAATTTTTTAGTGGTTGGAATAAAGGACGTTAAAATTGGAACATGTCAACTTTTTGATTTTCACTGAATATGAATATCATTCTTAGCCACTAACGTCCTATGGGCGAGTTTTATCAAACACCTAAACTCGGTTTAATGATAACTGATGTTTAGACTGTGTCTGATTGATGTATTTGTTATCAACAATTACATCAGTCTAATCATCAGTCAACATTAAACCGAGTTAAGGCGTTTGATACAACTCGCCCTATAGTTGAAAGTATAGTAACTATAGTTAAAACTTAAAACATTTTTTCATTATATTTTCAATTTTCTTTTCTTTTAAATTGTTAAATTAATATTCATTAGCATTGTAGGCATTTGTTGTTTGCAATATAATTATTTCATTAAGAAAAAAAATTTTGGACAATTTTATTTGAAAAAATTATTAGTAGTAATAATTCCAATTTTTGTAGCTGGCGAACATAAAAAAATAATGAGAGAAAATGTAATAACTTCTTCCACATATAAAAATGAATACAACAGGAATATAATAACTTTAACAAACACTGGAAAAAAAGCAAGAGTTGCCAAAGACAACGTATACTGAGATTTAAATTTAGATAATGAAAGAATCTCGTTAAATTTTGGATTATACCGAATAAGAAAATTTCGTTATTCGACCTTAAGCAAAGTAAAACTGAATTTAAATAATTGTTTTTCATTTTTACATCTAAAAGCAGTTATTTTTCAACAATGCCAAATTGTTTTTTTATATACATTCACACTGAGGAAAAAGTTTATTCAGCATTACTAAGAATTTAGTTGTAGTAGGTGAAAACTTTAATACGTATTAGGACACAACAAATGTTTGATTATGACAATAAAAAGGGCTTTAATTATCGTTATCACGTTCCGTCAGCTTGAGGTAATTAAATAACTTTAATAACTTATTAAAAACAGTAACCGCTAGTGATCTAATATTAATTACCTTAGAATACAGAATATTTGGAAGTATTAACTATTTTACTTACCACAATTGAATAAATTATCAATCTTACTCAAGTGTGTAGTCCTCTTTATCTAACAAATTAATAACTACTATTAATTAATTCAGTAATTAGAATTAAATATGTTATTAGTAGTAATTAAACTAGACAATAATATCAATTGAACTAGTTGTTGAAAATAATTGAACCAGTTAATTTAAAATTCAAAACTGTCATTGTCTTGAGTGTTTTAGTATATGACGTTCCAATCAGTATTTATCCTCGTCATTTACTGAATAGTATATGGTGATCGAAGATAAATACCGATTGAATGGTCATATATTATAAAACAATCTAAACAATGAAAGATCAAAATCAGCAATAACAATTTTTTTAAGGGAACTGATTATAAATAAAAAGCCAATTTTTCAAAAATATATAATACCTATATTAGATATATTGCACGAAACAAAAATTGAACATATTGCTAGCCTTTTTTGAATTTCAGTACATCACATCACATCATTATGTTTGGTATCACATACTAATCAATCAGTCTACAGTAAATTTTGGTTACAAAACACTTATAGGTACTAAAGAAAATAAATTGAATAGTGGAGGACGTCTGTTTTAAAGTATACAAATTAAATATATAAGTATAAGCGCACTCCATGAAATATATATTTTCTTCAAATCTGGAACTAAACTTGAGCTAATTTCCTATGGCGAAAGTCTTTGTATTGTTTACTCTGGAACTTCGTTCGGACTCGAATCTTGAAGATGACCTTTTGGGAGTGTTCCATTCGCCTATAACCAAAATACAGAATGTATTATGATCTTCAAATCCACCTAATCATTCAAATAAAAATTCTATTTGTCCATGATACATTATTTCAGATAATTCAGATACAAATTGAAATTTGAGTTTATATTCAACTCTGTCTAACAAAAAAACTGCTTTTTTAATAGGTATAAAAAGGTTTATATTCTTTATAGGGCTACTTTTCAACTGCAGTTCACTGCATAGTCTTTTGCAGGAGTCTGAATTTATCAGAGAAATGTTAACAGTGTTAGCACTGCATTTTTGAGATACGAGTATATATTTATATGATCTGAATTGTATTGTGTGAAGAATAAACTTACAAGAATCAAAGCCTTCAGATATTTTACCACCAGTTTTAAAATTTCATATCACTAAACTATAATTGATTTTTAAAGTTTATTTACCTCTAAAGCGGTTTGAATACTCCAACTTCCATTCCAGCATGAGTAATTCATACTTCATGATATCGTTTGTCACTCAACGATGATATTAATTTAAGTTGTCTATGTAATTTGAAATTTTCAGTTTTTACAACACCACACAAAAAGTCCAGTATCTACCTTAGTGTCCACTCTCACTGCAACTAATTAACTAACGACGCTAACCCGCCAAACGGGGCTAAAAGCCCACGATGTGGTGACGATTAGAGGCGATCTTGTGCGAAATGCGAAAAAGTCGTTATAATTGATTAAACCATTTAATTGTAGTTAACACACTTAGCTAGTGTTAGGTGATTGCTTTACTTATCATAATTAAAATAATTTCAGAAACAATTTTTAATTGCTCGAATTAAACTGTTCGCTTATGAGATGTTTATTTAAGGAAAAAGTCTTCAGAAAAACAAAAAATCTTAGGGTAATTCTACAAGTTTGTTTATGGTTAGCGAGAATTTCTCTATTAAACCAGTTTACTTGGCCTGTTTTTCTCGGTGCACGCACTACTTCATACACAGTAAAAGTTCCATGGTCACTCATTGTATTACAAAAAATGTTTTGTCAGTTTGTTAACTGAACTTCGAATATTCCATGTTTTTTTGGTAAAACTGATATTATTATGAATTATTTTTTTCGTATTATTCTCAATCAATCAGAACGATTCAGTTAAGTTACCTCGTATAATTTTAATGATATAACCTGATTATACATAGAGTAGCTCTACCAATCGAAAATTTTACAATGCCTCAATTTCCATAGTAACCACTTATCTATGGTAACCGACATCAATATACAACAACACACAAACTAACATCACCGTCAAATTCTGACGTTTATAAAAAATGGGTCGATTCGGATTGTAATTTCCATTGTACCAATTTGCATCTAAATTGATGACTTGTTTATATTTTTTTCAACAAATGATCGTATCAAGTACAATACGTACTTCAAAATAAATACGGTTATACATCTCAAACTTTCATTGCATTGTTACAAATTATGTTGGTTTGACAGTTAAAATAATCCGACCACAAGGCGGTAGGATTATTCTTTGTAACTATGCAACAAGTTATCGATGTATAACCTGATTATTTTGAAGTACCTATAACATTACTACTGAAAATATACTAAACTTTGGCGAGTTTATCTGAATCCATGGATAAAATGCATTCGAAAACATTTGCTACGTTTACCTATGAAAAAGCTAAAGTGCTGAGTATACAGTGTGTAAAAGCCAAATGGAATAAATTCATTATTTCGGTTACTGTACATATTTATAAAAAATCCCGAAACACGTCAAATTTAAATTATAACTTGACATTCTTTAACGTGAAAATGCAACCCCTACCTTCAACCCCCTTAGAATGACAGGTACAACCCCCAATTTTTTAAATGGGAAGTATAGGCTTGTGATATATCATTTGAAAGGTCTCTTCATTCTCTATTCAAAAATGTTATTGTTTTTAAATTTAATGCAAAAATTAACATAAAAAAAATTAATATCATGTTGTTACCGAAATTCGCTACAATACAATCAAAAATGTAATGCAAAACGTAATAAAATGTAGAACACGAAAAAGAACTATGAATGTTGATGAAGTAGATGTTCAAAATGTTCTCCGCGAACGTCTTGGCAACATCCTAATCTCAAATAAAACTGTCTTCTAACATTATTTAACATATCAGGCGTGATCGACCTAATCGCAAGCGTTATTCGTTCTTTTAAGTCATTTAAATCAGAAGGTTTAGTTTTGTACACATGGCTCTTCACATATCCCCATAAATCTAATAATGTAAGATCAGGTGATCGCGCTGGCCATTCAATCGATCCTCGCCTCCCTATCCACCGATTGGGAAATATTGTATCGAGGTACTGCCGGACATTAAGTTGGTAATGTGGTGGTGCTCCATCCTGCTGAAACCATATCGTATTCGCTGGAACTTGAGGATTACCTGGATCAGGATATAAATTTGCCAACGTTGGAATGACATCATTTTGAAGTAGTGCCAAATAATTGTTGCCATTCAAGTTGCCCTCAATAAAAAAGGGACCAATTATATTGTTCCCTACAATCCCTGCCCAAACATTAACCTTTTGAGGGTATTGAGTGTGTTCTTCTCTCATCCAGTGAGGATTTTCCGTGGACCAGTAGCGGCAATTTTGCCGATTAGCATGACCGTTAAGTAAAAAAGTACACTCATCAGAAAACATAACGTCTTCTAATTGGATAATATTGTTATCCAACATGTCCATCATTTGCACACACAAAAAAGTTCTCCTATCAAAATCGTCTTCCATGAGCTCCTGAGTAGGTATCATCTTATACGGATGCAATTTATTTTCTTTTAATATGTTTGCTATCGATGTATGGCTAGCATTGAATGTAGTGGATGCCTGTCTACTCGATGTATGTGGGTTTTCCTGAAACTCAAGCAACACATCTAATTTGAGTTCATCACTCAGTGCATTAGCAGCTGCTTTTTTTATCTGCCTTACATGACCAAACTCGCGAAACTGCTTTTCTATTTTACTTATTGTTCCTTGGGATATAGGCGGTAAATTAGGAAATTTCTCATGAAATAGGCGAGTTACTTCCTGTTGTGTTCGGATGTTATCTCCGTAACCAATCATTTGTAAAACTGTTATTTTATGCATTTCCGTTAATCTAACCATTTTTCAGAATTGAATTGAACAAACTTTATACTTAAATTACAACAATGACAACTTAAATAAAACAATTTACTACTGCTTGTTAAAATAGCGTTGCCACGGAAATTCTTTAAAGTTTTTTAATGGTTACCATCTAAAAACCACATTGCTACGGTATTTGTTAACTTTCTCATTATCAAGACCTAAACGGGAAATAAGTTTTAAGTAATATTGTGATAAGTTCCGAGTATATTTTAGCGAATTTCGGTAACAACATGATATTAATTTTTTTTATGTTAATTTTTGCATTAAATTTAAAAACAATAACATTTTTGAATAGAGAATGAAGAGACCTTTCAAATGATATATCACAAGCCTATACTTCCCATTTAAAAAATTGGGGGTTGTACCTGTCATTCTAAGGGGGTTGAAGGTAGGGGTTGCATTTTCACGTTAAAGAATGTCAAGTTATAATTTAAATTTGACGTGTTTCGGGATTTTTTATAAATATGTACAGTAACCGAAATAATGAATTTATTCCATTTGGCTTTTACACACTGTATAGTAATAATAATTAGAAAATGGACTATCATAAGGAATATTAACAATATGATCAATACTACCCACTTTCATTTTGGATTGAAAATTAAACATGGTTGTTCATTGTGAATTATTGATATAAGTAAGCAAGGAAATATTTCAACTGTTGAATTGTTAGGAAAATTATAGAGAGAAAAAACTGCTACTTAAATAAACATTATTTCACTCAATGTTAGTAGAAAAAGAACAGATACTTTTCCATCTGTATCTTCTGTAGTATTCTATTCCAGTTTCTTCTGAGATGCGCTAAGTTTCACAACGATTTTTTTACAGTGTACGTAATAAAAGTAACATTACACCTACCATCTATGGTTTCAAATTATCTTCAGTTTATTAACACCATCAACGCATGTCGTAACTGAACCTTCACCTAAATTTTCTAACTTCTCAGCGAGTCGCTTCCATCTTCCATCAGCCATAAAAATCTGCATTTCAACTAAAAATTGACTCGATTTCTCGTATGCCTATCGTGAGGGGGCGAATGTGTGTAATTCCGGGAGATGCACTGATGCGTATAGCCCCCTTCTCATAGACGTACATGATAACTAAATAAATTTAATTTTTATTCTCACTAGAAATATCGGAGAATTGAAGTTTTGTTGGTCACTGAGTTCCCAAGGGGAGTCTCTAAGACTAGTAGCTCCTTTGGTGCTATCTTCCAGAGGAATTTAAGAACATCTGCCTTAGGATTCTGAATGGCTGTATAATTCGCGAGTATTGTGGATCAAGTATTGAAGAATAGCCTGGACAAAAATGAAATAGTTTGAGACTGTTGAATGATATAATTTAATCAACCGCAGATATTCACCATCCAAGTTTTCTCAAAAAATTTATGTTTCTTCGATATTTTTCCGGTCCCGGACTTTGACCGAACTCAGATTATATGGTATACGGATTTTTCATATAAAGCAGAGAAATACGGAAGCATTTCCTATAATGAAAAGAGTTCGAAAATAATACTGTTTCTCAGGAATATCGTTTGAAAACAATAACTTTCCCTTATAGTGAACTTAATTAAGGGAAAATCCATTCGTATACGCCACTGGTGGAAGCAGTTTGCATTTTGTAGTACGTCTCAAGGGCAAATGATTATTGGTGCATGCAAGATATATATACTATATCCATCCCCCATCCCCATTTCACCACATCGTTCACACGCATTTAAGTATTTTTAAACTCGTTAATTTTAGGATATTGCGTTTTTAATATAAATATTTATCGCTTGTGTGGTGCGTTGTAATATAAATAAAACTAATGTATATTTAACCCAGTCATAAGAAACGAGGGGATATTATGACAATGTCTGTGCATATGGAATTGTTTAGCCAATATTGGTCGGTGTTGTCTGTCAACACAACGTGGGTTAATTTTTTATTGAGATTATTGATTGATTCTGGTGTTTGTTTGTGGGGTTTATATTGTGTGATATTTAAATTGAAACTGAAATAATCAATGGCTCTTTCTATTTACAGTAATAATTGAACAAATGAATATGGGGTAGTGATAGAGGAAAGATTTCAAGTGTGAAGAGATATCGATTTTTTCATTTCATTTCATTTACATTCTCATTGAGTGGATACCCACTAAGAGTAAGAGTCATGAAAAAGCCCTATGTTAAAAAGCTAGCTTTTAGCAGCATCCCAAATTTCCGGAAAAATAAAATAAAATTTACAGCCTTATAAATTGCAAAGGCAATAATATAAAAGGTGTGTTTATGAAATTAGGACCATATAAGTATTTCAAAGGTCTCAATATATAAGCCGAAGTTGACATGTTTATAAAAGGGCAAGAATGGCTCAAAATAATTAGTTGAATTTGATACAAGGTAGGTACTGCCCGCCATTCTGTTAGCGTGCATTGACTTGACACGCGTGTCTAGATATAATAAAATACCACATATTTCAACAAAGTGTTTTAGGTTGGATCTTATTGTTGGGTTTCTACAGCTACCATTATAGACAATTCTCATACCAAGCGTGAATATGAATCAAGTAACAGACAGTTTATGATTTTTCCCAAGACTGAATCATCTTGCAAATACTTATAAAATATTTGAGACCATGAAAGACTCGAAATTATCATTCCTCAACTGTGAACAACCAATACAAATCCAGTTAACAGAATATTCATATTCAATGTAGAACAGACAGCATAAAAATAGTGTTGAGTTGTTTTCAAATTTTATTCAATGTTTTTCAAGCAAGTATATGTATAAGGACCAGAAATTGAACAAAAAAATCACTAAAAAATAGCTTCATGGGAATATTCGAGGTAAAGTTTTGTGAATGACGTGCAACGTGACTCTCTGTACGCCCGCAGAATTGCCAACCAAATATAACAATTCCCCAAGCTCATACGTAATCGACGGCTTACAAAATTAATCCACGTGCTGCGTTGGTGTGGTAATAATAGTCACGCTACAACCACTGGACAACAAATAGTCCAGGGGTTCTATTGCCAAACAGTGACATTTTTTGTAGCATACGACTGTATTTTTGTCAATCAAGAACTATACAGGAAAGTACGTAGGTGGAAAAAATCATAGGACGCGTGCTCCGGGACGACATTGGAGGACACAGCTTCTGCAGAATTGCTGAATAACCGGGCACAAGTCACAAACTAATGAAATACCTGGATTCATGATTATTAAACGCTTTTTGATACATCTACTATACCTAAACTATTAAGTACCAAGTTACAAAATAGTATTTTATGCAACGATCATGTAATGATAGCCATTAAAACACGAGCATTTTGTAGGCGAGCTTCGTATATAATATGCGAGTGTATTAATGGCCATTACATGAAAGTTGCATACAATATTTTTTCTACTCCGATTAATAGGAATTATTCAATTGAATTATTTAGTTCTTATGAAAATCGAAATTATTTGACAGCTGTCTAATTAAGTGTCACATGATAGGTCTATCCATCTGCGATAAAAGTGTAGCACTGAGCAATAAAATTTTGAAAAATTCAGGTCTATCTGTGAAAAAATGCATGTAAAATTGCTAAATTTGGGACTATCTATGTATATTGCATTTGTATACTGCAAGAAGCATCAAAACATAATTAAAATAAATAAAATCGTATAGCTCAGTGCTACGCTTTTATTGCAGGGAACAGACCTATTACAATTAATTTCAGAATGGTCAACCAGGTATCCATGGCTATATTAAATATTGTGCGAATGTCGCATTCCTTTTGGCTTAAAAATCTGTATCATAATGAAAATTTAGTCTTTTAATAAGCATATTATAAAACAGGAGTAGAAAAACGTTTCTTCAGTCACGAGTCTTCTGAAGCACGAGTGAAGCGAAACGGGACGACTTGCTAATGAAACTGGTGACCCATGATGTTTTCGATACAAGGTGCTTACTTCACTTACTAAAGCAAGCTTTGTATGCGAATCTGAAAAAAGTGAGGTACCTATTCCAAGACTTTTTCTAACGTGGTTTGGAGCCAATACTGTATAGTGCTATAAGTAGTTATAATGATTGTGTAATATAGCTTTTTACGTAATTGAAGAGATATGGACATTACTAACGCACGCATCTGAAGTTTGCAGTTTGCGTGTACGTTAATAATTTCTAGCACACGTGTTACTTACAAAATTCCATCTACAACTGTTTATTGGTATTATCAACAGTACCTATATAATAAAATTTGAAGAAAAAATGTAATTCAACGTATTTTTGATAATATTGACTGCAAACATGAGGTACTGTGTATCATATTTTGTGACCATAGCAAGAAAGACAAACAAAGCTGTGAAAATAAAATGAAATAGTTATGTCATCAAATTGTCAAAGCTGAATGAGGAAAATCTATGAAAATGAGTTCAAGCGAAGACAATCTCCTTTCGGAAATTGAAAATGTAGCTTTCAGTATTGTTTTGAATATTCAATTCTGGTAATAATATTTTTTCCACAACCGTGCGTTTTAACCCACTTTCCCGCACGCATTTTAGTTTTGAAAGTGCCACTAATACCTATATTAGTGCGGGAAATTAAAATTATGCCAATTTTGACCTTATTAGATAGTTTTTCAATTCGGAAGTTATAACTATTGAGACTACAAGTAAATAAATATTCACGAAATAGTCCATCAAACAAATTCTTTATAAGCTTTTTGTTGCATTTTTTGAAAATATAGGATAGTAGAGATATTTTTATATAACTCTAACAACAAATAACTCAACTGGACTTGCAACTTTTAGTTATTTATGGAATGCACTAAATTGTGTTTTAATATTAATATTTATAATAATCCTCAGTTTTCAGTTAAAGTTTTGTATGTGTACCTATGTTGAAATGAAATAATTTTCAATGGGTTGGTATACTTTTTGTAGGTAGGTATTACGGTTGTAGAAAAAATAATGTTCCTAGCTCATGCGTAAAGTGTATTTCCCGCACTTGACGCGCGTGCGGGAAGGTATCACTTTCCGCACTTGTTAGGAAAATAACTATTCTATATCCTAGTGCGGTAATGTATTTATAAACGCACTAGTGCGGTAATATACATATGTAATCATGACACTGAAAAGAGTGTCAAATCGTACCCGTTACGTTGTGGATAAACAAAATATAACTCATTGTTAAGTTGACGCAGCAGTGTTTTATTTTAAAGTTTAATGGTTCTACACCACTCACCATGTATTTGACTTAATAAATATTAGCGGAATCCATCGTCGTTATATATTTTTAGGATCATCCTGAAGTTTTGATCCCCATCCATTCTCATTATTCCATTTCTACCGAATTATACAGGGTTTTGAACTTATGGTCCTGATGGTTGATTATAACTTCGAAACACCCTGTATAACAGAATATTCCAATTAAAAGTGAAATATGCATTTTTTTATAAAAAAAACATCACTGATCTATGTAGCACCATAGTGCTGGTTTTGAAATATGGAGATTGAAACTGCCTAATTTCTTTGGTATTTCCATGGAAACATATACCCTTATAACACTATTGAATTATCTCATTTTACCTACTGTTATAATTTTTTGTATCAGGTCGAAATGATCACTCCTGAAATCTCACTTTCTTGATGAGGATGGAAATGACGTTAGATGTTTCTTTTTTTATTGCGTAAGTAAAAGGAGGAAGCTTATATTAAATAATAAATTAAAGGCTTCCAGCAAGTCAGCAGAGCGATGGAAAAAAATTTAATAAATTCACGCCTTCATCTTGTGAAAAATACGAAACGTGTTGGTTTTATGAAATTGTTACTAATGATTGCTGATTTAGGGGAAAGAAAGTGAAAAGCAGAAGACAAAGCATTGAATTTTTATGAAAATTCCATGAGGCATGGGAATGTTCTATGGCAATCTGAGAGAAACATTTGAAAATTTGCTACCAGCTGCACCAACCATGTATGATTAATCTCAAGGAAAACAATGAGATCGAATTTACAGATGTTACCGTATCTTTAGTGAAACATTTTATTTTAAATTTATTTACTATTTTCTCGTTTTTGGATCAGTTGATATCTTCAGTATTATCATTTCACCGGATGTCCCAACATATTTTCATACTTCAAGACTGTTTAGAAGAAGGTTCAACGGATGTTAAGCGGTGGCTTTTTCCGATGACTTCTCATTTGTTATTTGTGCGGACACAAAGGAAGAACTATCAGAGACTGTCATAATTTTATCACTAGTTAATAAAAACAAGAGAAAGAAGAGAAAAGTTTAATGTCATATTAAAGAAAAATAACAACAGCTAGAACTGAAGAGAACTATTGACAATAAGAGCTAATAATTAGAGCAATTCACTTTTTTTATGCATTATAAATATTCATGACACAATAAGAACAGTTTGTTAAGTTAACCCCCGCAGAATTAGAAATTGGTGTTATTTTTATGATGCAGAACTTACTGATCTTGAACTTGAGGTGCTTGATTCACCAAAAATATCAGTGGCAATCCTTTTCTCATTTTCAATGGAGTTCTCTACGTAGCCCTCTGCTACCGTGCTGGACTTCCATGCGTCCATGTTGTTTTAACTTCAAAACGTCGGCAACAGAATATGTCAACAAGGTAGCCGACGATCTTCTGAAGCAGTGTCCCGTGAATAAGTGGCTAGGTTCTAGCCACTCAAATCATTTATTAGCAAACCAACACTCTTTCCATTAAAATTTTGAAATTTTGCATATAGAACCTAAATCCTTCAAATTAAATCTTTTTATAGCCCTTGGGATTAACAAAAATAAATATTCAGATAATCTTGTCAACGACCAAATAGATATCAACAATTCTTCCTTATTAAACCATAATTTTATTGTTTATCCGTAAAGTTCAGTATTAAGGCACTGTATAAAGCTTAATATAAGGTAGATTTTAACAAATCAAAATTGTTTTATTTCAAAAAGGATTTGGTTACTTGAAAAATTCAAATGAAATAATTTGAATTTTCTCTTTGTCAAAATAAGATAAAATCTTGTATGAAACGTATGAAATGCTTTATAAATTAGTAAATTAAATTTTCTTTTCGTCAAAATTGGATAAAATCTTGTATGGAACACGTTATAATGCATTTCATAACTGGTTGCATAAATAGCTATTATTTTGCACTGGCTTTTAAAAAAGTCTTATATCATCATAATCCCAGAAAAACTACTTACCGGATGATGATTGTGATTAATGATTAGAGTTACTGATATTTATCTCTGTAAGGCATTGTGAATATTCGCATTCAATTGAGTAAATATTCACTACAATTCAAATGCTTCAAGAATCTAATAGGAGCAAAGTGGACCAACCCACATTGAAGAATCGAAAAACTTTTTTAATATTTCATCTACTTAAGTTCTACTTCAATACACTCAAGACGTTCCAAATATAATTGCGCTCATTACCTCAATTGTGATTTAAAAATAAGTTATTTTTTCTGTGACGGAAAAAAAGTTTGACATTTTATATCTGTTGACAGGTCACAAAATGTCACTTTTTATGAAATTACTTTTTTCCCACGGGAAAAAAATGAGTACTTTTTTCCCGTAAAGTGTCTTTTCCGCACTTGACCGCTTGCCCGAACTCCGCTCTGCGTCGTTCGGGTCAACTGCAGTCGCGTGCGGGAAAGTATCACTTTCCTCACTTGTTAGGAAAATAGCTATTTGTATTACTAGGGAGGAAAGTGCCAGTTTCCAGCGAAGTGAGCTTTTGCAATCCGCATACGTCTTTGCTACGACGCATCGGACGTTGCCAAGCTTCCGACTGCCGAAATGAATTTGCCAACCTGGGGCTCGTTTCTCGACATCATGTGAAAAGATTCACATGTGAAATTATTCCACTACTTATTTTCACATGCTTGTTTGAAACGGTATTCTCGGTGATAGTGGAATGTATTTTCCAATGGATATGATCTTGATACGTATGTCTAATATTAAATAGATATTGACCAATCCTGTTTCATCATTTTGGATTTGTTGTGTTGAGATCCCTGGGCTATTGACATCAAAATAAATAAAATAAATTAACTGAAACGTCTGAAACTGAAGAATTGAGAATAATGATGGCAGATGAGGTTTCAGTTCCAGAAAATAGAAGGAAAACTGGATATGTCTCCGATACACAAAAAACATGCTAATCACTTATATTGAAAATGAAAATTTTATAAACTGATTATCACTAAGGTTTATGGAAGGATCTCCTGCTATGTCCTCCCACCTTGACCAAAAATCTCTAGGTGGAGTATTTTCTAGCATTTCCACCTCTTCCAAATGATGCAGTAGAATAGTTTCCTCCATTAGAAGTTTTAAAACAATACATAACACCAAACACAAAATTTGCTGCTGCTGAGAAAGTCAGTTTGAATCTTTACGTGTATGAATATTATTTGGTTATTGACAGGGTTGTCTCTGTTATGAATATTTTGTATGACAGTAGTTCCATTAGAAATTACATTCACATTGTCATTTACCATGTGAAAATATTCGTAGACTTTTTGTGTGAAAATATTCACGTGATTCAGTGGAGAATGCCGAATTTAATATTTTCATGTGAAAATTATTTTCACCCATGTGAATAAAAGTCGAGAATCGAGCCCCTGTATTGTTGAAAGGTCGTATAGAACCAGTATAGTCTTAGCAATGATAAAATGATACACACATCCACATTTATTGATGGGTTGTGCCCACATCTCTGAAATTTTGTATTTATCCATTATCAATTTCGACCTAAAAACACAAATTTATACCAAACAGTTCACTTATAACAATTTGGATAAATATATCTGAAAGACGCCCGACTCTGTTATCTTTTGGATTCAAATGAGATATTCAAGACTTTGAAATTACAAATTCATACGGTTTGAAATGAACTTGCATAAACAAGATATAATTGAGCAGAGGACAAGCTTGTAAGTAATTTGAAAATGTAAATTGTGGCTTCGTATTTTGATGGCGCCCTTAATTTCTATGTCGGATACGATCTAACAGCAATCAGATTGCTGTTTTACTGTTATGTTTGTGTTGGATATCGGTTTTACTATTCTGTTGGCTGGTAAATATATTATACATAATATATTTGTATACAGGATGCGATAAATAACTCGTCGCGTGTTCAGTAAAAATCGACTTCTAGGTTATTCACACATAGTTTGATGTCCAATAACTAATTACAGTGCAAATTTTTATTTCTATAGTATGGATAACTCAATCTCAGCAATCACCTTGTTACAATTGTTAAATATCACCGCACTCTGTAATTATACCGTCCCATTTTAATCACGAACAATTTGCAAAAATAAGAACATAATTATTAACCAGCATTAAGAAGCACGAAAAAAACAATTAATTAGAATTCCCTGGGTCTTTTTTATTATCCAAGTGAATGAGATATGTTGTTAAGCCGGTTATTAGAAATTCTACGGAAGTTTTGACAGAGAGCTATGCACACAGTTTCGTACTTAAATAAAAATATGTTATGGAGTTGTCGTTTGGTATGTGGAGATTCATAAATTATGATTTTTCCTCGAGTCAAGCTCGAACAAATCGTTTCCTGTTAGTGGTTATTATAGGTAAACTAAGAAGTGCAATACTCAACACATGTCATATAAGACCAATATAGAAAAGGACGATTTAAATTACAGGCTGTTTCACAAATGGTTCATAAATATCTATATATTTGACACTACTCGCACGATTTTGATGGTAATTTTTCTAGATGGAGAACAAATTACGCCGAATTTATGAAAAATATATCTTGACATAGGAACATTTCATGTTATATCCAAAATGAATGACAATTTTTCATCTTTATCATACCTAAAATTTATACTTATCAAGTTATGATTCATTTTTTTCAAGTAAAATTGGCAGATGCAGACCTTTACATTGAAAATGCTGTGTGGACATTGTTGTAATTCAGCCCAAAATATGAAAACTGGCACGCCACTGCGTTTAGGTAGTCTTAGCATGTTTCATGGCCATGTGTTTCAGGTACTTGTAGCTTTTCCTTGTGAAAGTGTAGAAAGAATAAAGTCAGTTTGTGTTGAGAAACCAACCATCGCGCTTCATTTTCCAACAAACATCCCCAATACCATCTTGTCTGGTTGATTAGTAGGACGATTAACGTGATTGGTGACAAGATGAAAACTTTACGCATAGTTTGAGTTGAAAAAACATCTTCATTTTCAGGGTTCTGTACCCATAGGATGAGAAACTGAGACTCCGCTGCCCGTCTGCAACCAGTCAGTATTCCATGAACCGTGATAGTTAGACAGTTGATATTTCCACAGATGATTAAAAAGATAATAAAATAATAGACGTCGAATGTAAAAGTATAATAACATTATTATAACTCTCACGGAGTCTTTGGAAATCGAAAAATAAATACCGTTCACTAAGAAGTAACAACTACTACCCTGTCTATGTGCCACAGGAGACATTGAATTACACTTCAAAGTAGAACGGGGTTGGTATAACTTCAAGATAGAACCAATAATTTTAGTTTGTATTTCGAAAGGGCAATATCATTTTCAAACCGGTTCCGGCGTATTTGCACCTCACCAGTATAAGGTAGATATTAGCATTTTTTCATTGAAGCAGGCTGCGTATTTATGATAATAATGTTCGCGATCAACAAAGTTGATCAGTTAGCAGTTTCAAAAGTTATCAATCGTTTCCTAACGTCTTTATCTGGACCTAACAGCATAATCTAATTAGCAGCCCTAAAAGACCCATGGGTGGGAAATCTATACCCTCATCCTACGCAAAAATCAATAATAGTATATCATACACCAAGGTCAGGAAGACTGATAATTTCGACCGATTGACCGAGTACTGGAGTTAGGTGCGAGGCTTATAAATGTCTTCACTACCGTGGGGTATAATATACATCATACTAATAGACAAAAATTGAAAGTAATTGATAGTATTTTCTAGTAGCAAATACCTTAAAGACAACACCCCAGGTATACAAAAAATAATACAAAATATCACTAACCACTTATAGAGGAATTCAACTTCTCATTTGGCTAGAGGAAGCAATAATTGGCAACTTCACAGCAAGTAGTGGGAAAATAGACTTAATACTAGAATAGCTGGCTTAATGGACAACGTTTCTCGGCCAAAAAAAATGTGAAGTGGGATTTATTCATGTTATTTCATGAATACCTTGTTTTCAAACTAAAAGGAGCATTTTAAAAAACCTCAAACACACCACTGGAAGCTACTGGATTGGGAGAGTGTTTAGAAAGGGTCGAAAAAGATGTATTGTACTGCTCGAATTTTGTCCTGGCCAAAGATTGATCAAGGTATTACTGAATACCTAATCGTAATTGGACCCAGCACAGGAGGCCAGACAATGATGAACACAGCTACCAAATATCACATCATTGAGAAAACATTGGGGTTATATTATGAAAAATATTATGAATGACCATTTGATAATTTGAGTATAAATTAGTATAGTATGTATAAAATGCAATTAATATATATGTTGAATTGTCCTTTATTCATATTTGAAGTTTGGGTCTAGCACAAAATAAAGCTAAACAAGTTTTGATATCCAGAAATACGATAATATTGTAGGTACCGTAATGTGTGTAAAACCATTATTAATTATAAGATTTTACTTTTTACCTCATAAACTTTGCTTCTCTGTCAGCGATAAATGACCCAAACTTAAAATTTTCTTCGTTTCGGGGGCAAAGAAAGTCCACTGGTATCCAATCTTGGCCCATTTTCAAATAGTAACAAAGCAATACAACACAAAATGGGGAGTAAAAAACACATAAATACAATAATATAATATTACCAAAAGTTACCAGATTAGTTACTAAAGGGCGTGTTCCGGAAAAGTAGTCAACAAACGTGTTTCACATCTATTAAATATGTCTTGATTGAAGAAAAAATCATCCTCGCATAATTATAAGTCGACTTCTCGTCTGTCTAGTAGATTATTCAGGTGTTTGTACCTGAGCATTAATCAGACGAGTATTCTGTCACAAGTGAATTTTTTCCTGCTTAGTATTCAAACTGAAAGATAAGAACATACACATCACTCGAATATGACTGTTTTTGAGCAGCAAATAACTGAATGCCAGTAAATATAATAAAAAAGAAGAACCAATATTCACGGAACCTGAATTGTCTTAAATCTTCAATAGCTTGTAAACTCCATATATGGTTCATACAACAGCCTTTTTGGTGTGCGTCATCGTTTGTGACGTATATTCGGGTTTTGGGTATGTCGTTTATTTTATTTGCTATTTTGACACATATCTAACCCTAAATTTGATAAACAAAATCATCAGGATCGCATTCAGCAAAATTCGACAAGGTTACGAAATTAATAGTTACCAGCTTCTTTTTCTAACTGAAAATACTTGAGAACTTCCAAAATGCTGATGTTTTCCGTGTATCTAGGCATATTTTTGTATTATTCGAATAAATATAACAATAATATTCATATTAACTTTTCATAAATAATAATTGACCGTGAACAACAAAGTACAGACCTGACAAGAACTGTCAGTGGGACAGTAGAAAAAGATGTCAGACACATTGACACTACGAAAGGTATATCTGCATGCCTATTTTAAATAAAGAAATTTCTCACGATTGATAGGTCGCGCTTGCGCTTGATCTGAACATCAACCAATCAAATTTTGGAAGTCAATGATTAGGATTGACGTTTGTAATAAATTTAAACGAATCATTATTGTGATATTTTGATTAGGATTAATCAAAGACCTGACTTTTTTTGCATTTCTTTCCACGTAATGTGTTAGAAAGACATTAACAAACGATGACGCACACCAAAAAGGCTGTTGTATGAACCATAGACAGACAGATATTGTCATGTTCAGACTTAACGGAACGAAGTGAATTAATAGAATAACTGAGCGGATGCGATGACAAAACTAAATATATCTGTCAGAACTTTCAAAAATTCAAATTATCAGCTAAGGTCAATGCTAAAAAGTGTTGTGTGAAACTGGGTGAAGTCTGACCAATCATAGGTCTACACTTACACTTCCTGATTTTTAAATGAGGTATAGTTCAAAAACAGGATAAAGGTACATTATGCTACTTCGATATAATAATGACATCCCAACTAGATTGAGCAAATTCCTCACCATCTAACTCCAGAATGATGATATTAATATATCTTCTAGTCTTCCTTACCTGCGGTTATATACCTTTCAACAATATCACATTATTAGAACTCACATTATTCCATCATTTTCTATCATATTAAGTGGATACACCGTCACGCGCTGACCCTATTCATTCAGCAAGCTTTTTTTCTAATCAGAAAATTACTTGAATCATCAAATATGGATGATTTCATTTCATTTGTTTGTAGTTGCCAAACACCTTCCAAATACCTACATGAATAGTTTCGAAGAATTCCGAGAAACACTCAATCAAAATAGTGAATTCCAGAAGACAGAATATATGTGGACTTCTGTGACCGACTAAAATGAGTGGAATCGGTTATTTATCATCATCAATTTACATGGAAATTATTGTCGGCATACGCAATAAATAGAAATTTTTCATATACACACTACGTCACTTAAATTTCATGAGGCCTCGAGGCTCGTTTTGAAAAGCCTGCATTTGGGTGATTAATAACGTTTTGTATGGAAAATGAACCAATAAAAGTAATTCGACAATTTCAAGTAATTACCAAAAATATCGATGATATGAATATTCATGTACTTCCAATATATATTCGGCCTAACCGGCGGAAATTGTTGACTGCTGAAAATGAGAGGATAGTGTGATGCAGTTTTTCCGCATTTAATGGAATTATTAGGCGAGGGATCGACGCAATTCGCAATTAAAACACTATTTTGCTTTGTTTACAGATGAAGTCACAATTAGATTTTCGCCGTTTTTCACTCGCTTTGATGTTTTGCAAATATTCGACATATCCACATTTCAAACATCATTTTATCAACTGTCCATGAATGTATTTTTGCTTTGTGCTCGCTTATATTTAAGATTTCATTCAATTGAATCAAAGAATTGTTTCAAAGACATACTTTTATATGAAAGTGTATTGATATCTAGTTAGCCTAGACCAGTTCCATCCATAAACAAAATATTGCGTTACCATAGCAGCGAACAATAACTAATAAAAAGGGTGTGTGAAGTTGGACGTCAAAAAAGTGAAACAGACTTACGCAATAGATTAAAAAAAGATGTCTACCGAAATCTTTAAAGTCGAAAAAATTGGACTATTGTGCCATCGAGTAACTACCTGTATTTAGAAGGGTTAAGAGGTAAGCAGATTTACGAAGATATGCTCATTACCCATGGTGATGAATGTTCTTCATATGCCACCGTGAAAAATTGGACTGCAAGCTTCAAAAGAGGTAAATTTACCAATGACGGCCAGTTTCTGTATCAGTCCTCAAAAATATCGATGCAGTACATGACATGACATTACTATTCGATACTACTGACTACTCTACCGGAATGAATTTAGGAGAAAAAACGCGAAGAGCTATCCAAAGGTGTTTTGTTTGCGCAGTACAACGTGATTCAATGTTAGTGATTCAAACACCCCCTTCATTCACCAGATTTTACTCAGTCCGACAATCATCCCTTTCATGAACAGGAAAAAAGTTCAAGAGGTCGTGAAATTCCTTTCAACGCGTAGGTGATAAACGCTGTGTAAGTTTGGTTTGCAAAGCAAGAAGAAACATTATATTTTGAACGGTCTACAGACGTTGCAGGTTCGCTGGATAAATGTATCCAATAAAGAGGATATGTTGAGTGATAAAATATAGGGCTCTCCAAAAAAAACCAGAATTTCTTTTTTCATTGATATTTTTTTTATTTATGGGTCGATTTTATTGATGTCGGTTTTGTTTAAAAGATAATTGATCAAGACACACTACTAATCTAATATTTCGCGTTTTGTTTAAAAAACAAAATGGCGGACACATTCAAACTTTAAAACTGACTGGAAATTTTTTGTTTCGCATTGTATATGTTTGCGAATTATTTTCTTCTTTGTTACACTTTTTTTTTCTACTAGCATGCGGAAAATAACCCAGGCAATGCTGTCATTACTAACGTCATTGAAGGTTAGAAAGTGTCACACATATTATAATACCCATTTCTGGAGGGGTACAATTCATCAATACTAAATCGGAGGACATTTTTCTTAACTTATTATTCGCGAATTTAATATTTATACGAATTTATCCGACATTCATTATATTGGTGACAGTTGTCAAATCTAATATTTTAGGTGTGTTCGAAACAAAACAATAGTAGTTTGTGCAACTAGTGTGGATATGATGGCCATATCGCACAAGGACAAAGTTTGGCTCAATCGTTCGAGTGTGATATGGACAATCCACACGAGTCGAACAGTATATTTTTTCTACGACCCACTTAAAAAATCTAGAAAATAAACATTTTAATAAACTGTAATCTCGACTGTAATATAACTTCAATTTCAAAATTTTCAACAATTTTCATAATTTTACGAATCAATATCAAGCGGAATAATTGTTTAGGAATAAAATTAACAATAAAAAAAAATTCTTCATTGGGAATCGAACCCTGGACCTAGCGCGCGAGAGTCACATCAATTACATAATTTTATAAAAGCTGACGTCTATCAGAAGTCCTCTCAAATACCCATTCTATTCTGTTTTCAGTATTTGTTATTGATTTATACGGATTATTTTATTTATGTTTTTTATTGTAAATAAATATTCTTGATCCAGTGCTTCTAGGGAAGACTTTTTTTCGATAAATTATTTTGACGTTTCTTTGAAATTCAAAAAAGGGGAGTTGACGAATACTAAACGCGAATGCTGATTGGTGGATTTCATATACGTTCAGTTAACCAATATGGCCTACATTTCCATTCTGTAACCTGTGTAAAAAATGGATAATATACATAAGGGTGTAGAAAAAGATTCATTTATTTTGATCTGGATATGATGATTGCAAATAAAATATTATACAAACCTTGGTGGGGAGGTTCATTCCTGTGTTGAGATGGTTGCTAATCTCTCGACAGTAATGGAACTCTTCCCTCCTCGGTGTGCAATATACTGTTACTCCTATGTTAAACATATGATTTTTCCGCCTCCCCCAAACAACAACTTATTTTCAAATAATTGATTCATTAGGTAACAAACAAAATTTATTGAATAACTAAAACTGAGGAGTATAGACATTATCTCCATTCTAGTTTTTATTTGAAGAGATTGTATAAGTATTGATGTTAAGTATTGTGTTTTAAGCAGTGGTTATTTGATTACCTCTAGGAATAAGAGCCGAAGCCAATGCCGTATGAGTTATTCCATTGATGACGTACCATAACGTCATTTCCACTTTTCCATCCTAGAGAGTGGAAGTACGATGTTGATCCCTACAATGAGGCCAGTGCTTGGCTATAAGAGCTGAACGATAGCCTCGTGAACTTTAGACTATGAACATTTTGCTCATTATTTCATGTATCATCAATAGTTAACATATCACACGCCAGATACTAACTTATTCAATACATTCGGTCACATTATCGTTATTTTTGTTGAATATCCCTAATTTTCTGAAAATGAATTATACACATCCCAGTTTATCACACTCAGACAGACAAGCAGACAAACGACTTTAAATTATTTGAGATTCACCATTATTTTCATTCCATTTATCATTTTTGAAATTTTCCGGCTGTAGAAAAGTGGTAATCGAAAGTTGGCCCAGTTACACTGACTTCTCTGTTGTGAAACGTCAGTGAACACCACGTATTTTTTGTCAGTGTCTCATGTGAATGCGTCTATTTATATTGATGTATATTTAGTCACGCCAGCCACAAAATGTCTCCTATAGTGCTCACTGCTGCTCCTATGTAAGATTTAACATATTTATGGGAAATAAATATTCGCCGATTCTGTATGAAAAGCTTCATGCGCCAGCTGATGTAATTAAATCCATGTGAAACTTCTCTTGAAACTATATTAGTAGCGCCCGCTATGCTGATGTCTTTTTGTTTCCAGCTCTGAAAGTGGTTCGAAGCATTGAACGGAAGTGTGAGTTAATTAAATAACTCCGAAGTATTTTTTGCATAGGTATAATTCATTTATTTTAAAATGAGTTGAGATCTTTCTCATGTTATTTGAAAACGGTAGGTGTACAGTGTGCAAGGATACCAACGAGTCTATTCAATTAACTTAACTTAACAAAGACTGGGAATTTCATTACCCATTCGTACTAAAGCTAGTTTAGAAGGCTAAACGAGTTATATAAAGAGGAGCTGTGACAATCTTGTTGAGACTTCAATATTTGTGTGTTTTGATATTATGAAAACACATCCATGGGAAGTACAAAAAAAGCGGGAGAATGGTTCGGAATAGGAAAACAAATGTCAGTCCTACAAACTTGTCAAACATGAAAAAAGATACAAGCTCTCAAAAAAGTACAGTAAAGCGGATTGACGACTAGCTACTAGGCTGCGGGTGCCACGGAGTGCAGTAGGTGAAGTAGCTGCTGCTGAGTTGTGTGCGCAGTTAAATCACATAATCTCTATTACGTGGAACATATTGGATATTATGTGAGGCAACGGCTCGAACAACGTATTCAGCTCAACTTATTCACTGAAGTCTCCCTAGTGCGCAATAAACACTAGCTGAATTCACCAGTTGTGAGCGATATATAGACAAGTGAAGATTCCAGAAGTGCACTCAATGAGAATATGTCTTTCAATTTCCAAATTCAGGGGCAAAGTTCCGATCAGTCACGCTAGGAAAGTGGTTGCAAGTGTTATATTTTCTTGTCGGGTGGATTCACAAGTTGACAAGCTTATTAAATAATTGAGAATAGTCTGATGAAGCTATGGCGTGAGTTTCTCCATAACGAGAAGTATAAGATTTAAGATTTTTCAATGCCAAATGAAAAAATCAATAACATCATTTGAGTTTCACTCAATCCTCTGCGACTGAGGAGTATTGCGGGAATTTGAAAATCGTTTTCTAAATAAAGGAAACCACACACCATGCTGCATACATAGTAAGCTTGTTCAAGATTACTTTTATTAGAGGTCCCATGGAAATAGATATAAAGTAGGGGAATCACGGGGAAAACAAAACATAATCCTCAATTCTCATTCCTCAATAATTCTTCGCTCCCCATTTTCCTGATAAACTATAGGAATTGCTGTTATAATTAATATGTGTATAGGGATGATGGGTGGGTTAGATTGAAAAAAAAATTGGTGAAACTATTCTACAAAAAATGTGAGATATACATTCCCAAAATACATATCGTTTTCTGACCATTTGACACAGATTATCTGACAATAACAGAAAAAAATTGAAAAATTTTAGTGTTACGTCAAAGCCTGTGTGTCAGAAATAAGATTATCCTGACAATCTTACAACGTTGAAATTATAAAATAACGTTTTAAAACAGATCATCAATTAATTAACCAAAAGATTGGAGGTAACCAGTGTCAAAAAAGGAGCTTGCAAATCGGAGAAATGCATACATGTCATGTAAACTCATCATGCACAAAATTTGGAGTCAGCAACCAATAAAATAATACCTACCTATCAATGTTGGCATTGTAAACAATATGGAGAAAGTAAAATATTTGTCAAAATCCATAAGCACGTGCTCTGCACAATGATCAAATTTTGGAAAAACAGAATCCCGTGTATCGTACACGGATTTTATTTGACGTTATCCGACAAAAAACTCGCCTGAATGTTTCAGCTGACTACTTTCTTCACTGAACACATGATATTTCAGATATCACATTGAAAAATGTAGTACCTACACTAAGGCTCCGAAAAATCATGTAGCAATTAATATTGGTGTTCATGCATGCGTAATTTATCCTTACCTTAGTTTTTTTTGTGGTTGCCATTGTGTTGTCGGTGGTGAATTATTTTAGGTTGGAATTATTAAAATGGAAACAGTGGTTTACCGGGCCCACACAGGTAGAAACAAGTATTCATTATGTAGGTAGTTTGTTTTTTATTTGTTTTTGGAAATAATAAATTTCGGGAGTGATAGCTAATTTTTGAATAATTTATGAGTTTTGAAAATTCTACGTGGGTTTAAATAACTGTTGTTTGTAAATTAGCCACATCGCAAATTCTACTGAATATTCACAACGGTACACAATAAAACCATCAAAAAAATTGGAACAAGCTGGAAATACACCCCAATTTCATTAGATTTGAAATATGCATGAGTTTTACTTCCTCCAATCAACTTGAAATTATTATCACGGAGTGGAGAGTGTGATAATTGTTTGTGATTAAAACCTCAATTTTTTCCAATCGACATTGGAGAAGACTGGTCCATTTTCATATTTTTTTATTCAAATTAACTCTACATTCAATTAATATTGTATTGAGTGGTTGGATCGAATGAAATGTAAGGGAAGAAAATATCTTGTCTGGATGATGCTTCTTCACGTATTTATATTACAAAAAACTTCACACTTACTTCACGAGAAATCTCTCTTCTGTTTTCTCCTTGTCGAATTTGAACATCTGTTCTCACATTTTGACAACCAAATTATCGTATCGACACAGATTGAAAAAGAGACTGCGAAAGCTTGACAGAGAACAGTGAAAAAGAGAGAGATGGGTGGACATACCCATTTAAAGGTCAATCGTCGTATGTCGACTCCGTTCGGGCTGTTTCGCGAGACTTTTCAACAGGGTTATCAATTTGCATAATATTTCCCTTAATTCATGATCATTGGTCGAATATTTTATTAGCATTATTTTTAGTGTGATAGTTATACACATACAAATATTCGACAATTACTTGTTTCAAATCAATTTCATTAACATTCATAGAATTCTACAATTTGAAAGATTATAATGTATAAAAATCATACCATAAATATATACTATTTTTCACAAACCATCTTTGACAACCATGCACAATTACCGTGACGGCTTGGCTCAAAAATCAAAATACAAAACGTCATTTTGACACTTCAGTTTGAAGGTTGTCAATCCGCGATATTATTTGTGTTATTTGACTAATCGATTGTAGGTTGTGGTAATATTAACTGAAAATAGTGTAGATTCGTATATTATTTTAATAAAATGAATAAACATCACGGGGGAGTGTATTGTTCATACAGAGACTATCTAAGGGCCATTTGCACCGGTTATACTTAGCGAAAGATAAGTGGAGCTTAACTTCAAGGTGACCTTAATATAACAATTTGGTTTGCACGGGTAATCAACTGAGGTTTAAGGTGTACCTTAAGGTGTACTTAGTTAAGCCTAAGAATTGTGCCGCTAAAGTTCTCCTTAATGTCATCTAAACTTCAATCTGACAGTAAGTTTACTATTTGACATGCGTGTTGTTGTTGTGGTATTTTCCTTTTTTTTTAGCTGAGAAATTAATACAATTAAACAAATAGCCACATCCAATGGTTATCCTTTACATTTAATAAATAAATTACTTAATAAAAAAGAGAAAAAGATGGCGTTACAACTAATATTTCCTAAACAAACTAAAGAAGTAACAAATTACAAAACCATCACTTATGCTGGTAATATTTCCAATAATATTTCAAAGATAATATCTTCAGCAACAAATACAACAATTTCTTTTAAAACAGAAAACAATGTAGGTAGAAGTTTGCTAAATGTAAAAACAAAAATAACCCCATTAAGAAAATCTGGGATATACAAACTTAAATGTCCGGATTGTAATGCTGTATATCTTGGTCAAACCATTCGTAATTTTGAAATTAGGTACAGTGAACACATACGAGCATACAGATTAAAACAACCAGATAAATCACATTATGCAAAACACCTACTTGACACTAAACATTCAGTAACACCTAACACAGAACCAGAAATACTACATGTTTGTGATAGGAAGCAAGAACTGGACTTCCTTGAAGAATTAGAAATTAGAAGACACTTAGCAGACCCACAATATGAAGTCCTCAATGAACAGCTGAATCTAGGAAGTTCTCCATTATTAAACTGTCTTCTTAAGTAATAATTGTAAAGATCAGCAGATATAGTTTTCCTGGTTTCCTATATCATTGCACAGTTATACTGATCTTAAATGGGACAAAGATATCCAGAATATCCCCATAGGGCTAATAATATCAAAGCTACTATTTGAAAATTCTTCTTTTTTTCTATTCATATATATTAAGTCAATCACCAGATAGGCACTATTTGGACTAGCCAAATATATATCAAGTATACATCATGTCAAAAGTAACTTCTGTCATTCTGACGATGATATACCTATTTATCGAAACAATTGTCAATTTACTTTCAATTTACACATTTTTTTCAAATATATTGTGGAGTCATTTAGAAACAGTTAGTTTCATTTAAACCATATGATGAGTAGATTCCACGAAGTGAGGGTTTATACAGTTAACTCAATCAATACTAAAAATTACAATATTTTATCGATACGATATATGTCAGAAACAAATTTCCTGAACAAAATACACAGATTTAATAGTTTATTTCATATTGTAGGTACCCCCATCTCTAGTTCATAATACACTGTAGTGTATTATGGTTCATAATTCACGACAGTTGATATATGGGTACCATACCTTCTGTTAGGAGGTAAAATATCGGCTTATTATTAGGTGGTCGTGGACAAAGTCAATTTCTGCCTTGTTGGTATCACACAGTATATATTGTCTTTATTGGTGACAGAGTAATAGATTTTGCGATGTGTGTTAGACAAGGTGAGAAAATGACGTTAACAAAAGTTTGGGCTCCATCTTCTTAGAAGTAACAAACTAATGTATGCATTAAGACTTTCAGCTTCACAATGGTTTCTGTTGATAAGATTACGAATACTTATATTTTGTTTATGTGGTGCTTCTGACATATTAATAATTATGGAAGAGTTTTGAATTAAAATTTTCTCATTTACAATATATTGACCCTCGTGGTAATTAGGTGGAATTTGGTTAATATGTTCATAGTTATGATAAACTTAGGGATGTAAACATTACGCATTTCATGAGCCATGGTTCTCTCATTGATAAGATTGAATAGGTTAACAAAACAGTTTAATTGGTCCTTCATACAAATCCAATCACCTACCCAGTGCTAAGATGCATAATTTACCATTGACAAATCCATGCTAGTGTGAAGGGTGTTCCGCGAGAAAAAAAAAATATCACTTTGATTTGCTACACTTTATTGGAACACCCTGTATATTTCGAAATATTTTTAAATTACAGTTTAAATTGAATTTATTATCAATTTATTTTATCGTTTCAAAATTTTAACAGCTTACAAAATTATTTTATTTAAAAAACGATAAGAAACAAATTTTTATTAAGAATTAAAAAAAGATGTTATGCTAGTTTCGAACCCGTGCCATCCGTGTTTGTAGTGGCCAACCGCTCCTATCTCTGCGCTTTAACAGACTCTGACTGCAACTCTCAAATTTAAATACTTCAATACAGGTTGTTTTTTTAAATTTATTTTCTCAATTTTTAAACTTATTTGCCATTAAACATTGATTATTTTATGGCAGTATTGTCAGAAATAATGTACTTCAGGTCCACACAAAATTTCATTAGGTACTCTTTTGCTGGGAAGCAAATATTTAGGATTTTCTGATTTCCCATGTTAAAATCCTATGGTCCTAAGGTCGAGTCACCACCCGGTATGCGGTTTCAAATATTGATATTTTGTGGGTAATGGCTAATTTAGTCAATAAGGATTATTCGAAGTAGAAGCATTATTATGGCAATATTTCGATAGGAAGTTCAGTATGTTCGAACTAATGGTCTATTAACCAAACTGTTGAATAAAGCAATAATCACGGGATTTAACAATTGATTTCGACAAAATCAATGGGGTTTTAATGTACCGCCTTTAGTGTGTTTACCGTGCATATAGTAATTGTTTCAATATTCAATAATATTCCATTAGTGCTTACGCAATGTTCTGCATTTCTGTGTCTATAACCGAACAAACCATTGAATTAAGCAATTATCCAACTTTCTATTGTAATTCCTATAATATTTATTTCTAGTTCGAGTTTAACACGAATGTTCGTACAACCTCCAGGCTATGCGGGTGTGAACCTTCTAAATAGGCAGTGGTGTGGTAGCATATCTATTTTATGGTAATGATTTCCGAGAATTGTTTATGATCGAATGCAATAACTTGACTAATTAGACAATTTTTCAGATATAATAATTGACAATTACTTGAAAATAAATTACCGGTTCTAGTTCTGTTTCAGGACGGTGTTAATCAATGCTTGGTGTCAAATAGGAATTTTTATATAATGTGATTAGTCTAATGGTTTCAATCTCTGTGTTTCTAGGTGTTCATTGTGTCTAATTTGGTTTGACCAATACAGACAGCATTCAATTTCTGGACATCGAAGTTTATACACTGTGTTATTTATAATATGCGACATAGGGACTACTGTACAAAACTGTCAAGCGTGAGCTTATTCTTTTACCAAATAGCGGTCATGGAAAATAATAACAGATTTGGAGAGGTCGTTGAAAAATAAGTTCAAAAGCACTTTTGTACAAGAATCCCTATGTCGCATCTTATAAATAACACAGTGTATATCCCAGACTCCTTTGATGATGATTTTTTTTAATTCCACAATTTTTTACTTGCATTGCTTTCTGTTTCGAAAGAGATTGTTGTTGAAGATATTATCTTTGGAATATTATCACTCATACATTCATACACACATTTGGGTTTTGACTCCACAGCCCAGGCACTTGAACTAAATCTTTGCACCATTACCCATGTTATCTACCCACATCCACTCCAGAAGCTTCGTGTCTACATAAGCCAACAGTTTATCTGGAAGGATCTTCAGTTGTTGTGATGGTTGTGTTATTTCCACTCCAAAGTGCTTCCATCTGAGTCCTTTTAAGTTCTATCAGAAGCAGAGTAAGTGTTTAATCGTAGAGATAACTTTTTTTGTGCAAAGGATCACTAGATTTGCTCATCCTATGCAAATGTTTCCTCAGGGTACAGTGTCCAGTCTTGTCACCAGGTCGGTAACTGTCCCCAAATTTCTCTTACCAAGTTCTCGTTAGGAACTTTATAAATCAGGGGTTAGTACTGTCGGGAATGAATCATAACGTTGGAATGTCACAGAGTTAACCGGTTCAAATGTCACGATTCGTTTACCTTGAATTATTTTTCAGATATTGCGACACTAATAATTATCATAGTTTTGTGAAAACAATAGGTGCTTGTTTGCGTATATCTGAATTGTATATTAATAGAAAATTGTTTATTGATAGTGGTCAGTGATGAATGATTTTGTGTATCTTAACATAGCACAGTTGACCGAAAGTTCTATTTCACGCTTGCATTCATTTCATGATATATTTATTTCCCAGATGTTTGGATAACATCTAGATCACTTTTTCCACTATTCATTTCACACTTAATTTAATCTCGAGCAGATAAAATTTGTTTTGCGTGTATAATATTTTTATTATTTCGGTTCTTTTTCGAGTTATGTAATAATCGAACATATTCAGATGCATTCAGTGTATTCCACCACTATCAGAAAATGAAAAAGTGGAAGCTATGTTCCCACATGTTTGTTGGGCGACAGTTTTCTGTCATCCTCCAATTTTATTCAAACTAAGTACATCATTCTATGTTTTATCATAACTTGAAATTCTTTCTTCTTACGGCCGTAAAACATTTCTCAAAAATTACATGAGATAGAATGGGGTGTTAGTCCGATGTCCGACTTTAGGTATTTCATTGGAGTATACAAGTACTGTTTAGCAAAAGTTGATTCTAAATGCTTTCAGCTTTCATCACAGATACGTCACATACCTAGAGATTTAGTTAACCACTTTCTGATTAGATGTTTCAGAATATAATAGCCAGATACAAAAAGGCCATTTGAATTTGAAGTTTGAAGAAATATTAAACTAGATAATATTCAAGTGTTTTCTTTTTACAAATGATACTAGCCTGACATTTCAATATTATGAAAATGGAAGCATTTTGTTGATCTTTCTTACTTCCGTTACTGAAGACGCACAGGTTTGACAAACGCAAAACGTCACTTTAAACACTAGTATTCAAAGTGCGAAAAAACAGATCTTCATCTTTTGTTTATCAAACGTCACATCAAGTGCATCTTAAATTTTTCAATGACATGTCAATGTCATTGTCTGTCACATTGTTATATGATTGAAATGTTATAATATATAGTCAGATGCAGTCTTATCGTGCGGGTCATACGCTTCATCAAAGACATACTCACAGTTTTTGTTTTCTTTTATTGCGTTTAACTATAACTTCCAAATGAAATCCGTAAAATGAATAAGACAGACTTATGCAATTTTGACGGGAAAAAGAAGGATATGTATTTAGTTTTCAGCGATTTTAAAGTCTTTCACCAGCAGAGTTTTTATTTAAATATGTCATTTTTGTCACTTTGACAATTCAAAGTGACAATATGAATAATAAGAAGCCGTTTTCCGGTTTTTTTGTATCCTCGTGCACAAAAATGGTACTTAGTTTGATGGATTATTTCGAGAATGAAAAAAGAAGTGGAAATTCGTCAATCAGTGTAATCTTACATTTTGGTGGCCTCTGTGTTTTCTGATTTGATACATATGGTTAGTGACCTTTGAACCCGCACGATAAGAGTGCCTTTGACTATAATTATGTTTTTTCTGGGTGCGTAGGAAAAGTATAATAAGCACCTGGTGTTAACATCTTCAGTCATCCATTTCATGAGGCACTCGTTTTGCTTCGCTCCACTCATAGAAAACTAAAAGTTAGACAAAAGTAACGTTTTTGACACTTTGTTTTTAAATTGGGAAAAGTAGAATTCGATAGATGGTGCTTTGAAATGTCAATGTCATCTTAGCAACGAGTAAAAAAAATCAGCTGCTGTATAAGCCCTTCGATATTTGAGTGGTTTTATTTTGCTGTTTTAAATTATTTTCAGTGTGTGTTTTGTGAAACTTTTGCTTTTTCTTTGATTGTGCTTCAGTATTTCGTGTTGTTAAACTTCATTTTGTCTCCTAATATTTTTATTTTTGGAGTAATAGGTATGGTTGATATTTGTCAAAAATAAAACAAGTTTAGGTCTGATTTCGTGTTTTTATTTTATTTTTGATATAGTTATATCTACAAAATTTATAGGGAAGATAGGTTTGTATTAAGTAATATTTCAAATCTTCAACACCGACTTATTTTCTCTTTGTTTTTGTAACTATGGATCAGGTATTTACTGACTATTCAAAGTTTATTTGAATTTGTAAATGCCGAGCCTTCTTCTTAGTGCATTTATAAGAGACAGGTAGTCGGCCATATATTTTTGCATGCTACCTATATAGAGGAAATAAATGACACTTTCATAAAAGTGCAATGGGAACAAAAAATAGAAAGACATAACCTCTTCCATAATGTAGAGTTTTCGAAGCCGCTTGAAAAACACTCCGACTAACGCTATTTGACAACTTTGACATACGGTATGTCACTTAGCGTGTACCGCTCCCGTACACCACCGGTATCTCACGGATGGTGGACATAGCGGTTGCATTAACGAAAAGGCCACGGAAAGACAAAAAATCCAACTTCAATTCAATAAGTGGTGTCTGTATTCTGTATGTTGTCTCTGGTAGCTGTTTTTTTTCACTAAAATTTCAATAATCAACTTTGCGAATTGTGATAGCGTATAATATATTATTAATAATTATCATGCTATCAATTAATAGTAGTGTCTCGAATAATCTGAGAAGAAGTAGGATTCAGTTCTCTGAGAAAAACAATCAGATTTTGCTAACTGAAATTTTGGCAAACAACCCTTATGCAGATCCTTCCAAATAGGTCATAATTCACTAAAATTTCTGCAAATTCACGCCTTTTGCGAGCAGGAGCAAATCAAAGAATATAGTAAAAAACAAAAACTTATGTTGCCGCTTGTACGGAAGAGGTTCGAAAACTATATATTTATTTGTCAAAATAGTCGTCCAGCTAGATATATTATTATGTTATCCGCTACCGGCTCATATAATGTACGTTTTCGAAAACTCTCTAATATCTCTGATTATATAAGAATGTAACCTCAGAAATGATGACAGTTGAGTTGAGTAGAAAAACACAGTTTTAAGCTTGTCACTGACACAAAATTAAACAAATAAAGTACGAATTAACGGTAATTACGTTGACTTGCATATAATATAAAATCAATACAAAACGAATTGTTTTACTCGTTGCGACAATTCCAATTTTTTCCTCCAGAGGTCTCATTGAATTCTACTCCGCCCAATATACTTTTCCAGTTAAGTTGGAATACTCGTAATGTCAATAGGTCAAAGTCATACTGCACGAACAAAACAGTTATAACGCCTCATTTGTAACTATGTATGCAGAAGACATTTGACAAACATTTTCTTGTGGTTTGTAGCTTTTGTCAAAAAATGAGCTCTCCAATCTGCATAAAAACCTTCTAAAAATAAAAATGTAAGATAAATAATTGTTTTCTTATTATGATTATGTTCACCACTAACTATCAAATCGTACCCGTCACTTAACAGTTGTAGATAAATTAAATTGTAACCAAAACAAGTTTGAGGACCATAAAATAAAGCCATGTTGTCAGATATATTTTCTGAAATTGTTGGGCTCACTATACATATGTTTCCTATTACTTCAGTATACTGTTAGCTCGTGATGTTCTTAGAAAGCAAGTTTGGAAACATTTAATAAAAAATACATAATATAAATTTATTTGTAAGCATTAAAAAAAGTTGCTCGGAATTGTTATGAAAAAAAAATTCATTAGAACTGCTTCATGTATGCCCGCTATACAGGGTGTCCCACGACGAGTGAAAACTATCTGTATATGGCAAAATACTAATAGTAAAATCATGAAAATTTCTACGTTTGGGTTTTCGGATACGATCTTTTCAACTAAAATATTTTCAAATATGGCCGACTTCCGGTAGAACCGACTGTAACTTTGTTATTTTAAATGGAACACCCTTTATATTATTACATTTTTGAAATCTACGTAATACTTTAGTATACTTTTGTCTGAAAACTTTTTTCGAAAAATGCACACTTTTTGAGTTATTGATTTTTTTTGTAGAAAATTTGACCGTTGAAGACCCTTATTAATTATTTTTTTACGAGGGGACCCTTGAAGATATGAAAATGGTTTCTCTCCGGTTGCCTTAAGCAAGGTCAAACGTATTCGAATCTATAATGAAAAATGTTTCATTTTATACAGGGTGTGTATGAAAAGTGTTCAAAGTTTAACTTCATAAATATCAAATTTCTTCATTTTTTTAAATAGAACCACCCTGTTTTTTCTATTTTAATGCATTCAGGGGAAAAAAATAAGGCAAGTTCATGTATACTTTCCTATACCTAAACCTTACCGTTATCCAGATATTAATTTTTTTCTGTAAATTTTTAGAGATGCAGCTGTGGTTTAAATTTTGATACAAGTACTAAGAAATAAAAAAGTCTTTTTCTTCATCTGTCTCTAAAAAAAAATCAAATCAAATTGTTCTCATTAATCCTATTCCAACTTTTAGTCGTTTCCGAGATATTTGAGGTTTTAAATTGTTATTATATTTTTTAACAAGTTTAAATTTTTCATGTATACTTTTAGTAGGCTTTGTAATAAATGACACTTATTTAACTGACATTAGTTAACATCTAGAGAAGATTGTGAGCTAAGAGTTCGAAATTCGTTGAATTCCCTTTCTGAGATGATGATTAGCCGTGCGGCAAATGAAGGTATACTGAGAAGGGTTGGAAAATGCATTGAAGTTCAAGGGAGCAATTTTGAACATTAATTACTTTAAAACATCAGACTATTTTTCTTTGGCTTTTAATTTTCCATAAAATTTTGTAGCATATCTTATTATTCTCACAAATGGTTTAACTCGATTAACTTTTGCTTAAAATGAACCGAATAGCTAATGTGCGATTTCGATCGCGGTCAATCTGGATATATTACTGCAAATGAAGCACATGTTCTTGTAAAAACTTTGTCATATTTACCATGTATTAAAAGTAAATTCACATAATAGTTTTTATTTCTTAGTGCTTGTATCAAAATTTAGACCACACCTGCATCTCTAAAAATTTACAGAAAACATTTAATATTTGGATAACGGTGAGGTTTAGGTATAGAAAAGTATACATGAACTTGCCTTATTTTTTTCCCCTAAATGCATTAAAATAGAAAAATCAGGGTGGTTCTATTCAAAAAAATGAAGAAATTTGATATTTATGAAGTTAAACTTTGAACACTTTTTACACACACCCTGTATAAAATGAAAAATTTTTCAACATAGATTCGAATACGTTTGACCTTGCTTAAGGCAACCGAAGAGAACCCATTTTCATATCTTCACGGGTCCCCTCGTAAAAAAATAATTTATAAGGGTCTTCAACGGTCAAATTTTCTACAAAAAAATCAATAACTCAAAAAGTGTGCATTTTTCGAAAAAAGTTTTTAAACAAAAGTATACTAAAATATTACGTATATTCCAAAAATGTATTAAAATACAGGGTGTTCCATTTGAAATAACAAAGTTACAGTCGACTTCTGGTAGAGCCGGAAGTCGGCCATCTTTGAAAATATTTTAGTTGAAAAGATCATATCCGAAAACCCAAACGTAGAAATTTTCATGATTTTACTATAAGTATTTTGCCATATACAGATAGTTTTCACTCGTCGTGGGACACCCTGTATAATTAAGAAAATTTTAAATATCTGGCACCGCAGCTGCAGGTGGACAATATCGCAAATCATCCAGTAAAATATTGCTTATAATAATACAGAGCTCGGGTCGATTATAAGGCGGACCACTATAACATAATAGATAAGATACTATTATGTTATAGAAAACAAACAGAAATATTATTTCACAATATTCGAATTAATAAAAAAAATTATGCACTCCATTGGGCGACTTTTTTCCTAAATGGGATTAAAAATATGGGTCATCAAATTAACATTGGTTAGACTTCACCTATAGTTATTCAATTTGTAGGGTTGATGTTCAAATACACGGCACTGTTCTCGACCGGAGCTTGAGTATAGGAAGCCAAATGTCATCAGATGTGTGTCAACACTGCAGGCAACCTTCTAAGCGTGGGCGAAACACACAATTCTTGTTATTGCTTTTATCATTATTGACACGTTAGGAAGCTATTCACGTCTTGTTGCCTCATCAAATGGCATTAAATCTCAATTATAAGATTACATTCATTACAAGATACACTCTTGTATGCAAAAAGGTCGATAGTATTATGAATACAGCAAATTCAAATTAAAGTTATCAAGTTTCATCATAATTACAGTAAACAATCTGATAGCTCATTTGTGTTGTCGAAATTCACACTTTGATCTATAGTCTGATTATGTCATTAAATCACACAAACTGATAATTTTTATTGTCATATTCACAAAATCCATTACAAAATCAACCATAAAATAAAGGTTCACTGGATAACAGTTTTCAACTATTATTTTCATGTATTGGGAAAGGTTACTGTATCACACTAAGTATTTACCTGACAGCTTCATATTTCATGACATAATCACCAAAAAAAAAAACATTTTTCTACGACAACCTCGATAAATGTTCATTTTTTTAACGTAATCTCAATCATAAACGAGCACACTTTGTACAGAATTTCATTTTGGCCAACAAATGCGAAATGGAATACTTCATAGGTCTAGGTATACTTTAAAATCACGACTACGGCTTGTCAAATTGATGAAATTAATGTCAGCAGATCGTTTCTGTCATAATTTTAGTAGGTAACGAGTAATTTCATAGTTGTTTTCCATGAATACATTTTTCTACTACCGTGTGTAAAGTAGGTACTTTAGACACACTTTCGAGTGCTTAAAGAGTTTTTCTTTACGCACTAGTGAAAAAAAAGTCCCAATATGTATATCGTTATAGGTATATGAATAGGTATAAGTTGGCGGTGAGTGACATTTCTATGTGAATTGAATCTGACATTTGAATTGAGACTATACCTAGGGTAATTAATAGTATTTTGATGTAAGTATTGAATATTTTTAGGAAACTATGAAGTTATTTTAGATTATTATAATTATAAAGATGGATCTCTCAGAATATTACTTCGCAAATAGTGTGGGAAAATGTTCCTGTGGCGTATTACCTAAACTTCTGTATTTTGATAAAGTTTTCGATAGTAGAAAAAATATTGTAAGCAATTCGTGTGTATGGCCTTTTTTTTCGACTCATGTGATTGTCGCATTGACAACATTCACATTCGTCAAAAAAAAGGCTACTTCACACACTAGTTACATAAATAACTATTTTATAGGCTTTTATTTCTGTGTTCCTATTAAAAATAGCAAGGGAGAAAATATTCACATATCTCTTCAATTCTGATATTAAATCTGATAGAAAGCCCATTAGCGGCAAATTTGGAGTAATGAAATATTATCAGTTTCCTTATTTCAAAGTTTTTTCAACGTATGAATGTTTCAAACATGAGCGATATGTTGTCATATAAAAAGTATAGTATGCAGCTTGCAACAAAATGGGCATCATTTTGTGCTCGTTGCGTAATATACTATTCCAGTTATCCCACTTCAACCTATAGGTCTTTTTTTGTATAATAAGGTACTGCTAGAGGACAGTGAAAATTCAATCTAATGTCTTGATACTATTCAACGAACCAAAGAACTTCAATTTGGAGGAAGTACTGATCCAGTATATTTATCAGTAACCAGTTGTGTGTGTGTGTGATGGTAGCAATGGCATCAGCTCTCGCTATTTGCCACATACTATTTGATATGGTTATTATATCAGTAACCAGTTGGTGTGGACTAACCAGTTGACAAGCTCTTTTCTTTTCAAGGTCTAAATGGAAAGACACAAATTTACTATCGAAGCTCCAATCTTTTTATCGAACTGAAACATCCAATCTTCTGTAGCAGTTATTTGGAAAGATTAAAAAGCAGATGGAAACAGCAGTGATGGATCGATTCTGCAGAATTATTTCGAAATTTCATTTCCATTATTCCCACTCCACTACTGATTTGGCATATTATGTAATTTCAAAATGGTATCTTAATTTCACCGACTACGGATCTCTTAATACTCACCGAACAATGAATTATAAACTCTTATCACCAAATTCTTATGGACCAAATGCTGAGTCAACGAAATTATGCCAAAATGTTTTCAACAGTTCTGCTTATATCAATTGGAGGTACTTATTCTTATTCCATCAACCTATTCTCAAATTTGTAAATATGTATATACAACTTTTTCCCTCTTATCAATATTACCACCATATATTCAGTGGGATGAGGTGGCCTCAAAAAGTAGAATAAAAATCCAAGAGACGCTTATGCAAGTTGTCAGAGTACTGATGCGCCATCACTAATAGCTTTTAGTTGATAATTACGTGAACCTTGACCTTCATTTATTAATTTGGAGAAGGTTGTCATAAATTATGTATATGTATCAACCACTGATAGACAAATTCAACTTCTCAGTTGACTAGAAGAAGCAATAATAATTGTCAACTTCACAGGTGGTAGCGGAAAAAGTTATTTGTTGTATAGATTTAGATCTCCTGAACTACTTCAAATAGCTCTATTTGACATATCTACGTGAGTGATTAAATAATGAAATATCTCCTCAGGGATTGAGACAATTTTTGTGAGATTACTTTTATTTCCAATGAACATGTGTGTATACGACTTCGGTAATTTCAAAATGACAAATTCGTTGAAACCCTTCCGAAAACTAATTGGAAATACGAGCAAAACTTTCGACCACAAACTCTGTCACTAAAATAAAACAAATTGCATATCTGTGGCGTAAAAAGCGAGCTCGGTATATATGTTTGTTGTGTTTGGAGAAGTTTTAATGCGTTTTTACATCAGGGAGCGGGAAAAGATTAATTACATGTCGTAATCTACATGCATTCCAGAATCGACTTGATGGATAAGTGATGGATGTTTTAAGCATACCTGGATAGCTGTCTGCATAGTTGGTTGGAACTTTTGGATGGTTAACTTTCATTGAATTGAATATACAAATTGATTAAATCCAATTCATAATAACAATACCAGAGTAACCGTTTTTTTTATTGTCACATATTCTTTTTCAGATAAGTTGAAACTTCCCAAATGAGGAATTTCCTTATTTGCTCATCAAATCATATTGAATTTCAGGACACTAACCAAATCATATTCTTCGTACCATCTGAAAAAATTGTAGGTAAATATTACCTATACACCAAGGTGGTAAAGACTATTATTATTGTTGACCGAGCACCAACATTATTTGCTCCGAGCGGTATAAGGTGCGAGGCTTATAAATTTCTTCACCATCTTAGTGTTTATACATTTCCACTACTAGCCAAATTTGAAACAAAAATTGAAAGTAATGATCATTATATACTATTTCAATGTTGTTGTTCACAACACAACACCTTTAATATAAGAGCTATTGTACACCACAGCAATCACAAACGCAACACAAGAAGCGTTTACCTTGTCGTCTGACTGACAAGTACACTGTATGTTCCCGCTTCATAGTTTATGAACATACTCCTTATGTGTCATTCTTGGTTAGGCGCGAAATTTGAACTAATGGCCTTATTTTGCCACTTGGTCGATAATAATAGTCTCCACCACCACTAGCATCTCATGTTTTATTTATTCGACGTTTTGGGAAAAAATGACTCGTGTCCAAGTGATTCTAATCTTAATGTTCATGACATTTCATTATATTGTATAAAGCAAGCGAAATGATCAGCTCTATTTCAAATTGTTTTGAGTTAAGTGAATAAATAGGTCAGGAACTTTTGTACAACTTATTTATCGCATTATGCACACACAACTAAGAATTAAATGAATTTTATCAAAGGGGAGAATTATTTTTGCGAGTTCGAATTAGTCTTAGCACATTTTCCATGCCGTGGGAAAGCAGCTGTTTTGTTTTAGACAAGTAAGACAACTCACAAACGAAAGATAATTGGGTAATTCGTTTTGAGGAAATGGATCCCTTCACATTAATTACACGCATTAGTTGGTTTCTCCTGTACGCACCTAGCCAAAAATAATCGTTCAAATTGAATTTTTTTGAATAAGGTGGATAAATTTCATTAAGGAGTGAATATATGGTGTGTTTGAAAACATTCTTATATCTTGTTGATTATGTTTGTAATTTCGTCAATACCTTTTCGGGTCGTTGCCATTTTATTATTATCATCAAATTTATCGACATATACAGGGTGTAAGAAAAAGACAGGTCATAAATCATATTACATATCCTGGGGATAGAAATAACTCGATCCAACCCAAGATACCCTACTACAAATGTGCCTGCGAAAAAAGTTACAACCTGGCTGCAATAAGATATCGTCAGAAGCCATCGGTTTTCCAGAATATTCGCTTATCTTTAGTGAAACGGTGCCGACTGTGTATTCAAAAAAATGGGGGCCATTCCGAACATCATAAATACTACACATTTGTAAATGAATAAGATTCAATAAAAAATCTGGGACCCTCGAGAAACTTAAAAATTCATTTACTTTAATTTTTGGTTACTTGAAATTTTTTAAGCATAATGAAAAATAGGCCGTATCTCAATAAAAGCTGATAATTGTGAAAAGAGCTAGGTGGCAAAAAAGTTTCAAAAATAATGTCTTTGAATAATAATAGTGCCATAATAAGCATTAAATTGTAACGTACACAAAAATTTGCGGGGGGGGGGGAGGTTAGTGAATCTCAACTACAATAAATTTCCAACGGGGTGCAATAATTCCTAAATTTTTTTCTTGAATTGCTTCTTACATAAGAAAGCCACTTGTCAACTTTTATTATTATATGTCAAACAACTGTCGAAATATTCGGAAATAGTTATTTGTTTAACTAGGCAGCAAAGTAGTAGATTGACTGCCGAGGCTGAATTCATAGCCGAGCGTAGCGAGAACTTTTAGGAATTTTGAAACTAGAATTTCAGAACACCAACGTAGCTATGATAACCAAAAATCAGTTTCCAGGTAAACTTGTTAAATACTTTGTTTAATCCCATTTTTAACCACATTTGTTTCCTTTTTCATTTTATTTCTATGTGAATATAATTTTATTGTTAATATCTGTATATTTTAGTATTAAGGCAATGTATAAGTTGAAAAGTTCTTATTATACCTCCAATCGTTTGACAAAGCTACTGTGTTAGCGAAACGCCTCACAACTTAAAGTTGAAATATGATGAAGATTTAAACAAATTAAAATTGTTTTATCTCATAATCAAGATTAATCAGAAAAAATTGATAAATCAATCATTTCATTCAAGTTGTCATCATTTTTTAGCATAACTTATATCTTGACCATGAATAAAGGACATAATGTATATTCACCAACTTAATGGGCTATTTGAGGTATCTGCAAATAACATTAATATTCAAACGTTGACATAGAAGTTACACAAGAAAAGGACAAGCCATTTGTCATTTCTATAGCTACGGGCTGCTGATGTTGATATCGTAAAAAATCTTTCTGGCACCATTATCATCCTGATTCATGATGGCCATAATCAACTGCTAGCGATGCCGCCATTACAATTAAATGGAAGGGTGTACCCTTTTTGGCGAAAATGTGTTGTACTTTCTCATCCTAGCATTCTCTAGTGATATATATGTTTGTTTATAGACTTGATCTGTCCGAAGAGAATATAGCATCGAGCGAAGGGGCAGAGCAGGGTCATTAAGAAACTACTTAATGGTCTAAGAAAGGATGCCTTTCAAATTATCTTTACAACAATGTAGAATTTTTTGTGGAGGCGATTAAAGATGTGGACAATATGAACATTTTTTTTTCTTGAGAAATTTGTTTCGTTTAGTGCGTAGATATGTCTTTAGCGCGACAGTAATATATTGGTTACATCTACTGAATATTGTAATGTATCTGAAAGGATGGCATATACATATATTTATTCTGTTTTCTTTTAACGACCAAAAATTTATGTAGCAGATAAAGTGCTGCTTGTATTATTCTGTGATAGCGTATGCGCAAACCATATAATATACAGGGTAGCTAGAAAGTCTGGCAACAAGTCATTTTCTTTGGAAGGAATAAGCATAAAATTTCAGGGGTATGAACGGTATTTTATTCTTCGTTTCTTGAAGAAACTGTCGAAATTATGTGACATCAGAACTCAATGTGGGTCGGATGATATATCACAGAAAAGCTTAGTTCTTTCTCTTTGTGATGTTGAAAAAAAATGTACTGATCCATCACATTCGAATTCAATATCCTGCCTTTGACAAAATATAAAAACGTTACAAAGTTTTTTTTCTGAACAAACATCGGATAAGTGGTTCAATAGTATTGTGAATCTAATCAATTATACTTTTGAGTATAAATGAATTTGCACTGTTTTACGTTATAATAACAGTATGCGGCAAGGACTCCTTGATGATTGAAACGCCCAAAGATGAGCAGGCCATAAATCACCTAGAGTATTGACCTACCCACAAGTGAACAAGTAATTCTCATTGGTTGAATGTAGCTTCCTCTTGGTCTATGCATAATTCACTCCAACGGATTGTCCACATTAACTGTGAACTTCCCAAGGTAAACTTAGCTCATTTTTGTTATTTACGACACATTGTGTTCTGAATAAGCATTATATCTGTTAGCTGCTGCTGTGGTTGAAATTTTGTTCGATTGAAACATTTTCATTGATTGATACTATTATGCTGGTAATAATAAAACTAGTCACACATGAGTATCTTGGAATGTCTAGCTGCTACTAGATTTTCCATATTTTCGGCTTTGTATATTCCTCCAAATATCACAGTAGAGCTGTTGCTGCGGAAGGGTTTTGAGTCCCTAACTCTGCTAGTTTATCAGCAAGATGACAATGCTTCATGGTTCTGGGTTTGCCAACGAATTTCCATATTACCATTTAAGAACTCAGTACTTCAATGACCGCTTAACGTGATGATAGTCCTCCTCCCTTCATATCCTTCATCAAAATTATAAAATGGAACTGGCACACTTCCTCTCGGAGTGTCAAGTGCTTCATTTTAGCAGAAAACACTTTGCTGATTTCGATCAATTTCTGAGCTTTGTAACACGCGCAGAAACTTTCCATCTCAAACGGCTTATTGCTCGAGATACTCCTCCAGTGTTGGAAATTCGTAGCTGGTGACGTCATCGCCTAACCGTCACCACATATTTTCATGAGCATTCATTTATAATTGAAAAGTTTCTTATACCATTGGTATCTCATACTCAGATATTCTTCCTGCCATGTTCATAGGATCAAATTTTTATGGATGGTACGAAATAGGATCTAGAATGGTAGACATTTTCAGCCACCCACAAATTGAGGAATTCTTGCGCTCCAAAGGCAATACTGAGCCAAACGAGCTTATGGTCTCGTTGTATTGTTTGGGCTGGGAACAGCAGCTCCTTCATACAGCCCAAATTTATGGCACTCTGAATACCTCCTGTTTTTGAATTTGGAGAATTATCTTGGGGATTGGTGCCATTAGTAGTCAGTGACTGTATAATTGAATTGCAGGATTCAATACCAACGGATTGAAGAATTTTGTTGTTTGATGTCTCACCAATGTTGGCTCACTACTCCATTCATTATTTTGGAGCGGTACTTATTTGAAAAACTTGGAATAACCCTGTTGATAAATTTTTCTTCTCCATTCCATAGAATCAACATTTTTTCGCTTGTCAAATTTTCAAAAAGTCAGCAGTGTCCTGTTACGGTGTTTTTCGACATATTTTATTACAATACGTGTATACTCTTTGTGAAAACTATTGGCAATTAAAAATGGTGAATATAGAAATAAGCATAAACTTGATATCCCCAAAAACGTTTAAAATTTATAGTCGTCTTTGTTCTGTTCCACTTTTATACATCTAATTTTGTTTCTAGCATTCAAGCTTTCCATAATTGTCTAACAATGACGATATATATTATGTATCAAAATAAAGTGATGTGACATTCATCTTCATGATTCATATTCAAGGTATAAATCTCACAACATTCTCATAGTTTTAACTGTGTGAGACAAAAACTTCCTACTCAATGGTAAAATTAGTATGTCAAATAATTCACTTTTCTCCTTAATTATATGAACGATGAAAATATGTCTGTAATTCTTCATTTTTTTTCTGCTGAATATAACACAAGCAATAAAAAGATTTGTCTATGCGTTATACAGGATGTCTCAGAGTTATTAAAGTTTCATTGTTTCCTTCGAAAAAGATTCTATCCTTTTTTCGCAGAATAACAAGCTTGTAGCTACAGGCATTGAAAAATGTGAAGTAAAATTCAAAATTTTTCATAGTTCAGTTTTCCTGCAGGTTTACCTCATGATTTAATGATTTATTCACGACATTACAGGGGAGGATTTTGAAAATTTATTGAATGAAATGATTTGGCTTCAAACGCTTCTTATTTTTCATTTAGCCATTAGGATAGAACTTCAAGATTTTGAATGAGTGGCTTTTTATTGTTATATATATCGAACAGGAACAAAAGCGTGCCAGCACTATGAATGCCAAGAAGGAAGCGCAGGCGAATAAAATAACTGAGATATACAATGCAATCATTGTGCTGGGGTATTTTTTTGCCATTTTTTGAAAATTGAAAAGCAGACTTTTGAATTTCCATCCCAACGAGAATGAAAATGGGATCCAACAGGATAGTATAGTGAGTTATTTATAATTTTTCATTGGAATTGCCAGCTTATAAAAACTGGAATGCAATATATCCAAGAAACCTATTGCAAAAAAATTGAGAAACGAAAATAATTATAACTCATGAGACCACGTTTAACAAATAAAATAATTTTTTTGGAAGTGTCAAATAGGGATACTAACTTTCATCATTTTTTATAACGGTAGCTGTTACCGTACCGAAACGTCGAAAAAAAGGGTTTTGGATTGGACTACCCTGAAAAACCGACAAATTAATGGATGTACCACAGATAACATACGAATGATATTGCTGAAAGTGAGTTACACTGGAAAGTTTTGAGGATTGAAGGAAACAACAAGATTGAATGCAGAATGAAAATGGGTTCCTTGAAGAGATTGAGGAGTTGTGATTACAAAAATACCTACTTTACTCTCGAATAAAACTCATATTTTTTGACAAACCACGTACTTATACGACTAAAAAATTTGATATTCACTTACTATATCATAGGTTTGAGATGATGCTGAGCCTTTTATAAGAAATGATTTTTTTTCCTGAAATTAATAATAAAAAAGTTATCCATATGATTACAGCATAGGGGGACATATGTATTGTATATTGTCGGCTGAGGGGCAAAATCGAGTATCTCTATTTTGACAACTTTACAGGAGTGGCAAAATACCTTTCAATATCAACCGTGTAAGTCTAAAAGCGGGAGGAATGTAAAACCTTGTAAGTCATTAACTATTGTGTGTGGTTTACGTATGCGTTTGAAACGCATTTTAATTATCATCTGACTCTACAATACAATTAGTTGATATCTAGTTAATGTTCCAAATTATAAACTACCATACAAATGTATCAAAAACACCTGTAGAGATACACGTATTTACACTGCGATTAGAGTTACACGTTATTGTAAACCTGCGCATATAGAATAACATCCAGTGAGTATTCGACTAAACGACTTTGACACAACACGCGGCGGGTTATACGAATTCGAATGAAACAAAAACCTGAAAATCACCAATTTCGGAGTTACACGGTTTTGCCCCTCAGCCGACGATATAAAAAAAATATGAGTGTTCATGCAGGAATTTCATATGTTATTTATCGCAACAGGAGTGAAACTGCAACAGCGAAAAGAACTCTTGACACCAAATTGATTATAAACACCGTCTGTACACTACTCGTAGTCTTTGAAGACCGAATGGATAGTCCCACTAGCCAAAGCAAATTTGTGCATTTCGTTTGAGCGCCTCAACAAGGAGTATAGATAAGTTTGTATTTGGCAAGTGTACGAATAATTGTGATCCGTTCGACTTGGACCATTTCTACCGATCCGAAATGGAAAACCAGCGAGTGACAATTAATTGTACAAGCATGTACAAGTATCTTTCTCACACGACATGCCAGGTATACATTCACAAGTAACAGAGCTACAGGCTGCATTCATCTCCACGACACATATAAATCCATTACACAACCAGTTTCATTAAACATGCTCATTTTCCACGTCACTGTATATTTTCCAATAAGAGGGCTCCAGGATTTAACTTTTTTAAAAGATCAGCTGCTTCGTCATGGGAACGTTTGCGATCCACCATATACAATTAACATCAAGATTTCGTTTCGTTTATTATCCGATAAATGTGCTCTTGATTTACTTCAAGCCAATTTGAAGCTAGTATCATTTTTGATGAGTTGTACATAAATAATGATGTAGTTAACATTTTTGATGCCCTCTATTTTTTTTTTTTTATTTTGAAAACCTCCAAGGTCAAATCATCATAGCAGAACAATTTATTTCAGAAGTATGAAACTGATACTTGACATATTGGATTGAGCTAATACACTGCTATTATTGCTGGAAAGGAATAAAAATAAGATTCGTGTTACATAGATTAGATTAAATTAGAATTGGAGTGGCTCTTTGTCCCACTGCGACCTTTGCAGATCTATTGTGGCCCTCCCTAAATCAGAGCTCGATATCCAGCTTTATTATTTTTATTAGACTTAATAGCCTGGCTACCGCCTCCTTTGCGTAGCTCTCCGCCTTCGGTTTCTCTTCCCCGAATAAGTTAAACCGCAACCTTGCTAGGCCTTCACACTCACAAAGTACGTGCTCCGCGGTTTCGTCTTCTTCCTGGCAGAACCTGCATAGGCTGTCTTCTGCTAGTCCAATTGTATGCATATGCTTCCTCAGCCTACAGTGCACTGTGAGCATTTGTGCTACATAACTTGACCTGCTATTTCCAAAAATTCAAGCACTCACGTCAAAATCATCTGACATCTGCTCCAAAGCAAGCAGAATAACGACTTATTTTCCCAGAACTTACAATCTCTCTCCATTAATTCCAAATGCTATCCTTCAGTGCGAAATTTCATATCAGCACTGCATCTATTTAATTGTCCTTGTTTCATGTAATTGTAAGGATGTTATCCTGGCTGCTATATTTCTTGTTAGTTCCTCCCGTATAAACATACCAGTTTGATTCATAGTCGTACTTTGGATACCTTCTCACGAATAAATCAACGCTAGACAAAATTTCAACATGTTGCAATACTTGGACGTCATTCAAAAACAATTTTGAACATAATTCAAGTACTTGCCTACCTTTAACCTTGAAAAATCAGAAATTCGTTACGTATAGGAAAAAACTGACTGTTGAAATGTTCATTGGATAATTGCACAGCACTTTCCAGAATTCAAATGCGCCTTAGAATGTAATAGTTTAAAATGAAAATTCAAAATAGATAGTGAGTGATAGATAGAAGTGTCGACAGTCTGATATATCATCTTATTCATTGAATGGTTGGCGTTTTAAAACTAGTTGTGATATCAGGCAAAATTATAACTGAAATTACAAAATAACAGAACCTATAAAATCATAACTATACCATGAATAGTTTTGATGAAATAGGTAGAATTTTGGCTGATTATGGATCTTGCTGGTAGTTATAATAAATAAGGATTACGTGAAATTGAAGAATATACTGTTTTGTGTCTTGAGATGATATTTGCGTGAAGCTACGTGAAAATGAGGAATTCTAAGGTCTAAATTGCGGCCTGCTCCCCTAGATTGTCCACAAAATATTTTATTGTTACTGCTACTATTGGCTCCAAATTTATGGAGAATGTACCCCTTGGTCAGTCGTATTCTACTATTTTGTCGATGTCATCGTACTTAATATAAGACAGGCGTATATTAGTAAAATAGGGTATACATCCTTTGCACACGATACCGTCCATCTTGTGAAAAGCATAGTGGGCGTGTAGCTGCCAATCCTGAGTTAAGTACCTTGTACCGCCAATGTTATGTAAATGTCACCATTAGATATTATGCATTATTCAAATGTGCGCGTCCGTTGATTCTGATTGTTCTGTGAATAAATGATTCCTGACACGCCCACAAACACTTTTTGATCAGATAATAATCTTATAAATTGAACCACGACCTTGATAAATCATCTGAGGTTTTTATTGCTACTTTTGTCACGTGTGGTTTGAAATTTTTCTGCAAGTAATTTCGGCATGAATAATCAAAGAGCTCTGTAAGGCTCCAATCAAATTGATAATGCCGACATTGCGGATCGAAATTGATTCTCAAATACAAGCTAGGTACATTTTAATAGGATTGAAATTATCGACTATTTATCAGACTTGATTGAATAACGTTGACCATCGCATATTCGCATATCAATGAATATACTTTACTGCAGTACAGTATACAGTACGGTTCAAATGAAAGAAATGAGCTCTTTATTTCGTAAACCAATGATCTTACGTGCAAATCCTTACACTAGCTTATTTTTATTTCCAAATGATTGAATTCCCTCTCTATGACGTTATCTATGTGTTCGTGATAACGTTATCAATGAAACTTTCAATTGAAAAAGTGGTTCTGACAACACAATGATTTGGATGCCTTTTCAATTCCTATCCAATCATATCAATATGTGGGTACAAGTTATTAATTTTCGTAAAATTCAAGAAACTATTCATTGAATTTCATGTTACGCTCAGACACAAGGGAATTTATTGCAAGAGATCATATTGTCAACCGTCAGCTGAAACAGAATGCGAAAAAAGAGCAGCGAACTATTCTCTAGAGTTATTTTTGCAGGATCTCCAAAGAATATAAGTCAAGTCCAACAATTATTTGTAATTGCCCTGTGGCTGTGCAACAAAGTTTTTTTACGAAGTACTGAGCTTCAGAGTTTCAATTTATATTTCACTTCTCAGATTTCGATTGATTAATGTCGCTCGCAATCCTTTTGAACCTCTTGAAAAGCTAAGGACAATCTATTATGAATGTCCAGCTCTTGTAGCGTCTCCACACAATCTCAAGCAAGCTGGAAGGTTATCTGAGAAGAATTGATTAAACTTCATAGCCGCTTTGGTGTCGGAGTATGAGGCAATGGTCTTTACCTCCAACTTTTGCTTAAATAGATCTCTATCATTACAAGTTCACCTAAGCTCATTTAGACTCTTATGATTGGCTTGGCTATACAGGGTGTCCCACGACGAGTAAAAACTATCTGTATATGGCAAAATACTTATAGTAAAATCATGAAAATTTTTACGTTTGGGTTTTCGGATACGATCTTTTCAACTAAAATATTTTCAAAGATAGCCGATTTCCGGTTCTACCGGAAGATTTTGCCATATACAGATAGTTTTCACTCGTCGTATATGTTCCTACTCCTATATCTTTCTCGGATTTGAGCTGTCTGTGTAGCAGGCCGCGCCCTTGGTCAATCTACTAGTGATTGATCCGGCTTTCTTGTAAATCTTGTAAATAGACATGGAGTGTCAGGTTCAGCGAGACTTCTTGTGCAACTGCTGGGATTGTCCTTATGGCTTCCGTGTCAGCCAGAAGAGCTTGCATTTGAATGCCTCTCAGCCTCAGGATCAACCCAGCATAGTGACATTGTAGGATTTATAGTAAAATGTCATGAAACTTTCACTCACGTCGTTTCATCAAGCTCTTTACTCTGAACTTGATGAATCAGCAATCCTGTTCCTTCAAGCTTAAGAATTAGTTGTTTCACTAAGGTATGACTTTAAGTTCTCCAGGATATTTTTCATCAAATACTTCTTGATTATAACATTGGTTATAATACTTGGCAGCAAAAAGTTATGTACCAACTGAGTCCCGGTTAACTAACTCAACCCAACCCACCCTCAACCCAACTGACTAGGACCTGGCTGGTATATTCATGTACATTTGGGATATCTGACTGCCAGATCCAGTTGGTAGCTATCTCTTTTTAGTGTGGAATATTCAAAATACCATTTCATAACAAACACAGTTCACTTCATTTGCATTTTTTCCGTTTGTCCACGTATTAAATTTACAAAATTGTGTGCTACTCAAAAATCCTTCAATTTGAGGTATCACAAAAGAGGGGGTGCCATTCAAGATTTTGGGGATAGAGTGCATGAAGCTTGGGAGAACGGTCATCTCACAATCAAAATATGGTAGTTCTAGTCCTCTCACCAACTTAAAATGTGTACGCTTCTCACTCCTATAGATATTTGCATATTAAGTTTTCAAATTGACTTCATTACTAGATCCTGTTTTTGTTTGACGACTCTGTACCCTACAACTGTATAAAATCGGTTGTGTATTTTGAGATATTATTTCTCCAAGTTTTTCCCTCACTGGATATCAGAATTAGAACTATAACAATGGAACAGATTATTACTTGTTAATCATGTGCCATCCCAGCAATAGAAATTGAAATTCGAAAAAATTATTTCACACACTTTATCCTAACGAACGAAGAACATCACTTAGCAGCTAACTTCTTTTTGATTGACATCTTCACAGTTTTGAAGTATATCTAATGTTTCTGGGAACACATACAATAGCTTAGCATAATGAAAAACCGCTACAGATACCAAGTAGACAAACAATTACTGATGTATAAACAAAGTTACTTGAGCGTAATCAACGTTCCGAGCCGGAAACCACATTTTTTAGCGAAAAACAGAACGACTTTCATTCATGATGTGCGTGAAAAAAAAGTTCAAATTGTAATTTATTCTCTGATTTTGAAGCTACGAGTGGCCTTTTGTGTGGATGATTCAACAATTTATATAGGTTATATTGGCTCTGTATCTCATTTCACAACTAATCAGAATAATAAAAATTGTTGACTGGAACAAGATAGTTATAGTTAGTTTTTGGTAAGCAATAATTACAATTTCCTGCAAATACAAAGTCATTTTGATAAAACGTGTTATAATGGCCATATTCTACGTTTCAAGCTTAAGCTACAATTAGTTAAGCCAGGCTGTGTTGAGCCATGAATAAATTTGGCAACACCCTAAAAATCTTGAAATTTGAAGTCAAACCCATGTCAAACCTATCTAGAAAATATCAATTTCGTTTCCTACAAGTTTTAAAAGAACGCATTTTTTCAAGTAATATTAAACATGAATTCAATTTTTGATGAAAAAGTTTGGGTTAGACGGGTACCGAGTTTTACAAGTACTGAAAAACTGCAATCGATGAATTTTTGCCAATGAATACGCATGTATATTGGAAGACAAAAAAACGACAGGACAATTTCTTCTCAAAAAAATAGCATTAAACATCAAAGCAGTCAGTAACCTGATTTGCTAGGGCTATTATTTCAAAATTGAGATAGATATAATTATACAAACAACAAAAACAGTTTTTAATATTTATTTACTAAATACTATGTTATATCTACAAATCACTTTCAAATTTTAATTTATAAACTATCATTTCCAGAAGTATGAAACTCAGGTATGTCAGAATATCTGGCTTAACAAGATAAGCCCCCAAATGTGAAGGCTCAACTTAAACCAGCCTTAAAGTGAGTTGAACTTACGGCGCATACTAAATGTGTCGTGAAAACAGGCTTAAGCTCTAGGCTTCGCTCAATTGCATACGGAGAATATGCCATAAATGTCAAATGTTAATGGTAATAGCTCAATACCTACTACTAGCAGCAGCTACTTCCCTGTCCATCTGCCAAGAGGGATATTCTCAACTATTTTTCCAAAAATTTTCATACCACTAACGAATTTCTTCTTACTTTTTAGCCTTTTACTTTCAATGCAATTTTTTTCAATATGAAAGCGCGCCGGGTCGACGTTTCGCAATTCATACTATTTCAAGTTAGTTATATTTTTTGTAATGTGCGAGCTACTCATTATTCATGGATCTTTTCAATTTTCGATATTTGATTGATTCCTGTTTGTGGAATTTTTTGCACTTATATTTCCATTTTCATTTAAGGTTTTACTACCACCAACATAAGCTAGTTCAACTCCTATTTATCATCTGATTTCAATGAAACTATGCAATTTTGTCTGATCTCGATTTTTAGTTGTCTGATAGTGAAGTGTCCATAAGAGTGTTGCTGTTCACAATTTCACTGAATTCAGTACAAAATTGGTTAATTTAGTATGCAAAAAAACATTTCAACACACTACTGTTCACTGACTCCGCTGGACTCCTAGACAAGAAGTATCTATGCTTCGTAGACTTCAAATAGATCACACCAAACTCACACACAGCTTAAACACATGCAGTTTGACTGTCGTCAATTTAACACAAAAAATGACAACTTAATCTTGAATGCCAGCTGCCAGACGACCCGGGACCCAAACCAAATCAAGACAACACTGAAATTCATGAAATAAATATCACTTAATCATGAACTTCAATCCGACTTTATTGTCCATCCTTATTACTTTGCTAATGTTTTCAATTATAAGTTAGAACTACTCAGTAATTGCCCCTGTGCAAGTGGCGTGTACGTTAGTTTCATGAAAAAAAATTCTTCTTTCCAAAAGTACTTTATATGATTGAAATAATTCAGGAATTTTCCATTGATTTTATTCGATAATTATGCAATTATCTCCCGTAGTCAATGCTGTTACAACATAATTGTTTTTTTTTCAACTTTCGGGAGTAGAAATCAGCTTTCCTGACATCAAAATTCAAACAGAGGTAGTCGATTATTCACAATGAAGTATAATGCTCCCAAGGAAGTTTACATTATGGAGAACGTTTTTCATGCAATATAATATAATATCCTAATTATTTATTGACATTCGAATTAAATGCTACATTTGTACAGTTTTTAAGATTAATTTAAAAAGGAATCTTAGTTTTGCTCACATTCACAGTTTTGTGATTGCGCTAGTAGTGGTACCCACTATTGTCGTGATATCAACAACAGCATCTGCCAGTAATGTCGCTGAAGATCTTCGTAAGCAGTGACCAATATAACATGCAGCATCAGGTTATTTTTAATACGAAGCTACTACACTCGGAATTTTTCCCATGGTATTCTTGCCAACTGGCTACGAACTATACATTTTCCTGCTTTTTAGTACAAAAAAGGGCGCTTGAGCTTGAGGTGGGGAAGACAGGTGAAACAGGTATTTTCGGAACAATTCAAGCATATTTTCCACACCGGTGACCACAAAGGTTCGTGGAATCTTTGTCTTAGTGTTTAGAATTTTCACAATCAAGGAAGAGCCTACATTTTTAATATCATCTACAGTTAAGTTGACTAGTTCATCAGTTCGACAAGCTCCGGCAATCCTTAGAACTAATCCAGCCTATGAAAGATCCACTTTTTGAACCGATTGTGACCTGTGCATTGTACTCCTCGCACCTCTGCCAAAATAACGCATTTTTCCCCCTCATGGTATAATGTACTATTATAATCTTCTTGTTATTCACTTTGGAAAGTCAAATCACAATTTTTTCATTCAACGTTTTGGAAGCCGTAATCAACATTTGATGTTTTCAAATTCTGTTACCCTTCTGACACTAACGAAAAAATTGGGCAATCAGACAATCAAGAAATTTTGGAGATTGAGACAATAAGTTTGTTGTTAAATTTTGAAGGCCTATTCTCAGTAGAGTATATTGCTGATGAAATGTGAAATGAAATATTATTGGTATGACATTCTAACAATATTATAGTCTACTAGGAATGGGAACCAATGAAGTTCACTTGAAATGTACATAATTTGCACAAATATTGCACATATACTTTTTAGCAACATATTTCACCTGAATCTGACGCATAAGATTATTTAATCGTCTCAGGGGCAATATCTCATTAAGAAGGTACTCGGAAGAGGTACTCAAGACGATGCGTATCCCTAAGTCTATTTATCGTTAATCCAAAAATCCTATATTGGGCTTCTTTACACCATTAAAACCTGGACCTACTGTTAACTATATAAAAGTGCAATTACTTTTTATGCAGGAGAAAACTAAGACGTGGGTACCTGGAAGAGGATTAAATTCGAAGACAAGATAAATGAGATTATATTAGGTTTGCGCATACTATAAAGGCAAAAATGGAACAAAGAAAAACAGAACTACGCGTATAGCCATAATAATAAGAAGATTACCTTCTGGTTTTATGATCAAACAAAAATTTCCTGGCATCCGTGGAAATTTCTATTCCTTGCAGTTTTTCTTTCGGAAGTAAAAAGGAAATGTCAATCATATTGTGTTATGCTATAGTATTATGGTGGATGTATATAACAGTTTTGTATTAAATTGATTTTTTCATAGCTCAATTTTTAATATAAGACAATAACAAAAGCAATATTTCACTTTAATAAAAAATATAAAACAAACTCGTCTGCTTTATTGGTGGTAAAAAATATATATGAATAAGACAGATAATATTTGTGAATATGAAGCCATGTTTCCACGTATTGACGGGATATAACACCCATTTGTTGCTACTCCGTTCATAGCACTAGTGTGATATATATTTTTTTGATCAGCTGAACCGTGGCGATTGTACTTTGGAGAAGCAATCTTTTCAGGAAACCACAAGAAGTTATTGAAGATACGCAGATTTCCTGTATCTTCCACTGATACTCACCCATAATACATATTATTATATTGAATGGTATATATATACAATACATAATATTCTTGGGTTACATGGAGTATAAACTTGAAGCAAACAAGTAAAATTCAGTGTATCACTCTTTTCATCTAACGGGATATTCTAAGCGAATTTGAAATATAACATAAACAGGATAACAGGATGTGAGGAACAATGAAATAATCGATATAATAATATATCGCAAAATGATAATTATTCCAACAGTTTATAAGTTTTGAAAATTTTTTGACATATTAGACAGTGACCGTTCAATTGAGAAGCAATAACTACTCCCTGGGCAATAGGAGGAGATAAAGATATCGCTACTGTCACAACTTTTATACTTTCGTCACTGGAAGACATGTATTGATTATGATTTAGGCGTCTTCTCCAGTCCGGGATCAAGCTCCGAGAGAGCTCACGGACGCAGAACATATACCTTGTACTGATGAAACGCGAATACGCCGAAACCGGTCTACAAGTTATGTTGTCCCTTCTAATTGCAAACCAGAATGGTTGGTGGTGTTAAATATCATGTATACATATATGCCAGCTCCGTTAGACTTTGAAGTGTTATTCAATTTCCATCGGCGCCTATAGTCCAGAAAGTGGTTATCACATCTTAGTTGTACGCAACGGTCAGTGTCTTTGGAAAATATTCTTTAAAACTTATGAAGCGTTATCCGCGAAATCTATTGGTAACGCGCTTCATCAAAAACGACAATATTACAGGAAACTATAATGATACTTAGGTAAAATAACCATTTACTTCATTATGAGGAGTCTGTTGTTGTCGTTCATATCTTGAATTTCAGCAAATCAATAATTTGAAACTCTATGGTCATTTATTCGAGAATTCGTGAGTGATTGGAAATCTATATTTTTGATGGTAATGATATGGTTGTCATCGATAGTGACATTGAATAAAAAACATTTTGGGATAGTTTATTATTGTGACTCAACAATTAAATACGTCTATCCGGAATATATCTTTTTTATCTATCCCCTCTCTCCATTTCCAATCTACATTCTGTAATCATAAGCTCCTGAACAAAATTCCTTTCCAATAATAACAGCAGCGATTCCTAATTCATACTAACATCGCTAATCGCCTCATATACAACAAGAATTCATGAGGCACAAGACATTAGCAGTGTGTTAGGGGTGTAATTTTATTTTACTGGAACCAGTTCAATTTTGTTTTGTGTTTTTAGTACATAGATACTTTCCCAAACGCAAAATCACAAAAAATATCCTGCGGAAATGCATAATTTTTCTAGATATGAACAATTTTGAAGTTTGGTTTAATCCTTCCTGCGACCTTCAGCACAGATTAATATGCTCTCATCAACTTAATATCGCTCCAAAATTTCAGGACACAAACCCACTAAAATTCCTGGACCTCTAAGTAAAAAGTAAAACCATTTCGTGACAATACTCCATCCGAGCAGCTAATGCTGCAATTGACGGAGTAATTCCTGAACTACCTACACGAACACAAATCCAAAGATAGCCCTGCATAATATAATATATTCAAAAAACTCATTTTCACAATTTCTCTTGCTGGTAAAATATGATTATTTCCGAACCAGGTTCCATTTGCAGCAAGATCGGCATTGTTAACGTTCAGAACGCCCTTGCAATCCCAAATCTGTTCCAGGCTCTGTATCTTAGTCCATGTGAAGTCACCTAGAGGCAATACTGACAACATATTTCCCTGCCGCCAGACACATTTTCAACTTGGATCTCATACAAGCCTGTTCTTGTATCTACTTTGAATGGGTTGGAAACGGGATTGTTTTCGCAGTTTTTTTCAAGGGCATGTTGTGAAAATAACGTCCCCATTGAGTGTAACTCCGCCATCTTAATTTTTTTGAAATAACAACATAAATGAAATATGTACTTGTGCATCATATTTTTTCGAGTATTTTATCATTAAAGTTTGATTAGGTACTGTAATACCTAAATTTGTTCCGGTGTTATGCATTTTTCACAAAACCACTTGAATGTTCCTGTCATATTATTTGTCATTAGGAATATACCTTTTGCACCTGCATCTGTATCTGCTTTTATTACAAATTGAATTATATAATCATGATGAAATACACGAGAATAATTGAGGATTTTGTTCGGTCTTTATTAAAATGTACTGTTACTATAATACCACTAAATTGCATATTTATTTTGTACATAAGCTGCTGTTACAGAAATCCTTTGGGGCAATTTTGGTTTAAACATGAACGTGCAATTCAGAAACTAACTATGTTACTCTATACAGTACACTACAATAGATCTGTATATTCCGTTCCACATCACCAGTTCACCAATTGAATGTGGTCAGTGGAGTGATTGATAATTATATAGGTTAATCACTATAAAATCAATCAGACACAGTCCGGATATAATCTGTGATTGAAATAGGTTTGAACCGAGTGGGATTCGACGAATTTGCAGCAAGTATTAGTTATTATTCCATAAGAACAAAAATTCACCGTATAATATTTGAATATTTACACAGGTATTGTTTGTGTTGGAAGAGTAAAGCAGCTGCACAAAAAAATATCTCAGAAGATTCGAGAATCATTCTTAATTTTATTAATCATTTATATCATCAGTTGGGAGCTCACTCCTCAGCAAGTTTTTTATTTATTTGGCAACTTATTCATAGTTTAAAGGAGTGATTCTACCAAAACAATTATTGTGAACAACATGCGAATGTTTGTGAATGTTTGCAATTCAGTCGTCTCCACCAACTGAATATTCGCAAACACTGTTCGCTTGCCATCAATCCAGAATGAGAAACAATACCAGCGTGGTTCGAACAAAACTGACTGGTATCTCAATTGTCACAGAAGAACTAACTGGAAAAAAAAAAGATAAACCTTACGCCGTGGCAGATGATAATATTATCCTGAGGTGGTTTAAAGGTAATCGCAATAACGATTATTTAGCCGGGGAAGCATCTGGACTAGACCTTTTGAGACCCAATGACACCTACGGCCTAACGACTTCGACAATTGCGGAACTAGCCAAACGTTACACCCATGCTCAATCACTTGAGAGATGGGATGGGATCCAAGGGTGCAAGTCTTGCCAGGATCACCCTGGACGAACCTGGGGCTGGCGCCGAAGAAATATTTGGAGATGACCAGGAATAACCGACATATAACAGTAGGATTTCTGACGCCACTATCAACTAAGGAAACATCTTCAGACTATAGGGATAGTGGACACATCTCTATGCATGATGTGTGAACAGGAATATGAAACTGTCAGGCATGTCTTATGCGAGTATCCAGAGTTATCGTCAATGAGAGAGTGTGAGTTCGGTGAGTCCTGACCTACACCTGGCGATATAAGGATGTCTCCTAGTAACCTCTCCACCTTCCTGGGAAAGACCAGTATAAATAATGACCAGGAGAATAACTCCTTGGGAGGATGTAAAATGGGTCACATGTTGCCTAAGTGGTGTAAGCCTATACTCACCCTCCCTACTTTATAGATACAGATATCATAGGGTACATTACAGCTACACTAAAATATCAACAATAACTCAATCACGACAATAAGAGTCTTACGGACGCCAATGCATGTACCGATATTACTTGTACAAAGAACACCGAATACTCCAAAAGTATCTTCGTACTTATCTCACACAACTTTCCTATGTACTCAGAATCACACATTTATAGCGAAAATTCTTTATTTTACCTGAAATGCATCCTCAAAGGAAACGTACGAATTCAAAACTATTCTGAAACTTCTATAAAGAAGTTTTTCCGGAGTAATGTTGAGAAACATTTCATTGCTTCACATGCTTCGAAGTATATATCAAATACTTCAGCCGGAACTTACTTAGATATTATTTAATTCGCTGAATCGGTGAAGCATCACAAATTTTATCAGATAAGCACAAATGCTTCTATCGCAGTAGTAAATATTGGAAAAAAATATATTGAACTTGAATTCTCTGTAGGATTAATACTACCTCTTGACAATGGGAAGAGCGATATGAAGTTACCTGTTCGACACATGAATGAAAAAATAAATGTACACTACAATATTTTAATATTACTGGTATGGTTCGTTCTGTATTGGTTATTTGTTTGAAAATTATATTGTATGCCCATGGTAGAGGGAAATTTCATCCCATGGTATTGTAAAAAAGGACCTATAATACAAAATTACATTACAAAAGATTACATTACAACAGGAAAATAATATGAAGTTCGAATTTTAATTTCATTACTTTTGCTACTCTTATACTAACTATTAGGACATAGTTGTTGTAAAAAAAAACAGCGTAGCTGGTAATAAATATGCACACTTGTATAGTTTGGCAAGTTTATCTGAAACTACGGAGCATCGGTAAGAGGCGAGGAAACATGGCGCATATCTGTCAAAAACGTACCAATGGCGTAATGTACCTATTTTATTAAATAAAACTGAGAAAACAAAGGTCACTGACAATAACATCACCACTTGATAAATCGATATCAGTCAATTGACACCCTTATACCATTCGAAGAATCTGCCTATCGCAAAACAATCGAGTAGACTGTAATTTATAAATAATCTATTTAAAAAGTTTTGTAGAAAAAAAGCCGTTGGCGGAATGAATAAGGGTGCTCTCAGCAAGCTAGCAAAACGTTTTCTGTTGCAACATTGTTTTTATAGTGTGAATGATTTCATTACTTTTTGCAATAACTCTCAAAAAGCATAGTTCAGTTTTTCCTACTTTCATGGTTTTTGTTCAATGAAATGTTTACTGTGAAGTATTTTGTCCTAGTTGAGTTTTAATATATATTTTTATTTTAGTCACATGAGATAAATTAGTGTAGGTATCGTACTTTTTTATATTCAATTTTTACTTTAAATATATTTATGACTGTATGTACTAAATATTGTATTCAAGTTCAACTCAACTCAAAATTCTGAACACACTGTGAAAAGACGTCTAGTACTCAATCGTGCAATACATTCAACGAATGTCCGACTATTGAGCTAAGAGAGTAAATTCGCCAGAATTTGTTGTAGCAACAAGTTATTAATTTCATTCGTAATGCTTACATTTTTAAAAAAGTCAGCATAACTTAGAACCCTCTGTATTTAGTTATAGGTAACCATTATGGAACATCCTGTATTTTTTAAAATAATTTTAAAATGTAGCATATATGTCAAGTGTCAAGTCAAAGTGACCGACATTCCAAAACTTCCATCGTTTCGCTATAAACCTCCGCCCCGATGGTCATCAATAAGACAGAGAAAAGGAATTGGGTGGAAAAATTACAAAGTGTGACTAATTCGTTGAACATATCCACAAATTTGAATGTGATTGTTCCATATCTACGATATATCTACGAGACATTCGTAGGTCATTTCCAAGTTTTACGTCGTTGAAGGTCAAATGACAGTGCTGGTTTGAAAAAAACTGAAATTTGAAATCAAAATTCAATTCCCTCAAGAATAACTTTTTTCTCTAACTTTTCATATGATAATATCTATTTCATTTCAATTTTAATGTAAGAAAAATGAATAGTATGTACAAAAATTATCCGACTCAGCTGGGTGAAAGGAAAAAATGAGCATTGAACATGTAACAACATGTGATGATACTGTCGACCAAGCAGCCAAAGAAGCATACCCAAATAAGTTCAAAGTCTAATTCTGTACCTTTGGAACAGGAATTCAATTCATATTCTATCAGTTTTATCCATTTAAATTGTAATGTTTCTACAAGTTAGTGCAAATTTTCCAATAATCCCAGTTGTCAAAGCAAACTTCTCACTTAATTTCAATGAAAAACAAAACTCAAACATCTGAGTGGACGCTTGTGGCTAAACATAATATTGTCGGAAACATCTATTCCAAATGATTGTTATGTGAGAGTGAACTATCGAAAATTGAATTTAGCAAATATATGAATCTTGATCGTTATTGTGCCATAAGATAAAGATGCATTTTTAGTGGCAACCAGTGAAGACGTGTGCTGCAAACTTTTGTAACTTTGTCGGAAACGATATGCATAAAATAAATTACTTAGAACGAAATATCTGCATTTTATTGGAGAATACTGCTAAAATATCAAAATGAAATTTCTTTTCGAAGTTAGATTGTTTTTTTGTTACAAAAATTTGGGACCTGCAAGTTTAAATTATCATGCAAAACTCAGGCAAAATGTTTATGTTACCAGAAAATTCAAATGAGGAAATTTAAATTATTAATAGTCTATTCTTCTTAAATTGGGTTGGGCTGCGTTGCTGTATCAATGAAATCCCTATTTGAGGTTTTCTATTTCACTGTTGCTTGTAGATTTTGTTTTTTGTCGTTAAATGACACGATGAGCTGCTAGAACTGTCATATATACTAATGTTTTCAGAATTTGCCATGGATGAAAATACCGAACAAAAAAATCTTACTTTAGTTTTTGGATTGCAAAACTGGAAGGCTGATGAGAATTTTACTAGAGGTAGATCGGTCCCATGAAAAGCATGAGCAGATAAGTGGTACAGAGCATTCGAAAGCGGATTTGCCTCGATGCTACCGGCCATTATCAATTGTGAATAATAAAATCTTTAAATTAATTTCTTTGAGTTCACGTAAAAACTCCCCAGCATATACTTAATTTGAATTTTTTTCTCGTTCTAAGGCACCCATGTAATGATAATAATATTATTCAACGTCTCCAACTAAAGTATCGCTAGAATGAAGTAAATATTTGGATTGAGAATTTTAGAACTACACTCCACACAATATCTTAGTGAAGTCAGATCTGCAACGCAGACTACTACAATAGTCAACAACACATAAGGCATGATGCTGATTACCAAAAACTCACCAAGAAGCAAGAAGTTGTCTTAATAAAGCATTCCATTGATCCAACAGCCACAATGAAAAGCTTTCATGAAGAGTTCCAAAGGAAAGGAAGACTCAAATTATAGCTATTCCAACTAAGGACGTCACAACTCTGCAACGAAAGGCATTTTGATATCTAATTTCAATCGCACACTTTCCATATCTTATGCACTGATGAATTTCTAGTTTTGTATCATAAATAAACTCAATTATCATCAAATTCCATACATACTGTTGAACTTAACATTCGTAGGTAAAGTTTTTAAATTTCCTTACAGTCGCCTACACAGCTCTGAAAATTTTATTGTGCGAGTAACGAATTAATAAACTATTGTTCTAGTGTACTCATCGGAAAATTCAATTTCATTTTATCAAAAGAAAGATAGTTTTATATGTACAAGACCATTCTTTGAAGAATACATCATAAAGTGCATGATAAACTATAAATTTCTTTTGAGGTTGTTTCTCGTAAGTGGCCATAAATCTGCTGCCTCGGTCGTTTCATAGATTCTTGATTATACACACAAAATAGGGTTTATTTTTAAAAGTAGGTCCTGAGAGTTATAAACTATGTACTTGTTAAACAAGGGAGGGATTTAGGAGTTTACTGGGGAAATTTTCTAATATGAATTGCTTCATCATCATTGAAAACTTGCGGTTTTATTAGGTATATATCTTAGAGACATAATGTAAATTTAGGTTCCAGAAACGTGCAAGGAGAGTTGGTATTTCACAGGAAACTTTGAACTACTAGTTATGAGGATTTTGGATGGAATAATTGAGAAAAAATTGTGATATTACCAAACGATATTACCCACCACTATTCAAAATTGATCTAGAGAGAACCACTGTTGTTAACCAAACCACAGATTATAAAAGAGAACAGATGCGAAAGCTTGACAGAGAACAGTAAAGAAGAGAGAGATGGGTGGTCATACCCATTTAAAGGTCCATCGTCATTTGTCGACTCCGTTCGGGCCTCTTCGCGAAACTTTTCAACAGGGTTATCAATTTGCATATTATTTCCCTTAATTCACGATCATAGGTAGAATATTTTATAAGCATTATTTTTAGTGTGATAGTTATACAGATACAAATATTCGACAATTACTTGTTTCAAATCAATTTCATTAACATTAAAAAAACTCTACAATTTAAAAGATTATGATGTATAAAAATCAAACCATAAATATATACTTTTTTTCACAAACCATCTTTGGCAACCATGCACAATAACCGTGACGGTTTAGCTCAAAAATTGAAATACAAAACGTCAGTTTTTACACTTCAGTTTGAAGGTTGTCAATCCACGATCTTATTTGTGTTATTCGACTAATCGATTGTAGGTTGTGGTAATATTAACTGAGAATAGTGTACATTGGTATATTATTTTTATAAAATGAATAAACATCACGGGGGAGTGTATTGTTCATACAGAGACTGTCCAAATAAATTTTATTCAGAAAGAAAAGTGAAGATCCGGCACTGGAAACTGTTATTGTTCCCAAGTCAACATTGCAATTTGGTAAGAAATTCTAAAAAAATTTTAAACTGGCGACATCGCGGCCATACCGAGTTAAAGGTCCAAGGTCATTGAAATCGGATTTGAAAATCCTTTGATGTTTTGCCGGCATTCGTATCTGTTCTCTTCTATAGTCTGTGACCAAACTGCGAATATCAGATTTGGCATTGACACAAATGGTGAAAAGTGAAGATGAAATGGAAATGTCTGCGTTCTATTGGGCCTGGGCGGAGTAGAATTCAATGAGACCTCTGGCGGAAAAATTGAAATTGTCGCAACGAGTGAAACAATTCGTTTTGCAATGTTGTATAATATGCAAGTCAACGTAATTACCGTGAATTCGTACTTTATTTGTTCAATTTTGTGTCAGTGGCAAGCTTTAAACTATGTTTTTCTACTCAACTCAACTTTCATCATTTCTGAGGTTATATTCTTATATAATCAGAGATATCATGAAGAGGTTATGTTATTCAATTTTTGTTTTCATTGCACTTTTATGAAAGTGTCACTTCTTTCCTCTATATGTACCATGCAAAAATATATGGCCATCATTCAAAACTGCCTGTCCCTCATTTATGCACTAAGAAGAAAGCTCGGTATTCACAAATGTGAATAAACTTTGAATCGTCAGTGTAAACCTAATCCGTAGTCACAAAAACAAAGAGAAAATAAGTCGGTATTAAAGATTTGAAATACTACTCAATAGGTACAGACGTACCTTTCCTGCAACTTTTGTAGATATGACTATATCAAAAATAAAATAAAAACACAAAGTCAAACCTAAAACTAAGTAGTTAACAGAAAGTTATGAACTATGTGGGTAACTGATCATACTGGCTTATTAAAACGTACGACTCCTCTTACTGTTAACGTCTGAGACAAGAACAAACGTTCACATCACGTCAGTGTGGAGAACAGTGGAAAAATTGGATCATTACATCTGTCCCAAGCTATCCTTCGTAACTTGAAACAAGAACTCCTGCATCTTGTGATCTCTTCACCAATCATTGAAGTTAATTTGCAGACATGTGTTATAAACGTAGATTTCTGCATCGAATACAAACGCATTGAACCTGACTTTAACGCCATGAACTCCAGCTTCTGTTCCTTTGTCAGTTTTGGATCCATTGGTTCACTCCACCAGCATTCATATCCGCAAGCTTTTTTCCCATCCTAGTTGGGACGGTTTTGTATAGTTGATTATGTCAAGCATGACGTGTCTACTTATTCCAGAAGAAGTGCTGTTCCATTTGTGTCAATACCTATTGCATTCTCATCTCCTCATTGACTTGTATAGCAGTAGGCTAGAGATTTAGCATGGCTTCCAATACCCAGGTAAGGCTGCTTCTCATCGCACTCGTTTCAAACAAGCAAGCAAGGCTCTGGATTTTATATATCTGTTTTTGGTAACCATGGGTGTCACCACAGTTGTTTTGTATACAGTAAATGTACGTTCTGTGGACTTAGACCCTATTTTCCATCTATACTCCGTAGATCTTCAGGTGAGTCTTAAATTCAAAATAATCACCAAACTCTGACCACTGCCCTAGATCCAGCTGCACATTGAAAGAGAGTCTGCCATCACTGTTTATTCATTTTTCATTTCAACTTCAATCTTCAATTGTTCCAATCAGCGCTTCAATCAATACAATAAAATAACTTAGTTAGCCAAAAAATGTTTTTATTACCTACAGCTTCCACATTTTTCCGAAGCCAATCCAAAAGCTTATATTTTTCACATAAATTCTCATCCACGTATTCATTCATTTCGCATACAGTCGAATACAACCACTCATTCCTACATATATTTCCATTTCTCCAAAGACGTATTATCCGAAGAATCAAATTTCGATTTCTGGCACCATAAATCCTGGACAATAGTGCCATATTTACAATTTGACAACAGCACAATAAATTGCAATTCGAAGTGCATAAGTCCCTGCCATTTTTCCAGCAAAACAATATTATTGCAGACGACAAATTGCAATTCGATCGCTTTCAAACTTGATGGAAGTTTTTTGAAATAGAACCGTTGGTATGTGTCGCGAATCGAACACTCTCGAGTTTTTATTGTTTTTCGTGTATTTTATCCCGAGTGAGTGATGCCAGAGAAATATTTGAAAAATTGGTTAAAGTTGAATTTAAGCTATTCAGGAATCGTAAAGGTGTCTATCAATGAAGAAAAACATAAAGGAGGAGTTGTAGCAAGCTTTCACTTATTTCACGATATTTGAACTCAACTAGCATAATTATATTCTATCGGAAGACGTGAGAAAATGAACAAAAACTGGAAAATAAAGTAATGTACTGCAAAAATTTCATTTTTCTACTCTACTAAAACCGCATTTTAATGAGGAGTTTGACATTCGTAAAACGTCACTTGACAGTAGTGTTTAAAGTTCGAAAGGTCACATCTCGTTGATCTTTTGTTTCTTAAACGTCACATCAATTCTTTCTTGTAGTATAAAAAGTGTTTTTGATCCTAACCCAACCAATTACAGAATAAATAGAGTAGAAAGAGTTATAATACTTATTTTTCAATAGAATCCGCAATGCGTCCTACTACTTGAGTTATGGATGTGATGAATTTTTTTTAATAATTTGGAGATAGATTCGGAGGAAAGCAAATATGAAGCAGGTGCGATTTTAACAGAAAGTGGAAATTTATTAGACCAGTAGATCAATCAAGCTGTTTAGAAACAGATTTGATGCCCAAGCAAACAATGGATCTTTTTCTTGCTAAAGTGTTTACATATACAAACTATTCAAAGGCACCATCAATACGAAGACCAGGGAGCTAAATCGAATTTTAGGATCTTATCAAGTTATTGTTAAGATTGAGCTGTGGCAAAACTAGTTTAATCACAATATAACTGGAAGAGTTACAGTGGAATAGCCTCCTCATCAAATCCAAACCATGTTCAATACTAATTCAATTATTTAATAATTGTAGCCATATATCTCATTTCAATTAAAACTTCTATTTCGATTACGAATTCATCCAATAACGTTCAATTGACTCGAAACTTTCCACTGAGTAATTGGAAGAAAATAATTTTTCAAACTAACTGCCATCGAAAAGCATTTTTCAGTACAATTTATTCTACTGCTAAAGATCTCAAATCCCTATCAACTAATACACCACAAATTTTTCTCGCGTACAGCTTCCCACCCTCACAGACATTTCTTTTTAATCCTATTTGTATTCCTAACCGCATAGAACGCTTTGCAGAAAAAAATCTATATGATACTGGCCATTCCGAAATGATATATTGGTAGTCCGGCTCTTCCACTATCCATGCAAACTTTATCACAAACAAAATCTTTTATTTCATAAAGCGCTTTGATTAGAGCTTCTAGTTGTTCAGTAGACCATAGGGTGCCGTGCACAGATCAGCGACTACAACGTCTCATTGATTATTTACCGATACGTTTTTGATGTATACTCAGAAAACAATGCATTAGTTCCAACGAATATAATTTCCATACAACAGAAAATTAAAGGATGGATAAATTACCCTCCGTTCAATTTATTGAACTCTTCGAAAATCTCTACAGATGATTTTGTGAATTATGTTTTCTGCTCAATACTTAAGAACAAATGATGGTTAATGGTGAATTAGGACCTGGAGTGAACGTATTTCATTATGTCAATTAATTGATTCTTCCCCATTCACATTCACATTTTTGGAACGTTAAAAATATGTTCCGACTACCTTACCGAAAAACAAATCATATGAACACCAAAAATGGGACACAGTATTGTTTACTATCCTAGGAGCAGAATAGTATATCAAGTACCAACCACTAGGAAGTGCTTATTATACTTTTTCCACGTACGCAGAAAAAAACATGATTATAAGATATTATTAATTGTATTCACAAGATGGCATTCAATGACTGGCTTATGCAGGAAACGCTTCAGAAGCCCTTGACTATTAACCTAATAAAAAAATATTCAATTCAAAGTTAAAACTATCACAATAACACCGACCAAAGAGGTAGAATATCTGGGAGTGTTGCTTGATCGGGGAATATCTTTTAGAACGCATATTGGATAAACCAGGAGAAAAGCGGGGATATGAGTGACAGGGGACCCGCAGACAATAAAAGACTAGTATTATGGGGGATAGTGAAATCTATATTGCTTCATGGATACCCGGCTTGAGAAAAAAGTGCTAAGCTAGGTTCCTTAGCACGGAGAGGATAAGGGAGAGTACAGAGAAGTTTACTACTCAAGATATAACTCGGATATGGGACGATAAAATAGTCACTTGTATCCCACCAATGTATTTATTGGTTTGGGAGAGAATTCTAGCATCGAAAAGAAAGAAATATGGAAAGGGTATGATTATCTAAATTATACAGAAACAGTGGAGGAATGAATGGAAAACGAAAATGTGGAGACAAAATGGACGCGACGTGTTATCGAGGATATGCAAGTACGTGAAATGCAGACATAGCAGTATTCCGCCAAACAAACACTCACAGGAGAGGGGTCAATAATGAAATTGACAGAGCAAGTGACAAATTTTGCATATATTGCACGCAGAAATAAGGATGAGGCTGAGCACGCGCTATTCATGTGTACGAGACAGGAAATGGGAAGATTGTAGGTAGAAAAGAGTAGGTGATGGTTACAATCATGATAGAATCTGCTAAAGGATAGGATGTGGCTATATTGAGAAAGTGATGAGAAGGAAGTGAATAGAGTGAGGGATGGCTAGTGGCTGTTTTATAACAGATTTCCTTATTATTATAATTGTTATTATCGTGATGTATTTCATAGTATCCCATTTGAACAGGTCTGGTTCGTCCACCAGTGGGAATAAGCGTATACAAAATAAGGAAATAAGACCCACTTAAACTCTGAAGAAATGCCCAATAAGATAGTCCTGGAGTTCAAGGAAAGGTAGTGGAGTTTGGTAGCAGCTCTAGCCGTTCCGAGGCGGCGAGAGATGAACCTTTTGCGAAAGGTGTCCCTGATGCAGGATCGGTTATGCTGGATACCCACACTGACCTGATACTCCACCCGCTAGTCTTGCTGAAGATTCACCAAAAGGTGTCTGACAATTCCTTGAAATAGTTACAAAAAACGAGTGATAGTAGCAACAGGAAAAAGTAGCTTCACTTATAACGAGAAATATGGTGATGTGTAGTTTGAATTTCTTGAACTGAATCATTTCCGATTTTCTGCAAAGTTTCACAATCTCCTCTTCAGAGAGTGAGTGCATCGGGACCAATCGAGTATAGAATAGTGAGTGTTTCAGGAGAAGTATTTTGTTCTGTCTTGCACAAATGGAATTTTATGTATAAGTGCTCAATAATGCTCTCATATGTATGGAATTTCACAAATAAAAATAAATATTTGCTGAAGAAGTATATTCAATTATAACACAGAATATTGCGTCACTATATTACAGTACACTTATTAGGTAGAAAGCCAAATTGTTCTAATTTCAAGATAGCCTATGTAAGGCTAAAGAAATGTACATGGGATTATGAAGGAAATGGATGGTGCCGTGATTCTCCAGTTTCTGAAAAACATTGACATCCTAATTTTGTAAAAATGATTGAATTTTTTATGTTATATCGGGAAAATTATTAATTAAACTCCTTAGCTTGGGAAATTAATTCATAATTGATATTAAATATTATAGTTTCACTAACGGACACTTTCCTCGCTTTATTGAAAAAACTTTTTTCATTAAGCCAGCCATAAAAGTTTTAATTGAAAGAGTTAATATAATCTGTCTGGTACTACGGCAACTTGATCTCTTAAATATTCATTTGAAATGAATAAATCATGGATATATGATACTTCAAAATACGTTAAGTGTGTGTATAGATATTTGTTCATAAAGCAGAAAAATACATATAGTGTTAATTAGTTATTTGCATATTGCATGCGGCTTCAATATAATGTAGTTCATTGCCGCAATTGAATTATTCATCAAGTTTTGTCATTAGTTGTACATTAGCTACTTATTGTCTATGACTCAATTACTGAAATACATTATACAGTACGTTCAGGAAGGAAGGGAAAATTCATTATTTCGTAATTTGAGTTCCAGGCAATTTCCTGAAATTCGTCGATTTCCATTTCAAAATTGGTGCTCGTGAGTGTTCATTGTGTCCAAATTAAAAATGTCCCCCAGTCTGGCCAATATAAAAATCATAATTTCCCAAAGATAATAATTTTCAATAGATATCGCTTGATAATTATTCTAATGCTTTATAAGTTTTGGAAAATAGCTAATTCACGGGATATAGGCAATCTTCACCTCCAAAATTCGGAAAATCTAACAAAATCTACCGTTGAACACATTATTTTAGGATGCCAACAGTACACAGCTAAAAGACAACAGCTCAATCTCAAAGGAAGTCTTTAAGAGATACTCGGAAATCCAGATAATGTCCTCACCGTTCTCCAGTTCCTGAAAGATGTCCAGCTATACCACAAAATATAATATATTTATTGTTTACTTTACTATACCTGTGCGAGTGGCCTTGTAGCCGAGCACGTTAATTGTAATGAAAAAATAAAAAAAAATAAAAAACAAATAATATCAAATCAATCCCAAGATAGGTAACTATTTGGACAAGACAAAATATCCAACATTAAGTGAGTATCACATCAAAATTAACTTCTGTCATTTCAACATTCTATTATAATTTGATAATTTCCTAATTGAATAGAAAAATAAGGAGAAAGTTCCATTCATAACAATACTGCAAAGACTACCTGTTTCGGGATTTTCTCATATTACTGTTCCCTTAGCTGATAATAAATTTATATGTCACGTCATATAGTCCACGGAGTTGATGGTTTGAATTATTTCATCTGAATTTTAAAGTTCGCGAACATGACAGCTTTTAAATATAGAAAGTGTTTTAAAAAAATATGACTTCGTCTCGATAGAAAACTTGGAAATAATATGGGTTGGCTGTTTTAAAAATAATCGTAACTCCCTATAAGGCGCTAATTACACGGTCCGTACCAAGCTGTATCAAGTTTTTTCAAGGATAGATTTTTCAATCAAAATTGAACTTGAACATATTCGAGGTGAGTACTCGATACTACTTTGGAATATATTGATTCGAAAAATTGTGATGACCCATGCTGATAAAAACGAATGATAAAGTTATTAGATCTGTTCGTAAAAAGAATTTCCAATCGATTGGAAATTTCTTGAAATCTGACATTCCGTTTGCGATTCGTTGTGAATCGATGGGCAATTTTTATTGTACGAACAGGTGGAGAATTTTGATATCACGACAATGATGTATTTGATGTAAATGAACTGAAAGCTCTTCATCACTTGAAGAGCAGCTTGAACTATTGTCATACATCTGATAAAAATGAAGAGTAAGTAAATAATTATGTAATGAGTGTGTCATTTTTTGACCATCCTAATAAAAAGCCAGAAGCCAAATGTACGGTATCACAACATACGAATGATTTTACTCAAGATTTATTTTGGGGAGAACTGACTGGTTAGCTATTGCAGATATTTTTTCACAATAACGCATGCTCTAGCTAAACATTTGATCCCGGTCAGCAAATTATTCCGATAGATTACAACTGATCCGAAACCACAAATTCCTTTCTTCCAACAGGGGATTTTCAAATCACCAACTGTCAAACTGTTTCTTTAAACGCTTTTTTCCAATGCACATGCCTCTGACAGTTTCTGATAGTTTCTGACTGTTTTATGAATTGACCATATAATCACAAGGAAGTTGAAGTAAATACGAGGACAAACAAATTAAATTCGACCGAAGTAAGTATTAAGGCTGAAGTATACGCCATTTAACTGGCTGCAAGAGAGTTGATGAATAAACCTGTTGTAAAAAAGAACAAACACATCCTTAGCTCGAATAGGATGACATCCAAGACGGTTTTTATCTGTCCACAATCCCTTGAAATACAAGACAAGGAAAACAGAGTCATTTTGGCAATGCATGGAAAATACCGATGGAATAAACCGATTAGGATAAATCCCAATTTTCTTGACATTAAAAATGTAAACATTTCTTGAAATTTCGGTGAAAGCCGCTCGTTAATAGATTGTTTCAATTTCGAGTTATAACGCTTCCAAGCTGTTGAAATGTGATAATTTACCTTTGGAAGTTATTGACATGGTTTTATCAAAAATTGGATATTTTCCCAAAAACTTTAGTATATGCCGATAATGTATACATTTTTGGAAAGGGGAAGAAAGCGACTCCCAGGTGGTATGGGATAATATAGGGTGTTATATTTGAAATAAAACGATATAATTTCGTTCCATTGATGGTCACTTTTTCTCGACGTTTTCGGGAAAAAATATACATTAGGCAACTATGTCAATAAAAATTCTGAGTAATTATAAGAAGTTCAGCGAAGACTACAAATTGCTATCTTTTTCCATTCTTGTATAATAGGCCGTCAAAATGTGTTACTTTATAGTTAGACGCTCTGTATTTCGAAAACCGCATCTCATCTAACCGCATCACTATTTATCGTGTTGTTTACTTCAGTTGGTGCAGTTTCCTAAATTTAATTATTGGAATGGTCGACAAATTTCTAGCCATTAAACCTTGCGGTTTTCCTATAGCGCACAATAGTTGTATTTATCTGGAAGTTGGCATTACTGTGGCGGCAAAGTGGATTGTGAAGACGTAGGTACGATACCTACGACGACACTCTGAGAACGGCGAGATAGTCCCAATCAGGGGATTGCCCGCAAATAGTAGCCGAGATATCGTAGGATCCTGCAATTCCTGCAATTTACTGCGAATGTTGTCACAATATTTTCGATCGGAAGCGGTGCTTATCGCGAAATAAGAGTCTTAAGGAAACGTGGACGGTTATAGGGACATAATCTTGAAAAGTATTTTACTTCAGGGGTGACGTATATAGTGGTTGAGTTGAATATTGTACTCTTATTTATTGTACACGCCCTCCAAACTACGTTATATTAATAAGTATTGAACCGAAATATATTATCGGGGAATTTGAAAAATAATGTTACAAATTGTGCAGAAACTCGTATCAATAAATTTCATTTTGAAAGTTAACGAGCTATTTATTCCAATACTAGCTGTGAAGTTGGCCATTATCGCTTTTTCTAGCCAACTGAAAGATTGAATTTCTCTATAAGTGGTTAATAATTACATCAATCATAAACTTGGGTCAATAATGGACTAATTCGAATATTTCAAGAATCCAGAGATAGTAATTGAACGAAAACTTGTTCAACATAATTTTGTATACCCAGGAGATTTATTTAACGCTTTAACGTATTATTTTCTGCTTGAAATTACCTATCCAGATGGAATATTTTGAATTCAAATGCCCCTAATTTAAAATAGTTTGAAATTCGCGCTTAAAATGACATAGGTAAGGAGTGCGTTCATATATCAGAAACTGAGAGAGTACTTGTCAGTCAGACGACGGGGTAGACATGGGGTAGACCGTGTGGTAGACGTTTATCTGAATTTTGTTCCAAATTTGGCTAATAGGGAAAAAAATTGTATATACACCATGGTAGTGAAGATTTTGGTGTTGGACAAAGTAAAACAAGTGATTGTTATGAACAAAGTGAAAAAATAAATTCAGCAGCTGTAAATACCGACGTTTTAATACCAATAAGTGAAAATACTAACCCCGAAACATCATAAAATGAAGGAACCGTGATAAATAAATTGTATATATTTGGATGAAATCTCAAAATTTGGATGAGAAACCTACTGACAAATCCTGTCAGAAATTGCCATGCTTACCCCTAATTTTTTTTAACAATTGAGTAGTGCTGTCAAATTTCAAATGACATTCTCATGTTAACAATTTACATAAATCAGTATAATCAACTGCAGTAGTAAATTGAATTCAAAAACTTTATGAATACACTGCATATACATTATTGTTCAATAATTGGTCTTTAGTTGTTTCTCAAAGGCTCATGTTATGGTGTCAATTATTTTGGAAAGTATGGTTTTGTTAGGTTTTTGTGAAAAATATTGTTTGTTACAATATCATTTGTTTAAAAAAATCCATTGTCTATATTTAGGTTCGCATTCTCAGTCAGAAATAGAGCTCGGAATTGTATTCACATGAATTTCCTACCTATTGTTGGGTTGATTATTATTATGAAGGTAATGGGTATCTATTATATTGCGAATGTAAGCTAGATTTGATATCAAATTTCAAGTGAGTATGAAACCATCTCTATGGCAAATACAACCTATAATTGAACCTCTTGTTTATGTACTCTGAATGAATTTAAATAAACGTTAAGCAATTCAACCTCAAATTCGTTGGTTGAATGATTCATTTCAGCTCTCGATTCTAGCACATTTGAACTATTTTCAGCTTCCTGGATACTGGATACTTCTCCAAATTAATCAATCAAGAATAAAACAACTCGTATAAATATTTTAGATTGAAATTGAATAATTCATAGAATAGATATCTCACCAATTGAATAGAGGTTTAAGTGTATTTCAAATGGGAAAATTTTTAACGCGTTGAATGAGTAGGTACTTAAAATCAATATTAGCAGCTAAAATTTTTAGGGGATTATTTTGGAACATTTTCAACAAGATTTCGAATCGGTAACGGAAATATAAGAATATGCCCCCAAAAAACGTACCCATGATATTATATACTCACCAATACCTGTGAACAAACAGTACTGATTGTCAGAGTAGCATTTAATATCTTTGGGTTTCGTATTCTTCATTTCCACTTATATGTGTGTTGATACTTTAAAGACAGACAAACTTCAGGTTATCTTAGACGTATAAATTCAATTACTAGCACAAAATATAACGACTGGGAATTATTCTGTGGATATGCCAATTGTTTTCCATCAAAAATAGATGAGATAAATATCATACATGTGGGAAGTATTTTATTTAGGTATTTAGGATAAATTAGTTTTCATTTGGTACGCCACTGTTTATTTCAAGTTTTGAGCTGCTACCTACGTTGCACCATGTCGATCGGCAGAAGAGTGGTACGTGCCAAAAAGTCGGGGAGACGACTTTGACGCGAATGAGAAAAGACGATCACTCCTTTGGCACAACTTAACATTATTTGAGTTACTATTTGTATATACTTTGAAGCTATCGCAATAATTATCGATTTTGATTGTGTAAACTGTAGAAATCCAAATATACCACATACTTCTAGACTAGTGTTATTGAAAATCCTATAATTTGGGGCTTGACCGGAATACAGATTTACACGCAGACGAATAAATGCAGAAATTATGAAGTAAGGCTTTGTATCAAAGAAGACGACCAGATTCAAGGTGGGAAACATATATTTCTTTCCAATTTTATCAACGAAGCCATCAACTCCATGGCTGAAATCAAAAGACGTAACCATAAGTCAAGTTTTATATTCGTATATTGTTACAAACTTTTCATTTTAATTGAAGGTTGAGTATAGTTATTTTTCTAACAGGTGCGGAAAGTGATACTTTCCCGCACGCGACTGCAGTTGACCCGGGCAAGCGGTCAAGTGCGGGAAAGACACTTTTCGCATGAGTTGGGAATATTATTTTTTCTACGACCGTATATACCTACAAAAAAGTATACCAACCCATTTTTCAAAAATTATTTCCTTCCATCATACATACCTATACAAAACTTTTACAAAAAACTACTAATTACCATAAATATTAATATTAAAACACCATTTTTTGGATTCTGTAAATTTCTCAAAATTGCCGTTCCAGTGGAGTTATTTGCTGTTAGGGTTATATAAAAATATCTTCATTATTTTATATTTCCGGAAAATAAAAAATGCAACAAAAAGCCAGAAAATATTTTTTTTTATGGACTATTTTGTGAATATTTATTCACCTGTAGTCACAATAGTTATAACTTCCGAAGTAAAAAACTATCTAATAAGGTCAAAATTTGCATAATTTTTCTTTCCCGCACTCATTTTACTTTTCCGCACTCATTTATTACTTTCCCGCACTAGTGCGGGAAAGTGACACTTTCAAAACTAAAATGCGTGCGGGAAAGTGGGTTAAGACGCACGGTCGTAGAAAAAGACAATATATTAGTTGAATATAAGAATTGTTTAGCTGAATTATTTCACATTTGAAGAACATATTTGATGTTGTACGAGAATTTATTATTATTGTGTTTTAATTTCGAAAAATGTTATTGGAAATCGTATATACATATATTATAAATGATAACCATATTGTTTCTCATTTTTATTGCATGTAGTTTCTCTACATACGAATTGCATCCCTGAGATGAAATTTCTAACAGAACCTACGACCCATCAATATCAAAAATTTATAAACTTGTCAGGCCAACTTGTTTCGTGATATCATGGTTTCCCGCGTTGTGTCAAATGGCAATACATTAAAGATTCTTACCACACTCAGCCTGCAGGTGAATTTTCTTAATTTCTTTAATTTTCTCCTAACCTAACCTTGTTGGGCCGTAATGAGATGTGTAGCCGAGATTAGTAACATTAATAAGAGACCATAACGACCAAAAATAATATGTACCTACAAATGAGTAGTTTTCCAAAACTGATCCTATCAAAATGGCAGATAAAACATACCAAATGGATGACTGACAGGCTGATATCACTCAAGGGTGAAAATTATTGTGAATGCCAATGTGAAAGATGGAAAGGAAACTCCCTGCAACCATTTTCAGGGGAGCAGAACAACAATACACAAACTTTGTTTTCTGATGTAAGTTTTTGGTGTTGGTCAAATTCTCCCTAGTAAAAATAATTTAGATTTAATTCAGTTCCGATACGTTCCACGATTCAAATCATGACAAATATACCTACCCTTTCACCATATCTCAAATATAAGACAAAAGCTTTTTCACAAGATAGTAGCAAAATGTACTCCCTTCTTCATTTACAATTCCAGTGATTAATAATTGTTGATATGAAAAAGAATAATAAAAAGTTTACATCTTTTCCATTATAAATGATAAATTACAGTACATTCGACTGCTCTCAGACCTCGGATAGTAGAAAAACATCAGTGGAAGGAAGGCATGTGCTTTACTTATTGCCGAATCAATTTCAGTGCCATTAATCCAATTTTTCTCCCATTGCCATTAGGAGATTAATCTCCTAAACCATCATTTAAGTGGATTTATCGAAACGCCTACAAAAACGACGCTGAAAGAAAACATTAGCGAAATATTTTTGGGGATCTCATTGTTTTTCAAAAGAGAGTTTAAGTCGAAAACAGAGTAGGGTTAAAAGGGGATTTCTACTTTTGAGGATATATTTTTTATTCTGAGTGCAATTGTTTCATTTGCATTATTAACACTCTTCGATTTCAATAATTCCCAGTTATTAAATTATATTCCAGGTGAATAGTTGGATCTGATTTATTATTAATCGGTGAAAATCGCTAGTATTCCGGAGGCAGCTTAATAGTACATCACTCAACAAGCATATGATAATAGCTATTATTCACGATGATGCATCTATGTCACGAACCGCAGGTGATTGTCCAATATCGCGATGTGTGCCATAATGATTGTTTTTTATTCGTTTTGCAAACAGCATTTTTTATGCCATTCATATTAATACATTCTTGGTAAATAGATAACTGCATATCATTCGATCATTTGACCATTGAAACAATGTTGAATTGGACAAATCTAAAATCCATTTTGTGGAAGAATATAGGTAGTTTTATGAGTGGTGGAACAAGGTCATTTTTGAGGTGCGCAACAAACGGTATTGTTGGTGTATTTTGCAAAATTCGTTGCTGCATCTTGATGGCCAACATACTCTTTATCACGAGCGACTCACGAACTGGAAGGGAGAGTTGGAATCAGCTAATACAGCGTCTTTATACGTTTGATCAAGTGGGAAAACGTTGGTTATGGAGTAAAAATATTAAATATTCAAAGGACAACAAGTTGATGAGTTTTTGCGTTCTGTCCTAGCTGAGGAGTTTTCAATTATGAAAGTGGCTTTTCCAATTAGAAATGGTGGAGCTCATGTATTACGTTGAAAAGCATATTACGTTATTTCCGTCAAAAACCAACAAAAAACATATTTTCCCTGTGGTAATTATCTGAATGCAAAATCAATCCTGTGCTATTTCAAAAAGTACTCAAGTTGTATCTTATAGTAGAGAAAAATGTACGGTATAGCCCAGTGATATTCATAATTTTTTCTCCGATTGGCAGCAAATATTAATTTTGCTGACTGATATCAATCAGCAAAGTATTACTTTTGCTGCCTAGGCACGAAAGTGATTACTTTGCTGCCTGTGATTATACATCTCCATAGCAACCAACTGAAATAAACAGATTGTGGGAATTGTAATAATTTGCAAATACAATATCCTCATGAACAATCGGAGAAAAATTCATATGTTCAACTTGGCAGCAAGGTAGATTGACTGCCGAGGCTTTTCCAATCAGAAATGGTGGAGCTCATGTATTACGTTGAAAAGCATATTACGTTATTTCCGTCAAAAACCAACAAAAAACATATTTTCCCTGTGGTAATTATCTGAATGCAAAATCAATCCTGTGCTATTTCAAAAAGTACTCAAGTTGTATCTTATAGTAGAGAAAAATGTACGGTATAGCCCAGTGATATTCATAATTTTTTCTCCGATTGGCAGCAAATATTAATTTTGCTGACTGATATCAATCAGCAAAGTATTACTTTTGCTGCCTAGGCACGAAAGTGATTACTTTGCTGCCTGTGATTATACATCTCCATAGCAACCAACTGAAATAAACAGATTGTGGGAATTGTAATAATTTGCAAATACAATATCCTCATGAACAATCGGAGAAAAATTCATATGTTCAACTTGGCAGCAAGGTAGATTGACTGCCGAGGCTGAATTCATTGCCGAGCGTAGCGAGGCTAGGAATTCAGCCAAATGTTACTTGGAAATTATGATTCTAATCACATTTTATGCTCATGTGCCGATTTTGAGAGAGAGATTTCAATGTTCAATAAATTTCATATTTTCGTACTTTTTAATTCACCCCTGTATCTGGCTACTTGAAAATCATGTGAAATTCTTTAAAGTAGGATAAAGGCTACCATTCCATTGCATATTGTGATCGTAATATTCGTACGTTAGCTGGTTTTGAAGATTATTGATATTTTCAACTAAAAAAGAGGTAGTATCTGGATTACTTATTTTCCAAATTTCAAAAAAATCAGAAATTGTTTCTCAGATTTTTCTTCATTGAACTTTAGTTGGATAGTACAAAAATGAAGATGTTATGAGGGAAGAGTGTGGCAGTTCTTACTAAATGCAGTCAGGGAATTTTGAAGCAGCCAGATACGGGGGTAAATTCAAAAGTACGAAAATATGGAATTTATTGAACATCAAAATTTCTTTCTCAAAATCGGCACATGAGCATAAAATGTGATGATCATCATAATTTCCAGGTAAAATTTTTCTAAATTTTGACAAATTGACCCGTTTTTAGGACATTTTTTCCAAAATTACGAACTTGACAATTGATAGATGTCACCTATCAACTTTGACTTGGCACATTTTAAGTTATTTCAGAAGCAGAAGTGATTGCTATCCAAAGTTGTTATTTAACTACAATAATGAAAAAAATTCCCATATGGTTTCAACTTTATGGCGGACATTGTATAAAACATGAACAATATAATCAAGTAAATGAAGAGCTTTTTCTCCCAGTGTTCAGCTTACGTTGAAAACGACTTGTCTCACTTAAATGCCTAGGTAGCACCGGTGCAATTTTATTGGCCTTGAAGTAGGAAAAATAATTTCTGAGACACAGCGGGTTATCTCTCTCAATCAGACTCCCTGTACTTAGTCTGTTAAACTTTCTCGTGAATTCTGTGAAACATCTTCAATATTTCTGGTGATACCTTTGGGTAATTTAGCGTTCACACCACCCTCAATTGAAAGAAACAGAGAGTTTTTATTCATCATGAATTATTTATTCCATACCTAATTACTTATGACTCATTCTTGGGGAGTCAAGGTTTTTGGCTACGTTTTAATAAGTCTGCTTAGAACCATTTAGACAAAGATAAAACTACCGTAAATCATTTATAACAAAGTTTTAATTTAAAAATCAATTTTAATTAAAAAAGTAAAACCCACTCGAAGGAAATGTATTATTAAATCCAGATAATACTTTTATCAAAATTTCGCTAGACCATTCCCAAAAAAGTTTGCCTACGACTTTGGCAGGACGGGGGATGAGGATAAGGTCGTCGAGCTTTCGAATAAATTCATCTAATTTGTGTTAATCAGTGGATAAAGTGAGTATTTTCCAGAAATGGGCATCCCCTACATCTGAATAAATAAATATTTAACGGTAGATTAGGAGATGCAAGGCAGTTGGATTTCCATTCTATTCAGTAAATGGTTAACTGGGGGTATTGATTGATTGAATTTAGGTTATAAATTGAGTTTAAGCAACCGATACGCAATCATCAACTAAGATCAATTAACAAAAAATTTTACAAAAGAAATATTACATGTCTTATTGGGAGAGAGTAGCACACCCTTTTTCTCACAAACGACCAACCCGTTATATATATAGGGTGGTCCGTAAGTGATGGACCCAAGTGAAATGGTATATTTTTGACCTAGAAATATAACAATCTGGCGCAAATTCCTTCAATAAAATATTTATGATAAAAAAGATACAATGTGGCAAAGCTGAAATGTCCAAATTTTTTTTTCTCAGTGAATTAGGAATATTCTTGATATACAAACGTAAAAATTAGAGGGTAGGGGTTTTAAGACCTGGGAAATCATGATAAGTTATCCATTCCCATTTATTCACCAGAGGGCACCAACAAAAGCTATGTTGTTGTGCTGGTGTAACTGTGCGACTAACTTATTTATCGTTATCGGTATCTCTCTATTTATTGGAAAATAAGACATCATTTTTACAACAAAAAAGTATACTTTTCAAGTCTCAAAAGTTTCTGGTTTTCGAGATATTTGCACTTTTAAGCCCCTCCACATAACTAACAAAATATTTTCATTTATTAGCTCAACGTAAGTAGGCGCTGATGTCAGCAAATTCATTATCAGCTATAATATAGCATGAACAGTGATGATTTGCAATAATTTTGACATAACTTTCCTCAAGCATATGTTGCTTTGAGATAACAACCCTCTGCCTCCGGCGACTGGTTGTTACCAAGCAATACGCTTTTGAAATTTATGACAATATTTATGCAAACTATCCATGTTCTTGATATATTATAGCTGATGATGAATTTGCTGAAATCAGTTCCCACTAACGTTATTATTTTTGTGCAAATAAATGGAATAAAAATTACGTATAGTTTAAAATTGCATACACGACCGAGCCATTTTATTCTTTGTCTTCTTATTCTCTTTACTATATCGTCCCTGTTCTTTTATCTCATTATTTAATGATTGATACGTTGCCTGTATTCATAGTGGTCAGTTTATATTGGCGTTAAATTGTTCTTATTATTTACCGTTCTACCATCCCCAACTCCTCTTCATCTATTTCTGTCCTTGTCATCGTTTCTGCTCCATACATTATCACAGGACAGGATTTATTATTGCGTTTTTAATGTTAAATTTTGTGTATCTTGTCGATAATTCGCTTTCAACTAGTTTCTCATCGACATAGTATACCCTGTTAGCAGCCCCTATTTTTCGTCTACTTCTCATCTTCGTTCCCCATTAGTGCTGATCGTCACTTCCAGATATTTAATCTTTTTCACTTCCTCAAATTCATATCTCCATTTTTCCATTATTCCGTTTCCACACTGTTTGCCAACTCTCATCGTTTTCGTTTCATTTCTACTCATTTCCGAAACCATTTTCTCACCTTCTCTTGTTAATTCTAGTAGCATTTGTTCCATGATATTCCTTCTTCTCGTTACTATCACCTTCTTTTCCATCTGCATATGCAACTCGCTCGTTCTTAGATTTCCATTGCTAACTTCTCTCAGAGAATGCTCTAGGGCCAAATTAAATAGTGTTGTTGATGATGATCATAGACCGTCTCGTCTGGTTTTATTCCTCCATCAGATACAAATCCTGCTGTTTCTACTTCACTTGTTAGTATCTCCACTTTTGACCCATATTTAATGCGATCAATCTTCTGAAATAATACAAAAAATTCAATAAAAGAATTAGAAAATTGGACAACTGAGAATGATAAAGTTTCAAAATGAACAGGTGAGTTTATGTTTGCTAATAGAAAGAACAAAAAGTTATTTTGCCAACTACCTCATTAGGTGATCGCCGGTAGACGTAAATTGCGAGCCTGTAATCCTAAAAATATCAAGAGTTTGAAATATTGTTCTGAACAATCATCAACTTGGTAGGTAGTAGTGACAAGTAGTGAGCAAACTTCGCAAATTCTAGTGCACAGTGAACATTAAACTGAAAACTTCCAACATCTGAGAACTAACGGAAAGTTCAAAACATTACAAATTTGAATTAATGAGTGAACTTATTATATAGGTGCATAGAATATTCACCTAAATAATTGTTGGATTTCACAAAATCCATCGTAATATTATAACATTGTCTTCATTATAACCCCAATCTGTATGAGCCACTGGTAGAAGGTATATGTGAAGATATGGATCATGGAGACCAGATAAGAACGAACTCATGTGGAAAAATTGACAAAGTCTGTCCCTAAAATCGTGTATCTATACAGTTTTTCACCCTAGCGCACTGCAAGTCCTGTACCCTGTACAGAAATCACAATAACCTCACATTTCATATATGACAGTAGTAAAGAGATAGCATTTCTTATGACAGAAACACGAAGTGAGGACTAAAACTATTGTTAAAATTTGAAAATGGGCAGAAATAGGTAGGGTGTACGATGTTGAAAATTGGGTGGATATTGTTATGATGGTTGGTAGTGCGGATTATTTTGAAAGTACAATTCCACCATGTCATGTGTCTGTTACAGGCCAAACCGTTTTTTAGGATGAACTGGTTTATCCTAGGACAATATAGTTTATCCCAAGTCCGTTCGGATAAACTAGTTTCTCCTATGCCATACTTGTTTATCCAAACGTACTAGTTTATCCTGGGATATACTAGTTTGTCGTAGGAAAAACTAGTTTGGTCTAAATTATTAAATATCAAAACCCGGCAAAACTAGTTCATCATGAGTGTGTATAAGGATAAACAAGTTTGGCCAAGGAGAAAATAGTTTATCCGAACGCACTTTCAACGAACTAATTTCTTCTTGGACAAATTAGTTTGTCCTGAAAAACAGTTTGGCCTGGTACATGTCTTATCGATAAACATACATTCTATATACCTTTTTTTTATTGTAATTGAACGGAATGGAAATCATACATTTAGCTTAACACGATCATGAACACGTCTGCAATTACAGACACTTGAACTTGAACATGAACATATCCGCTTACGTTTATTTGTTTTTCTGGAAAATATCCCTTAAAAGCGTTTTTGTTTATATCTGTTCATGAATCTGCGCGAAGTAATTGTTGGAGGTAAGAAACGAACAACTGCATTCGCAGTCGGTTAGTGCATAGGATTATATAGGACGTATTGTGTCCCGATAATATTTTTTCAAGAAAGTATGCACCTGTAGAGCAAGAGAATCATGTGCAGCCATACAAGAAATTTCCAGTGTGTCCTCCTGAGGTCCCTAATTTGCCTGTCTGTGTCCGCGAATCTGTTAAAGACTTTGGGTTCACACTATACAACATGTTAAACCATCTTACTAATCTGTTACGAGGTTTTGTAGCTTACTTACTGTTCGTTTGAGATTATCATGACTGACTTAACGGATCTTCAATCCACAAAATTATTTCCTTTTCCTAACATCACTCAAACTGTCAAAGGAGCCAGCAACCAATAAAACAGCATTATCTATTGATTTATAATTGGTTGTTATTGTTGTGCAGTCATATAGTACACGATCCATGGAGTTAAGATCTCCTGGTATGAATAAAGAATGTCAGTGATCGCTGGGCTCAGAGCTATTTGATATCTACATATGATGCTATAGGATATTTATTTATGCAACAAGTGCAAAAAACACGTTTTGCAAGAGTTGCATACAATATTTTTCCTACATTCATGCAAAAACTGGAAAATTAGAATATAATATGTTGGGAGCCTAACCTAACGTAATCAAACTCAAACCGTTTTTCTTTTTTTTGTATCTTTATGGCCTCCACCCCGTCAGTACTCAATCATTGCTGGTTTTTGCCTTGACCATTTGAATTTTAAATAATTAAAGATTTTCGCAATAATTGTAACTCGTTGTGACTAATTAGTAAGATCAGATCAGAATCGCTTAATTGATAGTTCTACCCCAATGTATATAGTTCTACGTAATTTTTAGCAATCCACACAAACGTTATATTTTATTCCAATTTATAAGCTCCAAATTGAATCAGATATTCGGGAATGTTGAGATAATTCTACTGATTGCTAAAATGTATCAACGTACCAATAAGCTCTATTCTATATTCGTGTATGCATATCTGTGTTATTAATTTTCAATCAACAGTAGCATAGGTAGAATTATTAATACATGGTCATGTACTATACTGTTAATTAGATGCTCGTCGGTTTTGACAACAAAATCAATACCCATATACAATTATGATTCGAGGTATTTACTCTACAGCTCGATATAGCTAATTGAATCGCATGGATCTAGATGACGCAAACTGTTGAACTCAGTCGTAGGCAATGGTTCACTTGACAAAAATGTTCGCAAAGGAAATAAAAATTTTGAATAATATAACCTGTGTGTTAAAACGGCGTAACTTCAAATAACAGTGATTTTTGCATAAAACAATTCATGGCAACGAACAACTGGATTATATTATTATGCATTGATTATTTCAAATTGTATAATTTGCTGCTACTGCGTTGTGGAAAGCACCAATTTTGATAAAATTGATTTCGAAAACTCGGAAGAACTAATATCAATCGGAAGGAAGTGGAAACTATTATTCATTTCAACTACTTTTATCAGCAAATGAATGAATACTATTTTTATATCACTCAAATTATTCCTTTTTCTTCAGCTTATCCAGTATCAATTGCAACGGAATCTGTGTGAGGCAGAATTGAGCAAGTTTGATAATTTCATTGGAAAACTGTCATACGCCCATGGGTGCGAATATATGCAATTTTTTTGGAGATTCGCGTCTGCGTGAACTCTCCGTCGCTAGATTCATAAATGGAGAAACTCTCTTCTTCCGGTCTCCTCAAACCATTTAGAATGGAATGAAAGGAGAAAAGAAAGGAAATGGTGAAGAGGTGTAAAAATAATGTAATCCTGATTGAAGAACCACAAGACCAGGAAATTGAGGAGATCCTAGCTAATATGAAAAATAACAGGTTCCGGAGGAAGCGGTGTTACGGCAAATATTTCAAATGGAGGCAACCTACTGTAAAATGAAATAGGAAGACTCAAAAAAAATTTGGAAAAAGAGAGGAACTATCATGTGTATGGAGAACTGCTGTGATCTGCCCAAAACATAATAAAGGAGATGTCATTGCCAGCGACAACTATGAAAGCATTGCACTTCTGGTTCTGGATCTAATGAAGCGATAGAAGAATATCAAGATGGTTTTCGGAAAGTTCGCCCAAGTATAGATCAACAGTGGCTCTGATGTGTGTTTAGGATGGATGACGGTAGGTGTGTGATGGAAATGCTTCTTGGAGGTGAAGGAGGTGAGAGAAAAAGGGACCCTGGAGTGCACTGGTAGGATATTAAGTACACCGGAACACACATGATTTTATAAGTTCATTTAGCGCTAAGACTAATAGTACTTTCCTGAATTCAGTCAATAAACAAATGTGAATGAAGTTTGGTGCATAAGATACACATTTCATATATTTTTCCAAAAATTCTGTACTTGTGGGCATGAAAATAAGTGATCCGCACGAAAAAATGTTCGTCAATTGGATGTTGAAGTTTCTTCCGATAAAAAACTTGATTTTGAATGGAAATCAAAGATCGAGATATATTTAGTGCCCATTTGGCGCATTCGAAACAAGACAATTGGATTGTCTTAGATTAAATTTTTCTCTTCAGCGTTTATGAGAATAATATTTGTTTGCTGAAGTCATACTGTATTCAGTTGAATTGATATACCATTTCCCTGTTACATATCTCGTTCACTTCACGGTTGAATTATTATTATAATTACTATGATAAATGGAGCTGGTCACAAATATACAAAATCTGGGATAATAATAATCAAAATTCGTTACAAAAAATATCAAATATTTAATAATATTTAGTTGAACTAGTTTCATGAAATTAGTATTTGGATCGAAACCAATAAATGAGTAGTAATATTAAAAGTTCAGTTACACTCTTTAAAACATTTGAAGGAAAAAAATACAAAGTCTTAATGATAGAAGCAGCTAATCAGGAATAAAATGGAAATTGTGTGAAAAACAAGAAGAACTAGTCCATCATAAAAAAGATTGACATAATGTTAAAATTTGTAGAAAAATGTATGCAAAACTTCAAAAGAGAATAGCAGACTCAATAATATTGTGAGACTCAACAAAGGAAAAAATGGAGTGTAACAGATCTTGTTCTTCAATATTATAAAAACATGGATATAAGAGTAGTTAACAAACGAATATACGATACAAAAAAAATTTCAAATCCACTTTGTTTCACAATTTTATTATCCAAAATAAGAGAAAATTGTTAGCTGCGAGTTCTCCTTGACTAGTTCATGAAAAGATTCAATGAAACTTTTTGTGTGAAATTTCATCATACCTTTGGATCGAATCCAAAATCTTCACATTAAATGTTAGAAGTTGAAGTATTAGTAATATCAATAATTGCAGTGGATATAATTTCACATACTGTTCTATATAACATATTTTTGTAAAGAAAAAAAATATTAGAGGAAGCTTGAGTTTCATTGGGTTTCAATGTTTATTGTTTTTCTTTCATTAATAATAGCTCAATTCTCAATCGTTGGGATATTGTATATTTTACTGCTCGCTCTCACAATCTCGAAAGGAGTTTTTTGTATTCCGTAGATTACATTGATTTAGTATCCTGTGGCCTGACAACGAATGCAGAAAATAGTATCAATGCCAACATGTACACAATTATAACGATGGACAAACATCATCAATAACAATTAAACCTAAAACAAATACATGTATGCCTCCAGGACCGTTTCTTGAACCTCACTCATTTTTCAAATCTTCAATTAAAGATATTCTATAACTTGGAGTTTTCCCATTTTCCTGTACCACTTGAAATGTAGATGTTTAACATCAAAGGACGGTTTTGTTGATATTGGGGCTTTCTCGTATAACTACAGTCCAATTATAAGTCAAAAGAAGGTAGATTATTATCCATGTTCATCAATTGGATACTGAAATATGATCGGTTTATACTTTTTTTTGATGCTTCGACATTTCACTGTGATTTTTATTCATTCACCTTCCATTTTCGATAAACCTTAAGACATTAGATAAAATGGTTGATTGGAAGGATTTTTTGATATTTAATAAAAAGTGAAAATTGGTTAGGTGGAGTTCCTGAAGGTAGACATCCCCATTGCAAATGCCTAATGCATGCAAGGAAAATGAGATAGATAGCAAATATTGGTTATGACTGTTTTTTCCTGTTTTTTTTTCTTTGTAGGACTTCTATTTTCGTATCCAATACAAACATTTTGTCGTATTTTCAGTGGGCATCAAATCGTGCTCTAACTATTCACGCAAATAGATTTCTACTTTAGATACAGCTTCTACCTTCACTCATAAACTAAATGAATTCACATAAATAGTCCACTAATAAAGAACACTGTGACCAACTTTGTTATATCAAGTTACATTTTATTGAGATATTAATTGAGTCAGTCATTTCACCACAACGATGTATACAAGAATGTGTTCTATTCATAGGACAGTTTAGTTGGAATTATAATCACTTTCTTGAATATGTTCGTTGTCAATATTTTTGGTTCATTTATGCATACCAAGCCAAATTTCCAAATATTATTGAGATATAGATAAAGATTCCACTATTTATTTTGTAGTGAAACAAAAAATGCCAGTTACAATTATTACATCCGAGCCCCACATCACACCACATCATATTGCAGCTGGAAATTCAAAATGTGATAGCCAATATGAATTGTCAAAAAATGTAATTTTGTAAAGTGCATTGAAATCAAGCCTACAACTCATATTTTGTGGAATCTATTTTTGTGTGATGGAAGGAACACGTCAAAAAATTTGTTAAAAAAATTATTCGAATGGATCTTTGTGGTAGAGATCAATCCCTGATGGATCATTTGGCCCTAATCTGTTATTAAAATAGAGATGAATGCGTTTAATGGAGATCTTGTACGATAAATTGGAATGCTTCTTCCAGAACTTCTTGGGCAATCCCTAAAAGAAGTTAACGGAAATACGCAACATTCCACTTTCGCTTGAATTTTATTTCCAAGGAAAATACTGGATACAAAATCCAGTTTGTTGGATTAGGAAATTATAAAACAGTTTCCAATAACAACAAACTCCTCGTAGTTCGGACATGCGTTCGAATGCGTTAGGAGGCATGTGTTAGGAACAACATTTCTTCTACGGGTGGACGGAAAATGGAAAAAATTCACTCAATTACACAAAACAATAGATACAAACCAGTAAACTGATACAGTTACCTTTTGGTTGAGAATTAGTAGTGATTAACTCTGTACTCAACAATATTTCAATTAAATAATATGAAATGCAGTAGTTAATACCTTTAGAGTGATATAGTAGTATTTAGCGTGCGGAAAATAATATTTTTCTCCGATTGGCAGCAAATATTAATTTTGCTGACTGATATCATTCAGCAAAGTATCACTTTTCCTGCCTAGGCAGCAAAGTGATTGCTTTGCTGCCTGTGATTATACATTTCCATAGCAACCAACCGAAATAAAGAGATTGTGGGAATTGTAATAATTTGCAAATACAATATCCTCATTATGAACAATCGGAGAAAAAATTATATGTTCAGCTCGACAGCAAAGTAGATTGACTGCCTAGTTAAACAAATAACTATTTTCTACTTGGTATTCGGTAGTGTGAAATGAGGATATCGGACTCTATGAAATGCAATTTCTGGTCATGGTAGAGGGTGCAAGTTTCAGTCCAGTACTGAAAATATCCGACTGCAGGACCATAACAGCCAATCATAAGCGTTGCATACATATCCAGTTCATGATTTTTTATTGCATACCAGTTCATTTGAAATTATGAGGGGTAAAAGAGGTGAAAGCAGAAATTGAGTTTTTTCTTCATTAATTGGATTAATATTTTCCCAGTTGAACAAATATTAATCTCCTAGGTGGGGGATAAGAGCATGGAGGAGTCATTACTGGTAATTTCACACAGGAATTGTCATTCCACGATCCTGGGTTCAAGACTAATCCGCGGATCTCTTTCAACCTAAAAAAACATACACGTACATTCTAAGCATATCAATAGTTTCAGACAAATGAAATTGAAAGAACTGGAATCAAAAATTTCAACTAAAACTGTCTAATTCTTCTAATCGATTTTTACTTTGTCCCAAACAACTTGTTGGATAGTCAAGTAGGATTTAACAACAGAACGTACTTTGAATCTGGCAACAAGGGCTTCTGCCATTGGTTCAATTGAAGCGTTTTATTTAAATCTAAAAAAAAATTTAATTTGAACTCCACAAATATTTATCACTTTTTGAGATAATAGTATATTCTTCAACGAGTGCAGAATTATGGCTATTATTCACGCGGATGAAGTTTCCAAAGTCAATATTAGCCATTCTACACAAGTGAAAGGCTATACTTTTCCCACGACTAGAAAAAGAAAGCTGCCAGTGAGGATTGAACCCCAATCGTCCGCGCCAGAGTCAACTATTTCTACCACTAGACTATAGAGCATGTTTATTTCCAAAAAGGTATACGTAATATACAGTTTTAATCGAAACCCTTACATTTATAAATGATAATTGGTAGTTATAACTAAATATAACTACTGTTGTTCATTTTTCCTCTAAATAATATGTAAAATTATAATTCCCTCATTATTTTGACGTTTCAAACGACGCGCTGTCAGAATCGATTTGCATTATTTGGTATTTGACGTTTTAAAACAAACGATTCAATTTATCCATTTCAATTCATTCAATTTTGATAATAATAGAATGTGATTGGCTAATGAGAGTGAACTCTTTTCCATTATTCACTGGTGTATATCATTATGTAGCTGAATATGTGAAAATAGTTTGTGCCTTATTATTTAGATATGTTATTCTGATATTAATTCACTTGTTAATTCATACCTCACGTAACTGTTTAGTATGTTTATCATTTTCTGTAGTATTTTTCAGTCAAAATCATGTTGATCGCTAATCATTTCAATATTTCTGGTCTCACTCGAATTGTTTCGCTACTCATTCCAAATTTTTTAATCATCCTAATGTGTTGACGTTAACCTTGCTAGACAATAGTCAAGCAACATATCGCCTAAAGCGAAAGACACCATTGGACCTAAGTTTAAACTAAATAGATTAAGTCAAACAAATAGTGAAACTCTGTGTACATGTACTAGTACTTATTCAACTCATTTTATATTTTCTAATGTAGAGATACCTTCTTATTGAACAGAATCTCTTCAAGCCATGTTGTCAAACCAAATTTGTGCTTATTATTATCATTGTAACGGATTGCATGATAAATCAATTCACAAAAAAAATCCAAATTTAGCTGTTCACATTATTCGGAAGTTATATAATACGTCTCTGTATATAGCAGAGTTATTGATGAATAATATCCACGTATGTAACTAATTACAGATTTTCTATAAACTTCATTATACTTCTGTCAATGTTTGAAATACAATACATGCAACTGACATTGTTTTCCGAGAACAAACTAACATATAGAATCTAATTTTCCAATACAAATCTACCGTACCGGTCGTTGAATTTGATGATTAATTGATTAATACTATAAGCAAATAATAATTAATATAGAGCGGATTGTTTGTGATGTACCCAATTTGTAATGGAAAGTATAACCAATTAATCTGTAATACAATGAAAAACAAATAAATGGTAAAATAAAGTTTATTCGGTTGAAAATAATTCAATTTTCCTGGTTGTGTAATTTAAAATGGAAATACATTTACACTGTTCACAATTCGAAAATAACATTTCGATTACTATCATACTATATTTCCACAAAATATCCCTACAACTTAGAAATTTGAGTTTCAGTCGTCACAATTCACGAATCAACCGCATGGCAAACCAAATGGTCACGTCGTGCAGCTTGTAAGACATCAGAGACTATAGAATTCGGTGAAGTAACCTAATAATTATTGTTAAATTATTATTGAGTACTGGGAAGTAATACGGTGCATGGGTATAAGTTGGCGGTCAACTTTAAATTTCACAGAAAACACATTAAAAACTATTTTTTTTTCTCGGAAGATCTACGAAACTTGCACATCAAAAAGTATGGATTCGGTCCAAAATTATGAGCAAAAAACATTATTTACAATATTATTTTCTTACATTCATGCAAAAAACAACACTTTTGTGAAACACATTTAACGAAAAAAGTGGTTCTTTTTTGCACTAGTGCAATAATAGTAGTTTACCTAACTAGTGCAGAAAGTGATACTTTTCCGCACGCTATTGCAGATGGCCGAACGACGCTAGCGGAGGAACATGAAAAATGTTTGAAAAAAAAATAATTTTTTTATCAAAAAATTATTATTTCTTAAATTTTTTTCAACTTTTCAGTCATTTGGTAAACTACAACCATAGAAATACATATCTTAAATATTCAAATGTCAGTATACTCCCCAAAAACTCTACAAATTTACTTTCAGAAAAGTGACTCTTTCCGCACGCTTTTTAGTGCGGAAAAGATTCACTTTCCGCACGCTAGTAGAAAAAAATTTTATTGCACTCATCTGTCATTCTTGTGTCAGTTTTGTGATGATATATGACAAACATAAACATTTAAATAAAATGAAAATCCAGAGCAAGTGTCTGATCCTGCTCCAATACAACAATAATATATATGTATATCTTACTACTTAGTCTCAACGAGTTAAAATTATTGCAAAAATCTTTAATTTTTTCAAATTTAAATGGTCAAGGCGATAACCAGCTATGATTGAGTACTGACGAGGTGGAGGCCATAAAGATACAAAAAGAAGAAGAACGGTTTGAGTTTGATTAGGTTAGGTTAGGTTCCCAACATATTATATTCTAATTTTTCAGTTTTTGCATGAATTTAGAAAAAATATTGTATGCAGCTCTTGCAAAACGTGTTTTTTGCACTCGGCCTAAAGACCTCGTTGGACAATTTTACGTCGCATGCAAAAAACACTAACTTTTTGCACTTGTTGCATAAATAACTATAATAAACAAATTTCAAACATGTCTTGACGTTTCTTCATTACACCTTATTATGCCCTCAAATTTTCAGATAACGGGTACAACATCTGGAGTCTGTAACTTGATTTGTTCATAAAGATACAAAAAGAAGAAGAACGGTTTGAGTTTGATTAGGTTAGGTTAGGTTCCCAACATATTATATTCTAATTTTTCAGTTTTTGCATGAATTTAGAAAAAATATTGTATGCAGCTCTTGCAAAACGTGTTTTTTGCACTCGGCCTAAAGACCTCGTTGGACAATTTCACGTCGCATGCAAAAAACACTAACTTTTTGCACTTGTTGCATAAATAACTATAATAAACAAATTTCAAACATGTCTATGAATGATTATGAATTATGAGTTATGAACAAATTAATAATTGACACTTGCCCTGTACGACTTTGCGCATCACCCTTACTTATGCGGTTTGTTTTGTTGGTAGATTTCACAGCGATGAGTCATGTGCTGTTATTATTTTTCACTAATTTGCAATTCCGCAACCATGTGAATGACCTTAGTTGTAAAATGCCATTTGGCTCTAATGGTGAGGTTATAGCCGCAAATATATTTTGAGACCAAAATTTTGCCTCCATGCTTCTATTTATAATTTGTGAAATGTCAAAAGATATAAGCTTGACAAATTGGAAAGAAATCAGTTGGGATTACTGCGGTACAATTAATATTTCAACTTTAATTGAGAATCTTGATTTTGCCCTACATTTAACAATTCATCAAGTGAAATTTGTCGCCAAATCAATTACAATTTAAGTCATAAATCCAAATTGAATCAATTCCAATCGTAATCCAATTAACTAAAATATAAATGAAACACAACAATGCCAGCAGTTCACGGACCAAGAACAAAAATACCAATTATTCATTAAAAACCACATTCGTTAATGTGAAATGACAAAACACAAAACATTATCCGTTTCGATTCGAAAGGTATTCGAATGAAAGTATTTCTGAAATTCACTTGAGTAACCAATTTCGTTAAAATGTCGGTAGAGATATTCGTAAAATTCTAATAAATTTTGAATTTTCCGCTTTGTTGGAGAAACATAAATAATCGTATGTGTAGAGTTACACGCCCATGATGTGAACGAAGCAGAACACTGTTTAGTATCCAATGTAATATAAATCACAATTGGGTCAACAAAAGCCGAATAATTCAAGACAACAAATGCATGTGGATAGTTTGAATATAAATAGATATATTCAGAATACTTCTTACACCCTTCAACGGCGAGGAAAAGATTTTAGCACTCAATACATGTCATTCTACTCTTGTATTCTCAATTTTCACCCATTGGAAAACAAAAAAATAAGCGGATGACAATCTTTTTTCCTATAAAAAGTAACAAAAAGAAAAGTTAGTGAGCAAAACTGCTTGTATATATTCATTGGTATGCGTTAGAAACAGAAAACGTTCAAATTTGAGTATTTCTTGGCAGCCCGAGAGCTGGAAAGCGGTGCATGCGGTACTTATGTACTGGTACTAATCAGAGGTGTACTGATGTTGGAAGAGGCAAGAGAGCGGCGACGACTTTACCTTGACACTTTTCAAAATCGTTTTTAAATTGGAAATCGAACAGTCGATCACGCATCCAGACACTTCGAAAACTATTGTATGAAAAATTTTAAATTGCAATTGCGGTAGAAGTACCTACTTATTTTGTACCAAGTTTCAGTTCTTGTAATTGGAAGAAGCGACGAAAATATAAATTTTCCAAAAAATTACTAACTTTCCGGTTTTTCCTGATTTTTTCGGTTCCTTATTATCCGATTGACTCGCTCGACTCCTCATTTTGTTCGTATTTTAATTATCCACAATTATCTATGCACACCATATAATATGCTATGTCTTTCGCATAATAGCATCATCCGTTCTCTATTGCTTTATTGATAGCCTTTTGTTAGCGCTGTAATAATAACAGTGATCATGAACATTATCTTTTCGAATTGAGATTGCTATAGGAGCCAAAGTTCTATTACTAAACAAAGGTGAGCTATTCCAATTACGCTATACGAGGCTAAGCCAAGCTATGCTATGCTAAGGGAAGATGGTTCACATCTGTGATGAATAAACTTGAGGCTACGATATAACATATCATTCGGTTGCCATCTTCACAGGAAGACAGAATGTACTAAAGGCTTTCAAATAGGTTCACTGGTGTACTTCATATAATATCCTTTTTTGGTGTGCGTCTATGTCCTTTTAGCACGTCAAGTTGGAAGAAATGGAAAAAAGGCAGGTCAGTGAATAGTCCTGATCAAAATATCACAATGATTTACTGTTAAAAGGGACGACGACCCAGCACTGTAGTGGAACGCATGTTGATGCGATAATTACAGTCAAGCTATGTCGGACATGGTTAGTATTTGAATGGGTGCTCGTCCAGGGAAAACCATCGTATGAGGCCCGTACAGCCTGCAGCGAAACACTTTAGACTACTAGGGTGCACTTCAGACTACTAGGGTGAGTAGCATATCACAGCTCGCAGATATAATGTAGATATGCCGTCTTTCGGAGGAGACGTAAAATCGAGGTCCCGAGTCCATGGATGCTGGGCTCGTTAAAGAACGCTACTACTGGTTGGAACACTAGTGGGTTCGCCAAAATTTCCGGTTGGAGGTAGAGTGCTCCCGGCGTCGGTGATTAGCCTCAGTAGCAGAAATAGGCCGACGTTGAACAACCAAATAAAAAAAAAACTGTTAAAAGTTATTGCAAACGTAACAAGCACTTGATTGTTTGATGATTAGATGAACCTTTTAATCGGGCGTTTCTTCTGTAGCGGCAATGTGTCTTACATCTTTATTAAATATTCCACTGACAGTGCTCGTCAGGTCTGTACTTTGTTTTTCATGGTCAATTGTTATTTATGAAAAGTAGATATTAATCTTATTGTTTCATTCATTTAAATAATATACGGAAAACCATCAGCATTCCAAAAGTTCTTGAGTATTTTCAGCTAGAAAAAAGCTGGTTATTATCAATTTTAAAGCCTTTTCAAATTTGGCTGAATACCATATTAATGATTGTACTTATCAAATTTAATGTTAGCTGTTTATCACAAACGATGATGCACACCAAAAAAGCTATAAAATGTACCATGAATTGGGAATTTACCATGGGAGCACTCGAATACACAACCGGAACGCCTTTGTGGCGTCGCAGAATCAGTTCAGAAGAGGAAGTTCATCAAAACTGATGGTAGACTTGATAAATAAAGATGGGAGAACTCAAAGGTTTAAAAGGTGGGCTTGATAGGTACGCATAGCTAGTGGGGTTGGAGCCATGTGTGAATTTTATAACCTAGAGAAGAGAACTAGAAAACTGGAAAACTCGTCTTATGTTAGTACGACTGACGAGCGATTGCTTGTACTAGGCGATAAGAATTCACCGACAAAAAGCCACATGAAAGGCTAAAGTAGGTACATACAAAAGATTTGGAGAGGTCGCAGTGGAATAGTTGAAACAAAAACCATGTTCAAAATAAACTTCTCGGATATTTCATGGAATTCAACTTATTTATAAAATAAATGTGGAATGAATATTCATTAGAAGCAGCAATAAACAGTCAGGAGGCGCTCGTTGGCCAACAGAATCTGAAATTCGATGAAAAAATGGATGAAATAACGTGTATAAATGCCTTTAGGTGAAAAAGTATAACGTCAAATTGAACTCAGATATTTCATGAACATAAGCATGTCATCACAGTCACTGTACCTATGATTATCCTTGATAAAACATGAATATTTTATGGAAAAACAGATAAGTTTTGGAATGGAACCCAGTAAATAACGTTATGAGAGAGCCCAAAGCTCATTGATTAGCTTAAATTATTCTGTGCTCATTATTGTTCTTGGCCCCTTGTTGTTCTACTCTACTGGAAAAGATTACTTCCCATCCAGTTTTCAAGTATAATTGAGTATAATTCTCCCATGTTATTATGTAATTTTCTGCATAAATATTTAAAACGAATACCTGGGAAAAGTCATTCAATTATTTCAATATTAGGAGTTTTGTTAGAAAATAAGCTCTAGGAATCAAATTATAGTTTTATAATCATTTGGAGTTATCAGCAACAATGTAGAAATAGGTGAAGCCCAGAAAAGGAGGAGATTTGACTATTGGAAAGATCAAGTAGGGCTTATAGAATCAAAGATTCTTCTGTGTGAGATGAAATGAATGCATAAGTCAAAGTAAAACTGCGCTTAGAGTTTTAACAGGGATCCTAACGGGACATTGTCGCCTGAATGGGCACCAGGAAAAGCTCAAAATGGTGGAGGAAGAGGAATGTAGATATTGTAGCATGAAAGAAGAAGCCTCCATTCACATACTTTCCAACTGCTCAGCACTCCAGAATCCTAAAGCACAGCACCTGGAAGATCACTGGATAGGAGAGGATCATTTACCTAACTTGAAGCCTGCAGATAACCGAAAATTCCTTCGGGAAATAGCAATGAAGAAGCTACTTGTTTCTGAGATTCTCCTCAGAAACTAATCAGAAGTGAGGGGGCACAATAGATCTCTTAGGTCCCAGCGAATGTCACCCCAAAAAATAAGTACATACCTACATACAATATTTGCATTTTTTGTGTAGTTATGATCTAAGCATTCTCTGCCCCCATAATGCGATATAACCTCACGCTACTTGAAGAATTACTTCCATTTTCTTGAAATAAGTCACTGTTTATAGTCTTTTCCCTTTATTAATTTTCATTTCCTTATAATCAAGAAAAAATATATATTCCTCATTTTTTTTATTCGGTTATGGAATCTTCTCTTACTAATGTCAAGATAACAGGAAAAATATTGTTTGCATTAATATTTCAAAAATGAAGGCACGCCCATGAAAGAAATGACCCAAATGACTAAAAGTGAGCGCTTATATCCGCGGTCACAAATATGTTCCAATTGCTAGACACGTGTTTGGTTTTGGATTTTTTCAAACGTGACAGTGACTAACTCTATTCAATAAATTAACGTCTTTTATTTGATCACCGAAAGTAAGGGGACTTGATACGATTAAGTAACGATAACATACAATAGACATTCATTATATAGGTCATTTCAAACTGAATACCTACATTGTGTAACTTTCAACGTTACATATCCGTCATTGTATATATCAGAATATACAGGGTGGTTGGACGAAAATATAACCATTTTGACCATTTTTGACTTGGCTGCTCTCAGCCACTAGCGGGGGTGAGTATCGTCACAAAATATTCAACTGTCATTAGGGTTCGAGCAAGGTATCATTTGAAAGCCCCTTTTTTCACAACGATATTCCGTAATCCATCCCTATATTTTTCAATAAACTAGTCTTCAACAATTATATTGGTAAGCACATTAGATTCAAACCTGCATCGTCTTTACTAGGTGAAACTTTGATAATGTATTGTCCATGTCTATGAAGCAATGTCTATGTGTTTTTAGCAAGATATACCCACTGATGTGAAATACGAGCAGCAGGGTCGTTGTTTGTGGACACACTATTATCCATAATAAATGGCTATTGTGGGTTGAAGAGATTGTACATTATAATATTCATCAAAGCCAGTCCAGTAACGCGAATCATGAAAAGAGCTGCGATTGATCCTACTTCTCCTATGATCAACTACTACTCATTCAAATCTGCAAGTGATATTGTCTCCTCTGATTTCAAAGCGGAATAATTGGTTATATCATGCAGATATATTAACCCTTCTCAATTTTATTGTCTGTTGCGACATGAAGCACGAGAAGTAGATGTTTCTTATCAGTGAATGGTCTACTTTTTGGAATAAAATTATTGAATTTGTGAAGCGTTATAATGATAAAGTACGATTATCTTGACATCTAACAATAATAATTCCTTTTTCGTACATTTACGTATTTTAATAATATACAGATTGCAAGAATTACATCGGAACCCTCGCCTCGGATTACACTAGTATGACAAGGATATATGAAAGAGAGAGAAAAAATAATTGTGCGCGGTCATCACCTTGTTTCACCTAAGGGGTGTATAGGTACTTATTTCCCGAGGCTGGCGGAATGTTCATTGTAAAAGACAATGTTGTCGGATGAAAGTGTTTTGTTCTACCCATTGTGCATGACTTCGAAAAAAGTCAACGAAAACGAGAGAAAAATATCATTTGTACGAATTAATATGCGCTTCTGGCTAAAACAGTCAAAATAGGGGGGCAATTAACATTCCGCCAGCCTCGAGGAATAAGTATACACCCCTAAGGTGAAACAAAAGTACACGCCTTATTGCCCGCACATAATTATTCTTTCTCTCTCTTTTAACTGTTTGTTTGTCGCACTTGTATTACCTGGCATACTTCCATAAGGATTTTCGCAATCTCTATATTGAGTAACACTCAAGATCAAACCTCAGAAAACACAACATTTCCATAGATCTAAATTTTGACCAAGTCTCGCTGGTTCAATATTCCCAGTAAGATTTGGCAAGCATAACTGCTTCAGGGTGAGCTCTGCTCATTTTCCGGAAATAAGTACAGCAAGCGCCAAACGTAATGACGAACCCACCTTTAAGCGCACAAACTCATTTCCAATAGCCATCTACTACAGCTCTTGCAAGACGTATAAATGCTCTGTACAGAGGCCTATCACTTGTTGTCCTCCAGCTCTGTTGGCGTTTGGCATTGTCTGAATAATTTAGACAGTGATCGGCAGTTGGCTTATCGTAATCCAATTTAGATGAGAGAGTCCATACCTGTGTGATCGCTCGCCATCACGTTTGGCACTTGCAGTATGATCTTCGATATGCAAGAAAAGAAAGGCAAGTTTCTGTTCTGAAATATTTTTTGCTAAATTAGGACGGCCATTCTTCCAGAAATCTATGCACATCTAACGCAAAATAATGCTTTTTTATAAGGAAACGCATACAGTTATTGGAAAGTTGACGAAGTCAACTTCCTAAACTTCTCGACCCTTATATTCAAAAAACTTTTTTCAACTTAATAAAAGTTTGGCCTAAACAGCACAAAATAACTTTTTTTCTAATAACGAATTTCATCAAAGGAACGAAAATAAAATACAACAATAAAAACTTTCCACGTTTTCCCAACTTCTCGCATGCTACTTTGTGATTTTATGTGTTTACACGATTCTGTATAATCCTAGCAAACAGCTTATATTATATGATACTAAATAAGTGATTCTAAGTAAACAGATATTCATACCAAAATAAAATTTATTGATTTTCCTACGGACAAGGTTGACTAGTTCCAACAATAATTTTCTTCAACAAATCAGGAAACTTCTCAACTACGTGAATTTCAACTCACCACAACTGACAAAATGAATCAAGGGTCAGATTATTGTACGATTATTAGAAAATTGGAAAAATATATCAAAAAACATATTTTCAACAGAAAAAATTGATTTCCATTCAGATACTGAATAATAAAGTTGAAAATTGATGGATTGTATGGAAAAAAATTTATTCACAGAAAAAGAAAAGACATACAAAGTATGGTAAAGGAAAATCAACAATTACCCATTTATTTTATAATCCAAAACTTATTTTTGGTGTGGCGATTTCAAGAAAATATAAAACCCACAAGAAATTATCAATTCGCAAACCAGGTAATACATGGTGTCCAAGGTTTTGGCTAATATATAACTCTTATAACATTCTTAGCAATCAGCTAGTTTGCTACAATCTCTTATTCCGGGTCACGTCAATTTTCTTCTCAATTCCTAGAAAAACCAAAAATTTTGCCTAACTACACTTGGACAAATTCGTTAAAAATAAGAGGTGTTCAATGAAATTTGTCGACCAAATTTGCTATAACAAATTACATTAGTATAATTATAATTCATAATTACCTATCTTCATGTAATAAGTTATCAATATCAATGTATCAATCAATCAATTCAAACGTGTTTTTCAACGACCTTTCCAAATCTATTTTTTTACCCTTAGTACTTTTTACAATTATCAGTTTTTATCGAGATACGGCCTATTTTTCATTATGCTTCGAAAATATTGGGTAACAAAAATTAAAGTCAATGAATTTTCAAGACTGTAACTTTTTTCGCATGCACATTTGTACTAGGATAACTTGGGTTGGATGGAGCTATTTTTAGCCCTAGAATATGTGGTATTATTTATAACCTGCCTTTTTGTAACACCCTGTATACGTTTATGAATAAATTTCATTATTTTATACACATACGCTCCATAATAACTGGAACAAACATTATATTTTTCATTAACTCTTTTTATATTAGTCCATATTAAGGAGAATTATATATGCACGGTATGACGAAGTTTGATGATCATAAAAACTTTTATTCTCATACAGTATCAATAAAAAAGCCATTAAAGTAATTTAGATGCACTACCCTAGGGACCTTAGTTACTATCATTATTTCAGAACGTGGCAATAAAAAACGAATGCATGAAAGTTTGCACAAACAAAAGTGACTTTTTATCAAATTATATAATATTATGTTATGCTTCAGTCGATCTATAACACGTTTCTATATTATTTATTGTAACTATCTTTCCCGTACCGTTATAACTTCTGGTAAATAATTAATGTGTACAAAGTTTTTCATTTACGACAACATCGATATCAGTAAACAAGTAGTAATATTAGCGTGGAATAGGAATATGTAACAAGCTTATTAAAAAATTAATATTTCTTATCGCAGAAGCAAATTTTATTGACTGCCGTCGCGGGGTCATTGACAGAGGAAATAAGCTGCGCAATTTGTTAATTTGGCCTCAGACGGATAATAAAATTAGAGAGCTACAAAATAAAGTTGTTATTCTTGAAAATAACAAATATTATATTGAATGGTGTATAGAGGGTGGGTAGGTCAATAAATTCAACAAGATAATTGAACAATTTCCGAGACATTGAAAGACGTCAAACAAAATTTTGGAAAAATATGTTTTGAATAATGGTACCGTTTATCAAGTAGTAACAACTACGTCTTGGGCAATGGTGAGCTTTTAACAGATACCGATACAAAATCAATAAAAGCTAAGCGTTAAGTATAAACCTGTAACCTTTCCGGTTCCATGTTAGTGTGGGAAAAGATGATCAAAAATAATCCCTCACAAAAATAGCGCATTATACAACAAGGTGGTGAAGACTATTTTTATTGACCCAGCGCCAAAATAATTTCCGAAATATGGTGCCAGGCTGATGAATGTCTTCACCACCATGGTTTATATACAATTTTTTTCACTACCAGCCAAATTAAAGACAAACTAATTAAGAGAAGCGTTCATCCTGTCTGACTGATGAGTATACTGTCAGTTCTCGATATATTATGAACGCACTCCTTATGTCATCAGTCATTTTTGGTTGACCGCGAATTTTGAACCAATGACATTTAAATTCCAATGATTCGATCTTAATATGTTATTTCAAGGAGCAAATACGTTAAAGACAATCTCCTGGGAATACACAATTATGTTGCACGTTTTCTTTGAACTACTATTCCAGAATTCTCAAAATATTTCAATTTGTCCATTATTAAAGAAATTGAGCTTCTCAGTTAGCTAGAAGAGGCAACTATGGTCAACTTTACAGCTAGTAGTAGAAAAAATGTGATCCTCACTATTTCTACTTTTATCATTCGACCAAAATAACTTTAGTTTATACAACGTATTTTTCCATCTCTAGCTGATATAAAATTTATGGTTATTAGAAATAATGCAGAAAGTATGCCGCCAGTTAGGTGATTCCATATCAGTGAAGAAGCATATGATTTTTATTACGTTATGCTACGATAAATGTATACACTCGTAGATTAGATAAGGCAATCATATACGAAGTACATAACAAACTTAAATTTTAAATAAACGTAAATATTATCCAATTTTGGTTGAAAAAAATTTGGATAATTGTGTAATATATTCGGGAATAGGAATTTTATAATCATTGATATTGTGCATTGATATTTCTGAGTGCTATACCAATCGAAAAAATATCGACTTCCTTCGGCAATATTCTACACTGTGTTATTTATAAGATGGCCGGGACATAGGGATTTCTATACAAAACTGTTAAATGTGATCTAACTTTCTCACCAAATGAAAAATAATAATAGTTTTGGAATGTGAAATCAGCTCTTGTTCAATGAAAGAATGGAATTATGTTTGAAAAAGTCACACTCAGTTCACATATCACATTCGAATACTAACAAACGCATAGAAGATAACCAGACGGGTAGGAGCACCAAACATTCAAAAGTTGAACCTAATGTATGGGCGGTTCGATTTGCGGCTATTGTGAAATTTTTCTCTTTTTGTTTTCAGTTTTTTCCACAAATAAGTCTTGAAATAAACAACTTCGGACTTAATGTTTCCAGACAAAAATTATGAAAAGACAACTAAAAACAAAAAGAAGAAAAAAATTCACCATTGATTGCGTTTGACAGTTTTGTACAGGAATCCCTATTGGAATCTTATCAATAACACAGTGTATATTATATTCGTTGTTTTCCAGGGGGCAGATATAATTGTTCATGGAAAATAAAAAATAAATTGAATGTTTGGATCAAGATTAGTTATAGCGGAGTGTAATAGTTATTCACGATATAAATGGTACGAGGCCTTATTAACGCTGTTATACGAAATTTCTACAACGAGTGTTGAGCAAGGTTTAACAACAACTTCAATCCTGATTATTGGTTCAGAATATCAACCAGAACCTTCAGAGATCTACCTACGTTAAAGAACACTATCACACGTATAATGTACCAATTGTCTTCTACGCCGCTGTAATGTGTAAATAAATGGTAATTGAAGTTGAGTACCAGTGTGTGAGTAGTTCGGACGTAATGAATGATCTTGTTGTTATTTTTCCAAGCAATAACTTGCAACTTTTTGTCAGGTAACTATTGAAAATCTTAGTTTCGGGAAAATGGGACACAATGGAAAAGGAAACAAGATCAATTAACAGATGACCTAAGAAAAACAGGGGCTATGATCGTTTTCGGGTGCCGGAATCATTTTTTCATCAGCTCCAATGTGGTATATCTGGCCATTAGAAAGATCCCGTAGGGTTTGCTTGAGATAATTCTGAAAAGCAGCAGTCAGGTTATGAAGTATTAATTTTCTGGAAAGAGTGAAAATACACCAGTTCCATCAGTTTTCTTGACAGGACACTTGTGCTGTTATTCTACAAGTTCATCCAGGTAGTCAGAGGACTATAGGTTGAGCTATATTCAACCGCCATTCAATAGGTAGTTAATTTTTTTTCCGAGAGCAAGTGGGTATTAGTAGGTGAAACAAAAAATATCTACCTTTCTTGTCCGTTATTGTCATTTATATTATGTGATTTTGTTCCATGCTGTGTGTTCTAGAGTGTTATTTATTGTATTTGATATATGAAATGAGCATTGTGTGAAGTAATTTGATAAATCTATTTTGGTTCAGTTCATTAGCTTTAATTTCTTCCATATAATTGGTAAGTTTCTAGGTACTCTTAAGATCATTTCCAGCTCGTACAATTCAAGAAAATCATCATCATCTTCAAGCTCTTGTTAATCAGCCCTTGCTTATAACAATTCGTACTGTATTTGACCGGGATAAATATATCTTTATATGAATCATTTTTCGACTTCGGATAAAAATAACAGATAAAACGTCAATAACAAATATAATTTGTCAAATTAATATAGACAATCAGAGAACAAGTGAAATTGTGCAGGACCACTTCCTGAGATCTGATGGTAAATTTTTCAAAGATAAAGATGAACGTCCAGTATTTCGTGTAACAACAACCTTTTGAAGTTAACCAATGGTTAACTATAACTCTGGTTCAAGATACCGAGTAACAATACTCCCTTAATGGGCACTTCAATAAGCTAAAACTAATGGAGCAAGAAGGATGTAGATTATATGCGATTGAAGAAAAAATATCCATTCACATACTTGTGGAATGCATAGCACAGCACCTTGGATAGTACTGGATGGAGGAGAGATACTAACCTATCCACAGTCATCTAAAATATGGGCTACCATATAGGTCTCCTAACCACAGCAGTTTGCAGCCGACATACCCGTTTATCCCTTCGTTAGTCGCGTGGTGTTTTGTCACATGGTTGCTCGCGCGGGCTACAATAGTAACTCATTTGAGTTTTGACTAATCTCACTTCTGAAATGGAAATGATGCAACCTTTTGTTGATATATGCCACATTAATACAGGGAATACAACAAATTAGACAAAATTTTGATCTATGGGCTTCAGAAAACAAAATATTTGAAAATTGTTATTTCATCGCATACTTACATTTGAAAAAATCAATCTGTTGGAAAAACAACGTTATTTTATTTATAAATAAAAAAATAACAAAATGTAGGGTAAAACAATATAAAAGACAGATACCTAAGTATAAACTGCAACAAAAAACATAACTTACACTGCACGAAAAATGAAATACAAAGCTGCAAAAAAGGACAAAGTTTCAAACGTTTAGGCAGCCAACATATTATAGTGTTCTTTGCACAGCTGGCGATTACATTTGACAAATGTGATTCTTGTAGATTTGTCCTCATTCCTTGGGCAAATGGAACAGCGTCTAGCACTTTTATTTGGCCTAACAGGCACTTCTAGTACCAGTTTTTCTAGACCCAACAATTCTCGTGCACGTCTTCTTGTTGATATCGGTTATACGGCCAAAGAAGATTCAAATTTCAGTGGAAATATTAAAATACAAGTACTACATCAATTACTAGGTGGTACTAACCAAAAAATATTTTCTTGAAACAAAGAAATTTAGAAACACCAATAAAATGCTTTAATAAAAACTGTTATGACTTTGGTCGCGCGGGCTACACTCGTAGCCCAGTGAAAATTAACCATTAAATATATCGAAAAGCCGTGATTTATAGCGAGTGGGTGTTTACCGACTGTTAGATTCATGTCTAAACGACAGCTACTGAAAGGCGTGCGAATAGCGTCTCCCATCGTTTGATTATCTCGCTTCAAATTAGAGTGGGCTACGAGTGTACCCCGCGCGACTACTGAAGGGTTATACAGATTATTTTCCACACGTTAGATAACCAGTTTATTTCCAGAATTATCGTTATTTCTTGGTACTCACACTAATATCACTTCCATGTGGTCTGCTAGTTTCTTCAGTTCTTCCTGGCATTTCTTCACCAGCCTGGATGTTACCTTGCACTTTTTCAAAGCAGCCTAGATGCCAGTTGATCTGTTTTTCCTTAGAGCGTCATGCTTGTTAATTTTGAAACATTATGGGATACCATGGAAATAGCCCAAAAACCAAAGACATGTTCTCCCAGTGAGATGGTTCATCTCTGTTCCTCATTTCACCATAGACTCCTAATCCTGTCCCTTCTCCAGTCTTTGACACGTTTGTATGCCAAATTTCTCTTCGGGGACACTTAATTGTGTACCTTCTGTAAGATAACTCCTTCTCAAATTTAGGAGTAGGAAGAAGCTTAGTGGTCATAGTCTGTTTTCATATCCACAATAGCTTCACTTATGTCCTTAATTTGTCCTGCTCAAACTATTCTGCTGCTGGTGTAATGAGAGAAGGTCAACTCCATAGAAACATTGAATATTTTAAAAACTACAAATTTTTTGGTATGTATAGGTTATGTGTTTTTAACCTGGATAACAATGAGAAAATGCCAGTGGCGTGAAAAATGGAAGGAGAAAAGTGACATATTTCTCCAAATGTACACCATTGGATCAAGGATTGACAAATGTTTTTCCATCAAAATATGAACATTTAAATTTAAATTTATCAAATTTAAAAGTTATCAAATTAAAACATTTAAATTTTTATAACTTCAACACCCCGTATTCCGCAAAGTAAATGAGCTAGACCCCTGAATCCTTATATCATTTTGTCCAATTTCACGGAAGGTATCTACATGCAAGTATCTACATGCAAGTTGTAGGTTTCATTTGAAAACACCCTGCATATTCTACAAAAAGAAATATATGGTAGGTATTATAATTTAAATAGGGAATTCCATTGTTTATTGCATGTTATATAAAATATCAAATTATTGAAGATGGAAACTTATTCAAATCTCAGGAATTTAGTTCATTTTATTAATAATTACCACAAAATTGGAAAAAAAGTGGGATGCAGCTTCAATAAATCTCGAGCATAACATCCATCTACTTGGATAACCCCCAGCTGGATGAAAATATTCTACGTGGCTGAAATAGAGTGGATAGGCACAAATTATTCCAAATAATATTTTTTCATGCAATAACTGAGTTATGGTAATTGAATTGATTGCCTCTGTAAATTGGTTTTTCCGTAGTCTCTGGTTTTAATAAAATCGAAGGTACGCAGATTTCTAGTTACATCAACTGTTTAATGTTAGTTTTCATCGTATGAGATCAAATTTAATTTGTTTTTGATTGCTTAGTATCAAGTGATGCTTTTAATTCCCAATAACATTCGGAAAATTATTGCAAGCTATCGGATAGATATGCATTTTATATTACAGTCATAAAATCTATTAATAAACGAGACTTGGTGGGCGTTATAAAACCCAAAGATATGAACTATTTATATTAATTTTGATATGTTCATATTTAATTCCGTATTGTGCTATTTGCTTTTTGGATTATTTATGATTGCTTCGGTACACAAAAAGAGATATGTTCAAACGTTTAAGTAAACTTGTCAGAAAGATAATACAGAAAATAGAGATAATGTTATTAAAAGTTAAATATTTACTTACAAGGATTTACGAGCTGTTATTTCAATGAAAGGACTCGAGGCAGTGTTTTTTGTTGTACTAGATGGTCGTTGACATAGTTAAGTACCTACAAAATGACAAGTATATCTTCGCAGATTGTTGAAGTAACAAAAATCTTTCACCACAGTGAATGCAAAATATGAACAAATATATGGATCACAATAAGTAATGATGGTACAACATCTGATGTTGTTGCATACCATACTTTTTCTATGACAACATATAGTTCACGTTTAATACATGCATACATTGCAAAAACTTTGAAAGAAATGAACTGATAATATTTCATTACTCCAAATAGGCTGCTAATGGGATTTCTATTGGAATTGAAATATAAATTGTGAAAATATGTAAATATTTTCTTTGTTGCTATTTATAATAGGTACACAGGAGTGATAGCCTAAGAAAATGTATTTATGAAAAACAACTATGAAATTGATTGTTACCTACTGAAACTTTGACAAACAATCTGCTGACATTTCATCAATTTGTCGCTGGACGTCATAATTTGACAAGCCGTAGTCGTCGTGATTTTAGAGTGAACCTAGAACTTACAGGAAATTTTATTCCATTTCGCATTTGTGGCTCAGCAGCTTACCTAGCAGAGCATGGAAATAGTAATTTACGTTACAAGACCGGAAAGTAGTGTTTTTCAAGTCGAGACAAGCAGATTCCAGGGCGAGAAGTAAGCGAGACCTGGAAGCTTGGAGGGACCTGGTGTACAATATTTTCATTGAGATAGACACTTCGATATAAATTTAATTCTTTATAATAAGTTTGATATAATCTTCGAATTAAAAATCAACGAACTGTCATCAGTTGACAATATATCAAAACGCACTTAGCCATTATCACGTGAATGGATTACCCTGCATATTCTCGCATATTTCAGTAGATATTTGCACACTGTGTTGACTGAATCTATGGAAAAACATAATTTTTGGAGGGTTTCATTCCAATTATGGAGATAGGGCGCATGTGTTTCAATTAAATGGGGGAAAAGCTTACTTTAAATTTCCCAAAAAAATGTATATTCGGATAAAAAGCTATGCATGGTCTGTAGTTCTGTTATTATAAAAAAATATTCACGACGTCGTCTGGAGTACAGGAAAAATAGAAAGCTACTATATGGGGCGGAATAAAATGAGTATGTAGTGGATCGAAATTGCAAAAAAGTATCCAATCTCGCTGTGGATGGGAACATACACGCACTTATTCATTATCTGCAAGCAATTGTGAGATAGTGAAGTATGAAACTTCAATTTCCCATTTCTGATAACCCCCTCATATCATAATTCTGATATTTATTGAACACGTTCCAGACGTGAGGAGTTACTGAGACCTGGAAGCTGTATCGTGTCTCTTTCTCCCACTCAGTTCCTGAATCTGCAGAATTGAGTTCGGGAGAGTACCCTTCTTCTACCCAGTAATGTCCCCAATTTTCTGTATAATCCTCAAAAGATTCTTCTATGTTCAAGAAAGCACAAACCATAGTTTCTTTCAACAGTGCGATCTCCTTAAATCTAGGTAAGCATGCTTTTGGGGTGGAGAGGTACCTAGTCAAACAATGAGTTTCGTTTTTATATAATTGTTGATAGCTTTCTCTTAACATAACTTGAATTCAATGATAGTAGCTGTAGATATGATTAAGTTATTGTAAGAATCTTCTCATAAGAGGATATTTCGAACTATCAATCATATTGCATTGAAAATGTTATAAATATCTTGATATCAAAAGAAAAATTGATTTCTTCGGAATCGAATCGTTACCGTCTACATTTTACGTTTTATGTCTGCAAATGCAACTGATAAATCACCAAGTTCTGATGCATAAGCTTTTAAGATACGCGCCTAATAACAGCTAATAGTGTTTTCATGTTCAATTTCACAAAAATGCGATTTATCAAAAAATTCTAAAATAAATATGTGGCACATTTAGTTGTAGATGTGTTTATTACTGACAGAGGCGTAGATATATTATGTTGTTAATAGTATAAGCTAATGAAGATATACATTATTTTCTTATGGATTTCCAACCATCCAAAATTTCACTAATATCTACCGAGTTTACTGAAAGTGGAATGTGAGGCACTTTTCCTAGTTCATATTCAGCGGAAAGATACTATTGAACCAAGCAATCAGGAGATATGTATTCCATCCATGCTATACCAAACGCTAGACGATAGAAATGAATAAACAGCATTTTTTAGGGCGACTATCTGGAACGAACTATCCAGCAACCAATCATTTCACAAATTTTTCAAACTGTTTTTCTCTTGAACAACTGATTCAATTTCTATTGCTTTTTTTGTAGCGATACTGTGGTTAAAGTTTTGAAGAAAAGTTCTTTATGATTTCAATTATTTACAAATGGAAAATGATCACTAATGAGCTCGTCAAAATTTATGGTTGGGAGTAGAGTGCCTCAGTCACAGAAATAAACCGACGTTAAATAACCGAATAAAAAAAATTATTCAACAAAAAGAAACCAATGGAAGTTTACAATGGATGTTCTGATGCTCTTCAAATCTCTTTCTGTACTGTTCACTGTTGCTTGAAAGATACCTTCACACTCTGGGTGCATTTTATAAAATGTTGTGCTTACCTCTTGTACTACTAGTTTCAGAGACTCTCCCCAGAAACTAAGTAGAAGTAAGGGGGCACAATAGATCTTTTAGGTCTGCGTGAATGTTACCCCAGATACATACATACCTCTTATATAGTATCACCAATAATAATTATTGAAATTTCAAATCTCTCATTTCCATCAATTGAATATAATTTGATGGATTGAAAATACGGAATGGGGTCTGGAGAATTACGAAGGAACCAGCATTTGACTGACCAGCAAAAAGTGTATACATATATTTTGAAGATTATCCTCGGAAAAACTTGCGAGCTATATTGAATTTCTGGTGAAAATTAAAAAAAAATGACCTAAAATTTTTATGAAAACTATTTCGTCAGATTTTCTCGATGAAACACAGTTCAAATGTATTATACTAGAGGACACCACTGAAAACCATATTTCCTTTCTAATTTGAGGGCGATTTAAAAGACGAGACACGTCGATTTTGTTTTCGAGGGTGCGATTTTTGGCAAATATGGTGCACATTGTGAAGATAATGGAAAACTATGATCAGATCCCAGAAAATAATTTTTTCTTAACAGGATGGCGCTCTAACATACTATGCAGCTCCTATACGTGACATTTTAGATCAACATTTTCCCGCACATTGGATTGGTGGGAAAGGTTTCATTCAATTGCTCTCAAAATCACCGTTGAACTTTTTCTTACGTGGTTATTCATAAGTGTTGTTCACAAGGCGCCACCAAACTCTTTAGCCACTGGATAATTGTGGCATGTGGTGAGATAACTCCTGTTATACTCCGAAATGTTCGGAACAGTGTTTGGATGTGAACGAATCACAATTTGAACACTCACTTTAGCCTAAATTTTTTTTTATTTCTTTCACTAGCTCTTCCAGCTGGTTTTTGCAATTGATCTCACCACTCAACACAAAAATGTTAGCATGTCTTTAAAGGGAATCGTAATACCTTTCAAATTATGTGCCACTCGACCCCCATGTCATTAAAGATTCTTGTAGGGGTAGTCAGTTCTTTTAGAGAGTTGACCGTACAACAATTAGTAAAGTATAAAAAGTTGTCATTCTCGAAAACAAAATCGACGTTTCGCGAAGTTCGCTGCAAAAACTTTCCCCGCCAACAATATTTGATGTGGACTGTTTCTTATGCGACATCCTGTATTTTTGATGAATAAGTGACATAGAATTATGTTCGATGTCAAAAATATACAAGTGAAGATAGGATTATTCCCAAGGTATCAGGAACTGAACTGTTTCAACGTTGATATTATAAAAAACTACTCATATAGTTGAACCACTTCATACCAACCATAAAAAAAAGGAAATCTATCAGAGTATGAAGTCACCCACAACCCATAAAGATTGTATCTGTGGTGCTGCAGACAAATATCCAAAAATAATGTTCTTTAAGACGGGAAAGATATCATTCCAATAATCCTTTCCCTCCATGAAAAACTCGATGTACTGTATTGTATTTATATATTTATCAATATTTTAAAAGGTAATATCTTATAGCGAATTTATGAAATGCACATCTCAATGTGATGGAATTTTAATATTAATAAGATATACTGTTTCAAATAAACTCAAACATCTGGATTGTACTACCAAGCACAACGGAATATTTGTCATCCTATGAATATGGGAAAATTACTAATGATACTAATGGAAATAAAGGTCATGACACCTATTACGTAATCAAAAGATGCGCTACTGTCTAACCGTAGTTTACTGATATTGCTCAATCAGACATGGCAACGTCCAGTTATGGAGACACTGTACATTAGTTAGTGCACTATAGATGTCGTAAACTTGGAAATTCAACTGTTTCTCTTAACGGGTTCAAGACTGAAATTTGATTTATGTGATGATTTCACGATGGTCTCGAAATGAGATTGGAATCGCCGTGTACCGGTCGTGATAAATCAATCGTTAATCTTTTTAAATTTGGAAACAGGACAGTACTTTTATTATTATTATGTTTAAGTGGTAGTCAATTTATTTAATCTCCACTTATTAACGACAAACACAGTTAGTATTGAATGAACCTATTTATGGTAAACTTTGGCAAGTTTATCTGAAGTCGTGAGAGGAATGCAGTCGAAAACATTCGATATTGCCACATGCAACTTTGAAAAAGCTAAAGTGCTAAGTACCTATGTAGTAAAAATAATTAAAAAATGGACTATCATCAACAATTTTTCCAATTTATGAATATTATTGAAAAATGAACACTTTTCCAAATTTGGTATGAACTTATTCTCTGGCTCTGGCAGCGTTGTGCGAAAACCACACCCTCCAAATTACATAATTGTTGATTTTCATCGACAGCTGACTTCTTTTTTCAGTTTCACTTTATGAAATGGGTACAGTTCGCCATTGGTACGTTTATGACAGATATGCACCATGTTTCCTCGCCTCACGCAGATGCCCCGTTGGTTCAGATAAACTTGCCAAATTATATTGCACTGACACATTAAAAAACAAAATTATGTCTGGATTTGTACTTCGTGAGAAAAACTTATACCTAATAACCTTTATTTCAAAAAAACTATCATAAAATTATTCATAATATGTTAATTGATTTAATCAGGTATTATATTTGGAAGTGTACTATTAATTGAGATGTGTTTATTTTTCTTATTGTACAAGTGGCCTAATTTCAGTTTTGCTGATATCCATTCATCATTGACCATGACATAAGACATAATACTCGCCCTCTAGCGCAAGTAGAACGAGTTAAAACTTTTTTTTACTGGATAGAGTAGAGCATCAACTTATTCTGAGTAGTTTTTCCAATGCTCTTCTGAAGGTGCGATATAATCATTACTTGTGAGGCCTAATTTTTTATAAAACAAAAATTCGACTAGACAAAATTGTTTGAATTCAACCAAGGAGTGGTGGTAGAAAAGTTGACTCAAATTGCTCAATACAGGATGATTGATTCATGTGATAAAGCTCAGTGGTAGGTCTGTTATCATAATTATTAATATACATGAATGCTTTTGGATAATGTTTATCAACTTAAAAACATAGTGATTCGAAGTTACTTGTTTTTGTCCAAAACACGAGATTACTACGTCGTAGCGAGATAAACAATAGATGGGATATGATCAAAATGAAAGTATTTTGATGTTAATTTAAACTAGGTATTTAAAATGTACATATTCAGCAATGCTGCGAATATATTGTGAATTTTCGAAGAGTACTGATTCTTTATAGAAGCTATTGAGTATGTACTTAGGAAGCTGAATATGGAATGTTTTTACTGATATACCGGAGTAGTTTGTGTGTTATCCGTAACTGACAATATCTATTTATGGAGCTCAATAGCGCTGACACTTTAACATGGCAGTTATTGAAAACTCCCCAATAAATCAAGTAACATTTTCGTTGCATAGCACCAAATAGCGCGATAGCGTGCTCCACGAACACATCGATATTATATAGTGACAAATTATTGAATTTCTGATTTGAAAAATATTGTAGTGATCCATAATATTATAAACTCATTCCACGCTATCTAAATGGAATCATACTTTTTAAATATTGATTAATATTCGGATAACATTACCTCTATGTTAGAAATCAAAAATATATCGCACTACTGTGAAATCCATTCCGTTGAGAACTTTGAAATGTAGTATTGCAAAAAGATGACATTCTTCCTCATAATCTGAAAGCATTTGGGAAAAATTCTGACTATGAATTTCCGGATTAGATTGGAAGAGACTACAAAGACTACCCGTCTGTCCAGATTTAACTCTTCTAGATTCTTCTCCAAAACTTTTGAAAGGAAAAAAACTATCCCAATAACATCAATACTATTAATCACTTCATCAACAATGGAAATATTTTTTTCAAGCGTAGTTTGAGGAAACGTTTTCTTTGTATTAATCACATTTCTAAGATTTTACTCTATAATTGCGATGAATTTGAGCAACGCTTCAACCTTGCAAGGTCCTGCTTGCAATTATTGACGATCGTCTTACATTCCACAATTATTGCAATAAGCAATTTTTATTGTAGATACCAACAAAAAGAATCGAAGTTTATATATGAGGTTACGTGAGTGTGTCATCTGATGGGAACATTGTTGATAAACTATTTTAGTATGGAAATTATTGTTATACACTGTGTTATTTATAAGATACGACATGGGGATTCCTGTACAAAACTGTCAAACGCGAACTAACTTTTCTACAGAATAGTACTTATAAAAAAACAGATTTGGTGAGGTATTTGTAAAATAAGTTCATATGTACTTTGGATTTGATAATATTTTAAAACGTCTAGCTTCATTTTCATACCACTTCCGAGTACTTTCAACCGCGTAGAAAATAGCAGGGCGCATAGGGGCACAAAACCCGAAGTATGGCGGTGCGATTTGCCGCTGTAGTGAAATTTTTTTCTTCTTGTTTTCAGTTGTTTTTTCACAATTTTTGCCTGGAAAAAATGAATTTGAAATGAATCAAATCAAAGTTAGGTGAATTACCATTTGACTTTCCTCTGGAGTGAACTCATGGAACATCAAATATTTACAATCAGTACGAGAATATTATGCAGGTAATTTTGACATTTGACGCTTCGTGAATACGAAATTTGTCTGACATAATTGACATGAGAAATTCGTGCTGCACATGTGCTCTTTTTGTTGCAATAGACTTTATTTAATATTCATCCTGAGCTTTCCTGATGCAGTCCTCGGCTCAATCGATGGATTCTTTGGCAACTGGAACTTGAAATTGACTTTGGTTTTCCTCCAAAGAACTGTTTCTCTACGATACATTTCTTGTCACAGATCCTATTGACTGCGCCACTTTAGTTCCTCTATTGAAAATTTTTTCTAGGCGGGTTCGTATCACACAAGCAGAAAAATAATCAAACTATTGGTGAATTGAAATATAATTCCAATGTTACGACAACGAATATGAAAATAATGGTGACTACATTTAATAAAGAGTATATGAGCAAATATTGTCAAATAGCAAAATGAACATTTCTTCTTTTACTCACATCCGTTTGTTAGGTTCAATTATCATAACGGAGGTAGTAAGTGTCAATGGCTATTACTCCCGTTATCCTCCACCTAGAAGAATATACTCGAATTGTAGCATCGGCCCTAAGTTCGTCTCTGTTGAGTGGAGGCTCATTAACTTTACTAAAGGTCATTTCGTGTTCTGAAATCGACTTGAAAAATGAAACAAACAACCATGGAATAGCTTTGGGAGCTTAAATATCCGGTGTAGTTATCCAGCTTCTTGCGGTACAAATCATGATTATAAAATACTATAATAACAGTCCTTAAGTAAAACATAAATAATGGATTCACCTAGTTTCCGTTCTTGAGAATAAAAGTTGTCAGAGTATCAAATGAGGCAGAAGTTTGTTTATAATTATTGATTAATCATTTCTCAATCCAATGAAATGATAATGATTTTTTGGTACCGAACAGATAGTGTGATATTTACAATTATATGGAGTATGAAGTGAAATATATAAATCAGTGGAAGGAAATTAAAATAATCAGAAAGCAAATGACTTGATGATAGTAGCTTATTTTGACGATTTGTATAACGTTGCGATAACGATTTTCAAAAAGTTGCGTGTAGGACTTCGAGAAAACCTTGTCGCAGCATTGCGTTTTGAACCGAATTTGGTCAATCATTTTTGAATTTTTGAAACGTTTAGGATTTATCTTTAAAAAGTAGTCCTGAACATTGCTGAATTTACTGAAGAACGACTGTTATCTGCACCCTCTTAAAAAAATATTGGAACATTAAACCAAATAATCACTAATTGCCAGAATTAGCACTTTGAGGAAACTTCCTGATAAGTAGGCTACTATTGATATTTGTTGAAATGTGGAATAAACGGTATATTTGTGAATCATTTCCCGAACACAAATAATGGTTTTAAATCTTTTATTTACGTTCCATCCATTCCAAATTTCAATGGCCGACCATGTCTTAACGATTTAAATCCTGAATGCCCTCCTATAAGTAGATCTACAGTGACGAGATAAGTGAATAAATTTGATGAAACTGGTAGTGTGAAAAATATTCCTAGGTCTGGTAGACCGAAAAAAGCATCTGATTAAGATAAAACTTCAGATGTTCTATTAGATATTCAAGAAAACTCTAAAATATCTACAAGTATATTGGCAAGAAATCACGGTAAATCTAGACAGTCTATACAAATTATTCTGCCTAAAAAATAACTTTCATGCTTATGAGTTTCAAAATTTTAAACAATTGGGCGAGGATGATTTTGAAAGACGATTACAATTTTGTGGATTTTAGTTACAGAGAAAATAGGGATGCAAAACAATCTTCTGTATGTTCCTTGACAACGGTAGCTGGAACGCTACCGAAACGTTGAAATAAAAACTTCAAAAATCAGTGTAGTTTAATTCCCCAGAAAATAAGAATGAATCAATCAAAAAGACGTTGGGCAATATTTAAATATAATTTTTCCCCAGATATGGATTGGTCGAAGAAGTGCAATTGAGTGGCCGGCAAGGCAAGATCACCCGAATTGACACCACTCGATTTTTCCCTCTGGGGCTACCTGAAAGAACACGTTGATGTAAACAAACGATTTGAAGGATCGCATACGTCTCGAAATGCGGAGAATTACTCTACAAATGATCAACGATTTTATTCTCAGCTTCGAACAGAAATTGTATCATTGTCAACAAAATTTTGAGCACTTATTGTAATTAAGTACTTGCAACTCAAATAATTGTTAAGTTTATGAATTTCTGCAGCCCGCAGTTTTGATTAAAATTATGATTTTAATATTTTTGTTAAATCATAATATCCGAGTCAAGTTATACATTGGGATTATTTTTGGAAATAGTGAGAAATTAACTTTTTTGTGATGGGTCACACGACCTAGGTTGTCATTTAAAAAAATTCAAGCCGTAGCTCACCCTATTTATAAAATATTCCTTTCTAGTACCTACTCAGTTTGGTGAGGGTTATAACAGCTAGTTCAGAATTTTTCATTACACTTTCTTCTTGTTGTCGTTGTCTGAGTGACTAGTTTCAACAAAGAAGTAAAACGTCAATTTTGGTGTTTTATGTGGGTATATCATCGTCAAAATGCTATAAGTTGGGGTGGTATCTCATGACAAAACTAGTGTATTTGGAAGGGGTAGAAGATGTGTTTGCCTTACAAACAATTTTGTACTCTTTTCTTTTTCTAACATAACTCAAATTATATCTAAAATCTCGACTATATTGATACCATTATTCATAATTATCTCAAAATATTTTGGAGTTTCCTATATGTGTATATTTCTAATTCCGTACAATTTTTATTGTGTCATCAAGGCCTTTATCACGGAAAACCCCACGAAGTGAAAGTGGAAGCGTCATTCTCGCCAAAAACTATTATTAGGCTGGAGCATTGTAACGTACTGGACCGTTATCAGGAATTATTTGTGTTTCTGAAATATGTTCTTCCGTAAGCTTGTCTTGAATATTATTGTCCTAAAAAAGCAGTGCTCCACAGATCTCTTTCGTTCTACAGAAACGTGAATTTAATTTTTTCATGCTACTTTTTACGGAATAACCTAATTCTGTCTGGACTTTTAAATTGATAATAGTAAGTCATGAAATACGCAATTTATATTAGTTATTAGAATCAGACCAGTGTCGTATTGAATACGCGTATATTGATAGCTATCAAACACTATTCACACAATTTTCCCCGCATTTATAATTTATTTCAAAATATACAAATTTAGAAAAAAATTTAGAAAAAAAATTTAGAACCTATGAGTAAGCTGCAAAGAACAGTCGAAAAGCGGTTCAAGATCTGTCAGTTGGGTGGTTATAGCCATATTATTGGATATCAACCGAATAGGGATGTTGCACTTTTAATAGAATTAAAGCACCGTTTTGGGGGGCGAAGCATTGCTTCGGGATCAGCTTCAATGTGATATTGGCAAAAGTAGGTCGAGACTCTAGGAAATATGAACTACAGTCAATAACTCAGCAAGAGTTTTGTAAGGTGCCTAACAAAAAATGCTGACTAAATGAGTACCTTGAAAATCTCACGCTATTGGAGGAAGAAAAATATATAGTCTGGACGTCCTCAAGAAAAACTGCATCTAAGTAAAGACTATGCGTGATCTATTTTCAAATGTTAGCAGTAGGAGAACAGAATAGGCCCCTGTTTAACTTCATAAACTTGACTAGGTTTATTCAATATGCAGGGGATTTTATTTTTTTGCGGTTTTTCTTGAGAACGAACGGAATGTGGATTCTGTGAAATGGGAGAAGAAACCTTCACTCACACACTTGTGGACTACTATTCAAATGATGTGGACTGAAGCTGCTATCCTCACATTTGTCCCAGTAATATGACTGGAGGAAGTATTATTATTTGAGACCTTAGTCATTATTTAAGCGGAAGAAATGGGCACAATAGATCTCTCAGGTCTCACGGAAAGACATTCCAGTATACACACCTGTGATTTTGAAGTAACAAGTTGAATTGGATCTCAACTCCAAGCATTTTACTTATCAAACGTGAATAATGACCAAACGATCAGGAAATCCTCTACAGACAAAATTCAATATTTTAGATTTTTTCAGGGTCAGCGCCTAAATTCCCATTTCACAGTAATATTGAGAATCCATAAATTGGAATACCATGACAGATATAAAACCATTGGAAATACCAACCAAACTCACTTTCGGAACTGATATCGTATTCTTCATTTTCATATGTTCGTTTCCATATGGCCTAGCAGTCCATACCCTCAATACAATACATGATTTATGTCTAAATGTAATATAGCAGGATATGTGAGAAGACTAAGGTGTGATTTGCCACATTCGGGCTTGCTTTGTGGTAGCTTTTTTATTTGTTCATTCGTCATGTTTGTGTAACTATTCCAAATTCTCAAATATTGTATAATGTAGTATCACTTATATACTTTTAGTGAATAATAGTACATTGTTTACCGGGTAGGAAAAGCTTAACATTCCTGGACGACTGCGAAGATTGCTACACACTTAGCAACACAGAGTCCAGGAATGTGGCTTTTCCTAAGAGGTGAACATACTATTTTTCCGCAAATCGTTTAAAATTCGACAGATATTGATTGATTTAAAAAAAAACGCGATAATTTTATTTCCAAATAAATGGTGCTTTGAAATTCCTAATAAAATTACTTGGGTTACTATGGAAACGTATTGAGGTTGAATTGTCAAACTTGACGCTTATAAATTCAATTGCTGGTGTTCTCGAAAGTAAAATGATAAGTGATGATGAAATTTCCATTCCTGGGACTCCTCCAGAGCTGGTTGAGGCAGTGAATACTGCTTCATTAGAATTATTGCCAAAGAAATCAAGAGAAAAGTACAACTGTACGGAAATATCATTTCCTTACAGTAAGGAAATGACATTTCCTTACAGTAAGGAAGTCCTGACTTTTTCTTTAAGAAATTTTGACAGGAATGTCAAAATTTCCTAGCGATTTGCGGAAAACAATATTTTCATAACTATAGTTTATATGTAGTTGAACTTGTTACACCTTGTGGTTTGGTATTGTCGTTAGTGAAAATTCAATTTAATTTAGAGTAACGAACTTCACATTTATGAATATACAAACCGGTCCTGTTTTTGTTCTCACATCTGATCCCATGTTGTAGAAAATCTAATACAAGTATTAATAATGAAGAGGTCTTTAGTGGCCGCTAACATTGAGAGTTGTTGGCGCTGATACAAATATAGACACCCAATTAAATATAAAGCTTGCCTACTGCGTAGTAAAATAACTTCAAACCACTGGATATTTTGCATGAATCACTCAGCCCTGTATTACCACTAAACGACTCTTGTTCTCGAACACGTGTTTCTCATAAAACAATGTCAACAGGTTATTTATGAATTATTGTGAAATACGTAGTTTTTGTAGAAGTATCAAATTAGCGATGAATAGCTGGATACAAGTCTTATAATAGGAAAATAAAAAGTGAACGAGAAAATGTTATTGCCATAAGTAATTTTCATGGTTTAAAAAGAGGAGTTTGTGAAAGGTCATGGGGATTGTCGTATTTATAATTTGTAACCTTGAAAGTATTGACTTTTGGAACGCTCAGTAATTTTACTGTTATACTTTAAGTGAAAATTAGGAAATAAGGAACAAATCAATTAGATAGAATAAAAACTGTTTACATGAATCTAAGCTTTGTTTCAATTTTTTTTCATCAATAAAAGCAAGGGAAAATGCAATGTGCTTTTCTTTGCATTTTTTCATACGTTCACCAAAAAATGCATGTTTTGTATCAATGCTCAATTATTCGAAAATCCTATTGAACAGTAAGTTTCCAATATCACGAAACTTTTTAACATCTGTTTTTCAATTTTTTATATTCTTTTTCAAAATTTCCAAGTTTTTTTCCACTTCCTACACTGTTTCTCAATTTTCTGTAATCGTTTTCAAAATTTCCAAGTTTTTTTCCCATCCTGTGGAGTATTTTCTCATTTTCTGCAATCTTTTTAAAAATTCCCGACTTTTTTCCTTCCTGTTCACTATTTTCCAGCTTTCTGTAATCTTTTTCAAAATTTTCGCCCCTTTTCCAGACCAGAACCTACAATTGGCATCTCAATAAGTTTTGCCAAACAAACACTTGATATCTAGCAGCAAGAAGTGCTTTCAGACCTCTGGCATAATGTATCAGGATTGGTGCATTCAAAGGCTTTTATACTTCTATCGAAGAATGTCTCCAAACAAATGTTAGACCATAGCAGGCATGACCTACGTTGTCTAGCAGGCCTTTTAACAGACCAATGTCATCTAATTATCATAATGTTAAAACTTGAATTGAGCCGACTTGCCGTTTTTGTCTGGAAGATGATAAAACAGCAGAGCATATAATTTGTGACTGCCCGCCGCAGCTCCAATCAGGTATCTAATGTTTGGCAGGGTCTCTGTCGCCCTCGGACCTCAATTATAATTCACCAATTGAACGAATCGGCTTTGTTAAGAAGCTGAATTTGTTTGGTGAGATCCGAATAGATAAGAGTGCAGTGCAGTGAACAGATATTGGTGTAGCTCATTGACGCAACAGCTTCAAAAAATAGATTTGATAATAAATTTTCAATTCTTCAATCGGTAGTATAACATTTAAAAGTACCGAAGCTGAATTTGAATTCAACACTTTCGAAAAAAGAAATAACATTCCGGAAATATGTGATTTTTTCTGAAAAACTGGAACTCGGGGTGAACATAAACTAACAATCCCATTCGTGGAATTACTTCAAAATGGGATGAAATTATTCTGTACTTATTCCCAGAATATCAACAAATCCAGATAAACATTCATTATCCTCAGAAGCAATCCTCATTTTCCAACTTTGCCTAATACCTTCAATAAACAGTCAAGTAGAGTTCTAGAAAATAGGAAAGAAAATAGAGCAAACAATTTCCCGCTAAGTAGAGAGTGTCGTAAACGAGAACCGTACAGTGTCCTTGATTACTTTCAAATCGCTTTAGTATAGAGTCTTCTATATCCAGCCATAGAATCCTCTTAAAACATTACGTCTAACTTACGACTCCACTAAACCCTTTCCGAGCAGCAATTTCTGCATACGAATGCACTTGCTACACACTATCACGATGCAAGGGCGCCGACAATTTATTATAATAACCTCAAATTACAAAATTTATGTACGTGATTTAACTATACTGCTTCATTGCTTTAACATTTACTTTTCTATATTAAAGGGCTACTCCTGAGACGGGTAATTGGAAACATACTACAATTAGTACGAAATAAATTAGGCGTTTATTTCCCATGCAGTTACCAGTTCATGAGAGACTTGTTTCATGCCATTTTTGTCAAATACCATTGTCTGCGAGTGATCTTGAGACTGGTATTCGTCATGCTGGGAATGGTGTTGAGGTTATAGTTATTTAGGTTAAGACGTAATGGAATGTGTGGTGAAATACTTGTGTTTCGTATTGAGAATAAATTGGATTACTGTGAATACTTTTGAATACTGTGGTTCTTCCAATTTTCGAAATGACCTCCCAGTTCACGAGTGATTGATCTTGCTCGTTTCAATTTCATACCAAATTGATAGGTTTAATTTTGTAGATATAGCTTTTATTTCCAGGAGGAGTTTTAGGATATCCGCATGCTCTAGTTTAAGTGAGTGTCCCCCGTTCTCTCCAGTAGTCTACCATGTGTGGTGCCTTGAGATTCTGTATTGCCTTGCAATTTGCACGCATTAGAAGCTCTATTTCACATAATCTTTTGAGTTGATAATGACTTAACATAACTATCGGGAGAATTCTGTTGAAGTTTATATAATACCCTTCGTCATCGATTGTTCATGTCCATCTAACACATTAGGCTGGAAGGAATGGAAAAAAGGCAGGTCTATGATTGATTCCAATCAAAATATTTGAACCGTTTAAATGCATTACAATCGTTAACACTGATCTTTGATTCGAAAAATTTGATTACCTACTTGATGTTTAGATCACATGCAATCGCTACCTATCAATAGGGAGGAATTACATCATTAAAAATAGGATGCAGACGTACCTTTGGTATTGGCACGTGAATGAATTTGGAGAAAATTAGCAGTTTTCAATTATTTCTGCTGTCAACAGATATAATATCATATTTTTCTGTCACTGACTTCGAACTCGGTCCCATCTCGGTCCACCTCGATTGCCATTTTCGTACAAACGAAAGTAATGCTCAACACTTAACACCTTTTTGTAAACTTCACGAAAATGACATTATACGTAATCGGATCTTTCTCACTGTTTACACTTTTCGTCCGCTGGGGTTACTATGCACGGTCCGAGAATAGCAGTAAAAATAACTGTCATTCGCTGTTGTGAAATTAATTAGCTACGAGATCCGCTGTACTTCACGTTCAAATGAGACCATGGCGTAAATATTCGTGCCCATCACAATAGGAAAGAAATGGTTATATATACGAACAAAATATACCCACCTTCAGAAATAATCAAATTTTCAATAGGATCTTAGCGAATAACTATTCTATTGTCTCGTCTGCTTGCTAGTCTCTTCATATTATCTCTAGTCTCGTCTTCGCCTTGACTATAAATTTGCATACTGAAATGTGTGAATATGTTGTGATCATAATTTAGAGATTTTGGGATATAAAATTATGATTATGTAATCATAATAATGTGAATTACAATTTCTTATGCTGATATTTTCGGATATGGACTTTCACTAGGAGACTTGAACTACGTCTCTGCAATAACTACTCCCATTATGCTCCATGGATGAACTGCACTAAATTAGCCTTTTATGATCATGCAAAGCCATAAACGTTGAGTGAATAATTCGTCGCAGGCTAGATAATTCAAGATAAGTGTAAATGATTCGCTTGTCATTTCCTTGTCGTATCTACGTGTTCAGTTAAGCAAATCGTGATGTTTGTGATGCCGTTAACGAACAAACACAGGCGTGTTAAGATTGAACTTCGCAACAGCGGAAAAAAATCTATGTAGATACAATTGAGCGATAATAACTTAAATTATCCACCCCGGTGTGTGGGGAATGGAAATTGAAAATAAAATTATTTTAACTGAGTAAAATATAAAACATGTCAGATTACTTGATCAGCCATGATGTTATTTTTTATATAATTCGTGAACTTTATGGACAAGGTCACACTAAGCTAGGATTGCTTGATGATCGATTGATTCGACTCCACCATTCAGAGGCTAAGAGTTGTTGGCACCTCAGTGTTTATGCTTTTTGTGCTCTGTTGTGTCGTTCATATGGAGAGACCAGAGAGAAATTCTCCATGGATGGTGTAGTCCAAGAAGTTCATATCTCTGATGAGATAATGCTCCACCGTCAAAAATAATTTGAGAGACTGTTTCCTCCTTTTCCATGCACAACCGACATTATACCATATGTATGGATGTGCTTCCTCAAGAAACAGTAACGGGTAAGTAAACTCGTCAATGTCCTTTTCTAGCACCTGCTAAAGCTTGGTAATCCATTAGTAAGCTTCGTCGGTTTTTTTTTTGAGGAGTTCCTGTTTTTGCGGATGCCTCGTTCATCTCGTTCATCTTCCGAATCATAGCTCAACGTTATCATGATAACAGTGAACCTGTTATCCTGCATGTTGTCTTCCATCCAAAAATTGTTCCCATATCATGGTTGATTTAACACAATTTCCATCGCTTTATACTTCCGGCACTCCAGGACTTTGCAACGACAATCTAGGATCAGCTCTGCACTAACGTGGTATTAGGTGTCACTAAGATCTCCGTATTTTCTAGCATTTACTCAGTCTTGTATGTACCACAAATATTTCCAGGAGTTTATTTACCAAGTGATATTTTTCCTATGCAAGCTGGTTGATAAATCATACATCATAACGTCACCCTTCCATTCATAGATCTACTGATTATAGATCATCGACCTGCCTCCAATGCCTTCAATATCTGTCATACGAGGTTATCTTTGCTTAAGTACTTTGCTAACAAATAGTTAAATGAAAAGAGCAAACCTTTTCAAGACCATCATCAACACGTTGACAGGAAATACACCGAGAGAAGAGTTATTTCTAGACAAATAAACTGATTTGTTTGACCCCCCTTTGTTTAATACTAACATTGCTTATTCAATATTAAGAAGCCATATTAACGTGAAAATATTGGGAAATTTTGATATAAAAAAATGATTTATTCGAGTGTGATTTCTTTAATGTAAAGAAATTTGTTCTTCTTTATGCGCACCTTTATACAATTGTTCTTCAGAAACTATCCAAAGTTTATGAAGCACAATATAATATTTTGTTATAAAATATAACGATGCTATTTGGGTAAAAATTCTTTTCATTTCCCTGAAAAAAATATAACATCTTGAATAATATTTTATCACTTTAGAACAAAAAATTAAATACTCATAGTAAATCATTTCAAAATTTTGACAGAAATTTATATTTTTTAAATAAGCCTATAGATTATTAGCCTCAAATAAGATCTACTTTATATCGAAAAAATAAGTATTTGAGTATAATTGTACATTTATTGTTACGAGAAAAAAATCTACTTATTCCGAATCACATATTTCTTCACCTGTAAGAAATCACATTAGCCCACAAATTATGTAGCAATTAATACAAATAACTCTCACCCCACCCTGCCCTATTATTCAGAATCGTACCGATCGTTTGGCGTGAGTCAGTGAAATTAGATGAGTTTGTGCAATTTTAATGATTATTTTGTTTTTGTAAAGTTTGTGGTTTAAGTGTTCTGGACAAAAATGACTTGATAATAGAAATGAATGAATTGTTAAACTCATGGCGATTACAAGAATTTTGAGATCTCTTTGAAGGTAAAGAAATTGATGATGTTAATTATATTCAAGTAGGTAGGAATGGAAAGCAAGCAAAATGTACGTCAAACATACACATTTCTCAATTATACCTGTCAAATCTACTCCAAAATACTATGGGAAAAGCATCAATGAACACACTTAAGGCTGGACAAGGCTGTCTTGTGGATACCATTTTTGGTTATGTTTTAGATCATGTACTATGTAGGTATGTTTAATTTTAAAATTGTATGGTTTCCATTTTATAAATGTACGGTTCATATTTTAAAAATGTAAAGTTTTCAATTTAATAGATCGAAATATTCAGCAGCAAGTTTTTTATTTCTATACTGCTTTTATACTAACCAGTTTTATGCATAAATAGAGAACCGAATGGAAGTTACATTTGTTTCCAGCAAAAAAATTTAATTTGCTGGGACGATACATTTTTTACAAATAAAAAACATATCGGTAACCCAAACAATATATTTTTTCATAGTAAAGAAATATATTTTAACGAGATAATACATTTTTTTATGATGAAGAAATGTTATTCTGCTATAAAATAATTTTTTTTATAATAAAACAATACAATTAGCCTGCAAAAATGAGTATTTGTTATTGGAAAACTACTTTATTCAATTTAAATGCTTCCAAAGATTAATATAACTATTTTGTCATTCTACCTTAATAAATCATGTTCAAAACAAATATGATGCATTTTTACAAGAATAAATATAATTTTCAATATATAATTCATTTTATTATTGACAATGAATATGTTTTTATTCATCAGCAATATTACTTTCCGAACTTGGAACAAATCCTTTCTTAAATACAAATGAAATATTAGTTAGGCCATATGGAAAATCATATTTATTTGACATAATGAGATTTTAATTGTCACAAAGAAATCTTTTTCTCGGTGTAGTTTTTTGTCCTTGTGAGGTTCTCAAAAGACTACATGGAAGAGTAGTTTAGCTGATTTTCAGAAACAAATCAAGTGAGCATAAATTTTATTAGAGTGATCCTGTTAGAGCTCTACTACTCTGTGGATATTTAGTTTTCGCCTCATTTTAAAATCCTGTCTCTATATCTTTGGGCGAAACCACTTTGAGGACACACGATGGTGAATTTAGTTTATCACTTCCACTATACTTAATCCTCTTAACATTCAATTATCAAAGTACCCACTCAAATTTATTTTCAAGTCTCTTTCCATATATTTTTTCTCTTCTCTTCCCATATATTCTGTCCAATTCATCGTACCAGATCCACCTGACTACATCTTTACCTTGGTGGACGATTGTAGCGGATCAACTGTACTCATCCTACATCTATCCTCTAGGAGGAACATACTTCACTACTTGATTTGCAAAAGGTAACGTGCACACCCCACCTTTTTTATCAAGGAATCTGTTATTTTGAATAGACACCAATTCATCGATATAACTAATAAAAGTAGTCATAAGCTTCGAGTGTAATAGTTTTAATATACTGACAGACCTACTGAGGAAGTTTAATTTCCTTTTGTGTTCATACCCTCTATGGAGGATACATTTTACTGTTGATTTGGAATTCGAATGGTATAGTCACTGGAGTTTTTAAGCCACCGTATGCATACCAAAATATTTAGTTATCATATTCATTTATATTAGGTTTGTTCCAACCAGAAACCGTCAGAAACGATCAGAGAATAACTGGTCATAGCAAACAACGAGTTATTTCCGCGTAATTCCTATCACTGATTGGAATGATCGCCTATTCTCTGATCGCTTCTGACGGTTTCTGACTGAGGTTGGAACAAACCTATATTATTATATATTCCTGAGGTAAGAGTGAATACTTTATAATTTCCATCTTTCAGAATAATTTCAGTTATGTTCCCTAGTAAATGCTAGAATCAATTTTTGGAGGTGAAAGTAAATTTCAGACTCCACTTACATAGGAACTACCATTCTAAATCTTCCGGATAACTTCAACAGTCACTTTATTGGCAGTTCTTTAATGTGGCCCTCAGGGAGTTTTTGGCGTAGATACTATTGGGCAAGGCTTTGTTTGTTTGTTTTTCCTGTATCCAACCAACAGGATTTATTATACTATTGAACCAACATAGATCTGATTTTTTGAACCCCCTGGGAAGCTTTAACCTCTACTCAAGAGGTAACAAGGATAACCTATTTGTCTGCTTGCTGTTTTTTTCATGGTATGCTTGCTGCTTCTTGTTTTTTTTTGTATTTTTACTATTATTAGATTGCTAGATAAAGACCTATTTACCTTGGATTTTTTCAAACTCCAGGCGTATTTTCTGAAAATGGAGAAATTGGTTTAATCTCCCATGTTTCCATACATCTACAAAATATTTTCACTTAACCCGAAGTTCTATATCTATTTTAAGTTTGTTAGTTTATGTTGTACCTATGTAATTAGAAGTAATAGTTATTTCACGAATATGGTGTACTTGATGTCTATCAGGTATCTTATATTTCCATTATGAATTTTTCATCAGCAGACCATTGCGAAAACGTATAAGGTATAAGTAATTAGTTCATGAATTGAAGGCAAAAGTTGGTTTGGAAAATATCATGGGTTTCATTTGAAAACTCTGTTCATGAAAAAACATCAGCATTTTTCTCGTTATAAGCTATACTTTTTTTGTTGGAACAAAATAAATGACTAATTAACAAACTTCCCTGAAAACACGAGACGTTTTTCTTTCATTAAAAAATTTCACAGCCCAAGGGATAATACTTCAATGAAAGCATCACGCCTCTTCTTCATTATATTATCTACCCACACTCTTTCCTTTGTATGGCCTTCACTGATCTATGTTTTAATTATGAAGTAAAAAGGACGATATTTTCCTTTGAAGTGTTTAATAGATTTAAGGTACTTAATTCCATATCTAATGATGTTACGTATTGAGATGAAAAAAAAACTCCATTTCCCTTCAAGTACAAAAAAAAGTATTTTCCATAATTGGTAGATAAATGTGCCTTCAATAATAAGTTGAAAATATAAATAACATTTGTATAAAGGTTTGTTATTTTTCGACATTTTGCATAATTAATGTGTCATGTGTATTATTCTCAATTGCGACAGTATTAGGGGAAAACTCCCGTTTCTATAAGTCAGTTGTTTGTGGTGAGTTCCATAGTACGATTCGCTTATTTTTAAGAAGAAACAATAAGAATTTGTTTTATGTAGCAGAAAGGTTAACATGTACATGAGAAACAGAAACAGTAAAATTCTCCCAATGTCCTGCTATCCCCCAAATATGGAGTTATTCGAAGCTGAGTAGGAGGTAACAAAAGTAATAGTGATAGGGCAAGGAAACAATAAGAATCTCGTAATACAGCTAAATGAAGAGCAATACAGCAAGCGGATACATTTGAATATTTGGGAGTGAAAATACATGAAGAAGGAAGTAATAACGCTAAAATTAATGGAAGCACATTAAGAGTGCCCTCAATCTGTGATACTTTCATTTGCAATAAAGAAGTGTCATAGAGAACAACGATGACAGTATATGAATTCGTTTTTGAACCCATGTTAACGTATGGGAGTGGAAACTGGGCTCTCACGAAAAAGACGAAAAAATTTACAAACGGTTGTGGTGAAGTATCTGAGAGCTGTAGTGAGAATAACAAAAAGGGACAAAACTTGAAATAATTAAATAAGAGAACAGCTAGAAAGAGATACCTTTAGAAAGAAGCATGGAAAGGAATCAGTTGAGGTGGTATGGCCACTTAGTACGCATGAAAAATAACTGGCAAAAATGATATGGCAAACAAAAGCATGTGGAAGGCGACCAGAGAGGAGACCACGCAAAACCTGGGATGATGCAGTAGCGAAAATCCTGAAAGAACGTGGACACATCGACAGTAGGCAAAGTTGAAGGCTAAAAATAAGCGAGAATGGGCTTAATCCGTGAATAATTGGAAGCACCTCAACATAAAGGCTCTGATTATACTCCACATATTCAAAAAATGTGATATTTTCATTTTATTTATGATGACATCCTACCAAAGGATGTCTTCCACAAAATCTGTAGTTCAAGTGCAAGTTCAAACTTCTTTTCATTTTTCATTTCAGGAAAAATTAAATTCTTCAAATTAGTGGAAACAAATCTTTGAAATACATGAAACGACTGAAAAAGTTCAAAAACGGTGATATTAAACCGTTTTCTACAAATTTATATTAGGTATGGCTCATGTTCTTATCTTGAACTCTACTTTTGGGAAAAATACATTTTTTTCTACTACCCTGTGTAAAGTAGGTACTTTAGACACACTTTCGAGTGCGTAAGACCTTATTTTACGCACTAGTGCGTAAAGAGTTTCTCTTTGCGCACTAGTGAAAAAAAAGTTCCAATATGTATATAGTTATAGGTAGAGGTAAGTTGGCGGTAAGTGACTGACATTTCTTTGTGAATTGAATCTGACATTTAAATTGAGACTATACCTAGGGTAATTAATTGTATTTTGATGTAATTATTGAATATTTTTAGGAAACTATGAGGTTATTTTAGATTATTATAATTATTATCTCTCTCTCAGAATATTATTTCGCAAATAGTGTGGGGAAAATAAAATGATAAAATATTCCGAAAATGTTCTTGTGGCGTATTACCTAAACTTCTGTATTTTGATAAAGTTTTCGATAGTAGAAAAAATATTGTATGCAATTCGTGTCTAGAGGCCTTTTTTTCCGAATCATGTGATTGTCGCATTCATTCAACGACAGCATTCACATTCGTCAAAAGAAAGGCTACTTTACACACTATTTACATAAATAACTATTATACTCACCCTGTGGTATACTAATCAGTTTATTGATATCATACATACTGTATAGTTTTCTTGATAGTTTGTCAATTCTGTTGTATGTTTTTGAACTGTCAATATCTAATCTGTCGTCAAGTTATGTGAGTTAAATTTAACAGAAGTAGGCCGCGAAACATGACAAAAACTAGAAATAGCGTAAGGTTTTATTTTGTATTCTTCCCCTGGAATCGACTGATGTTATTTTTTAATTACTAATTAATTCCCTTATGATATGCAATTGATTTAAAATTACATGAATACCTTATTTCCAACAAACTGATTCTCCAAACCTTTTTGAAATGAAAATTCAAATGACGATTTATGCATCAATATAAGGCATCGGTACAATTGAAAATGGGTTACACAATTTAGGAAAAGTAGATTTCATTTGAGAGAGCGTGTCTACTTCAAAACGGGAAACGGAAAAGCTACTGGCATGTTACGAGAAAATTTCAAGTGAGAAGGGAAAATTAACTCGTCAGGTGACATACATTGAAATAGCTTCGATTCACGTCGTCTTATTTCTACTAATGTAAATTGTTTGAACTATCTATCATTTCCTATCCTATAGGACATCCAGCCAACGTTGATTACATTAATTTTATACGTATTGATGTAAAATGTTGAACCCAAACTAACGAGAATTCGACCTTCACGACTATTTTTTGTCCTACCTATGGCGTAAGTCCAGATTATTACTGTATATTTTTGGAGTTTCTTGTGTTGAACCGGAAGTTTTTTTCCTTTGTTTTTTCTCCAACAAATGCAGTATCCGATGGGAAACTAAATTTTCTCAGATAACTTCCCATGTAAAATTTTTCTAGTTGCGGTCTTTGAAATGACATTTTTCTTGTGAATTATAAATTAGTTAACCGAGATCTGTAGATTGATCTGTACTTTTATAACGAACGATCCGAAGTTAAAGCAAAATAAATAATAATGGGTGAAACTAGAACTAAAATATAACCAGCAATTCATAATTTACAGCCTCTTGAAATAAGTAAGATTTATAACGATAACTACAAAGTGATAAAAAAGAGTCTATTGATATTATTGTCTTTTGTGTGGGTATGAAATATATTCACTTGTGATCTTTACTGACAACAAATACGACCTAACAAAAACATTTCAATATTTCAAATTTTATTTGTCTTGGAGGAAATTGCGTTATTCTCATCCAAATCATATAAAATGTTTTATTTCAAAATAATGTTTCAACACTTAGATCAGTTTCGTGAGGAATCGACTAGTTTTGGGTTGTTTTGACGACCCCCAGATCTTTACGTTTTAAAGTCTGGAGCACATGCTATTCTTTATATTGAAAATAAATTGGTAGAAATCGCTGAAATATATAGTTCCAAAGACGCTGAAGTCGTTATTGGAGCTTTATACTTCTATTAATTGATATCTGCATTCAATGCCAAAAATAACTGCTCCTATAATATGTTGTCATAAAAAATAAACTGTTTGTCTGAACTACAGTTCTATAGTATATTATTAAACGAGCAAATTATGATAGCCATAATTCACGATGCCGCAGGCGAGGGGCGCAAGTCACCCAAGTGGATTATGGCCATAAATTGCGAGTACAATACTATACTTTGTCCACGACACTTAATTTATTTTTTCTGTGACGGGAAAAAAGTTTGACATTTTATATCTGTTGACAGGTCACAAAATGTCACTTTTCATGAAATTACTTTTTTCCCACGGGAAAAAAATGAGTACTTTTTTACCGGATATAAACACATAATAATTTAATTTTAGAATATTTTATTATACAATAAAGTTACATTTCCTTTATATTAAAAGTACAATTATTAAATGTGCATTGCATGAAAGACACGTTCCTTAAACCATTCGGTGCAACAGACAAATTTTCTTGTGTTGAAATTATATTTTTTTCTGTCATCACAACTCCCGTTGATGTACTTGGTCTCAAATCCGGTGTGTCACAAAAAAATTGTGTATTATACACGGGAAAAATACTAGATTTTAGCTTTCGGTTTTTTGTCTCCCTCCGCTGCGCGTCGGGAGACAACCTCAAGCTAAAATCTAGTACTTTTTTTCCTCGTATAATAAATAACTATTATCAATAAATAAAAGTCAGTAACGATTTGGCATATTACTAACCTCAAAATGTTGTGGCAGCTACATCGAATAATTTGACATATATAGAGATGGACGATACTGTAGAAAGTATCAATACAACGTACCGTTATAAATATATTGTTTTAAAATACTTAATATTAGGAAATATCGTTATGAAAAGTAGGTATCAATACTAAAAATTACAATATTTTATCGATACGATATATGTGAGAAACAAATTTCCTCAACAAAATACACAGATTTAATAGTTTATTTCATATTGTACCCACATCTCCAGTCGTGAATTATGGTTCATAATACACTGTAGTGTATTATGGTTGATATATGGGTACCATAATATACCTTTTGTTAGGCATACCTTTTGTTAGGCGGTAAAATATTGACTTATTATTAGGTGGTCGTGGACAAAGTAGGTTATTCATAATTTTTCGGAAAATACATAATCAAATACTAATAAATGAGTTTTTGATCGTTATCGAAAGCCGAGAAGATAATGACAAGTTTCAATACACTGATATTGTTATTAAAGTCTGATAGTGAATTGATGTGTTTTTCGACCTTATTACCCTTGCGACACACAGAAGTAAGGGAGGCATAAACTGTATGGTAGACCCCATACGACTACAGAAGACTTCTACAACCTACCAGCTAAGAACCTGTATGATCTAATACAGGGAACGAACTGGCCAAATAGGCTGTTGCCAGAGTAATGAAAGGATTCACAATCAGCCCAAGAAGCTGAGGTGATGCCGGCAAAAGGTCGGCTTCTTTTAAAAATAAGAAGAATTACACTTGTTAAAAAGTTATACCAATTCGCTCATAAGTCTGTAAACGGCCAATTATCTCGTAAACTGCTAGTTCTAATTTTACAAAATTTTGGGTACACCTTTCTTGGGATACAAAGATTCTGGATTTGATATTTGCAATGCTGCCAGATTTGCTGTTTATCTTAGATTATTAGTAACTTTGGTCTTTCAAATTCATCACTCTGTATGTTAAGTTATTACTGGCATTTCCTACCCATCGCGTGCGGAAAACTCACTCCACGCACGTGTTAGGTACACTATTTTTCCTACTAGCATGCGGAAAAGGCCCGAATGTTAACATTAAGAAGCATTTATTATTCAATATATATCAACAAATCAATTATTATTATTTGACATTCATATGATGAGGCTCACACCAGGGACATATTGAATAATTAATAAAAAATTTCATTAAAAATTACAGCAGAATTTTGATAAATTATTTAATTTTTCAGTCATTTGGTAAACTACAATCATACAATAGTAGTTTGTACAACTAGTGCGCAAAGCGTACAAGTTGTACACAATATTTTTTCTACAACCTCATCTATTAATGAAAGATATACAATAATTTATATGGTAAGTTTATTTAAACTTTGAACAGGAAGAACTAAAAATATGAAAATAAATAGGAAAATAATTTTAATATAGGTATAATACATTGTAAGATTTGAACAATTTTGTATTGTTATGACTGGTGTATCTTTTTTAGATTCGTTTTCATGAATTCTGGAGGAGTATTTTCAATGTACGAGTTGGACAACTCAAAGGATAAATTATTTTAATCTTGGTTCATAATTCCTAAAATGATGCTTACTAGGTTGATGTTTTGATAATTAATAAATTGAAATAAATAATGAAATAGATAATTCACTTACTTTTAGTTTAAATTTAAGGATAAAAAATTCAATTAAGTTGAATTGTCAAAAAAAGTTGACAGGTCATAGGTAGCTTAGTTTGACATTTCGGTGCGGAAAAGTGCCATAGCGTGTACTTTTCGCATTACCTTTACAACGGTTATCAAAAGAATTGAGAAAAGGCCTGCTTTGCGTATAAAAATTTGTGTAGAAAAGCGTGTTTTGCATAGTGGTTGTAGGAAAAGATATATTCCAAATATTCAAATGTCAGTAAACTCAATCTACTTTCCACACTAGTGTGAAAAAGTGGACTTTTCCTCAAGATAGTGAAAAATAGTTATTTTTTCTAACCCGAACGACGCGGAGCGGAGTTCGGGCATGCGGTCAAGTGCGGGAAAGACACTTTACGCATGAGTTAGGAACATTATTTTTGCTACGACCGTATATACCTACAAAAAAGTATACCAACCCATTTTTAAAAAATTATTCCATTTCAACATACAAAACTTCAACTAAAAACTACTAATTATTATAAATATTAATATACAATTTGTTGCATTCTGTGAATTACTTAAAATTGCCGGTCCAGTGTTAGGGTTATATGAAAATGTTATTCATATTTTCAAAAATGAAATATACAACAAAAAGTTAGAAAAGATTTTTTTTGTTGGACTATTTTGTGAAAATTCATTCACCTGTAGTCACAATAGTTATAACTTCCGAAGTAAAAAACTACCTATCTAATAAGGTCAAAATTTGCATAGTTTTATTTTCCCGCACCAATTCCACTTTCAAAACTGAAGTTCGTGTGGGAAAGTGGGTTAAAACGCAAGGTCGTAGAAAAAATAATCAGCGGAATATTTATATATTTATTATTATAAATAATGGTATGGTACTCTTCGTCCGCCAACTCCAAACATCTACTTATATCAAAAAAGCAAGCAGTAACATATACAAATTGTATATTTACGAACTGTGAGTTTTGAAAAAAAAATCAGTAGTGGAAATATGGAATTGAATTGGTGAAATTCCGACTGAAATTTTTAATGTGGAGTTATAAAATACTTAGTGTAATAAAATGTTTACTTTCTAGATTTTTTCTCAAGTGTGTCGTAGAAAAAATAAAGTGTTTGACTCGTGTGAATTGTCCATATTGCACTCAACCGATTGAGCACTCCGCCTACGGCGTCGTTCTCAAACTTCGCCCTCGTGCGATATGGCCATCAAATCTAACTAGATGCACAAACTACTACATTAAAACAAATTTAGGAGAAATATAATAATAATCATAATAGTGCAGCAAACAACATTTTTCATTGTTACCATTCCATTGCACTGTCTAGTATATTCACGGCGTTGGTTGTAAAGTTCAGCGATCGTGAGGTGAAAATTCAATCTGATCAGCTGTAGTCGTGGTTTTATGTGTGTGTATTGCACTTCAAGGCCATCTCGTGACATCAGCCTCATCTTCAATCTCTCATTAAATCATTATCTGCTTCTCTCGATTATTCAGCATGAAGCTGACCCAACTTAAACACCGTTCACCTTCTTTTCAGGGACAAGGTTACACAGGGCAGGAAGTGACTAACTAAGTATATTTGATAAAAAATATTATTAACACAAATAGGGCATTATCTTTATTCGTAAGGAAAAAAAGGGGCTTTCAAATAATACCTACACTGGTTAAATCGAGTTCCTTATTATTGGTGAAGGACACGACCCACACCCTAAATCGGTCAAACCAATTAACCTAACATTCAGCTGATCAAAGGCTATGAAGCAATCGGATAAATTCAAAACTAGTTGGGAATGCTTCGAAGCCCTAAACGGCATAATGTTCTATTATGAATCGTAAATAACAATCCGTGCGGCTGATATTTTCACATGCTATGAAATCGTTAGGTCTGTTACTATTCTCTCAATTCATCTATGGTTATTTATTCGCAGCCCATATAAACAGAACAGTGTTGTGCTAAGTACTCACTTTTTCACCAATGTGCATTGTTTAATTTTAATGATCATCGTATCGTTGACCTGAAATAATTGTAAAATTTAACTGCATCCGAAAGAAAAGCGGCGAATGTTGTCTGAATAACGATCTCGGAGTAATAAACTCGTGTGTTCTAAAAGTGCATGAAAACAGTAATTTTTATCTGTCATACTAAAATGAACATTGACAATAAATTCATGTCCAAAAGCCGTAAACTTTTAAAGTGAACTCGTAAATACGTATATTAATACTCGTATTAAGCATGTATGATAATGTATATACACTCACCGGCAAAAAAACTCGCCTACCTGAAATTTTGCTGAAGTTCGTTGTCCAAGATCTTCCGGAATTTTCCGTCGATTTAAATTGTCTCCACGTCAATTTGTGGATAAACTCTCAGATATTGAGACTAACTCCAGAGAAGTTTCCTATCTTATTCATATAGGTTGAAAATAACCATGTATTCGTAGTACAATCTCTTAACATCCTGTGGAACAGTATCGAAAATTTGCAAAGTTTACGATAATTTTCTTAGAAAGACCATCCTTTTCGTTATCTCGCAGTTTTTATTCCATCTTGATATCTTGATTCCTCCCGAAGATACACGTATTCTAATGACAGCCTGGAATTTTATAAACACGGATAACTTTCGTAAGAAGGCTATAGTTCTCCATGCTCTGTTTGTTGGAGATTATTTCATTTTAATGAACGACAATGCAAGACTGCATGTAGCAAATATTAACCAATATTTTGATGAGGTTGATACGCAGCGATTAGAATTGCCTGCATGTAGCACGGATCTAAGTCCGATTGAACATCTGCTCTGGGATGGAGTTCACACATTTCGCTCATTTTATTAAATTGAATTTCATTAAAATTAATGGTAATATTGGACTTATTATAGGATTTGCCATGTCACTAAAATATGCCATCAAGACTGTTTCTGAAGCAATATTCTTGGTATTTTTTTCTAAACACCAATTTTCGTTTATCTTGAAGGCTTTTTCGGAACGCCCCCTGCTTTTTTCAGGAAGTAAACTTTGTTCTGCTTTTTCAGCAGCTTGTTTTAGCTCTGGTGGAATTCCGTCTGGCAAATAATCTCCACTCTCGCTATCTGACAACATTTTTCCAGCCGCAAATTTGAAGGATCGCACGAGAATTCAAAATTGTTTGTATATGCGTCGCTGCTAGGCATGGCCCTGCCACCTGTACCTACATGCACATTTTTGTATGGTGTCAAATAATTTTCAATTTAATTTTTACTACATTCAAAAAATGTGAAATAAAATTTTCAACTAACGATGTGGTTGTGAATAAAATAGTATACATAACTCGAAGGAAAGTTTTCATTATTATCTCGAGATTATAGTTAATCTCTCGACAGTAATGAAACACTTCTCTCCTCGGTATGTAATATACTATTTTCCTGTTTAAAATTTTAAAACATTACAAATTAAATTTTTTTTCCGAAACAATTCCAGGCTTCTATTTGAATACGTGTATTTTCATAAGGAATCAAGATATCAAAATGAAATAAAAACTGAAATATGGCGGGAGGGATGAACTTTGTGACAAACTAAGTGTAAGCTCTACAAATTTCCCGTACCGTTCCACATTGTGTTAAAAAATTGGACTACAAATACCTCTTTTTTAACCCTGTATAAATGTGCTATCAACATTTTTGGTAAACTTTTCCAGAGTATGTCTTAATACTAAAGAATATAACTTTAATTTGGCATGAAAACAATTGAAATCGATTGAAAATTACGAAAGTTCTTGGACAACGAACGTCAGAAAAATTTTAGGTGGACGAATTTTTTTGCCGGTGAGTGTATATAACATTGGAAAGTCCCAAAGACTAGTAATTGCTTCAGACCTATTTCACAGAGAAATCTAAGGGGGCTTTAGTATAGGTAACTGTCCCTCTTAATATATACGAGTGCTTAATTGTGTTATGCAATGGATCACTTTTTTTTCCAACAGACCAATAAACAGAGAAACCTTATGACTATAATTGAGCTCTTCGAATGACTAGCATTAGATCATATTTCCCAATGATTAGGTACTTGAATAAATATATTTTCATTGCATTTATTTTGCTATTTCTCTAATGTCTCTAAGCACGATTAAAGCATATATGCAGTTCCATACTAGGCCAGAATAAACTGCCTTTCACTCTTTCCATGCAGTCTTCTCTACCTGTCTGGTGTCGGAGTGTCGCTAGGCACTCAACAGACTGGGTAGTCATTAAAGATTGATCCTAGCCTGGGTGTCAGGTCTCTAAAGAATAAAAGACCGATGAATTAGCCAAACAAGGAGCAACTGGAATCATAACAGGGCCAAAACCCTCCTGTGAAATTGCTAAGTACCTCACTCACTCCACTATGTAAAGAAACAACCAAGAGTTGCGCTGATGGTATATAACCCCAGGGCAAAGACACGCTAAACTATTCTTCCAAAGGCATTAGGCCAAACTGTTGCGCGACCTACGATGACTGAGTCGAAAAACGACAAGGATGATTGTTGGAATAGTGACCGGACATTGTATGCTGAGGATGCATATGCATACCATTGGCATAGCAGATGGCAAAATATGTAGGTTCTGCCACCAGTGTTTAGGTGACGGAAGTAGAAAAGGTAAAACTTCACTTCGTAGATAGCATAGATAGTAGAGAAAACATATACACGGGTATATTCGAATCTGGACGTAAATATGATTCAAATTGGTATTCCAACGCTTTGCAGTGGGATATCTACTTAACATCTAAATTTTAAGTATCATATATCAGAGGTCAAGTTTTACCGAGAGTTTTACAAACAAATTTTTTTCAGGAAATCTACTCCAGTGTTAGTGAATAAGTTGAGGAAACAGTTCGGACTCTCCGATTTTTTATGAACGTGAGATGGAGACACCATTATCTATATCACTCAATTTCAAAGACATCTCGATAAATAAGAAATTTATATTCTGAGTAAGAATAAGTCTGAGTGGTTGAACTTTGAATTGTAGGAACATCGAATTACAATAACTGATCAAGCTGTTGCCCTCGGAATTTAGGTACTCACACAGTGCTTAATTAAACTTTTGCTAAATTGAAACAACCACACTGGCTTCAGTAATTTACAAACAGCTTTTAACGGATTGGTCGTTGTGTAACAAACTACACAATAGTAAGGAATAACCGAATTAGTAGTGGCTTCAGTTTTGCAGTTTATGGAATACATCCTCATCGATAGCACTCGAATTAATAAGTTGTAAGTTATAGTGATATGACAGTTATTATGGTGATATTTACACTGTTGTCAGATCTTTTGCACCAAGCCCACGACACACTTATAATGGACCAATAGAACTGGGAGGTTGTTGGATGTATTTATTCATCAAAAATTACTCGAATGTATCTGAAGTATTTTCACGCTGTGCACTGGAAAGTGCATTTTGTTATTCTCTCTGGAGCACTTTTCTCAACATTAAGCCACTTCCACGCGTTTTGGATGGTGGAGGTTTGTATCAAATATGAAAGATTGGTGTAACGCTGGAGCATGTGGTGCCCTGTCCCTGAGATATTGGAGTGTCTCAATTACTGTCCAATGAATGACAACCAATCATGACACTTATCTTGAAAAAAATGTGGGACTCAATTCTTAGTTAGTGTAAAGAATGATTTTTGTGACAAATGCACGTACTGGCTATTCTTGGAGTAACAACATGCTTTATGGTTTCATAGTCACTACCAAGGAGTAAGCGGCTGATTTTTTAACCAAAGATTGCTGGAAATTGAATTAAGTGACGGCACGAAATATTAAAGTCGCTTATTAAATTGGTTTATGGCACGATCAAAGGCTGGACCCAAAACACTCCTCAGTGAAAATGACAGAAGTCATTCAAACGTTTTTCCGACAAAATTGTTTGAAAGTTGAATGAAAGATCTGAATTACATGAGAAATTTAATGATTGTGGATGGAAAATATATATCTTGTTTGATGTTTATGTATTTAAGAAAGTTATAAAATCGTAAATATTCCAGGACTCTACTTTTTATTACAAAAGTTTTTGTATAAAGAAGTTTTAAAAAAGTGATGGGCTTGACATTTTCCGAAAATCGCGAGAAAAGATAACTCAAGCTATTCAACAGTATGTGAATTCGATAAAATTATAGTATGAAGGGGTTTTTGGGGTAACCATATTGAACATGTGAAACATACCTTCAATAGCAACAAGCGTGGTTAATTTTTTCTCTGATCGTATGAAAAGAGACACTATTTTGACCTGTTTTCTATGCGCAAAGCTCAACATTCCAGAATGTTTTGCAGTTGCTGAGCAATTAAAAAATAACAATGCGGTAATATTCTTACCGCACTGCTTTAGCGTACGGTAATGTTACAAATGCAGGATTATTACAATGAAATTAAACAAAGTATGGTTTTAATTTTTTTATTGATAAAGTTGTTATGAGAATGATGAAAGAAACATCTGATTTATAACGATATTCTTAACCACAAATTAACTGTTGTTAATATTTACATTTATTGTACAGTCTGTACAATTTGAAAATTGTACTGGGGAGCAACGAGCATCTATAGGCTTTGAAGCTGCATGGCTAATTGTTTGGTTTATCTCGTTACTAACCCTTCTTTATTTCAATATGAACAAAGAGAAACCTATACAAACTTACCTGATCACATCTTAAATGGAATGTTTTTTAATTAATTTCCAAAATGTAAATCAACGATCGAAGAAAAAATAGTATGTATAATTCGTGGAAAAAGCATATTCTCAAACGACTGTGATAATTATACGATATACTAATTTCCAGCTAGTGCGAAAAGTTGTATGTTTCGGCTTGCGCCCGAATGAAACATAACTTAGACATACGTTCTAGTGTGGAAATGCATTTATTGCATGTTCTAGGAACAGCATTTTGGGAAAAACGAATTAGAATATACAATTGAACAGCTTGGGTGGAAAAAAAAAAATAAAAAAAAATGAAGAGATTTCCACTGATTGTATTGTAGGATGCTAATGTTTTACTAGATATGTCAGAACATTGTTTCCAAAATAAAAGATCCTCTGAGAGTCACTACCTTACAGATATCAACAAACAATCCTCCAGCTCGTCTCTCGGCAACACAATTTCAATTCCAGCGAACAGTACAGATATTATCAATTATGAGATGGAAAAATTAAAATCTCTTTATGTAAATGGGATTTATGTATGAAGTCAGTTGAACCAAAGTGGATTTTTGTATGAGGAACATTTTGTGGTGTGAAAAATGCATTCAAATTGGAAAACAGTTACGCATTTCTACAAGTGCTTTACGAGAGATTCCTCCGATTGAAATTAAGTTTTTAGTGTATGAAAATACCGCTAGCTCATCATATGTACCAACTAATTATAGTATTAAACGGATATTTAGCCGTAGGAAAAAACATCAGATACCGTTGGATCACACATAAATAAATATACGCACGATCGAGTTGCGACTACTGTACGATTAGTGAACGAGGTCACATTTAAAAAGGCGCCACGGAAGTATTTTGACTTATAAATTAACACACTAATCACGTTCACCTATTTTTTTCATCTATGAAAAATGCCGTTGACAACGGTCATGGGCTTATCACGAATAGTTTTTATCATGCAAAAAATATTCGCTGCTCAATTAAATCTGTAATTAAGACATGGAATCTTGCTTTTATGTGGGAATTTGGAATATCAAAAAAACATTTCATCAATAGTAACAATTTAGAATACACACAACAAGAAGCCCGGCGATAATCCTGGCTGGAGGGACAAAAATAATCAGCCTTGAAGGTAACAGCTAGCTCTGACATACACTGAGAATCATAATGGATGATAACAGTTTCACTAGAATCCAGAAGAAGCAAAAATTTGTGCTTCATGGAATGAATTATATAAAGTGTATACCCAGTCCATTTTTTGTGCCATTAAAATATTCGAAGGACGTGGAATTATTCAAAAAAAACGGATAATTTCAAGCCTCTAGAATGAGTTTTTTTGAGAACACAGACACTAATCATAGTCCGATATTCACTACGTAATTCATGAACAATCATACAAAAATGGATGGAGGAAGTTATGGAGAGTAGGTGGGAAGAATATGAAGCCGCGCTACAAGGAGCGATTGGATGGACTGGAAAGGTGAACTACTTTTTGACGCAGGTGCTCACTGGACATGGTTCGGAAGTAAGGTACATCTAGAAGATTGGAGGAATATATGAGACATGTCTCCAGATGCAGGAAGTGCTTGGGAAGTTTGAAGTGTACTGTAAAACCTTGGTAGAGATATTGTGGGGGAGCGAGAAGCAATGGATGGAGGTAAGTTGCGTAGCAGCAAGATTATTGGAGAAGATGAACCCAATATGGCATGTGAGAGGTAGGTGAGACAGGAGGAAGAAGATGACGCATAGTGTGTAAGGGCCCAGCGCCAGTCTTGAAGCATGCTAGGATAGTGATCCCTAGGTGGGAGTAACGGAGAGTAGGTTTGGTTAGTTGGAGATGAGTCCAGCACTTAACACTGTCTGGGTTCTGGTTAGAAGCAAATCCTAGGCTTGACAAAATTCAATTTACCTACAGAACAATTATCTCTTAATTCGATGAATAATACTTTCGTGCCTTTATTCTAATAATCACTTTTAGAAAAAAAAATTATAGAGACGACTGAATATTTTTCTACAAAATTTCAGTGGGCCTCCTAAGGCAGAGATAGAAACCTATGAGAACCTAAAGCTGAATAGGCTTTTAGATGACAGTGCCATAAGATGTCACTGGACAAAACCAAAAGGCCAGGCAAACTTAGTTACATTCTGGACCTAAGAATTCTTCAGCTGGTTAAATTTATGAATAATCACAAAATTGACTCACTTCCTATAGTGGGCTCCTAAAATACTTGCCCTGGCTATCTTAGGAATCCCTGTGGTGAGCAGTTATAGGGTACTTCATCCAGTAACAAAAAGAAGGAATGGAAATGAAAATTGACAAACAATATAAACAACACTAACCTTTCTGGGAATGTTCATGAATCCAAATAACCTTCTATTCGAAAAGAATACATAAACTGTCCGTTTTTTCAAAAAAGTATGTCAGTAACAAACTGTCCATCACTGTGAGGATAGCGAAGTTTAGGCTCAATCGAACTTGGGAAAATGCAAAATACTGGAAGTGGGTCATCTTAAGGACCGGGCCATCTTTGGCGCAAGTACCTTCGTTATTTTCCCATCAGTAGCTATTTCTGATGAATATACACGTGAAATAAATCACTCAAAACAATTATTCCAGCCTACGAGTGAACCTTAATCTAATTTGAGTCTGTAGAAATCATAAGGAAAAGGCCTACATGTGATCGTAACACCCATTGATGGTATGACCCATGATCAGTAATTTGAGAGGTGGATTTCGCAGATTCGTTTTTCATTCGAAGTTTCGCTTCTTGTCTCTTGGTGTATTCTTTGATTAAGTGAATAGAAATTGGAATATTTTATACAAAAATACACACACATGTGCAGGTGCTCCGCGGTATTTGTATATTTTACCACGTTTCATTCAACTTTCTTTCTCAATGTCGGATAAAACTGTGATGAACATATTTCATTCTCACATGGGATATTTAGCATAATTCAAAATTAGGTATTTTCCAGATTTTCAGATTGGGAACGCGATTTCAATACCGTGAATGAAAAAAGTTTCTGAAAACTTTCCATTAATCCGAAAAAAGGTTCAAATCGTATAATACAATATTTTTTCTCTTGATATTCTGAATATATTGTCAGAGATGGATTAAAATACTGAGGAAGTTATTTTCAATGCAGCACTTATAATATTCAGTTTCCAATTTCAATAGCATGGAATAGTATATTATTCAACGAGCGTGTAATGATGGCTATTACTCATGAGAATGAAGTTTGCGACGTGAGCCGCAGGCGAACGTCGTAATCATTCGAGTGAGTAATAGCCATTACACGAAAGTAGAATACTATACTTTTTCTATGACTGAGTGTTCACCTATCAATTCAAACGAACGAGATATTTATTGGATGAACTTAATGCTTTATGTTAAACAATTCCATTTTGGAAGCTACAATGAAAATTCATTTATTGCTTACAATATTGATGGTGAAATTTGAGCAGTTGAATTCGTTTTCACTTTCTGTATCCATTCTAATAAAAAGTCAGCTCTAAATCAACTTCGGTAGGTAGGTATGGGTACTGTCAAAGTCAAATTGTGACATTTCATGGCGAGTCTGATTCAAACATTACACCGAACATAGTCGTGTGTAATGGCATTCTTTGACGGTGATTGGCCAGATAGTCGTGTGTAATGGATCATTACATACGGGGCGTGGCTTGTTTTGTGTAATGCATCCAGTTACTCAACAAAAATGTTACATAAAAAGGGTCCATTTCTCAACAGTCATAGAAGAACAAAATTATCTCGTGCTTTGGAATTTATCAAAACAAACATCTGCATAAAATTTGTAGGTTTTATAATAGTATGATACAATTATGTTGACATTGACTGAAAATAAAAATGAAGAGGCTTGTAAATGAGCAAAAAATGGAATGAGAGCTGGCAAAATTTTCATTCAAAAGTGTCAATTTTCGCATTATCAGTTTTAAATGCGATTTTAATTTGATTGTGTTGACTAAAGTTCATTTACGATAAGTCTGCAATAAGAAAACATGACAGATGTTTTACATCGTTGGTACGTTGTTATTTTTTTAGTTGCTGGCATTAAATTATGTTGACAAGTTGTTTATTGTATGAGATTGAATTCAACTCAAAAATGAAAGCAAAAATTATAAAATTTGATTCCAAGGGCCTCGGCCACTCTCTAAAGTTAAATAATAAAAAATGTAACCTGAAATTTTGTTCTTTCAGTAATCAGTCGCTAATGCTGAAATATAATGAGGTAATAATGTATTTATTGAAAGCTCACATCTCTCACAGAACTAATAGGAATTGGTGATCTATCGTTATTTCGTTCGTTATCAATATATGATATTAGAGATGCTACCATCTCATTGCAACCACTAAATAAAGCATTGCGAAGCAGTGTTTGATACTCTGATTTGAATAGTTATGAAAATATCTTACACAGTGAATATCAAACTATTAAACGCCAATGAAAACGACAAATCAACAAGAAAATGAAAATAACTGTCTGGCAGCCCCGGGCATGGCAGCCAACTTTTAGACCGTAACTTCTCCCGTAATATGATTAATTATTCTATTAACACTCTGGGTATCTAGATTCTGTTCTGTGGCAAAAATTGTTGACTACAAATGTCAAAATTGCAAACTTATCGTGAATGATTGATTCCATCAAGCAAGATTTTTTCTTCAAATTATGGGTGAGCTATAAATATTCATTTATTCCAATCAACTTGAAATTGATAATATTCATATATTGTTGATTTAAATACGATGAAAAAGAGAATACAGTCGCCCTTGCTCAATTAGTTTCATATTAAATAATTTAATCATTAAGACCAAAATATTCCGATATTCACATTACGTATAAATATTAACAATAATTTTTTTTGAACCCAGCTGAGTGTATCATGTAATTTATTTATTACATGTCATTATAATGTATACAATGTTATTTGATAAGATAATTTTTTTTCAATAATACATTGTGTATTAAAATAGAAACCAAGCTAAAGTAACAAATATCAATACAAGAAACTGGATCATGCAATAAATTCACGGGTCGTTTCATATTTCCATATACATTGTGGAGAACATCTGGCGCTATTATTTGTTCAAAGGCAGCTGTAATTGCGTGTTGCAATGCCTCGAAAGTGTTGATATCATTTTTGATTGCGGCTTTTTCAATAAGAATATCTTGAATCTGCGTAGTACGGCAGCTTATAATTAAATGAAGGAATGATTGAAAAAGTGGATTTGATATTATGTAATATCATTATTCAATCAATATGATAATTTTTTTGTTTGACTTTTAAACCTATTTAAAGTGTGTATTTTCAGTCACTTGTTCAAAAATAGCCAATAAGCAATCAATTACACTGATTAGAGTCCCATGGGATCTTATCAATTATGTCTTACCGTTTCAAAGGTAATTTGAAAATATTTTCAGTCTGACAGTTATGCAAAATGTCAGTTTCAAGATTTGGAGACAAAAATAATGATTTAATCGACCAATTGATAAAGAATTATACTATTCGCATAAAAAATTATCTCACCGAATGTACCACATTGATATTGATTGATTTTAACATTTTTTCCATAACTTCCTCAAGAGTGTTGCTTCAGGGTAAAACATTCCTAAAAGCACCTACATTATTCAATTTAGCTTTAGTAGCAGAAATCATTGGTTATGAAGTAATAATCACTCATTATCTCACTTGGGCCAAAATTCAACTTCTGGTTTAAAGGTGTAATTGGAAGTAAAATGTAGTATTATTATAATGGATACATTTTTTTTCTCCTTGTAAATTTTAAAATTATTGTTCTATCATTCCTCATAGCTCTCAAAATAATACATTTCTTCCGTGGAAATGGGAAGTCAAATCAAATAATCAGCTAAATTTGATTGCTCATTGTTGACTGAGCGTCAATTTGAGCAGCATCATTTGAATATAAATGTGGAGCCAAGAAATTTCTCACATCAAAAATTGCCGAAATCTGGAGTCACTGGTCACTTCTTCTGTAGCGATACGCGAGTCGAATAAGAATGTGAAGATGTTTGTCACCTGAAATTTGAAAAATCGTTTAATCCTCTAAACAAGGCTGTATGCAAACATCCTTAGCAAAAAGTTTGGTCAATTTTCAATTCTCATCTCATATTGTGAATCCAGCCTCTTCAATCTTTGACCTGCACTTCGATTACTCACTCTAGTTTTGACCCTGAATTGGGCAATTTTGTCAAGGTGACGCGCCATATAAACACATAATAATTGATTTTCTCTGAAATTTCATTGGAAAAACGTTGCAGGCCGAACTCCGCTAGCGTCGTTCGGCAATCTGCAATAGCGTGCGGAAAAGTTACTAGTTAGGTAAACTACTATTTTGATATCCTAGATAATATCGTGAATAAAAAGTCAAATGTTCATGAAGCTATATTTGGACACCAGTTGATACCTCTCGTTGAAGTTGTTGCATCCTGCAGGGTGCTTCCAATATTGCACAGTATTGATAATGTTTGACTATGAAAAATCATTAAAATCCAATAAGCTGTTTGGAAGAAAGCGGAATTTATGATGGAATCTTTTAACAGTTATAGTATATTTTTTGTTGGAGGAAATATGTGTCTACCAGCTCCATCGTTCTAGAAAATTTATTATCTTGGGAGATGATACTTTTCCAGAAACCGTCAAAAGTGTCGAAAACTAACATGTTATTACAATCGAGGGTGGTTATTCGAAGATTGGAATATGATTGGTGTAAATCAATTCGTTATAAATTTTAGGAGGAAAAGTTACTCATCTCTTCATGAAGAAGCAATGTGAGATGAAGTAATGTGGAACTAAAATGGAGAGTTCTCATTCAATAAATCAGTGTCGAACTTTCTTCATTAAGAATTTTCAGAGTGAATTCTTCTCACTTCACTGCATGTTTGAATACCTACGGAAAATTTTACAGGCAACGTTAGCAGCTCTATATCTATTGCTCGCACTATACCTTAGCGTTTATGATTCATTAATATTGATTCTAGTTTGATTTATCATCCTGGATTAAATGGATCAGTTCATAATATTGTTATTATCATACCTTTTACAATTTGAGAAACACAATTAAACCAATAATAGGAGGTAGGAACCTTTTTTTCCAGATTCGCACAACAGACATTTCAAGTTCAGCATATCATATGATTATGAGTGATTAAATGAATATTTCAACGGATACTATTTTGGGTGAACAATCTCCGCCACTAATATGGGACAGGCAGTACAGTTGGGAAACAGACTCTGTGTGGTAGTAGTGGGTGCGGAGATCAAATATGATTGAAATTTTTATTAAAAACAGGAACAGGATTGAATTTTGACGCATTTATGGCTCGTTACCCCTGTACCTACATATATTCACTTTGTTTGAACTCTCAACGATACCGTTCACATAAAGAGAAAAAAATTGCTTTGATTTTAAAACAGTTTCTTTGCGAGATAAAAAATTTCTTATTTTCGATTCACAGGAGCTATTTTTAGGAAAAATAAATGTAGCTGAAGTGAAGACCTTGAATTATAGGTTACGTTTTATTTCTTTCGTTTGTATTCCATGGAGTAAATTTTATATTTTGGGTGTGAAGTTGACGAAATATCTTTCCGCTTTAACAGGTGCATGAATATTTTTAGTGGATGTTTTTTGTCTCCAAAAAGTGAAACAGATTTTTCAGGAAAAAGCTGTGGAACTGAATCGATTCAATTGAATATACTTCCGTAATTAATTATGGTAGGTCTTCTATGGTAGATCTTTTCGATCAGATTAATTTCCTGAGCCTCTCCTTTCCTGTAAAATCACCCTTCAAACGTTGTGAGTGAAATCGTTAATCTGACTATATAACAGTGACAAGTTTACTAGCCATAACTATAAAATAATGTGGACAACAACATAAATTATTATTATTATTATTTTATTGCTTCTGAAACAACAAACAGCGAAGAACAATATAATTCTATATATTATATATATATAAAAAAAAAATATTTAAAAGTGTAAAGGTTAAGAGAGTCTTAAATACTACACACAAAACATTATTCATTTAAGACAAATTGGCGTAATTTCAATATATTCCAAATATATTCCGCAATTTTCCTAGCCTCAAAAATTGTGATTTTATTCAAGGCATGAAGCAGTGAGTTCACATTTTCAAGGCAAGGGATATTTCGTTTCATTGTTGTATAAATCGGACAATCAAACAGTATGTGGAAAATAGTTTCCTTTTTATGAATATTACAAACAGTACAATCCAGATCAGGGTCAATAACGTATCCAATACCATTCAATGTGAATTTAATTTTAAAGTGGTTAGACATACGCAATTGAGCAATAGTGCGGGTAACCTGGATGGGTAATTTTAAAGCCAGGTACGTGCTTGGTTCACAGGTGGTAGGAAAGGAAGTATACAAATACATAAAAGAATATCGGGACGCAACACTGACATCTGATTCATGTAAATATGTATAATATTTGGACAACAAGTCTTTCCTCTGAGATATAATAGAATGATGATTCAAATTGTTCCATATATGGTCACAGTCAATATCAACAAAGAACTTTTTTAACTGAACAGCCCAGTTATACTTCATATCTGTAGAGTTGACTAAACGCAGTTGCTGTTTAAAACAGAGTTTAGGAAAGCGATGATTATCCATTGTAAGTATTTTGTGTATCCAGTTAAGAGACATTTTAAAAATATTAAATGCAAACTTGACTCTTCCAGTCTCTAAACGGATTATAGCATCTGGAGTATTGATGGGAACTAAAAGAACTCTTTTCAAGAAATATAGCTGAACTCTTTCTAAAACATCTAAATACCTCACTCCCCAAACTGAAATACAATTAAACATGACACTGAGGGCAAGTGACTCAAACAATTTGATTCTAGGTTGCCAGGTATCAATTTTTGTTTTGGACATTATTGGTAAGAGAGAACCTATTGCCTGCTTACCTTTATTAACATTTAATTGGGCCATTTCATTAAATAGACCTGAAGAAGTGAAAACTACACCTAGATATGAATATTTATTGGTTGTAGTAATCAATTGGTTATTGAAATAAAAATTAAAGTTAGGTTTCCGGAAACCTCCTCTAGAAAATTGCATGATTTTTGTCTTCTGTAAATTCATGGTTAATTTATTAGAACTGGTATATTTTTCCAAAATTTTCAACTTTTTCACAACATCAATCTCAGAGTGTGCCAAAATAACAATGTCGTCAGCGTACATTAGTGACAATACATCATTTTTGTCATCGACAACAACATAAATATTTATTGTAACTCACTGCGAAAACACGTAGGTTAGGTTAGGTTCTATATGAGAGGGGCTTTCTCGCCACCTCCACTGCGTCTTTCGTTGGGTCTATTGTGGCTCACCCCTAGGGATTACAATTCACCTCACAAGCCTGTGCTTCTGATGAAGTCCATGGTTGTATTTGGTGATACTTTTCCGAAGTCGTTCGGCTCTAAGGTACTATAACCGAATATTTTATACCAAGGCTGGGCATGAGCAAAGCATAGTATGTGCTCCGCAGTTTCGTCCTCCAAATTACAGAACCAACAGTCCGAGGTCTGAATCAGACTCATCCTCTTTAGGTGGTAATTTAGTCGACAAAGTCCTGTAAGCATTCCCGACCAAATGCGTAGGTTTGTTCCACGTTATTCCTGTATCTGCTTATTTTTTTGTATTCGAAGAGTGGTATATGAAGGCCTTCGAGTAAAAGAGCCACGGTAAGTCTGCCCAGTAAAATCGAAGACAGTTATATACCATCTTGGATTTCATCCAACCTGGGATCAGTGCTATAAGAGCATCCTGACTATCTGACATGATATGTATGTTCTTTTTTCAACAGGTTTATTTATCAGCTCTCTTTCAGCCAGTTCAATGGCGTATACTTCAGCCTGAAAGATTGCACAGGCTGGCTGTGATTTCCAATCTGGGATTCCTTCTAAAGACCGCCGCTCCAGCCTCGTTTCAGGTTTTGGATCCGTCAGTGTGAAGCACATAGTGCGTTTCTAGAGGGAAAATTTTTTTGCTTTACCATTGGTGGGAATAAGGACCTTGAAAGGCTTGTCCACGTGCAGTTTTGTAACAGAAATATTCAAGGGCATCTCAAAAATGTGGTGTTTTTGTATTTCCCTTATCAATCCTGAGTGATTCCTCAGAGTCTCTCCATTTATTTGCCTCTCCTTCAATAGATATAAGCTGCTCTACTGGCTTCCTTCTCCTAATGAATGTGGGTAGGAGTTAGTAGCAGGAGGTCTTCCACAGCCGCCGTTTGTGTGGGAGACATCGCTCTGGTAATGGAAAGGCATCCCGTTCGCTGCAGCTTTTCTCCAGCTTTTTTTGCATTCCTTTGCTCCAGCAGACTACTGAGCCTCACGTAACCATTGGCTTGACCATTGTTTGATTCATCCAGTAAATCTGTTTGAGGTCCATACCCCAAGATTTTCCACATACCCTTTCAAGATTCCAGAGGGATAATCTGTCTTTTTTAATAATTCTTACCAAGTGGGCGATCCAGGAGAGTTGTTTATCTAAGATTACCTTCGTCTTGAATGGAATGAGATATTTTCCCTTCCTTTCCAGGGTCTTTTTGGGCGAACCCGACCGTTGGTTCGGTGCCTGGTTTCTCTTCCGAAGCTTTTGCTTTTTTTGGATTGTATCAAGATCTGACCAAAACCAAAGAAAATTCGTGACTGAAGTAGGTACCGTTTTTGACATTGGTACTTAATATACTATAACGTTTTTTCTGTAAAATTGAAGAGTTGAAATATACGCTATTTTCACTGAAATCGCATCTTTCTTACCTCGTTAAGAAAATTTCTGCAACAACTTCCTAGTCCGGGGTTTGCTCATCTTATTCTAAATCCCTGATGTCAAAGAAAATTAGCCGCCAGGAGGAAACAGTATGCAGGGTGTAACAAAAAGGCAGATCGTGAATTATACCACATATTCTGGGGCTAGAAATAACTTGATCCAACCCAAGTTACCCTAGTAGAAATGTGAATGCGAAAACAGTTACAGCCTGGCTGCAATGAGATATCGTCAGAAGCCATTGCTTTTCCAGAATATTCGGTTTTCGTTAGTAAAACGGTGCCGACTGTGTATTCAATCTAATAAAAACTACACATTTGTAAATAAATAAGATTCAATCAAAAATTTGGGACCCCCGAGAAACTTAAAAATTCATTGATTTCAATTTTTGTTACTCGAAATTTTTGAAGCGTAATGAAAAATAGGCCGTATCTCAATAAAAACTGATAATTGTGAAAAGTACTAGGGGGCAAAAAAGATTCAAAAATAATGTGTTTGAATGATGGTGCCACAATAACCATTAAATATCAACACAAAAATTTTGGGGGGGTTTAGGGGATCTCAACTCTCATAGATTTTCAACGGGGTGCAATGATTCCTCAATTTTTCTTATTGAGATGCTCTTATCATAACAAAGCCACTTGTCAACATTCATTATAATATGTCAAATATTTGAAAAAACCAATTTTCATTTGGTAACTTCGGAGGGTTATAACTTTTTTGCATGCACATTTGTACAAGGGTAACTTGGGTTAGATCAAGTTAATTTCAGCCCCAGAATATGTGGTATGATTTATGACCTGCCTTTTTGTTACACCCTGTATATTATACACCAAGGTGGTGGATATTTTTATTGACCAAGCACCAAAATCATAAAAATAAGGTGCGAGGTTTATTAATGTCTTCACCACCATGGTCTATATATAATTTTTTCGACTACTAGCCAAATTCAGAACAAAAATTGGAAATAATTCACAAACAAGAACTACGAAGAGCGTTTACTCCGTCGTCTGACTGACAAGTACACTGTCAGTTTTCGATATATTATGAACTTACTCGTTATATCATCAGCAATTTTTAGTTGAGCGCGAATTTCAAACTAATGATATTCAAATCCAAATAATTTCACTTGATAGGTTATTTCAAGCAGCAAATATGTTGAAGACAATCTCCTGGGTATACTTAGTTATGTTGCACAAGTTTTTGTTGGATTACAATCTCTGGATTCTCAAAACATTTGAATTAGTCCATTATTGACCCAAGTTTATAATAGAAGAAATTATTAACCACTAATTGAGAAACTCAACTTCCTAGTTTGATAGATGGAAAAATAATTGTCAACTTCACAGCTAGTAGTGAAAAAACATTGTAAAATGGTCTTTTTCAGTTTTACATAGAATAATCACAAGTGAATTAAAAAAACGTCTAAATTCCCACAAGTTTAATCCAGTACGTATATTTCTACAGGTGAGAAAATATTTGGATGAATAATTGAAGGAATTTTCAAGAAATATTGAACAAATGGAAATAAAAAGTGAAAGGCTTATCCAATTTGATGGATCGAAATGTTTTAAGCGTTATAATATTTGTGAATAATAAAATATTTCTTGTTGCGCTAATGTGTGAATTCCTTAAAAAATTCCTATCGAAAAATCTAATATTTACGAAATTCTTTAAATTTATCTACGGCAGTATCTAATGTAATAAATTTCAAAAACTAAGCTCTGCGTGAGCTACTGTTCTGATAAACACTTCACATTAACTTTTACTATGATGAATAATTATGTCCAATTTGAATGTATAACTGAGTTCATTTTATTGATGTCGTTTTTTTGATAACTCTATTTAATGAGTTATTTACCACGAAAAAGGTATTATGGACCGTTTGCGCCTTTCACATTTTTATCTGATTCCAGTTTTTACACTTTAAGAAGATTATTTGGGTCATACTCGAGAAAGTTGTTGAAAATCAATAGGTAGAAGGTTTTTGGAAGTAAATCCCAATCATGATTAAATTCTCCCCGAAATTGAAGGTGACATTGACAGCCATGTTTCTGAAAGCATGTGATTATTGAAACAGATTATTGTATGAAAACTTCTATAATTTAAATATTTGCAACTGGTTTTGTTGAATGGATAGACATAAGTATTGAAATTTATTACTGTTGTAAATATATCACATCAGAAATGCCGTGATCTAGTTTGATATTCACTTGACATATGTTTGACATTAATATTAACATTCATCATAATTGTAAAGTATATTATTAAAATAGTTTCTCCACAATCAATTATCATTTCATTCGTCGTCGTTCCACCCAACAAATGGTAGCAGAGCGTGGTTACTGATATAAAATATAATCGGTAAAATTAAAAAAAAAATTTTTTTGAAATGAACACGTCGACTGCAACCGCTTCGTCGTCGTACCATCGCATCGAAGCCCTAACAAAAGAAAACTACGATACGTGGTGTCTACAAGCGCAAGCAGTGCTAATCAAAAATGGCCTGTGGGAATACGCAAGTGGAGAGATATCCGAACCGATTTCAACCAGCGACGAGACGGAAAAGAGAGAATTTCTGAAAAAGGATCTACTTACTAGGTCAGAATTATTACTTCTAATTTCACCATCAGAGTTGAAACAAATAAAAGGCTGCAAGACTTCGCACGAGCTTTGGCAGAAACTAAAAAGCATTTATCAAAGTACGGGTCCCGCAAGAAAAGCAACATTGCTGAAGCATCTCATACTGAAAAAGTATGATAACGGCGATGTACGCGAACATCTAAATGAGTTCATGGATACTGTCGATAAATTAGCAGATATGGACATTACTCTAAATTCAGATCTGTTAAGTATCATGATGCTATACAGCTTACCCATGTCATATGAAAATTTCAGGATAGCGGTAGAATCTAGAGATACACTACCAAAGCCCGAAGAGCTGAGAATTAAGATTATAGAAGAAAGCGAAGCTAGAGATAATCAAGATCTTAGAAAGGAAAGAAGAGAAGGTGCGTTCTATTCCAAAAAGAAGCTGAAATACTGCCAGAAGTGTAAGAAACAGGGACATAATACTGATGAATGCTGGAGTAGGAAAAATAAACGTCAACAAAATCAAACATTCCAGAGAAGAGAAGAGAAAAACTTCAGTATAACACCTACTTGTTTATCAATTACCTCTGCAGATACCTGGTGCCTTGACAGTGGCTGCACGTCCCATATGTGTGCACAGGAAGAACATTTTGTGAACATGAATTCTGAAACTGGAACTTTGCGGTTAGCGTCTGAAAATCACACTACTAAAGTTGAAGGTAAAGGTAAAGTACGTATAAACATCCAAAATGAAACAATTAACCTTCTTGATACATTGTACGTACCTACCCTAGCAACAAACCTGATGTCAGTCGCAAAGATCACTGAAAAAGGAAACACCATATTGTTCACCAAAGATAAGGCATACATTAAAAACCAAAAAGGTGAAGTAACTCTAACAGCTACAAAAGAAAACGGCCTATACTACACGAAGGGAGAAAAAGCAAATATAGCAAAAACTGTTAACAATATTGAAATTTGGCATCGTAAACTAGGACATATTAATGAGAATGACTTAAAGTTAGCTGCAAACAAGAACCTAATCAAAGGATTGGTACTAGAAAAAGGAAATTTACCGGATTGTGAAGTATGCATTAAAGGAAAGATGGCCAGACTACCATTTTCATCCCTAGACGGACCACAGTCTACACAAGCACTAGAAATTGTGCATAGTGACGTCTGCGGACCAGTCAGCACTGAGACATTAGCTGGATCAAAATATTTCCTAACATTTCTGGACGACTATACTAAATATTGTTATGTCTATTTCATATCGCACAAAAGCGAAGTTTTTGAGAAATTCAAAGAATACAAAAGCAAAGTTGAAAAACTTCACAACAAACCGATAAAAAACTTACAATCTGATAACGGAAAGGAATACTGTAATATCGAATTTGATAACTTCTTGAAACAAAATGGAATCAATAGAAGGCTCACATCACCTTACACACCTCAACAGAACGGCCAAAGCGAACGCAAAAATAGGTCTCTTCTTGATAGAGCACGGTGTTTGATGATCGAAGGTAACATACCTCAAAATATGTGGGCCGAGGCGGTATACACAGCGAATTACCTCATTAACAGAAGCCCAGCTAAAGCCCTGAAAGGTTGTACACCATATGAAAAATGGACCGGCCGTACTCCATCTGGAAATCACCTACAAATATTTGGGTGTAAAGCTTTCGTCCTAAACAAAAATAGAAAAGGCAAATTCACACCAAAATCTGTAGAAGGAGTTTTCATGGGCTATGCACAGCAAGCAAAAGGTTATCGCATTTATATTCCTGAAAAACGAAGTATTGTTATAAGCAGAGACGTAAAATTTATTGATAAAATGTATTATAAGGGTGAAGACTATACCGAAGAAAACTATGAAGAATTTTTAAAGGAGCTTGAAGAACAAGAACACATGACACCTAACAAAGAAAATAGGGTTAATAAAAATACCGGAATAAAGGGGAAGAAGATAAAAGACATACCTATCATGGAAGTCGAGTTTTCATCAAAACCTACACATGAAACTGAAGTTATACCTCCTGAGCAAGAATCTGAAAATAATGAGCTTGATGTAAACGAAGAACCTGAAATCCGAGAAGATATAAGTCATGAACCATTGAACATAAGAAATTATATAAACGAAAAGCCAAGACCAAATAGAGAAAGGAAAATTCCGAATTGGCATAATGATTATGAGATGACAAACACAGTTTCACGTTCTGGTGAGAATCAAGAACCATTAAATATAGACGTAGATGAACTCACATTTATATGTAATCAAGATCTCGAAAATGAGGAATGGCATGACGCTATTAAAGCAGAAGTAAAAGCTCACATTAAGAACGGAACTTGGAAAATCGCCAAGAAAGAAAAGGATATGAAAACTATTGATTACAAAATGGTTTTGAAAAATAAATGGACTCCAGAAAAAGGAGAGATAAAGAAGGCTAGACTTGTTGCGCGCGGATTTGGACAAAGACCTGGGATTGATTTCAATGAGACATACGCACCAGTTGCAAAATTAAGTAGCATTAGAACTGTAATCGGACTAGCTGTCGAAGAAGATTTGAAACTTAACCAAATGGATGTCACGACAGCATATCTGAATGGCGACCTAGTAGAAAACATATTCATGAAGTTCCCAGAATATATCGAGCAATATATAGCCGAAATTATGGTAGACGCATGCGATAAAGATGATTTTATTTTGTATGATAAAGCAAAGAAGATGCTAGAAGATATAAGAAGTATCGAACAAGAAAAAGTATGTCACCTCAAAAAGGCTCTCTACGGGCTTAAACAGGCAGGAAGACAATGGTATACAAAATTAGACAATGAATTAAAGAAAATAGGATTTCAAGCGTCGAAAGCTGATCCTTGTGTCTACATATCAGCCAAAGGAGGAGAGAAGACAGTAATTGCCATATATGTAGATGATCTCCTTATTGCTTATTCTTGTCCAAAAATACTGGCTGAAATCAAAGAAAAGTTGAGCGAAATATTTGAAATGAAAGATTTAGGAAAACCAAAATGTATAATCGGAGTTGATTTGGAATACAAAGATAATAAAATAAAATTAACCCAAAAGAAATTTATTTCAGATACTTTAAAGAAATTTAATATGCAGGATTGCAAGATTTCTACCACACCAATGGAAGTTAATTTAAATCTGGAGCCTAATACGAAAGGAGGAGCAGAGAATTTACCTTACAGAAACCTAATTGGAACACTCATGTATGTTTCAGTTGCTACCCGACCTGACGTAACGTACGCTGTAAATTATTTATCAAGATTTAATGATTGTTTTGGACCAGAGCATTTCAAATCAGCAAAGCGAATATTACGATATCTAAAAGGCACGATCGATGTTGGTTTAACATATTCAAAATCACAAGAGCCATTAGAAGGTATGGCAGATTCTGACTGGGGTGCTTGCAAACTCGACCGAAAGTCCTGTTCCGGTTACATTTTTAAATACGCAGGAGCAGCTATCAGTTGGGCATCCAAGAAGCAAAGAAGTGTAGCATTATCAACAGCAGAATCTGAATACGCAGCTTTAACAGAAGCTGCAAAAGAAGCTGTTTATCTTAGATCACTGTTCAGAGATCTGAATATTGATTTCGGACAAATAAAAATTTGGAGCGATAACCAAGCTGCCATAAAATTAGGATATAACCCCATAGTATCTCCTAAGTCAAAACACATAGACCTTAAAGTTCACTATATAAGAGATTGTGTTAATCAAGGAATCCTGAATATCACTTACAAGTGTACAGAAGAAATGGAGGCTGACCTTTTGACGAAGGCATTACCTGGACCCAGATTAACAATGCTGAGAGCCAAACTAGGTCTTCTGCATTAGTGCTGTGAGGAGGAGTGTTGTAAATATATCACATCAGAAATGCCGTGATCTAGTTTGATATTCACTTGACATATGTTTGACATTAATATTAACATTCATCATAATTGTAAAGTATATTATTAAAATAGTTTCTCCACAATCAATTATCATTTCATTCGTCGTCGTTCCACCCAACAATTACTTTCACGCAATGTATTGTTTTCTTGACAAATGAATATCAGGACAGGCATGTGTTAATATCTTTGCTCATATTTCAAGTTATAATCTCACATCATACAGAGTTTCCATAAGATAATGTATTGATACATCATCAGCGGAATTAATGGTGATTTGAAAAAATACCGAAAAAGTACTATTATCGTTACAAATGGATATCGCGGGATAATAATTATTCTAACGCTTTATGAGTTATGAATAATGTTTTTTATCTCTTTTAATCTATTGCTTTTTTGTCTTCCTCTATCACACCTCGCGATAATGGCAGATGGGAGATGCAAGGATGGAACTATATAGGCAGCAAAATAACCTGAGCAACAAAATAGTTAGATCAGGACACATATACATTGAGGACATCATAAGTGGAGCCATCTTAGATATGAAAACAGACTATATATCCACTAAACATCCCCCTGGTCCCAAATATAGAGTAGAAATACCTCACAGAGAGAACTGGCAAGAACCAAGCAAGCAGACTGAAGTATCCTCGAGGAGAGACCTGGTACACAGACGGGTCACAGACTGGGGAAGGGATAGGAGCAGGCGTATATAGTGGAATGAGGAACACAAGAAGTTTCCTCTCACTGGAAGAATATACCCCTGTATTTCAAGCGGAGATTTATGCTATCATAGAATGTGTAAGGTTATCTAACGGTTCATGCCCCGGTAAAAGATTATCTGCAGAAAGGAGGGTAATATAACGGGGATCTCAGCTGCAGACTTTGTAGCAAGACCAAGACCCATAAATATCTTATCTGACTGTGAGGCATTGGACTCGAGGAAACAAACAATCTCTGGAGAAGCCAATGTACCTACAACCTGAAGTAAATATAGCACACATCCATTGGACCTTTACCGTATATTGAGGTAGGGGGATAACTGGATGGGTAAAGTAGATAACAATAAGCCATTATGCTGCGGTGCTTCCGGCACTAGAACGGCTTTTAAAAATGGGGAAGAAACCCGGGAAGTAGTTGTGGTCTCTTAGTCGGTCACTGTCTTCGGAACATATTTTCCGGGACTTCTTATAAAGCGTTAGAATAATTACTTTCTTGCGATATCTATTGAGAAAATCAACTCACCATTTTTTGACAGAATAATTTATCACAATTATTATTTAGTCAGAATAATCGTTGGGCGGTGAATCCAGTTCACCTACCTAGAGGAGGTAATTTCAAAAATGTCCTAAAAAAGTCTTCAAATTTCCGATAAAATGTCTTGTGATTACAACAAAATCATGAATATATTACCGAAATTATAGAGAAGTATCTTTAGGAGAGCAATCTACTGAAAAATAATTTGAAAACACCATGGCCTGGGAAGTTTTTATTCTATAAATCCTCATGTAGAATCAGTCGAATGGATTCTTCTCATCGAAGGGCGACTGGTCAACTTAGTATTCCGATTAAATCATTTATTTGCGTTCAAATAACATCTTTAAATCTCAAAAACTCTATTTTTATCACATTAAGCCCTGTTTTCGCAACATTACTATTAATATTAAGCTAGAAATTATGGAAAAAAAATCCGCTATATGATGTACTGTTAAAATATAGGGTCTTCCGTTTATATCGCAACCTTTCAACTTCATTTCTACCCAAATCAATCGCTTAGATTGAGTCAATTTTTTGTCGCACACTTGTCAAGGACGATGACAGAACAATATCTTATCAAAATATAGAGTGTTCCATTTATTACGCAACCTTTAAACTTGTACCTACTCACACACCTTATATTGGGATTGATAAAAATTTGTCAAGGACCGATGACAAAACAATATAGTATTAAAATATAGGGTGTTTCACTTGAAACGCAACCTATAAATTCACTCACTTTATTCGCTAAGATTGATACAAAATTTTCCTGCACATTTGTCAAATAACTAACGGCAATACAATGAAGTAGTGAAATATGGGGTGATCCATATTTATCGCAACCTTTGAACTCGATTTTCACCAACATCAATCATTTAGATTAAATGAAATTATGTTGGTACACTTGTCAAGCGCCAATGAAAATAGTACTAGAAATATAGGGTGTTCCATTCATAACGCAACTTTTCAACTCAATTTCAAATAATATACACTTTGATAATTAATAATTTATTACGTTATATTCAATATTGAGTGGTTATTTTAACGCATTTATGACACTGCTTATAAGGGTTGTGACTCAAACTCCCACCACCTGAGCTGGGGCAGCAAGGATATCAACGCCCGAGGTAAGTCTCTTTATGAATATATAATTAAGAAAGATCTAACAATCTTAAACAGAGGCACGGAGCCGACATTCATTAACGCCCGTAGCCAAACATTAATAGATATTACGCTGGCGACAGCCAAAATATCAAACCAAATTAAGGACTGGCAAGTGTCAGATCATATCTCTATGTCAGACCACCGCTGGCTGACCTACACGGTAAGCCAGGATCTCAGGACCACTGTAAAATCTCGCGACCCGAAGAGGACGGATGTAGCTCTCTACAATCGACTCTTAAAAGGTGCTCTGCGGGAAACAGAGGTCCTGACTCCTAGCAATAATGAGGAACTGGAAAGGTACACAGTATCTATCCAAAACAAAATGGACATTGCCTATAAGGAATCCTGTCCGATGAGGACGGTTCAGACAGGTGGCACGACCAATAGCTGGTGGTGCCCTGAACTGGAACACCTCAGAAAGACAGCGAGAACGACCTTTAACAAGGCAAAACGAACAACACTCAAAGAGGACTGGGGAATATACAAAGCCAACCTCAAAGAGTTCAAAAAAGTCTGCAGACAAAAGCAAAGAGAAGCCTGGAGAGCTTATTGTGAGGCAGTCGAAGACTTCCCACAAGTTTCTAGGCTACAGAAGGCGCTCTCAAACGACCAACATAAGAGTATCGGCATCCTTACAAGGGAAAATGGCGACAAGGCCGCCAACCTTCAAGAGAGCGCTGAGATTCTTATGGAAACTCACTTCCCAGGTTCTGTCTCTCCCGGAACGTCAAACTGGATGGAAGTACCAACAACACCCTCACAATACGACTGGCAATTTGCTAGTTCAGTAATTGACGAGGACAAGATAAGGTGGGCCATATCGGGCTTTTCCCCCTTCAAGTCACCAGGACCTGACGGAATAAGACCAGCCCTACTTCAATGGGGAATGGATATTCTTATGCCGCACCTGGTTGGAATTTTCAGAGCCTCTTTGGCTCTGAGGTATATTCCTCGTAAGTGGAGAGAAGTACGAGTGGTATTCATACCAAAACCAGGTAGGATGGATTACACCTTACCAAAAGCATTCCGACCAATTAGTCTCACATCGTTCTTTTTAAAAACAATGGAGAGGTTATGCGAGCGGTACATAAGAGATGAAGTGCTAGTTCACCACCCACTTCATCCAAATCAGCATGCATATACTCCGGGAAGGTCCACTGATTCGGCCCTTCACCAAGTGGTTGGCAGAATCGAAAGATCATTGGACAACAAAGAATCCACCCTGGGTATATTCATAGACATCGAGGGAGCGTTTGATAAAACAACCTTTCCAACAATTACCCAGCAACTCAACTCCAGGAATGTACCTCTGGTAGTAGGAGAATGGATACTCAAGATGCTCTCTAGTAGAGCAATAAGTATCAATGTAGAAGACATCACAGTAAGAGGACTGGTCATGAGGGGATGTCCGCAAGGAGGAGTCTTATCACCCCTTCTGTGGAACATAGTCCTGGACACCCTGATTAATCACCTCAACAACAATGGAATCTACACAATTGCATACGCAGATGACATAGTTATTTTGCAGACAGGCAAATTTGTGAACACACTGTGCGATAGAGCGCAGGATGGGCTCAAATTAATTGAAACATGGTGTAAGGAACACTCACTTTCGATCAATCCCAGGAAGACTGAGATGGTCCTTTTTACCAGGAAAAGGAGTTTATCGGGTTTAAAATCCCCCGAAATCTTCAAAAGCAAACTAAACTTTTCTGAAGAGGTGAAATACCTTGGTATTACCCTCGACAGGAAACTAACATGGAACTCTCATCTACACAGCAGAGCAAAAAGAGCATATGTGGCTTATGAACAGTGTCGGAGAACAGTGGGACGCACATGGGGGCTGTCACCCCGAGTGGTCTCCTGGATCTACACTGCAATAATAAGACCTATGTTAACGTATGGAGCAATTGCATGGGGACCGAAGGTTCTACAAACAACGGCCATTCAAAAACTATATCAAATACAGCGAATGGCCTGTTTAAACATCACAGGAGCCATGAGAACAACACCAACCGCAGCAATGGAGCTTATTACTGGTCTGACCCCTCTGGACCTGTATGTCAAGGAGGTTGCGTTGATGGCCATGGTACGATTGCGCACGGCTGGTGTAAACCCCGAAGTAGGAGTGGGCCAATTGCGGTTAAGCCTATGGCAGGAAGCGCTTACTGCGCTACCTCTGCTGCAGGCAGCCAATGATGCAATTAAACCCAGGTTTTTGTTTAATAAACCCTACAAAATACAAATAAAACACAACACAGAGCCAGATGCGGCAGATGCAATACGCATTTATACAGATGGTTCAAAAATGAATGAAGGCTCAGGATGTGGAGTTTACTCGAGAGCACTAAGCCTAAGGATCAAGTGGGGAATGGGAAACAATACCAGCGTAGTTCAAACAGAACTGGCTGGTATCTCAATTGCCACAAAAGAACTAACCAGAAAAGGAATTTCTGACAAAAACATAATAATCTGCACTGATAGTAGACAAGCCCTATTAGCCTTGAACAGACAACGTGTTATATCAAGACTAGTACTAGAGTGCCACCAAGATTTAGCTAACGCCTCGGCAGATAACAATATTATCCTGAGGTGGGTTAAAGGGCACGACAGGAGTAAAGGAAATCGCATTGCTGATTCTTTAGCCAGGGAAGCCGCTGGACTGAAAAATTCTTGGACCCAGTGACACCTACGGCCTGACGACTTCGACAATTGCGGAACTAGCCAAACGCTACACCCATGCTCAATCCCTTGAGAGATGGGAGGCAATCAAAGGATGCAGTTTTGCCAGGATCACCCTGGGCGACCCTGGGAAGATGGCGCCGAAAAAATACTTGGCGATGACCAGAAGAAATCTACGTATAACAGTGGGATTCCTGACTGGCCACTGTCAACTAAGGAAACACCTCCATACTATGGGGCTAGTGGACACACCTATATGCAGGATGTGTGAACAGGAAGATGAGACTGTCAGGCATGTCCTATGCGAGTGTCCGGAGTTATCGTCGATAAGAGAGTGTGTGTTCGGTGAGTCTTGGCCTACACCTGCCGATATAAAGGAGATGTCTCCTGGTGACCTGTTCACCTTCCTGAGAAGGACAGGATGGACGATGACCTAGGAGGACAACTCCTCGGGAGGATGTACAATGGGTCATATGTGGCCTAAGTGCTGTGAGCCTACACTCACCCTCCCTACTCTACAGATACAGACAGACACTGCTTATAAAGATATTTTCCAAATATAGTATTAAAATTGACGTGAACCTATTCCGTATTCTGTATATCGTATCAAGTTACAGCAATTATACCTCGGAGTTCTCTTCTCAAGATGAGTTATTGAATTCAGCTTCAATAACGTTTTCGTGTCTTCACGACTCGAGCACAGCACTCTACGAAGTGCAAGTCACGCTGAGATTACGCCCCGAGGACCTGATATAATATCTCACAGTCTACGATTTAAAAAAATATAACTTCATTGGCGTATCGCTTATCATATTACTAGCATCAACTATCACCATTAATCATAGCTTTATGTTAAATTGATCATAAAATTTCCAATAACCAGCTATATACTGTGAACTAGTGTATATTCATCATAAGTTTGTATGGTAAATATGTCAAAAACAGGAAAGTGATAGGTACGATTAAATATTTCCCAACGAGTTTTACCATCATGATAGTATTCATGATTGGTACTTTATTCTGGCCCAAAATTGAAGCTGCATAATTTCTATGGTTAACTTTTTTTGGTATGTTCCATGATCACAAACCTATCGATCTTCATGAGTTGTAATAACCTTGGGTTATTGATAATTGTTGGAAAAAAGTTGTCATAAAATTTTTGAGCATTTATCAATGTCCCAGGGTTAAAAAATGTTTTACCAGTTATAGGAACATACAAATTTCTCACTGTGCCACCCTGTATTTCCCTTCAAATTCAAGTTCTGCTTGACTTTTGTGATATTTCTATTTTGTTATGAAAAATTTCATTTCCAATGGAAAAAATCAATAAAAAGCAGATAATAAAATTTATTCACAACAATTAACATGCTAGGAAAGTGTGCCAACTAGAAAAAAGGGTTTTTAAGGTCGATAACAGTACCACATTGATTTCCCTATAGAGGTAGTGAGTTATACAAAGTATATCTACTGGAATTATTGATGCTACAGTTGAGTTATTTTGTGTGCACTTTTTCGTCGACGATATTTACATTCTACTTGTGCTTGTTCAAGTAAATGACGTTCATTATTCACTAGTGAGTAATATCTGTGCATGATGAACACGTAGATGGATAGGAAATATATTTTATATGATATACAGAGTGGCCCAAAAGTCTGGGAATGGCCAATTATCTCGTTAATTGTTAGACCCAATTGTGAAAAGTTCGAGGTACAGCTATTTCTGGATACGGAACTTCCGTATTTAATATTTGCAGTGGTACCATATCTGCTATTTTTATTTATATTTTTAGGAGCTTTGGTTTTCCAAATCCATCACCCAGCTTTTTTAGTAATTATAGGAATTTTCTTTTTAATACAAGTTGAACCATATGAAACACTTATGATTTTATGTAGTCTGGAAGGTCTTAAATGAATGAAACATAAGTCTGCCAACGCCTATTTGTGAGCCGAATTTTTGGAGTATCTCCAATAAATAGTTCTTGAGGATTGAAATGAGGTGATTGTTAAGGTCATTCAATTCCACCTTGTCCACCAATAATTCATTGTCTGGGAAATATCTCATCTAAATAACGCCGAACATTTACTCCAAAATGAGCTGGAGCTCCGCTTGCTGGAATAATAGTCGGAGAGCTAGTAACACGTGTTTCATGAAGTGTTTGATTCACCTTGAAATTTTGTGCTTTAGTATCGAATGGATAGCTGAGTAGGTAAGCAAGTGTTGGCAAGCCCTACCTGGGGACACCAGGTACTGCGCATAGGAGAAAGGTATGAAAAAATTTGGCCCAAAAAAAGTGTTTGATTCAGAGGCCAACAAACAGAAATCTAAATTTCAAAGCATATAAAATACATAATTAAAAAGGCAGACACTTTTGAGGGGGTTAACATATAATAAAAACTCCCTCAAGTTGTTTTTTTTTCAATACAAAATGAAGTGTTTGATTCACGCTGCCATTTTAACAGCGTCATAATTTCATATAATAAAAAATAATTTCAAAAAGGCAGACACTTCTGTTGGGGTTTAATTATCGAAAAACATGAAAATGGATTTTAATTTTAATAGAAAGAGATAGGCAGCGCGTAGTCGTGGATGTAAGTGAGAGCACCGATTTATGACGATCCAGAAATGATCTCAAGTGATGATTCTGCAGATGAAGAATCAGAGGACAGTGATGGACAAGGCGATAATTAAAACTACACTTCAATTGTTAATTTACTATCTAACTATTTACGCGTATTTTTTTTATTTTTTATAAATATAATAAACGAATAAAATTTTCCTTTAATACAAATCATAGGATTTTTTATTTATTTCATCATTATTATTATTATTTTTATTATTATTATCATTATTATATTATTAAACTATCTTAAAAGATTGAAAATTGAAAAGTAAGTTGTTCATAAAAATAATAGTATATTATTAAACGAGCAATTTATGATAGCCATAATTCATGATGGGTGACGTTTGCGTCACGAGCCGCAGGCGAGAGGCGCAAGTCACCCAAGTGAATTATGGCCATAAATTTCGAGTAGAATACTATACTTTGTCCACAACACTTGATTTCTTTATTAAATAAAAGTCAGTAACGATTTGGTATTATACTAACTTCAAAATGTTCTGACAGCTACAAAAAAATATAATTTGACATATATAGAGATGGGCGATACTGTAGAAAGTATCAATACAACGTACCGTTATAAATATATTGTTTTAAAATACTTAATATTAGAAAATATCGCTATGAAAAGTATCAATACTAAAAATTACAATATTTTATCGATACGATATATTTCAGAAATAAATTTCCTGAACAAAATACACAGATTTAATAGTTTATTTCATATTGTAGGTACCCCCATCTCTAGTTCATAATACACTGTAGTGCATTATGGTTCATAATTCACGACAGTTGATATATGGGTACTATATACCTTTTGTTAGGAGGTAAAATATCGGCTTATTATTAGGTGGTCGTGGACAAACATATTTTATTTTGTTACTCCACAATTAAATTTAAAAATGTATAGCTAATACAGCTGTTCATATCAAAATTTATAGTTCAAACTTTACCAAAACTCCAATTTCGTAATTTAAGACAATATTTTCTTGGTAAATGAAAAAAACAAGTTTTATTTTTGTTCCACCCTAATGTATATATATTGAAGTGTATTTTTAATTATCGCCTTGTTCATCACTGTCCTCTGATTCTTCATCTGCAGAATCATCACTTGAGATCATTTCTGGATCGTCATAAATCGGTGCTCTCACTTACATTCACGACTACGCGCTGCCTATCTCTTTCTATTAAAATTAAAATTTATTTTCATGTTTTTCGATAATTAAACCCCAACAGAAGTGTCTGCCTTTTTGAAATTATTTTTTATTATATGAAATTAAGACGCTGTTAAAATGGCAGCGTGAATCAAACACTTCATTTTGTATTGAAAAAAAAACAACTTGAGGGAGTTTTTATTATATGTTAACCCCCTCAAAAGTGTCTGCCTTTTTAATTATGTTTTTTATATGCTTTGAAATTTAGATTTTTGTTTGTTGGCCTCTGAATCAAACACTTTTTTTGGGCCAATTTTTTCCAAACCTTTCTCCTATGCGCAGTACCTGGTGTCCCCAGGTAGGGCTTGCCAACACTTGTTTACCTACTCAGCTATCCATTCGATACTATAGCACAAAATTTCAAGGTGAATCAAACACTTCATGAAACACGTGTTACTAGCTCTTGGACTATAACATCTAATTAAAATTGGCCCTGATAAAGTTTGTCAGTGTGAGTACAATTTAATTTCTCAGTAGAATTTCATATTCAACTGTCGTTGAATTTCCTTCGATAAAGAATTGCCCAATCAACAAAATCTCAGCATTCTATATTGAAATTTTCTCAAATTAACAACATTTTCACTGTTTTATTTATTCGGAGACCTCCTATTCATAATAAAATCGTGAGTGATATATATATATCCGGACTTGTATTGAATATGAGATTCCATTAATGACTGGATAAACAGAGTAATGAATTTAAAAAACCAAAGCTTTCAATATCATGGAATGAATAGAAAATCTAGCAGCATTGCAAATATAAAATCTAGAATCTACGTATCTCAAAATAGGTGTACTCCAAATCTTGTATAATTAGGACTAGCAGTTTACGAGATAAAGGGCCGTTTCAAGACTTTTGGGCCACTTTGTATATTATATATTATCATGATAGTTTACATTTCGACTAAAATTCACATGCTTTGTGTGAAATATTGGATTTCAAAGATCAAGTCTTTCAACAAGCTTCGGAAAAACTCTAGTACTAGTGCTCAATAGAGAAAATATACTAATAGGTTTACGTCTAGTTTCTTTTGGTTATGCGGGCTATAAACCTGATGCATATTCATCGATTATGATTATTCTCGTTCTGCCACAAATGTGAATTATGGATATTGTTAATTTCGTCCCGCGTGAATCCCGCTGTGCACACAACTTGTCCATTGAAGCATCGGTTTAATCAATTGTTGTTTCTGGAAAATCCAGTTTGCACAATTAACTAAAGCTGGATAATCTCGCGGCATAGAATGCTGTTATTGTTTACTAATTACATTTGTGCTTCACTTCTCAAGAATAATTGCTATTCGTCCCAGAAACGTATTGGAATAATTTCATGCAAAACTGACCAATTACTGAAACTGAAACTGAAAAAACACAGGTAACTGATAATACCAACGCCACTGGATAAATCAATCTCAGTCAATTGACGAAGTAAGAAGGAAGAACGTTTGCCAATAAGAAGTCAGCTGTAGATAAAAATCACTAATTATGTAATTCGGTGGGTGTGGTTGTTATGGTTTTGTTACTGCGCTGCCAGAGCTTGAAAAAGTTGAAGAAAAATTTGGAAAAGTGTTTGTCTTGCAATATTTATGAATTGAAAAATTATGTTGATAGACAAAATCCAGGAAAACAAGCACATTAAAGAATTCACGTTTGATCATATTGTAAATAATAAAAAATCCATTTTCTCATTATTAGTAGGTTCTAAGTACATACTTAGCACCTGAGCTCTTCCATAGTTACGTGGCATTATCAAATGTTTTCGACTTCATTCCTTCCACGGTTTCAGATAATTTGCAACAGTTCAATATGCCATTGGGAGGCTAAAGAACTGTTACGTAAAAAGGATAGTTGACGTGGTGCTGTACGTATATAATATATGCTGATGAGGTGAATAAGTAAGAGTAGGACACATTGTCAAGCATCGATATTATATCATTCGATCAACATGACAGGCTTAAGCAGAGCTCTTGTCGGAAATAGTGTGAAGAGTTAAGTTACATAATAAACATCATCCCAGTGAATTCTGTGGAGTATGACCAGATGATGAAATCTTCACCAAGGATTAACTCAGTTGATTTTTGAACCCAAAATGAAATATAAGTGTTGGCTGCGTTAAATTATTCCAATAGATTGGAACTTTCAAATACTCTTTTCGGTGCAGTAAGCTATTTTCAATAAATAATAATATCAAGCTCTATTGGAAAGTCATTCTCCAACCTTTTTTATATTAAAATTCAACACAACCTAAGGAATAAATCAACTTTTCAATTACGTTACCTGCATACAAATGCTGCGTAATGGAATTTCCTGCCCCTTTAAGACCCCATGCTAATTGAAAACCACCACCGTAACAGTTTCATTTCTCAATTCACTAAATACCTTTTCCCGTGCATCAGATTTTTCTACCGAACTCATGAATTATTTCTTATTTACTTGGTTAGTTAACCTGCATGTTTCAACTGTAATTTTATGCTTGTATTGTATTCCTTGATGAAATTTAAAAGTCTTCAACATATATTTTAAAAGAGGGTACATAAATTGAAGTGGAATTCTATTTTAATTTGCGGAAAAAAATTCACGTTTTAGATCATATCGTTATAATAGTAGATTGATTGTTTGTTTAGTTGCAAGTCATGATAGAACAATAATAATGATGAACGTTCTAATTATTTTCACTTAGTAAATATCAAGTATACATCTCATATATTATGCTCTTACAATCCAATTAAGTGTGTATGTATTATGTGAATGGGAGGTGATATTAATTCTCACTTAATAAACAACAGTTTATCAGAAGAATGTTCTTCAATTCAACCTCAATAATATGGGATCCGCTCAAAATAATGAATGCGCAATTGCATCATGAAAGAATTAGAATTATATCTGTAGAGTGGGGAGGGGTAGTGTAGGCACACAGCACTTAGGCCACATGTGACTCATTGTACAACCTCCCTAGGAGTTGTCCTCCTGGGTCATCGTCCATTCTGATCCTTGCCAGGAAGGTGAACAGGTCACTGGGAGACATCTCCTTTATATTGGCAGGTGTAGGTCAAGCCCCACCGAACACACACTCCGGACACTCGCATAAGATATGCCTGACAGTTTCATCTTACTGTTCACACATCCTGCATAGATGTGTGTCCACTATCCCCATAGTATGGAGGTGTTTCCTTTGTTGACAGAGGCCAGTCAGAAATACTACTGTTATACGTGAGTTTTTCCTGGTCATCGCCAAATATTTCTTCGGCGCCATATTTCCAGGGTCGCCCAGGGTGATCCTAGCAGGACTTCATCCCTTGATTCCATACTATCTCTTAAGGGACTGAGCATGGGTGTAACGTTTGGCTAGTTGCGCAATTGTCGAAGTCGTTGGGCTGTAGGTGTCACAGGGTCCTGAAGTATTTAGTCCAGATGCTTTCCTGGCTAAAGAATCGGGTTTGCGATTAGCTTTACTCCTGTCGTGTCCTTTAACCCACCTCAGGATAATATTGTTATCTGCCGAGGCGATAGCTGAATATTGATGGCACTCTAGTACTAGCCCCGATATAACACGTTGTCTGTTCAAGGCTAATAAGTGAATTAGGTATTGAGAGTTATTTCAAGGTGTCTACATTGGGAAAATTATTGTCGATAAATCGAAGGAACTGATATATTATTATGAAATGACATTTCAATTGGTCATAACCAGCCTGAAGAAACATATTATAAAATCACTCGCAATTGTACAGTGTGTTCCAGAACGCCGTGCTAGATCAAAGCTCCTTTTTATCAAATAGGGCACCCTTATTCATGGTCCAACTTCAAAGTAAAAATCAAATTAACTTATTTAAATGAATTAAATCCAAATGAACGCAGTTGCCGTGGAATAAACTCAACACCGCGGTTGTGCTTTTATAACTACCTTCGTTGGTCTTTCGCAATTAACTTGTCCCTTGACCATACTCACAAAACATAATAGTGTCTATGAGACCTATGAAAAGACAAGTTTACCAAGGCATTGAAATAAAACTATCACAAGTCTGCCTCTATTTAGAGAACATACACTATGCTATAAAACGGACAACCTAAGGACTTATGATCTGGAAGGGAGTATCTGAAAGCGAATATCATGCATCAAAACCAATTCTCATCTCTCATGATGATAAAACAAAATTCACGTAAACTTCAAGTTAGTATAGTTCACATAATAGCCTTCTTGGCGTGCGTCATCACTTGTGACGTATATACGGGTTTTGGGTATGTCGTATTTGCTATTTTAACATAATACGTCCAACCTCATATTCGATAAATAAAATCATCAGGATCGTATTCAGCCAAATTCTAGAAGGCTATGAAATTAATAATCACCAGCTCCTTTTTCCAACTGGAAATACTTTTGAAATGCTGATGTTTTTCCGTGTATCTAAAGTTTATTCACGATAAAAAGACTATGACGTCGACCCGGCGCACATTCATGTGGAATACAAATTATTTTACACTTTTCCGAGAAGGGGAAGGGAATACTTAGGTATTCATAGGATTTCTAAACTGACACAGATCAAAGTGTAACTTAAATATCATTAAATACGGAGCAAGAGAATAAATTGTTATATATTCATGTAATCTATTACAATACATCATTAATTCAGATGGAATAGAATGAAGACCATTTGACAACGCCGTTGGGAAGTGTCACCTGATCCTAATTTGTGAACATGGGATATCTAGACACAAGATTTTATTTTAGTGTGTTATTTAATAAGCTCAAGTGTCAAACGGAAATATTTATGCTCACGAATATTTCTTAAAATTGGCAAAGTTTAAGTATTTTTCCCGTTTTTTTTTGTGAAACAGACTTACATTTAGTTCAAGATAATAACCTTTACTGTTTAAAGTGAAAATATTTATCGTGTAATAGCAATTATTAGTGTTGAGAAAGTACCATTCTTTGAACTAAAATTATGATTTTTGAAGTAATTACTGAATGATCCAAAAAAATTTTTGTTTTAATCTACTTTATTCAAGGTATGCTTTCAAACAAGTCCAAAATCTTCATAGAATTCCGAGGGTCGCAGAGTCGACCAGAACCACATTTACATAACAATAATATGTATTTTCGCGGAGCAAATCCTGAACACATCCAGAGCACAAACCGAGTACATACTGGATTTCTTCAATGTGCAAGCGTGCCTACAGACTCATTCCGAATTTTAGAGGTAGCGCGAACGCGAATTTGAAGTGACATGAAGTTGAGTTAACACAAAATGTGCAAAAAAGAAGAATAACCTTTTATTGGAGGCTGATTATGAATAAAAACCTTACCTTTTAGCAAATTTTTTTATAAAATAAAACTTAAAAACGAAGTCTATGATGAAATTAAAATAAAAAAAAAACAACTCAACAAACACTGTTTATCAATAAAATATATATAATCCAAAAGAGTTTTGAAGTTTCAAACGCAAATTAATAAGTAATCAAACCACTATAAAGTCATACAACCGCATACAACCAAAATTTTGAGGTTATAATCTGTTCGGAACAAAAAATCCCAGCTATCATCTTAGGATTCATCGAGCACGTTCCGAGCATGCTTGGAATTGAATCTTAGTCTTCCTCGAACACGGGATGTTTTATCCTGAACACATTCTGAAGCACTCCACGAACACTCAAATTTTAATTGCGCATGCGTAGTCCCTCCGAATACGTTTAGGATGTGCTCCGCGAAAACAGCTAATATGTAGCAATATTATTGATAATAAATAATAGCAAATAATATTACTTGCGTCTCTCACTTACAGCAATAAGCAGGTCCCCATTTCGGCATTTCCGTTCAAATAGTTTAACAAAGATATTACCATCTCTTGACATCTACTGTTCAGCTCCTTTGGCATTTTATCGATTACACACTACAGATTTGCCTGAATAATTGGTTGTGAAAATTACTTTTTCCAATCTTGAAGGAATAAAGAATTTGAAAGTACCAAAAAAACTTGTTAATATTAGACAATTATCGAATATCAATAAACGTCAAAGAAACTGGGAATTCTACCAGTTGATCTCACTACTTGAAGTTTTGCCAATCCGTTAGCTGTAAATTGCCCTGACTGTTGAGGATCAGTTGTATTCACGGTTGGTGAATTGATATTTATTCTGATACGCAGGAAAGAAACTAAAAATGACATCATTGTCTCTTTATCGTGAAAATCCTGTAGAAATATTTTTCTATTATTCAAATGAATATAACAATAACATTAAAATATTCACTTTTCGTAAATAATATTTGACCATGAACAGCAAAGACGAGAACTGTCAGTGGGACAAAATAATTGGAAGAAGACGCGAGACATGGTGAGACACATTGCCGCTACGAAAGGTATGTCTGCATGCTACTTTGATAGATCGCGCTTGCACATAATCTAAACATCAACCAATCATATTTTTTGAGTCGAAGATCAGTGTTAACGATTGTAACACATTCAAACGGTTCATTATTGTGAAATTTCAATTAGGATCAACCATAGACCCGCCTTTTTATCATTTTTTCATGTGTTAGAAGGACATTAACAAACGATGACGCACACCAAAAAGATTATTATATGAACTCAAATCAATCAAGCTTCCCTGATATTTCGATTACAAAAATGAAATCATTCAATGTCATATCACAGTAAGAAATTACATTTGGTAATCAACTCAAGTTTTTAATTGAATTATAAAAACTCTTGGAGTTATATCCGCCGTGCTGCGTACACTATTCATCCACTCAACCGGGTTTCGTTTGATTTCCTGTTACCGGTTGGTATTGTTTTTTTTTTGTTGTTTCGTTTTGGAGGGCAGGGGCGCATAGGCAATTCACGGAATCGTTGAGATGGTAGGAAGAGATTGTGATTACGTTTTTTGATTCGTTGCTTTTGTGAGTGATAGTCGAAAATGACTTCCTTTCACGGTTTACTTGGAAGATTGTTCTCGGTTAGAGTCACGCGAACTGTTTTAATTGTGTTAACCTAAAACGAATTTCGTCTGCATCTAGCTACTGGCTCGACTGTTGGAATGATTCAATTTTCAGTGGATGTCAATTTAATTCATCCTAGGATTAAAAAATTGATTAATTCCGGCTTTTGCGTGGTATGACAGCTAAAGGAAGATTCCGTGACTACCCGTTGTGATTTCATACAAATCTGAACAATACAAATAACTGATATAGACAGATGAGACACCGACAAAAACAGTCCAAATAATTGATAGAGAAATTCTCGCTAACTATAAAAAAACTTGTGGAATTGTCATGAATTTTCGGATTTTCTGAAGACTTTTATACGAAATGACATCTCGTAAGCTAGCAATTCAATTCGAACAATTGAATTTTTATCAATTTTTCCAATTATGATAAGTATAACCATCATTTGACACTATGATGAGTGTGGTAACTGAAATTTAAAGTTTCAGGGAGTAAATTTCTAGCCACTAACCACTTGCTATGTAGCGATATCATTGACAACAATGAAAAATACGATTTCCAGTTACACGTGAGTTTTCGAACGTACGCTATTGAACTTCGCTACGTAGCGAGTACTTGGCCGCCCCCTTCTGTCATTGTAATTGTACCTTATTCTCTAATACGTGAACAGTAGAAATATATAGTTATAAACAAAAATCCATTTTTTTGTGCATTTTGGCAGCCGTTCTAATGCCTGGAGCACTGCAGCCTATTGGCTTATTGTACTCTACTCCCACATTTAGTCCACCCATCCAGTTATCCCCGTACCTTCGAGTAGACGGTATAGGTGCATTGGATGTGTGCCATATATGTAACTTCAGGTGACACATTGTCTTCTCCGAAGATTGCCCGTCTCCTCGAGTTCAGTGCCTCACAGTCAGACAAGATATGGGTCACGGTCTGGATCTCCATGCTACAAAGTCTGCAGCTGAGGTCCCCGTTATATAACCCTATTTTATGCAGGTGATATTTTACCGGAATATGACCCGTTAGATAACCTTTAATAATTCTTAGTTTATTCCTACTGATAATCAGTAGTTCTTCGGCCCGCTTTACACATGTGTCACCTATGAAGGTTTTACTGTGTACCTGCTTTGAAGTGTTCCTCCAATGGAATCTATGTTGGATTTGTACTCATTTTTGTATTTGCCCTCAGACTACTTTCTTCGTGGTCCCAAGAGCTGGTTCTGGTCTACCATAGGATGTTGCTGAACCTCTTTCCGCGAGTTCATCCATCAGCTTGCTCATTTCCAGAAATACCGTTATGTCTCGGCACCTACACTAATTCTTACTTTAATGTGATCTGCTAGTTCATTTAGTTCTCCCTGGTATTCTTCTACTAGTCTGGATGTTACCTTGCGACTATTTGAAGTTGCAAGGACTGCCCGGCAAAACAATCAAGACTATAAGAACAATTAGCTTTCTTGGCAAAACGATGGAGACCGTACGTCACTCGATATAATATCGATATTTTTGTAAATTTTATCCTATTCAGAAAAATAAGTTACAAAAAAAAACAAGCCTGGTTGCAGCAGCTTTGCGATTAACTTGTGCCAGATACAGGAGAAGAAAATACCTATCAATATATGACGATAACAGTGATGATAACGAGTATAACTATATTGAACAAAGTAATGAAGATTCTAGAAGCGAACAGGAGCTTGGTGATACAAATATATCATCAGGAATCTAAGGGGAAATTGATAAAAAAAAACAGTACAAAGAAGATGAGACTAACACTTACTTACACAAAGCTAAGCAGAAATCCAAGCGATCTAGTATGTTTCATACTGGTAAAGATGAAACCACCTCAAACACATTATAGAGAAAATTTCTCAATGAATAATTTGTGAACCCATAGGGCTAAAACAAAAACATTACCCAATTATCTGGTCCAACACCACCTACTCAAAATTTGATCAATCCTGTGGAAATCTGGAAAATTTTCTCCAATGAGCCTGTTATTGGGACTATTGTAAAATATACAAATTACTTACCACAGAAACCATTGATGCCATGGAAGTGGAAGCGTTGGTAGGCTTGTTGTATCTAGCTGAAGTGAGAAAGATGAATAGACTAAATTGTGAAGAACTTTTTAGTATGGCTGAGGATTCACCGAAACTCTTTCGCTTGACGATGTCACAGCAACGCTCCACGTTTCTTTTGGAGCATATTAGATTTAATTATAATGAAACAATGCTAGGAAAGCTTTAGATAAACTGGCCTCAATCCGTGACGTCTTCAATAAAATGAATGAAAACTGTAAGAAAAATTTTAGTCTTCCTCATCACACAAACATAGACGAATGTTAGTGGCGTTTCGGGAAAAGTGCTCATTTAGACAATACATACCATCGAAATCGGCTGAGTATGGGGTTGAAATTTTTACATTTGCAGATGCCATTATGTTTCATATGACAAATATGGAAGTCTATCTTGGCAAGCGGCCTATGGATTCCCCATACTCCATTAGCAGCTCCGCCATTGATGTAGTGAATAGGCTTGTTAAGTCCATTAGCGAAACTCGAAGGAATGTAACTACCGACAACTAGTTCACTAGTGTAGATCTTCAAAATTCCCAAATTTCTTGGTCTTCATACCAACGCAAACCTTGAATCGTGGTTACATGCTGAATTAAATGAGTTTAGAAAATTGTTAAAGACATTTATGTTCGAAAGACCTGATCAATTAGAGGTAGACTTCCATTTTTTCGAAATAAATAAATTATTTTGTAAGTAATACCTAAATTGAAGACAATACAAACTTACAATTCACATTACTACAATCAACAATTTCTTCCAATCAATAAACAAATTGTTGTACTGGTAATGTCTGTCATAATTATTACGATCTATTCACCAACTGTGGAATTCAGAATAAAAGTCCATTAATAAAGCCGTCACACGATACTATAAGGAACTCAAAATGGGGTTGATTTCGTTCTTCCACAGCATACCAATTAGGTACATCGAGTTATTTACTGTTTTAGGATGATAAATTTATTTCCAGAACCATTGTGATTATTACCTCATTGGTTATAATTTCCCAAATATCACAATTTTGTTTATCCCCTTCACGTCATAATCATAAATAGAATTGTCAAGAACGCCTTAAGAAATAAACAAGTCACGTAAAAGGCGAATAATTGCCGAGTAAAAAATGTACAAAGTAGTGATATATTAGGTTTGCATGTCAGGTGAGGATCAATCAAAATAAAATTATATTTTTGTGTTGACTTGCCTACATGAAAAATTTCATTAGTTCGTTTTTTTTCTTTGTTATTAATATTGCAGCAAATTGATAATTTGCTTTTTGGCTAGTTATCAACTTATTCTATATTATAACTGTTGGCTATGTTTGTAGATATATCATAGATAAGAATATGTTTATAAAACGATATTAAATTTGAGTTAATGTTTCTCGTGCTCTGTGATTTCAACCTTTCATAAATAATTACTTCAAGCATGTAAGCATTACATACCTATCTAATTTCACCTGAAATTGAATTGTAATTTTTGGTTTTTCCTCAATAAATACTGACATCAAACTTATTTGTTTGATGACCATCCCGTTCATCATATACCGATGAATCTACAAATTGAGTGGAAGTTTCATATACAATGATAATTACAAGAAAGTATGAGAGATAATGGAAGGAAGAGATATGCTGTGTTGCATCAAAAATGTGTGAAATGTGTCTAGAAAATGTATATGCGATGCAATTGTGAAGTAGAAAGTGAACAGAATGGAGACTGAAACGATTAACTACATCATATTTATACGACGGTTTCCATACCTATACCTTCATAACCATAAACTAAAGGAAACTGGAATGGAATGAAGCTTCTCAATAAAGCTGATTAGTTCATTTGTTGGATAATACTTCAGGTTAGGGCGAGAAAAGTCTAAATCGGAAGTAGCAATTCACCAAAAGTAATATTATATTATTTGAAATGCTGAAAACCATAATTCCCTATAAATTATTATTTTTTGATCATAGAAAAAAATGTTTCCCTTCCTCAATTTTTTTGTTCAATTCAATTTAATTCGAAAATATCTGAAACAGTTGGTTCTATAAAATATCTCTCCCTGTATGTGCGTATATTGATGATACTTAATGAACCGTTCTAGTCCCATCAAACCAAACTTTTTTCTATGAAACATAAATGCTTTTGTTCGAAAGGCTAGTCATTAAAATGGTCACTATATATATGACAGAAGGCTGTTTAAAAATCAAGATAATCATCTCGGTTAAGATTTGACACGGGTGACTGCAAGGCCAAACTTGATAATGCGTGTGATTAATTGTCTCATCAAAAATTACAATGTGAAAAATTTTAGGTTCGGTCCCTAACAGACAACGAATGGTCATGTTAATATTCGGTTAATTTCTGTTCGAGCATAATTTGTCACTTGTCAGAACGGATTAAAGGAAAAAAAGGATATTCTTCATCATCATTGACAGAAAACTTTTCAGATTTTATGAAGTTTTGTGGTTGTATTTTATTCGCAAAAAGTTTTCATTGTGATAAATATGAGATGGCTCAAAAATAATTACCGAAAAATACAGAAAGGAGAAAATATTGAGCTTATTTATCGATTTAGTCGAAAGTGGAGATTTACATTGAAAGAACAATATACAAAATGAACGAGAAGTAGCAAATAGATATTTCATCGGAATCGATTGGTGGAATACAATGAGCTGAGTAATAACTGATTTGTTTGAATTTTCAATATATTTGAGCTATTGTTCAATTCAATTTGCGACGCGTTGCTAACACAAAAGCTTTATCAAACAGGTTTATGGACACTGGCATCTAACCTTAACCAACAGAATACCAATTACCGGTGACTAAACCTCTATAAACAGGAACATGCCTACTGTACATATTATATTAATTGCGAATATTAGGGTAATAGTTTCCCGGATCACGAGCGAGGAACTAGGAGTGCACTCTCGCCGATTCTAGTGGTGTGTTTGTGAACGCTCTGGTGTAAAGTGTAAGGTATAATAATATTGAATGTATCATGAACGCTTTGTAGCCAAGTATATCTCTTACACTAAGGACGCTTTGTCTTTGGCTAGTATTGGGAAAAATTATATACAGTGTTGCTGAAAAGTCTTGCACCAAGGGATTATCTTTGGAACGGATGGAGGGAAAATTATGAAATTCTAGGACGATGAATGAGACTTCATATTGCAAATTTGAAAGAAACGTCAAATTTTTTCGACGTCAGCGTTTAGCGTACGGCCGTCAACTTGATTTTTTTAGAATGACAACTTGGGACAGTGACCCATGGAAAGAGCTTATTTTTTTGTCTTTTCGAAAATAATCTTAATGTATAACTTGATTCGAATACTATAATAGAAATTTAACAAAAATATTAAAATTATAATTTTAATCCAAGCTGCGTGTTACAGAAATTTATAAACTAAACAATTATCAAAGTTGCGAATAATCCATCACAATAAATGCTCAAAATACTGACCATGTGTTTGTTGACAATCTCTCTCTTCGAAGCAACGAATAGAATCGTTGATCATTTGTGGAGTAATTCCTTGCATTTCGAGATGTATGCGATCCTTTAAATCGTTTTAGTTATTTGGTTTGTTTACATAAACCCGATCTTTTGGATAACTTCGAAGAAAAAAATTGAGTAGTGTCATGTCGGGTGATTTTGCCGGCCACTCAATTGCACCTCTTCGACCAATCCATCTCTGAGGAAAAATTGTATTCAGACATTGCTTAACGTCTCTTTGATAATGTTGATTTTATCCAGCTGGAAGTATACGTTCATATTAGGGAGTAATCGATTAATTTCAAGTATAATTACATTTTTGGATGACTCAATAGAAAAAGGACCGATGACATTCACTTTTTGTGGACGATGTGTATAAACCACTCCCATCCAGTGCAGATTACAATGTGACCAGTACTGGCAATTATGTCTATTAACAGAAACGTTTCAGTAAAATGTGACTTCATCACTTAATACCAAAAAATCTAAGAAATTTTTTCGCATCCTCATTTTCACAAAATTGTAATTGCCTATCAAAATCATCCTCGCCTTATTGTTGAATATTTTGAACTATATAGGTATATAATAAGGATGAACGTTATTTTTATGCAGATTAGTTTGTATAGACTGTCCAGAAATACCGTGATTTCTTGCAAATATACTTTCAGATGTTTCAGGGTTTTCTTGAACATCTAATGTGACATCTGAAATTTAGTTGGTCGTTTCAGTCTACCAGACCTAATAATATCTTTAATACTACCAGATTCATTAAATTTATTCACTAATCTTGTCACTGTAGATGTAATTATAGTTGGGCATTCAGGATTTAAATCGTTGAAAAGATGAGCTATTTCGTCATGGGTACGTTTGCGATCACCATATCCAACTAACATTAAGACTTGAATGCGTTGTTTATCTGATAAATGTTCCAGTATTCTTAATTTACTTTCAAATTTCGTGCTAATTTGGAATTAGTATCACCGGTATCACTATTGACAATTTGTACATAAATAATAAACTAATGATGTGGTTGATGTTTTTAATGCATACTATTGTTTTTGTTTTATTTTAAAACCTACAAGTCCTAATAATTAATAGGTAGGTACAGTACACTTTAATTTAGAAAAATGAAACCGATATTCCATAGGACATTTTTGGAAAGAGAAAGAAATAAGCCGAAATTTGCTGGACAACATTAATGATGTTATTATTATTATTATTACTGTGGTAAGTAACTCATTTATCTTCAGTAATAGGTGTATTGATGAATTGTTTATTCAAGGTTATGAGAGAATAACAAACAAACCTCCTGATCTAAAAATAAAACCTCACGAAATGAGCACAATACTATAATTATTTAAATAAATCAGTTGCGAGAAGTGTTTTGTTTATCGAGTGTAATTTCACACATTGAGAGCGGAAAAAGTACCTGTTACCAAATTTTTAATCTTTTCGTGTCATGTTGAATTGGTAAAGGACGAAATTAATTATAGTGGTCTGCTCCTCGTGTTTTGGTTGATATGAAATGGGTGTGATTGGAGCAATTCCTAAGAAATCAATTTCTTAATAAATGGTAGATATACTCATATTCGCTGGAATGTGTTCAGTCTAAATATTATGAAAATAATATAATTATTTTCGATTGATAAACTCAAAAACTGCTTAATTAATTCGAAAACTTCTTCTAATTATGGAAAACTACATTGCCAGCGAAATATTGGTGTGGACTTTTGTGAGGCAGTATGTGGCTGGAAAGACTTCCCCAAGTACGTAGAAAGCCAGTGTGATGAATTTTTGAAGGACTTGTAGGATATTTAATGTAACATTCGATGTGTCTGCCGAGATATTGTGTTTGATAATTTAATAATGTTTACCATCAGGACAATATTGGTTATTGCGGAAACCTCATGTATTTTCGTTTATTTTATACCATACTAACAAATTTGTTCTCATGAATTTGAACATTATTACCAAGCAGCTGGAAATTTAGCTCATACTCAATCAAATGAAAATATTACCTCAGTCACCCCTACTATGCTCAAGTCCAGGTATAAAACTTTTAATCGGTTAAATAATCAGTTCTTACGAAAACCACAAGAGAATGGAAATAAAATAACCAATTTCCTCCCAAAATTTCGTATTCATGAAAAAGACAGTCTTATCACATATGATCAAATACAAAAAATAACATACTAGTTCTATATCATTATTTCGTTCTCCATGCGATTATCCGACACTTGAAATGGAATAAGAGTGATATCTTGGATTGTTTGTTAAGATAAATGTTTCCGAATTTCTTGGTTTTTAGTTGATTTAATGATAGAGTCCTAACTTGTAATTATGATATTTTTACGGTCTATTGAGAGCAAAAGTACCATAATTAGTGATAAATTTAGCCGTGCTCGTGACAACAAACCCATATCATTAGTATCCTAATATCTACCCATGATTCTCATCTACCTATCCACATGAAAATCAGGTCACGCACCCAATAACCAATTTATTCTGATGAAGATAATTTTCATATTATTTGGTTGAAAATGTTTTAAATAAACTATGAAAATTTCTATTGAGTGCTAAATCAAAATGAATAAATTATATCAAATTTTTATACCATTGGAGGTTTAGTTAGTCAGGTTACACTGAAATAGTGGACAACAGAGATGGTTCAGTCCAACATAAAAATCAGGGTAAACGCTTTTGTAAAATCACAATATATTCATAAATCATTCATCCAAGCTTGCGCAAATTATTTTTAATCCTGAAAGAACAACCAAACACTGGCAAACTTCTAGTCCTTATACTTTCATGATTTTATTTGTTGGTCTTCATGAGCAATTTTGAAATCTGCCGACTTCGTCTTTTGACAGGCATAAAAAATGTCCTTGAAGGTCACCCAATTGACTCTTCCATTATATTGGTCATTTCGGAGGTTTCCTTACCTGTCCTACGAGATTCTAGGCCACTATTTGTTTTTGTTTACAGCCACGTATCGGAACAGGTACAGCAATCTCTGGTTAAAAAATCGTATCAATAAATTCCAACATTTGACAGTGATTTTAGTGATCAGGTGATCAGATAAAATCTGGCGACTTTGCCCTACGACAAAAATATCCCTGAAGGTCCTAAAAATCAATTTTTCCCCGATTAGCAGTAAATGTTAATTTTGCTGACTGATATCAATCAGCAAAGTATTACTTTTCCTGCCTCAGGCAGCAAAGTGATTACTTTGCTGCCTGTGATTATACATTTCCATAGCTCAAAAAAAATAAAGAGATTGTGGGAATTGTAATAATTTGCAAATACAATACTTTGCTGCCTAGTTAAACAACTAACTATTTTCGCAAATATCTTCCAAAATATGGCAGAATTTCCGATTAACCCTTCCACTAGATTTTTCCTTCGAAAGGGAGTTTTCTGATACATTAAATGCCGTCCTACGAGATTCTACACCTACGCCACTCTACGTAGCCAGGGAAATCAGGTTATGTGTACCTATGTAGCTGACAGTTAGTTGATATAAAGTTATGTTGAAAATAGATCTTTGGTAAGTCGAACTAATATTTTCTATAATATGTAAAACTAGTATTTTTGGAATCGCCTTATAGTATGTTTTTGTTCTCAAATAGCATGTCTCTACACAAAACAGTTGCAGATGCTGATTCACAGTTCCGTTTTCATAAGAGAATTAGTTTTTTTTTAATTGTTGATTTCTGATTTCGTGATTATATCAGAGCTTATTCCGTTCCAGATACAATGTCTCGTGAAGGCCTTTCTTATGAGGAGCCACTTCATCACCTCCATCGAGACCAACGAATTCCTGACAGATTTACAGAAATCAGATGATCAAATGATAATGGACGAGTCAAGAAAGAGAAAATATTATAGTAAGTCGCTGATAAAACGAACAGTGAATACTATAGCCAAATAATAACAAAAAAATATGTTGTATCATTGTGAAGTTATTTATCTCGATTTAATTTATTATAAAAGTATATGCACTTTGTCAAGGCCAGCATTTCCAAATAATGTTACCATTAAATATCATTTTTTACGGTCTAGTGAGAATACATCTGAATAACAACCGCAGACACTCAACGTCCAGACAGTTTTTTTGTTGACTCTTCGCCTCCGGTTTATTTCCAGTAATGTTATTCAAATTACTTATATAACATAAATACCTGAACATAGTTCATTATCGGAAGTAATTGCACAAGTGCATCAAAATGACCGATAATTTCGCATGACAGCGTGTTGTCTGAAAACTGCATGGTGTTGGGGTTTTTTCTCCAAAATATGAAAATGACCTAATGTAGTTTTTCCAAAACAACACGCTTAAATGCAAATTTATTTGTTTTTCTTTGCACAAGTGTGATTCGGGGGAATATTTCCTAAATACAAATATCAGTTTGAATATTAAATTCCTATTTCTTTTTTTCATTCAAAATTTTACGAAAGGTTTGTGTTTTATCGGAGCTTCTGGCATGGAAGTAGGTGGAAGCATGGATAATGGTACAAATATTCACATATAATTACATGAGAGGTTTGTATTCTATCGGGTAAATTTGGGTTGTTTAATGAGAAACTGTTGCCTAGCAATTGGACGAGAAAAACTGTCAACTATTAAAAACGCGACAACGAAGGTGAAGCGTTTTTAGGTTGACAGTTTTTCGAGTCAAATTGGTAAAGGAAACAGTTTAGAAGTTGAACAACACAAATTTACCCGATATCAATACAAACATCGAGTGTAATTCGGCAGGACAATTCAATGAATCGGCTCATTGTTAGTGTTTGAAAATTCAATAAGCTGTTGACAAATATGTCAAACTACTTATTATGACACCAGCACTGCGATAATTGATGAACAAATGCATAAGTGGAAAAACCACAAGTGCATTCATCAACAGTACAAACCCAAGATTTTTTTAATCGGGTGAATTTCTCTTTGCAACGAAACAATTTTGCTAATAACTAATTTTACGAGAAAAACTGACAGGATAGAATCGCGACACCGAAGGTAGAGTGATTTTATCTAATATCAGTTTTTCGAGCAAATTCAGTGATTGGCGAAACTTTGAGTTGAAGAGAAAATAATTTGATAAAGGAAAAGCTCGAGTATTTTTTGGCAAGATGGATTAACGACAGAATATATCGATGAACAACAACAATAATTATCTCATTGTCATTGTGTGAAAGTGACGTCCACTAACTAGAAAAGTTCTCATTCGATAAAAAAGAATGCACCTTTTTTATCCATGTCAAAGTGACAATAACATTTCCAGGTATATGACATTTTAAAATTGGAGTTGATATATCGCTGTAAAAGTTTCAGCTAACTTTTGCCGCATAAGGAGTACGTCCATAATATATGAAGCGACAGTGTACTTGTCAGTCAGACGACGAGGTGAACGCTTCCCCGTGGTACGTTTGTGAACACTGTGATGTATAAGTATAACTCTTACACTCAAGGTGGCTCGACCATAAAGTGACTTATCTTGTGACTGATTTTATATGTGGATGAAGAAATTATTATTCCTTTCCTAGTTTTATTTATATTATTAATAAAATACTTGATCTACTTCCCTTTGATCCCTTTCACACCAATTTTTTATAGTTTATTCAATAAATTATTATGATCTACACAGTCGAATGCCTTACTGGGATCACAACACTCGCCACAGCATAATGAATTTGTTTGTAAAATGAAAAGGAAGAGCTACCGTAGCTTCATCTGAAGCTACGAGTCATCGGTAAGAGGCGAGGAAACATGGCGCATATCTGTCATAAACGCACCAATGGTGTACTGTACCTATTTTATGGAGTATAACTAAAAATACAATGGTCACTGCGCATGCGCTTGCCAATAAGAAGCCAGCTGTCGATAAAAATCACCAATTATATGATTCGGAAAGTGTGGTGATTATTATTTCCGCACAACGCCGCCAGACCTTGAAGTCCATAACAAATTTGGAAAAGTTTTAATTTTTAAGTATTTCCAAATTGAAAAAATCATGTTAATAGACAAAATCCAAGAAAACAAGCACATTGAAAAAGTAACGCTCAATCATATTGGTAATATTGTTAATAATAAAAAGTTCATTTTCTAATCATTATTACTACATACTTAACACTTTAGTATTGTCTTAGTTAAACGTGGCAATATCGAATGTTTTCAACTGCATTCCTTCCACGGCTGCAGATAAACTTGCCAAAGTTTATTGGTATTCTTCTGATGTAATTTTTTTCTTAATACAAAACCACTCTTATGATGAATGTAGGTACTGATATCCACGACAAACGACAAAGTGTATGGCAAAATGGCGTTAAGTGAGTCTCATTCTGTATAATATTGATACTCTGACCCATATTTCTGATATACAACAACATATCAATGGAACTAGCTTGGTCACGAAGGAATTTCCATCAGTACTCAGTATGTTGGAAACTAGTCATAGGATTAAATCGGTCCCATGAACACTTTTGGTCAAGAAGTCGAGTAAAACATCATGTTATTTAAAATTTATGGGATTTGACGGAACGCCACTTTGACATAAGGAAAGCGCTAGATCCTTTGTTGAAGTGTATTTCTGTATTAACAATCGTCCAATCTTTGTGAAAACAATTAATAAAGATCATAACGATCATGAACAAATATATCCACGATAATAAGCATGTGAAATCATGATTGATAGTTATCGAAACCACGCTTTTTACATTTTCTTTCTTTCGTCTATAATTCAAATTCATATTTGCCAGCTTTAGAAAATGCATGAAAGGCGTGAATACTTCCTTTCATTCTTTTGTTGTAGACTTTTCCCGTCGTTCACATATAATACCGTCGTCACACAATATGAAGCAGCCATTTTATTTACTCAGTGATATCGGTAACACGGTTCCTAAAAAATTACGTCCAAAATAACAATAGTCGTGTAACCATATGGCAAAGATTAGTTTTTTCACACATTACAAATTGGAATAATAATTTCACTTGAAGTGTATGATTTTATATCAAATTGGAGATATATTTATAATTACAATTTTGTCAAAATTATGGTTGTTGGTAATTCAGTGAACGCCAAGTAGTAGATAAGATTTGAGATGAGAGAGAGAAATAAACTGTATTGGTACTATTGTATCATCTTAAGCCCATCGTACAAAGTTCTGCATCCAATGTTTTTGGTGTATATAAGACTATCACAACTCGCTTTGTTTCAAAATTTGATTGCTTAGATTCATGGAAAGCATCGTCATAATTGAAGTATACACAATTTGTCTTCTGGTGGCGGTGATGTCAAACGGCACTTCGAAACATATAGACATACTATCTGCAAGACTGTTTCATTTATTCGCGCATTGAATTTTGTTAGGGAAAGTGCTCACCACATATATCAACCATCTCAAATTATTTACCAAGGAAGCAAGCTGCTTATTGATTAAATAGGATTTGTTCTGTTTGGAAGTAAGTTTAACCGCTCCTCGTCATCGATGAATCTAGAGTGTTGGACCTGACGTTTGTGCGTATATCCACCTCACCTATCCGTTCGTGAGCCTGATCGCGTCTTTGATCTGCTACTTTTCGTTGAATTTCATACAGCAGTATTTTGAATGTCAATGCTGACAGTACGGTACTGAGAAGTAGTGAGAGGTGATGGACTTGTGCAAATTACAATGAAAAGCAGCGTGTCCCTACAATCAAAAGTCTGAAACACCAGCTCATCAATGACGAAACTCAAATCAATTGCAGCCTTACCACTTTTTAGCGAGAGCAGAATCAAAAATGGTTGGATCCTAAACGCCGGTGGCTTTCAGCCAAAAACATTATAGACTATTGTGTTGATTATCACGATAAAACGACATCAGATTTTTTTGAAGGCTGACTAGTAAACTCTCTGTTACCCAACACTTTTCCAAACAGTGTTATAGTAATGAACAACTTAAACTATCATCATAATCGACAATCACAAAAAAATTCGCAGCCCAAATAATACGAAATTGTAGATTCAAAACCCCATGGCTGCAAATGTTTTGGAGAAGATACTACAAAACACAAACTTCTACCAGTGCTGGAGTCATTTTCTCTAATTACAGGAGAATTGGGACATTATCTTCCTACTACTGCGTGATCAGTCCCATAAAGCTTATGTAGGGCACCAACTTGAATCGAGCATAAGAGGATAAAATACTCCTTCTACTAAAATTAGTAACTATCCGAATGACATTTCTAGAATAAGTTAAAAAATTTTGTTGGTCATGTTATGCATGTTGAGAACTTTTGGTAGAATAAATTGTGCCAATAATTGTAATTAACTCAAATGACGATAGCGATATCGACAGAATGAATTTCTTAGGTTGACTCATTGGAATCTTCCACTGGAGGACTTTAACCATAAAACCAGTGGTTTATTGCAGTTGATATTTTGCGTGAAATTTATTATATGAAAATAATTTTTCTCTCCGATACTTTGAGGAAGTTAAATTTTACCAGCTTCACGGATCCGAGAAACAGCTCTGCACATACTATGCAACTGTAAGACGTTGGACCATGGGAGGCAGAAACTGTTTGGTAGACCCCAAATGACTCCAGGAGACTTCTATAACCAACTAGCTAAGAACCTGTATGAGCTAATACAGGGAACGGATTTGTTGAATAGGCTGTAGCCAGAAAACTATGAGGATCCACAATAAGCACAAGAAACTGAGGTGGTGCCGGCGAAGGGTCGGCTCCCCAAGAAAATCAGGTAGTCTGCAGCTCATAAGCGAATAACATTTTGCGTGGAGCTTATTATATAAGAAGAATTTTACTATCCTACACTTTGAGGCAGTTGAATTTTACCAGCTTCACGGATCCGAGGAAAAAGATTGACAAATAAACACCAAACACCACCATTAAACGTCAGTTTAAAAATAAATTGTTAGCAGTTAACAATGTCAATGTCAATAAATGTCGCTTCTCAACACTAACAATTTGGTGGGGTCTCCTCCTATGACTATCAAGTTTCTTCATCTACTAAAACTGTTACAATGACGACTCCTTCAATAGAAAACTATCTATTGCAGACGTAGGGGCAACAGCTTCAACTACTTCCTTTTCTGAGCAAGTACAGTTATCAAATTCATTCAAGCAAGAAATCGCTTTAGTTGATATTTTTGGAAATAAATATTTCCAATAATTATTGTGAGGGATGAAAAATTATGTGTGAATCACGGCAGTAAAGTGCTCTTTTTAGGCGTCAGAAAGTGTCCATATTATATCCTTCCGTCATGGAAAATGCCACTTCACCGCCTAGGTATACAATATACTATTGTCCACTCTCCACACTTATATTTTCAAGAATTTACCATCTCAATCTCCCAACCGAGAGGTCATGTACAAACTGGGGTACCCAAAGAAACTCTGGAACATTAAACTGCGAGTGAATTGATGTGCCTTTCCTGGTATCTAGTTGAGTAAAGGTAAAAATGTCGTCATCGTTATATACCTACCCAATTTCGACAAAAATATGCCTGTATATATTTCTTTGTGTTTTTTTTTTAGTTTTTTCCAATACCATCTAAAACTGAGTGGCACAGGAAAGAAATCATGTCAATCGGTTTATAACAGAAAAAAAAAACAGAAATTCATTGTATTGCACCATGAATAAACAGCTTCAATATATCACATCTACTCTTTCCAGTTCAAAGCATATGTATTAAATCAATATTTTGAAAAAAGGTCATCATTTGTTAAAACGACAAAACGCGCTACTAAGGGTCGGTTGAAAAGGGAAAAAACATTACGATGCTAGATATCAGAATGAGTTTCTATTTGTCATCGAAATGACCGGGTTGGCGAGAACGTAGCCCGCTTTCATCGTTTTTACTATTCAGCAGAGCTCATATTCGTGGGGTTAACTTCCTTCATAGTATACTCTAAGGAGACATGAAAGATGACCGATTTTTGGTTACTTTTTTCTCATCATATCCTTTTTGGTTGAATTCGTTGAAATTATATTCTGATGAATTTCATTTATCATAGTTATCAACATTTTATAACTTTTTTCTCGCCAAGCTGTTGATAAGGGAGAAATGTCGAAAATCACCATTAAATCGTATACAGGACGCTCCAAATGAGTATACTTGTTTCGAAGTAGATATTGAAACAAAACTGACACGAGACGTTGAATGTTGAATAATTGTAGGCTCTAGACAATCCAAACTTGAATATGCAAATAACAAAGACTTTGTTATCTGATAAAGAGATTTTATTTTGAAAAGAAAAAATTCAAGAGTGCCACTACCTAATTATATTTCCTGAAGTAAAACTTCTAGCAGCTCTTTTCTGGAAAAAAATTTGAGATGTACTGAGACTCGGTAATGTTGGTTACTGTGATTTGAATTTATACTGTGGTTTAAGTGAAACTTTCTAGATAAAAAGAACATAATTGATATAAGAAAATAGATTTTCAAATTAACAAGTTTCAGAAAGGGAATAGCAATCAACAAAAATCAATTTACAAAATATTAACGATTAAGGTATTCATGAAATTTGCAAATTACTTCCTTGATAAGGACACTATTCGACGATAATCATTGAACTATGTCATTCAGTAACTAAATTTTGGGATCTGAACTTCAGGAAGCTGTTCTTCCAGGAACTTATCCTCTGTATACAAGATTTTCCAATATTACGTCTCAACTGAGAGCTGGACGACCTCTGCTCGGTGACGGCAACAACTGATAAGGTTGGCTGATTCCAAGTGTCGTAATACCTTCTTTTTTCTCTAAGAGCCTATATCTTTTCAACTACTAGGTATATGATTGCAAAGCCCATATTTTCTGAGAAAATTGTGAATTGCACGATACCTAGGTATGGGACACGAACCATTCTGCAACAGATTATATTATGAAAACTTCATTCAACGTTCCCATTATTTATTTTTTATTTTTTCAATAATCGGGATGAAGAAAAGGTCAATATACAATCAAAAGCTCTGTACAAAATATAGATGTTTCTGGAATTTTGAGTAGCATGCTTATGGCAATAGAACAAAACGTCCCAAGTAATTTATTATTGCCCTTCCGCAATCGCAATCGCATTTGAAGGAAACCTTTCAAAAATCAAAGCTTCAAGGGAAGTAGTGGAAAGGTGGAGAAATCAAGTTATTTCCGTTCCAGCAAATTCTTCGAGTATGACGGAAATACGAATTCCGCATTCGTTCACAATGTTTGAGCCTATCAAAAAAAGGTTTCATTAGTAAAGTGTGGACGAAGTGTAAATAATAATATTGTTATATTTGTTAGACAGTGTTACACAGTGAATCTCTAAAAGTGTCTCAATTTATTTGCTGATCCGAAAATTGATTTATTCAACCGCTACTACGTGAAATCCTTCTATGATCGTTGAAAAAATCAATAAATAACCAGCTCCTGAATTGATTTATGAGATATATCATTCCACAGGCTACACAAGTAACATTTTCATCGATGAAAATGAGTCAAAGAAATAATTCCGTTTGGAAAGTATTGGCTGATTGTAGTGGGTCATTTATTATCGTTCCAAATTTCAGCACTATATTCCCAACGGCTCAAAAGTCCGCAGGAACGTGGACAGTCTTTATGTCTTCCTAATTTATATCAAATGATGGTAATTCCAATTATGTTGAACTATTCAGAATTTGCTACTCACCTGTGAAGTGTTGTATGGAAAAAATCACTCTCACCCTATTTTTGTATACTTATTACACAACGATTCACCATAAAAATGTTTTTTTTTCCTAATTTTATCATATCGATTAAGTCGAAAAATGGTTTGCAATTATATACTACCACCAATCTATGTAGCGAATGAATCTATTATAATATAGTGATCAATAAGCTCACAATATATCACGAAAAAAATTAAGCCCACACCAACAAGGCGAGGCTCCGCTGATCGTCACAAAATTGGACTTCCGTAATTATCGGTCACGCTCCTATGAAGGCGTAGTGAAAAAGTACCATTTCAAAGAAAAAACAACATTACATTATGGTAGCAGATTGGTGTGAGAATACAAAAATTAATTGAATTCCCAATTACTGAAAAATTTGGTGAAAAGCGGCCGAATGTATATTATTAATTATAAGATAATGAACTGGTTTCATTAATTATGATTATTATAGTGTTACGTCGGTCTTATACTGCTTGTGAAGGTCCCTGAAGGGAAAAAAAGGCACAAGAATCTGAAATCACATTGTCACATTCTCTCCCTTATTTCTCAGTTCCTTCTGTCCTTTCAGGCGTCGGATGTGGATTCAATGTCCTGTTTTTTCTCCCATGTCTTTCTGTGTCTTGCTAGGTTTTTCATTTCTGCTATGGTCTTACCTCTTCCTCAATCTATCTCTTGTATTTGGTCTTACCATTTTTTATAGGCCCACCTCTTTGTCTTTTGATCGGTTTTCCAATCTCCATTATTTTTCTCCTTCCTATGATCCTATTTGATTTCATTCTTACCATATGACCATACCAGCTAAGTTGTTTTTTTTTATTTCACCAATAACCAGCTCCTGTTTAGTTTATTTGTTCCATTTGTAATCCTTTTTCATTTAGTTTTCCCTGCAATTCTTCTCAAATATTCCATTTCTATGGCGTTTCTTCTAGGAGCTGTTGTCATTATGAACTTTCATTTCCAGTTTTAAGTCTATATCTTCATTATGGAATTGAACCATTTTAATTTGTTAAAATCTACATAATATTTAAAGTTGTGACCCGTTTAGTTAACACTGTAGCTTCATCAAACGAATGGAGGTATAATGAGACATTTTCAATTGCCTTTATACTAAATTATATGAATATTAACAATAAAATCATGATCTATTTACATGGAAATAAATATATAATATGGGATTAACTGAAGTTTACCTGGAAACTCATTCACAACAAACAATCCTACAGGAACCTTCCTAGGTAAAAGGGTTTCATAAGGGAGAATTCTTGATATCTATTTGATCGTTGAGGAGATTATCTGAGTATATATTTGTTTTTATACTATATTAAGTTCCCTATAATGGAAATACATTACATTATGTAATCCACAATTTTCTCCCCTAAATAATTAGGTACATGATTTATCAAAAGGATGACTTATTGATTTTTTCGCTTTTTAAACGGTGCTATTAAATACCAAAATGATACGCTATACAATTCCATGTATCTACAACCCGTCGAATGTAAACAAGTCTCACGGAAAAGAAAATATACGTGAAAATTCAATAGTATCTTATCTTCCCATTCAATTCACTACGAGCAAACAGGGAAGGTTTAAATCTCATTTCCGTAAACAAGTTGGCGCTTGTAGAACATGAATAATGAAAGATCCCCCGGTAGCAAGCCGTGTAATCCCATCCAGACGACATTGTATTGTCTTGTAACCTGCCGGATAGTCCTACGGTACTGGTATCCCGCCTACTCTTCAAAATTACGCATTGTGTGCAAAGTGGCATCCGTGTTCGTTTGTTAATCGTTGAAGTAGATGTCGTTAATTTCAAATTGTCGAGATTTATAAATGGTAATGGCTTAACTACCTAATTATGGGCTTCGTTAACAATGCAGTAAATAATTTCAAATGCTTCAAGCCACAAAGACATTGGATACATAAATTGAGGAAAAAGAGTTTTGAACATTTGAATTTCTCCTTAAATTATTATCCACATTACCATATTAAGTGAAATCAATTATTCAGTGATTGTAGTGCGTTATTCTCCCGTTTCACAGGTTATTTCCACTACATTTAACATATACAAAATGAAAATTACAGAGTTTATCAGAATTTGCAGTGATAAACAGGATGTCCCATTCCTATCAATGCAGAAATTAATTATCAAGGAAAACGAATCATGGGAATAATTTATGTTTTCATAAATATTCAAATTTTCGTTTAAAAAATGTTGACTTAGTTCTATATTCTACTTCAATCCAGTATGAGTTCTCGAAAGCTGGAAAAAAATAAGTTTGTGACAAGAATTTCGAAATCATAAAATGGAATTGTCAATTATGAGCATTTCAAAAACTATATAGTGATGGGCAAATATGTGGAACCAAGTAAATAGATAGATCTGGAATTATTAGAGATATCAAAATGAAATTTGGAAGGTGGATACTACAGTAGATTGGCTAGCTTTTTTCATATTTTTTAACAATTTTGAATTTCTGGTTTCACCGGAAGTAATGTCGATTTTAAAATTTGCAATAAAACACCCTATATATTATTTTAGTTTCTGATGAAACATTTTAATACGAATACAAAAATATCGAGTTCGATTTTTTTTCCAATACCTACCGAGATATTAACAGAAAAGTAACTAAGGAAAGGAAAAATTTGATGGTAGCTAGTAGTCCACGAAATTCATTGTAGAAGTGACAGTAGTTCAAATAAGTTATTAGTGTTTGTATTTGAACGTGAAAAGATTATATTCTTTCAATTTGATCGTGAAATGTCCGAATTAAGTGAAAGAGAAAGAATAGAAATTCACAAACCGGCTTGCCTATTATCAAGAAGTAGACGGTGCTCAGTTTGAACATCTGATACATTAAATTTAGTTTAGTTAAGTTCCAATGTTTTGAAAATCACTTAGTTTAAGTTAATAATTATGATTATTTCTTCAATTGATATTAGATTTTTCCTTTCCTCAGTTACTTTTCTGTTAATATCTCGGTAGGTATTGAAATAAAAAATATCGAACCCGATATTTTTGTATTCGTAATAAAATGTTTCATCAGAAACTGAAATAATATACAGGGTGTTCCATTTCAAATTTTGGAATCGGTTAAACCAAAAGTTCAAAATTGTTAAGAAAAATGAAAACAAATAGGCAATCTACTGTAGTATCCACCTTCCAAATTTCATTTTGATATCTCTGACAATTCCAGAGATATTTACTAGGTTCCACACATTTGCCCATCACTGTATATCAAATTCCTGGATGAAATAGAAAGCTCACAAACTCGTTGTTCGATAAAAGTGTACCTTTGTGAAAAGCGTGAGTGCAATAGTATATTCCAAGTCAAACAAAAACACATCATTAGTAATGTGACACCAATTGTAGTTTCCTGAACAAGGATAGGTAAACTCGAAAATTTCTCATGGAAAATATGTTTCCTAACAATTTCTCACAAAAGCAAAGTAGTGTTTCATCATAAAGCTTACATTTTCTGCACATACACAACTAAGCAAGTTACATTTGCTACAAAGCTACTGGAAATTGAGACATTTCTGGCACTTCATCGACGGCTTTCACCTGGATAGGTAATTTATCAGAGGATCATACAAACCTTCTTATGATATGATGACAAACTCAGGACAACTGAATGTAATTTTCATTGATGACAACCGGAAGGATATCCCACTTACCAAAAATTGTCAGCAGCAACTGATTATATTATCTATCTCAAATTGAGAGCTCAAATGCCAGACGCAAAAGAGGAAGGTTCAATGTGATTGAAAGAAACAGGCGACGACAAAAGAAGGCGTGACCATTGGAAATATCTAGTAGGGCTTAGACAATCAAATATTCTGCTCGGGGACTACAGTTTGCTCAGATCAAATGAACACATAAGTCAAAGTTCAATTGCACTAAGAATTTTAACAGAGTTCCTGAGGGAGCATTCGGTCGATTCTGATTAACATTGCTATAAGTAGCTATAGTAACCATTTTGTTATATCTTATAACCAATAGCAATATGGTAGTCTAGTATCGTATTCTGCAAAGACTACATTAGCAGTATTGGTTATCAATTATATTCATAGCAATATTGTTAATGTAATGTGATAAATTACGAATTTCAATATTGACAACGATCTGTGATGAAAAAGAAGAATGTGATTATTGATAACAGAACAAGGCAAAAAACAGGTGAAGTGCACCCTCTAAATATTCTAGAAATCGAGAACAAGTGGGATGAGCTTACAAAATTATTGAATAATATTGATAATGGAGCACGAGAGGATAAAAAACGAAAATTACATCTATACCTATAAACTTGAAATTTGCTGTGAGTTGATAACTCACTTGAATATATTGTAGTTCTTATATAAATGGAAAAGCAAGACTGAAAAATAAAACAGAAGTAAATACTGATTCTATAAGACAAACTGGAGGAGGAGAATACATTTGTAAAAAACTCAATAACATCGAAAATAGGTGATTAAGAGTTTATGGATGGATTCATATGGCTATATCATCGTACCCCGTACAAAAAATCACATGATAGAAGAGGGGAAATGCCAGTTAACAATTTATCCACCTTGTTATGAGTAATAACAAGTACAAAAAGTACCTCGCAAAGATAGCAAGGTATTTAACAAGATCTATTCATAAATGACAGATTATATTGCTTAAAATCGACGATTGGAATACGATATTTTGCAAATCTTGCTATGATAGCAATATCTTTCTAGTAACCATATTGCTAGTACGAACAGAATCGACCCGATTATATCCTGAATGGGCAGCTGAAAAAGCTCAAAATGGTGGGAGGAAAAGGATGCAGAATCTGGATAGAACTGGAAAATTCACTAGAGTTAAAACCTGGAGATATCTTAAGATTCCTTCGGGAGATAAAACTTAAGGATCTATTTTGATAGATATTTTCAGTCTCAGTAAATATCCCCCCAATAAACATTCATAGTATTACTCCATCCGTTATGTATTTGTTCCTTAATGAGTTTTCTACTGTAGCATACGACTATTTTTAATCCAACATTGCTACATTTTACAGTATTACACATGTTATTAATTATTATTTTTGTCAAATGAATAATTGAATCAATAAACTTCAAACTTGGAAATTTCACATTAACTTAATGAAAGTACTTTTTTATCATGTATCATTCATTAAGAAACAACCAACAAGTTTATTTAATAAGAACCTCGTTGACTTAGTAAAATAAACTGGTTTTCACAAATATATCCAGTAGTAACAATAACAAAACATTAAGGAGCTTGGTCCTAATTACTATAATATGTTTATCTAATACAGAAATAACTATTATTTTCAATGTCAATGTCTCTTTCGTTTCGAAATTTGTCATCGGGCGCAGACTATTCATCATCTAATCAATCCTAAATTCTCATCGCCGACGCATCACACACCAGCGATCTTTCATCAGTTTCGTACGAAACGGTGAGTATTGTGTAGGAGCTATAATTATTATGGTGCAAACACAAACCCAAAAGATCAAAGAGTACTATGTAAACAACATTCATGGTATTAACAGAAATGATACATGGATATTTCAAAACAAACAAAAATAAAAAAAAGCTCGTTGGTTCATTATTTTAGAACCGAAATATTTCTTAGGATCCAAAATAAATAGTTGGTACTGAACATGAAAAATGTTGTAAACTTTCAATTTATATGGAAATCGAACAAGTTCACTGAAAGTACCACTTTCGGGAAGATTTTTCGAATATTAATCGGCTGCTGCGTATAATATGAAGTGTAAATTTCAAGTATTTCTGAGTTCTTTGAATAATAAATTGGCGACAGAAAAAAATCATGTTGCCTGAAAGAAACATTTTTTTGCAAATGCTGCGCAGTAGCGAAATAACCGATAACTCACCAAGAGTCTCTCAGGACTGTTGGAGAAATTATATTTTTTTAACAATTTCAACATGACTGAAGAACCTCTCCAAAATTCGTCGCTAGCTCCCGGACTATGAATAAGTTATCGCAGTTCCGCAGTATTTTTCCCATTCAAAGTCCCAAAATTTGTATGTATTTGTATACTTCTACTTCAATTGAGTCCTATAGTAGTTTACCTAACTAGTTCGGAAAGTGACACTTTTCCGCCCGCTATTGCAGATGGCCGAACGACGCTTTAGCGGAAAAGACACAAATGGTACCATTGAGAAACATTTATTATTATTTTTTTATTTTTTCTCATTCAGCTTAACGTGCTTTGTGACAGCTCTAACCATTAGCACTAGGTACAATACATACAATATGTTTCATTGGTTTTATATACATAAAATAGAAAAATGGAATGTAATTAAATTTTGTTGAATAGACCACTCCCTTTTAGATCAACTTACTGACTGCTTACGTTTTTTACATAATTTCATACGAGGCTTGTTCAACTGAAACCCATCTTTGGTCAGGTTAGCCTTGGAAACAATTGTAATCATCCAATTCACGTTTTCCAACATTAGTAGTGTATGCGTCACACTGATCTGGGCCGGTATTCTCAACTCGCTCCTCTCACAAGCGAGCGATCCATGAAGGGAGTGATTTGATTGGCAGCGATGTAGTATTTGTAGATTCTCATGCACCCAGTACCACTGCCCTCGCAATCGGAACGCTCCAGAGAAGAGGAGTGCTTTATTTCACTCGCATTCTCATCATTGACATAATATTATATGTCAATGATTCGCATGTAAATAGACAATTCTTACCTTTAAATTTGTTTGACGCATGAAAATTATAATTGTATACAAATAATTTATAATTGTAGTCATATTATTCAAGAGATTTCCGAGGGCAGCGGTACATGAGAATCTACAATTACTACATCGCAGCCAATCAAATCACTCCCTTTATGGATCGCTCGCCTGTGAGAGGAGCGAGTTGAGAATACCGGCCCTGTTTATTTCGTTTATATTTGACAGCGATTTTAAGTATTGTGACCTTGAAATGGCGTTTGTTGTTAACAATCCGTCGTGATAAGCGTACGGTCATTCAATTTTTGTGTGCTGAAGGTGTGCAACCGTTGCAAATTTATACGCGAATGCAAGCAGTGTATGGAAACGCATGTTTTGTATATCCAACTGTGAAGGAATGGTGTCGAAAATTTAAGAATGGAGAAGAGAGGACGAATGATAAGCCACGACCAGGTGCATTGATTACTGCATCAACAGACAGGAATGTGGCATGTGTGGAAGGCCTGATTAGAGAAAATCGTCGAATTTCAATCAGAGCAATTTCAGAAAATATTGGTGTGAGTATAGGACCTGTCCATAGTATCGTACACAAACTAGGTTACAGCAAAGTTTGTGCGCAATGGGTTCCTCGTCTTTTGTCTGAGGACCAAAAAAGCTTGCGAATGGGCTTGTCTTTGCAACACCTCACGGAATACAGTCAAAATGGTGATGACTTTCTCTCGTCAATAGTTGCTGGCGATGAATCTTGGTGTCATTATTTTGAACCATCCAGTAAGCTGTCATCAATGCAATGGAAACACGCAAATTCTCCGCCACCAAAGAAGTTCAAAGTTCAACCTTCTGCAGGCAAGGTGATGTTGACATTTTTTTTCGACCATGAAGGAGCCTTGCTGATAGAGTTTACAAAACCTAGAGTGCATATCAACGCAAACCTGTATAATGAAACTTTGAACAAGCTCCATCAAGCAATAAGAAGAAAACGTCCAGGGAAGCTTTCACGTGGTGTTATTCTGCTTCACGATAATGCTCTGCCTCATGTTGCCAACGTAGGGAAAGAAAATCTGCAACGAAGAAATGGAGGATATTAGAGCATCCACCCTATAGTACCGATTTATCGCCTTGCGATTTTCACATCTTTGGGCCACTAAAAAAGGCGTTGAAAGGTAACCGTTTTCAGTCGGACGCAGAGGTACGAAACGCTGTGAAAGAATTCTTCCAGCAGCAGCACAAGAATTCTATAAGCAGGGTATCCATCGGTTGGTGAAACAGTGGGATTTGTGCCCCAATTGTAGTGGTAGTTATTTGTAACTGTACTTGTCAATTAATTTTTCCTGGACCAAAGATGGGTTTCAATTGAACAAGCTACATAGAAGCGGGGAATTAGGGGTTTGTCGGCCTTGCGCTTTAAGACGAATGGTTTTTAGACCAGGGGCGAACTCGCTTGGAAAGAAAACACTGTGTTCAAACTGTTGTTTGAACACTATGATTGTAAAAAAAATAGAGAAATTCAACATCTTCTACCAAGAACTGTTTATCATTTTTTAACATCCCTGTATACAAAAATGTTCACCGACATGTCACTCATTATCTTCTTTATCCTACTTATCAACCTGACAAGATGTTTTTGGAGGGTATTGGGAATGTTCACAAATAATTTTCAATTATGAAGATCAGCACCTGTCAATATTTTTCTATTAATATCTCGTATAAATTTTAGATGTGGGGTATTCTACGCAAAGTTCTATTGAAATTCGATGTAGAAATGAACAAGTTGACATTTTTTATAGAAATCATGTGAGTAGCCTCCAAACAGATGCAAGCTCGTCTTGGAAATTTCTGTATTTATACTAAGAACGTGTTGAATTGTTTTTAATAAAGTCAGATACGTGCTTTGTTTATCTTCCAATATCAAGTTCATCTCATCGTTTTTGTACCCTAAGCTCTTTTGTAACATCTCGTAAACGTCCAGCTCAAAAAAATAATCCCTCACATATTTACCCCTGGGTGACGACCCCTAGCATTGTGGACAGCACGTTCATCTGATTTGTCATCTCTCGACAGTTTTTTCCGGTGCTTAAGAAAAATCATAAGAATATTCTCAACCCAAATTTGTGAAATAAACTGAAATGTTCGCGATGTTTTTGCAGTCAGTTAGTTTTATTAGAATAAACTAATTTGTACAATTTTCCATTTGTAGCTATCCTTCTCATATCCTGACGAGATTCGCTGCATCGAATATCTAATTTATACCAAGACCCAGACGTATAATTCTTCCAACCTTGAAGCCCGAATAGTTACAAGCAAAAGCAAAAAAACGGACAAAGTTACGATACTCCGAATCAAGAAATTCTTAAACAAACTCTTTTACAACTTAAATCACAGTATAAAATTGATAAAATATGAGAAAATGAGATGTTCCAAGTTTTTGCCAACGGAAGCTAGTAACGATAAATTGGTTTGGACGGCGCCATACGACAAAAACTTATTATTTTCATACGTGTATCTCGAAATTTATAATTTTTGGTTTAAAACAGAAATTGTAAGTTAATAGCTGTTGAAATATCTAGACCAATGAAGCTGGAATTATGCCAGCATGGCCAGAAACCATATACCCTCAAATGAAAAAAACGATTACCTCAAAATGATTTTCACCTTATGTAGATACCTCTTTTGTTTTTCAAAGCTTAGCTTTTTTCACATCGCATCTGAATTTTTCGTCTATCTATAGCATATCGCGTTTTGTCACACATAATAGAATCTCTAGACAACAGGGAAATAGTATTTTTCTTCGATTGGCAGCAAATATTAATTTTGCTGACTGATATCAATCAGCAAAGTATAACTTTTCCTGCCTAGGCAGCAAAGTAACCACTTTGCTGCCTAGGCACGAAAGTGATTACTTTGCTGCCTGTGATTATACATTTTCATAGCAACCAACTAAAATAAAAATATTGTGGGAATTGTAATAATGTGCAAATACAATATCCTTATGAACAATCGGAGAAAAAATTATATGTTCAACTTGGCTCAATTCAGCCTCGGCAGTCAATCTACTACTTTGCTGCCTGGTTAAGCAAATAACTATTCTCCGTAGTATGGAGGTTTGTATGCCGACAATTAGGAATTGAGGGCATCGACTCCTGGTCACTTTGATCTTGTTTTTTTTGTTATCCAATGGAAACCATTCACTCCACATAATCCTGAATGCAAAAAAATTAACACACGTGGAAAATTATATGAACTGAGACATCTTTTTTTTCATATGATGAAGTTATAACTTCAACTGTCCCTCCCAATCTCTTAGATTGAACACCCTATACATTATTGAACTCTTGGATTCTCATCTACAAGAGAATCAATGAATAATTAAAAAGTAAATCGGTTGGTAGTTATGGAGCCTAATAAGCCCAGGCTAGAGCACTCCACCTCAGATAGTGGAATTCGGAAACCAATTAATAGTGTATATTCTTCAACGACTGCAGAATGATGGTTATTATTCACGCAGATAAAGTTTCCAGAACGAGCGAGCGCAGCGAGTGAGTTTTGTCGTCATCCAAGTGGATAATAGCCATTCTACACAAGTAAAAGACTTTACTTTCTCCACGACTGAAAATAAAAACTTCTAGTGAGGGTCGAGTTCCGATCGTCCGCGCCAGAGTCAACCATTTCTACCACTAGGCTATGAAATTCAGGAAAATGTGGAGAGCAAAAATAGCTTTTTGTGTTGTATTCTGAATGTTAGTGTTTCATTGAAGCCTTTGATTAAAATGTACCACTAGGTACTTTGTTTCTTTAGCGAATTGAATTACGTCTCCCACTTCAATTTTATATTTTGCTTCCAAACGATTAGTTTTACAAAAAAAATCAATCGGGCCAATATTGTAGATTTTTAAACTATTTACAAAGATTACTACCAATCTTTTTATTCTCCATACTACCTATATACGTAATCGGTATAAATTTGATATAACAGAGATATCTGCAGACAACGAGCTAGAAATTATCATGGTTCATAACGAAGCGTGTTTTTTAAAACGATTTTTTAAAAGTCGTCGGACACAATGTTCCAGAAAATTTTGTACTTATTCACTGAGCCGATTCATGTGGAACATAGTTGAGAATTCTAGTCTCGTTAGCGAAATTTGATACCAGCCTCAAGCTATTCTACGACCACAAGTTTTCAGTGACTGAAAGTGAACTAAATTCAGTTTATGTTGAGGATAGTTTTATAAAAGATATTCCACTTGGTCTCAATTTTCTCCCTATTTCGTTTTCAAGCCAGTAACTCATTTCACAGCTGAAAAACTGCAGAGCTTTTTTTGGCAAATATCCTATTTTCATTCCGAATCATCTCCAGGTAATGAAGAAGAATGTTGAAATGAGAATTATGCAATAACCTAGATTCATTCCTAAACTCATAATCTCGCATAGTTTGGGAAAATTTTGTGTTTTCAATGATTATATCACGCGAAGCGTAATTTTCTATATCATCGTCAACACGCTCTCACTGACTTCATGAATATTTTCCAACGGAAAAATGACTGAATGCTCTCCAAACGTCATTCAACTATGTGCAAGAAACTTAAATGAAGCTCATTCGCATTGTTTCACGTCACCACATATCCTTAGTTTTACGGAAGTCAATATTCATTCATAAAAAAGTGCAACCTTGAAAATGTCGCCTTTTATCTTTGGCTTCGCCACTGCTTTTTATCATAACCATTTTTTTAAATTCCGTATCAACCACATTGGTTATTAGCGGTGAAACAGCAAATGATTACTTTGTACATAGGTTGAGCAATCCAAAATTTATATTTGGTATAGAAGCTTAGAATTCTTTGAAAACTGTACTAAATTTTGGACACTGTACTTTGCTCGGTAGGCGGTGCTGTATCCTTGCGACACGATATAGCGGACACTCAATCATGACTCAATCAAGATATGTTTTTATTGTGATGGGATGTTCACAAACTTCACAATACGGTTGACACTCATTTGACAGTAGATATTGATGGCTGAGTCTGCTATGTCCTAGTCATACTCTTGTCACTTTCATGAACCGATTGGGGACATGATTTTGCCATCACAACCTTCGATTTTAGCCACAAAATGATATTTATACTTTTCGTACGTTGTTCACGAAATTAAAATCTAAATAAAATTGAATCGGGACCATTTAAAACTTCACTCATACATATCGATTTTCTGTGAAATATTTGAAAAGTTGACAAACCTATTAATACAGTTAAGACAGTAACAAATGGAACAGAAGTCAAGCAAGAAGTGACACATGTTTTGGTAATGGCTTGGTATGTGACATCAAGTCTAAATCTATTTTTGGGATGCCTTTTATCATCACTGAAAATTGAACTGAACCCCCTGCACCCTTCGAAAAGTGTCTACAATTCTCCGTAACACATCGTCAATCAAAATGTCAACTTATCGAATATTAAAGTTGTTTGGTTCATTACATTCAATTTATCCTAAAATTGTTTAAGGTGCGAAGAAAAATATTGCGTTATAATTATAAGACTTTTTTAAAAGGAATGAGCATGTCTTGGGGTTTAATAAAAACTGACAGGGGATTTGTTCTACATGTACACTCAGTTCATTCAAATTTTCTTCAATTCATTCAAGAAGTGTCTTGTTGTATAATATTATGTCCAAAGTACTTCCGTCTGAGTCTCTGTAAGTTTTCCACAGAAGGTCCCCTCTATTTGAATTGGTACTCTAATTATCTACCGATTCTCCTTTTTATGCAATCTTTTGTCCTTCTTTAGAATCTTCTTTGAAACTTCCTTCAGCTAACTGGTCGGTCAGTTCGTGTCATGCCATCCCCCTGTGTGCCAGCAACCATACGGCAGGCACACTGTGTTTGTCTCCTGCCAAATTATGAAGGAATTTTTTGAAGCTTCTCTCCAGTCTAGACCTAGTTGTTGCATTGTTGCTTTCAGCAGAGCTTGACTGTTGGTAACCGATGCTGAAGAACTTTTTCTTCAGCGAAGTATTATTACAGTTTCCTGTAATATTGTCTTTGTAGATATACCAGCCCCGTTTGACTTTAGTGTAATTAAATATCGGTCGGGGTCTATAGCCCGAAAAGTAGTTGTTGCTTTTTATTTGAACGGTTTGTTGCCTCTTATTTGAACGGTCACTGCCCTTGAAAAATATTTCCCAAACTCATGAATCACTGGAATAATCATTATTCTGCGATAATTATTTTTTTTCTAGATCTGTTGATGTTAGCCCTAGTGCTATGGAGTGTTTCGGAACCATCCGTGAAAAAGATACTTTCTCTTAAATTACCTGAGTCCATCACCGGTCCATTGGATGAGATAAAAAAATAAAAATCATAGAACCAAAGAAACATTTGTCGATATATACAATTTCTTCCCAAGCTGTATTAGTACAAGAAGTCATTCAGTCAAAATAAAAAGTTGGAGGAATATTTTTAAATGCCTTCCCTTGATATTTATTATACAGGGTTTATGAAGGGTGCTCTATTGAAATTACAACGGCTTATACAGTTGAACTGGTGAAAAAAATCCAAATGGGCTAGAATATGCTTTGCAAAATATGTACAGGATATATCAACCCATTTGAAAGTTGTATGGGTGACCTTTGATTCATCCATGCCCGGTATACTAATATAATCATAAAGTGAAAATACCCACGTTTCCAAATCGTATTTGAGCTGTAATTAAGACATCAAATGAAATAAATTTTTGCCACATTGAATGGAATTTTTCCCACAGAGTATTTCAACAAGTTTAATTCGATATTTTAATGAAAATTCAGATAGTAAAAGAAGCGATTGTTCGAAGTTCCTTGAAACGTCATTTTGTTAATTAATGACAGTTCTTAATCCGGTGAGCTACCTGAGAAATGAAACGAAAAGTATACTTCTACTCAACGAGTGGGTACAAAATACAAATCCCCAGCAGGGAAAGCAATTAATATTAAAGAAGAGTAGCACGACGAAGACCGGTAATTAAGTCAATTAGAATTTCCTAACTAAAAGTATTCCTATCGAATAGCGGTATTTCCTTTTTTAATTTTTTTAACTAAATACCATGGGCGTTGCTATCTAGTTAATTTTCAAATATATATGCCAACAGTTGAATACTATAATGGGAAATGGAAGGAATATCTAATTCTATCCTTGATGTCATTCAGAACTCATAATAAACATAACAGCATCGATTTCAATTATTTTTTCATTCATCCTATATCACGGCTAAGCTTACTAGACTTATTATATAAAAAGTTCACCATGAAAAATAGTGGACTAAGTATTATCATTGACCGAGCATCAACATTTCACGAGTGGCTTGAGAAAGAATAAGCGGAATAAGGTGCGATGCTTATAAATGTCTACACCACCGTGGTTTACCTTAACTTTTTTCCATTACTAGACAAATTTGAGACCAGAATTGAAAATAATGGACACTATATACTATTTCAATGCTAAAATATTACACCTTGAGTGTTAGAGCTGTAGTTATAACGCGGAACGAAAAGCGTTTATCCCGTCGTCTGATTGACAAGTACACTGTCTGTTTCCGCTTCTTTGATTGTGTACCTACTCCTTATGTCATCCGTCATTTTTGGTTGAACACGAATTTTGAACTTTATGACATTTAAATACAAATAACTCCATATGGATGGGTGATTTCTAGCAGCAACTATACGTTGAAAACAAATTTACTAGGTATACAAAAATATGTTGCACAAGTTGCACTACTCGGGATGTCGGGATCCTCAAAATATTTGAGTTAGCCCAAAATTTACCTAGTTTAGAAAGAAATATCAACAAATAATGGAGAAATTCTACTTATGAGTTGGTTAGAAGAAGTAATAATTGTCAACTCCATAGTTAGTAGTGGAAAAAATATCCATAGTAGAGCTACATACAAATGTTTATTAACTTTTTTGGTTTATAATGTAAAACAAAATAACATTTGATCACATTCGATGAGTGTATCATGTAGAATGAATAAACATTTAAGAAATCACGTTCCCAAATCCTCCGTTCCAACTAACTCAACAGCTATTTCTTCTGGGTTGAAAGTATTAAACTGTATGGAGAAAAATCACAATAAAAATTTGATGCTTTGTACAAATATACTCAAAATAAACTTACCCAGTGCACTATACGTATAAATTTGGACATTGTCTTTTTCGATAATGATTGATAATAATAACTAATTCTCACTTCAACAACAAACTAGAATAATGATGTACATAAACCGTAAAATGGGGTAAAATGACATCGAGGCAGGTGCGAATATTTGAATCAACTACCAACAGCGTTACAGTTTTCCTTAAATCCTAAATTTTATTACTGCGCTTAGTACTCCTTAGGCTCCCTGGGTGGCACTACTCTGGCATATTTAGAATGCCCATATCTTACCGAACTAATATATTGACAAATGAAAAAACATGTCAAAAATCGTCTAAAGGGGGACGTCTTTTTACTTATATGTGGACATTATAACTTAAGCCTTCTCCTATCTGTCGGCTCACAGCAATTAGGCCACATTTGACCCATTGTACATCCTCCTGAGAAGTTGTCCATCCATTTTGTCCTAGGAGAAATCTCCTTTATATCGGCAGGTGCAGGCCAAGATTCACCGAACACACACTATCTTAGTGACGATAACTCCGGACACTCTTATAAGACATGCCTGACAGTTTCATCTTCCTGTTAACACATTCTGTACGGAGATGTTTCCTCAGTTGACAGTGACCAAACAGAAATCCTTCTGTTGAAAGTAGGTTTTTTTCTAGTTATCGCCAAATATGTTTTCGACAGAAGCTTCTCAGGGTCGCTAGGGTGATCCTGGCAAGACTGCATCCTTTTATTCCATCCCATATCTCAAGCCTTCCCCTATAGTCACACCAACCAGATTTTCAAATGGAGCAACCTATTGTATTGTTGATGGATTCTCCTCTATAAGAGGATTTTGGAAATATGTAATTCATAAGTTGGGGGTTACGTATATTCCCAATTATTACATATTTTTATTCAAGACAAATCAGTTGACACCAAGACGAGTCTTTGGAAGTTCAACTTTCCAGTAAACTGGAGTGAACAATGGAAAAAAGAATCACAATTCTTCCTGTGAACACCTCTACCTGCTCAAGGTACATCCTAGGATTGCCAAGCTGGCATTTATCCATTCACACGAAAGGGATGGGACCCCTTTCATTTCTGAAGTATCAGTAGTTGACTTACTAGATGTAATGGATAATAATCTTGTAGATGTAGATGAATAGTTTAACAGTATCGTTGAGTATATAGAGGGTAAACAAACCATGGCTTCAAGGTAATTGAGAATTGGAATGAGAAACAATTGTAGGAATTCAGATTTGGAATATTAATGATCACAGAAGTAGAAGCAATAATAAAAATATTTATATTTAATCTAAGCACTCCCGATTATTCCTGTGACCCCCGTATAAACTTCTTTGAAGTTTGCTACAAATACTACTCACATTTGAGTCATCTCATCCTGTCTTTTATGGAACAATGCTTCCTTAGAAAAGTATATAATATTTCGATTAACACCTGATGGTATCCTGCAATTTTCCATTAATGGAAAGGACATTCTCTTCTCCGTAGATAACTCAGGCTAAATATAAAGCGTCTAAAGAGAGTATATTATATTGTTCCCAGACAATTCTCCATTAGTGGAGATCTTACCTCATGCTGTATGGCGTCATCATGTCGGTGTTGTTTGTTCCAATTTGGCGTCATTGTGTCTCCCGGTAATAATTGCAGTTCTTCTTTTATATCTGGTGAGAATGTGGATAGTTACAAAACGAACACTTCCCTAAACTCTCTAATCAGTTTGACCTTGGAATAACCGTATTGCATAATGCTTTTAGTGGGAGTGGGAGCATCGAACTTTCTTATCATATAGTCAGAGAAATCAGATGTCAGTTCCCTTTTCAGTGTTGTGATTATCATTTAGCTCACATATACCGGGTGGCCAGAATGTTGAAAAGAGGGGCCAAAAGGAAATCCTGGGAACTATATTTCCAGGTTTCCAAGATGACCGATCAACCGTCTTATACTTTTAAAGGGATTTTTCACTGATGTACAGCTTGTAACTGAAAATTTTTAATAGAACTAAACTTCATTCGAGTATTTTTTGTTTGTTACTTCTCGACGTATGTAGGTATTAAAATAAGTGTTAGACTCCCCACTGATTTTTTTTTCAAATAGACAGCTGTTTAACTCCTAAACGACAGAGCAAGTTTTAACAAGCTTCATATTGTTGAAAAAAGCATTTATTTCTCCCTGATACCAAGCTCACTTGTGACATCATGTTCTTGTCACTTTTTATCAATCCTGTAAAAATTCAACTTGTAACGAAATAAATGGTGGAATGTATCGGAGTAATTTATTAAGAAATCTTCCTGAATATAACTCGACCATGACAAATAGAAACTAGTCTTTTCTTCTTCATATCGAGATAATTTAATTCGACCATATGAGCATCAATAATCGAACAATAACCTCCTCAACCTTAGGATTATTAATGTTCATAAGGTGTCAACAAATTATCAAAATACAAGTCTCGATAGAATTGGTGAGAAAATAACAGTCAATGACTTTTTATGGTCTCGGGATATTACCTCCGAATTTAATTGCATTTTATCAATTACTTTATTAGATGAGACTATTACTTGATTAAATCCATACTGAATTATGAAATGGGACAATTTAATTTGTTGAAATCTACATAATATTCGTTTGATAAAGCTACTGAGTTAGCAAAACGCATCATAATTTTAAAGTTCAAATATTTTGTAGATTTTAACAAATTAAATTGTTTCATTTCGTTATTATCAATAAATACCTATATTTTTATCAGAACAATAACGTTTTGTGAATATTTGCACCTCCCTTAGTGTGTTAGTATCAACCGTGAGTTTATAGCGATTGAACTATTTCAAAAATATCGAGAATTCTCGTTAACGTCAAAAATTGTTTTTCTTTCTTTGATCCTTTTGTTTATCCCCAGAGACTCATGTTGTATTATAAGGTGTTAGATTGACAATTTCCGCACCTATTCACATTTTTCAAATTGATGAAAAACAACAGTTTGTTATTACGTTCATTCCATTCTATTGACATTCTTCACTAACTTAGTGCTACGCGACCAAAAATAATCAAATTTAACTATAACATTCCTATTAAATTTCACCTACATGTACATATTCGAGAGAACTAATAAGTTTAATTCACGTTACAAACATCGTTTTTGACTGGATTTCTGTTTTTGTGCTAATGTTTTGAATAAATAAATCAGTTAGTGATAAATTATGTCCGGGGAAAATTTCATATATTTCAAATGATGGAAACATTAATATAATTTCATCAACTGAAAATTCATTTGATATTAACGTTTTCGCTTTGCTCAATAATTCACTTAGTTAGTTGGGAACGAAACGGTATTATTTTAAAACCTATTGATTCAATAAACGAATTTTCTAATGCAACATTTGAAATAAGAGGTAAATTCCGTACTTTGGGAAATTGTATTTATACAAGGGTAGATTGGGACGTTTTTTGGCGAGCTTCGAAGCATTTTCCAAGCTTTCAAATAGATCTTCCTACCCAACAAAAATAATACAATATATACACTGTCTCCCTTTCCGCCAATTAGTAAATCGAGTCAATCTTCACTGACCACCTAATTGTCCATTACATTCACGACATCTACTAAACTCTCGTTGCTCTAGACTTTCTCAGTTTCTCTCATCTGACTTTCATCTCACATCAGAATGGATGGTAACGAAGCTGCGGACATTGTCCAACGTTATGCAAGAATATTGGCGACATCAACACTACATATTATCCATCCATCTATTTCTCCTCTCTCTGTCTCTCAACTTTTCAACTCAGAGAGAGTCACGCCAAACTGGCACACGGATATGAGGGCGACTATTTCCTAGAAGTGGGAGCTTCTGTGAGAGTAAATTCTTATAAAGTGCGCATGCGGGCTATCTCATGATATGAAATAATTTCGTGAGAGCCCGCTTGTGCACTTTATACTCTCGTAGGAGCTCTTACTAAGTGATAATCGTCAGAAAATCGTCCCATTTGATATAGCTTTAGTTATATAGTGACCGTTAAGCTCATTCTGACTGACTGCAAATAATCTTCCGCTACATCATCAATTTCACAAAAGGCCTAGCACCGAGATCAAGAAAGTCTTATGTAATATCGGGCTTATTATAAGTTCATTCATCCACCACGTTAAAAAAATGTCCTTTTTCAAATTGTATGAGGGTGCCGAGGAGGGTGCCCTATACCTAGGTATTATACTTTCCGTGCAGTTCACAATTTCATTAAATTGTATGCTTAATCGATTTTAAAACATCTGCAATTCTCTTTAAATTTTATACTTTACTATAATTGTAGTTGCACACTAACTTTTTTACTGAATACTTTATCTTTTAGTGTCAATCAGAAAATGCAATAAAACATAGGGTGTTCCATGAGAAAAATGTAACTTTGATATGCCACACTTTGCTGGAACATCCTGTATATTTCAAAATAATTCTAAATTGTAGCCTATAGAAATGTACAAACTACTGAAGTGACAAACATTTCGCTATGAACCTCCATCCTGTTGATCGTGATTCACCCTGTATTTTAATTTTCAAAATATGCATCAAAGCACTTTTATGAAATTATGTGAATTTTTTCAATAAATATTGTACGTAAGTATTATGTATTATAATTATTACAAACGTTGTTAATAGTTTGTTGTTGTATATTATTATGTAGTCAGATTTATTGAATTATGGGATTTTCCTTATAAAAAATTTACTCCTTTGATAATCCGAGATCTAACTTGTCTGCAAGACGTATTTATCATTTCAAACAATCAGCAGAGAAAATCAATGGATAATCCTTCTTCAATCCAGAACAGAAAGTTTTTCAGTTTTATCAGTATCACCCGCTGAGCCCTCCTGTAAAGGCGATATACTCAACCCTAAGATTTTAGTTACCTGAGCTGCTCCTTCGCGATATATAAATTTATCCCCTTCGAAACAGGCTTATATTCGTGAAATGGGGTATACTGTAGATTGTTAATAAAAATTATTCCTCTCCTCCATTCTTTGTCCCTGTAATAGGGAAAATATTGAGAAAACAAAAATTTGATTCCAGCTCAACAACGTTGAAATAGAATACTGAAAAATATGGAAAAGCAGTTTCTCATCGGATGTAACTATAGTACAAAAGAAGCGAAGGAGGATTTATAACGAAAAGTTGTTATACTATATCACTAGTCTTGTTATAATCAGATTTATCCTCGTTTGTTGACCGAGGAAATCTTTACAAGCATATAATAGTTAAGTAAATTGTAACTTTGTTTTATCTATAGGATCTCACAGGTACAATGTAATCGCCAATATCTGTACCCATTCATTAGACTGGAATATAAACGACCTATAAATTACCATAATGAAAAATGACTGTAACCACTACTACTACTTATTTATTACTGTACGTAGGCGAATGGATACATTTTATTTCAAATTATTTAATTATCAAACAAGTAAATGTCAGATTAGTGTATGCTGAGAAATCGTTATTAGTCAGATATTATTTCAGATAGGAAGAAATAATTTTTTTTATTTGGTTGTTTAACGTCGGCCTATTTCTGCGACTGAGGCTAATCACCGACGCTGGGAGCATTCTACCCCCAACCGAAAATTTTGACGAGCCCACTAGTGTTCCAATAGAGGAGTTTAATCTAAGGTCAATATAGCCAATAAAAAATGGTATTTTCTGACAAAAATGACAGTTAAGGTCTACCGTTCAAAACATAAGATTTTGCGTGTTTTTTATCATTGCGAACATCTATATTGCTGTATTAAAATAATAAATACACCCCCGAAGCGTATATCTTGAAATTTAAAATGACTTTTTAGCTGAATACTCAACATATCAGTGGCTAATAGTTTTAAGAACTCTTGGAATGTCACCATTTCATTTCTGTTATTCAGTCACTAGCTCTGTCAAATGTCAGTGAAAAAAGTAATTAGAAGAATAGAGATACAGCTTATTAGAAATGCTAGAAAAATCTAATCGAGAATGGACATACACAATTAAACGAATATCAGCAAAAATAAATATTACTGACATTCGACATAACTAGTGACTGAATAACAGAAATGAAATGGTGACTTGCCAGAAGTTCCTAGGATTATTGGCCACCGACATGTTGAGTATTCAGCTAAAAAGTCATTTTAAATTTCAAGATATACGCTTCGGGGATGTATTCATTATTTTAATAAAGCAATGTAGATGTTCGCAATGATAAAAAACATGCAAAATCTTATGTTTTGAACAGTAGACCTTAACTGTCATTCTTGTCAGAAAAAACCACTTTTTGTTTGCCATACTGACCTTAGACTGAACTCCTCTATTAGTGGTAGCGCCCAACATCCATGGACTCGGGACCTCGGTTTTACGTCTCCTCCGAAAGAAAGCATATCTACATTATACCTCGTGCTCATTGGTATAATGCCTGCGAGCTGTGATATGCTACTCACCCTAGTAGTCTAAAGTGCACCCTAGTAGTCTAAAGTGTTTCGCTGCAGGCTGTACGGGCCCTATACGATGGTTTTCCCTGGACGGTCACCCATCCAAATACTAACCATGTCCGACATGCTTGACTGTAATTATCGCATTGACATGCGTTCCACTACAGTGCTGGGTCGTCGCCCTAGGAAGAAATTGAAATTAATTCACAATATTGATACTGATTTTTGTTTTTACGTTGGGTTCTTTTGGGAATCCCAAAGATTGTTGTTTTGTCATGTTATATTCAGTGCATTTAAAGAAGAGATTCATTAGGTGAAGTTACTAGGCCAAATTAATCAAAACATATGCTTAGCACTTGGAAGATTGAACAGAATAGCAAGTGCTGTATCCATTTTTTCAATAGAGAAGGTTCTAGTCCAACTGATTTTATGTTTGGATATAACATAGGCAGTTATCAGGACTTTGTTACCTATGGAAGCTAGAAATATCACAGATATTATTGTGAAAACGCCACTAATTTCAGATCCTGGAGAAAAAAATGAATAAAACTCAACTAGTATCACCTACTGAGGAATTTTTATATCTGCTTCCTACAGGTAAACTGTACTGAGCTCCACTTAGCAAATTTCACTGAAAAGTATTTTGAAGTTTCACTTATGACCAAAATGACGATTTTTTGTTAATTATTGTTGTATTTCTCTTAAATATGAACAAATCAACATTTTAGTATGAAAGAGAAAATGCCAAGAACAAAAAAAAATGTTAATTTATATTTTTGGTATTGGTTAGGCTGATGGAACCGCAAGGATACGCAGTCAATATCACAACCTCACACACATACACATATTTTTGGTCTTTATAGTTTGCCTCTGGTGGAAAATATCAAAAATTATTCGTGTTTAAGATTTTAACAAATCTTACTTTTATTTTTGAGAATACTTGAGCACAAGTTAATATTTTTTTTCATGAACCCTTCCACCTATTCAAAGCACGCCCCAGCGTGTTTAAATGGAACTTTCAAAAACGCGTGTTTTTTGTCTAAGTGACAATGTTTCTATTTGAACAATATTTAACCATTTCAATGGATTGCTCTATTTCGACGTCGTGCTCGAAAAATCGAGCTTGTTTTAAAGGCCCACTTGTACTCTAATATACTATTCGATCGTTTTGTGAAAAATACGTATTGAATTTCAATTTTTTCCATTTTAAACTCAGCTTCACGAGCTCCGGTAGTCCGAAATTTTTATTGAAAATTCATTGGTCTTTTTGCAAATTACCTCTAATACTGATGGTTTCCATACTTTTTTTTCATCTAAATTCGTGGATAGCAAGTGCAATCATTCATGTGCTATTTTCCAGTTTTCAGTTTTCCAGACGTCCATCCGAATGGATTGATCCATGCTTATATTGTTAGAAATCTTATCAAGAGTAAACATGTTCACTTGCCTTAGAACTAATACATCCATGAAGTTTCTTAAAGCATTAAGTTTCCATCACTTTTCCATATTTTCAAGAATTCCCCTCTTGTTTCTTGGAACTTTCCCACGTCACAACTATATAGAAACTTTGCAGCGAATACAACATTGGGAACTACCATTCAATACACATCTCTAACACTATGTCGAGGTTTCACAAACGCGTTTCTTACTTATGACAGTTATGACTGTACTGAGATCCCTAATTCCCAGCAATTGGAATCAACTCAGGAAATCTGATTTTCCAAAGTCTTTGACAAAGTTGGCCCTATGTTTTCATTTTATAAACTTAGTTCATACAGCATAAGCAGTTCTATAATGTGGTGGTTGAATAGCTACCTAATTGACTGATCTAGTAGTAGTGGTGTTCATTCATCATATTTTCTTATAAATTGAAAACATGTTGAAAAAATAAAATAAACACTTGCTCAAACCACGGAGTAATGTGATTACTTTTATGTGGAATACATAAAAACAAGGACTAATCTGTGAGCTGATACTTAAATTGTATACAAAAATTACAATACATTAACATGGATAGAAAAATTGAGAAAAAAACATTGATCATACTCTAGTGGTCAACAAAACCCGTAAAACCTTTCAACATCTTTAAATACAACATGGAGATTATGATCATTCTCCAAAAAGCTCTCTCACGACATCTAAAGGGGTACCTACTTAATATAAATCTTTTTGTCCACGACCACCTAATAATAAGTCAATATTTTACCTCCTAACAAAAGGTATATGGTACCCATATATCAACTGTCGTGAATTATGGTTCATAATACACTGTAGTGAATTATGGACTAGAGATGGGGGTACCTACAATATGAAATAAACCATTAAATCTGTGTATTTTGTTCAGGAAATTCGTTTCTGACGTATATCGTATCGATAAGATATTGTAATTTTTAGTATTGATGCTTTTCATAACGATATTTTCTAATATTAAGTATTTTAAAACAATATATTTATAACGGTACGTTGTATTGATACTTGATGGTCGTGGACAAAGTATAGTATTCTACTCGCAATTTATGGCCATAATTCACTTGGGTGACTTGCGCCCCTCGCCTGCGGCTCGTGACGCAAAATTGCTCGTTTAATAATATACTATTATTTTTTACTCATACTTTGACAACCTATGTTCGTGTTAATGTCTATTAGAAGCAGTGTTCATGTGATATTGTTCTGAGGAATCTTTTTAAAAAAATTTCAAGACATGGAAGGTATTCAGTTTGATTTCTGTTCTGAATAGTAGTTTCTGTATTCTCATGAGGATCATAATTACAAAAAGAGCTGGAAAGTGTGTGAATCGTTTTAGCTATCAATGGATAAATGTCTATAATCAAACCACTTCTCTATTTGTAGGTCTTCTTCCCATTTCAATTTTAATTCGTACGCATCTTATAACACATAAAATATATTCTTTTGTCTTCGCTTTTTTCATTTAAAAACACATCAACAATATTGAGCCACGCAGTTGACCCTGATGTAGCTTACTTTTCTATTACATGATGTTCATCACTTTTCATTATCATTCATTATCCAATTATTGAATTTTTGAATAATCATAAAAACTTAATGAGGACAATAACATCAAAATAACAGAGATACTACAGAAGGAGGCAACAAGCTAGCTTGGAACCTGTCAGCATGTAAGAGAGAGATAGAAAGTCTGAGGTTTAGGTTGTCTTTGCTCTAAAAGCGCGCAAGCTATTTATACACAGACATTGTAAGAGAAACCTTAGATCGTCTTTTTCTTTCTCTCACCGAAATTCAGGTGGACATTTCCACCCACACCTCATTGGACATGCCAGTAAAAAAAATTGATGGATGAGTTACTTTTCTTATTCATATAACTTCCAGAATAATAATTTCTTGCCACGACGGATACTTCAAATAATAAAATTTATTGGCGTGAAGTGAAGATAAAATATATTTTGATGTTTTGTATTCAGTCACAGCTACAAAATTATTCTTCTATTCAGATTTATCCTGTTTACTGTGACGAAAAGATCGTAAAACTGTTTGAACAACCATATACCTAGCTTGGATTCCTTTAAAATTTGCATACAGACAAGCAAAAATGGAACAACGATATTTCCGGAAAAATAACATACTTTTTAAATTTCGCAAATTGAAATGGTTCCAGTGCAATCTCGATATTTTGCTGCATCTCCACAGATATTTCTATCATCAATACTCAGCTTTCTCAGAATGAATACGGAGTTATCAGTAAAGACTGTAATTTGCATATTTTCCACTCCAAAACACTCTGGTAGACCAAACCGGTTGCCCGAAACGGGAAACATTCAGAAATTTACGGGAAATAGCAACAACGTATCATATAATACGGTTAGTGTCGAACTTCGCCTGAGACTAATGCTTTGTGAATTGGCTTCTGATGTCACTGAACTATGAACACAACTGATTTCAGAGACGTGCATGGAATAATCCAATATCCGAAATCGATTACCGTCCGTTACGATATCTTGTGAAGGAGTAGATACGAAGAGTATAAAAGGTTTCCAGTTCAGCAAGTTTTAAACCATAGTTTCCTCCAAAAATGGAGCAAAAATAAATCTGTATATCTCCAAACCGGAAACAATTACTCCTAGGACAAATTTTATTCAAGTGAACTGGCGAATGCAAACTGCTGTTAAATTGTTGGTATAATGGGTATAGTATGTGAATTCGTTCATGTTGGACGTAATGGAGAAACTTATTGATAGGTATGTTATTGAAAGCCCACTACAATACATCAAAAACGCCTATCAATCAGGAGAATCCTTAAAAAAAGCCTTATATCATCCGGTTTCGAAAATTAAGGTTGCCCTTAGAGATAGCTTTCGAAGGTCTCTGAGCAGAAGCGTTCGACAACACCTCTGATTTCATGAGACAGACGTGGAGCAGACGACACCACAGGTGTATAAAACAGAAAGCAACTACAACCTTCTTGGAGATTCCATGGAGGTCTGGTGATGGAAGGATGTATGTATGTATGTACTTTTTCCCAGAGGAATTTAAGGATATTTGCAGGCTCCAACTTAGGTAAATGTTTCTATTCTATCCAGTGATCTCCCAGGTACTGTGATCTAGGATTCTGGAGTGCTGTGCAGTTGGAAAGTATGTGGATGAAGGTTTCTTCTTCCATGCCACAATATCTACATTCTTCTTCCTTCACTATTTTAAGTTTTTCCAGGTGCCCATTCAGGCGACAATGTCCCGTTAGGATCCCTGTTATAACTTTTAGCGCTGTTTTACTTCGACTTATGCATTCATTTCATCTCAACAGGTTGTAGCAACTGTAGTCTGATCGTCTTTTTCTTTCGGCTCCACCTATTTCTTCAACAGGAAATGCATATAGGTACACCCAGTGATATGCAGATTATATGAGAGTACTTGTACTAAGAAAATACAGTAATATTATGGTGTAGAAGCGACTGTCTAAGGGTATTCCTGCAAAAATTCCACGACAATAATCTTCACAAAAAGAGGGTGGCACGAAAATTCCTAAAATGATAAGACACCTGATCACACTGTACGCCAGTACAGCTGAGTGGAGAATGTGCAGTTTCTTACATTCAACAATTTTTGAAACGTTCAAACCAACTATGCGCATTCGTAGTCTGCTTCTCCGGGGATATTTCTAACGCCAATAGCATGAAACGGTCGATTTTGATTTATGCGCAAGTCGGTAAGCAAACTTCAAGTGGCCTCTTCTCAAATGCAATGGAGTCTACTATCACAATAACTTCATTATTATATAACCAACAAATGGTTTTAATATGCATAAAATGTGAATGTCTTTTATTTGCTTATAGCTCTTTTTATAATTCCCTTAATACCCAAGCCACTGTTATATTGTTGACTAGACTGGTTCTTACGAGTGTAAACATGTGATGTTGAATTCAATGAAACGAGTGAGAGTGAACAATTTTTCCTTTATAACTTGTAGCTTCAAACTTAAGCCCATAATAAACAAGTCACATACCAAACTTTCCCTTAGCGCGCCCAACTCACATGAAAGACTTGGATTCTTCAAAGCAGTCATAAAGTTTTCTACTGATTCATTCTCTTTTTGAACTCTCATTAAAAAATTGTATCTACCAATTGTAAGATTCTTCTTTGGCTTATGATATTTTCCAAACTGCTGTACCACATCTCGATAAATACAAGTGTCCATATTCACTTCAAATGACATGGAAATATTTCTGGCTCCACTACCAATAATATGTGGTGAGAGAATTTTCTGGTATCAGTTCCATCATCCAACCCACTAACTCTTAAATATTTCTCAAAATTGACTATCCAATCCTCCCAGTTCCTTATACCATTCCGTTTTAGCGTCAAAGGAGGTATATTGTGCCCAGCTCCAGAATGTCCATTCTTATAGCTTTTCGAGTATTTTTTATGGATTCTCATGCATTACTTTCAATATCAGACATAATAATTATTAATATAAATTGACTTCACATCATTGACAATATGGCATGTACACAACAGCTTTTTTTCAGTTATATCGACTCGTTACATTAACATCCTTTCCCTACCAAAAGTCGACGAGACACTTCTGACACCATATTATGGTGTTGACTAAACTGACTAATAATAAATAACTACCTACTCCTTTCATATTGAAACAATAATATACCTAGCGAAGAAGGTTATCCTTTTCGTTCCGATTTCTTTTCCGCCCCACGTTTCACGCATGCCATGGAAATCTTACATTTCAAAACTGTAAGAGATTGAGTTTTGAGACTGATTGACTACAATAATGGTCCAGCTGAGAAATGTAATTTAGTTATAGATAATCCCAATATATCTGAAACGATCACACCGGAAAAAGATTAGTCACCTCTATCATTCAATTTTCTTCAAAGGTAATAATGTCTCACTGATTCCGGAAGATTTTCGAGAACTTCACAAAAAAAAATGGAATTAAAAATGGCATTGTGCTATGCCAGCATATGAACATTTCCTTCTGAGGTTAATATTTTTAAGATAAATTGTGCTTTAAACTTTTAGATGGGCTGTTAGCAATATGTGGCAGGGAATCTTTCAGCAATATGAAAAGTTTTTCCAGAGTTATAGCCATGGATCGTATGATAAGGGAAGGATACGTTACCTAAATCTTGAGTAAGAGCTTAGACAAGTAGTAAATCTCCTGAACCGCGCACAGTTGTCGATATGTGCTGTTAATACACTTGAGTATATCCCAATTTTGTTGTCTAGTGGTTGGCTTTGGAGCACACCAATTAGTCAGATCCTTTTTTCACAATTCATTGAACAAAAGTTACATTTTATATTAGAGTGAGGAGGTTAGTGAGTGAAACATTAGGTAACATCTATTTGATTAGTTCCATTTCAATGTGTTCATTAGTTATTTTAAGTTATTTATAATTCATTTATTATTATTTTTGCATTAAATTTATTTGTAGGAGTGTTTGAAAGATAGTGTGAGTGGTTTAGTCTACAATCTCATCCCACACATTTTAATATGTTTGCAGAAACATTACAATTTGATTTAGATTTATAGAAAAATGCATCTCGATTCGAATATCCGAATTGTATCTGAAAAAATAAATAATCAAATTCCAGTTTATTATCTGTTAAACTCGGTTATAAACATATGTACAGTTATTTAAGAAATACTTAATCCGCCTCATAAATTAAACCTTCTGAAATGTTTGTGAATTTTAAAGGAGGAATTCTTGTAGCAGTCTGTGTAACTTACATGACGTTCAGTAAAGATAAATGATTTTCGTTTCCATTCATGTGAAACGTGGTTTTGAAAATTTGAATTGGGTAGAAAATAAATTGAGGAACAAAGGGTAAGAAGTTGGATAGACGTTGCAACATACTTTTGAACAGCATTTTCAAATTCTTATAAAGTCAGCTTCTGCTTTGTTAAGTTGTTTGATGAAAGTTGAAGTTATAATGAGCGTTGTTATTCTCTCTTAAAATCCGTAGATAGATGGAATGGATGAATAGTGATGTATATGAGAAACATCTTCTCATAGTATCGGAAAAATTTCACAAATTAGGGTATCAAATAATGATGTGTTAGCAGTAATTTCATTAGTTCTTTTATCATGCTCACTTCCTGAGATTATACGCTTTCAATACGAAATAAAGGTAGTACCATGTCTGTCGACCTATTTCGACTTTTTTTAAAAACTTATTGCGAATATTCAATTCCCACTCAACCTCTCATCAGCCACCTTATACTCCCTAACCCTGATAAGACAATTGTCATTTTTTTGTCAACGGCAGTAAATTTCAATCATACATTCCAGAATATTTCCAAGATTAGACTCGAGGATATCTCCATGTCAACCGCTAAACTTTTCCATTTACACTTCCAGGGAAAATCAAATTAAAGATCAGTACCAGGAAAGTACATTTGCTTAACTTGAAAAGGAAATGAAATTGATGTTTGATTTTAATTTTTTACATACGCGGTTATAAGAACTGTGGTGTCTTGTCTGGTGGTACATGAGCTTTCAATTTTTTGCATCAATATTAATTTATTCAAAATTTTACTTCGTTGGACTTGTGTTTGCTTTTATTCCAATTTTCATTATTATTTGTCAAGGTTTGCCCAAACCAATATCTATTTATAATACAGAAAATATTTTCCAGTTTACTGAATTGATTTATATAACTGGCCTATTAGGGAAAATAAGATTTGGAAAAGGAGTAAAAACCGAAATATGACTTACGGAGACATGACTTAAAAAACTTCTGACTCATACTATTTTTGGATGAAGTGCCTGAAATAATTTGCCAAATAATGAAGTTCTGAAAATTCAATTTTCTACGAATAACAATTATCTGTTATACAAACATTCTAATTTTATAACTGAATGTGATATTTTCCAAATATTTCTTTCTTTATCTCACTGAACATCTTCAAAGATTCCGCTTTCAAGAATAATATTTTTTGTTATCACTTCCTTCCATCTTTGAAAAATTCCAACAAATAAACTCTTTTGTTTTCGATACTAAAAGAGATTTGACAAAAAGAAATATGTTCCAAAATGAATCACTTTCCTTGGTCCCAGCTGACTTTTATGTAATGAGATAAAAAGAATTCAACAAATTTCTTCTCGACATGTGACACGTTTTACACTTTTTTTGTTCAGCCGTTATTATGGCTCCTTTTTTATTACAGTTGGAACATAATTTTCGTTGACACATGTTTTCAAATATAGAACACTTCGCAATCTAGGCCAGTCAATGAAGTTCAATGCAGATAAACTAGCGCTTTAGAACAATGGCAATCAGTGATATTCACTCAATTACAGTTTCCTGTTGGATTTGTCATATTTCAGTGAAGCGTGTTATCAATAGACGTCAAAGATAATATTTCAATACCATTATAACGCACTACAAAGGTATATTTGTTTTCAAAAAACATAGACCGTTCACCAAGAAACAGCAACCACTTCTCTGGATATATGCCCCGACAGTCATTGAACGACAATTTTGAATAGAACGGGTCTGGAATATCTGCAGGATATAACCAACTACTCTTGCTAGTAACAAGAACATCACTTGAAGACCGGCTTCGGCGTTTTCGCGCCTCATCAGTACAATATGCGTTTACTGTGATTGATACTGTTCAATTTTTCAATGGAGTCATACAGTACTTCTTCAAAGTCTTCGGTGTCAGTAAGTAAGAATTTTGGTGAGTTTTTATACTTTCAGTCGGGTAGCATCTTTAGGTTTGAATGGAACTGTAACCACTGCCTATATTATGTCAACTGTTTAAGTTATACCAAACTTATATCAAATATCACTGTATTTTTCTGTATTTGAAGCTCAGTGGCATGTAAGAACAGGCTAGCTTAGCAGCCTCCGGAGCTATGAGTGCAACCCTATTGGACCTATTTCTGAGTAAACTGCCAAGAGCCAAAGCAAACCAATAGTAAGAATGCCATCGGACAAAATTCTCCTTGAATCTTCCATAACACGCGATAAGGCATGGATGAAATAACCTTAAATTGATGCAGAAATGTTACACAGATTACCAAAGAAGGTGTATACATATAGCCAGGTCAAAGTCTCACTGTTTTTAGGCGAGATATTGACGATATTCTAGTAGAAGCTGCAGCAGCACTCAGGTAACAATGACAATGAGAAGTCAATAGCTCGAGAGCAAGGACGATTTGATTCTGTTGACCCAGAACATATAGCAAATAAAAAATCAGTACATACAACCAGGGGAGAATGAGAAGAAGAGGGATAATATTTTGGTAGTACCCGATTATGATATCTTTTCCAAAGAAAATGATTGGAATGAATGTTATTTTGTGGCATATTCTCAAAATTTGTTCTCTGACAACCCACTCTTGTTTTTCTCCCAATGTAGGTATAAATTAACAGTATTTCCAGGTTCACATTTTTTTATAATCACCCAGTTTTCGTCAAGTCAAATAGCAATTATCCAAGGCCTTTCCAGTAATTCTCACAATATAGTTAAGTACTTTGACCGGACATAATATTCATAATTGCTCTCTCTAAGCAGAATATTAGTACAAATTATTATTTTTTGTATGTTGAGTGTGAAAAGAGATAAATTTTCCAGTCCTCCACAAAAAATGACATCTTACGTATTAATTTCCGGATAAAAAATGGTTTACATTTCGTCCGCAAATACATTTCCACTGTGGTTCCTATGGTTACCTGTGACAATACCTTCGTTCAAATTAATTATTTACGAGATCTGCTAGATTTTACGAGTGAATTAGACCGTGATGTGAATATAAGTGTTAATAATCCCGAATAAATAGTGGAAGATGGAACTTATATTTGGCTTAGCTGATGAGAAAAGAATATGGACGGAAAAGGAGAATAGTCGATCTTTCATTCGAAAGCTGGTTATTTTTTGTGAAGATCGACGGAAAAATGTGATACGCACCTCGACGAATATATTGTCTTGCCTGCCTGCTAAATAGACAGTTTTTCGTCCTTGGTACATAAATAACTATTGACGTACAAGGAGCTGTTAACATTATTTTGTTATGTTTGTAGGTGAAGACGTTTACCATATTGGCCTACCATATTGGTTTACCATATTGGCGAGCAGATTGGCCTAAGATATGATGTGTTGGTTTTTATGAGGATGTTTTGAATTGTGAGACAGCTTATATTGTCGCTGGGGGAATTCCTACTTTGGGGGTTGAATGTTTTGTTCGGTGAGCATGTGAGTTCACCGCCTCACTCGTATCGTTAGTTTATTTTCTTTTGTAAATTGCGACCAATTATAATAATGGAAAGTTCCATAAGATGTATTCAAAGGTTAAGTCGGTGAATTTCCTCGTAATTCTCAGACTTGCAATTATTTGTATTCTTGAGAAAAATAAGTTGATATTATAATTTAATAATTATTTCTCTGGCTTAAGAAAGTTCTTATCAATATTTTCCAGGCACAGCTGTATTAACATTTTTTGTTCAGTGCTGAATTGATTGTAACTCTTTCAGGCAGTGTTGAAGATTATTGGGATATAGTTGACTTAACATTTTTTTATTCTATGCTAGGGTGAGGTTGTCTGAAAATTTATTTTCTTCAATGGTATTTTCAGGAGAACTGTGCATAATAAATAATTTGAGCCTCTACCCTTTTTTTAGTAGACACTTGTTCCAGTGGAAAGTTGAAATATTCTCTAGAGTTATACCACGGGTATCTTCGTATGAGATGATATTCGTTTGAATATAATAAATATATCGGGGGCACACTCATATTTTCACCTAATTATCCTATTTATGACATCTAAACAGCGAAAGGTAAAAAGTATAATTTTAAATGGTTCATCTTCTCACAAGGTATTTCGAGAACATAGTTTCATACTGATTATATTGGTATAAGGATATTAACTTTATGTTTTGAGAGAAATTTTAATATGAAAACAGGTACAGGTAGCTATTTCTTATCAATCCAAATCAAAATTAGAAGATGAACTGTTACAACCAATACTTACAATGAGTGGCTCGATCATTCCATCAGTAATATTGTCCAGCTTCTACATTTTCTCTCGTTAGGAAATTGTCTTTTCCCAGTTTTCAGGATTCACATTTCTTATAGCCTCCAAAAGTACTTATTTCATCGCTCATTTGAAGAGAATCCCTTCATCTGTGTCCATATCAGTTCAATCGGGCTTAGTTCGCAATGATATGTTGGTGGTCCAGCCACCGTCATCGAATTTTTTATTTCAACTCCATGGAGGGAGCGCAAAGGAAAATGTTCTTTTTCCATAGAACCGGGATTGAACTTAATATTCTTGAAGATCAGCCAATTCTGCAAATCTCTTCCTAACCACTTCTTGTGTGAACCACTTTTTGTGGATCGAAATTAAAACATATCCCATTGAAACTGAATTTTATGACATCATAACTTGACATTCTAGGAAGGCCGATTTTGCAGATAAGGATCTCTCCAATGAAAGAAATCTACCAAGTGTGTGTGAAGTGTGGGTGAATAGTCAGTAAATATGAGAATGATATCATCGATATACTTTCATACGGCAAAATTTTATAAAAATTCCATTTTCCTACTAAGTGTTGGTTGTTACACCACCTAGCAGAAGTTTCAAAAACTTGAAAATAATTCTCAGCAATTTCTTTTGGCGACTTTCATCATAATTTTTCATACAACATAATTAGAAGGGCATCGACCTTGCGCTTTCCCAGGATTTTTAACTAATGAAAAAGTTGTCCGGCCTGTCATTCTCAAGCTAGATATTACACAATACTACAGCCTGCTGCTTTTTCTTGATCACTCCAAATTCGAGATGTTCTTCACTTTGTATTTGTTGTAGATAATTGTGCAGCTTTTGTTGTTGTTTCCTTCGAACTGGGAAAAAATAACTCCTACTTTATTCAAGGTGTTAGGATTTTGCTTGTATCCATTGTATTCCACCATGACCTGAGTCCTAATTTTTTGAAATCATCCTCAAATTTGTTCCAATTAACTTCGCTGTTCGGGGCTTTCTCATCCGAAGTAATTAGCGAATAAATATATGACGCCCTGTATCACAATAATTTCCGTAGTTCACATAACTATTTCATGCGAAAAAATTAATGGTGAAAAACATATTATTGTGGTATTGTTAAGCAAAAATTTCTAATTATTGTTTTTAAAGTTCCACGTATTCCAAATTAAAAGTTTGTTTTGCAAATACCTACAAAAATATTATATATTTCCAAGAAACTATGGAAAACGGATGAGTAATGAAGTTGGGAAATTTCCTGACGTATTGCTTGTTATAATGCGAATTTGAAAGCACAGCATAAAAGTACAGTTGGGCCAGTCTTATCTTACCACTTTTGGATCAAGAAGTTATAGCGATAAGGTGTTCAGTTCGTTGGAAATTTCGGCATTACTCAAACATCATTTCCACTTGTCTAGTAGCGGAAAACACTTGAAACTAGCCTGCTAAGGTCCAACCAGATCTGTAGGATACTTTATTTCACCGACAGCACAAAATGAAATATTGATTATTAATGGAAATTTGACGACCAGTGCAAACGAGCAAGCAAGATAATATTATTCACGACGTACGATGTAATAACTATAAATTTTTTGCAAATACAAAATTTTGCAGGCTGTTGATAAATCTAAAACCTATTTCCAAATCAAAACTGAATTAACTGTCGATGAAACTTGATTATTCCTTCAAATTCGTGAATCTGCTACCAACAGAATCAAATACGTAATAATATATACGTAGAACCAGGTACTTTTGGAATATTTTGCATAAATTTGACACTGAAAAACTGAAAACCTATATTCACATTTTAAGTTACTGATTATTCCTTCAGGCTGGTATTACTTAGCATTAAAAAAACGTGTAATCAAGTAGTGGCCTTGCCCCTGGAATTAAATCATAATTTGATAAGTCACGCTGTCGACTAATGAATATTGAATGAAAACCAGTCTACCGTCGGCATATTTAATGGGAAACAAAAGTTGTTCTCACCACATTTTAAAATGGTTGAGAACACCAATCTGTTGTTATTATCTTTTATCAATTGTTCTCTATTGGCAGTGGAAAATTGTCATTATCCAATCAGATCATATAAATACCAATTTCCTTAATTATAAACGGAGCTTGACCAGACAAGAGCTCGTCAACCGTAAGACTCCACATTATTATTTATACTTCTCCTCCCTGTAGGCATCCTCTGATTGTGAATATTGATATTCTTTCAATAGCCTCATGTGAAGTATTGTCAAAAACACTTTCTGAAACACATTAAATTTCAAATGCAGCAAAGTTATTTATTTAAAAATTGAGGAAAAGTAAGAAAAAATGTTCACCGCATCGCCAAATCGGACCACCATACTTCAGGTTCAACTTCTTGATTTCCCGTGTCCCTAGCCTGTTGGCTATGTCTTAGGTAGTAAGTATTCGAAAGTGGTATAAAAAACATAGCTATCCATTTTCTCACTGAACCAGAACTAATTTAAAAAAATGAACAGTGCATTTGAACTTTTTTTCCAACGAACAAAGTTGAGCTCGTGTTTGACCGTTTTGTACAGAAATCCGCATGTAGCATCTTATAAATGACACAGTGTATATAACCTATGATTCAGTTTTGGAATTCATCTTCATGCCATGAAAGTTGTATAATTACGCTTGAATGTTTACCTCTTAAACAATCACAAAATTCATTTATCCATTCCCAAAAAACATCTATACTACCTTCTTCAAAATGGTGTGAAAATACTTGGACAAACTCAATGAACTGGGCGAGATCGATATAGTCACCTAGTCACCTTACTATGGATTCCAGGACACACTAGAATGGGAAGAAATGGAATAGCAAACGAACTAGCAAAGAGGAGGACTGGAATATATTTCTGGGGGCCTGAACCCTTTTGTAGAATCAGCTCCAATGATTAAATAGGTGAAGCCAAGGAGAAGAGAAGATCTGACCATTGTGAGTTTGAGAGAACTATTATTTTTGGCAACCAAAAATGGAGAATTTACGGGAGGTAGAGAAGGAAGTACGAATTGACGGAGATAGGGGCTCCAGGTTTTTATATGACCATTGCTTGGAATCATGTCGTTTGCGGGTGCACTTCTTTTGGAGGACTGGAACGCGGCTGACTCATTTTTATTCAATTCCAATATTTATTGATTCACTAAACAGACTACCTATTTTATTATTGATGATATAACATAGCAAATATAAAATATAATGACAGGGAATTATTGCAACCGCACAAAAAAGAGGGCTAGAAACAACTGAAAAGTAGATCTTTTGTATCAAATATTAGTGGCAACAAGGCAATAATTTTGAACGTTCACATGTAGGTTCAAGAATTAGTTGACTTCGACCGTGGAATTCGATAGATCGCAAAGAAAAGACCCCCATCAAACGAGAGAAGCACCAGATCGTATGATTTTCATGAATTGCTACCCTGGGTGACTACAACCTGCTGAGATCGAATGAATGCATAAGTCGAAGTAAGACTTTGCTGAGAGTTTCAACAGCGATCATGACGGGAAATTGTCGCCTGAATGGGCACCAGAAAAACCTCAAGATAGTGGAAGAAGAAGAATGTTGATTTTGTGGAATGGAGGAAGAAATCTCCATACACATACTTGTTTATTGCCAAGCTATTCAGAATCCTAGAGCACAGCACCTGTGAGATTACTGGATAGAAGAGGAACATTCACCTCTGGGAAATAGTACTGAGGGAGCTACTAGTTTCTGAGACTCTCCTCAGGAACTATGTAGAAGTAATGGGACACAAGAGATCTTATAGGTTGCAGTGAATGTCACCCCGAAAATACATATTGTAACGTTTATTTTAATTTATATTTACAACTAATTAATTTATATTTACAGATTTATATGTACGGTCCTTAATTTACTAATCTATATTAAACACTTAACTAACTAACTACACTAATTTATATGAACGTCACTGAATAACACTTTATCGATCGGTTTCCTTCAATATAAAAGCACTAGTTGTCCATCTATGTGAATATGTCTCAACTATCTGATGACTGTTGACTGTTAACTGAGCCCTGTGCGACGATGCTTATATTTATATGGCAAAGGTAGATCTCTGGAATACTCTCGATGTTCTCTCGTCGCTCTAGTGACGAGTTTCTGGAATGTTCTCGTCGTTCTGGCGGAGGCGCTACATAGACTAGATATCTCTGGAAGAGTGGGAGAGGCGAGAGGTAGGCAGTCTCGAAAATTCTCGATTTCGCTGAGCTCACACGGTCAATAGTCCATAGTCGTCTCATACGGGAATTTCGCTGGGGCACTCGCGTAACAATATATTCATATACATACATATCTTCTTCGGATTACTTTTTCATTCCGGCACGTATAAGTACTTAACATCGTGGTGATATAAGTATTTACAATTTAGTTTAATGCTTAAATTCAATGAGGAAGTGTTTGCATAATCAAGGTAACGATATCCACACCCATGATCGACAGACGACATTTGACTAGTTCAATCTCCTTAAATTATGGTTCCCATGTACAGTGTAACATGTGACAAATTCCTATTTCTAAAATCAAGGTTATTTATTGTACTGTTTTCTCAAAATTCCCACTAGAAATGGCTCCAATTTATTCTGTGGTTTCCACTACTTATTTCAAATAATCAATCATCATTTCACTAATTAATGGACAGATTATTTATTCATGTACTGAATTATGACTTACTCAAAGTAGCCTTAATTATACTTGTTTTATAAGTAGTAATTTATGTTTATGATAGAATATTGGAAACAATTAATTTAATTGTGAATGTTCAATCATTAGTGACACATTTTATGACAAGATGCTCATAATTGTTCATTATTCTTGAAGTTTTTATCGGAAATGAAGTAACCACAAGAAGAGGCATCGAAAAAAATGACTAATTATGGGAAATGAATTTTTTTATATATAATGATAGATCACTTTTTCCAATTATGATAATGATTCACAGGTCACTCTGTGCTCTGGATGTATATTTTATTCACCCATATTGAAAGTGAATTTTAACATGAAATACAAATTAACTATCAATTTATTGGGAAAAGATGAAGTTACATGGAAGCTGAAATGTGCAAAGTAATTGCAAAGGAAATATCTTCATTTTCCTACGAGCTACAATTTCTTCAATTTTTAAAACCACCCTTTAACATTTACCCACTTCAATATCAATTGGGAAAAAATTGTACGAACCAATATGGTGTGAAATTCAAACTTTTCATAATTTTTTGGGTGGCTGAAACATAATCACATGTATGTTACGTTTGTGGACAATTCAAAGAAAGTAATTTGTATGAAAAAATAAAACCTCTACTGAAAATTATGATTAAATAGACACTTCTAAGACTATCAGTAGCTTCATTCTCTGAATTGTTGTATCGCTTATCATAGAAAGCAGTGCATTATCACCAGATATACCTATTCCTTTGACCATTTTGTATTATACCAGATGCTTCTTCCCTTTTCGGATATTTCATTCGAAGAAATAGGACAGGTTGGGTTCTATGTGAGTTGTGTCTTCTCTTAACCTAGTGATTACATTTCACCCCACGAGCCTATGCTTCTAAAGTCCATGTTCGCATTTTTATATAATATATATAATCAGATTCCTTCTACCTTTCGGTGTAGGGAGATTTCTCAACATTTCAAGATTCAACAAAAATTTTTCATTTTTTCCCATCTTTTGCTATTTGCTTTGCTTCTATAATTGTTTTTCCTCTTTCCTTCAATATTTTGGCTATACTGTTATCCCAGGATTCTTTTGGTCTACCTCTGCCTCTTTTAACAATCACCTTTGCTTCCCATACATTTTTAACTAGTCTAGTATCCTCCATTAGTTGTAGATGTCCCCACCAGTTCAGTTGTTGCATTTTTGTTCATGCTTTTTTGAAGTCGTTTGGCTCTAAGGTACTATAACCAAACATAGTATACCTTACATTACCTTATCTAGGCATGAGTATGGTATGTGCTCCGCAGTTTCGTCCTCCAAATTACAGAACCGATAGTCCGAGGTCTGAACCAGTCTCATCTTCTTCAGGTGGTAATTTAGTCTAGAATGTCCTGTAAGCAGTCCCGACAGAATACGTAGGATTGGTCTAGTCTATTCCAGGTTGCTTATTTTCTGTATTCAGAGGGTAGTATATGAGCGCCTTCGAGAAAGAGTCCCGGTATGTCTGTCAAATACGTATAGGTTTTCCTCTCCGCCCAGGTAGCTATGGCTGATCTAGCAGTGCTTTCGGCAATGCAAAAAAAACGGTTCAGGTCCGATAAATGAAGTCTCTGATCCCCTTCGGCCAGAGTATTCGCCTAATCATTGCCTTCCACTCCTCGATGCTTCGGCACGCAAGTCAAAATGCCTCTGTTTTCCTTGCCTAGTATTTCAAGTGATTGTAGACAGTTATATACCTTCTTAGATTTTATCCTGTTAGAGCTCAGTGCTTTCGAAAGAATAACATTTGCAGTGATTCTGCTATGCAATGTACCAAAATAGTGCCATTTTCAGATCAGTCATATCTGGGACTAATTTTTACTAAAATTCAAATAGAAAGCACATTGTATTATCACCTTTTATATGCAAATGGGGAAAATAATCGATAATTTCATCAAAATTATATCTACTTCACGTGTGACGGTTCTTAGTAACCAAATTCTGAATGTGAGTTTAGTTGATTAGGAGAAATGTTAGGGTTGTCTTATATTTGATGCTGAGAAGCCTTATTGAATACACAAGTGTAACAGTTAGCAAAACATATTTAATTCAATTAGAGAACAATGTCTTAGTTTTCCATCGTCATCCCAGACAACACTGACAATTTGATAATAATATAATATTATGTAGCTCATTATCTCTCCCTATTATAAATAATTAATGTCTTGAGATTGATGTCTAAATACTAGACATACAGCGATGAAAAATTCAATTATATTCATATTTCAATAATGTGTACAAAGCTGTGAAACTTACTAAGCATGGAAAACAAAAGAATTAATTATTAAAATATCTTGTTTCATTATCTTAAAAATAAGGGGAATTTGTTAGACAATAATGTATACATCCATCCATGAGTAGACGACAAAATAATTTCAATTTCAAATTTCTTTAGTGGTAGGTCGGTAATTCATTTCTTAAACAACTTTTATTGTGGATACATCTGTGGTTCTGGCATGAAAAGCTGAATACGCTTAAGTCATTCGTCTATAAATCGTTTAGGGGAATTTTGTAATAAGAAGGTCGGTTAGTAAGTATACAGTATACAGAAATTTAAGATAGGAGATACCTCATAAGGAGTAAATTATGCCGAATTTCTGAACGCTTTTTCGTTTCATTAATGATTTGAAATTATGAAGGTATAAGTTAAGAATTTTTATTTGAGTAAACCTTCCAATTAATTATTTAGAAAACATTGATATGCTAAGAAGAGTATAACACACAACTATCAGGCAATGCAAAGTTGCACAAAAACGTCTCAACGACGGAATTATACCTTAAGGTATGGAAGTATTAATCAAAACTCTACAAAATATCACACTTGTTGAAGCCAGGCAAATTTGTGAATATGTGTGGAATATTATAAGATCAAGGTCATTTATTATCAATGAGTAATTATCTGTTAAGATGTCTTGTTATGTTATATATTATTCTTTTTAAATTGTTTGTTAGTATAGGTATAACGTATTATTCAATTTGTACTCATACACCCTTGCTGTAAACTTTTGTTTTTGAAGCAATAACTTATTATTATTATTATTACCTTAAGGCACGTCCACACTATGCCGCTGGCAAGGCTAATTGTAAGTTCATCGAGATGAGACGTTATTGGAAAAGTATTCGATTGCTTATAAGAAAATTACCCTCTTATCCAACTCAATTGAAATTATCGCTACAAATGAATGCGAGTTCAGCAATCAATTATTTTCTGTTTTCCAGAACTTTTTACGATAGTATCATGGAAAATATATAGATTTCAGGATGAACAATTGAATTAAACGGAAATAGATTTAACTTTAGCCGAAATTTGTGAATTTACCCAGAGGTTCACTTCTTACCGCTTAGTTCGTGGTTTGTACAGGATTCCAATTCACCCAACCCAACCTATTGTCGCAGTAAACTTATCAAAAAATTCTAATAAAACTTTTTTTTAGAATGTTCAAGTCTGTATAAGGATATGAGTTTCTCATAGCTACGAAAAAACGAGTTTAATGAAGTGAAATATATAGCTTGAAAGTAACAGAAAAACACTCTATATGGCGAACTGTAAGTCATTTTTATTTCACTTATTAGTTGTGAGGTGTGTTTTTCCTTTTTTTTTTTAAATTCGACGCCAGATAGGAGTAATGTATTGGAATGGGACACCCCATATTTTACTACTATATTGTGTAGTTTTCTTTCAACCGCAAATTTGCGCCCTAAGAATGTATGCCCAGTACAACATTAACAAATTATATAGAAGGCAAAGGATTACCACAATGTCGGATAGTCAAACAGCCATTAAAGCACTGAGTTCTTGTGTAAACAGTTCTAAAATAGAATATGTGAATACTTCGGCAAACTCAATGGTCTGAGCAAGATCAATATAGACACCTTATGGTGGATTCCATGACACACTGGAGTAGGATATAGAATGGCAGATGAACTAGCAAAGAAAGTGATTGAAATACCCTTTTGGAGGCCAGAGCTCTTCTACAGTATCAGCATCAATGTAATATTGGAAGAAATGAGCAAAGCTAGAAAAGAGAATACCTAACTATTTGTATGATATAGTAGGGTCTAGACAATCAAAGATTCTGCTGGGTAACTACTGCCTGTTGAGATCTGACAGGTTGAGAACGCACAAGTTAGAGTGAAACTGCACTGAGAGTCTCAACAGGGATCCCAACAAAACACTGTTGCCTGAATTGGCACCTGAAAAAGCTCAAAATAGTGGAAAAAATAGCGTAAATTCTGTGGCATGTAACAAGAAACCTCCATCCACATACTTGCACAGTTATTCACAATCCTAGGGTACTACACCTTGAAGATTATTGAATAGAAGAGGGACATTCACCTAAGTTGAAGCCTGAAGATGATATCCTGGAATATTAAATTCATTTATGATCTTGAATTGAATTATCCTGAAAGTCCTCCGGGATAGAGGACTCAAGGAGCTGCTAGTGCAAAATAGATCTTCGAAGTATCAATGAGTGTCATCCCAATATACATAAATGTACACAAACAAAAAACATAATCAGTTCGTGAATAACGAATGCCCCAACACACTGATGATACGATTATAAGAGTGTCCGGATATATCGTCAATAAGAGAGTTTGTGATCGGTGAGTCTTGGCCTACACCTGCCAATATAAAGGAGATGTCACCTAGTGACCTAGCTGTCCAAATTCCTGGGAAGGACAGGATGAACGATGACCTAGAAGGACAACTCCTCGGGAGGATATACATGACGTGGCCTAAGTGCTGTAAGCCTACACTCACTCTCCCCACTCTACAGATACAGAACATACTGATGACTCTTAGAATAAAAAACTTTTATTGTCACCTACATAGCCTCATAAGGAACCAGTTCCACGGAATGTAATGCCACAAGAATATAGTAAACGGGGATATAGCTTGGAGTATATAAAATTTTTATTTCAAAGAATTAACAAAATATTGATGATTCTCAAATGGTTCTTAAGTATTCACTAAGTATTCAGCTGATTCGTTCGAATGCCAACGCTCACTTTTTTTCCCAAATGAAAATCTCTAACATGTAAAACGTCAATACGTCTAGACAATTATAATATTCCAGTTTAAATCACCTGCCTTATTTGACTGACCGAGTACAGTTTCATCTGTTGGTAATAAATTTTCGAGCGAAAATAATTTGGCGTAATTAACTGTGTTATAACCATCATAAACTGCTTTAAGATGACATTTATAACATGATGATATGTTATTATAAAGGAATTAATTGGACTTTATACTGCTTGGCATACAGTAGTTTTTGGGAAGCTTACTGACAAGTATTTCGTTCATTCATTTTATATGAATAATCATACTAATAAAATTTTGTCTATCAAAACAAGATTTGAGAAGCTGAGTATCACCGTTAAAATACGATTAATGTTTATACTCTCTCGTATTACATGAATGTAAAAGTTTCCGTACTCGTGTGTTTAGATAAAACGAGAATTTTAATTCTTTTTTTGAATTAATGACGACGATTTATCTCTTCTGCACCCCATTCTCATCAATCTTATAGCCGATCGTGGCCGGTCTCTACCGACGCTGCTGATTGCATGGAGAACTGGAATTAATTTTGAATTTATTACGTTGGGTAGACATGTGGCCCCTATTCATAACTTTTTTCAATAAAAATGTCCGACTTGTTTTATTCCGTATCGGTAAACAATGGTGGAAACACGCAGAGACTTATTTCGATTTCAAGAAGGTGTCATACATTCATGATAATTTATATTGGGGTTCATTGATTTTTATAATGAATGAACACCTTGCCGAAAAACAAGTGGGACCAGAAGAGTAGAGTCTTTGAACTGAATCGTTTCAAAAAATGTTACTAAAACAATATTACAAACCGACTGTCCTTTATTATCATTATTAAAATGCTAGAAATAAAAGAAAGTGAAAAAACTGCCTTGCTAGATGATTTGAATTTGTTTTTCTATGACTGTTGGAAAATGGACCCCTTCTAAGTAACATTTTTGTTGAGTAGGTAATTGGATGCATCACACGCAGAAGCCAAGTCCCATGCCATTAGAAACGACTAGTCTGCAGATATCCTAGAATTCCTCCAGGAAATAGGACTAAAGGAGCTACTAGTTTCAGAGACTCTTCTCAGAAACTAAGTGGAAGTGAGGGGGTACTATAGATCTTTTAGGTCTCAGTGAATGTTAGAATTGTAAGAATGAATTTAGAAAGTGAAAACAAATTCAACTGCACTCCACCAGAAATTCTTTAAGCTGCCAGTTCAACGATTCCCTGAAAAGCAAGATGGATACGGCATAAAAAATTGTGGACTGAATTGGATGTTCATCTATAAATTCGAGGTATGAAAACATTGAAAATAATACATCCACTACTTGAGAAAATTTCAACTTTTTGGAATCTTTCTCTACTCCCTGTATAAATATTTTCAATTGCACAAATTATTGCACACAAATTGCACATCATTGAGTTTATTAAATACAATATAATCCAAATATCTCGTTCGTTTGAATTTAATGGTTATCACTCAGTCATAGGAAAAGTATAGTATTCTACTTTCGTGTAATGGCAATCACGCGAAAATCATTCTCAAGAGTAATAACCATCATTACACGTTCGTTGAATGATATACTGATTTTATTCAAGTAATATCACGTGGGCATCTAATTTTTTCAAAAAAACACTTTGATAAGTATTATTTCAACAAGAAGCATAAGTGCTTGTGAACCTGCATGGAGGTATTTTGTTGAAAAAAAACTCCACTTTGAATTGTGTTTTTTTCCACATAAAAACTGGCGTACGGAATCCTGAAAGACAAATTCATACTATTGTAGTTTAGTCGAAAATATGGAAGTTGGCACACCACTACGTGAAGATATTTTGTTGAAAGGCCCTTTTCAGTTTTAAAGCCATGTTTTTTTCTGTAGATGATATCAGAAATGGCATTCAGCACTATTGAGCATAATCCAAACGAATACATCTCTTTAAATGATTGTTTTAAATGAAACACGTTGCTGAGCCTAGTCCTGGAGTCAAATAGGTATCCAAGTTTAAGTTCAAAAGATTTGGTCAATATAATATCGCACTAAACTTCTATTGTCACATATTGGACATTTGTTGTTATTTTTTCAAATCGGTTTTCCTTTTTTATTCTCCCTCATCATTTGGTTTCCAGTCGATATTGATTATCATTATGCTGGATAGCCCTGAGTCCACGTTAAATCAGATTTAAAGTGGTAGGAGGAAACCTGGGAAACTCACCTCACTGTGTCTGCCAGGACACACTGGAATATAATTCCTATCTTTTCAAACAATTGTTGAGAATGCTGCTGTCCAAAATCCTGAAACTTCTGCAAAAACTCAATCGCATAGGGATTGCTGGAGACATGCTATTCCAACCACCCCACATTCATAAACTCAATTACTTGGCTTATGTTACGAATTTCTGTCAAAAAAAAACACAATAAATATCATCGAGCAGCCACTGTTTTTCCTTGGCGTACTTTTTCCTCCCACCAAAACCAAGATTAACATTTCCAATCGATGGAAAATAAGGAAATTCGCGAAGAACATTGAACTGGATTCTTGGAAACGCATTTGAAAAGTTTTTTTCAGTTGAAACACGATAATCAACATCAACTTCAACAAACTACAAACTAGTTGCTCCATTTACATCAATATTAGCTTGTCACCAAAAAGGATAACTTTACAAATAAGTTATATTAGTGTTTAAATAATTTTCAATTAAGCGCTCCACATTTCCGGCTAACAAGCTTTTTGGATATTTCCCACTTTAAGTTTCCATAACAATTTTCAAAGTTTCTATAGGTACTATATGCGTAATTATGAACACACAAAATTTCTGCATTATGATGTGACATTCAAGTTTCGTAACATGCTGTTATCCAGGATTATGTAAACATCTATGGAAGTTCACTCGCTTCGTAACGCTATATATAATTTTCTTCTACTCTACTAGTCTACTAACAAAACATGATTAAGTACGTACGTTCACAAATTACTGTCTGAGCTAAAACTTTCCAAATGTAATACATTTCATTAGAATAGTGTTCCAAGCTTTTCTTGGCTGGAAAGTTTTATATATTTCACTCTATAGGTTGTTGGAGAATCCAAAATACCCATAGCGGGTGAAGATAAGGTCAGATTCCCGAAAAACTATCCTGTTTTATGAGCTCTGGAGGAATACTTATTTTAGAATGGGTAATAATATTAATTCTGAAGTTTTGTGTCCGAGTAGTAGCACAGTAATTTTAAGTATTGTAGTAGATAAACTTTCATGGAAGTTAATTACAAAGAACTCACATCAAAGATGTCAGCCGCAATGAACGATTACCAACCATAGCTGAACTGAGATTGGTTAGAAGTGTACTGTCAGGAATGATGGTTTGGTATTGTACACAGACCCAAGTATATGGGCATCGTTGGGAATTTTGCTTTCGTATTCCAGGCAGAAATCTACGTCATCGATGTGTTTGCAATTAAATACCGGAAGGTGATATAGAGACCAAAAGATGCTTATACTTCCTGATAGTTAGAAAACACTTGAATGTCTAGCATACCTCTAGATCAGATGTAGACTGGTCTGGAACTGCTCTGTTAACTCTGGCTAACCATAAAAGTAACGTAACAAGTGTACAAAGTTTGGATTGAATCTGTTCGTTTAAAATGGATAAAAATCTAGTTCAATGGAGTCGGTTACAAACACATTTCAGCTAATTAATCTTTTTTTGTTCATTTCATAGCTAGTTGGCAGCTGTCAAGAACATAAATTTTCATTAAATTCCAAATGAGCGACAAAAAGTACAAATTACAAATAAATATTATTAATGGAAATTTCATATTACATAAGTGTATTAATAGTGTAGACAAATTTTTAACAGAAGGTATAGCTAGAAAATGTGTCGAATATTATATTTGTCGATAAAAAGAAATCAGATCTGGAGAGAACTATATTGTAGAAAAAAATTTTTAGGAAAATCTTTGCATATAAATACACTTTCTTGGCAACCGCCCGGTATGTACCCCCTTCCTGGACGCTTTTTCTTTGAGAAAGTAGCGTTTCCCGGCTCAGTCAGTACGTACTTTCCGGCCTAGGTAGGAAATAATCACGTCGTTACCATAGCAATGAGCCACTTTCAAAGGTAAGTAATCGAAACGATGTGAAGTGATCACAAATATACATCTACATTAAAACTCAAGATTGTACATGCCTTATTCGGTAGAAGTATATCGCATGGTATTATTTTTTTCATTTGCGTGCGGAGAAGAAAAAATATCAAAAAAATATAAAAATTTGTAACACAGTAACCTCTATATTGATAATAATAAATTTAGGGCGTCACCCCGAATTACATACGGGCTACAGTTTTCGGCAGTCTTTGGCAGATAATAGAGAAGGTTTTACCAGTATATAAAGACTGGGAGGCTGGAAATTGACAACCGTGGCGGAAGAAGTATTTGAGAAAATCAACAGAAATGCGGGGAAAAATGTCTAGCAAAATATTACCCACCGTACATGCAGATTGCATATGGGGCTACTTCTTTCAACAACAATTTGATTATTGATTAATAAAATTTTAATATGTTGTTTCTTTATTTAAACATGTTTCCCACGCTCGGAAAAATAGAGTTCCTAACTCGTTAGGAAAGCGTCTTTCAATCACTTGATTGCTTGGCAATAGCGTACAGAAAAGTATCACTTTCCGCACTAGAAGGAAATACACTATAAATTAATGAATGAAGAAATGCTTTATGTTCATTCAAAACGATTCCACTGTAAGAAAGCATCGAATTCAAGTTCCAGCTAGTTGACAGTTGAGCTTTAATGTAATGCCTAAGAAGGTCGTTTTTGCCTATCACTTTTTTCATAGTGTATTAAAGTATAAATGGATATCAACAGGCGCGATTTTTCGAGCACGATGGCGAAGCCGGAGTGCTCGAAACAGAGCAAGTGTTTTAATAAAGACCAGTTTTACAAGAAAAAGAAATGGAAATAAGAATTGATAATGTAAAGTGCAGTTGAATTCATGATGACATTAGTATACCTTGCGTTATCATGGAAATGTTAATCGAGATGCTAATAGTATCAATTAAAACACGATTTCCCCCGATTTTTGAAGAATCGAAATATTAACATCTCAAACAATATCAACTGTACTTTTCATTTTTATCAGCAAAGTATAACTTTTTCTGCCTAGGCAGCTGCCTCTGATTATACATTTTCATAGCAACCAACTAAAATAAAGAGATTGTGGGAATTGTAATAATTTGCAAATACAATACCCTCATGAACAATCGAAGAAAAAATTATATGTTCAACTTGGCAGCAAAGTAGATTGACTGCCTTGGCTGAATTCCTGAATTCAGCCTCGGCAGTCAATTTACTAATTTACTGCCTAGTTAAACAAATAACTATTCCCAAAGCAATTAATTTCGCCAATTTTCAAAACTTCGGCGTATTTTCATAGAGTGTCAAATAGGGTGTGAACTTATTAAGGCTCAGAAGTACCACTTTTTACAATAGGATTTTTCTCCAAACACTCAATTCTAAATAGCAACCAGTTTTGTGCCTAAAAACACAAAACAAAATACTAAGAAAAGTTCATTTGTCCATTATTTTTTGGCTATATGTTCTTATGAGTCAAATTGTTATAGATTTCTGCCAACTCAAAGTTAACCCACTATCTTCCAGATATTTGAGATGCGATAATTCAGTTTCACATATCTCCCATTGAATCAATCGTACAAAAAAATCAATTGGGATTCAATAGGCATGATAACTGATTTCAAAAAACTGCTCCCCGTTGTTTCCACGTATATACTTTTCTACAATAATTGTTATTTCTTTAAGAAAAAAAGTTCTTCATGGGTAATGGTAGTTTTTCAATAGGTAGAATTACTTTGGTATATTTTTTTGCACTAAGTGGTGCTCCTGCACCCCTTCTAAGGTCACAATTCCAGAATTGTATTATTGGATTTTACACACCCTCCTAACAAAATACAATCAACTTCAAGTGAACGCTATTATTTCCAAATCCTTGACTGGATTAATGTTAACATTATATTACCTACTGCTTATTTATCTTATAAAGAATGTATGCTTCATTTTCTGGACATACTGTATTAGCAGTTCTGAATACCAATTGAGTTTGAAAGTCGTTTTAAGGTCAAAATATACATAACAGCCCCGTGCCCGATCCAAGTGTCGCCCGAGTGCTGATTATTCGTTCGTTCCGTATCACGAACAAGCCGGTTACCGTGCCGAGTCAGGACCGAAAGCAATAAAAATATTCACGGCGCGGGCTCGGTGTATCGGCAGTTGACAGACGGCATTCAAGAGTGTAGCTATGGTCGACGTTGAAAGGTTAATCGAAGCAGTTCGAAAATATCCAGTACTTTACGATCAAGCCAGTGAAAAGTATAGAAATGCTGAATATAAAGATAGGATATGGAATAATATTTCAGTGACATTGGAAATTGAAGGTAAGTAATATCACAATATACTGAAAATAACGTACATTGTGCAATGTTCAACTTTATACATTCAATCTTGTGATAAATAATTGAATTGGTTAGTAACATTCTCAAGTTAATACTAATTTTCCTATCAATTTCGTACTTGAGGAAGAAATTTATGTTCATTATTCTATAATTCTAATATATTTCAAGTTTATGTTTCCAATGAAGGTAGATAGGTATAACGACTGAAAATATACCTAGTCATTTGGTTCGAAAAATAGTGGTTACCTGGAAAGTATTCCGGGACTTTAAAAATGCATAGAGTTCAATGTGCTCTTTCCAGATTTTGACATTTCAACCATATTTCAACCTAGTATTTTTATTATGAGCATTATTTTTAGTGTGATAGTTATACACATACAAATATTCGACAATTACTTGTTTTGAATCAATTTCATTAACATTAAAAGAATTCTACAATTTGAAAGGTTATAATGAATAAAATTCATACCATAAATATATACTTTTTTTCACTAACCATCATTGGCAACCATGCACAATAACCTTGACGGCTTGGCTCAAAAATCAAAATACAAAACGCCTTTTCTGACACTGCAGTTTGAAGGTTGTCAATCCGCGATATTATTTGTGTTATTTGACTAATCGCTTGTAGGTCGTGGTAATATTAACTGAAAATAGTGTACATTAGTATATTATTTTTATAAAATGAATAAACATTACGGGGAAGTGTATTGTTCACACAAAGACTGTCCAAATAAATTTTATTCGGAAAGAAATGTAAAGAACCGGCACTGGAAACTGTTATTGTCCCCAAGTCAACATTGCAATTTGGTAAGAAATTCTGAGAATATTTGAAACTGGCAACATCGCGGCCATACCGAGTTAAAGGTCCAAGGTCATTGAAGTCGGAATTGAAAATCCCTTGATGTTTTGCCGGGATTCGTATCTGTTCTCTTTTATATTCTGTGGCCTGGAAGCAATTTATTGTCGCTCTTTGACAATTGTACAGGTTAGCGTTATTTTCCAAATGACATTCAAAAGTTTCTACTTCCTTCTGGATAGAATAAACCATGGTGTAAGGATAGACAAGGTGTGTTTTTCCGGAGAAAACATTTTCGGCTGCTTTTGCGCAGTCCCATTTTCGGCCATATTGGTTGCTACAGCTGACCGTATATTCACACGAGTGCATATTTAAATATAATAGTATAATGATACGCTGCTAGATTACATAACTTACAACAGTTTCGATTCATTTACAATTTTCTCATACCAATATAAATCAGAATATTTCATTATGCAGTTATTCAATTGAACCATTTTGAATACGCGCGTTTATCTGATTGTTTAGATAGTTAATATGGCCGATCTTCGGAAAGACTTGCCATTGGTCGGTGAAAATGGATGCGCAAGAACACACCTTGTCTATCCTTACACCATGGAATAAACCATTTTTCCCACTACTAGCTGTGAAGTTGACAATTATTGCTTTTTCTAGCCAACTGAGAAGTTGAATTTCTTTATTAGTGGTTAATAACTAATCCCATTATTAACTTAGGTCAATAATGGATGAATTCAAATATTTCGAGAATTCACAGAGATAGTTCAACAAAAACTTGAAACATAATTTTGTATACCCAGGAGATGCTCTTTAACATATTTGCTGCTTGAAATTATCTAACAAGAAAAAATTATTCGAATAAAAATGCCACAAGCTTAGGATTTGTACTCAACCAAAATAATTAACGACATAACGAATACGATCATGAGATCGAAAATTGACAGTGTACTTGTCAGTCAGACGAAAGGGTAAATGCTTCTCGTGGTTAGTTTATTTTTAATTTTTGTCTTAAATTTAGCTAGTAGTGTAGAAAATTGTATATACACCATGGTGGTGAAGAAATATTATACTATTATGTTTTACTGGCTAATAGATGACTAAAGTAAACTAAAAAACAGACCTAGTAGTTATTGAGACAAAAACCTTCATTTGTATTTCATGAAAACGTAGTAACGCTTATTTGAACTGTCACATATCAAGGTGTCAAATTCCTTGAGGTCACACTTTTTTATTCCAATTTTTTATGGTGGATAGTTTTGGATATGATCGGAGGATGGCCCCCTTGAAATAAAAATCGACACCTTTTTGAGTTTCCCCCAAAAAAATTTGTCTTCGTGATATGCAATCTGTTCCGATTTCAATACCGCACCTTGTATATAGAATATTAGTTTCACTCTAAGCTCCCAGCGAAATGTTTATCTCACTCGGTTTCCGATCATTCTATTCCTCGGTCTCCGATGCCCGCTTCGGGATTTTTAATTTCCATCAGTTCCAACCGAGCGATAGGAAGATAATATACTGTGTGTCTTTTGTAGTTTGAACGTAAGAGCGGAGTTAGTAGTACAGTACAGTCTCTATAATCCGGCCGTGCGCCACTCCGGCACTTGGCGTCGGAGGAGGGGTCAGCTGTTTTCATGTTTCTGCATGTCTAAGGTATAGCGCCACGAAGTAAACAAGCCTTTTTCCTGTAGTGCCTACGGATTTGGTATTTTGAAAATACGCCATGTCGGACAAACGGAAACATGTCACCTTAACTTTAGATAAAAAGTACGAAATTTTAAAACGTTTGGAAAAAGGTGAAAAGTTAGCTCATTTGTCTAAGGAGTACAACATTGGCCGTGCGACAATACACGACATAAAACAGAAGAAGGACCGAATTGAGTCGTTTTTCCAGAGTAAAGAATCATCTTCCAGTGTAAGAAAAACTTTGAAAACAGGTGAGTAGAAGCACTTTATGCTTGGTTCATGCAAGAAAGAAACAGGCACACGCCTATTTCAGGTGAAATTCTTATGTAAAAGGCTAAGTTTTTTTATCATAAAATTATGAAAAAGGATGACTTTTGTGCAAGTGTGGGTTGGCTTGACAAATTCAAAAGGCGTTTTGGAATTCGATTGTTAACTTCAACCGGTGAGAAGCTTTCATGTGATGTAGAATCTGTTGGGCCCTTTGTTGAAAAATTTAAAAAAATCGTTGACCAAATGGACCTAGGCCCAGATCAAGTCCTTTTGCAAAAAAAAACATTCGTTCATAGGGCTGAAGCTAGTGCTTCTGGCCGCAAATTGGCTAAAGACATAATTACTTTTATGCCGTGCGCTAATGCTAGCGGCACTCATAAGCTAGATATGCTTGTCATTGGAAAATCAAAAAATCCCAGGGTTTTTGAAAATGTAAATTTGCCTGTTTTATACAAAAACCAAACTAAGGGATGGATGACCAAAACACTTTTCAGCGAATGGTTCCATATAAACTTTGTTCCTTGAAAAAACAGAACTTGCTCCAGAAAGCCATATTGGTTCTTGACAACTGTCCTGGACATCCTGATGCAGAGGACTTAAAATCTGAAGATGGTCTAATATGCACGTTATATTTGCTCCCAAATGTAACTCCGTTACTCCAACCAATGGACCAGAACGTAATTCAGACTGTAAAAACAAGTTACAAAAAAAGCCTGTTGTACAGTGTTTTGTCAAAAGAGGAAAGCGTTGTTCAATCCTTGAAAAGCACTAATCTCAAAGATGATGTTTTTAACCTAGCAGGTGCTTGGAAAAACCTTTCAACAAAAACACTTGTTTGTTCATGGGGAAAGCTGTGGCCTTCTCTTACTTTATTAGATGCATACAAAATTAAGAGGAAAAATGACTCTGATACTCAGCTAGACAAAGAAACCGATATTGAACTAAATAACTTAAGAAAGGCAATTTCTGAGCAGCTTTTGGATGATGCAGACGACCTGACAACAGCTGATGTGAACAGCTGTTTAGCTGAAGACAATGAAGAACAACATTAGATCATGACAGATGACGAGATCATCGCAGACGTACTGGACAACAGTGGCGAGGACGAGACGGAGGGGGGTTCTATAGAAATTCTTACCCATCCACACACAGTGAACAACGAGAAGGCTGTGAATGCTCTTGCTACTGCTATCACATGGGCTGAGGAAAATGGCGCGGAAGCATCTGACATTCTAATGTTAAAGCGACTACAGGAAAATGCTTTGATGATTTCTTTAAATGCCAAAAAACAAAAAACTATTGAACACTTTTTCCCAGTTATTTAAGCTCTTCGTAATTGTGTTAAATCTAGTTTTAAACAAACCGTTTTTCTACATTGACCTTAACTGTGTTTTGCTTATAATATTTTTATCGATTTATACATAATATTATGTAATGATTTTTATACTGTACATAATTGTTTTGTAGTAATTATACGATGTTTTTATGGTCTATTTAGCTTTTTTTTACCATCTCCACTAATCCGGCAATTTCGGTAATCCGGCACTACCGATCTCAATATAGGGCCGGATTAGCGAGATCCTACTGTATGTATACAAGCTGGACGGTCTTTGCTGTGAAATATTCAACTATTATTACGAGATATTTATCAAAAATAAAATGCCCGCATTGTGTTGTGTTGACGGTTGTCGGAGTAAAAATGGAGCACACATTTCTTGCTTTAGATTTCCAAGGGATGAAACAAGGTAAATCTCACAATAATATTCATAATAAATGATGTATGAAGTTATAAAAAGTCGTATAGTAGATGTTATCACCTTTAACAATAAAATATAAGATACTAGGTATTTATTTTTTCAGATGTCAACGTTGGAAAAAGGCTTTAGACTTTGTTGATTCTCACAGGTACGCGAAATTCGATGCAGAACAATGCAACAAATCATTAAGAGTCTGTAATAAACACTTTTGCAAAGAGAAGTATTTGTATAATAATAGTACAACGCACCTACTATACAGGGTGGCGCACCGAAAACGAAACAGATGCATTTACTGGCAGATGATTCCTTTTTAAAAAAATCCCTCGGACCCGTCGATTTTGTTTTCGAGGGGGACACAAAATTGGCATAAAATCACAGTAACATTTGCAGCCCCCTAAGCGGGGGTGGCACCATCCCTAAAATCTTAAATGGAAAGGGGGGTCGAATGATCCATCATTTAAAAGGTCTTTCAACTCCCTTTATAATAAAACATTGTAAAGGGAGTTGGAAGACCTTTTAAATGATGGATCATTCGACCCCCCTTTCCATTTAAGATTTTAGGGATGGTGCCACCCCCGCTTAGGGGGCTGCAAATGTTACTGTGATTTTATGCCAATTTTGTGTCCCCCTCGAAAACAAAATCGACGGGTCCGAGGGATTTTTTTAAAAAGGAATCATCTGCCAGTAAATGCATCTGTTTCGTTTTCGGTGCGCCACCCTGTATAATGCAGTTCCGTCTTTGAATATACAAAAAAATTGTAAGTTCCGCTTGTTACTGGTACAACAATGCTCAAAACTGTTGTATTTTTTATATTCAAGGGAGTTATTTTAAATGATGCAAATTTTACAGCTGACAGTACGACTTTAAAGAATGCTGCAGTTCAAACCGATTTTATCAAAATGCTGCCCAATGAAGAAGGTATGTATTTAATAAAGATGCTATGTCTGCATAAAATAGGTGTATAAATATGTAGGTTTGGTATTTACAGCATCTTTATTTTTCAGATGATATGAGATATCAAGATGTTTGTGTTCAAACAGAAAGATTTTCTTCCAATTAATGTTAAGAGTGAGATCGATGATTCTACTGAGGTTACAATAGGTATTTATTATGGATTTTTCTCTGACAGACAGCTATAAATGATTTTAATTGAATATTTCTAATTTTTATGTCTATTATGATTTCGTGATTGATATTCATTAATAAATGGTCTTATCCTGGCTTTGGTTTTATTTCCTATTATTTTATTCAGAGCTTGGTTTAGTTGAATACTTGGAGAGTGTATAACCCCTACGTCCGTCTCCAGATTAACGCATCTTCTGACTCACGATATTTTCCAAAAATTATTCATTGAAACTGCCTAAAGATCACCGGAGTTCTTCCAGAATTTCGAATTCCTTAAGCGGTCCCACTGTTGCTTACTTCGGGGCCTTGGAGGAGCTAGATCACACTCTGATTTCATTGTTCACGTACATACAGGGCCATTTATTAGTGTGATAGTTAATAACAGTGTTATGCCCGTATTCCTAAAGCATCCATAAGTCGGTCTGTAACTATTGGTTCGATAAAATTTATTGGTTCCATAACTGTTAATGGTATTCCCATCGCTCATTTATGGAGTCGAAAACTATTGATCGATTTATAGAATCAATATCTATGGATTTCATAAAATCTAGAAAAATTTCAATATCTTTGATGTGTAACAATGGAATTCAACCATTGCGCTTGCGCTTTAAACGATATACAGTAACCTCAAGCTAATAATTAATTTTGTCATTTCCATTCGAAAGTGACACGAGAGTGTCATAGAAAATGAAAAAACCAACGGTACTTCGGTGAAAACTAAAAAAGCCGCGTGGGACACCGTGGTAAACACGTATAACTCATTGCAGAAGACGGGAGTTAGAAATGCGGGGCAACTTCAAGCATTATTTATACATTATTAAATAAATAAATAAATCGTCTCCGTTACTGAGTTGGCAAATATTTCTAATAATTTATACATTATTATATATATCAACTATCCGTCTAGCAGACTGCTTCGAAATTCGAAAGCGCCTTTTGATATCGGCTTCGTTTAATTGGGTGAAATGATCTGGTCGCTTGTACTTTCTTGCCTTATGTTCAATTTCATCTTGAGAAGATGACAAACTCTCTAATAAGCGGGTAGCAAAGCATCATGGTCATATGAAATATATTGTTTCTCACACTTTGATAATTAATTTATTCGATTGATTCCAGCACAGTACCGTGAAAAAACATCAAAATTGTAACTTCATTTACTCCAACATTACCGCTAATGGTCCTATAGCGTCACTATTGGGAGATTGTTCGATCTATAATTTATGGGTCGATTTATGGAACCAATAACGCCTAATATTGAACGTTTGGGAATACAAAAACACACGATTCGGCCGTATTTATGGAACCAATAGCGCTATTGAACCAATAAGTTTACCGGGTCCTTTCTGAATGCGGAAAACGATTTTATTGAACCAATAGCGGTTTTATGGGACCAATAACTCTTATTTGGCGTTTAGGAATACGGGCATTAGTGCTCCATAACCCAGTGCCAGATCAAAGTCATGGAAAAAAAGCAATCCATATTCCATTTTAAAAAACTGAAATCTCCCCAAATCTCCTATCACAAGAATGTGAGTCAGTGAAATGTTATACAATGTATTTGAAAAGTTATCATCGTCAAATATTTGATGGATCAAATAAATAGTAAGCCAAAACTGTATCACCCTGTATTTTATTGTCGGATAGTACTACTCGTATTATCAAAGGTAATACCACGAGTGCTTCAAATTTTATCGATAATTTTTTCTTTTCCACGAAAACTTGTTTATTTGGCAAAAATATGAAAACAAACCGAATTGATAAAATCACGACTCCGTTAGGAGGAGTGATTTTATCTAAATTCGGTTTGTTTGAATGTTTTTGCCTCAAATAAACAAGTTTGAGTGATGAAAATAAAAAATTATGTGATAAAATTTGAAGAGCGAGTTGTATTTGGGAAGATTATTTTTTTCAACAATTTAAAAGGATTTTTGAAAGCGCTTTTAGTTGTCAATAATGACAAATTCAAAGTAAAATTTTGACGTTTCGATGTAAACAAGGTTTTATCGATGAGGAAGCATAATTATCAGTATAATACCGAATGATTGGCTAGAATAATGTATTGCTATTGGTTAAAACCACCAAAATGTCAGATTTTGACAAGTGAAAAAAATAATCACTTATATTTTTATCAGGAATTTTTCATAGGTACCTCAAACTATTAGTTTTCGATATTTTTTCATGCTCCCACACAAAATATGATTCAAGTAAGTGATATATGTTATTTGGGGACCTAAACTATGTTTATTTTCAATACAGCATGGAGTAAGCAAAACAAAGCGAATGATCCTATTATCCAAAAGGTGTAGTTTTTTTTTTTGTTAAACTACTCTAAACTAACAAAGATCATGTTATACTCAGAAGCTACACAAACAAACAACCAAAATGGCGACTGACGCATAGACTAGATACCTAACCCAGAGAAGAGAAGAAAAAAAATAGAGATATTGAGAATTTCTCAATTTTTGGTTATTATATACCTAAAAACTGTGAAAATTGTAATTCCCAAAAATAATATTATTCTTCAATTTTTGTTTGTAATTAGAAAGTTTTTAGTATGTACAAATCAGGTATGGGCCATAGGGACAAGCTTAGCACCTGAGGACATTATGTGCTGTCTAGGATGGTTATTGTGAGTGGCCTCATATATCATTAGTTTCTCACCTTATAAACGTATGAAACCCTATTTGAATCGATAATAAGTATTCTTGATGGTATATTGAGTACCAAGTGTCGTTACCTCAGTGCCTTATGGAATGAGTGATTAGTCCATTTTGAGGGGTAATGAAGTATAACATTCAATCCTCCCGGGATTAAATATTGACGAAAGTCCCGAAATAATAAATTACTTAAATTCGGTATAATTTGTTTTTAAACGCAGGTATTAGCTAGCAGGCAAACTTTGTGATCGTTTTTCATTCACAATCCATATAATATAATCCATATATTTGACTTTTCATTGTTATCATTGTCATATCAATTTAATGTTGAGTAATTTCTAATGAAATATTAAAAAATGGATCGTAAATGTCATTTTGCAATAAAAGTAAAATTACAGTAATTTTGAATATACCGCAAAAAGCTGTAAAATTACAGGAATCTTCTTTTCCGGCTGATAGCGAATTCCACAACCTGATTGGTGCCAGAGGTACTGACGGAAATCTCAAGGTAGCGCCACCAGTATGAATAGAGGGCGCCACGGGTCAGTTTCCCATCTATAAGTATTTTTTTATCTATGCTTTAGATGCGGTTTTGGTGACGAAAGTGGAAAAATGTCATTGTGTTACCTACATTAAAAATTTGAAAAATTGTTATACCTACATAAGTATATCGATTTTGTTGAATGTGTCTTCAAAGCAGTCCAACTAATTTTTCCTTTGGGAAAAATAATTTCATTATCTGTTCCACCTTGCCCAATCGTTGCTTGAAAATAATATCCAACAATACGGCCTTACACCAGAATATAAAAACATTTTGAAGCTGGATATGACTAAGGATGATTTTTTCAAGTCCTGACGATGTTGGCGACTGCGTTGTTTCCGATTTGGTATGGATTTCACCAACAGACGGAAAAATTGAGAGGTCTGGCGATTATTCGACAAATTCCAAAATCCAGATGACCGCCTTAGAGGACACCTTTTTAAACTCAAAAAAGAAAACTTTACCGTCAGATCAAGACAGAACTTCTTACCAAACAGGGTATTCGACAGCTGGAATAATCTTGATGTATCCACAGTTTCTGCACCATCGACTAACTCGTTCAAAAACAGACTTGATCGTGCGCTGCTAGAGCACTTATAATTTATTTGGTATATTGTGTATATTGTACTTATTTTCTGTCTCTTTACCTACTAGTACCTAAGTTTCTTGTGTAATTATCTGTTTTTGGGCATAATAGGGATTTGTCCCTCTGCCCTTGTCTAAATATAATAATAATAATAATTATTATATAGAAGACAAGTCACTTTTTTGCACCATCTTTTACAGCACAGAATTCAGCACGTAAATCTCGGAAAGGGATTATAGAGGATTATGGCTTACACTATTATTTTAGTCTTTGTGACGCGAACATCGATGTAAAAAAATTTTATAGCTCCCTACTTCTGCAGAAATATAACGCACCAGCTGCAGTAGTTGTAACCTGTAATTATACGAAGGTTCCTCTTACTTCTTTCAGACGAATTGTCGGAATTCCCATTGCATCAAGAAAAAATCGTGCCGGTTTCACCTAATCTGGAATATTTATAATTGACAATAATCCTATTGTCGATTTTTTAAGTAGCTTCTTGTTCATACTTGACGAGTATTGTACTGATGATGGCGTAATAGCCGAAAGCACTTTGTTATTTTAAATTGAATAATTTCACACGGAATTCACTGTTTTATTGACTAACAATACTATTCACCCTCCTTAATAATTTTTATAGCCCAAAAGAAATAGTTATTTCATCCAAAATAAGCATGTCGAAGAAAAAAATAAATACTTCATTTATACATATGACAAACTCAGGAAGTTCAATCACAAATAAAGTCTTCATACCGCTATCATGTACCTATTGGAACATATTTGCGAATATTTCCGAGTGCCTCACTATATTTATAATTTATCACAATTATCCTGAAAGGAAGACATATTCAGTAAACTATTTTATTGTTTCAGGTGGAGTAGAAGAATGTAAGAAAAAGTGGTCTTCTGTTCGGGATCAGTTTCGTCGAACTATACAAAAAAGGAAAAGAACATCCGGACAGGGCGCTGTCAAAATCCGGAAATATAAATACGAAGATACTCTCGAATTTCTTCTACCACATATTTTAGAGCGCGACACACTATCTAATATGATTAGCTATGGAGAACATCAAAATGATGAAATGGAAACTACCAATATCGAAATCTCGGAAGAACTACAAAATGAAGACGATAAATCAGGTATTGAGTTTCAAAACCATTTCACTGATTCCACCGACAATACCCCTAAATATACATCAGAAACTTCAGGAAGCTCATCAATTTTCCCTGTAAAAAAAGATAAAGCTATTATCAAACCTTCACCTAAAGGAAAAATGAAGCTTGAAGGTCAATATGGAGATTCTCCAGCAAACCAGCTCCTATCATATATATTAGCCGAGAAGGAAGAAATTAAGAGAATGAAAACAGAAGTTGAAAATACAGTGAAGCATCCAGTTGATGCTTTCTTGAGTGGCATTGCGCCTACTCTCAAAGCACTAAATCCTATACAGCTAAACCAAGCAAAAAGTGCAATTTTCAATATAGTACAGGAGTTTGAAATGAGGCAGCTGGAGCAAAGTTCATTTGATATCAAACTTTCCCCTCCTTCATCACCACAGTTTGCACCATCATATTCTTCACCTGAATAAGTTGAAATTAAGATGAATTTGACAACTGTCTGTTCCAACCAAAATATATTTTGTACAAAGTTTTCGACTATGTGAATTAATTATTAAATGTGAAAGAATGAATTCTTAAATGGTATCCTGTTTCTTCAACCTCTATTTGAGCTTAATCGGAAAAATAGAAATAAATGTAGGTATGTACTTATGAAATTACGTTCTATTATTTATCAGGCTTACTGACGACGTGGAAATCTCTTATTTAAGGGGTTATTAACTCTCAAGAGCTGTAACTGCTTACTTCATAAACATTGTTCTTGCACCCACTCCAATCAGAATAATGAAACAAACTAAAGACCTAACAAGACGGCGAACGAAGTAATATTATAATTTCTGTTCCAAATGAAACACTGCGTTCTATTCCTATACAGAGCATTGCAAAGCAAACTATCCACCTCACGTAATTCTAAAGGCACCACTTCCATAAACAAATAAAAAAAATGCCAAAAATTATTCGAAAGAGAACGTCTTTTTGCTAATATAATATGTAGACGTTATAATTCAAAAATCACGTTGAAAGAACAATAGTCAATGTCATAAATTTTTATAGCAGTAGGTGCTCCTCTAAGCAGTTTTTTCGAAATTTTCACATAAACACAAATTCCATCCTCACAAAATTGAATTAGTCGAAGAGCTATTAGCAGGTAATTTCGACCGGCGTCTAGAGTTTTGTGAATTGATGAGTTAAAACGACTGCAATCCAGCTTTATTGAACAATAACTGCTTCTACGAAGAATGTTCATTTGCATAAATATAGATACATATTGAACGGAAAATGACCTACACGTACTCAATACTGGAGTTACATAGTCAAATCCCACCAAAATTTAACGTCTTATGTGGATTTTTTGGTCTCATTGAGGTGGTGAGTCTTACCCACAATAACTAATAATCCCAAAATAACATCGATACTAGAAAATAATGATACCATGCTGAAAGCTTTGCTAGCATTACAACAAGATGGGGCACCTGCACACTACGCTCTCCATGTAAGACGGATTTTCAACGAATTATTATCTGCTCGGTGGATAGGTAGACGAGGCCCAACGCTGGAAGGTCCAGCTAGGTCATACGATTCCACCTTCCTAGACTTTTTCATGTGTTTATATATGAGAACCAAAATTTTCGTCTCTCAGCTAGCATTCATGAATTTTTTAAAATGTTACTTAATGATCGAAACTCATTTGAGGTCTAATTGTTTTTTTTTGGTTGTCTTGCAAACATTTCAATATTCTGTCCGGCTATAGTTGGTTAGTGGGTGAGATATCTGGCAGAGTGATAGATTCCAATGTCTTCATGTTTATTGTTTTCCTGAGCTCACTCTACTGTTCGTAGTTATCCTGGATACTACTCTGTTATTGTTGGTATCACCAGCTTGTATAAATTATCTCACTTCAATAATTTGTGAATATGACCTGATAAATAGTAAACTACAACTTTCGACCATAGTTATTTCCTATCAATCAAGTGATTTTTCACATAGTGATTGATTTATTTCCCTATTATTGCCTCTAATATTGAGTAATCTAAGGAAATCAGATTCAAGTATCCGTTGATGAAACTGGGATCCATTTTGAAAAATCTATCTGCAAATCAGTTAAGTACCTACACGAATTCGTTTCGTGCTCCATATCACAGATAAAACAATTATAGATGACACGTGGCGCAGCCTATTTGTAAGGGTGGCGCTACCTTGAGAGTTCCGTCTGTAGCTTTAGCACCTTTAAGATAGTTGTGATCTTCGTAAACATCCGAAAAAGAAGATTCCTGTAACTTTACAGTTGGTGGCGGCATATTCAGTTACTGTTATTCGACTTTTATTGCAAAAAGGCATTTATGGGAAATTTTCCGATATTTCATTTGAAGTAATTCAGAATTAGATTGATATTACAATAATAACAATCAAATTATAAGTCAATTCATATATAATAATGTCACTGTCATATAATATAATTATAAGTCGTCTTTAATAGTATTTTATGCAACGAACATGTAATGATAGCCATTAAGACACGAGCATATTGTAGGATACGAAACGAGCCGCAGGCGAGTTTCGTATATAATATGCGAGTGTATTAATGGCCATTACATGAAAGTTTCATACAATAATTTTTCTACTCCGATTAATAAAAATTATTAAATCAATAATTATTTAGTTTAATTGTTACTTTTGAAAATTAAAATTATTTGACAGCTATCAAATTAAGTGTCACTTTATAGGTCTGTTCGCCTGCAATAAAAGTGTAGCACTGAGCTATATAATTTTGAAAAATTCAGGTCTATCTGTGAAAAAATACGTGTAAAATTACTAAATTTGGGAATATCTATGTATATTGCATTTGTATACTGCAAAAAGCATTAAAACATAATTAAAATGAATAAATTCGTATAGCTCAGTGCTACACTTTTATTGCATGGCCACAGACCTAATATAATTAATTTCAGAAATGTCAACCAGGTATCCATGGCTATATTAAATATTGTGCGAATGTCGCATTCCTATTGGTTTAAAAATCTGTATCATAATGAAAATCTGTATCATAATGAATTTCATTATGATACAGATTTTAGTCTTTTAATAAGTATCTTATAAAACGGGAGTAGAAAAAATAAAATAAAGCTTGTTTGCTTTTATCGTTTTTCAATTGAAGAAATACTTCTATGGAACACTGCTCAACTTAACAGGATGCCTGAGGTGGGAAAAAAAGCAATAATCTTCCAGCATTTCATTCAATACAAAAAGTACACAATAACTAAAAGTTTTTTTCAGACAAACTTGAACGAAATAAATAGAATGCAATAAACTGAGTAGGTCCAAACTAAACGTTGTTTTTCATGGATGGGAAGTTCAAACCTACATAGAGAAATAAGTATATAAGTCATTTTTTATTTAATAAAACATGTTTCACTCCATAAAAATAAAGCTTACCGGGTACACTCCACATTACAATCTTCCACTATGAATTTCATTGACATTGTCTCTTTAAATAAAAGTTTCACTCTAAACAATGAAAACCGACTACAAGTATGAGGCAAAAGTTTGTGAAAAGAAAAACTTCACTAACTCAAGATAGGTTATCTGTCGATAAAGCCATAGATATGGATAAAACCATACGTTATAAAACGTTGGTCTGCATTTGTCAGGTTAGGATATCTGCGGTGAAATATGTGGAAGTATCCGCAATTACTAGAATTATCTATTTTAGAAGTGACGGAAGTCTCTAGGTGGCAGCACCCTCGCGCGTTCAGATTTTCCATACCCTGCTCCATATCTCGGTACCGAATGAAAGTGACAAGTGACGGCCAGTCTGGTCAAGATCAGACAAATCCCTACAAAATAAATGGCCCATTGTATGTAATAGATAGTTTTGCTTACTCATTTTATTTTATCAATGCGATGACTTGAACTTTTATTGAATAAGTTATATTTTTATTTTATCAAGATACCTCGTATGATTTAGTTATAGTATTTTCTCTCATGCGGTTACACATTGACAAAACTCATTTGTATGGTATTGGTGATATGTAAACGGCCGTGGAATATTCTTCCTAGCAATTCCTTGTCTCATAAGTAAGTTTTCACGTTATAAAGTAACAGCTACTAACTAACGGATACACCTCTACATTACCATAAATATAATATTAATATAATGGGATATTGCTGTAGTTTTCCGTCTCTCTCACATAGTAATTACTCATGGTTTTAACCGGTTAACTAACAAATGTGCATGAATCATAATAGAATTACAAAAATTATATTTCATGATGTATACAATGAAATAGGTTATCGATGGCGACGTAATGTAACAAAACATTTATGTTTCGATTTTTAAAAAACGATTTTACACTCGACTATCGAGTTTGACCTAATTGTATTAAATGTGTACAAATTAAACAACTTAGTTTTTATATCGTTTGACAGCATATTCGAGTCCGGAATATGTTGCACACATGGCGATAAAGAGTTGTTGTTGTTGCTAAATATCATCTTTGTGTTTATTTGTGTCATTAGGAAATATCTAAAACGTTTCAATCATCCACTCACTTATGAAGGTTTCCCAATTTATGTTTGAATGAATCATCTACATGGTGAGATAATGATATACAATGCTTGATCAATAGTTATTTTGCTCAATAGTTGTTCGATCTATTTATCAAGTTGATTAAATAAACTGACTAGAGAAGATAAATTGCAATTTTACACACCTATCCCATTCAATACATATTTTTTCATACCATCATAATGTACACAAAAGTCCTGCGTGGCCTATGGAAATTAAGGTGCATTTTTCATGATCTACAACCACTATCAATCGAATGTTAAGACTCTACTCAATTACAGTTAACTATAACAATTGACATATCAATTATGTCTAAATAAACGAAACTCCATTAAGCGTTGGGATTTTAACATAATTGTCAAGTGTACTATGTTTATTTCGTTGAATAAAAGGAAAAATATCAGAAACTATTCGAAAATGTATTGAAACATTGCACGAATAATTTCAAATGATATATTCTCACACTTGATTATATTTTGGCTTCCAAAATGTACCATAAACATCTTTGAATATTTTGACCCAATTTTGCCTGATGTATGCTGTCCAAATATAATTCTAGTTTGAAGAATAGTGCCCCTCATTAAGTTGTAGTCTATTAGACCTTGATCATTTCGACGTCTAATTATATTTTCTACTATATTATCCTCAATTGATGTCATGAATTGATGTATACAAATCAAATGAAACAAATAGAAAATTTGAGGTTAGCTGCACTAAACAAATTGTATATTAGTCCTATGTATTAGTCCACGACCACTTAATGATAATATAATAATATAATATATATTTTCAATAATAATAATATTTTACCTCCGTACAATATGAAATAAACTATTAAATCTGTGTATTTTGTTCAGGAAATTTGTTTCTGAAATATATCGTATCGATAAAATATCATAATTTTTAGTATTGATACTTTTCATAACGATAGAAGAAACTAACCTACTAATAAAATTATGAGTAATCTTTAATAATATGTATATTTATGTATTGTATGTGAATATATATTCATGTGTCGCTAATTACCTCAGAGATAGATACGACTTTTTTGTAAATAAAAAAAAAGTATTTTGAAACAATATATTTATCGCCCATCTCTATATATGTCAAATTATTTTATATAGCTGTCATTTTGAGGTTAGTAATACCAAATAGTTACTGACTTTTATTCAATAAAGAAGATAAGGGTCGTGGACAAGGAAAAATATTACTTGCAAATTGGTTATGTCGTATTTGCTCTTAGAGCTTCTGAGCGGATGATCTTCCGAAACCTGTCTGCGAGTAATATTCTCATTACAGAATATATCTTGCAGATATACCAACTCTGTTTGGGTGTACTTCATTGTCAGTCAGGGTATTTAGTCCAAGAAGCAGATGCTGCTGCTTAGAGAACGGTCTACTATTTGGAAAGTTATTTTCAAATTTGTAAGGCGTTATAATAGTATCATACAATTATATTGAATGTTAAGACAAATGACTTATTTTTTTCTCATTAAAATTATTGTATCTCGACATCAAATAGTAGAATTATATCCAAATTACGGTTCTACGTACCATTCGTTTTTGCCAAAGCAAACACTGGACAACAAAAAGAGCTGTATATACATCTTTCGAAGAAGCCACAATAGATTCTTGCGAGTCGCAGTGAAGGGCCTTACTGACCAACTCACCACACACCGGCTTCATGTGGGAACTTGATAAAATTTAGAAACTTCTTAGATGAACAAATAATCTTTTTCAAGTATCCAACTCTGGGCACAGGTTCCCACACAGTCAATAAGTGCTCATGTGGTAAGCTCTGAGAAGGTTTAATTCCTATTTTTCTCATAACTATTTTCTCCTTTGACATCCATGATATTCAAACGTTTTGTGTATTAGTTCGGAGATTGCAAAATAAAGGCTCCATAAAAAAGGCAATGGATAACAATTATAATTGCTGGATGAGAAACAAGCTGGGTTCCAAACGCTTTATTGTTGTCTGCAAAAAAATATTCGAGATTCAAGTTTAGATTATCACCAAGATACTTCACCAGAGCCGGAAATTGGTTTGTATGTTATTCACCTGAATATATCAGAAAAAAGTGTTATGAACAATGTAAATTTTCATAATGTTCAATAGTATATACAATACATAGATAGATACAATATTTGGTTCCAGCGAAAGGATAGCTCTAGCCATGATTATGGTCCTGTTATCAAGTATTCAATTATCATTTTTCCAGGTAGTCTAAGAAGTGGTATGGGAACCACGATCACCGTATTTGTTTCCTTCAGATTCCTCTCCAAATCCAGTAATAGCGATTACTTGCGAATAGAAAACTATATTTTATCTACAACTATATCAGGGAAAAAACAGACAAATTTAATAACAAGAACTCATTATTATTTCTTGTCAACATGATAATTATAATGAATAGTGATATAACTACAATTATTTGAAGTTACACATGGATTTTCTTTCTTGTACTACCTGTGGTAGTTCTACTTGTAAGATTTTTAACCAATTGTATGGAATACTCATTCTTGTTAATTGCTTCCACAATTTTTTTCCTCCTCACAACTTGTTTTTTATATTGTCGTCGATGTAACCTTCGGCAATTGCGGTTGATATCCACCTTCCTGGTTTTTCCACAGCTGTGATGTCACCTCCCTCGCTCACACAAATGGTTGCCGATGATCGACGAAATGAATGACCCGTATAAAGTTCAGGATCTATGAGTTTCGGAAATATAGCAATTTGTTTGCCTATAACGTGGCGATCGAATAATATTATTTTATCGAATTTTCAATATTGATCAATAAACAATTAAGAGTATTACTTGTCAATATTCTCACAGTATTCCAAACAATATTGTGATAGTTGTGAATGAAGTTTTTATTGTACCATTGCAATGAACGACTAGTTTTTCCACTGCTCTATTCAATGGACTTTGACATTAATGGTTTTTTCACGTTATTTTTGTCAGTTTCTGTAATAAATCTGAGAACACATAAAATTTACGGAAGATCAATTAGGCTTAGGAACTATGTCTGAAATTTTCTGAAGAATACAAAAAATTAATAATATATAGGGCGCTGCATTCAAAATAAGAAAGTTGGTATTGGTCACTATCACTTTACACACACTATATAATTTATTTATTCGAAAATGCATATTTAATATAAAAATCGAGTATTCTGCCAATTATCATTCACTCGTTTTCGAGTTTATTCCATTTGGCTGTTCCACTCTGTATAACTAGAGGCTGGGTATTGGATTCACCATGGTATCTGTCACTATAGGCTAATGAAAAACTTAGAATTCATACACTGATTTCGACCTCTGGCTATATTCAAGAGGCTTCGTTCGAATGTATACATTTACTGAATGCGAGGTTTGCTTATCTGGGATTCAGATAATCTAATATGGTCAAAGCGCTCTTATCGTGTGGGTCCAAAGGTCACTAACCATATGTATCAAATCGGAAAACACAGATGTTACCAAAATGTGGTTGACACTGGTTAACGAACCTTAACTTTTTCCTACATTCTCGGAACAATCTATAAGATTGAGTACTGATGCAAAAAAAAAACGGAAAACTGCTTGTTATATTGTCAAAGTAATAAAACTGATATTCTCGAAACATCCTTAAATAAAAACTTAGTTGGTTGAAGCCTTTTTTTAGGAAAGTGCGTTTTAACCCATTCTTTTTGTAGCTGTCCCAAAAATAGAACGTTCAGTATGATCTATTAAATCGAAAATCGTACGGAAAGTAGCCATTTTCAAAATCTTCAGTTTTACTTCCGGGACGATTCTTTTACTGTCGGAATGATTTTCAATATCTATGTAGGCGACCTAAGTAATGACAGTCAAGGACATTATTATGACATCGCTTGTCAAAATAAATTTTTTGATAGTTCCACTGTATTTTCAATTTTCCGTTCCAGAAATGGAAATCGACATCGAAATTGACAAGGAAATAATTATTCCACATGCAAACTGCTAATTGTACAATTGAATTGAATATATCTATAGTATCTATCTCTATTATTTCCTGATATTTTATCTAATAAACGGCTGCAGAAAAAATACTGTACGTAACGCTACCCGAAAGTGATTTTACGGGACTTGCCTACGACTCTCCCTGGAAACTGCCCACTTTTTCCGTAAAATATCACTTTCGGAACCTGTAGCGTAGATAACTATTTCCGATATAACTACAAGTGAATAAATATTCACGAAATAGTCTATCAAATTAAATCTTCATATTCTCTAGCTTTTTGTTGCATTTTTAATAAAATTAGTTCATCTACAAATGACATAAAATCGTTGCCGCCATCGTAATGCGACCTGCAACCGATGCCATCTTCATCGACGTCATCCACTCACCAGTTAACACCAAATAACTTCACTGGACCGGCAATTTGACTCCAGTAACTGAATATGAACTGAAATTTGGGAAATATTATGAGTTACACATACATTAATTATAAATAAGATAATTGACGACCCTGTCTAATTAAATTGTATACTTCGAGCGTAAATTCCTACAAAGCATAGACATTTTCATTCATTCAATAGAAATTAATTCGAGCAATCAAGTATACATTCCAAAATTAATACAATTCAAACTTGAATATTTTTTATTTACGTAGGAAAATTTGATGGTAATGATAAATGAATAATTGAAATAGTTGTAAGGTAATTTTGTTGTACCTTCTCGGTTTAGCTAGAATTCATTAATAAATAATGGTAGGTTTTTATAATATCAACATATTGTCGAATAGCATTGTTACGTTTTCCAGTTAAAGTTTATTTAGGTACATGGGTTTTCATCGTTAATTATACGCTAATTTTAATGAATATTTGTTATCGGATGTAACTATGCTATTAGACTATGGTTAGTGTTACCGGGTATAACCCGACAAACAATTAAAGTTTGTACCTTTTTTTCTTTCCTTTATAATTAGTTTATCATGTGGTCAAATTCCGTTATGGTATTTTCTACGTTATTTCCAATGTATTGCGGTATAGAAACCACAACAAAAATGGTATGATTCAGCACACGCAAGGGCAACTTTTTATTCAATATCACTTCACTAGCTATGTTATACCTTATTTCCCCCAAAAATAAAATAGGTAGTCGTTAAAAACGCACTTTCATCATAGAAATAATCATGTCAAGAAGTGAATCCTCGAGTGGATGATTCTAAGTATCGATCAAATTGGATAGACCTGTAGGTACATGTACAGTTAACACTTAAGGCCAACAAGTGCAGCAGTCCACAGAAAGAAATTTTGTACGTAAAATTAATGAACACCGGTCGTCAATATTTTGAACATTGATATTATGAATCGGTGATTGTTACAATGATTTCTGATCATGGATTAATGTTTTAGTACACTGAAACAATGAATTACCTAACATTAAGCAATAAACGAAAAACATCAAAAATTGATTATTTTTTTCATTGGTACAATGGAAAAGTTCATTGAATCAACGTTTGAGAATTATTAAATTGATGTTGTTCGTCTTTAAAACAATAAATTTTTGTTATGGATTTACGAACAGGAATACATATAAACACCATAAACGGTATTCATTGTTTCAATGTTTGCTAAACGTTAATATTACGAACTTGTACATTAACTTCTAATAAGGCGCTAAAATCAATGATACTTGTTCATAGATCCATAACTAAAAACATTAATATTACGAACAGCTTACATGGACTCAGAATAGCGCGCGAAAGTTAATGTAAACCGTTCATAGATCCATGATTGTAATCATTAATATTACGTAAAGGCGTACATAGAAAACAAAATACGTGACCATTTTCGCGCCTAATATTTCAGTCTTTTTGTTTCTCGAGAGGGTTAACCACAGTCTTGTTGTGCTCCGTTGTGAATTTTGTGTGATTTGAGTTTTTTAGTGGGTAAAATTGTGCCATTTTATTGAGGATAGACTATTTACTATTTTTTCAACTAATAGACAATATCTTCATATTGCAAGTGTGAGTACTCTTTTAGTTTTCTTTTTGTAGTGAACTTATTTCAAATATTCATTTAGGTACCTATTGGGGGGGCAATCCAAGCACACAAAATACACAATCAAAGATTCCCAGGAGTCATTTTTGTTTTGTACGAAGACTCAACAAGAAGTAGAGGACCATATTGCTAACCTGAAGATTTGAAAAATGTCTATTCAGCTTTTTATATTGTGTACTGGTGAAGACATTAACACAATTCCAAATATTTTCGTCTACTTTGAAGACATTGGATATAAATTTCTCCATATTCTTAAGGCAGTGGACATATTATTATGTTTTGAGATTATTTTTCTTATATAACTTTGACTCTCCCTTGGAAAGCAAAATGTTTTGGAACTTTCTACAAAAGTCATTTTGTAGACATGATGTACCACTAGAAAGCCAAAAGTTCATAAAATGTGTGAATTTGTAGTAAGTGAATAGAAAATGCGAAAAGTAGTTATCATTTTCACTCTCTAGGTATATTATATTTTTTATACAGCGGAAATATATTGAAAATACAAAAATTGTTTGTCAATATAACATGTTACACCTAATTCACTGTCTCAAAGTAGTAAATTTGTTTAAAGACAGAATTAAAGAAGCAAATTATCATGAAACCCTCTTGGGGGAAAAATAAGTACTTATTATATAATTAAAAGCTATTTTTGGGACTGTTTTATTTCTTTGTATTCTTATTTGCAGATACTGGTTCTTACATCAAATCAATGGACATATAAGATAATTTTCAGCCAATGTTGCACCTTAAAACTAAAAAAAATATTGCATTGTACTACCACATTATTTTTATGTTCGTAATATTAATAACCGGTGAACATCGATCAATGTTTATTGTACATTGATTTAACGTACAGCAATCATAAACTAATGGCCGGTGGTCATGGATCCATGCTTTTCGTTTATTGTATCAATGTTTATTGTACATTGATTTAACGTACAACAATCATAAACTAATGACCGGTGGTCATGGATCCATGCTTCTCGTTTATTGTGTTAATGTATGTGGTTCGTTATATTAATAACAGGAAGTCATAGATCCATGTTCTTTATTCATTGATTCAATGTACATTAAACATAACTTGATGAATAAAAAAGTTAACGTACGAACGTTCATTGTATTAATGATATAGCTCATCGGCTGAAAATTAATGTTGATGTTCATTGATTTGATGTACTTTTTTATTAATATAACGTACCTTTTTCGTTCAGTGTCCATCAAAAAATCAATGGTGTCTACCACCAAATTCAAATTTAGCTAGACACAGAACAGCCCGGTAGAGATGGAGAAAATTGGCAGATCAGTTTTGAGCACAATTCATTCAAGAGGCTCCGATAATTTTGTGCGAATTATGTGCATCATTTTTTTCTCGGGAGCCGTTCTTGTGCCAGGAGCTCCACAGCTTGTTGGCTTATTGCACTCAACTCCCATATTTTTTCCACTAACCCAGCTTTTCCCGTATTTTCTGTAGATTTGCTTTTCTATAAAAATGCTAACTTGAATTGAAGCTAGCACAACCTTTTTCTCATTATCATTATCCGATTCAATCAAATCCTTGAGTGCAAATTATGGGTGCTTCAATCGTGATTTTTATGCACTTATATCTCCTTCCCATCAGAAGTTGTGTTACACTCGGTTAGGTTAGGTTGGGGTTAGGTAGATATGCCAACCCCGTTTGACTTAAAAGTGTAATCCAATATCCTATAGCCTATAGCCCGGGAACTAGTTGTTTTTTCTTAGTTGAACGGTCAATAACTTTGAAAAATTTTTTTTTTTTAAATCATAAAGCAATAGAATAATTAATATTCAGTGATATCTATTGAAAAGCTTTGAATTTTTCACCTGAACATTTATTACATGAAGAACCACATTTATGTTTTCGCAAAAATCTATTAGATGAGCAGTACGTTTTTTTAAATTTTTAACTGCCCTTTTTTCTTTAGATCACATGTCATCGTATTCATATCATCTATCAATGCTTTTGTCGAATACACTATTGATAGTATATTTTTCCAGCCATTCGCTCTAGAAATAGATCTATGTGTAGTTATACTAAATAATCTCTTCCATTAAACAATTTAAACCATTCAAAATAAAATCTTTTAAACCATCCACTCCCTCGTCCACCAAACTATTTCCAGTGAAATTTAAATCGTTCCTAATCTCGTCAAAAATGGTAAATCACCCTTCCTAGCAACGGCTTAATAACTTCTAACGCGGCAGTTTGTTTGATATCACATTCAGGTGTCCAAATGGAAGACATATTTGATTTATTCAGTTCTACCGGAGCGGCTTTTGAAAATGCACTACACTCTGTCCAAAATGTACTGAATTCACAGAAAATGTACTTTTTGCTGAATATGAACCACTTCTTTATTATGTTGGATCAATTATACAACTGCTTAAGTGATAAAGACCATAAGGTGAATTAAACATTACATTTCAAAACCAATTATTTCCTTCACTTTTACATAGTTTTATTATTTAAAAAAGTCAGGTGGTTGCATGGCAACGGGCCGATCCACACCAATTAAGCTCTTACGCGCGATTAGGTATATGAATTTGGCACAGTGTTACCCGTTTGAAGAAAAAGATTCACTAAAAAAACATTCGGTATATCAAAAAAATGCTAATAATCCAAATTCAATGGAATGAAATACGTTTTGTTATAAGTTATTAGTCGATAGTCTATTCTTGAATGATTATCACAATGTTATCTCTCCAGCAAAACCGAATGTTTTGAGCCGCATTTTTTTTTGCAGCTCCAGCTTCAGATTCAGATAAGTATGTCTTATCACATTTAATAAAAAAAAACAAGCTTTGTTAGATTGAGAATTCATTGTTCCAACAACCACACTTATCTTGTGGAATATTATATATTCAGCAAATAATAAAAAATGACCATTTCCAAATAATTTCGATCACCGAATTTTATACTGCGGAAAAGCAAGAGGTTTTTCAAGTGAAACAACCTATTTTGTACTGGATGAGATTGTAAGCGGCACTTCTTGTGTATGCAAAGAATAATATTCGACACTTTTATAGCCACTCCACGATCAAAAATCAAAAAAAAGGAGCAATGAGAAGAGAAATAAAAAATCGGATTATAATTAGGGAGTTGAACTAGCTTGTCTAAGGTTACACATCTTTAAATACAAAATAGTTGAACCTGCACAAAATCACAGCAATGGTCCCATTAAATTCAGAAGATAATTAAAAAATGTGCTAGCTTGGGGTTGAGATAACAAAACTTTTGATGGAAACAAAAATATAAGTGCACATATAGATTGTAATGAGTGTACACATTACAGCAAAGGTCATTGTAGTCATTTAATGAAAAGTTATACTCGCTTCAGTAGTAAAAACGAAAATTGCAAATTGATTGTGCTCAAATTCTTATGCTCACTTCCTCAATCTGCCCTATAGTCAGTAACAAGACTTTCACTACCTGCACAATATTAACTGCTCACATTATTCTATACAATTGCACGAATGGTTATGGTTTGTGCAGTGAATGCAAAAAGTCAGGAAAGCAACGGTCTTTAAATGATGCCAAAGCAGTGAACTATGTGAAGTATACGAAAGGTCCAAATCTACCAAAATATATTAAAATTTGTTGTATATAGTCATCCATTTTCCGGTTAATATTATTAGGTCTAATCGTAGAGCAGTCACAAACGGTTGGAAAAGACGACTCATGTGTATCATTGTTTGTGAACGATTTTCATCCTTGCGCATGAGTCGTTCAGTTTCCAATCGTTTGTAACTGCTTCACGAACAGACCTAATAAATACCTGGAAATTATTGTCACGGGCAATAAATAATGATAAATTCAATTAATATACCAACGAGATAGTTATCAGCAATTGCACTTATTAATTACTGCTATTACTATTAGGAACATACTCAGTCATTTTGAATATTTTCTAGCTATCTACAAATGTTTTCCTGGAAATAATAATTCCCAACTATTTAACATACCACGGATGTAATAGTGTCATTATATATGCAACAATTATTCAACATTTTATAAGTATGCTAATTGCTACAAATATCAACGCAAAAAATTATTGTATCCTATGGTACGGTTCACCCTGAAATGTGCAATAAACAGCTGTGGCTTAGATGTATGAGGAAATCAATTGTTACTTCAATATGATATGTTTAAAACTATTCATATTATGATTATAATGAACCCATTATTGTTGACACTGAAAAACGGGTTATTATGTCAACCTTTGGATTTTTAGCCTTCAACAAAAGCCAAAGGTGACGTGATTCTTCAAGCATTCACTCTGGGCGACCCTGGGAAGCTGGCGTCGAATAAATATTTGGCGATGACCAGGAAAAACCTACGTCTAGCAATAGGATTTTTGACTGGCCACTGTTAACTAAGAAAACACCTCCATACCATGGGGCTGGTGGACACACTTCTATGCAGGATGTGTGAACAGGAAGATAAAAATGTTAGACATGTCTTAGGCAAGTTATTATTGATAAGAGAGTGTGTTGGGTGAGTCTTGGCTTACACCTGCCGTTATAAAGTGGGTTGTCCTCCTAGTGACCTGTCCACATTCCTGGAAAGGACAAGACGATGACCTAGGAGGTCACATGTGACCTAACTGCTGTGTGCCTACACTCACCCTTCTCACTTTACAGATAAACATCCATGGATGTTGCTCCTAATTTAAAAATTTCAACCTAAAGTCACAAGCCATCTAGAGTTAGTGATACCTCTTTCCATAAGACTGGCTCAATCTCCGGCAGTGTATATAAACTATATACTCTTCTTAGGTCTCCTTCTCTTTTTCTCATCCTACTTCTTCTTATTCCCCATCTGCTTCTTCATCTGCTCACACTTGAAGGTACCCCTAACTGTGTAATATCTCATCGGCGCTTATTTCCTACTCAGGTTGAACTTCTTTCCTCTCGCTTTATTCCTATTTTCCAAAAAATAGTTCCAGGGTTCCCGATATATCAACCAATGCTTTCTCACAGATAATGGCTCTAAAAATGGTGATAAACAACTATTTTGAAAAAACTATCATTATGGCAAAAGGTTGGATACAATTCTTGGTCAAAATTTGCTTAGGTAAACAATAGGCTTGGGAGCAATAAATTAAAGTGAATGTAGTGTTGATATTATCATTATTATAACCTTGCTCTTCAATTGATCGGAGAAACTAGGAACTAACGCTACCCATAATTTATTGCAAGACTGCTGAAGGTTAACGAAATTTCCATTATATGAAAAAAATTGTGGCGGTTTTTATGTGAGTACGTGTAATATCATACGTGACTGTATGACCGTAATCTAAAAATACAGCATTCAACGCACTATTAACTGGAAACTTGTAACCGCTTGAACTAGCCTTTAAAATTGCGATGTTTTACACACTTGCATGTTCATCAAAGTTCATTTCTATACATATAGCCTAATTAATATTCATATTCACGTTTGTTATCTCCGGAAACCACATGACATTTTACGGCGACAAGCAGTCTGCAATTTCAGTTTAGAGGTGGGTTCTAACAGTTATTTAAAAACTGTAACTGCTATAACTATATGAGAAAAGTTGGAAAATGTGATATCATGGCAACTTTCTACATTTTTTCTGAACAAAAAGTATATTAAGTATCCAATTGTCATGTATACATAAAATATTCCATAAAAAATTATACTACAGGAGTTCAAGACATTATCCATAACATGGGACATCTGCCAATAATCTATGCTTTGGGAGAAGGGCTACTCTATCTTGTCAAGACAAATCATTTCTGACAGCCAGAGTGCAATCCGTCAACTGTGATGAAAAGCTATCGTGAAGTCCTGGACTACTTTTAAAAGTCAAGGGGGTGCATCAATGTTCCTACAGGTAGGAGCTACTATTAAAAATGATCATGTGGCTTTATACCAAGTCATCAGACTCTTGATTGCATATGGTTTGGTGGTATGGTGGCGCAGACTTGAGCAATTCAAGAGTTGAGTAGCATCCAAATTCAAGCTTGCCTGGCTGCCGCAAAGTATCACAGAGGCCATGATAACGACTCCGACAGCGGCCCTGGAGGTAATACAAAACCTAACCTAACCACCACTGCATATCCTCATTCAATGAAATGCAAGATCTGTTAGTCACAGATTATTACAGGGACCTTCTCCGATAAGCCAAGAGCACGAATAGGTTTACAAAGAACTATATGGAGGAATGAAGGCCCTACAATAAGCTTCAAAAAACGAATATACAATTTTCATTCCAGAGTAGAGTGAGAGGACCATAATAGCGAATCTCAACTAGTACACTGATGACTCTGAAACAGACTCTGGGGTAGGAGCCCGGAATATATGGGGTACAAGAAAAGATCGCGATCTCTCTAAGCCTACGGAAACATGCTTTCAGGCTAAGGTAGTGGCGGTGCAATACTGTGCAGAGGAGTTGATGGAACAGGAGGTGGATAACCAAAGAATTGTCATCTACTCCGACAGCCAAATGGGATAACAACAAATCTGGTGTGAGAATGTTGCAAGGCCCTCAATAGTCGTAATAGAGTGAGAGAGAAAAAAACCGAGGACAGAGAGCAACGCAAAGTATGCGGTAACCAGGCTATTGAGTCTAATAAAAAGAAAAAAGCTGGATATCGAGCTCTAAATATAGGGAGGACCACCATAGATCTGCAAAGGTCGCAATGGGAGATAATCTGCCCCAACTTCATGTCTACATACAAGGATAAGCTAAGTCAATAACTTCATGTCTACATACAAGGATAAGCTGGGTCAATAACTGATAGAATGATCAGAGCTTGCGCATTAGTAGACTACACGGTAGGGTGTATAATAAAAGTGGTACAAAGACTTGGAAATCAACCCCAAAATGCGAAGTGAAGCTCCAGAAAAAGTAGACATGAAAAAAAAAGACCGGTATTTGATGCAGACCGCTCAAAACTCAAGGAAGGTGTTGAAGCAGGGATATATACAGGCAAGCCAAAGATGAGAATCTCACTGAGCTTGGGTGAACATGTGACGATGCAATAGGTACGTAGCAGTACTTGGACAAAGAAGCAATCTCAAGGATACGGCGCTAAAAATGGGTCAGGTCAAAAAGTTCATCAAAGAACTTTTCTTAAAGTGGGGCTACTAGGCCAGAATAGGAGAAGGAGGAGGATCCTAATCAAGCGCCTGACATTGCAAACATGAATACCATTGGATTAGCTGACACAATTATATGCAGGTTTTGTCAAAAAGATAAGAAAACCTCAGCTGTTGTCATTTGATTTAGAAAACCACTGTTCCAATTCTTACTTCTTGTTTATTCCACCCCCCATTAACAATAAATATTTCGAGGTTATTGTTGTATGTAACAAATGGAAAATTCAATTTAATAGGTATTGGAATATCAATTAGAGTGGGATAGAACCAATATATTGATATGTTATTTGAATTGCGATTTGGACTTCTCATTTAACTGGTCAGTAACTCAAAAATTTACAATGCAGTTTAACAATTATATGGTTCATACAACAGCCTTTTTGGTGTGCGTCATCGTTTGTTGATGTCTTTCTAACATATTACGTGGAAAGAAATGCAAAAAAAGTCAGGTCTTTGATTAATCCTAATCAAAATATCGCTATAATGTTTCGTTTAAATTTATTACAAACGTCAATCCTAATCATTGACTTACCAAAATTTTATTGGTTGATGTTCAGATCAAGCGCAAGCGCGACCTATCAATCGTGAGAAATGTCTTTATTTAAAATAGGCATGCAGATATACCTTTCGTATTGTCAATGTGTCTGACATCTTTTTGTACTGTCCCACTGACAGTTCTTGTCAGGTCTGTACTTTGTTGTTCACGGTCAATTATTATTTATGAAAAGTTAATATGAATATTATTGTTATATTTATTCGAATAATACAAAAATATGCCTAGATACACGGAAAAACATTAGCATTTTGAAAGTTCTCAAGTATTTTCAGTTAGAAAAAGAAGCTGGTAACTATTAATTTCGTAACCTTGTCGAATTTTGCTGAATGCGATCCTGATGATTTTATTTATCAAATTTAGAGTTAAATATGTGTCAAAATAGCAAATAAAATAAAGGACATACCCAAAACCCGAATATACGTCACAAACGATGACGCACACCAAAAAGGCTGTTGTATGAACCATAGTAATTTGGAATGCAGTTCGCCGGTATCTTCATTTTTTGTTGCTTAGATATCCCATCTCTGACCATAATTCCAATAATTTGTCGTGGACTGAAATGCCAAATTATCTGAGTGTAATTTAACTTTTTAACGAATCAAAGAAAGACTTTTTTCATTTATTTATAAGTAGATATTTTTGGTAAGCTTTTACTTTTGTCTGAAAGGCATAAAACTGATAGAGAAAGTAACACAAAAAAGGTAGAAGGAATGTAGTTTTCAAATTACTATAAAAATCGGTGTCAAATTCTCAGGATGGATAAGATCAAGTATCGATATTCCTAGGAAGCTCTAAAAGTAATCAAAATTATGCAACAGTCATAGCAGAAGGAAACATTCAACTGGTTATTTCTAAAACAATTTATCCACATCAGTTCATCATTTCGTTTATTCGAAAAAGGTTGTCAGATTTTTTCCACTATCTCACGCATCCTATATCCAATATCCATAATATCTAATTACGCACCCAAAAGAACGTATATTAAAATCACTTTTGGTGTGTCTGTATTAATTTGATATTTCTGACACAAGGTGGGCATGGCACCTTATTCAAATGAATTAGCGCCAAACAACGAATGCATCACTGATGAAATTTCCACATTTGATTAATGATCAGTCATTGGATTAATATGCGAACTCTACATTATAAACATCATATATGTGTCATAACTCTTCTTCTTTTCAAACAGAGCAGTATCTGCCCACATTCATGAATTTATTTTGTATAATAGTGAGTTGAACAATTGAAAAATTATAATGGTGAGCTGAAAAAGTTGAGTTTCTTTAAACGTTTTTGAGTATTGCGTCAGAATCGTATGTATGAATATTGGAGTGATATTCACTTAAAACTAAAAGATCTATTGTGCCCATCTTCTCCTACCCAGTTCCTAATAGTGAGTGTCCCTTTCTTATCCAGTAGTCTCCTATGTATGTATGTATTTTGGGGTAACCTTCACTGAGACCTTGTGTCTCTATTGTGCCCCCTTACTTCTACTTAGTTTCTGAGGAGAGTCTCTGAAACTAGTAGCTCCTTTAGTCCTTTTTCCTGGAGTAATTTTAGGACATCTGCAGGGTTCAACTTAGGTTAATGTTCCTCTTCTATCCAGTGATCTCCCAGGTACTGTGTTCCAGGATTCTGGAGTGCTGTGCATTTGGAAAGTATGTGGATGGAGGTTTCTCCTTTCAGGCCACAATACCTGCATTCTTTTTCCTCCACTAATTTTAGCTTTTTTAGGTACCCATTCAGGCGACAGTGTCCCGTTAGAATCTCTGTTAAAACTCTTAGCGCAATTTTGCTTTGACTTATGCATTCATTTGATCTCAACAGGTTGTAGTCGCCCAGGAGAATCTTTGATTGTCTAAGCCCTACTAGATCTTTCCAATGGTCAGATCTCTTTCTTTTGGTTTAACCTATTCCTTCCAATACTACAGTGGAGCTGATTCCGCAAAAAGGTTCAGGCCCCAAAGAAAGGTATTTCAGACTGATACAATCATTGTAATCAATTGTCCATATTCGTGGAAATCTAACAATTGTGTATAGTTTGTCTCAAACTAGGTATATTGCCTCCACTTTTGCCAGCAATCATGAAATTAATAGGCCCATTGCAATAAATCATATAAATCATATGGCTACTGTATTTTAAAAATGATTAAATTCAAAAATATTAATTTTTTTGTATTTTTATACTATATTTCTTATAAGATTATATTGAAACCGGTATTCAAACAGTTCTGCAGTTGTATCTTCATCATATTCTTCGCAGACTGTAGCAGACAATTTGGAACAAATCCGTCTTCTGATCCAGCGGGAATAATAGTTATGCGCTTTCCTTTATTTGAAAGTTCCTTAGTCTTACAGTTTTCACTGGAATCAACCCATCCTTCAGATACTGTATCGTGTGTATTGAACCATGTTTTATCCAGGTATATTATAGGTCTATTCCCGGATCGGTACTTTTTAATGTGCTGAAGGAAATTGGATAGCCAAATGCGCAATCTTCAATCTTCCATTACTACTTGCTTTTTATTAATTATACAATACATACTATGTGTATTTTACTAATTACACTATGGAGAGTGGCCTGGCTTTTTAGATCGTCCAAACTGGGAACAATCTGGCTTTTATGGAGGAAATTTCTTCTTCTTAATCCTGATGTCCATTGTCGTAGTGATTTTTGATCTTATTTTGGAAATCACCACGTTTTTTTCGTTCAATTAATTCGTCACCGTTAATAATATCCTTATTATAGGATATTGCTGTGATTGTGAATAAGCAGTTTTCTCTTGAAGCTTCTTGTTCAATGAATCCTCTACGTACAAAACAATCACACACATTTTCTACAATTAGCCATACATCTAATGAAAAGTGTTTTTTGTCGAAAAAATTGCGAAAAAAAATTAATGATAACTTATTATACTTGTTTGAAAAGCTCTTTGAAAGCGCATGCTTGAACGGAATATTTGTTACTGCCAGATTAATTGAAATACAGCCATCATACACCCGCCCTTTCCTTGTCAATCGACTATTGTTGGGTTTCATTTCAGGTGAAATTATTTTTAAGAGGTCATAAATGGTCTTATTCAGATTATTGCTGCCGAAAGCTAGGATGATTATACTTTGAGACAAACTATACCACAACATAAATAATTATTCCAGTTCCAGGTAAGTATATTAGCTTTAATTCATTAGCAATTATTTTCATAATTATCGCTTAGATCGCAACGTTTGTCGCTATGTTCATTACAAGGATAATGACAATTACTAGGTGAGTGGTGTTGTGGAAATACCTTTTTGACTTCCTCGAATAGATATGAACGATAGGTACACACAATAAAAGCAAACATACTTCGTTTGTTTCAGGGAAACCATTATTAATAATACAGAATATGGAGTTTGATTCAAATTACACTAGAATATTCAACTTCCGCTAAATATTTAAACTACTTATTGCGTTGCTGTTAATGGAAAATGTGGTGCTTGTTTGATTTGTGGGCGCATTTGGTTTAAGTCGTGATACTTATCATGCATTTCTGTTAGGTTATATGTGCTACTAGCGTTTATGTGCTGCTAGAACCAGCCTTGTTTAATCATTTATATAATGTAATTACATTTTGATTGATGTTTGTGTTTGAATCTGTTCAGTTTGACTTTATTGCATTATATATAAGCAACTCTCAATTTCAAGCTATAAATCATTTGTTGTCAACAAAAACAAATTGCTTATAACCTTCCCATAAACGATTCTAATGCTTTCAAATAAATTCCACTACAATCCTTTAGGGTGAAATTCATATTCGATAATTGAGGGTCACTAATACTCAAACTCAACTTAGTTTGAGTTTAGCTCAAGGTTAATTATTATAAAATACATATCAACAAATTAATAATTATTATTTGACAATCATTTCAAGAGGCTTATACAAGGGATATTGCAAAATTATTGAGACGTTTCATTGAAAATTATAGCAGAATTCCAATAAATTTTCCAATTTTTCAGTCATTTGGTAAACTACAACCATACAAATATATATTTCAAATATTCAAATGTAAGTATACTACAAGTTTTCCAAGTTATATCATTGAAACTTCGTGAAAAAAACCCTTTGTATGCACTTCATAAGCGCAGAGAGAAACATTTTTTTTTGCAATTGCAATTTTTCAAAGTAATAATTTTCAGTAGGTCATGATGCGGTTTGGATACTCCGATTTTGAAAATTAAAACTGTATTGAACAGTGGGGATATAGAACAACAGAACGTAGATTTCGATTTGTGATCAAATGCTGCGAATTGGGTCGAAATACGGCCAAAAATAACCAAGCGCCTAAAAGTTACAGGATATAAGGGTAGTGGTAATCGAGGAAGGGCTATACTATGATTTTCACTAACTTTGCAGCATTTGATCACAGATCCGAATTGTACGTTTGGCTGTTCTAACTACCTGCTTTTAGCAAACAAAGTGCATAAAATAACTTCCACAAAGTTCGAACGCTTTAAATTGAAAAAAGACGATTTGTGTATTTGTAAAGTAACCAATTCACCAGTTCTCAGAATTCTCCCCGCTCCTGCATTAGAATTCATAAGTGGAGTGGCTTTTTGTCCTATCCCACTGCGACCTTTGCAGATCTATTGTGATCCTCCCTAAATTTAAAGCTCAATATTAAGCTTTATTTTTTTTTCTACTAGCGTGCGGAAAGATCCACTTTTCCGCACTAAAAAGCGTGCCGAAAGATTCACTATTCCGCACTAGTGCGGAAAGTAAATTTGTTGACACTTGTGGAGTATATTGACATTTGAATATTCAAAATATGTATTTTGTATATCCAAGTTTACCAAATGACTGAAATATTGAGAAATTTATTAGAATTCTGCTATAATTTTCAATAAAGAGGAACGCGTACGCTTCAATAATTTTTCACTGGCTGGTATTTATAAGCCTCATCAAATGATTGTCAAATAATAATAATAAACATCTCACATTTCTCATCTGTCACTTTGAATCAACATGCAACAAAGAAAAAATAATCCTGTCAGTCAATACTCTACGTTATCAAAACCAATTTTACCCTCACAGCTTTTTCTAAGAGATGATTTATCTATGGATTCTTCAGATGAAGATTTGCCATAGTCAGTTTTGGAAGCAGCCAGAACTGCAAACTTGGATCTACTACCATCAAAATCTCGTCAAAGGTATGTAAAGGAATATATTTTGTTTGAAAACTGGTGCCAGAATAAGGGAATAAAAAATTTTAATGAAGACGTTTTTTTTTTGGTTTATTTCGATGAAATTTCCAAAACATGCAAGCTAAACACTCTTCCGCACTCGATGTTGAAAAGTGTAATTAAACTCAAAAAAGACGTTGATTCAAGCAAATTTTACAAGGTCACGACATATCTAAAGAATCAAAACATTGGATTTAGGCCACTAGTCAGCAGCTGTCACCAGTAAAGCCTTCCAAAGTGACCTCTTCCAGTCAAGTTCCCATAACCACGGCTGGAGCAAATCTGACATTGGAATACATTCTAGCCTCCGCAATCAATTTGCAGAATGCAACAAATTGCACATTTAATGAGTATTTAATAGATCTTTTTTTATATCAACTTTTGGGTTTTTTTCCGCACGCTAGTAGAAAAAATAGTGTACCTAACACGTGCGTAAAGTGACTTTTCTGCTCGCGATTGCTGGCCGAACTCCGATAGCGTCGTTTGGCCATCTGCAAAAGCGTGCGGAAAAGTATCACTTTCCGCACTAGTTAGGTAAACTACTATTTATTCGACCCATTACCTCGGATACCGCCTTCCTTATATGGACATCCGCCCTCACAGAGTGTGTTTCGTCTTCTTTTTAGCAAAACCTAGATAGGCTCGCTCCTAACTATACAACTAACTATACACTATCACTCCGCTAAAAAATACATTGTATTCGTATTATTATCATTTGTTAACACATTACAATTACTCAATAAGTTCTCTTGTTATTAACTAAAAACTTTAAGAAGTACGTCTTTCGTTTTAAATTTTCTTAACAATTCCATAATTATGACAGCATAGTCCATTATCTATTAGGATGTTTCTCATAAAATGGACTAATTACTTCGCCTTCAAGGTATATTCATGCAACCCCAGAGCACTCATTTCAAATCACTCTAGTTTTTTTCCTACTGTATATTGATATATCCAAACCCGAAAAAACCTCATCGATTTTAAACTTTTTTTTTTGATTGTCGTTAATTTTGGCCAGCATGTTATCACTTCTCAATCCAAGAAGCAAGTTTGTGATAACATCTGTGGTTCTGGAAAAAGCTATGCGTATTGATTCCCAATGCAATCAAGTCTGTATGCAGCCATTCTCGCTTCCGTTTTAACATGTAGAGCAAGAGGCGGAACATTGAGAATGGCTTCCATTGCCCCAGGCGGGCTGCTTATCACAGCACCCGCTATTCACAGACAGACAGCTCCAGTTGGGCTTACCTCTGATCTGTTTTTGGCCACCAAACTAAGGACCCATTAGTAGCCATGGGTCTCACCACAGTTGTGTACAGCCAATGTACGATCCGTGGATTTACTCCCCATTTTTTTCAAATCGTCCGTTTCGCATCTATTGGGGCTATTTTGCCCTATTGGTTTTGTTATGTAGGTGTGAGTTCCAGGTTGGATTTTCATCCAGAATTATAACCTGGCTTAGACACCTGAACGTTGAAGTGACTTGACAGTTTCAATTCCTCAACTGAAGAAAATGAGCGCAGTTTTTGCAGGGTTCACTCTTAAGCATTCCCTGTCCCACAAAGCATGCTGCAACAGCTCTGATATAACAATGGGGTTTTCCCCAATATAAGATAGTTGAAATATTGGAATTTAAACACTCAAAAATAGATGGTCATCGCGAGAAGGAGAGGACATAAGAAAAAATTTCACTTCAAAAAATTATCTGGTATTATAAGCTATAGCCAGCTCTGCGATTCTCTGAGAATGATGATTTCAAAACTTCAGACATAGCAGTAGTGCCCTGTGATGGTGAAATTTTAAGCTTGTAAATGATTTCCAGCAATTTCTTCTGGGCCACTTTAAATATCAATATTTTTTGCGAGATACATCCGGTTACTTCGCCTAATGGGGGCCACCCTGTACAGCTTTCACGAAAAAATACAACTGAAAATCCCTTGAAGGATTGTTTATTTGGTTTCATTGCTTGAAAGGGCGTCATCAGACTGATATACTTTCTACATTACATCCACACTTGGTATTTGAATAATTTCATTATATCATTCCTATTTTAAAATAATCGTTGATAATTTATAAAAGTTCAAAGTATTATTCCAGCTGCAATTGACAGAACAATTATGTTGTTTTCTCGGTAACATGAATATTTACAATAAATCGTACGACCTTGGATTTTAATACCGCACAAATCGTTCGATAGCGTCAAGCAGTCTAGCAGTCGGGTATTGCGTCAATGCATTTTTTCATTTGTTTGTCATTTATTTCTCATCGTCAGCTATTTTTTACCTTGGCAACAATTTCCTAACAACCTACACTTAGAGATTTTATGCGAGCAGTCTCTCTTACCATGTACTTGAAATTTTCCGCATTCGCTATGCATTGACGTGCTCATTACTTTATAACAGGGTCGATCGATCACATTTATGTGATTTGACTATAATTTTAAAGCTGAAGGAATAGTATATTATTTAAAAAGCATATAATCAAAATACTTGCAATCAGCTATGGATTATTTAAATGCTACTGCTTTATTTACAGCAGCTTGATACTTTATTATACAGTTTGTAAAAGCAAAACGAAATAAATCGATTATTCCGAATACTGTTTATATCTGTTAAAAATCCGAAAACTTTTGGAATTGAAATTTGAATGATGGATTGGCATTCTTTGACATGAAAATGCGATCTCTATTTGCAACCCACTTCGAATGACAAGTTCAACCCCCAATTTTGCAAATGGGAAGTATAGGCTTGTGGTATCATTTGAAAGGTTTCTTTATTCTCTAAATTTTAGAATAACGTTATTTCAACAAAAGGATATTCAATATTTTGAATATAATAATCAAAATATCTCAAAAAGTCATAAAATCAGTGATCTTTTTGATAGTAATATGAAATATGGGGTAATACATTTGGAAAAAGGGGAAAAATAATGGATTCTCATTTCGGCTCACCATCCACACTAAACAACTTTATATTTTCGTGATGGGGAAGTAGAACATATTCCAAATGAATGAAAAACTATCATATACTTGAATAAAGAAGTTCAGTCTATGGTCAGTATTCCAAGATTTACGCTTCGGGGGTGTATTCATTATTTTAATGGAGCAATATGGATGTTCGCAATGATAAAAAAAACATGCGGAATCTTATATTTTGAAATCTTATATTTTGAAACCTTAACTGTCATTTTTGTCAAAAAAAAACACTTTTTGTTGGCCATAATGACCATAGACTGAACTCCTCTGTTGAGTGATTCAATTATCAGCTTGAACTCCAAAACAGGTTCCTAATTCACATCTAGACATCGGTCGATCTTTTTATGTACAAATCGTGTTATATACATCAGTTTATTGCCCTCGGCGACATTTAGTTCTGGATGCTAACAACCCCCATAATTCCAAAGTAGTCCGAAATTTAAAATGAATCCTGTTTCAGACAAGTATAGTATATATTTCCATCAGAGGCGTGTAATTGAAAGGGTACCTGGGAGTTATCAATTATCTATTTTTTTTTATGGGAAAGTGAGATATTTACAAATATGTATGCAATTTTGATCTGGTGTGGGCATTTATGCACTAATGCACTAATGCAATTTCAGTCACATTTACTGAAACCTGAAAGATTTATCATCCCGTCTCTTTTCCACTTAGTTCCTTAAGAAAATCTCATAAACTGACAGCTCCTTTAGATCTACTTCCCACATGAACTCTCAACAGGCCTTGATTTTGGAGTCTCTCTTCCACTCAGAAGATATTGTGCCCTATATTGCCATACTATTCGCGAGTTTCTCTTCTTCCTTTCCACCAAATAGACCTTCTTGTTGTTCCGATTGTTAGATTCCAAAGTTGCCAATCAGGACAGCTGTAACAACTTCAAGAGCTGACTCTGGCTTGTGTAATTATTTTTTCCCCTGGTTTTTGGGGGAATGGCATGTCCCAGTATTTATTAGGTTTTAACCTATTATTGATTCTCAATGTTACATAGAAGTGATGGTGACTCAATTTATATGAGTTGAGCTTCAGAATATTCCAATATATTGATTATTATCTATATATCCTTCTACAATGTTGAATTGGAATTTTACACACGTCAGAGATAAGTACCTACCTAACTTATGAATTTCTGTCGGTTTTACACAATTTCTTCATTATATTTCCACCTAATAATTATCAAACTAATTTGCTTAGTAACCATTTTATAATATGAATACTTTCAATAAATAGAGAGTATTTTTCACAACATGATTATATGCTTGGCGTCATACGAACATCCATGACTTTCAAAATATGTTATTTTTCATATGGCAAAGAAGGTACTATACTCTGTACTGTAGTATTTTTTGATAAATAATTTGTGCTCTTTAAAGAAGGGACTGGCACTGCAAACATGTGAAGACTACCTGGTCATGGAGGGTGGTATACAGGGTGTCCCACGACGAGTGAAAACTATCTGTATATGGCAAAATACTTATAGTTAAATCATGAAAATTTCTACGTTTGGGTTTTCGGATACGATCTTCCCAACCAAAATAGTTTCAAAGATGGTCGACTTCCGGTTATACCGAAAGTCGACTGTAACTTTGTTATTTTGAATGGAACACCCTGTATATTGCTACGTTTTTGAAATCTACGTAATATTTTAGTATACTTTTGTCTGAGAACTTTTTTCGAAAAATGCATACTTTTTGATTTTTTTGTAGAAAATTTGACCGTTGAAGACCCTTATAAGCTATTTTCTTACGAGAGGACCCTTGAAGATATGAAAATGGTTTCTCTTTAGTTGCCTTAAGCAAGGTCAAACGAATTCGAATCTACGTTGAAAAAATTTTTCATTTTATACAGGGTGTATAAAAAGTGTTCAAAGTTTAACTTCATAAATATCAAATTTCTCCATTTTTTCAAATAGAACCACCCTATGTTTTCTATTTTAATGCATTCAGGAGAAAAAAATAGGGCAAGTTAATGTATACTTGCCTATACCTAAACCTTACCGTTATCCAGATATTAAATGTTTTCTGTAAATTTTTAGAGATGCAGGTGTGGTCTAAATTTTGATACAAGCACTAAGAAATAAATTTGTTTGATTTTTGTAGTTTGAAATCTGTTTGTTATCTTATTATTATTATCAGCTAAATGAAGTGTATTCCATTCTATTCTATAATTCCTCCCACGGTGAAGTACGATCTGCCTTGAGTTCACGTGAGTGATTTATCTGTAGGAAAATTGGAGAAAATGAATTTGAAAAAAATTGGTATTACATTTCCTAAAACTCTTTTCTCCAATGGAGAGACTAATTAGAGTGTATCTGTTTCATATACCTGTCTATTCCAGTACCTTTGGCAATGAAAAAACAGGCGTATTTAAAAGGGAGAGTGTCGCAAATGGTTTTATAGGCATATTATTCAATTTTGCACAACAAGCATTTAATACCTTGACTTGCGACTTGAAGAGATTTGAATTGTGACTCCTAGGAAATAAGCTGTGCTATCTTTGCTGAAAAATGACGTAACAGCTCAGCATATACTTTGAATATACCTCGCATTGCCTCAAATATTATGTTTGGAAATGCTCTAAATAACATTCATTCAGATAAACGGATTGGCTTTGTTGAGAAAGGCTGGATTTGTTTGGTTGGATATGAGAGAGTGTAAGCCACATTGAAGTTATAAACTTCTACAAGGCTCAACGCCAAACCTACCCAACCCAACCCTGTTACAATATGAAAATAAATTGCTCATAAATTAAGAGCGTGTGATATTGAAAAATCAGAAATAATGATGTAACGACTAAACAATTTTTAATCCAAAAGATTCTTAGCATGGTTCGGTTTCATTTATTCTGGAATATTTATATTGACAGCTATCAATGTTAATCGAAAGAAAAAAGTTATTGCTAAAGATACACAATATGTAATAATATTCACTCCATTCGCTATTCATTCTCTCGATTCCAGCCATTACTCTAATTTATTGTGTAAGTCTTCAGCTGAAAATCCTGACAACACCACGTCATTAGTATACATTATAAACCAATGTATCCGAACGTAAATAGCTTTCGAGATTTTATCATCATCGTTACCTGCTTCAGTTTCTCCATTATTTTTTTATTCGTACCAGTTAACACCTTATTCAGAAAATATAAATGCTAAGACCTCGCCAATCTTTGTTCATTCAAACACTTCTACTATTGACATTTAATAATATAACATTTCACGATATAGGTATTTTCAATATTTCCATAAACTTTCCAACTTTTACTGTGACATTGAAAAACATTTCGGATACCGATTGAAAACTTCAATTGTTCCCAATAATTTATAACATCCAACATTAGTGCCGTTTTTCAAGCACATATAAGTTAAGTTCATTCGAAAATATTGAGATAATATTAATCACGTAAAAAGGTATTGTACTCACCTCTGCGGTGAAGTTGGAGAAGAAGTTTGTTATTTTGTTCCCGTAGGAGTCTACGGATTTAATTCCTGTTTTCGTGTCTCTGTATTCTTCAATATGCAACAATTGAAAAATTCGAGATTATATGACTTAACTCACTTAGATAACGACCTACATAGTAAAATTTGAGAAAAATATACCAGCGCTAAGATGAATTTAAAATGCCAGACCTCTAATTTTTTCAGTTATTTGTGATGATTGAAAACCCTAATTAAAACGTTATTCATTTCACCAATTTCATTCAATACTGGGCTTCAAGCACATTTTCACTGTACATAACATCAAACTCACAAGCGATAGGAATAGAATTTGCTGTGCTTCTGCTTTGGCATATGGCTCCACTATGTCTGATGTTGTGTTAAAATCAACCGAGATATGATGCCGTCTTCTTCACGCCAAATACTGGTTCAGGAACAGTGAATGTAGCTTGACACTAGCTTTCATGGATATCTTCCACTTCATACCTCACCCTTGTGAACTGAAACCCACAGCAACGGCAATACCCATTTCTGTGAGCTTATCTCCAATATTTTCATGGAATCTCAAAATAAAACTGTACTGTTTAAAACCACACTTTCGTCCACTGACATGTAGTGTCGTCAGAACCATGCCTTGCAGCAGCGGCCATGATGGATTCAAAGGAGGTATGATCGAATTCGCATCCAAAGCGATTTTTTTTTATTATTTTTGAAGATCAAATAAAATGGAATCAAACATCTAACAAATGGTCGACCATCAATAAAAAACCAAATTGCTTTCTCATTTTCCAAATAGGTACACTAAAAACAGTTATATTACAGCTTCCACGTTGAACTAAAACATATAGGGTGCTTGGTGAAAACATTCAAAAATTTATTCCATACTACTATTTCTCTTCGGCAAGGGAAAATACGAAATGGGCATAAATTAGGAGAAAACATTTAAGTGAAGAGAAAGCGCTTGTCAACTATAAAATGAATTTTCAATGGACATGAAATAAAAAGTTTGAGACACTCTGTACTAAATCATCGGTTTCATATTGATTTGTTTATTATGACCAAATATCAGTAAACATAGGATCTTGATTGAAAAGGTTTATTCTATCAAAATAAACAATCAATAAGCATTAAATTCATCTTGAGCATCAGCACTACGTTGATGGATATACAGATTGCGAAAATTACATTCGAACCATCGTATTACACAAGAACGACAGAAAAACAGCTGAAAGAGAGAGAAAGATAATTATGCGCGGTCATCGAGGCGTGTGTTCAATTCCAGCTGGGGTGTGGGTTTATTTCTCGATACTGACCGAATGCTTCTGGCAATAGCGGTTAAAAATTTTGAAATAGGGGGGCAATAAGCATTCGGTAACTCTCGAGAATAAGTTCACACCCCTAAGGTGAAACAAAGTGATGACCGTGCACAATTATTCTCCCTCTCTCTTTCATATATCCTTGTCGTACTTGTGCAATCCGAGGCCTGGTTCCGATATAAATTTCGCAATCTATATAAGCAATTTGTTCTGATGAGCACCACGGCATACTATAGATTTTGCATGATTTTCATAACTCACTTTCCGACTATGATTTAAACAATGTTCCGTACTCGACATTTTATTTTCAATTAAAACAGAATTAATACTGCTATTAAATTGAAGCATACTATCTGTTGAATGCTAATTGGGGCTTACTAATTTTAGATCGTATTAAGTTTACTCTTTCTATCATCAGTAACGGATACAAAGTTAATTTATTATTGCAAGTACCGCAATTTCGTTCTTGTACGCTCGAGAGCGCCGCTGGCTACAGGTTTCCCTATATTCGGAGTTAATCAAGTTGATATTTTCCAAGAGAAATACGCTTATTAATTACGTATTATAAAGGATAGAAATCCTTCAAGGCAGTGTGTTACTAATGAATGACGCTCTTAACTTAAATCTAACAGTATTTGCTATACAAAATTCTGTTTTATATCAAATAATTTCGAAGCAGATTAAATAGCAGGTTATTAGAAATTTTGTTACATAAGCGAAGAATATGGAACAACATTTCATATGCTGGAAGTTTTGTGAGAACAAACAATATTACAATACAAAGACTGATATAGGTACTTAATTCATTTTGATTGAAGGATTCATTAATACCTGGACTAGTGAAAGAAAATCAAATCAGGATAATGATCAATAATGAAAATTCCAGACAAACAGTTGCATCCGTGTATTTTTAATCGAAGATATTATACATTTTCACAGGTTCTCTTCAACATCACAGCAGCCTTGAATTATACTTCCTGGTTCAAATATCTTGTTACTCTCCGAGATATAAGTACTGCCTTAGATTATAGTCTCAGAAATTTCTTGCACACTTCTCAAGCAGAACCATTCATATTCTCAAACATTTTTGACAAGCAGCTGCATACAAGCCAAGAGGCCAAGTATCTGGTAATAATTATAGATGCCAGGTGAGCCTGGTCAACAGAATTGACAAGGGAGAAAATATACTGATGGCTGTTGGAGATAACACTTGGGGAGTACACACCATTGGATGAGCATACCTAAGATACCTCAATTTGCTGACCAAAAGCACAACTTTCCAAGCTGGTGCTTAATCATTGCGTTGGAGAAATTGGGGGACAGTGAAATCAAACATTGATGTCCAATTCCTAGCTAGTATAAGATTGCGTATGCGCATTAACCGCACTTAGAGACCTCAACATAACACGAGAATGATAATAAGATCAGTGCCTTTCCTGCAATGCTGCTACGACAAACAAACATACAACATACATCTTAACTGCAAAGGTCTGGAAGGCTGATGTTACTGACCGAAGAACATGAGTAAAACAACTGATATTTAGTTTCTTCACATGAACAGTGATTCCAAGACCTCAAAAATTCAAAAGGCTTGGGTGCAAAAACAACGGATTTCACCAAGTCTAACTGCCCTGTCAGATCAAATTGTTGTAAGCTTTGATACTGATTACTGACCATAAATTTTGAACGAATATGTTAAAAATACTATCGCTAAAGTGACTGGGGAATAATTAAAAGTAATTGCAGCATGATCATCGATAATCAATTCAATTATCCGTACAAATTTGGTTGAATATTTAATTTCACTAGAACTTCGCGTTTATGAAGCGAATGTGATAATTAAATCAATGGAAATAATAGGATCTACATGATAAAATGACAAATACTGACACACAGTCATACCTTTTCCTTCCTCCCTCATAAAAATTTTCCAAAATGAAAATTATTTCAGGTGGAAATAATTAATAAATTCGTACATACCGTTAAACTGTTTTTATTTTCAGTGTTTCCATAATAAATAAGAGGAAACTTTCCCTAATACATCCACAGTAATATTGATTGATACGAAATGAAAATATGTCCAGTACATTCACAATATTACTGGTAGTTATGTGTAGTGTAATAGCCATATCCGAATTTTGACGTTATAGAAATTAAATTCACACCATAATACCCAGTTCGTACTAAGAATCTCTTTAATTAAACGATTTCACCTAGTTAGGATTGATTCAGTTTTATTCATTTTTACATAGAGTAAATATGAATTGAACAATAATTATAGATCTTATTTTTCCATATCCGCTCATAGTAAAAAGTCTGTATAAACTAGAAATTATGGAAAATGGGAATTTTTACAAATGAATTAACCCACTCAAAAAAGTTTGTGATACGCTTATGATACGTATAAAATTTTTACAAACAAATTAATCCCTTAAACTGATCCATAGTACGTTCATGATGAGAGTGGTCCAAAGAAATTAATTTCTACAATAATTTCACCACACTTCCATGGCAAATGGAACTGTTCATGAAAGAAATCAATACTTTCCAAAAATTGTATCATACGCCAAGGAATGTGTCCAAATGAATCCACCCCCTTGAAAATGTTTACCGTACGCTCATGGTGAATTTAAATTCTAACAAATCAATGATTCTTTAACGCAAATTGTATATAACTTCTTTCAAATATTGTGAATAAAAATTTCCACACGAAAATAAACTGATTTCCAAAAGTATTGTGTGCTGCATAAAAGCGTGACGATGACGCGAAAACTATGACTTTTCTCCACTCAAAAACTCTCACTTTCAAAATTTAATTGTGGAGAGAACAGACATTTGAATATTAACCCTTTTATGTTATTAACTTCTTGGATTTTATCTTGAATTCAAATGCTACTTCGCTTAAAATGATAAAAGTTACAATGATGTATCTTTCGCGAAATAATATTTTTCTCCAATTGGCAGCAAATATTAATTTTGCTGACTGATATCAATCAGCAAAGTATTACTTTTCTTGCCTAGGCAGCATAGTGGTTACTTTTCTGCCTAGGCACGAAAGTGATCACTTTGCTGCCTGTCTGTGATTATACATTTCAATAGCAACTAACCAAAATAAAGAGATTGTGGGAATTGTAATAATTTGCAAATACAATATCCTCATGAACAATCGGAGAAAAAACTATATGTTCAACTTGGCAGCAAAGTAGATTGACTGCCTAGTTAAACAAATAACTATTTCCGCAATGAAAATCAATCATTTGGGTAATCGCGGCAATTTGTTAAGATGCAGTACAGAAGAAATGCACTATAATCTAAATAATAATGAATATTTTGCATGAGGTTTTATGCAGAAATAACGGAAAATGACCTTCAACAGTTGCTTCGGTAAAAGTGGTTTTTGTGAAATATTTTTTAGAAAATGTCTACATTGAAGCAGCAACCGAATCCAAATTGGGCACATGAATATTACTGGAAAATACTCAATCAACATGCCCACTATAATGATTGGGAAGACCCACAGAAAAGTGAGAGTTCTCAAAGCAAATGTAACTGCAAATTTTAATTTGAACTGCCAATTGTAAAAATGTGAGGGAATACTGAATGAATCTACTGTAAATATTCCTGTATTGTCTCTACCAAATGTTTTGTGTAATCTTCAAGCCCTGTTTCTGGGTCTCCCCATTATATTACAGGACAAACTGAAATGAAAGGAAATGAAATAATGGAATAGCATATGAACTAGCAAAGATGGGGACTAAATACCTTTCTGGGAAATTAAACCACAATATTTTTAAATTTTTTATTTCAACGTCTAGTTGTCAAACTTTTTCCGTTGTGTCAGATAGGGATGAAAATCAATTTTTACTTATTTTTTCTTGACAACGGTAGCTGGAACGCTACCGAAACGTTGAAATAAAGAATTTAAAAATATTGTGGTTTAATTTCCCAAGAAATTGAAAAAAGAATGAATAATATACCACAAGGAGCATACAGAAGATACCTTTCTGGGAGCCTAAACCCTTTTGCGGAATCATCCCCAATGTAATATTGGAAGAAATAGATGAAGCCGGAAGAAAGAGAAGGTCTGAATATTGGAAAAATCTAGTAGGGCCTAGACAATCAAAGATTTTCCTGGGTGACTACAATCTGTTGAGATCAAACGAATGCATAAGTCAAATTAAAACTGCGCTAAGAGTTTTTACACCTGGAAAAGCTCAAAATAGTGGAGGAAGAAGAATGCAGATATTGTGGCATGGAAGGAACCTCCATCCACATACTTTCCAACTGCACAGCACTCCAGAATCCTAGGAACAGTACTTGGGAGAGAACTGGATAGAAGAAGAGCATTCACATTTAAGTTGAAGCCTGCAGATATCCTAAAATTCTTCCGAGAAAAAGAACTGAAGGAGCTACTAGTTTCAGAGACTCTTCTCCAGAAACCAAGTAGAAGTGAAGGGGCACAATAGATTTTACAGGTCTCAGTGAATGATACATCAAAAATACATAATACATACTTACATAAATAGGTTTCCTCATAAAATCAATGACATCAAATAAATTTCAACAACTTTTTCAGGTCAATACATCTCTCATCAAATTAGAATAACCGCTAAGATTGCGTAAAGGCTTAAGGCACATATTGCTTTTCGGCAGAAGGATATAAGTTATAAACCAAGTTGGGGTCGTATTTCAATCGTCAAGCCAAATGGAACATCTTGACGGGCTCCTATATACGCAATTTCCTTCGATATATTCGAGAAAAAAAATCGCTTCAGCATATCTAATGAGCAAACTTGTCAATTGACATAATGTTGCAGAACACATTAACTACAGAATAAACTACCTTATTATTTGTTCCTATAAATAATTTCAAAAGGCGATATTACGTGTTTCACGACTACATGCATTTAGTATTGATTTTCTCGGATCACTGTTGCTTACCTCGTACAGGTTGTCTCGCTCAGAATAATCATTGGAATATGAATAATTTATAATCGTCGCTGACAGCACAATATAGTGTAACAGTCTGGATCTAATAGCCTAATAATAATATTATTATTATGTTAGCTTCACCTGTATGTATGTATGTTTGTAGTCGACTTTTTGGACTAGATCTTGACCATCTTTGAACGAGCAAATTTATCCATAATATAAGATCGGTGACTATACAATATAACGTAACCCTTAAACTCAGTCTCACCCACTCTCACGCTCAGATTGGTTGAATTTTTTGTTTAAACTAGTGAAGGACCGATGACAACACAATATTTTAGTCAAATTTAGGGTGTTCCATACATAACGTAACCTTAAAACTCGATTTTCACCTACTTTAAGCTCAGATTGATTTAAAATTTGACTGGACACTTCGCTTGAAACATGGCGGCTGGTTTTCTAATGTCTATGCGTACTGGCACAGGGGTTTTTGTGTTGTTTACTTTTTCTGTTATGTGCCCCAAGTACCAATAGTGGCAACTTTCATTTACATAAAAATTGATTTGCTTTTCACATTCTCCAAGGATCCTGAGCTGTCTGTATAGTGATAGTGGTACAGTGATACCAATAGTAACTAGAGAAACATTGTGTGGAGTAGTAGGTCTTGTCAATTGACGACGGGAGAAAGCTTCCACAAAATATGTATATGCATCACAAAAGCAGTGAAAACCTGACCAATAGCGGCAATAAGAGTGGTTCTCAATTCCACACCACTACATATAATGGATAAAAGTGCTGCAGGAGAAAGCATGATACAGTTTAGGGAATTATCGGTTATAGTAGGTCGAAAATCCCAGAGCATGCCTCAGGATGGATGATGAAAAAGTGAAGGTTCTCGAAGAAATTCAATAAAGGATGCAGTTTCATGGAGGAATAAGATTCAAGCACTATTACCAGACTTGAAAAGGAACCAATTGAATGGTGTACTGGTGTGAAGCAATGCATGAAACTATTCTAAATTATTCTGCGCTACAGGTTGCCGAAAATGTATGGAAGATCCCAAATGACTCCAGAAGACTGCTACAGTCGATCAGCAAAGAACTAGTATGAGCTAATACAGGGAACGGATTGGCTGTGAGGTCAGAGCACTAGGACGATCCACAATAAGCCCAGGAGGCTGAGCTAGTGCTGGCGAAGGGACGGTCCTTCAAAAAAATGAATCTGACCTACCAAACACAAAGCCAGTTCTGAGAAACTATAACCAGGAGAGAACAAATTCATGCCTTAGCCACAGTAAGACTACACTGAGAGCTTTGTCCTGGCAGACTTCTAAGAAAACCTGAAAAAGCTTGAACCGATGGAGCAAAGAGAATATAGAGTCCATGTAATGTAAGAAGGAACCCCATTCACATATTTGTGAATTGCATAGCAATACATAGTTTTAGTTTACAGCACCTAGGATAATATTGGAAGATGTAAGAATAATTACCTAATCTGAAACTTGCAAATATCTTCAGTTTTTCAGGTCCAAATAGATTATGTGACTGAGAAAGAGGAGCAAAGTGAAAGAAAGGGGACTCAATGCATCTTTTAGGTTTATAAAATAGCTGCATCCTTTCTCGATATTATATTATGGACCATAGTACAGGGTGCTCTGAATTGGTGTGTGGCTTCTATCTCTTCTAGTTCATGAGATACCCTGCAAAATACACCAATTTGATAAACTCTGTACACTAATTCAGCTACATTTAAAATCGAAAAATCAAGCTAAATGTTGGGATTAAACCACCAAACAATTGGTGTATGTGTCACGCCCCGAATCGGTCAAATTATTCAACTCTAGTATAAGAGGGGGTGGACAAACTTTCTAATTCAAATAGATATCCAGCATTCATAAGGTCTGAGAAGTGGAAACATCGAATGTTCACACACGCAATAGAACTTGCATGTCCTTTATCATGGCTAAAATACTGACAACAAGCTCAACATTTGAACATACTGAAAAAGGATTTATTCAACCTCAGATCATATGATGCAGAGGCTCTTGTTGTAGTTGACTTAGCACCTAAGGCAACAAAAAGGACGACCCAGAAGGGTCACAGCCTACGTCATCGTTTGGAGACTGGCGTTTGGTGAGTTAATCGGTATTTCAGTGGAGGTAGAAGAGCTAGCACCAAATTTTGTCTTAGTTCAGTGTGACCTTCATGGCCCATTCTTCATTGAATCGTACTCTACATCAAGAATCAAACGTAAGTACCTAGTATTTGTGTTCAATGAAAGATAAGAATTGTTTTATGAATTTTCATGAGTAAACTTGTTTTTTGATTGATAAAAATACTAAAGAGTGCTTTTATTTTACTTTCATTTAATGATATAGCGTTGGTTGGCTCATACTGTCATCAATTGACGACATGTTACCACCGCCATGAAAAAACAATTATCAAGAAGCATCTTTGGCAAAATTTCATCCCCAATAATAATAATTCGTTAGCCACAGAATCAAACTGTATTTTTCACTAGTGTATTTGAAGGCATCTTCTCTTGAAGTGACCCTGTATATTTATTACTAGGTACTACCACAAGGCAAAACACATCAAGAAGAATTTATTTTCTTTTGATTTGATTTATTCTTCAACCTTCTACTGGCTCTAACTACCTGCTCGCCGCATACCAAGTCATGGGAAATGATTTTAAATTATCAAGAACAAAATTCACAAGTGTTCTCTTCAACTTAAACATACATATATTTGTTTTCTTGGATGTAATAATCATAAAATACGCTCGGGTAATAGCTCACGAGTAAATTTAATACAAGTTGAGCTAATTTTTCCATATTTTTCTTCTAGATAATGTTATCAAAAATATTTCAAGATATGAAGATAACCTACCTTCCATATCACAAGAATTTAATGAATAGAATGTTTTTAACGTCTTGTCACTCTGCTTGTATTGAAATAAAGTCTTATTAGTTATTCATATTTCCATTTAAATTATGTGCTGATTTGAAAAATTATACCCAATTCCCTAAAACGGAAACGATGCCATTAATAAAATTTTGCAGGTAAACGTGAGCGCTCGCAATTCATTCGATGATACTATTGTCATTTTATTTCCGATCTAGCCAAAACTATGTATATGCAAATTATAATTAATAGTTGAATACTAGCGATTCGAATTTCGATATGCAAGTAAACGTGATATTTGTCACAACATGGCATTCTATCATGCGATTTTTGGACTACGGAACTCGTCACAAAAATAATTATTTAGATATTGAATTGTAAGGTCAACTTTTTATGTATCAAGGGAATGTATGCAATGGAAAAATATAAGTCATAATGTATACTCCATTCCAACATATTTCGATTAACGTAAAATACAACAGTCAATACCTTCTCGGCTGAAACCCCGTCTAGAGTGGCCGTCTAGTGTCTACCTGACGGAGCCTATGACCCAAATCGCAGCAGGGGGTATATTGACTGTTAAAAATCGCCTACCAGGGCTAGACTATTAACAAAATTCGTACAATCATGAAATAAAATTGCTCAGATCAAAGTCTATGTTCTTTTATATTTTTTCTCAAAGCCTGAAAGTAGTATTCTTCCTGTTGTTATCAGAGTTGGGAATTCCTTGAAATATTGCTTAACCAAATAATAATGGTAGGATTATACAGATCAAAGTCGGGGGTATTTCCAGCCCTCACCAAAACTGTGACTGAACCTAAGTTTGTAGAGCTTCGCTTTCTTCCAGTTTCTTCCAACTTTTTAATCAGTTGCAATTAAATATTTTAGATTTGCTAACAGCATTACGTATTATCGGATTCCTTTCACGATACAAATCAATGAAAATATGACAAACTTTCTTTCAACAAGCGACCAATATTAAATTTTCATTGCGCTCTTTTCAGTTAAACACATCATTTTCGAACTTACAATTTATTATTGATTGGGTAGAAGTGAATCGACAGCTGTTCAAAAGTTTTCAAGATCCGCACACTTTTTATTATTCATAGATTGAAATTAAAATTGTCAATTTTTCCGCAGTATTTATTTCAAAGTATGAGAAAACGAACATACGATGTAGTGTTTTCCCGAGGAACAATTAGCAAAGCTTCGCGAGCTTGGTCATGTCAGACAGATGGAACAAGTAGCTGTCAATGCAATATGCGATTATACGAAATTGTATATAACGCTTAAGTTGCAAAAAAAACCCGCATAATTCTGGACGGAAAGCACTGTTCAGCTTTAGCCACACATCGACTCTTAAAATATTGAATAAAAATAAAATGCATCCCTATGGAATATTATTGATAGAACGTATTTATCTGGGCAAATTGTTAGATAACAAACTAATTATTTTCTTATGAGATCACTTAGACTTTACGGTAATGTTGATCGTCAAAATTGCTGGTATAGGTCTTCACTGGATAAAAGATTATACGCAATATACTGAAAAAGTTGATGTTTGAGCAGGAATTGGATAAAGATAATAGTTATTCACGTAACAAGTTTTGGAAGTGATATTTTAGGGATTGAGTAGGCAGTTTCCGGTGCGAGTCCTGGATGCCTACGAGTTCCGTAAAATACTTCTCGGGTAGCGTTACGTACAATAATTTTTCTGCAGCCGTTTAATAGATGAAATATTGAAAAATAATAGAGATGGATACTATAAATATAACTTATATTATATATTAATGGTACTCGTACAATTAGCAGCTTGCACTGATTTCATGTGGAATAATTATTTCCTCATCACTTTTTTTGTCGATTTCCATTGCTGGATCGGAAAATTTGATATATTTATACTGAAACTTATATTTTCGGGACGGCTTCAGAAAAATATTTACTACGGCTCAAAAATAATGTCGTGCGAGCTTTGACAAACATCCTGATGTATCAATCCGATAAGTTCTTACCAATACAATATGTTTCCAGCAGTATTGGGCACTGCCACATCACCAAATCAATTTCCGGCAGTACTTAATACTTATTTCCATAAATTTGTTTGTATTGCTAAAATATCGTAAACAGTACATTGATTTGGAGAAGTGGAATGTTTCTAAGCAAAAACTTTCCTATTAACTCAAATATCCAAATTTTGGATGCCCATCTTTGTAACTACTACAATTCAACTGAATCACAATAAACACTCAACCAAACTAATTCCCTTCATGGTCTTGGAGTATATAATATTATAGAAACCGTGAAGAATCAGTAATTTCGAATGCTCAAATATGAAATGGTAATCTGCACTTTCATGATAACTTGCATACTGCTCCTATGCATTTAGAAATTATTCAAATGTGTATGTATAAGTTCAAGTTAGTCGTAAATCATTCTCAATTACTATTAGTCATGAATATTTAATCCAGTCGCTCTCGCAGCCACCTACCTATTCGTGCAAGCTGTACAATTTCAAATGTTATACATATTCAGAATCGTTTTAAAGGCAATGATAGGCCCGTTACTATATCATCTTGAGTTTCATAAACAGCAGAACAATCGTTGAAACTTTTCAAAACTTGCAATTTTACCTACGAATGTGAAGATTATCCGACCCAGGGGTAGTAATTCAAACTTTTCTTGCGATCAGATAAAATACAAACCTCCAACGGCTGCATCTTCCATACAACATTTCGGAAATTTACATTTTAGGAACCTTGATTATTGTCACAAGAGTATGTTGATAAAACTGACACTGCTAAGTTGGTAGGATGAATTACTTATTACAAAAAAAAGTTCTCATTCATACCTACATACAAAGATTACAGTTGCGTGATATCCTCGTATATCTATAAACGTCAGTCATTGATTTTTTTCATTTCTATTTGTTCTTAGCCCTTCCCTTTTCATTCAAGTACTGCAGTATCAGTTTTTCTCCAGGGTTATATTATACTGTACACTACAGTATATTATTTTTTATTTTTTTCGCATTCGTTCATTCAACGTCGATCTATTTCTACAACTGAGGATAATCACCGATGCCGGGAGCACTCTTCTTCTAGTTGGGTGTATTAACTAACATTGAGAGCTCCTACGGGAGTACATACTTATGAAGTGCACATGCGCGATTTCTCGAAATTGCAAATTATAAAATACCTCGCAAGCGCACTTCACAAGTGTGTACTCTGGTAGGAGCTCTTACTGTTAGTGAATAGATACAATAAAAATTGTGGCAAACCCACCAGTGTTCCAACCAGCGGTAGTATTCCCAGCCCAGCATCCATGGACTCGGGACCTCGTTTTTACGTCTTCTCCGAAAGATAGCATATCTACATTGTACCTCGTGCTCATTGGTATGCCTGCGAGCTGTGATATGCTACTCCGCTGCCGGCTGTACGGGCCCTATACTATGGTTTTCCCTGACGGTCACCCATCCAAGTACGAACCAAAGGCGACATAGCTTGACTGTAATTATGCGTTCCACTACAGTGCTGGGTCGTCACCCACTTCTTGACTTTATACAGTACATTACATTTTGAATATTTTGTTTTCCTGCTGCCAGTTTTTACAGTAAAGTAGTGTATTTATCTAATAAGATAAAATGAAGGAATGAAATATATGCAACTTTTGCAATACAAAATTCAATAACTCACTGTTAAATCAACATCTTCATATGTCTAGCCTTTTGGTACTACCAGAACAGCAAGCTCAATATTCCTCCACTGTGTTTGGCCACTTGTCTTGCAGTTTTTGTTTTTGATCCATTGGCTCTGTGTAAGCTGGAAGTAAACACTTTAAGGCTTCTAGCCATAGGTAGTCCAAATGTTTGATTGATTTAATTAATTTGTCATACATATAAATGATTTGGGATGAATCACATGTAGGCATTTCTTCGAAATCCTTTGGACCTGTCACATTTCCATCTTTGCTAATTCATTTTCTTCGGGTATTTTTTTCTTAAGAAGCATCTCTATTTAATGAAAATCGACCACAGTCTTTGAATATATATCTATCTATGCTCTTTTATTAGAGTTCGAATTCATCCAGTCCTGGATATTTTCATAAATTCTTGAGTATTATCTGATGCATGGTCCCTGTTCTCCTCACATCATAAGTTGGAAAATGACATATCATATTGATATAAATTTATTTGATATTTTCAGTTGTATGTGAGATGCCCCATGGTTCAAAATGTTTCTGTTATTTGAATAAAACTGCTCAAAAAATTATTTAAATCAGATAATTATATTGTTTCATTGAAGGAATTATATTGCATGGTCTTCATGTGAAACAACTTCATTAAAATTTCAATATGGAGAATTAGCATGTATTGTTTTATAATTGTTATTATTATTAAAACATATTGAGTTACTCCCTTCCATTTTAAATTCAATTTAACAAAATATCATTAAATTTCTCTGCATTATTGTTATTTAATTTTCATTTTTGATTCATATAGCTTTGAAATCGTTTAATAAATTGGGTGATTTTTGCCTTCATTACTTATTTCCTCCTGTGAAGCTCAAACTCCTCATACCTTGAAGTTTTTTGTCGATGATTTTAATTTTTTTCTTCAATTCTGTTGAAAACTCTCAAATCCAACTGTAATTCCATCCTTTTATGTTCTGCATCAATTCCAATTTTCATTTTTCATTGGAGCTTGATCATTTTATCTTTTATATAAAATTTTTATGACTTTCTCAATAATCCCCAAAAATTAATTATTTCTATTCATTGCAATGCTCCTAATTTTTCATTTGAAAACCCGTCTTCCGAATCAAATTTTTTAAATTGGTTTATCCAAAATTTCGACATGCGCTAACAATGTGATTTTGAAGTTATCTCCTTTTCCAAGTAATTAACAGAAACCTTTATTATTTAATAGATCAATTAAATACAAGTATTTTCTCTATTTTTCATATTGACACATTTAAATATGAGAATAAAATGAAAACTCCATATATTTACAATGTATCTTCTCTCATGATATAACCAGTGACAGCCTTCCATTTCTCCATAATTCCATCCCAGGAGACATTTAACATCTGATTATAACATCTCATATTTCCAAATATGCTGCTCCTTTCATTTGAATACGTGCTCCTGTCTCCAAATTAAGACTAAAATTTCCACTAATACAACTCCCTAGTTATTCAAGCTCCTCAACACGTTATAAAAACGTTCCATTTGTGTTTATACCGGATACCTACTTCAATTATACGTTACTACTATGGTCTCTGTTCTATGTGTGTCCATATTTAGATCCTACTGTTCACCAATTTTATTTTAAAGACCTTCAGAGCTATTAAAACTGTGTCATCTGTAAACAATTACTTATCAATTAATCTGCCATTTATTTTAAAGCCGTCCTCCGCTCTATCAAGTGCTGGAAAACTGTTTCGAAGTGGATTTTGAATCGCGAAGGACTGAGTATGCCACTCGCTACAAAGGTCTAGCTTTTGTCTCAGCATTGTCCAGTTTTATTAAGGCTTGCTATTTGTTCAATTTTTGTTGGATGCTTATGCATGAGTCGATACCTTTTCCTTTTAGTTATTACATACATTTTCCATGTTATAGGTACTACCTTTCTACTTGTTATTTTCAATTTCTATCGAATGATACAACTAGTTTTTTACTTTTTCTCTCTTATCTTCCTGAAAGTGGGTTGTTCAATGTTACCCTCGTTTTTCTCGAATTCCAATCGCTCAAACTTATTCACTCTGTGATAAAAATGGTCGTATTTTGCAGAAAATGTCACAGTCTCCTCAATTGAATCTCTCCATAGTAGATCTCCATTGACTGGACTAATGTAAAGAATTATTAAAAGGCTAAGTATTTCTGAATAATCTTGTGTGAAAATTTGATTCCACATTAGGTTTGCGAACAAAATATTGATAAATTAAATTATAAGTGGTTTGGAACAGATGTTTTCGATTTCAAGGTTGATGCAGTTAATTCTGATAATCCATATTGCATTTCATACGTTTAAAAAAATTAAAAATAGATTCAGTCATAACAGCTGCTTTCCTGCATTATGCAATAGTTGTAATTTATTGAAGTGTTTGCACATCACATGTTCCATATTATCAAGTTTCATTTCATAGCCAGAGTTTAATATCAATATTTTGAAGGGTCATCTACTAATTTTATTGCGTTCAGCTATAGTTGGTTTTATCATATTCAGATAGGTACTTGGGATGGGATGTTAGTATAGTTGGTAATACTCAAAATAGCATTTTGAAGAGATGGAAACAGTAAGAGTTTTGAAATTTTTGTGAAGCTGTAGTACTTCACTCTGATTAAACTCAAAATATTTTTAGTAATTTCGATTCATTTTCCAGATGATGAAGTTATACATCTTATGCCCTCGGGCTGCTAATCAATTCTTTTTCTCGACCGTACGTCTCAACCCCTTTTTCTACGCACATTTTAGTTTTGAAAGTGAAATTATGCAAATTTTGTCCTTTCAAGATAGTTTTCCACTTTGGTAGTTATAACTATTGTTACTACAGGTGAATAAATATTCACGAAATAGTCCATAGAATAAGATCCACATCTTTCTAAGCTTTTTCATTTTTTGAAATTTCAAAATAATGAAGATATTTCCTCATAACCCTAATAATGAATGACTCCGCTGGACCGGCAATTTTAAGTAATTCACAAATTGCAACAAATTGTGTTCTTGATACTAATATTCATAATTTTTGAAAAATGGGTTGGTATACTTTTTTATATATACGGTCGTAAAAAAAATATTGTTCCTAGCTCGTGTGTGAATATTCTTTCCGCACTTGTTAGGAAAATAGCTATTCCTCCCTTTTTTGGTGTTCGTTTGATTGGTTTTCCGATTAGGTAGGTGAAAAAAAGGTTATCACGATCTTCTACTCACTGCGCTGGAATACTTTGGGAATCTGATGACAGTAATCACTAATGTTCCTACTGGATGGGAAAAGTGAACAGTGGAGCGTGCAGATAAGGCGATGGAACTGATAAGTTGGAATTACAAGGTAATTATCCAGCACCGCTTCAATTACCTGGAATGGGTCTAGTGAGAACCTGATGAGGATACAAGTCTAGCTACGCAATGAACAGTATTCTTTGACAGGAGCCTAGATCTGGACTGGAACATAAATGTAGGTGATACACAAAAAATTTTGGGTGGATCGTAGTATGGTGAGACCTACCTGATCAAACGACCTCCTTGTGACCTACAGTCTAAGAAAATTATGAAATACTGGCAAACATTGTGGTCCATTCAAATAAGCCATAAGAGACAACAAAGTGTGCCGGTACATGAAGGGATTGCAGGTAATAAGATGGCTAGTTAAGATACACCAACTCAAATGGAGGCTGACACAAAGACATCTCAATTCTGAATGGGGTAGACAAGGAACTCACGTCCAAGCTGTTGAAGCTGTGTAGGAGAAATTTGGAGGCAGTTACCGACCTGGTGACTGAACACGGCACCCTGAGGAAGCATTTGTACAGGATGGTTAGTGAACCTATGTGCAGAAAATGTGAAATCTATTATGGAACACCTACTCACATACTCTGCTTCTGTGAGAATCTACAAGAACTCAAACGAATGCTGATGAATATATTATGATAGCCCTGAGTCATACATTGAGTCATAAGATATTCAATGTTAGGAAATTCAAATTCAAGTACTGCGGCTTCGATGGTTAGGCCATGTGGTTGGGATGGATGACGAAAAGTATGTGAAGGAGGTACTTCTTGGAGGTGAAGAATGTCAGAAAAAATGGCGGCGAGCTTGAAAGAAATGGATAGGTGCTGTTAAAGAAGACTGAACAATAAGGAATGAAGGGCTGGGATATGATTGCAAGAGATCGAATAAAATGGAGAGATATAACAAAGGAGAAGCTATGGGCCTGTGGGGCCTAGCACGCTATTCTACATAATCAAGTATTGGCTGTTAACATACCATGAGATATATCCGCCTTTCAGTGCGTTTGAGACGTGTTACAATGTTGTATTTGTTTTACTGTACAGAGTTGAGCTTTGGGAAAAACTTGACATCATCAACTCATTCTAGGAAATTCTCACAATTGTGTCACTTTATCCAAAAGTACATTTGTGAATTGAAGACCAATTAAGGAGTACTCAGTTACACCGACCTGCTAGGCTTGTATCTTTTGTAGTTAAACCAGAATCAAGTTCTTTTTCCATCCGATGGCATTACAAATTTTGATTAATTATACAACAGAACATAATAATTCAATGTTTCTGAAATGCAGAATTCCGATATTCAACAATGAAAGAGTGACAGCATTGTCAACGTTGACTAGTGATGAGGGTAATTGATGTGTATTTCAAATATATGTTGTTGCCAGCGGAAGAGAATTTATGCAATAACAAATATTTTATTCAATCACAAAATACAGGTCACTGAATTATATGAACAAATATGGGTGAATGTATTAATATTGATAAATACCTCGCTTTTGAGATATTAAACAGAAAATTACTGATAGATTACTTTGTCAACCATTGGCATTGATGGATGTTTATTTGTATAGTGAGTTTGTGAAGTTTTGCACAGAAACCTTCCAATTTTACAAAAAAAAAAGGATATACCAGGTACAGAAGGTACTAAATTTGAAAATTATGAAACTAAAGAAGATAAAAAAAGTATTTTAAAGATGTTGACTTATTTTTTCGAGAAGGAGATGACGCTTGCCTAGTTTTCTTAGGCATTGCCATACCGTTTTGGAGCTGATTAAACTATCTCACCCCACTAGCGAAGTTTTTTCATTATTTTTGTATCAAAAAACGATTTTTTAAATTGATTTATTGGTGCTTCCAAGCATGCTACTTACTATATAAAGGTCTCATAGGAGCCTTAACTAGGTATAGCGTTCAGCTTTTCGTGACAAAATTGTTTTTTAAATTTATGACAAACACAAAATTATATGACATTCATAAAGCAATTTTATAGTGTTTTGTACTAGATCTATGGAACATCTTTTTGGTTTCATGTCACCATTCAAGAGAATTTGGTAGCGTTAATGGATCTGGTATAAACACATCGTGAAACCATTGCTCTAAACTCCTCTATCAGCTAATATAGTATATTATGCAATAAGCACAAAATGATAGCCATTCTGCACGAGTATGAAATTTACAGCACGAGCCGAAGGCAAGTGCCGAAATTTATACGAGTGCTAAATGGCCATTTTGTTGCGTGTTGCATATTATACTTTTTCTACGACATCATATCGTTCACGTTTAATACATGCATACATTGAAAAAACTTTGAAAAGATAAACTCATAATATTTCATTACTCCATCCAAATTCGCCGCTAACGAGCTTTCCATCAAAATAAGAACATAAATTGAGGGAATGTGTGAATATCTTTTCATTGCTATTTGATGAGACGGAAATTGAACAGCATTAGCGAATCACAAAATTGTCGTTGACTCATTCAGCCTCCTGAATTCGTTTCAGGTGCGATGGGGGTAGGCTTGTACCTACCCTTCATTTGGTCGTATCAATATTCCAAAATTTTAGGAAAAACTGAACCAAATAATATTATCGTGTTAGTCTTGTTTATAAATTCCTTAATTCATTATATATTTAAAATTATGTCCTGTTTTGTGGGGTTCTTCCGAAAATAAAAAGTATATTTGATAGAAATTTTGAAATTATCACAAATATTGTTTATAATTTTTTGATATTTATTTTGTCTACCAAACTGTTATATCACTGGCAGCCTTGTTAATAATAAGATGAAGATAAAATTTTGATAATATATCTAAAGATGAAAATTTAACCAGTTAACTCTTAAAAATAGTTTTATGTGGAAGTTCCAATAAGCATAAGCAGGTTCAGATGAATAGAATTAGTAGTTTCAAATATTGCTGCCAAAACTTGTTTTTCAAACCCCAAAAACTATTATACTATTATAAAAATGGGAAGTCGGAGCGGATATAGAAATGTTGTAGCAAATAGACCGCAATAATAAAGCTGAAATAATCAATATTTTCAAATACATGTTCTCATTTCAACAACGCCTAAGCTCAGGGGAGATAACTTGGACCTCTTATTTTCGTACTTAGAATAAAGTGATATAATGAAAATATAGTTGTTTTCTTTGGAAAAATGAATATGTTCAACATTTTGAAGCTTTCCATAATTTTTTCAACAGCCTTGTACACGAAAAGGTATCTCCCGACATGTCACCATTAACCTTGATTGTTTCACCAATTGACTTAACAAGATGTGTTCCATTAGGTATTGGAGATGTTCGGACAGAATTTCCGATATTATTATTAATTAATTATAGGTACTTAATGAAAATATTTTCAAAATTCTGCACCTGTTAATATTGTTTTCAACCAATTTCTCGATGATATTTAAATTTATGTAGAATCCGAAAAGTTGATAAAATGTTCTCCATCCTTGCCAATTTTCATAGAAATAGTGTGGGTGGTCTCCAGTATATAAATAGTGTTAGCTCGTCGTGAAACATCCTGTATAAATGTCGTGTTATTTCGATGAGAAAATTAACAGCTTAAACAATCATTATACCCACAACCAAAGAAACTATATTAATTTCAATGAAACTTCCATGCATCTTCCTGTATAAAATAATAAATAATTTTGGAAGGAATGAATATCATGGGTAATAATTCTAATTAAAATTGATCATTCTGTTTATCTGACTTATCAATGGAAAATGTTCTCTGCTAACGACTAGTCCATATTTGCAGTGCAATGTTACTGAAATGTCACAGTGTTTGAATTATTGGGATTTCGCGATTAAGACCAAATGGAGTATTCGTTCTCACGGCCATTCTGAATTGAATATGCGTATATGCAACGCAGGTGTTCTGGTCCAATAAGTAGATAGGTAGTAAGAAAATGTGGTCGTTATTTCCTTAGTTTATACTATAACATAACTTAATAAAAAAATTACGTTCATATGACGCACAATGCTTATTCCATTTCGTTTAATTGTTGAACTGGAAAACTAACACCCCCATTCACGATGCCGTTATATTTTGAATGTGGCGTTATTTTTGACAGTTCCCTCTGTCCAATGCTCATATATAACTGAACCGTCAACATGAGCAGCCAGTTTTATCCTAAAAGGTTTCCAAAATCAAATTTTTGTTCCATGGTTCTGTTATATAGAACAAATTAATAACGTTTTCGACTAGCCCGGTGAAAACTTGGTACTTCAAGATGCAAGTGCACTTTTTTTTTTTTTTTTTTTGAAAAAAAAATTCTTTATTAATATAATTGATTTGTTTACATTACAAGATTTTACAATTCCCTAATCAGTGCTTGATAGCTCTGGCCTCGAGAATACATACAAAAAGTAGACGTGTTGAATACAATAAGGAGATTTACTTAATACCTAAATATATTTTAATATGTTTAACAAATAGTCTATAATTTTTAATATTTCTTAAGTCTTCAGGTACCTTATTAAATGTTTTTGTTGACAGTACAAATGGGTTATTTAATCCTATATTAGTTCTGGTATACAATTGATAAATATTATTTTGCGATCTAGTATCATGATTATGTACATTGTTGGACATTATAATACTTGTATTTGATCTTTGTATTTTATTTAATATTTTAAACATTAGCTTAATTTGTTCTAATTCTAATACAATACCTAGTCTAGGAACGCAGAGTTCTTTATACAGTAATGGCCGTATTCACCATCTTCAACTCTAATCATGATTAGGTAATTGTGATTAAATGAGTAATCTTGATTAAGTCAAATTGCTATTCACCAAATTGTTGTTTGGTAAAATTAAGCAATCAGGGGTTAACGTTGATTTACAACTTGGCAACATGGATATTTTCTTAGTGTCACCACCCAAAATACGAATGTTTTAGCTTGTATTGGCAGATATTTTGCTAACACTTCACATTTTTAAAGATCGATTTAACCTCACTGGATTGTTACTAAAAAATAAAAAAAAACTTTTAATTCAAAGTTACTTGGTATTTTATTTGGGACTACCCTACTGGGGTGGTAAATTCATCATACTAATTACAAATAGGCTTGATCAGTCTAAATTTTTTATAAAAGTTGCATTCATCCAATAATTAGTTCTTTCCCACTGAATTCTAGTAAAGTCATCTGCAATAATGTCCATAACGTCCAAATCATCGTCATACACAGCTGATCTTCAATATTTTCCTTGTTCCAGAAAAAAATAAACCAACGAAAAATCAAAAATTGTAAAGGACGAGATAAATTTGTAGGTTTGGGTTATATTGTTTGATTGTTATGTTCACTTCTGTCAGAATAAACAGCGATTATCTTTAAAACCGCTCAAAATTGGCCGATTAAGTTAATTTCTTGTTTAAGCACTAATTCTCTGATTAAAAAATTGGTGAATACGAAATTAGCTGCTTAACCACAATTAAAAGTTAATTGTAGATATTTTACTTTGGTGAATACGGGCATAAGTCTGTGTTTGTTAATTTATCATAGTTAACTAATATTTTTAAAACTTTATTCTGCAGTATTTGAGCTGAATCAAAGTAGGTCTTACAAACTTACAAAAACCTTTTAAGTCTCTCTGAGCGTTGACAATAGGCCGGATCAATCATTGCTCTGCACTTGAGCCCAAATGAAATGGGAGTACAAATTTGTATGGTTTTCTCTTATTTCTAAACTGTTCAACTGTTTATTTAAAAAAAAATTTTATACAAAGTTTTGTTTGTAGATTGGAATGAACAGATCAGAAATTTCTTGAATAATTATCAGCTGTAATATACCAAGAACATTGATAATTTGCAATAATTTTGTAAAATATTTCGAAAGCATGTTACCTCAAAGCAACATGTTCGAGGAAAAAACTACCAAAATTTATCAATTTTTGTGGTATATTCGGTAAGAAGTGGTGGTAATTTTTTAAAAACTTTAACTAGATGCACGAATCAACAAAGCAACAAAGACGAGTGCTAATCTAGTTAAAATTATCACCAATTATTCCCACGGCGTGATTATTTTTCAAACTATTCCATAGAATGTTAAGCAAATATGTATCTCTATTGTGCTCAACTGACAGCAAAATTTCAACGTCAAATTAAAATGACACTGATGTCCTGTACCCAATGACTTAAGCCTTCATTCTTAACAAAGATCCAGTCAAACAACGTGGTCGATTTGAATGTTCCTCTCATTAGGATTGGCTAACAGAATCGTTTGAAAAATAATCAGTGAATTGAATGCTAATTGGCTATTCTAAACACGTGACAAAAAATGATGATTGAAATAGTTATTTGTTTAACTAGGTAGCAAAGTAGTAGCTATGCTCGGCTATGAATTCAGCTAAGGCAGTCAATCTACTTTGCTGCCGAGTTAAACATTTAATTTTTTCTCCGATTGTTCATAATGATATAGAAGGATATTGTATTTGCAAATTATTACAATTTCTTTATGTTTCCTGCAGTGCTCATTCGAAATAAATTTTGATAGAAATCGCAGTTGTTAGAATAGTTGGTTGCTATGGAAATATCCATAATAATTATAGTTTGACAATTCATGAAATTTCTGACAGTTGTGCGAAAAAACATCGGTATATTCTAATTATTATATGATGGACAGTATGGAAATTTTACCACCAATGTTAATAACAACTAAACATGTGTTTTTAAATTCTTGTTAGAAGTGATGTAATAATTGCTAATAAATGTTTACGTCAAATGTTTTATTCCAATTGAGTATAATCACTTTGTTGCCTAGGCAGGCAAAGTAATACTTTGCTAATTGATATGTGTCATCAAAATTAATATTTGCTGACTGATATCAATCAGCAAAGTATTACTTTTCCTGCCTAGGCAGCAAAGTGATATAACTATTTTCTACTACCGTGTGTGAAGTACGTACCTTAGACACACTTTCGTAAAACTTTATTTCACGCACTATGTACGTATTTTAGGTATTTAGAAAAAATCCGATATGTATTCAGTTATAGGTATCTTGTCTTATGAAAATATAGGTATAATAAACGGATATTAAACCGGATATTGAACCCTTTTTTCATAAATCAGAGATTGGAACCAATAGAATTTGGTTAAGCAACCTAATAATTATTGTTAGAAAATACGGTGAATAGGTATGAGTTTAGTGGTGAGTGACTGACATTTCTTTGTGAATTGATTTACATTCAAGTATTGAATATTCTCAGTAAACTATGATGTTATTTTAGATTATTATAATAGTATTTTATGCAACGATCATGTAATGATAGCCATTAAGAGACGAGCATATTGTGGGATACGAAACGAGCCGCAGGCGAGTTTCGTATATAATAATATGCGAGTGTATTAATGGCTATTACCTACATGAAAGTTGCATACAATAATTTTTATACTCCGATTAATAAGAATTATTCAATTAATAATTATCAGTTTAATTAATTTTAAATATAGTTACTTTTGAGAATCGAAATAATTTGACAGCTGTCAAATGAAGTGTCACTTGATAGGTCTGTTCGCGTGTAATGAAAGTGTAGCACTGAGCTATATAATTTTAAAAATCAGGTCTATCTGTGTTAAAATGCGTGTAAAACTGCTTAATTTTGGACTATCGCATGTGTATAATGCAAGAAGCATTAAAACATAACTAAAATAAATAAAATCGTATAGCTCAGTGCTACTCTTTTATTGCAGAGAACAGACCTAATACAATTAATTTCAGAACTGTCAACTAGGTATCCATGGCTATATACTAAATATTGTGCGAATGTCGCATTCCTATTGGCTTGAAAATCTGTATCATAATGAATATCAGAAAACAGGAGTAGAAGAATATAAAAATGGAACTCTCAGAAGATTACTTTGCATATAATGTGAGAAAAATGAAATGATAAAATATTCCGAAAATGTTCTAGTGACATATATTACCTGAACTTCTGTTTTTTAATAGAATTCTCGATAAAAGGAAAAATACTGTATGCAATTTTGTCGACTCATGTGATTGTCGCATTCGTCAAAAAATGCTACTTCACACACTTGCTACATAAAAAAGTGATAGTGATACTAGATTATGAACACATTTCTATATTTGCTTTGTTGGATAATAATACACCTAAATTCGTGGAGAGCGTTACGATTAATATTAATATAACGTTGACCTATGTATATGTATGATCTCAACTAGTATTGGCAGTTAATAACAGACAGCTGTCATGGGCTAGGTCCGTGGCCAATAATAATAATAATTAGAACGGTGTCTTCCACGTTAGAGATGTGATGTGGTTTCGATAAATAGTTACTATTTATTAATAGTCCCTAAAACATTATCTTCAATATTTTGATTACCAAAATTTGGAAATATTGATAGTAATTGTTATAAATGTGACCACTAAATGTATTTAATATTAATAATATAATATAATTAAAATAATCGAACAGAAATCATTCTCATATCTTTAAGGGTATCCTCGTAAAAAAATAATGTATAATGGTCCGCACCGGTCAAAATTTTAACAAAAAAAGAAGTAGCTCGAAAAGTATGCATTTTAAGCAAAAAAATTCCAGGCAAAAATATACTAAAATTCCACGTGGACTTCAAAAATGTACATGAAGGGTGTTCCATTTGGAATAACAAAGTTACATTCGACATTCGGTAGAACCGGAAGTCGGCTATCTTTGAAAATATTTTGGTTAATAAGATCGTATCTGTAAAGCCAAACGTAGAAATTTTCATGATTGTATTAAAAGTATTTTGCCATATACAGATAGTTTTTACACCCTGTATATTATTACAATGTAACAACGAAATTTTTTACAAATAATCGGTTTTCAAGCATAGGTACAAACACTTCAATATAGTTACTGATAGAAATTATTCTATATTAGAATCCCACCTCTATTACGAATAAAAACGGAGTATATGTGTATGCATGTGAATATGTAGCCAAGCAGGCTGTTAGCCCACGAACGATCAGCTGACGCATGCAAATTGCCGTCGATTCACGGAATAGCCGCAAGGTCACGACTCATTATCAAAATGATATTACTATGGTTACGGACACACAGCCGGCTTCGATTAATCTATCTCGTATATACCTTTATCTGGACATGTAATGCAGGAGACTGTAATGTCGACTGTCCATGCTTTTGTGTCATTTAAGCCGACCATAACGTATAAAATTACTAATTACATTATATGGAATGGTTGTGTATCTGATACATTTTGAAAATTCGTCTCCGAAAAGCGGATGCAGTTGTATGCATATTGGATGTTTTTAATTCAAATTGGTCAGTGCCGTATCAGCTTTATTTTAACCTCTGCTCTGCTATATAAAATATTTTCAATAATAATAAAACGAGAGAGTGAGAATTTATTGGAAATAATTTGACAGATTTTTTGAAAACTTGTTGCCATGCAATAGTCACGAAAGCCCGCAGGGCTCTCCAAAAAGGGATACGTAACATACAGTTTTAATCGAGACCCTTACATTTATAAATGATTATTGGGAGTTTATAACTAAATATAACTACTGTTGTTATTTTTTCTCTAAATGAGACGTAAAATTATAATTCTATCATTATTTTGACGTTTCGAACGACGCGCTGTCAGAATCGATTTGCATTATTTGGTATTTGACGATTTGATTCATTCATTTTAATTCATTTGAGCGTGAATTCTGATATTAATAGAATGCGATTGGCTAACGAGAGTGAATTCTTTTTCATTATTCACTAGTGTGAAGAATATATATCATTATGTAGCTAAATATGTAGAAATAATTTGTGCGTTATTATTTAGTCGTGGAGAAATACAGTTATACATTTCAAACTTCCTTCATAATCACACATCGTATCGGATTATTTAAACTGTCAAACTGACACTTTTTGTAATCATGCAAAAAGTTATCGATGTATGATAACCAAATTATTTTGAAATACTAATACTAATTATTTGTTGAGTGGATATGAACAATTCATTAATTTATATACAAATTGGTACAATGGAAATTGAAACAGATTGGGGAAACTCATATTCGAATGGGTTCTGTACAAGACACAGACAGTGTACCTCATCCCCAAAGAAACATCTAACAATAAAACCCAACGTTGAGAGATCGTCTCAAAAGTCTTACTAAAGTTAAACAAATGATTCTCATTCATTTTTAAAAAGTGTCATTTTAAAGTTCATTGAGTCAAAAGGGCAGAAACTGAGCTCAAGTTGTCCAATACCATTAGATGCACGAACCATAGCGAAATGAGAGCAGCTGGAGAGAGACTAGCAAGGAAAGATGAAACACTCCTTTGGAAGCATATAATACAGTATCAACACCAATGTGGAATTAGAAGAGAAAGGTATTGCCAAAAAAGTGAAGACCATTAAAAAAACCCAGTAGGGCTAGGACAATAGAAGTATTCTAATGCCTTATAAGTTTTGAAAAATATTTTCCAAAAACAGTGATCGTTCAACTAGGAAGCAATAACTACTTCCCGAGCTATAGGCCGCGACGGATGTTGAATTACACTTAAATATCTTGTAGATATACCAAACAGTGCTTCAAATACGTGTTAGTGCAGAATAATAATTATTCTAAGGATTCATACGTTTGGGCAAAAAATTTTAAATGACACTGACCGTTGAACTAAGTAGCGACAGTTACTTCCCAGGCCATTGAATTACACGGCTATTGAATTACACTTCAAAGTAAAACGGGGTTGGTATATCTACAGGATATTCAACATCAACCATTCTGGTTTGCCTTCAAAGTGGATAAAAAACAAACACCCTGTATATCATTACTATATTATATTGTCATCGCTCCTTGATGAAAAAAAGATTAATTGAGATCTGTTTCTTCAAAGCGCGTCAAAATCGAGTCCAAATAAGTCGGTACAAACATACATACATAAGTGAAGATAATTCTTCATTTGGCTGATTGATTTCACTTTTGTGATTCACGCCAGGTAATATATTTTTTCTATGACTGTTGAGAAATGAACCCTTTTCATGTAACATTTTTGTTGAGTAACTGGATGCATTACACAAAACAAGCCACGCTCCGTGTGTAATGATTCATTACACACGACTATCTGGCCAATCACCGTCAAAGAATGCCATTACACACGACTATGTTCGGTGTAATGTTTGAATCAGACTCGCTATGAAATGTCATAATTTGACTTTGACAGTACCTATACCTACCTACCGAAGGTGATTTAGAGCTGACTTTTCATTAGAATGGATACAGAAAGTGAAAACAAATTCAACTGCTCAAATTTCACCATCAATATTGTAAGCAATAAATGAATTTTCATTGTAGCTTCCAAAATGGAATTGTTTGACATAAAACATTAATTTTATTCAATAAAATATTATCTAACTATCTCGTTCGTTTGAATTGATAGGTGAACACTCAGTCATAGAAAAAGTATAGTATTCTACTTTCGTGTAATGGCTATTACTCACTCGAATGATAACGACGTTCGCCTGCGGTTCACGCAAACTTCATTCTCATGAGTAATAGCCATCATTACACGCCCGTTGAATAATATACTATTTTTTCAATAGTGAGTTGAAACCGAGTCCAAAAGAGTCATTTAATAAGCGTGTTAATAAAATGAAGTTCACTGGAAAAGAAATCGACTTCCAATGTGAATGTCATACATTTTTCTCATTCTTCGTTTCTTTGTATAACTGTCTTCATATTTTGTGTGATAGCAACATAGGTTCTTAGCAGATTCAGTCGCTGTTAACGAGACCCGTCCCAGCAGAAAAGTGAGCACTAAATGTTACTAGTTATGTATTAAATGTGTTAGATAAATTTAAACTGTAGCTCAACTCAAATTATTCAACAAAAAATGAGCTTAGTACCTACGGTTGATAGTGAGATAGTAAAATTATTTAGAGAAATAATCTGTGCAGATTCTGTCGTTGTATATGAAGTCATCAAATGGTTGTGTCGATTCAAGTTTCGCATAAAAATCATATATTCACCCTACTTGGGTATGTTAACAGCTGCGCAGTTTTAAAAATATCAAGCTATACGTATTCAGAGAGACGGTGCTAAAGCGAATTATCGGCTTGGATGGTAATATTTTTGCAGTGGTGTAACCAATAGTTTTGATATTTGTATCCGTTTTTGGGGGATCCAACACGTAAGGATGTTTTTAGGTGAGGTATACTATTCTACAGACTGATACTGTCATTGACTTAAAAAACTTTTTCAATCCAAAATGGCAGCTGAGAATGAAAAACTATTTGGTACAATTAGATAATGATATAGTTTGGAAACATTACTTAATTCAAATTAATTTAGTCAACATGATTCTCTTAGGTTTCCATCCCAGGAAATTATGATTGAGGTGTCATTGAATACGTCATCGCATTGAGAAATTTTTTTGAAAATTTCGAGGTGTGCTATAATAGAAACAGTTACCAAAGTTTTAAGCAATTAAGTAAAAAAGGGGGTTTGAATTTCTGTCAATATTCCAAAAAGTAATCGACATTTTTATAATTTGAGACAAGATTCAAAAGAAATGAAGAATTTCATGATAAAAAGTTCTAGCTGCCGGAGCTTTCAGACTAATATTAACAATTCTGCCAGAGGGTTGTGAATACGGCCAAAAACGGAGACTTTGGCTCCGCAAACCTCGAACCTTTAGTGAAAATATATTATTTAGTTAGACCTATTAAATATGGAAATTGAATGCTGGAAAATTCGCCGACTGAAAATTACCGCTATAGAAATGAGAAAATTGTTGATTTTCAGTTTCTAATAATTTAACTAGACTGTTAACTCAATAAACATTTTTTGAATAATATTGTGATATTGGTCCGTTTTCTCGCGAACATTGCATGAACTTATGCAAGTTTTTGCATCTTTGATATTGGAAGGAAATTTCAGTACGTCACTGTAACGTAAAGTGTAGTGGTGAGTGTCGCTCGAGCGGTAGATCTGCATGTGCCCTTTAATCGGCCAGCTCGCTGAATTTATGTGGCTATAAAAGTGATTCTTTGGGGCCGTATGCCGGGACTTCATTAGGGCTTCTCCGGTAAGATGCATAGTCCGCATTATTGCCCACATTTATATCTATTTCCAACAGCTTTTCCGTAGCTAAATCGGCTCAACGATTCCGATATTTATACTGTCGATAAAAACCAGATTCTGGTGATAAGTCGACTCAACTGGATTTATTTTTTCAGTTCGATTGTCGAATAAAGTACCTCATGTTGGCAGCTCTTATTTAGATTTATTTCTGCAAATCGGATTAAGGAATGGCCAATAATAATTTTTCAATATCCCATAAACTGCTATAAACTTTATTCTCCGTGAATATGGAATTTGTGGTTTGAAATCATATTTCCTCCGAAAATATTTTTAATATATTCCGGTTGAGCAAGTTTTTGGATATGTGCTACCATCTGACGGAGAAATTTACCACTGCTCGCACTTATTGGTCAAATCAAAAAGCACGCGCTTCACTGGCTTCCTGTTACAGGCTTTTGCCCAACTTACGGAATCACTGCAACAAATTATAGGGAGCGGTAAGATGCTACAAAAGTTTTCTTGCAAAATGATTACATGGCATCTGAAATGATGAAAAAAGGACCAAAAAAAATAAAAAAAAAAGATACATCTAATATTATTGTATATATGTATGTAGTCAATAAAGACATAATTGAAATTTTATGGAAAAGCTAAGGAGTATCCAAGAGAATTCCAGTAGTGGGGAACAGAAGGAACTACCAATTCACGAGTACATCTCGATACTTGTATCACTGAAATCGGGATAGTGGCCTTTAAATAATATACCACGCCAATGCCACGATTTTACGTAGACAAAGCAATGACCCTTATGGAAGAAAACCTGATTACGTCGCCTCAAGTTAATGAATGATACTGTTATGTCAGCTCAACTCAATTGCATCAATGGAAGGCGAAAAACAAAATATATCTCCACAAAATGGAAAGAGTTGAATAAGTAATGGAAAGGATCCCATTCTCCCGCAAAATTGAAATTCAATTAGCTTTCTTCCTTCAATTAATAAAATAAATTGGGGGTAATTCTCAAGAGAGAAATATGAAGAGAAAATGTGAGTTTAAGAACTCCAATGAAACAAATGAGGTTGAAAGAAAACAATAACAGGTTAAACATTTAACACTACTAGATGGCCGGTACCAATAGCAAAAGGAAGATCGGGAGTTGAGTTCCTTGGTCTCAAGCCAGCATTCGCCATTTCAAAAGAAATTGTTCATATCTCGGTGGTTCAAAAGAAATATGGAATATTCTGTAGCTTTGTTTCTAAGCATTAACACAGTGAACTACTAACTAGTGCTGACTAAAGAGATACCAAACTAAACAGTAGAATGGAGAGGGTGACAGGATAACTCACCAGTTACTACACTTTCAGATAACTAGCCAGATCGGACCGATTCAATCAGGAACGATTCGATATGATCAGGTGAACAGCAAGGTCTTATTGGAGATATCCTGTAGTGAAGACAGAGTTGTGGGACCTTCTTTCCATTCTACCTTCTCATGTTTTTTATAATTACCTGTTCCCACTGCCTCCCCATGTGACCCATGCTCTTTCCACTACTGATCGTTCACACATAATAGCCTTTTTGGTGGTCATTGTTTGTGACGTATATCTGGGTTTTGGGTAAGTCGTTTATTTGCTATGTTGACATATAGCCTACCTTAAATTTGATAAATAAGTTCATCAGGATTGTATCTATTACCAGCTTCTTTTTCTAACTGAAAATACTTTAGAACTCCCTCTGTGTATTTTTGTATTACTTAAATAAATATAACGATAAGGTTGATATTCACTATTCATAAATAATAATTGACCGTTAAAAACAAAGTACAGACGATAACTGTCAATAGGACATTATAAAGAGACGTAAGACACATTGCCGTTATAGAAGGTACGTCTGCATCCTATTTTGAATGTTGTAATCTTTTCCGATTGATAGGTCACGCTTACGCGTAATCTAAACATTAAATAATCGAATTCTTTAAGTCAAATATTAGGGTTAACGTTTGTAATAGATTCAAACGGTTTATTATTGTGATATTTAGATCAGGTTTAATCACAGACCTGCCTTATTTTCCATTTCTCCCAACGTTATGTGTTAGAAATTTTGTTATCGTACGTAACCAGATATCAAACTATGTAATGCGCACGCGTGAGAAAAATGAGTGAAGTTATTGGTAGAGTTTGTTCAACTATTCTTTGCCGTTACGTCATACATTGTCCATCTTGATCTCTCATTCATGAAATGGTTGAGACGGAATTTTGACGTCATTAACGTATTTCTTAAAAAATGTCGAACAAAATTTTATTTGACACTTTTGACAATTTAGAGCTCTTAACCAGTCATTTCAGGTGGTTGGAACGATTTTTTAACTGCGTATTAGTACCTAATATCAAATTACTGGTGGTTGGTACCACTTTATATGAACTCTAGTGTGAATCCAGTCTTAGAAAGCACATGCTGTTCACAATGACAAGGCGGAAATCTCAAGATGTGGATATCGAGGAGGTATTGTTTGTTATCGGATGTTCTCAAATGCTTCAGTAGATTTCTGAAGTTTATTTTCCAAGTAATCTCTTCAATAATGAATATTATACACCCACTTTGACGTTCTATTCAATATTGTTCAGTAGAGTTTGAGTTTTCTAAAATAATAATTGATATTTCAAGCAAGGTTTTGTATTGAAATATTATCGAACAATTTAGTATACAAATAGATCTCTACCTGGTTATCTTCATAAATTTTTTGCCATATACAATCATGGTATAATACCTTCATCAGATCGATGTATATTTTCTACATACTACATACATAGACTCAAACCAATATTGACCCTTTCTAGCATGGAGTTCCCAGTTCATTTACCAAGTCGGTCATGGTGTATCTTGCCATACTCGCCCATTGGTGGTTTCAGTATTTACCAAGAATTGTCCACAAAAAAGTTTCCCAAAAGCATCCACATAGAATTTTGGTTTCTTTCTCTCACTGGCTTACAAATTAATATCTCCCGCAATATTTCTATTTGATAGTAGTCACTCTTAAAACATTGATAATATTGCTGAATATTGTCCTGCAATTTTAATTTGGTTTTAAATTTGTTTAAGAAAAATAGTGAAACATACAATTCTTGATGTTATGTTCCTTTTTCAAAAGTTTGAATCGATATTATTCAACACCAATTATTTTTCTAGAGAATATCGAAAACAGGTGCACTTTTATCAATTTGTTTACATCATGTATTTTTCCTATTCCAAAGATCCAGTTAATTACCCGTTAATAGTGAAACCGTATGTATTTGGAAAAACCTGTTAATTGTGAAGTAAATATATTTTTTCTCGTACGATACCAACGTTTAAGGTCATTGCAATGCCAACCGCGAGCATAACCTGATACAAGGCCACGGCCAAACTATTTACAACCTGACAATCTTCCAACTTATCGTGATGGGTGGATAAATTTATTATAGTATATTCAATTAACAAGTATGTTTAGAAGATCCCAACTAGTAACTGGGCTACTAGACATGTTTTTGCGGAATTGTTTTGAAATTTTGTGACAAATATAAAATTAAATCAACAAAAACTGCCGTCTGCTCATAATAGTAATATTTTGTTTCGATTGGATGAACTCAGATCGACTCGAAGCGCAGTTCGGACAAGACTAAAAACTACTGATTATTATAGATATTAATATTAAAAACACAATTTGTTGCATTCTGTGAATTACTTAAAATTGCCGGTCTAGTGGAGATATTTGGTGTTAGGGTTATTTAAAAATATCTCCATTATTCCATATTTTCAAAAAATTGAAATTGCAACAAAAAGATAAAGAAAAGATGTGGATTTTATTTGTTGGAGGATTCCGTGAATATTTATTTACCTGTTGTAACAATAGTTATAACTTCCGAAGTAAAAATAGTATATTATTCAACAAGCATATAATGATGGCTATTATTCACGAAGGTGCGTTTATGTCGCGAGCCGCAGGCGAGTGACATAAACACCTAAGTGAATAATAGCCATTATATGTGAGTAGAATACTATACTTTGTCCACGACTATGAATTACCTGTTGAGGTATGCATTTTTTGTCAAACTAAAACAATATAGTCTCTACATTTATATAGTTTATAACTTCTTACCTTATTGAACAAATTATATATTGAATAAGTATTCAATTCATTGTCTAATTTACTTTTCATATTATATTTTTCAGTAATATCAATCAAACACTAGTATAGTTATTTGAATTTTTGCAATTAGCAATAAATTATTTAAAACGTCACTTCTGCTTTTGACATACATCATACACACTGGATAAAATAATTCGTTCTACTCTTATATAAGTATACAAAACCTTGATAATATCTAATGTATGTCTCCATGGCCGAATGGTTTAGTGCTCTAACTAGGGGTAGCGAGGTCGCAGGTTCGAATCCGGGTCTTGATGAAAATTTTTAATTAACATATTGTGTCGTTTTTAGGAATAATCTTCAATATAATTATACGTCATGTGACCTTTTCATTATACACACCTATTATCCACGGGTGAATTATGTACGTCATTATACTTAAAGAAGCACACGTGAAATGTTGAAATTATCAAATAGTCGTGGACAAACTATCTAATGAGGTCGAAATTTGCATAATTTCACTTTCTTCCACTACTGCGGGAAAGTGACACTTGCAAAACTAAAATGCGTGCGGGAAACTGGATTAAAACGCATGGTCGTAGAAAAAGTTGATTATTGTCATTCTTCTACACTTTGAACAAACGGAAGTCACTCTCCAAATTACATCACTGTTACACAACTTTCACAGATTTGTCGCTTACATATTGGTTTTTCTATGACAACCCCGATAAATGTTCATTTTATAACCGTAACCTCAATCATAAACCAGCACATTTTGTACAGAATTTCATTTTTGCATCGGCTGCTAGGCAAGTTGCTAAGCAACGAATGCGAGAATGAATATTATCTGTTAGTTCTAGGTTCACTCTAAAATCAGGAAATCTACGGCTTGTCAGATTTTAACGTTTAGCGACAAATAAATGAAATGTCAGCAGATCGTTTCTCTCAAAGTTTATAGTTGTTTTCTAAACGTGAACGATATGTTGTCATAGAAGAAGTATCGTATAAAAGTCGCAAGAAATTGGCTATTTTGCACTAGTATGAATTGCAGCACTCTTCGGTTCGTGCTGCAAATTTCATACTCGTGCAAAATGGGCATCATTTTGTGCTCATTGCATAATATACTATTATAGTTCCAAACATTGAACATACTTTAAGAGTGAACGGACGTATATCATCTGATTCCAAAGTTAATTAATTTCTTATTCACTGGATTCCGCAGATTTAGCCGTATTATTTGGAAGATATCCTTACCCAATGTAACAAATGTCACCAAATATTTGCACACGAAAATCTCTATAAGCCGTTCAATTCGTTAAAGGGATAATTGAGGCGTTCTAACCTTAAAATTCACTTACTATTTTCAAATGTATCTGAAAATATTTAGATGTTTGGTTTAATTAGGCTAGGTGTTGGACAAATAGGATCTACTTTGCTAGCCGTTTCGAACGGAAAAAATATGAGACAACTGATAAATCAAGTGAGGAAGGTGTTGTACAGAAAAAATAGTAGAACCACTAAAGGGTGAAGTATGAAGAGAAAGCCACAGGATGGACAATCAAGAAATGGGAAATTTATCGTGATATTTTCTCAGATGAATCAGGAAAGGCGCAAAGTTGAATGACCTGTGGAGAGGATCATATATTATACTGATGAGCTGAAGAACAATCCAGAGGACGTCAAGATTTTGGCATAGACCAAATATACAACGGACTGTAGTATTCAATGAACAAATTGGAACGACAAAGGACACCGATTCATTAGAAAATACTTACTTAGTCTGGTTATAATATGGATAAAGGAGATGCTGAATGATAAGCCCTCTCTCAGGTGATGGCCAGAGCTACTCCTTTGGGCTCATGAAATAACACTGAAATGTGTAATATTCCATTATGTAATTTTGAACTTTTCCTGAATGCCTTGCTATATGATATTTTCATGAAAATAATTCCAGCAAGAGAACAAATAAAAAGTAAAAAGCTGCTGGTTTGATTATGATATTAAGTTCGCTTACATTTCATAAGGTTATTCACATAAAATAAAAAAGGAATTCCTTGCGGGCGTTTATCAACAAATTCTTCATGTTTCCTCCCACCATAAAAGCTCCCGTGGAAAGCGGACATTAAAAAAACGGATATTAATTTATAATGGTCACGAACAAGTAGTTACAGATGCCAAGTCGACACACTCACGTGTTAGTATTTTAGAAATTGGTTTTTCAAACAGTTTTCACATAAAGTCTACGATTATGGGAGAAAAAACAATTTTCCCAGTATAAGTATTTTCAGATCATTTGCACACCCCTGGAATGCGTTCGAAAATCACACACTAGCCATCCGAAAAGTCGGAGTGTATACTAAAATAGTAGGCACAGTAATAGTTCGAAAAGATGGTTGTCACATACTGTTGCGCGCACCAAACACTAGGGTAAAATTTAAGCTGACAAAAAAAGTCATATATGACAGCTTGAGCATTTGAATTTATTCTGCCGATATGAACTTTGAGATGACAGTAATTAATTTAAAATCATTAAATGAATATTATAAAAAAGGGAGAGTATGGAACAAGTTACATTGGACAAAGGTAGAAAATAAGCAGGATTCCAATGGCAATTGGTTAATTTTGGACAAACCTGGATACCCTCTTTTTTATTAATTCCAACATTTGAGTTTCATTGTCTCATCTTCACTATCGGAGCTTGAGTCAATATTATTATGCATTATTATAGTTTTTACAAATCTTTTGGAGGTAACCGTAACTGCAGCCAAAATGCATTTTCTTTTCAAGCATTTTCGCTGCTCGTCCTGTCCTTAAATAAATCCAAAATTCAAGAAAATATACAGGCAAAGATTTGAATGACGGAATTTCCAATTCAATTTGTCAACAACCAAACAAACATAACCTTGGAACATATTTGAACACACTCCATCACTGTTCGAAAACCTAGAGCAAGCTTAGCACACCGAAGTGAGTTTTTACCCCCACTCCTTGAAACAATTTTCATACCAACAACCAGCTTCTTGAACGCAGCCCTGGGTTTATAACCCTTTTCTGTTCAATTCCACCAGGAGTTTGTTCATGGAAATGTCTCATATCAAACGCGATAATACTCCTTCCTTTGGTTATCTCTCTTTATATCAAGACCTATCAACGCATTTTTTATCATAAGATTGGTCTGATCACCCACACGAACGGAGGAAAATTCATGAAAATGGTTTTTCCCAGATAATTGATCCATACTTAAAACCCATTTTGTGAATGTGTCGAACACTTTTTTCGTATTAATTTGCATGAACCACTTGAGGGGTTTTAGCAGCGGTACATTATTGATCATGAACATGGATTTTGAATTTTGAATTAAATTTGAGAAAACATATTTGTGTATTTCAGGAACATTTTCAATCATGCACTTTCAATCTAGATACATTGAATATTCAGCAAGGTGAACTGAGAGGAAAATATTTGTATTACATTGTTGTATTTGGAACATTTCAGTGGAAAATTCTGGAACTGTACGCTGCACAACTTGGAGAATGGTCTGTCTCCGTTGAGTTTGTGATTTTCTCGGAGATGGTAGACATGTCCATGGAAATCTCGATGTTTTGACTGCCCTTTTCGCGAATAAATACCTCGATCTTTGTCACCGGCATTCCTCTTCTCATGCCTTACTGGATAAATGTAGATATGGAAATGATAATTGGTGAAGGGGTGGTGTGACAGATTGTCACGCTGCCCTTGACACACAAACGACTATTTTGTTACCTGGAATGAAGTTAATGTATTGTTTTTTTTTGACGCTTTTTAATTTTTTTCTACAGACGTCAAAAAATGACAAGGTTCGTGCATCGACAACAATATGCGAAGTGACAACAATATGCGAAGTTTTTCATTCTCCTTCGATACCATGACACCGTGCGCTAAGTAGTGTGTGAAATAATTCGCACACTGCATGTAAACTATATGGGATTTTTATATTCCAATCCTTACGTTCCTCAATTAAGCAAAAATCTAAAAAATCATTCATTCATTGATGGATAACAATATAATTAAGGCTCTCAAATTGTGAGAACACTACCTAATTTTATTTATTATTTACAATGTTAACATTAATGGTGCAGCCAGTGCACGAACCAATATTATTTATTCCTAAGCCAGATACCTCAGATTACTGACCATGGGGAAACATAAACGTGAAGTAATTCAAAGATGGGGCGTATAAGAACATATTCAGTGGATAAGCTATTCAGAGAATAGTAGTTGATAAAAATGAAGTGATATGTATCACCAAGCACCTTCGCCAAAACTTAAATCAACTTAGTAAAATAATTGTTATTCTATAGAAACAGGAATAAAAAGACATTGATGTCCTTCCTACAATTACTTTGAGACCTTCTTGGGGCAACTAAGGTCACTGGATCCTAGATCGAGAACAACAAGTGATTTCTGGGAATCCTCGAGTTCTTATTACTCGGGTCTAGTAGAAAAAATAAAGTATTTCAATGAAAGAAATACCCCACATAAAAAAAATGAAAAACCACGGCTGATTTTATTGGCTGATTTTATTTTGTGAGGATGGTATTTTTGTTCATAAAATTTTGAAAAAATTGCTACGAAAATTTGTGATATTGACTGTTCTAACGTAATACAACTTCCTTGTTGTTAGCTTGTTGTTAGGTACTCGTGGTTGGTGATTTTTATTGGCAATTGATCCTGCTTCAAAACATGTTTGCATTCATTCAATTACGTATTCATGAGTGGCAGTTCTTGTGGAATGAGCAGCACTTTACTGCCCAGTTGTGAGTCTTGCAGATTTATTGTTTTCGGTTAGGTTAGGCTAGGTCCGTCTTTTTTAGCGAAGAAAAATCAACATAAAAGGCCTTCAAAATATTAATTAAGCTCTGGAAATTTGTGTCTAAATACTGTTTTTGATACTAAACCTAAAAAACATTAAAATCGGTTGAGGAATGCTGATTTTACAGAGGTGCTTCCAAACAAATTGGATCATATTGTATAAGTAAAAAGACGTCCCGCTTTATATGATTTTTGACGTGTTTCTCAATTTCTCCACAAAAGTGACCCACATATATGTGGATAGTTTATTTTGTAATACTCTGTATAATGAACTCAATAGAAAAAGGTGATAAACGATATTATCAAAATGATAGACATGAACGAATTTCTATCTTATCCAAAATTCTAAGATATGAGACGCTAATGAATACTCAGCGCTCAGCACCTGCCCTGAAGTGTGTAGGTAGTTTCTTATGTACATGAATTAACTGTTCACAGTTTACTGGATAAAGGCATATTGTCAGTCGATCGAAGACAACACCGGAAAGTCACTTGCCAAGTTCTACTCACTCAGCATTGGACTAGCAATAAAAAAATTGAGTGCTCTTCAAATTCAAGCACAACTCTTGGATGGCGGTCCTTAATACTGGAATTGGAGTTTTGAAAGCATCATTAGCATCTAGATCTGGTTATTTCATGAGAAGAGCTTGGAATTTAGTGATATAAACGACATTATTCGAAAGCTTGGGGATTTTTCGTTAGAAACTTTACCTCCGCGATCTTTGCAAAGCTTATAAACATAGTTGGACCAGAATACACAATTAACCAAATCTCATAGCTCTCTGTGAACGTATTAAAATACCTCCTACGAAAAAATCAAATTTAAAGGCTTTTTCTAATTAATATAGGTACTCTTCTTTGTCCAAAAACTAACTTTACTTGGTTTGGTTAAAGCGTGATTTCCAGATAAGTTCTAACTATTTGGAAGCTTTTCACAAAAAGCGATCGAAGCAACTGCTATTTATCAATTTCTTCAGTTTTCTCTCAATTTTTTCTTTGAAATAGTGAGTGTCATTGCTTGATCAATTTTTATCCACAGTGGGTCTGAACTGGATTCACTATTTGGAGTCTGACACTCATATTCAAACTTGTATGCTATCAACACTTATTATTCCAATAGACTTTCAAATGGTTGAAGTTCATTTATATTACTCAATACAGTTTGGTTAGTTTTATGGTAAAATTTTCCCTTTCCATCATTGATGATTATTCACATAACATGGAAAATTATTAAATACTCCGGAAAATAGAAAAATATAAAATAATTATTATCAAATCCCTCTCCAAATTGCTCCACCTCAATCACTTTCGCTATTAAAGCTATAGAAGTAGCAATCAGGGAGAAATAATGAGAAACGTTCGATTTCAATAAAAGAGACATTGTGTTCCAGGCCAAATCGATTACCATTGCAATTGAAAATATATATAGACTCCTTTATTTTGTCTACCGATTTCAGATTTTTCCAATGCATAGAGTTATTTCCCAGTAAATGTATTATAGACACGTAAGAAACGCACAGATATCTTAATTGTTACTAAGGTAAAATTTGAATCACTTCTTTAAACTAACGTCTGGGTCAGTTAAACCGGAGAAATTATTGATTGAATCATTGCATATGATAGCTGTAAACTTCTAGTATGTGTGAAAACATTATTGTAAGATCAAACAATTTTTTGTGGCATATATGTCTTCACTCTATCAATGTCTATTCCTTCCACCTAATGTTTATTAACAATTAGATTACACAGCAACTAAATGAGATATCGAAACCGCGTTTATTGCATTCAATGATTCACATTGTATTAGTATTCTGCTCCCGAAAAACAGCTGTCTTTTCTATTTTTTTTTAACTTATTTTTCCGCTGTGGCTGCAAGAATGCATGGGACTTTTTACATTTTGAACAACGGAATTTATGCAAATATTCCGCTCTAAACTTTGTTCGAGTACATTCAATACTTACCGAGAAAAATAGGCCCATTTTTAGTTATTTTGACTACAAACGATTATTGTGCAAGTAACACAGTCTTAAAACCGGATTTTCATCAACCATGATATTTTTAACGGATTCCATCAAAAATCTCATCTGCTTTTTATATCCATGCTTTGATAGTTTTTGGGTTAACCCTACTGAACTAGGGACACACTTTGTGTCTTGAATCTTGATGCAAGTGGTCAGCCACAAAGTGTCTCATCTAAAAACGCTCTCAAGTAGCTACTGATCTCTGATACTTTCTTCAGAAACCAAGTAGAAGTGAGGGGGCACAACAGATCTTTCAGGTCTCGGTGGATGTCACCCCAATATATATACATATATAATTTCCAATGATTTTTTCAACAACCGGCACTGGTTCTTTTTTGCGATTCTAATTTTCTTATTTTCATTTGGCCGTAGTTCGTTTACCAAATTGAAATAATCCTCGGGGAATTTTTATGTAGAGGGCAGGCGCTTAATTGGGAGCTAGATGAGAAGGGGTGTATTTTTCTCTGCTTAAGCACGTTTCGGAGATTTTTTCTTTTAATAAGTAAAATAAAACGTCCTTTGGCTGTAATCAGACATTTCGTCAACGCTGTCGTCTGCGGTGTTTCATTAGTAGGAGATGCATTTCGTTTTTTTTTATTTCTCGTAATCGTCACATTTCAAAGCGGCTGATGAGTTTGATTCCAAAGAGAATTTTTAATTAAAAAAATCGTCCAGTTTTAATGAAATCGGGAAAAAAAATATCATTTCGTGAAGATATTAAGGAAATTTGAAACAATATATCGAAAATCTAAGCACGAAACTCTTTTTTATTCAGAAAGCTACCTTATTTTAGCATTCAAGAACTACGTTAACTTCTAGAAATTCAATTTCAAAAAAATTCTACATAATCATTCAGCAAAATGAAACAATAGTATGTTGTATCATAACCGCAGAAAAATGCTTCGAATATAATATTTATCGACTTCAAACAGGCGTTCGACAGCATAAGCAGAAGGCAATTAGTACGCGAAATGAATAAAATGAAAATACCCTCAAAACTGATTCAACTGTTTTATGACCATGGAGAACTCGAGAATAAGAGTGTTAATACCCAATAATGTTACAGATGGAAGAAATATACAAAAAGAAGTTAGAGAAGGTGACGGTTTTTTGAAAACTATTTAATATTGCTCTGGAAGGCGCAATTAATGTAGGAACCTAAGAGACTATAGCACAAAGCTCGGTTCAACTCATAGCCTACGCAGATGATATAGCACCAATCGCATAAACTGGAGAAGTCCCCAAAAAAAATAACACTAAAGCTAGAAAACGAAGCTCGTGAAAGAGGTCTGCACATCAATAAAAAAACCAAATACTTACTGATCTCCAGAAGTGGAAACTGTATTCAAACAAAATCACTATAGGAGACAAAACTTATCAAAAAGTAAACAATTTTAAATTCCTGAAGATTGATATTAACAACAAAACTGATGAAGGTATTGAAGTAACGCAAAAAATACAAGCAGGGAACAGAGCTTTCTGGATATACCAGCCTAACCAAAGCTTAGATGGCTAGAGCGGGTATACAAAGATGTGAAAAGACTCAATTCCAATCACCAGAGGAAGACTATCAAGGACAGAGTGCTGTGGAACAAAACAATAAATAGCGCGAAGAGACTTAACTTATACGTAGGAATCTAGGCATTACCAATTTTCCATTCTTGGGCTGCTTGCAATACTTCCTGTCTTATTTTAATTTTTCTGGTGAGGTAGGCGAAAACTACCATTTAGCGATGAGTGGTAAAATCTGGTCAGATCCGTATCATAGGTACATCAAGTTCATGATTAACGTCACTTTCGGTGGACAAAGATGGGGATCCCTTTTTTGTCGAGACTCTCAGCTTTCTCATTTTCCTGTAAGCTACCTTGGAATTTATTCCCAACTACTATCAATTTACAGATGCTTGTAATGTCTTGACTGTTGAATTTTTCCTGCTTGGAAGATCTCGAAACTGTTTTCTAGTTCTTTTGCTTGTCTGTGTGATACATGTATATAATGTTGACCAATCTTTTCCAAATACGCCGAATAATGTCTTGAATTTAAGTTTCTTCAGCGTTGAATCTCCTGGTTTAACCATTGTCTGATAAGCTACAAATGAAAGCAAGCGGATAGAGATGATGGTTTACCTATATTCTTAACAATTTTTTGTATCATAATTCCGTATATTGGAAAAAATTGCAGTCATCAAGTTCATTATCCCTAACTTCATGGAAAATTATACTTTTATTGGGAATGATTCGAATGAGTATTTTACTCATGTATAAGATATTCCATATGAATCGGGGATTTTTCACTAGTGTCTTGACCTCGTGTGGTATTCGGTAAGAAAATGCCACACCAAATGTGTCTATTTCCAACATCATTTTTCGTCTGCATGAATAATAATTGCGTCTTCGATATAAACAATGATTAAAATGGTCCAAAGAATTTAGAAAACATCTAGCCTTGTAGTTGGAATGAATCAAAATCATCATGTGAACAAATAAAAATAAGATTTTAAAAAAATTTGCTGTTGGGTACCCATGAGGAAAAAATTTCCACTAAAATTCATCCGTTGAAATACACGTTCTGATGAGTTGAAAATCACATACTTATGTGAATTTTTTGGCAAAAATCGCTCGGTAGGATCTGAAAATTTCCCTGCAGGTCCATAACTACAGTAACTAGTGTTAAAATTGCGCATTTGGGATTTTGACATTTTAAAATTCGTTGATATGTCACGATTTGAAAACGATTCCTCAAGTTCTATACAAGAAAAAGTTTATGTTCTTATACCCAGAAATAAAAATTTCAAACTAACGTACATTTATTTCTTCTACTCGACAGAAATTCTACTAATTTTCATGCACTTGTGTAATTACTTCCGATTTTTCGAGGAAATGGGAGATAATAATATTTCAATGAGTTCAACTGAGGTTACCTTCCCCATTTTTCCCAACGTACGCTCCTGGAAAAGTAGTGACATTTTCGCCGACGCGACATCATTGTTGCAGAAATACCTGCCGTAAAATTTTCAGACCAAAGAACCGAGAATATTTTTATCTCATTATTTTTGAATGGTTATTAGAGATGCACTCATGAGAAACATGTTTCCGGATGAATTAGTAAATCAATATACAGAGTTATATTTTTTCCTATAAAAATTTGAAGTATGGGAATAAATTATGATAAGTGATGTCAGTGAGACTCATATGAGAGAATAGTTTTAACGAAGCCTTTCAACAAAATAGTTATTTATGAAACAATCGTGTAAAGGAACCTTTTTGAATAAATTTGAATGTGAGCAGAGTCGACTGCAACGATCACATGAGTCAAGAGATGGGACTCTACAAACGAATTGTATACAATCTTTTTCCTGCGTCAGAATTGTGATAGAGATTAAACACTCAGTTAACACAATTAGAACATGTTACAAAAAGATATTCAAGAACTCTCACAACTCTAAGTTAATAGTTAGTACTGGTACTAATGGTTAATTAGTCAATGTGGTTGGGAAATAATGATCGAAAAACTATGTTGTGACTAATTACAAATGAAAATTATGATAACTTATTACGTTGAATTGGAAAATAAGACTGCCCATTGAAGCGCTTTTTACGGAAAATTTGATGAAGAGAAATGAAGAGAATGAAACAGCGCGGCATGTATCATCAGAGTGCAAGGTATAACACAGTAGAAAACAAGCGATATCTGTACTGAAGCAGAACCTGGAAGACACAAAAATCAGTGGAGGATTATGTGCAGCAGATGATGAGATCAGCATTAGACAAGGAAGAAACCATCCACACAACAATACTGAGCAGTTTGAACCGTATTGGAAACAGAACTGACGAATTTCGAAAACTACTACCTACTTCTCATTAATGTCATGAAAAATCATTTCAATCTGGCCTTTAGCGATCAATATATTATTTTAAAATATATTGAATGACTTTGTAAGCATTTTTATATCCATTTCTCAAAGATCGGTAGTCCATAACACATGTGAGCTTTATTATTTGAAATGCAGGATGTCTTTACCATCGAGGTTTATGTGGAAAATAAAGTAGAATAAGGCTTCTTCACAAGACCCAAACTTGATAATTGACGCATGAAAATTCAAAAGTCTCCACGAAACTGGTTTAATTATCCAATGGATGCATCTCCAGAGTAGGTAATACTCTATTATCAGAAAAACATACAAGCAATACTAATGGTTGAGAAGCGAGGGCTACAAATTGATAAAAAGTTGAAAAAAAAAATAATCAATGTACGCCGGAGAAAATCTAATTTCCACTCAAACATGCAAAGTTTGCTATAAAAAAATGAGAGATAGCTAGCAGTGTACTCACTACTCTATCCACTTGTTGGAATTGACAGGAAAAACATTTGTATATCCTAGACATTAGTGCCGTTGTGTAGATATTTCATTTGAATGAAAATTCTAAATAGGGATGACTTATTTATTTCCACTTTTTTCCCCTTTGATCTTGTTTATGAAGATTTTATCAATATTGAGCAAGTGTGTGAAAAGGCACAAGATTTTCTTTCAAACTAGATCCATTTATAAAATTCATTTTCATTAAGTTATGTTTGTTTGTGAAGAGTATTTTTGCAACTTTGATAATATTCCTCTTATTCTATGGAAATATTATCGTGAAAAGTAACTGAGAAAGACAGTTCCACCTTATGTTTTATAAATATTCTGAGATAAATATATTTTCTTATTTATGATGTAGTCTCACTACAAAATTAAATTTGATATTTCTTCTAATATTTTTCACAAAAAGATGAAGATACATTATTCTAATGCTTTATAAAGTTTTGAAAAGTGTTTTTCAAAACCAGTGGCCGATCAACTGAGAGAGTCTTCCCGTGTTATAGGCACCGACAGACATGGATTACACTCACCAAGACAAACAGGGACGGTATGACTCACAAGACACAACCAACCATTCTGGTCTGCAATTGCTGACTGATTTCGGCGAATTTGCGTCTCATCAGTACAAGATATATGCTCTCCGTCCGAGAGCTCTAAGAACCCAATCCTGGACTGAATACGACACTGAAATAACAATCAATACATGTTTTCCAGAAATGAAAATGTGAAAGTAGTGACAATAGCGACATCTCCAACCGCAAGCCAAAATTCGATCCAGGGTGAAACTGATGGGGTTCAAACACTCCGAAACCAAGTTATGTTTCTCCTTTATAATTGCGAACCAGATGGGTTGTTAAATCTTGTAGATAATGCCAACCGACTTAAAAGTGTAATTTAATATCAGTTGGGGGGCCTATAGCCAAGAAAGTGGCTGTTTCTTTCTATGTGCCAAATATTCTTCCAAACTGTAAAGCGGTATTTTTTGGTAACACGCCTTACTGTTAAAATACTTAGAATAAATACCAAACCACTCTCATTTTACTTATACTTCTCCTGTATGAAGTCGACTCTTGTATTGTATTTGTTTATTAGAGGTGATATCCACTGAGACTCAAAAGTTCCACTGTGCCCCCTTACTTCAACTCAGTTCTTGAGGAGAGTCAAAGGAATTAGTAGAGCTGCTTCAGTCCTATTTCCCTAAGGAGTTTCAGGATATCTGCAGGCTTCGGCTGAGGTAAATGTTCCTCTTCTATCAAATAATCTTTCATGTGCTGTGCTCTAGGAGTCCGAAGTGCTGTGCAGCTGGAGAGAATGTGGATGAAGATTCCTTTCTCCATGCCACAAAATCGGCTCTTAGATCGAATCATAAGATCGGGGTAGCAATTATCGTTGTTAGTAAAAAAAATTCTTGTATGTATAGTATAATTCGGTATGATATCCGTGGAAATCCTTTCCACTTTCCTCCTCGATATTTACTTTCTGTGTTCATATCAATAACCAATTTGTCCAAACATAACAGTATTCACAAAAGTTGTGGCATTTCCCTTGAAAGCAGGATCGCACCCTGAAGATACAAAATTCTATCTTCCATTCATATACGCGACACTTCCATCCATCAATCATCCATTCCATAAGCAGCCCTCCCATTCTCCCTCACATACACAAACATTTTCTCTAATTTATTGTTTGTGTAATAATGATTAAACAGCTATTATTGTCATACAATGGATAATTATCTGTTTATTATTCTGTTCCAGTGTTGAACATTATGTGCTTGCTATACGGTGTGTCAGTTTACAGTGCAGTAGATTATAGCCTCGTCACTGTTTCGGTAGAGATATGACTGTGGGCAATTTCCAATATTAATGTGTTCCTTCAGGTATTAGGGTTGGACCTGGACGGGTGGTAGTAAATGAGTATCATACAATTTGAATGTCTTTTGGTAGTTATACAGTGAAGACGAATGTGTTGGGACTATTATAACAAAACGTTTGCACTGGTGAATTTATCTGTACATGACATTGTTGTTATTTCTTGAAGAGGACAATAAATTTATATCAAAATTTTTCAATTCCACAACAATAAATGATTACAAAAATGTATGATATTCATGGTCCAAAGCATTGGTTCCCGAACTTTATTAAAATCACTGGACTAGTCAGGATAATAGGCTTTCATAGGGTGTCGACCTACCACTGCCATAAAACGCCTCTGATGCGATAATGTGAAGCAGTGTCGAGCGCGGTTTGTTTTTGGATGGGTTACACCAGCCTGCAGCGAAGTAGCATATCACACACAGGACGTCTTTTGGAGGAGGCGTAAAACCGAGTTACCAAATCCATGGTCGATCAAGAACCCTGCCACTGGTAGGTACAGCAAAATTTTCGGTTAGGGGTGGAGTGCTTTCGGTGTTGGTGATTAGCCTCAGTCGCAGAAGTGGATTGACGTTAAATAATCGAATAAAAGGATGTTTTTTTTTTGCTTGTTTTGATTTTGCTTGTAATGCTGATATTGGGCAATATGTAAATATCTTCTATATGCTCCTTGTGGTGTATTCATCACTCTGGTTGTTTCATTTCTCGATAATGAACGTTTGAACGGAAGAGAGGTGCTACTTTAGCTGCAAGCGACTCGGAAAGTACCGATTGGTTCCGCGAATATTTACATTATTAGTATTTGTTATAAAAATATCACTCATATTTTCAAAAAATGCTAGGTTAGATAAAAAAATATGCTTATACTGGTTATATGAACTCATTATATTCAACAATGGTCTACTGTCTTATTGGGTTGGTTGATATCTATCAGACAATCTTTGCGCTGAATTACTGTCCTTCTGTACTGACCTTCTGTAGTACACGCTCTGGACACTTGTTTTGACGTTTTTTGTTATATGTTATTCATTTAGATGCAATGGTAGGCTTTTTGCTTTGCCCTGTGCAGTTTTGGAGGAAACTGCGTTGTATGTAATAGCCTGTGAATTCACTATAAAACGACCTCATCCTTAAATAATGTTGAAGGGCATAAAGTTGCCCCACTGCCAGGCCACACGAGCTCGACAGCAGTTATATGTTCACTCCCATTATTGCTGATCACTTCAGTTGCTTAAGTCGCAGAATTGGAGGACTTTTTTCTTCATAAGCGCTTGTAGCTCTCTTCTTCTGGTGCGCTTTTGGCATTTTTAAATACTATGCCTTTAAATGTCTCTACTTTCCAATTGAAATCTTGATAATATTTTTCCAGAAATATACGGAATGGTACTCATAACGTACACCAACTTTTAATCGGTGCCATTAGCTTGCTTCTTATCGTAAGCCCAGTCTTTCAGAGTACCTGAGTTTCAAACTCAAAGAGTCTCCTCTAGAAAATCATATTTTTGCTCTTCACAGAATGCCAAAAAACTGCTTGTGTCATCAACGTGTTCAGAGACGTTAATAATCTAATTTCCAAACTTGTGGCCATTCCAAGGCGATTCATCGCAATTATTAGACGTTTCTCGACTTTTTAAGGAACGTGGTTACCATCACCACACTTTGTTGTAACCACACATAAATCAGTGGTGATTAAACCATGTCGTCGAGCGTATAATCGGTTATCCATACGCCGTAAATATAATTAATTCATAAGTTCTATTGGGTAGTTTGATCATAAATTATATAATCACCGAAGCACAAGTGCGATGTGGTCAATTTAGATATCTTGTGGCGAATAAAATACATGTTCACGTGATAAATGGCATTAATTGTAAATTCACTCAATACTAATGGTGTGAATCAATAACCAAAAATAATAACTTTTTTATGGAATTCTATACGACAGCTACACTGCTCACTAAAGCTTTTGAATTTAAACTATTCACCTATTTTCCACTAGCCTTGTATAGAAGCAATGAATCCGTTTTCGACTTGTCACTATTCACCTTGAACTTTTAATCAATACGACAAGCTATGTTTATTCAGAATAGGGGAGGTTCACGTGAAATTTTTATGAATCAAATTATTTTGTTCTACAATTGACTAAATCATAATCCAATCAGTTCGCTTAACAGTTGAATAAACGAGCTGTTGACAGATTCAATTAATAAGCCGAATTGATTAATTTCGTTTGTACTATTCAGGAAAGTTTCGCCCAAATTTGACAATGTAATAAGTAGGTCAGTGTTTGTACAAGGAAAATTTCATAAAAATGAATTGGAATTGATGAGATTTTGCTACCAAAAATTTTCAAAAAATGATCACATCAGACCTTCAAGAGACAATCACTAGCAAATTTGTAGTAATGTACAGCTAAAATGGGTTACGAACACTTACCTATGCACCCAGAGATGACGGGATTTCACCAGCATTGCACCAGCAAGCACAAGACGCAATTCCACCACATTTGATCAAAGTAAGTCAAAAGAGATCAAAACTTAATTACATGCAAGAAGCATGGCGGAGGACGATAGTCACCTGCATTCTGGAAGCTCGAAAAAGGGATACAACAAACCCAAAATCATCAAAACCAATCAGTCTAGCATCGCTGGAACTTGAGGCAATGAACTAAGTGAGAATAGAATAGCATCATCAGCCAGCTTTTGGCCACAAGACACTCTGGAATTGGAGCAAATGAAATAGGAAATGATATAACAAAAAAAAAACACTTTCCTGGGGTCCAGTATACTTTTGCGTTAATAGCTTTTCTGTAACATTGGTGAAATAGGCGAAGCCGAGAATAATGGAAGATCTGACTATTCAAAATATCTAGTAGAGCTAAAGATATTTCGACACCTGCCGTTTCAGCAATAAATAAATCAAAAAAGTATTACATTGCTTACAAAGTAGGAAAAGCCTAGTATTTCTGGCGACTGTGAAGATAGGAGCATAAAATCCAGAAATGTGGCTTATTCTAGGAGGTAAACATATTATTTCTCCACAAATCGCTTAGAATTCAACAGATATTAATTAATTTAGGAAAATAAGAATTAATTCAGGAAAATTCTCATTCACGAATAAATGGTGCTTTGAAATTCGTGATAAGATTGATTAGGTAACTATGATAACGTATTAAAATTTAAGCGATGATGAATTTTTCATTTTCTCCAGAGCTCTATTAGAATGATTATAACCAAATGAATAAAAAAAAAAGTACGAATATTGATATAAATGTTTCAATCATTCATATAGAACACTAAAAATTGTGAAAAGATATCATTTGTTTTTTCAATAAGAGAGTGAATGGATAATCTTGACTTTTTCTTGAAAAAATGTTTCCTGGAATTGCAAAATTTTCCAGTGATTTGCGGGAGAAGATTTTTTTCAATACCGACCAAAAAATTCACACTTTCTGGACCATTTTTTTATCCAGAGAATAACGTTTCGCCGATCAAGACCGGAAAATTGACGTAAGAGATCGGCAAAAGCTTTTTTCCAATACCGTGCGGAAAGATTTACTTTTCCGCACTCTTTCCAGTGCGGAAAGAGTCACTTTTACGCGCTAGGGGAATTATACTGATAACTATTTGAATATTCAAAATATGTATTTGTATGATTGTTTATTCATTAGAATTCTCCTATAATTTCTTATTAAAAGAAACATTTTTTCCAATAATTTCCAACGGCCCTGGTATAATCCCAATCAAATTGATGTCAAATAATAATAATTAAGTTGTTGATATGTATTTATTCATAAATGTTCCTTTATATTGACTTTTGGGTTTTTTTCCGATTGCCAGTAGAAAAATTGTGTACCCAACACGTGCGTAAAGTGGCTTTTCCGCACGCAATTGCTGGCCGAACTCCACCAAAGCATCGTGCAATAGCGTGCGGAAAAGTATCACTTCCCGCACTAGTTAGGTAAACTACTATTCTCAGCATTCAACCATCGCTTTTTGTACCAATATTTTATACAAAAATGTGTCGCACTGTATTCGAAATGATATTTTCTTTCCAGTTATAACGAAAAATTTGGTTATTCACCTCACGACATCATTGAAGTATTACTTTTCAAAGTAAGTATTTACATGCTTTCAACTTTTCGTATTTAAATAATAATTGAGAATAAATTATTGGATATTTTTAACGAGAAACGGATAATAATTTATTCATTTACCCTTCTTATTCGTGAAAAAAGTTTTTAATGAAGAGGAAGGGGGAAACCAATAATTTACGACACTGTGAATTATTAACTATCAACATTCAACAAAGGTTATATTTGGCTAATCAAAGAAAGTCTACCACTGCTCTGTGTACAATTCAATATACGTAATAATGAATAATAGAACTTATGATTTAGACCTATGGAGATCATTATTAGGTATCAAAATTCAGAGTGCGGCTGATAAACTGGTGGTTTGAGAGATCCCGACATTAACAGTGCTTATGGAAAGTGGAAATAAGGAAAAAATTCATGAAAATCAGACTTCACCAACAATTATTTAGGAGTACAGGTCGTTCCTCATGTGCAGATAACCATCAATTCAATAGTCTCTATAAGTCTCCTATCAAAATTCAACAAAATTGTGATATAATTTGAATTTATTCACTTTCGATCAACCATCATGCATATTTTTCATCAATTGGCGAAGGCCAAAGCAAATCTTCTCACAAAAGGACGCTGGGTTATTGCTTTTATGTTTTATGTTATATGTGAATATTTTGCTGCTAATGCCTGACGGCCATCAATAAAGCTTAGCTCAAGCAATATAAAACTTCTTCTCAAATCTCCTTTAACTTTTGTACCCTATAAACGATACATCCTCCATTCACTTTATATTTCTCTCAACCTTTGGACCGTTAAGTGCACTGCCTGTAAAATGGAATATTATATAATTATATATTTTATTCACCAATATTTATGTTCGTTCTATAATTCCCTTTTGCATCATAATTTTTTATTGCTTTTTGTATATCCGCACTACACGTCCATAATGAATATTTGGTTAGTGGCACTTACGGTGTGACACATCCGAATGGAGTAAGTTAGATAACGAATAATTAAGAGCGTGTTGGGGAAAACGCTTGGACACATCGTGTACATTGAAAATGAACATTACACTAAAAACCTGATAAGTAATACTGATTATTTCTTGATAATGTGAAAAAATAAAAAATAAAAAAATTATTTTCAATGTAGGAAATGTTCAAAATGCCCGCCGCGAACGTCTTGGCAATTTGCTCATCTGGTATAGAAATGCTTTCTAAGTTAGCTCAACAGCTCAGGCCTGTCTGATCTAATCAAATGAGTAATTTGACTTTTTAAGTCATTTAAATTGAGGGGTTTGATTTTATATAAAATACTTTTGATATATCCCCACCATAAGTAGTCTAATGGCGTCAAATCAGAAGATCTCACTGGCCATTCTATCAATCCGCGCCTCTCCATTCACCGTTTTGGAAGATTTGGTTCAGGTACTGCCAAACATTGGATTGGTGATCGGACGGTGCATCATCTTGCTGAAACTATTGTATTGTGAGGAATTTGAGGCTTTGCTAGATTAGAATATAAGTTTGTCAAAGTTGGCGCGAAACTATTATGGAGCAGTTCTTACCATTTATTATTATTATAGTTACCATCAATGAAAAAGGGATCTACAATTTCGGAAGCTAACTTCATCAGGCACTTTCCAAAAGAAATTTCCTTGTCCACTAAGCCACTCCGTCACCAATTGTAAAGCCAAGCTCCATACCTGTCTAAACTGTAGGAGCCACGAACAGGGATCCGATGGAAGCAACAAAACTAAAATACCTTCTTACACGGAACTGTGGAGGCAACCACCCCAGATACGACACTAAATGCCCGAAAAAGCAGCTCCCATACCAGAACCTGAAGAAACAGCTAACACACTTCCCCAAAAATCTCCTATGCCATAACTGACTTTCTTGCAGAACTCCAGCAAATTCTTGAGATTACCTGCGTTATCTTGATAAATGCAATCCCATCCCCCCGTAAGATGTTAATCGAGACTCTCCGATAGCTCATATTGACCTACTACAACTACAACTGCGCTGTCCCACCTAAGACATTTCATCTTCACGCCCATCTCTCAACCTCGGACACCACAAACATTCGTCGAACCAGCGGAAATCCTCTGAAAAAGTGTACCGAAAGCTTGATCGAAAAGTGCTCAGAAGCAACTACGATACATTGCATCGCAAGGAGTACCAGTTCGCGGAGCGCATCAACAAAAAAACATCCAACACGCACTCGAACGTCAAAAACCCAGAAATGTACAGCAAATTTCGTAAAAAAAAGTGTAAAGCAGCTGGACAATCATGCGATCGGGAGAACAATCGGTCAGCGAAGCCAACCGCTAAACGCATTTTTAAGAACCATCACAAACATTATTTTCAGCACCTGGAAAATACAGTACCAAACACCCTCCTCTCCTTACTCGGGATGTGGATACAGCTTTTCTAAGGTTTTTTCCTGCATCCTAATTTTCGAAATGTTCTGATCCCTGGTACATTGTTGAAATTAATCAAATGGCCATCCTTTGAATGAATAGCCACAGTTGTCCCTACTGCGGCCGTCAAATAAATAAATATTAATTCCAAATCAAACCCCGAAGAGAATAATAGCAATTTGCGATATCCAATGGAGAATACAATTACACATTCAATGATGGAATGATTTAAAAAAAAAACACTTCCAGCTACACCAAAAAATATCTTCTCTTGGTAATATATGTACATATATTCTTGAGATTTATATTGTGGCAATCTTTGTTGTTGATTTGGCGACGTCGCAGAAGTTTTGCTAGTAAACCCTAGAATGTTTTTTCCAGCTAAGACTCACGTCATTCAGCATTAATCTTAAAATGTTTTCAACATAATTAAAATCAACGTAGTTCAAGATTCGTCTTTTTACTGTGATGAAATTGGAGTAGCTTGGAGACGGTATTTCAAATTCAGTTATAATGTACCTGAATGGGCTGGTGTGCTACTGGAAATCCAGAGGATTATACAGAAAGTATAGGAAGAAAGGTAATTAGCCCCGAGGTGAGAGAGGATTCTTAATGCAAGGAAACGAGAATACTGGCTCATCTAAGAACGTGCCGATTTTATAAATTATCTGTTTTTCTGCCTACAGAAAAATGCGAAATTATTATAAGTCCTCTTGGATGTGATCAGAAAAAAAAGTAGAAAAGGATTATCTCGGAAGTTGAGTTTATTATGAATTTGGCTAGTTCGTAGGCCACTGCTTACAAAGTACTAATATCTGATGTTCATATTTTCATTTACAGGGTGTTTTATTGGGAAACTTCAACTGTAGATAGACATAATTTCGGTGATTTCAAAAAACATAATCAATTTGTCTTCCATATTTTATAACCAAGCTACAGAATATTCTATTAATTTGATTCCATCAATTAATCACATTCCCTGTCCTCACAATTAACGAATTACCCCGTATATTGTTTTGAAATAACCATCACTTAATCAAAGTATCACCAGGAAGATAATCCTGGTGAAGAAATTTCGAAACTCAACTTTTCTAAAACGATACCTTGTATAAAAAATACATATTTTTTTCAATTGCTTTTCATAATAATTATTGAAAAAAGCATACTATCAATCTACTGATTTAATTTCCAAAGTATTTTTAGATAACAAATGGCATCGAAGAAAAAAACCTGTTATTACATTTTTTAGTGGTACAGATCACTCAATGACATCTCTAGGATGCTTCTCAAGATATATCAAGTAGATTTCATTTCAAGTTAAGCATAAAAAAATCTGCTGAACCCCAGAACCATGAACTATTTTTGTAACGGTAAAAATATGAACAGTATTGTTTTCAAGACAGACAAGATATGAGGCTTGAGCATTTGTGTTTGGAGCAGACAATTGCCGCTATATGATGGAAACATCTACTCAGACTTTGCTTGAAGCTATCAGTAATCCAGCAGCTAGGTGAAGACTTTTGAAAGACTACAAAGAAACTCTTGATAGGCTGGCAAGGGAATACGAAGTGTATCCAATATGGGTGATGAGGGGATTGTAGGTTATGAAATGGCGGACCAGTTAGTTGAATAAGGTTCTAAAGGAGATAGGTCCGGAACCTTTTTGTGGAATAGCAAAGAATTGAACAGAAGGGAAAATGAAAACTGATAAAATGAGTAGCACCAATTCAAATGGAAGTTGACACGTGGTCATCTACATTCAAAAAGGACAGGGAACTCCTAATCAGACTGTTTGAACTTGGTGAGAGATATTAAAAGATAGTAGCCTGGTAATTGTACCTACACCTTGAAAAACATTGAAAATGGGCAAAGTAAGTAAACCTATTTGTGAGCCTTATAATGAAATACCTACTCACATATTCTGCTCACAGGGATTTAGACTGGAGCACTTTGGAGAGGGAATGATATAACCATCACAACTTTTATCAAAGTAAGAAAAAATGATGATTTGCACTAATTTGCAATAATGATTTTCGTTTGTAGGAGTACATCGCCTCCTACTACTTTTCAAGACCTTTCTGATTAAAAGTTATTATTAATTTATAACTTATTTTCCTAGTACATTCAAAGCTATTTTGGGATTTAAAAGAGCATTCGATTCAAGTGAATAATCAAGCACAATTTAAAACAAAACGAGAGCCAAATTAGCAACACCAGCTAGTACTACACTTAACCAATATTGAAAAAAAATTACAGGTACGTGATATACATAATTGGTTTCTTGTAAGTTCCTTTTCATTCATTTAAATCACTTCCTCCATATTTGAATAAACTTCCATATGAAGTCAGTACAGTGCGCATAATTATTCATACTCAATATTGATAATTAAGTTTGTCAGCCAGCAACATAATGTAATTCTCATTCAAAATTTTGATACTGTTTCTCCACACAAAAGGTGTGTTTTTTTTTAAAACTCAGCTCACTTCAGTTGATGTGATTTGGAATGGAGTGATGTGAGTGAAAACCAAAAAAAACGACGCAGTCAATTGATTGCGCAATTTGCTAGTTTTAAAATTCAAATCAAAAAAGATTTAAAATATAAGGCAGATTCGTATCAGCATATGATGGAGTTATTTTTTTTTTATAACCCCACTAACGACATTCGTTCACAACCAAAGAAAATGGGATTATGTTGTTCAAAACTCAAACATATCAAATATCTCTTTATTCCCTCGACTTTATTTCCGACTCAAAACTAACTGCTGTCATATGCAACATAAGTGAAGGGGGAGGGAAAATCTCAGCTCAATTTGGAGTGAGTGAATGAAAAAGATCGCGCAAATTACCTATGTGAGTTGCAATTAACCAAGATATCAGTCAAAAAGTTGCATTGCTACCACTGAAATATCAGGTATTCTTATGCTTATTCAAATAATGAAAATTTTGGTACATACTGTTGTCAAATTTGTTATTAATGCGATTTATTGTAGCGCACATCCAAAATTATTTTAGCCGCATGTACAAAAAATATTTCAACAAAATCTGTTCTGGCATACATAATCATACCTTGGAAGATTTATAATTATTTGTTTTTAACACGCTTTTATTAGCTTCACTTGTATGTTTGTAACTCTCATCTGGCAGCTGCTGTGGCAACTCGCTACACCCCACTCCGTTGGGCGTATTTATATTATAGCACCGAATACTCAACAAGGATCACTCTTAACCCCGCCTTCTCTTACGATATTTTCATGACGTCATTCTGTGGCATCGTCGCAACTATTTTTTCGGATTCTGTCGGAGTCAGACTCCTCACACGAAATATCATTCCAAAAATCGTTACTCCTTAACAGCCTGCAGCAAAAAAGAGGCGATGAATATTTTAACCAAAAGCTTACATAACTTCTTTGAAATATATTAAATAGAAATCTTACAATTTCAATGGAAAACGCCATAGAATTTTGCAATTTGTTGGAATATCCGTATCAACAGGCAGTAAATCGGAATCGATTATTTGAAAGCGAATCGGAATGATGGAGATAAAAATTATAGCGATAGTGTAATTTTGTGCTGACGAAGTTATCTAAGTATTTCTGACAATTAAAAAGCTATAACAAAAATGCTGGATATACATGATAAATAGAGAAATTGATTTGGATTGAATCATCGAATTAACAAAGTATTCTAATTGAATTAATATTAAATTCTCCATATACTGTTCTCAAAAAAGCACCCCACATATGTTCCACAATAATACTATTTATTGTTTATTAATTTATACATTAAAATTATTTCCCACTTTCTAGTCCATCCTATTATAAAAACGTGTTCTTTAGTTTTTTTTTCAACTTTATTTATTTTTTCGGCATCACCAAACAATTGCTTATGTTCTATTTTTCAATTGGATGATTTATTTTTGGCACTATTATTTCAAATGAGAACAAAATTCTGTTACAATTACTATCACAATTATCCATAATAAAATAGGTTGAATACGATTCCCATCCCATTAAAACAAAAAACGTACCTAGCAAGTACTCTAGTCTAATTGCAGACATCGTGCACCATCAATCTAAAATCTTTCGAGTACCCACTCTGGTACTAGTATACTCTGAAATAAAATCTCAAACCGGTTAGGAATTCAATTAAATGGCTTTACATTTGAATCACATATTGCACGTTCAGAGATATCTTCAGGTACAATGCTGTTCTCAGAGGCGTACGGCTTATTGTTTTCTCAAATATAATTGAATGTTTCCTCAGTTCCCCCAACTCCCCTAACAATTCCAGCTCCTGTCAGGTTCTTCTATAACATTGGGACAATTTTTGGTCAGAGCATAATGTTCCTTTCGGATAAAAAGTTCACTAGCCAGGATAAGCCCTATACTATTGACTTCTTGTCTTCTTCCAGCATCACTCCTATCAAGTTAACCGCTTACCTTCACTGTAATGAATAATATGTTGTCTTTCATGCGCCTTAGCTGTGCCATCCTCATGCAAAAGAATACCGAGAATGGCTTCATCATTAGCATATGAGGGTTTCTCCATAGAATAGTAATTACACACTAATTAATGAGATATGCTCCAAAGCTGAATTGCTTCTTATCTAAGTAAATTTGATACTCGACCATATTTTTTCACACATAATAGTCCTTCTGACAAGGAAATTTATTATTCATATTCAAGAGAGGGTTTAATAATATAATTATTGTTGCTGTAACCAATCAAAGTGATAAAAACCATTTTTTGTTTTGATTTATTCATTGCTTCATTGAAAACTCCTGTGAATCAGTGAATTTTGTTTGATGCTGTCTTCAAACGAATATCAAATTACACCGAAATTAAGATTGATGTACTGTATCGCCAACTAATTAGCATCATAGATAGTTGAGGGTTCAAAGTCCAATTTAAATTGATGTGGAAATGTTTTCCAAATATTCATTCATTCAAGAGTAGTCGTTAGTGCATTTGGCAGCATTTGCATTTGGCATTGTGATATGCTTAGAACATGAATAAATGAGATGTGTGGATCTTTGACAAGTGAGGGAACAATTTGCTTGTATTTAAGTATAATATTGTGTCGACTTCAATCAAGAATGTTCATATTATTTTTCCATCAAAACTTGAACTCATTTGGACGCGTTGAGTTATTTTTCATGGGGGTAGTAGTTATGGGCTGGTGGCGTGAGCGAGGTAAGGTTGAGATCTTCTTTTTTTCCTTTTTGGGTAATATGCCGGGGCATAATTGGTCCAGCTTATACAATGGGAATGTTTTAGTTCTGCTACAAGCAGTTAAAGCAGCAAAAATATACATTATAAAAACTTCTTTAGTCGCTTTCCATGATTTTTGGCAGAAGTCATGGGCTAGTTAACGCGTACTGACGAACTTCCAAAGGATGTTGTTTATTTTCAGGAATTCAAACTATGAAATATTCATATTTTAGCATAATTTTTCCATAAACTCACTCATTAATCCTTATATTTGAATGATGGGAAGAAATTGCAGTTTTATTACGAAGAGTGAAAACTTCAAAGTGTATTGGTTGGTCTGGAAGTGATAATGATTGAAATATATTTTTATTATGTTATAATGATAAGATCAACCAATAAACCTCACATTATCTCATTCCATATAATAAACTGAGTTAAATTGAAATTTTCTGTAACGTTTGCCATCAGAATAGCGTCTATGTTTTGTACAATGCTCGTTCACCTTCTTCCAGTACATCTATAACGAGAAGAGGTGATAGTAAACCATCCGCTTGTCGTGACTTGCACTAAGGTTAAGTAGGTCCATTCCGTATGTTTTCAAATTGATGTTCTTCGACGGTCCCTAATGGGTAAATCAATTTTAAGCTACATTATTCGTTTCAGTCAAGACTTTTATTAGTCCGAGAAATATAGCGCGAACAGGATTTTTCTATTCAGGCAGGCTGAATTTTTTTATATACGTAGTAATAAACACATACAAGAGGATATAATGTTTCCAAAGTGTCAAATTGAGGCGCATTTCATTTTACAGTTATTTGTAACTGCCCTTTTGATGTTTTTCTCTCGGGTTTTACGAAAAAAAAATTACATACCTTTTTATTCACCTTCAAGAGAACTACAAAACTGGGCTATGCGAAAAAAATATCAATTAGTAGGCGAACGTTGCATCCCTAAAAAGATGCTCAAAAAAACGAGTTGACCGACGACTACAAAACGCAAGGAAAAAACCAATTGGGATCGATTAATTATATTATTAGGAACAAAAAACCCCGATAGCACTTTTTTGTTCCGATGGTCAGTAATTTGTTATTAACCAAAAACTTGCAAAATTACGGAAAATGAAAAAATCGTTACTAGCCTTCTGCAGGCAAGGTGATGTTGACATTTTTTTTCGACCATGAAGAACCCTTGCTGATAGAGTTTACAGAACCTAGAGTGCATATCAACGCAAACCTGTATAATGAAACTTTGAACAAGCTCCATCAAGCAATAAGAAGAAAACGTCCAGGGAAGCTTTCACGTGGTGTTATTCTGCTTCACGATAATGCTCGGCCTCATGTTGCCAACGTAGTGAAAGAAAATCTGCAACGAAAGAAATGGAGGATATTAGAGCATCCACCCTATAGTACCGATTTATCGCCTTGCGATTTTCACATCTTTGGGCCACTTAAAAAGGCGTTAAAAGGTAACCGTTTTCAGTCGGACGCAGAAGTACAAAACGCTGTGAAAGAATTCTTCCAGCAGCATCCACAAGAATTCTATAAGCAGGGTATACATCTGTTGATGGAACAGTGGGATATGTGCTTTAATTGTAGTGGTAGTTATTTGTAACTGTACTTGTCAATACATTTTTCCTGGACCAAAGATGGGTTTCAATTGAACAAGCTACATATAATACTCTACAATTTGTGAATCTCTGTAGAATTTTCAAAATTGCATGAATCATGATTATGTTTGTAATAGTATACCAACAGTTATTTTCAGAAGATGCCTGGAATCTTCTATTTACAATCTATAGCCCATCTAAAAAAAACGTCATTCTAATATAATTCGTTTGGAAGCTGTGATTTTGAAAGTCTTAGAGTTAGTAGACTAAATATCACGTCAGTCTTATGAACTACTATTTGTGAATAATAATAATAAAATCCAAGACACCCTGAAAAAACTAGCTCTCCATACTAATAAGCCAGCATGGTTAATAATGATTTTGGATTTTGTAACTTATCCATCCAGTATATAATTGGTTTTAATGAATAGAGGACTTTTACGATGAAAAAAAATTTCTTGTTTAGTTGCTAATTCGTAAAATGGCGATCTTTGGAATATTAGTCATAACGATTATTTCTATTGAGTTGACAAAAGCTTTAATTCGATTCCCATGGATATTGTTACTGACGTGACAGTTACGTGATGAAAAATCTTCACTGTTTCTAATGTATGAGATATTTAGAAACATTCTTGACAAAAGTACGATCGGTCAAGAATAGCGCCCCTGAAAGTTTGCACAAAATTATATTCACTCAAAATATCAAAATGGCCATTGGGATTAGAAAGACTATGATGAGTAATTGGCTCACGTTACCTATGCAATTTGATTTGTCAAGTATCCTGACTAACCATTTGATCGTGGGACGCCTGTTTAATAATGAGATAGGATATATTTGAAGTGGCGTAACGAGAGTTAAATACCTTTTTCAAATCGAGAGTACAGTGTCACTTTTAACCTTCCTTTTCTCATTATTTTTCGTGAAGTTTCACTAGATCTTCATCGTTCAATTTCGGGGTAAGTTCACCCAATCCGTTAAACAGTATCATAAATGAATTTCGATGTTATCGTTGAATATTCCATGCCAATTCAGTATAGAATGCTGCTTATTAAAACCACATTTTTGTTCTTTCAGTTATGGAAATTAGTCTCCACTTAATTCCATTAGTACATATTTTTAATCAATTAATTGTTTTGTCGATAAAAATTATGAAAAATCTATATCTGTCATCAATGTTACATTATATTTTCATATTATTGTACTTTTTTTCACACAAAGAATGTCCACTCCTAGTTCACTTCTTGAGTAAAATCCCATAACACTCCTCCTATACTACTCTTTAATTAGATCGTAAAATGCCAACCATCCTCACAACTTAAATCAATCGCCAAGAAGAACTCATACAAGAAGTTTAAAATCTATGTTAATGATAATGATGGTTCGTGGAAAATAAAAACTGCTAATCCTGTGTTTTTTTTATTAATAATTGCTGTCGGTTCTATACATATCAGATGATCAAACAGCGAGATAATACTTTAATTACAAATAATTCACTGGATACGGCCTTTGGTAAATACGAGGGTCAAACCAAAATTATTGAGCTAGAAATCGAACAAACTTATTAAATTATTGTTCTCACGCTTCATAAAGTTTTTGAGAAACATTTTCCAAAGACATTGACCGTTCAGCTGAGAAGCAACAACTACTTCCCAGGCTATAGGCTCCGACAGATATTGAATAACACTAAAGTCAAACGGTGTTGACATATCTACAAGATTTTTCAAAACCATCCATTTTGGTTTTCAATTGAAAGGGACAACGTAACTTGTAGACAAGCTTCGGCGTATTTGTACAGTTCTTCGTCCGCGAGCTAAAAGCCTAATCACGAACTGAAGACACACAGACTAAAATCACAACCAATACATGTCTTTCATTAACGTTAAGTGTGAAAGCTGTTATGGTAGCGACATCTCCACCTCCAACCGCAAACCCAAATTAGAGTAATCTGACAACAAGACACGTGTTTATTATTATGACCCACTAATGACAAACAATTAGTACTGCGATTTCTGACATTCGAAATATTACTACTTAAATTCACCGAAAATGTAGCATGAACCAGGCTGCAGTAGATGGGATATTAAATTGACACAGACTACGACTATTCAAGTAATTTCTTACAAAATTATGCATGTTATATGTGCAGAAAGATGGTAAGCAATATGAAGAATGTTTTATTAAAACCTTCGTCGATTAGCAAGCTTGAGACAGTGGCAATAGCCTACTTGTTTTTCGAATTAAACTTGATTGTGGAAACGGCTTTGAAGTAATGATGCCTACATGTGTCACCCTTTCACTGGTATTGATCTTGAAGAAGCGAGGGCAGCCAGAGATTACAAAAAGAAACAACTATAACGGATGCCATGAAAAAAGGTGTCAGCAGCTGCTTTCACGCTAGAGCTGTGCAAAAAAGGAGTTTGGACAGATGAAACACATGACGGTCTATAGAAAACTTCCTCCAGCACTAAGGCTCGCTATTTAATTTCTCTCTCATGATAACGCCACAGAGAGGAAATAATCCTTGTTGAAATACACAATGGAAAACAAACGATTATTTTCTTCATTCCCATTCCATTTGTTCAATTCCTCAAGCCTGTAGTAGAAGAACGATTATATGGTCAGATTTTCCACTAAAGCCTTCCTCTACCGGTTGTCCTAGAAATTTCTGACCTATTTCAACTGCATAAATATCGAGACTCAGAAACAATAGTGTGTGCGTTTTTTGAACAATTTCTATATATGATGTTTAAGAAATTTTTATTTTTAAATGCAAATATTGTCCAATTTTGAATAGAGCAATTTATATATTTTTATTCTGAGTGCTAGACTCCTCCCCTCAACCAAAATGTGCAATTGGTTGTGTACATGGAAAATGAAAAACCAATAATAATATGGTAGCATCTAGAGGCGTCAAGGTTAAAGTATGCTTTGAAATGTTTACAATCTCAATAAACTAACATGTACTGTTGAAGTAGTTGATTCTGATTTGATTAGTTTCCAAACGACTGGAATATAATAATCGATTATGGCTGCGCATACACAACAGGTATTTCAAAATAGAGGGGTCAGGGATGTGTGAAGATATTGGAGTTAACACTCCGTAAGATTCAGATGCATCAAAAAAATTATTGCAAGAGATTTTCAAGCCAAATTCTTTCTGAATACATTACTTGATTTATTGAGAATGGTTCCTAACTTTTCATCCATAAGAGCACTTTCAGACAAAACACTTTGTCGTCGTGGTAAGAGCAATACGTTGTATGTCATATTTTGGAAAGTTTTCAGGAGAAACAAAAAACAGTATCAGCACATTCATGATATACGGCTTATTGTTGTAACCAGTGTGTCAGTTGGGGATGAAAATTAATTTCTACTTATTTTTTCTTGACAACGGTAGCTGGAACGCTACCGAAACGTTGAAATAAAGAATTTGAAAATATTGTGGTTTAATTTCCCAAGAAACTGCGTATACTTTATGTAACAACAAGTCTGATATACGACATATTACTGTAACCAAATTGCGTTAGTTCGAATTTCGTCATATTGCAACAAGATGCGTTGTCGGTACCTGGTTGGTTAATTGACATAAAACTTATTGCGATGCATGAAGTTAGAGATTTCGGTTACTCAGATCCAAAAAGCCTGAAATCGATTTTTTTTGACATACGACCTCTTGCGGTTACCACGACGTTGTGGCCGGCTACTAGTGTCTGAAAAGAATCGCGTGGCTGAAAATACATTAATATAAATAGACGCATTCACACGAGACACAGATAAGGAATGCGTGGTGTTTGATGTAGTCCTAGCAGCGCGATTCTTTTCAGACACCAGTAGCTGGCCACAAAGTGTCTAATCTTGAAGCGCTCTAATGTCGGATGAGTCTGGTTATTCGGGTAATGCGATAAACATGATTGTCGCATGTGAGGATTTGAAAATCTAGGAGTGATGGAGGAATACAGAAGAAATTGACCAATGTTAAATGTTTAGTGAGACGTTTCTGTAGAAGGAGCGTTATTTTTCAAACATACTACTATTACTGGTGATGTCTACACTGACATGCTACAAAATTACTTATAATATCCACAGCCTGAATGTGGTATCATAAATTCTGTTCACCTTCAGCAAAATAGTGCGCCATCATACTTTCCATTCGTTACTAGGAATTCTTCAGCAGAAACAATTAGACATAAGTGGATTGGGAAAGCTGGACCACATTCACCAGACTTGACGATCCATTTGATCAAAGATAGATGTTATAATCCTATCCCAGAAACTCTGGAACAACTGTGAGACAACATTTTCCAAGAAATTACCCAGAAAATGGTCCCCAAATAGTTCAGGTCACAAAATGTATTGGTCAAAATGCTCACACTTCGTTAAAATTCCTTTCACCTTCTATGTTTGTTTAGTTATCTTATTAATTTTTCATGTTTGGTCGCGTTTCATTAAAAAACATTCGGTATTATTTTTTGATACGTAGGCGTTAGTTGACAGACAAATTTTGATTTAAAAAAAAACTTCTTCCAAATGTATGCTTATCCAATGAATAATTATTATTTGAAACCCAATAACTCACCCATTATTCATTTCAACTTAAACAAATTATCATAAATGTATAATTCAGCTTTTAGGTAGGTTGAAAATATGCTTTTTCCACTACTAGTTAACAATGATTGCTTCTTCTAGCTCACTTATAAGTTGAATTTTTCCTTTAGTGGTAAATAATTTTTCCTATCATTAACCGAGGTCTACAATGGACAAATTCAAATATTTTAAGAATCCATAGATAGTAGTTCAATAAGAACTTGTGCAACATAATTTTGTATACCCAGGAGATTGTTTCTAACGTTATTGCTACTTGAAATCACCTATCAAGATACAATTATTTAAATAAAAATGCCATCAGTTGAAATTTGCGCTCAACCAAAGTTGGCTGATGGCATAAGGAGTATAAATATACCTTTTACAGTCAAGGTGTTGTGTTGTGAATGCAATACCGTTGTTTCAGCATTGAAATAGTGTATAATGTCAATTATTTCGAATTCTGGTCTCAAATTTGGATAATAGTGGAAAAAAATGTATATAAACCACGGTGGTATAGTCATTTATAAGCCTCGCACCTTATCGCCTATTATTAAGGAATAGAAAATATTTGCATTGAAAAAATACCACTTCATCTTCAAATCACCCTCCAATATTCTACTTATTTAGGATTAATACTTGAAAAATAAAAAAAAAAGAAACTGTTCATCGAAAACCTCATCTCCCTGTCATATTTGAGTTCCGAGATTTTTGCGGTTATAATAGGTCAAAAATTCGAGTGACACCCGGTGAAGCAAGTCTTCTGACCATATAATGGATTTTTGCTTCTAGAACACCAGGTACTGATGTCTACTCAATATCGTCTTGTATAAGCGATATATTTCGTTGACATGGGACATGGATATGAATCGAAGCATACATATGTTTCTATTATTCCATTTTCGCTCAAATAAAATGCGACATCGCCTTTTTCAGAAACAAAAATTCATCCATCCTCCGATATTTATTTGTATTTTATATACAGAGTCGGGGTTCAAGGTATAATAACCCGAAAAAGGTGTTGAGTGGAAATGAATTCTACGCAGAAATTATGAGCGCTTCATGTATGAAGAGTAGTAGGGTTACAATTGAAGTCACTTCTTTCAAACCACAACTAGGGGAAAACAAATGTATGCCCAAGCTGAAGCGAATCTCTACTAATTGTTTCGATTGGGTCCGTATTCTCAACAAGTGAATTTTTGATGCGTATGCGTTTCCAAAACGGGTGTTCGCGCTTTGTATCGTTCGTTTTATAGTTTTGTTGACGTCCATTGATGACATTATAATATGTGTAGTCAACTTTGGAGACAAGTATTTTTCAAAGATTCAGAAAAATGATTGAAGACGAAGTGGTAAGGTTATTGTTGATTGATGCAATGGAAGATGCTCCAGTTTGGAGTATATCATTTCTGTACATTCCCTTCCAGCATCTTAATTTGTATCTGTATTCGTTTTAATAGGTATACGTACAGAAGCTCACATTTTGAGGAATACAGCCCCTGGGTGGGCATGTCCTGACGTATATATCACTGTCGCCTGAGAATGCTCAAAATCGTGAATTAAGTAGAATGTGGACTATGTGCAAAGGAAAAAGGAACCTTCATTAATATACTTGAGAATTGCATAGCAATACAGAATCGTAAAATATACAATACCTGGGAGACTACTTGATGACAAAGAGACACTCACCCTTGCTGAAGCAGAGATTGTCCGGAAATTTATTTGGTAAATTGTTCATTAATGACAGAAACAAAATGGCAACTGATAAGAAATGTATTAATTCCAATGAAAAAATTTTTTTCTCGAATTCATGCATTATATAAAAGTTTGCTATAACATTTGGGACCTACTTATCTCCGTTATCAGTCGGTCGATGTTGCTGCATTGCTATATTTTTTATTCATTATTCAGCACACAGTAACCAGTATGAACTGACATTTTTCATAGGCAGACAACAGCTGATTTTTAAATTTGTAATCCTTTGAAACTTTCAGTTAAAAAATAAAATTAATGACTCCCCTCATTTTTTTCTTATTGATATCTGTATGTATAACTACCGTCCTGAGATCTGGCATTGTTATCTCCTAATTTAAATTCTGTTTGGCGAAAACCCACATTATTTACAATATTAAATTTTCAATAACGCGCGCAATTTCGACAGTGTTTATTGTTCCACTGGACATTTATATTCATTGAGAATTCCAGAATTTAGTTATTCCGTTTGGAATTGCACTGGACCACCTACTTCATTTTACAATCATATGCAGCTACCTCAAATATTAACATTTTTTTGGACGACAATCGACTATAGAAAGTAATTGCAAATGAATTGTAGACTGCATACTTATACAAGGTATTTCATCAATATAGTTATTTTCCTAACAAGTGCGGAAAGTGATACTTTCCGCACGCTACTGCAGTTGACCCGAACGACGCGGAGTTAGGGACATTATTTTTTCTACGACTGAATATACCTACAAAAAAGTATACCAACCCATTTTTCAAAAATTATTTCATTCCAACATACATATACGAAACTTTAACTAGAAACTACTAATTATAATAAATATTAATATTAAAACACAACTTATTGCATTCTGTAAATTACTTAAAATTGCCGGCCCAGTGGAGTTATTTGGTATTAGGGTTATATAAAAATATTTTTATGATGTTATATTTTCGAAAAATGAAAAATGGAACAAAACATTTTTTTTATGGACTATTTCGTGAATATTTATTCACCTGTAGTCACAATAGTTATAACTTCCGAAGTGAAAAACTATCTAATAAGGTCAAAATTTGCAAAATTTCACTTTCCCGCACTCATTTATTACTCTCCCGCACTAGTGACACTTTCAAAACTAAAATGCGTGCGGGAAACTGGGTTAAAACGCACGGTCGTAGAAAAATTGTATTAGGGTAAAATGAGAAAACTTATCACGATATATGGAGATTTAATTTAAAACACTTAACAAAATATTTCACATAGCCAAGTTAGGGCTTTTTTAAATTATATTTTTTGTTCATATTTGGCAAATAGGAACAGTGGTGAAACATAGTGCTCCTCTAGTACTAGAGGCGTGTGGTAGGGATGGATACTTTGTTTCATCCCCCTACAATCTACGCCAATGTTGTAAAAATTGCTTACATTTTTTTATTATTTCTTATCGTCTACCATAGGCGTGCGCAGACTTTTTCATTAGGAAGTGTCGAATATCAAATCTGAATCTTAAAAAAACAGAGCCATGCCCTCCGCACATTGCTTTTGCATATTGCCGCACTTCAATTCAGCGTAAAAATAAGAAGCGACATATCTTACCTATGTCTTTTTGAAAAATAGCAAACCTCTTGGAGGGGGGGGGAGAAATATAATCAGAATAATAAGAAGTGACATACCCTACCTAGTCTTTCATAGAATAGCCAACCCGTGAAAGAAATGGAGGACAATATTCTCAAAATGAGAAACGGCATTCCTTACCTATGCCTCTTGAAAAATAAAGCAAACTTGTGAAAGAGAGGGAGGATGATATTTGGGTCGATGTGAAAGGACAAAGCCTACCTGTCTTTGAACCCATACACTTCAACAAACGGAAAACACTCAGGCGTACTCGCCCCATCCGGATGACTACTCGTTTTTTAAGCGAGGCTTACCGACAACCTAGGAGCAAGTACTTTGCCACAGTGTGGTAATGTGTGCTTCCGTGAAGGAAGTCAATAAAGCAAGCAAGCTGGTACATGTTAGCGTACTTAAGAGAAAAATTAGATAAGATTACCAATGTTTGTTGAAAAAAGAATGAACTTTTTAAAGGAAGGCAGGTCAATATTTGAAAAAATGGATAACGACATAGCTTACCTATGTCTTTTGGAAAAAAAGCCAGCTAGTGAAAGAAGGGGAGGATAATATTTAGAATGATGAGGGAGGACTTTGAAGCCATAAACTCCAACAAACGGAAAACACTTAGGCGCACTCGCTCCATCGGAATGACTGCTCGTTTTGTAAGCGAGGCTTACCGACAACCTAGGTGCAAGTACTTTGCCAAAGTGTGGTAATGGGTGCTTCCGTGAAGGAAGTCAATAGAGCAAGCAAGCTGGTACATGTTAGCGTACTTGACAGGTGAATTAGAAAAGATTACCAATGTTTGATGAAGAAAGAATGAACTTTTCAAAGGAAGGCAGAACAATATTTGGAAAAATGGTGAACGACATAGCTTACCTAGGTCTTTTGAAAAAAAAGCCAGCTAGTGAAAGAAGGGGAGGATAATATTTAGAATGATGAGGAAGGACTTTGAAGTAATAAACTCCAACAAACGGAAAACACTCAGGCGCACTCGCCCCATCCGGATGACTGCTCGTTTTGTAAGCGAGGCTTACCGACAACCTAGGAGCAAGTACTTTGCCACAGTGTGGTAATGTGTGCTTCCGTGAAGGAAGTCAATAAAGCAAGCAAGCTGGTACATGTTAGCGTACTTAAGAGAAAAATTAGATAAGATTACCAATGTTTGTTGGAAAAAGAATGAACTTTTTAAAGGAAGGCAGGTCAATATTTGAAAAAATGGATAACGACATAGCTTACCTATGTCTTTTGGAAAAAAAGCCAGCTAGTGAAAGAAGGGGAGGATAATATTTAGAATGATGAGGGAGGACTTTGAAGCCATAAACTCCAACAAACGGAAAACACTTAGGCGCACTCGCTCCATCGGAATGACTGCTCGTTTTGTAAGCGAGGCTTACCGACAACCTAGGTGCAAGTACTTTGCCAAAGTGTGGTAATGGGTGCTTCCGTGAAGGAAGTCAATAGAGCAAGCAAGCTGGTACATGTTAGCGTACTTGACAGGTGAATTAGAAAAGATTACCAATGTTTGATGAAGAAAGAATGAACTTTTCAAAGGAAGGCAGAACAATATTTGGAAAAATGGTGATCGACATAGCTTACCTAGGTCTTTTGAAAAAAAAGCCAGCTAGTGAAAGAAGGGAGGATAATATTTAGAATGATGAGGAAGGACTTTGAAGTAATAAACTCCAACAAACGGAAAACACTCAGGCGCACTCGCCCCATCCGGATGACTGCTCGTTTTGTAAGCGAGGCTTACCGACAACCTAGGAGCAAGTACTTTGCCACAGTGTGGTAATGTGTGCTTCCGTGAAGGAAGTCAATAAAGCAAGCAAGCTGGTACATGTTAGCGTACTTAAGAGAAAAATTGGATAAGATTACCAATGTTTGTTGAAAAAAGAATGAACTTTTTAAAGGAAGGCAGGTCAATATTTGAAAAAATGGATAACGACATAGCTTACCTATGTCTTTTGGAAAAAAAGCCAGCTAGTGAAAGAAGGGGAGGATAATATTTAGAATGATGAGGAAGGACTTTGAAGCCATAAACTCCAACAAACGGAAAACACTTAGGCGCACTCGCTCCATCGGAATGACTGCTCGTTTTGTAAGCGAGGCTTACCGACAACCTAGGTGCAAGTACTTTGCCAAAGTGTGGTAATGGGTGCTTCCGTGAAGGAAGTCAATAGAGCAAGCAAGCTGGTACATGTAAGCGTACTTGACAGGTGAATTAGAAAAGATTACCAATGTTTGTTGAAGAAAGAATGAACTTTTCAGAGGAAGGCAGAACAATATTTGGAAAAATGGTGAACGACATAGCTTACCTATGTCTTTTGAAAAAAAAGCCAGCTAGTGGAAGAAGGGGAGGATAATATTTAGAATGATGAGGAAGGACTTTGAAGCCATAAACTCCAACAAACGGAAAACACTCAGGCGCACTCGCCCCATCCGGATGACTGCTCGTTTTGTAAGCGAGGCTTACCGACAACCTAGGAGCAAGTACTTTGCCACAGTGTGGTAATGTGTGCTTCCGTGAAGGAAGTCAATAAAGCAAGCAAGCTGGTACATGTTAGCGTACTTAACAGGTGGATTAGAATGTTTGTTGAAGAAATAGTGCACTTCTGAAAGAAAGGCAGAACAATATTTGGGAAAATGAGGAACGACATAGCTCACCTATGTCTATCAAAAATTCTACAAGCTCGTATACAAAAGTAGGTCACAATATTTAGAATGATGAAGAACGTCAAAGCTCACCTTTATCTTTTGAGGAATAGTAAGTTCATGTGAAGAATGGGGACAATATGAAAAAAATGGAAACGGCATAGTTCATATTCTCACCTATGTCTTAAAAAAAAAACAACTCGTGGAGAAGAGATGCACTTGAAGAGATTAGGAACCAATTTCTTTTGAAAGGTTGAGTAATAATGGAACCTCACCCCTTGAAGATGGAAGATTGCCCACCATAGCTGGAAGATGATCCCAGCCAGTAGAAAATATAATCAATCGGTGGAAAAATCTACAACTGACGGAAAATATTCCCCAGCGGTTTACAGGACGTTAAAATATGAAAATCATAAAATCTTTCCAATAGATTGATATTTTGAGGAATTGGGGTGGACCGTGCCCGCTTCTGTCGGCACGCCTATGCTATCTACGTGAATATTATTATCCCCTCTATCGCATTGACACAGGAATATGATATTTACGTGGAAAAAATCAAAAAAACATGAGACGATTATCACGAAAGAGGTGATAAAGGAATGTATCTTTCCCGAACGCACGCCTCTGGTGATAGACGATAATTTATTATTTTCCACCACTTTTTGAAGTAACCTAATATGTGAAAACTGTTTGCCAAGACCAGAGAATATTGGAAGGTGTCAAAACTATTGGCTAAAATAATTAGGAATATTCAAAATGGAACACGTGCGACGAACATCACTGTGATGGAACGCCTTTGATGCGATAATTACAGTCAAGCAGTGTCGAACGTGGTTCGTAGTTGGATGGGTTCCCATATCAAGGAAGGCCGTCGTACAGGGCCCGTACAGCCGGCAGCGGAATAACACATCACAGCTCGCAGGCATTATTTCAATGAGCACGAGGTATAATGTAAATATGCCGTCTTTCGGAGGAGACGTAAAACCGAGGTCTCGAGTCCATGGATGTTGAGTTGTTAAAAAACGCTATCACTGCTTAGAACACTAGTGGGTTTGCCAGAATTTCTGGTTAGGGGTAGAGAGCTCCCGGGTCGGTGGTTAGCCCCAGTCGCAGAAATAGATCAACGTTAACTAAACGGATGAAAAAAATATGCAACACCTCAAATCTTGGTAGGGAGAAATATCTTTTCTATTTGGATTAAATCTTTATGTCAAGCTAGCTGTGTATTATATCTAAACATGTTACCGCGAGGTACAAGCAAAAATATGGCGTTTGTCTTCACACCAATCTATCAGTATTAACTTTATGTAGTGGTTCAAAGGAGAGAGTGAATAAATATGAATCATTTATTCAGTAATACTCAAGAATTGTTTTTTTCTCGATTCTCAACTAAAATCATTTCAACAGACACAATCCATCCTATTATTAGGTACAGCGAAGTAAGAAATTAGTTTGGAATAATTTAGTCTTATTACCATTGAATGGAAAAAAGATTGTTTAAAAACGACATGAATTTAGGTAACTATTCACTTGATATTTGTGAAATTCCCAAAATCATCCTTTCAAGGACAAAAATTTTTGCATAAGAGAATAATTAATAAAGAAAATAGTGATGTGTTATCACATGATAATAGTCAACCCTGAGTATCAAGTCATTATTAAAAAAAAGAACTGAATTTATATCAAAAATTTTCCCCACTCAGCATTTTCTCAAAATTCAAACAATACAGCTGAATAATAGGGTAGGATCTTTCAAGTGTATCACTTTGTATTTAATAAAATCTGTCAATTTCCAAGTAGTTTCTCACCTTTCACAAAAAATGTTTCATCTCTTGTATTTATCAGAATACAATTGTCGATTACTGAATTTTTACTAAAATTTCACAAAATTAAATATACTTTTTCGATTTTCCAAGTCACATCAAAAGTTATTATCTCTTTGAACAGATAACATCGCATTTATTAGATTCGATAATGAGTTTTTAACGACTCTTTCAAATGATTTCGGTCAACTTATCAAAAATTTCCTCTCCCATTCATGATTTAAAATTTTCCGTCACGCCACAGAATTTCGCCTACATATTTTCTCGCACAAAATACGCAATCTAGGCATTTTCATGTCTATTATCGTCCAAAAGGGTTCCTATATTGCTTGTGACGTAGTGAGGTGGAGTGAAGGGAGCGAAGTCGAATGGAAACGGCAGATCCGTCTTCAGATCTCTCAAAAGGACACGTTTTGTTGAAATAGGAAGGGTCTAAGCCACAACCCGCATCACAATGTAAACCTATCGCGATAAAATAATAAGCTTGTGAATGTAGTGTTGTGTTTAATTAAACACTACCCAATTTAATGCCTCGAGGGCTGTTGGTATGGATGAAACTATTTTCCAAGCTCATCATAGTTTGGTTTCACTCTTTCGAAATTTTTTCCATGGCACGCCCACAACAAAGTTTTTAAAAGTTTCTGTCCCCTGTTCTACATTTTTCTACTCCTTCAATCGCATTGAATCGTAATGGATAATTTGTCCAGTATAAGCAGTAAATACTGAGGAATTTTTCAGCAAATACTAAGAGTATTGAAGGCAACAGTCCATTTATTTATAGTTGTATATCAGATACTCTCAAAATTAATGAAAGATTCGACAATTTGAGTCCCCTCAATTTGTATGGAAAGTTCTTATTCCATAATTTCTCTATCTCTAACCAAGTTTTCTGTTCCTTTTATTACTTTGCAGGAGACATCTGACTTCATTGTATTCTTTAAAATTATATTCGCAGTTTTCTTTTTATCGTTTTTGTGGGGGAGTCTCCTGTATACTTGCTAATTGTATAACTCATTGGATTCTTTTATATCTTCTTTTTACAAACGCTCGAAGCTTAAGATACTTGAAAATATCTGTTATCCTGTTATCCTCTAAGAAAATAATGGACTTCAGCGTGGAATATCCATACCATTACATTGATGAAGACCTTAGTACATCAGAAAGAACCCCAAAAGCACGATTTCTGACACTGCAGTAGCAGTCTTTGCTTGGCACCATTTTGTGAATTATTGATACACTGCTTCATACCTGCATCTCGATTTTTTTGACAGCAGCGACAAATGGGCGATATTTTCGATTTTTTTATATTCATTTGAAAATAGAGTTTTGTCGGATTCAGGCGATCCTGTACGTTCAAAAAATTATGATAGATTTGTATATTGGAAGATCAAATACTCCCAAAAAGGCAAAATACTATCCTTATAAATTATGTTCCATCCATAACTTGGTTGAGGATGATTGGGATCGTAATAAAATACTGAAAACTGCTAACGCTAACAGTAACACTTTACATTAAAGGTGGACTGAATTACTTTGGTTATCAAAGCGCGTAGAAGGTAGAGTTAGTGTTCTTGTGGTGGTATGAGTATAGGTAATCATATTGCCAACGGTTCCAAAATTCCCAGATTACTTTCAATACAAGATGAAAAGGACAATAATTATAATTTCGATGAAAATTTCAATGGAATTGTTCTATTTTGGGATCATTTTCACCAGATATTGATCTGATGGAAATATAAATCGAATGCAAAAAATACAAAAAAATATCAATTGAATAGAAATATGAATACATCAAAGGAATTGTATTTAGATTTACTCCAGTTATTATTAATTTGGACCAGCTTCCTCAGGATAACTCAACATCCTCAAAGGATAATTAACTCATCAGAGACAAGAGATGGAAGATATACACGAAACGGGAAAGAAATTTCTCGAAGTACATTTTCCAGAATGCGAAATAAGTGATGAACCATTTGATACAAAACAAAATATGGTCTCGAGGACTCCAAACCGGAGTAACGAGGAAAGTTGAAAAATATCTAGGGAAGGGGTCAATCAAAGCAAAAACAGACTGTGTACGATCTTTATAGCAAGCGCTAAAGGAATGTTAGGGTGGTCTTTAATCCTAAACCTAGTAAAACAGGTGACAATAAAGCAATGTCTCTAAAACCCATAAGTATGATGTCATTTGTACTGAAGACATTGGAAAAACTGGTAGACATGCACATTAGAGGAGGATCGTTGGTAGGAAAACCGATCGACCTGGATCAATATGCATACAGACCAGGAGTATCCACAAAGACAGCACTTCATCACCTAGTAAAAGGAATAGAATACGCTCTCAAAAATGAGGGAATATAATCAGCAGCCCTCGTTGATATAGAGGGTGCTTTTGATAACACCCCTCCCAAAGTAATTATTAGGGCAACTGACGAAACAAGCGGCAGATGGATAGACTGCATGCTGGAAGACAGAACGATATTTCCAGCCTCGATTAGTGAAACATTATCAGCACGGGTATTCAGGGAGAAGTCCTGTCTCCTCTAATATGGAACCTTGTAATGGACGGACTGATAAGTAGAATCAAAAAGGAACACCATACTGTCTTAGGATATGCGGACGATCTGGTCATCATATCCCAAGGCAAATTCAATACTACGGTCAGAGAATGCATGCAACAAGCTCTGAACATAGTAACAAAATGGACGGAAGAGGTGGGTTTGAACTTTCCAATATTAGAATAGATAGATATAGAGCTACAGTTCACGCTTGTATATCCAAAATCTTCCATTTTACCGAGAAACAACATTTTTGACATTCCAAATTTGCCATCCTGTATTATTCTTATCATAAGATTGTAATTTTCTTAGGCAAAAAATCTTCCATTTCACTTTGGATCATTACTCACGCACTACCTATATAGGTCGATTTTTGAACACAATTGAGGTAGAGAGATTGGAAATATTTCTTTGGTGGAATAGGAAAAAAATTAATGTCGGCCAACATTCGAACATAAATCAACCACTCCAAAGAATTGAGGATAACTCAATAATCGCAATGCTAATATTGGATTATTTGCTTGGCTAATCCGATCCTGTTAAACAGCCAGTGGGAAATTCTCGACATCGACATAGTAGTCAAGTTGGCATTCGGAGTAGGAAGGAAGACGTCAAAAGAAATAAGGGCTGCTGCTACTTCTGCTACAATAGTCGAAATTCTTCTCTGTAAAAGCTTGCCGAATAGAAATTGTCGACAACTGAATGTATATTGATAGGGGACGGTCTTTTTTTCCCAAAAAGAGGAAAATACTTACCGGTAGCTGTTATATTAAGCTTAGGTCAGTCTATGAAAAATGGAAATATGTAGATCATACATTAGAAATTTGTATAGCTTATCGACTTTGGTGAGATGTACAATCGTCATCTTGTAATTCTCATAACACATGTATCTTCCAATTTGCCTGCGAACTGGCTCTGTTTACTACCAAATTTAATGGGTTAGTTAGGCAAGAACCTGCAATATATTTTCTATCACTTTTTTTTCACGCCAATCAGAATCTTTTTGTTTCATTAGCGTGCGTTAACTTGAATTTATTGTTTCATTGGCGCCCAACGTGCACAACATCTGAATTTTTGTTTCAGTAGAACTAGGACTGTCAAAAGATCTGACATGCTAACTTATCACGAAAGATGATCTTGTATTTTGTGCCTGCCTTGCTTTTGCCAAAATCAGACACCTTATGTTTGGAGAGTCTCACTATCTCGCTCATAGACCTTGAATATCATTAATCAAAAATGCTATTAAAGTAATAAAAAGCCGATTAAAATCCTTGGCATCATTCACATCCATGGGAAACCTTGAAACTCTTCACATTTTTTCAGTGTGGGAATTTTAAAAACTGCTCAATTGTCGAAGAAATATGTCATCTGCTGGGAGAATTCTATTCCAAAATTTTGAGAAAGTATCTCATGAAGGAGCTTGAAGAAGTGACAAATTCAGGGATCCAGAACATGAGGAGCTTTACAAGAAGTGTCTCAAAACCAGGCGATCAAGAGAGGCGTTCTGGTTCAGAGAAGGCTCAGGATATCATTAAATGGATGCTATTATTGTTTTAACGCTTTTATGGAGTTACCTAACCAAACTAACTTGCTGTATTTGTAATGTGATATGTATAGGTATTCAATTTTTCATATACCGCACTTATTCATTTTTATGACGATACATAATATTCATCATCCCAAACCTTGGAAGGATTTTTCCCTATAGCCATATTATCGAATAATTGGTATTATTTTAGATAAATAAGCTTTATTTTCTACAAGCATTGGTAGTCAGCATAATTTCTGAACTTATATTATAATTTTTATCACTTGTTTGAGTTGTCATTTAAATTTTTCAACCGAAATAAAAATGGAACATTTCTAGAATCTATTCACAATTATAATGAATAAAAAACCAGAAAAATTATCAGGCGACAAAGTTTACAAAAAAACCTCACTGACAAATATGATAAAAATGTTATATTCCATAGACTGATCTATATGTATTGAGTTGTAGAAGGACGCTCTGAATTATTAACTGTCGCAAAATGACATGGCTGTTGGGCTGGAATATGGTGTTTGATATTTTATTTCTACAACAAAATTTGATATCACTGCTCGGAATTTTCTACCGAGAATTGGTCGTTTCATCTAGAAATTCATATTATACATATGTTGTGACATTTTACGAAAGTTGACATACCGTTATACAAATAAAAACGTGCTTTTGAAATACGATCTATATATCTAACAGGGATTCAGAATAAGCAATAAATTCTTTGGCGAACATATATTCGATATTAAAAATAATCGGAATGAAGGTTGTATTTCAAAATGAAATGAAGAAATATCGTCTTGTAATTGTGTTGAATTTTGCTCTTCACGAAACCATCCATTCAACTTTGGAGCCCCCAGTTCTAAGAAGTGAGTAATTGTATTGTATTTCCATATATGTCCTTTTAATCCTTATAATTATTATTGGAGTAGTTCATAATGTGTAATCGAAACCATCAAACTACTTTCCAACTGCACAGCACACCAGAATCCTAGAGCACAGTACCTGGGAGATTACTGGATAGAAGAGGAATATTGACCTAAGCTGAAGCCTGCAGGTGTCTTAAAATTCCTCCGGGAGATAGGACTAAAGGAGCTACTAATTTCAGAGACTTTCCTCAGAAACTAAGTAGAAGGGGGCACAATTTAGATCTTTTAGGTCTCAGTGACTGTTACCCAAAAATACATACATAGGTAGGTACATACATACAACAATCAAACTACGTTGTCAGATTATGGGACGCTTCGATTATTTTGGAAACGGATAGCTCCATTTTCATAGATATGGTAGTATTTTCCGAGTTATAGCTGATATCCAATTGTTTCAGCAATAGTATATAGATTGTGTTCATTTTTGTTAGTAACGTGAATGCTCACCAATCATAATAGTAGGTAATTCAGTACCTTGTTTTATTTTTCAAGAATAATAAAATAGTGTTTTCAATATATCCAGAAAAATTAACGAGAAATATGAGCAGCAAGGAAGAGGAAGAAAAAACTCACCAGTTAAAAAAATATGATTCATCCCACTCATCGTAAAAGTGTTATTAATAGTGATGTGGAGAAATCAAATGTGTTTTTTTTGTTCGAAAGTTTGAGCCTATGTTAGTCAGAGACAGAGAAAAATAAATCGACACGTTGGAACTATGAATTCTGAATGTTTCCAAAGAAAATGCATTACATCAGTGTCTTACAGAATCGTTGAGTGTGAAAAAACCCCACACAGTATCAGAAACCTCAGTTTTGCCAGCAGCTATTGTAGTACGATGCAACTGAATTAAAAAACTACCCAACCTCAACATTCAAAGTAAATGTGTCACGCCAGCTTGAAATTGTTGTATACAGTCAAAATATTATTTGATAAAAAGTTATACCATTTTGTGCGTTGGATTTAGGGGAAAAGGGGCGGAGAAGTTGAAAATCTGAAAATAGGTAGTTTTTACCAGTTTTTCCAAAATATTCCGAAAAGTATGCAATTCAGCTTAAACAGTGTTATGTACAAAAATATTTCATCTCAAATTTGAAACAAAAATAGTCTTGTATATAATCTTGCTAAATTGAACGGTTTCAGAGTTACGGGAGTGTGGAAGTATATTTTTTGTGTCCAAATATAATACCACTGGGGAAACAACTTTTTTTATACTGCATCATTACGATTTTCGTGACCGGTGGTAGGTTAGCGTCAAGCGTTAGGTGAAATTGGAATTCATGTGAATATCAATAGAAGTAAATTTTTAGGTGAAGCTAAGGAAAAAACGGGCCTCATTTCCCTCTTCACAGTGCATTTGCAAAAAGGTGATTGCACAGTTCATCAAGCATTGGGTGACTCTGACTTATTAATAGTTTTAACAGCGATTGATGAAGCTGAAAAAAAAATTTAAGTTTATGTAATTGGTGGAGATACAGACTTACTAGTCTTGTCCACGCACCCTCACAGAGGAGATTGAAAATGCTCATACTAAAGAGAGGTAATCAGTAGGAAAAGGTGTATACTATATCTTACGTTCAGCAAGAAATTGGGGATATGAAAGATGTACTCTTACCAATATACGCATTCACAGGATGTGACACTATATAAGCTACCTACAATAAGAAAGTTCGAACCAACAACGCCCTTCGTACGGAACTTTTAGTCTTTGGTGACCCCACAGCTCATTCAAGTGCAGTGGCTAACGCTGGAGAGAACAAGAACCAAGAGCACCGAAGATCTAGATTTTTTTTGCTACCAGTTTTTCTTGCAGGCTATTGCAAAGAAGTCTATACACTCAATGTTCAAATTGGCTGCACTTTTCTCAACTTCCGCAGCTTCCAGGCAGCATTTGTTCAGAACTGATGAATACTTAAGGCCGCATTTAAGATTTCACTAATAAACTCTATACTGCTAATACTCTATATCACTGATAACACTAATAAAATCGAGCTTTACGAACTTTTTAATAAAAAATGGTTTCAGCGTGCAATACACAGCCGAAAATGTATAGTGGGTTTCTCCGTACCACAAGTTTATTTGGCATAGACCTGTGGAAGCATCTTTTGCCTTGAAAACTAGCGCCCCTTGAAAAGGTCGTGAGGTTGTTGTTCCTTCAAGGACATTATCAATAACATACCCCCGGCTACGAAAACCGTAATTTGAATTTCCAAGACACCATCCTGTATAAAAACGGTAGTTTCTTTAGTGATATCATATTATTAGGACAAAAAAATAAAATTTCTATTCTCGCACCCCTCCGTAACTCTGGAACCATTCAGTTTAGCATAATTATGTATAGGAATAATTTTGTTCTCAATTTAAAGTGAATTATCATTTTTCTACTTGAAACTTTTTGCGGTAAATAGCAGAGTTCTCGAAAGAAAATTGATAAAAACTACTAATTTTCAAATTATCTTTCCATCCTTCCTCAATCAGACGCACAAAATGGTGTAACTATTCATCAAATATTATGTGGACTGTATAGAACAAATTAGAGCAGGCGAAATACTTTCCCTTTGGATGTTGAGGTTTGGATTTGATGGCACCGTACTATTGATATAGCCACAACAATGTCTGGCGAACAGCTGCGACAAATACCGCTGGCTGATGATACAATTTGCAGGATATTAGCTGATATCTGAAGATTTTTGCGAACAATTAACTTATCGAGCTCATACTTTCCAAAGTGATGGAGGCAGCGGACGCAGCAAAAGACCAATATTATTGAAGATATAATATTTTGCAAACCAATTTTTGATAGAGCTACATCCAATGAAATTTTCAATATGATAGACTCAATGAGAACGAAATAATGTAGAAAAATTGCATTGGGCACTGTACTGACGCTGTACCAACAATGTCTGGACACAAAAAAGGTCTTCAAACATTGAAAGCAAATCTACTGAGGCTCTCTGGTCGCACTGCATGCTCCCCAGAGCAGTTCCCGTGGAAAAATACAAGGCAGGAACTTTTTTTATAAAAATCATCATGTAGAGGGAATTATGTTTGGGGAAAATAATTTGATTGTTTTACTTACATTTTTGATGAATTGGATGTTACTAATAAATTAATGCAAGGACAGCAAAGGCGTTTGGGAATACAAACAGACCAAGTCAAAAAAAAAATGTATCTGTGGGAACCAAATTTGCAGAAAAATGAGATTGACATCTTTCGACTTTCAATTTTATGCGCCCCAAATAACATGAGAGTGAACAAAAATGTGAAAGTTCCTACCTTCAATTTTTAATTAAAATTCAGTTTTGATTCAATTTCCCGATTCTTCTGATGATATTGACTTAACAAAGTACAAAATCTTCACATCGGCTGAATATATTGTGAATTCAAATTGACAAGTATTGGGAAAGAAAACTTGATTAAATTATCTTGTGATATTACCTCATAACATAAATTCCATACTGTATCTCTAGTTCAATATAAATTGGACATTCACACAAAATACCATAATTTGTCTATCAAAGTTTTGGAAGTACCTTCGCTCTTCCAGTTACAGAAAAAGTTGTACGTCACGTACACCAAGATTTGATAAACTTCATGATGATAGACAAGCATTTTGATCTTATTAGGAAATGTCGTGATTATGCTTCTTCATTTTCTCTTCATTTATATTGAGACATTTTCTTGGACTGAAAATGTTTGCGTTTTATTAACTCAGGGAGGCGCCAAACGATTGGATAATTCAAAGGTGGGATAGTACCATCAAGTTTGGAGACCGCTTGTATGGAAGAGTGACACTTACCCCAAACTGAAGCAGTTTGAAAGGAGCTGCTATTCATTGGGACTTTACTCAGTAATTGAGAAAAAAGGGGTACAATAAATATTTCACGTCACACATGCATATATTCCCAAATTTGAGGAGAAGGCAATACCGTTTTCGTACCGAAATTGTTGGTATGGTACATTCAATTTAACCTTCTTGGCATGCGTCTTCGTTTGTGACCTATATCCGGGTTTTGGGCACAGATTATAAAAGAGAACAGATACGAATGCCGGCAAAACAGCAAAGGATTTTCAACTCCGATTTCAATGACCTTGGACCTTTAACTCGGTATGGCCGCGGTGTTGCCAGTTTAAAATATTTCCAGAATTTCTTACCAAATTGCAATGTTGACTTGGAGACAATAACAATTTCCAGTGCCGGCTCTTTTCTTTCCGAATAAAATTTATTTGGACAGTCTCTGTATGAACAATACACTCTCCCGTGATATTTATTCATTTTATAAAAATAATATACTAAGGTACACTATTTTCAGTTAATATTACTATAACCTACAATCGATTAGTCAAATAACACAAATAATATCGCGGATTGACAACCTTCAAACTGAAGTGTCAAAAATGGCGTTTTGTATTTTGATTTTTGAGCCAAGCCGTCACGGTTATTGTGCATGTTTGCCAAAGATGGTTTGTGAAAAAAAGTTTATATTTATGGTATGATTTTTATACATTATAATCTTTCAAATTGATTTGAAACAAGTAATTGTCGAATATTTGTATCTGTTTGACTATCACACTAAAAATAATGCTTATAAAATATTCGACCTATGATCGTGAATTGATGGAAATATTATGCAAATTGATAACCCTGTTGAAAAGTTTCGCGAAGCAGCCCGAACGGAGTCGACATACGACGATGGACCTTTAAATGGGTATGTCCACCCATATCTCTCTTTTTTACTGTTCTCTGTCAAGCTTTTGCATCTGTTCTCTTTTATAATCTGTGTTTTGGGTATATCGTTCATTTTATATGCCATTTTGACATATAGCTGACCTCAAATTTGATCAATACAATCAACAGGATCGCATTCAGCAAAATTCGAAAAGGCTATGAAATTAATAGTTACCAGCTTCTTTTTATAACTGATAATACTTGGGGATTTCCAAAATCCTGATCGTGGATATTTTTGTGGAAAAAATATGACAATAAGATTAATATCCGCTTCTTAAAATGAAAATTGACCGTAATCAACAAATTACAGACTTGACGAGAAATGTCAGTGGGACATTAGAAAAAAACGTAAGACACATTGCCGATACGAAAGATACGTCTGTATTCTATTTTGAAGGATGTAATTTCTCCCGATTTAAGCTATCCTATTGCAAACGGTATACATTGAGAATGTTTTTGCCATAACTATTAAGCAAACTAATTAGTAGAGAAAAAGAAAAATAAAACCGGCTAAGAGCTACATATGCAACTAATAAAATGGAAAAAAAAACGTGAAAAACAAAGTCGTTCACGTCTTACGAGAAGGACCTTTTTAACTATCACAAATTAAGAAAATAGCTTAGCAAAATTAATCGGGGACTGTTTATTCCTTGTGATGTTATTCTCCTTTTTTTCCGCTGTTGGTTTTTGTATACTTAATGTGTAGTGAGAAGTGTAGAGTTTTTATTCGTTTAAGATCTAATTATATGATTTTTATTATAAGAGCATGAGTGCGTGAAACAATAAAACTAATCATTAGTCTTAATACTTTTAATTTGTGAATTGGATAAGTCTAGTCAATATTCATATTTCATGACTATTTTTTATGAAAAAACATAATCTGAAGCCAAGAATGCTACAACGAGACCTTATAAAATACCATTCACAATACTATGACCATATCAGTTATTATAAAAATCAAATAAAGTAGATTGGATTGAAATATGTGAGAAAACCGCAAGGAACTCTGAAAACCACTATTCTTCATTCCAACCTGGATTGCCAGATAATTTTTTTAAATGAGCAAAAGTTACTAGAGAAAAAATTTTAAAATTAAATTAGATCATGGATGTTTCTCAGCACATCTACATAGACGAAATAAAGTTGCTTCAATAAACATATTTTTAATGCAATAATAACCAAACTGCCGATCTTATTTACACCAAACTCACACACGGATATCTAATGTCTCCAGGAAATCGTCCCGTTTGCCATTGGTATTGTGATATAGTGACCGTTAAGCGGATATTGACTGACTGCAAACAATTTTCCGCTACATATCAACAATTTGACCAAAGACAAACTCAAGGAAACGCCCACTGTCCCACCGAGATCAAGAAAGCCTTACAGTCTCTGAAAGCTACTTATGAAATATTTGAAATTTGTGATAATTGTTATCCAACTTGTAAATATTCTCTTCTCTGCCAATGTCCAGTGCTGTTAGGGATATTAATGGCGTATTCGACTGGCGGCACTGGTGCGCACTGAAAGCACTCTGTCGTGGTGCTGGCTGTTCGACTGACTCAGTTCTGCACCGGTTTCGAAAATATTTGTGTTCGCCTCGGACATGCACCAAATTAGTGCGGTCCGGTGAGAAATCGACTGGCTTGCACTCGGTGCGGTTTTTTAACACTTAGTGCAAAATTTTAGAACTGTGCTGCTAGTACAGTTCTAGGGGCAAACACAACCTACAAAAAGAAATGTAGTTGATGGCGGCACTTGAAGAATTTCTAAACTTATCACCGAGCAGCGAGAGTGATTTCTTGGATGACGAGCTTGTTAACTGTGAATCTTCCATTTCATGTTACTTATAATTTCGCCCAGCTAAATATTTCATTACCGACTTTTTATAATTAATGCTCTTGCTTTGAAATATTGTTTTTTTACTTTATTATGTACTATGCTCATCAGTACTTTCCAGGTTACGTTTGTATTTTTCAATTTTTAAATTCGTTTGATTAGATATATATAGTTGTCTCGTGTCACTCCCAGTCGAATCAACGTCTGCTTGAGAAGTGAGTTGGTGTGGATTGCATTTCTTTAGTGCCGCTTGGTAACTGCACCGGATCCGAGTTGGAGTTACTTTTCCAAGGCACTGAGAAAATGCGAATGGAACTGGGGTGGGCCGTGCACTTGGAGCATGCTCCACAGTCGAATTTGTCATAAGATAAAATAAATGAACACCATTTTAAAGAAGTACTCGTACATGAACTGACTATTCGTTTTGATGCGTATACGTCAAAAAGCTCATTGGATGGACATGAATAACATAACATAACATTTTGTGTTTGAGATAGGAGTTTCTGATTACCTTGTGGACACGAATAATTAGCTTCTTTGCAAGGCCCTCCTAGGAGCGAGCCCGTCGGGGGTCGTCAACGTCTAGCGACGCCACTGGTCAACGACAAAGAAATTTTTTATTTTAGAGAAAAAACGTTATCATAGTTGGACTTTGCAAATATTTTTCCAGTATTACCAGCTTTAATCAGGAGAAGTATTAAAAAGTTTGTTTGAAATTTCACATTACCTACCAATGATTTTAAAAAAGTTACACTTGTATATCTCAAACATCAATTAAACCAAAAATATTTCCATTCTTCGATAGACGAATGTGCTCCGAAACATATAATTGCGATTAAATTTCACTTCGGCAGTAGTAGTAGTAGTACGAAATAGCTCCTCATTTGACAATTCCATCTCGTTCTAACGCAACAAAGTAGTATAATTAGTGTTACAATTGGAAACAAGTCGGAGCCATATCGTCGTATTTGGCTGACTTCGGTGGCGGCGGCACACGATATAGAGGCGGCATTCTTAGTGCACTCACGTACCAAATTTAATTTGGAAAGCGAGAAAGGTTTCCCTCTACTCGCCATTTGACTACTACGCGGTAGAAAATTTCAACGAATGTTACTGACCAATAGGAATAAAGGTGACCAGATTCCTTAACTGGAAAATGGAAGTTAAATTGTATTTTTCCAGGGATTTTATTTCACTTTTACGAGCACTGCGATAATGAAACCATTGAAGAGATTTTTAAAATCAGTTTCTGTTCTTGAAGCGTCATACTAAAATTCAATTGAAAAAGTGGTTGATGCTTTTACGATTATAACGCATTAAAAATTTATAAAGGGAAAACAGTTCACTAAAAACAAATATCTACTTTTCGACCTTTATGACACTGAAGGACATTGGAATTGAATATAACAATTGTTACATGGGAATAATTATTTTGAAGGATTTTCATGATAAAATGACGATGATGACATTTTTATTAACTTTCTTGCTTATCGGAATAAATATTAATTCACCAACCGTGGAAACAATTTATTCACAACAGCCAGAGCAATTTACAGCTAATGGGTTGGCAAAACTTCAAAACCTTGTCAGATGGTAAGACTCCCCAGTTTGTTCTGATGTCTATTGACATTGGATGATCGTCTTATATTCACAAGTTTTCTTGTTGCTCCTAAATTAATTGTTTCTTTGATTGAAAAAACAGTTATTTCCATAACGAATTGTTCAGGCAAATCTGCAGTGTGTAGTTAATAAAATGCCAAAGCAGCTGAACAGTAAATGTCAATAGATTTTTGTTAAGCTATTTTGCACAAGCCGAAATGAGGCCCCGCTTCTCTCGTTCACTGCTAGTATTCGCTATTTGTATTCATGATTATTAATAGTATTGTTACATATTTAAATGTGAATGATTGAATGTTTTTATTGTTGGGTTAGGTTGATTGAGCTTGATATATTATTCTCTCATAAATTCAAATGATTATTTTGTAAATAGTTGCCAAAGCTCAACAACTCAGCTTTACCACTCAATGTTACAAAAAAAAATATCAATCTAACATCAGGTTGACTTTGCAACATCCCAATATTTTGTTTTGCAGTGTCATCGTGTTTTTATCGTGAATAAACTTTACAAGCAATGTTTATTTCTAAAAGTGAGCGAATCCTCAGAGTTTGTACGGCACTGTTAATAATTGTCAGATGGGCAGAATCAATAGCACCCTATAAAAGCATTTCGTACCTACCTCAAGCTAGTTGGCACTACCGTAACATCCTGTGAACACAAATATTTTAAAAATTGGATAGATGAGGCTTTTACTTGATGTAGATCCATACTAAATTATGAAATCAAACAATTTTAATTTGTTCAATCTACACTATATTTGAACTTAAGTGACGCGTTTCGCTAACACAGTAGCTTTATCAAACGAATGGAGGTATGATGAGAAATTTTCGATTCATACAGTTCCTCAATACTGAATTATACGGATATTAACAATTAAATAAATAATGATCTATTTAGAAAGAAATGAAATGAAAAAGGAAAAAGAATTTGTCTAAATATGGGATTAACTTGACAACCGAAAATCAGATTCCAACTACTCAAATCATTTATCAGCAAACCAACACTTTCGATTCATATTTTGAAAATTTGCATATAGAACTTAAATCCTTCAAATTAAATCTTTTAGTAGCCCTTGAGATAAATAGAAACAAATATTCACATAATCTTTTTAACGACCAAATAGATATCAACAATTCTCCCTTATTGAACCTTTTTACCTAGGAAGGTTCTTGTATGATTGTTGTGAATGAGTTTCCAGGTAAACTTGTTAAATACGTCAGTTAATCCAATATTTAGACAAATTCTTCTCCTTTTTTTTTATTCGATTCCCTTGTAAATAGATCATAATTTTATTGTTAATATCGGTATAATTTAGTATTAAGGCACTGTATAAAACGAAACGCGTCACAACTTTAAGTTCAATATAATGTAGATTTTAACAAATTAAAATTGTTTTGTCCACGACTATTTGATAATTTTAACATTTTACGTGTGTTTCTTTAAGTATAATGACGTATATAATTCACCCGTAGATAATAGGTGTGGATAATAGGTGTGTATAATGAAAAGGTCACACGACGTATAATTATATTGAAGATTATTCCTATGTATTAATTGAAAATTTTCATTCGAACCTACGACCTTGCTATCCCAAGTTGGAGCACCAAACCATCAGGCCATAGAGACATATATGTACGATATTATCAAGGTTTTGTATATATAGGAGTAGATCGAATTATTTTAGTTTGTTTTAGTGTGTATGATGTATGACAAAAGCAGAAGTGATGTTTTAAATAATTTATTGCTAAATGCAAGAATTCAAATAACTATACTAGTGTTTAATTGATATTACTAAAAAATATAATATGAAAAGTGAATTAGATAATGAATTGAATACTTATTCAAAATATAATTTGTTCAATAAGGTAAGAAGTTATAAGCTATATAAATGTAGAGACTATATATATAGATATTGTTTTAGTTTGACAAAAAATGCATACCTAAACAGGTAATTCATAGTCGTGGACAAAGTATAGTATTCTACTCGCATATAATGGCTATTATTCACTTAGATGTTTATGTCACTCGCCTGCGGTTCGCGACATAAACGCACCTTCGTGAATAATAGCCATCATTATATGCTTGTTGAATAATATACTATTATTTCATAATATCCGTATAATTTAGTATTAAAGCACTGTATAAATTGAAAATGTCTCATTATACCTCCATTCGTTTAAAAAGTACTGTGTTAGAACCGTTTTACACGTACGAGAATTATTGCGAAATTTACTCTGAAAATTTTCATAAGAATAATTTTTGCTGTTTTACACGTCAAAGAATTATTGCCAAAATTTTCGGAGTAAAAATATTGACATGTTCTATATTTTTAGAAAGTGCGTGAGAATCGACGCAGAAGCCAAAAATAGAATAAAAACAATAATGGCGTCAACGTGTCATTATTTGTTGTCGTTTTTTTCATTCAGGAAAGCCAAAACCTTGGCATAAACGCAAATCTCATTTAATAAAATAAATAATCAATCAAATAAACGGTTCCAATACAGCTGATTATTCAGAAATTTCAATATGTAAATCGTAACCATGACAACTTATACCAAAAACAATCTCACTGCGCAGTCGTATGGCATGAATTCTTATGAAATTTATAGTGGTAAAAATATTATGTGTAAAACAGTCAAGTAGTGAAATGTTTCCAAAACTTTTATGAAAATTACCAGAGTAATTTTCAGAGTAAATTTCGCAATAATTCTCGTACGTGTAAAACGGTTCTTAGCGGAAAAAAATATAATGTAGATTTTAACAAATGTTTCATTTTATAATTTAGTATGGACCTACATCAAATAAAAGCCTCATCTATTCAATTTTTTGAAATTGTTTTATTTCATAATTTATAAGGAGCATTTTATTTTATATATTCCTTATTTCTATTGTTTTATTATTTCATAGATTTATTTAGTCGACACTTCATTCTCGTACCAAACACTTTTTTGTCATCTAAGTTTAACTGAAATTTAAAAAAAAAAAATTATATTTTCCACTCAAAATATCGTACTCATGTTCACAATGTTGCAATAACTCGATGTCTTTAAGTAGCTTGAGTACCGTTTCTTCCAAAACGTATTTGATACGGCATTGATAATGACAATATACATAAACGATTGGTTAAGAAAACTTTGCGTGTACACTACTAAATACAGAGAACTATGCAATTGTAAAATTGTGGACTCATTTCATGTTTCGTGCCCCAAACGGATATTAAACTCTAGATACTTAAATCAGTATAATTCTACCTCTCATATTTCATACAATTTCTCTAGCTTACTTCAATAAAACATGCAAACACCGTAGACAAACAACAGCTACGAGTATTATTGTTGATGAACAGTTTAGCAGAGTTTACGTATTTATAGTACTTACAACTTCAGCATTTAAAAAAATGTTCTAGGTGAAATATCGATAGATGGATGTCTGAGCTGAAAATTTATTCATTAAGCGTATGAAATGGATTTGACTATCGATTATTTAGACACTGGAGGTCTCAGTTGTTCTTCCTTTGACAGGTAATTCGTTAAAACCTATAAACCTGAAATATATAATCAATATACCTTTTACCATTCAATAGAGTATATGTTGATGTCAGTATTGTTAAGAGTATCTTTTAATGTCTTTACACGAATCTTTTTTATTATTTGATAGCGCCTTGGCCACTAACCATGTCTCTCGTTTTTTCCTAATTATCTATCCCATATCCGTTGTTTCGGTAGTCCCCCTTTTTCTAGCTCTTTGTACCTTGGATTCCCACACTTGCATGACAGGTCTCTTATGATTTATTCTTTGGAAATTGTTCCACTTAATCATTGGTTCTATTTCCAGGACCTTTTTTATTTTTGTACTTCTGATCTTGTCTCTTCTTGTGACACCTCTGACTTTCATGAGATACTTTATCTTCACGACCTGAATTTGAAAGATATGCTCTAATTTTTGTCTTGCTATTTGTGGTATTGGATTGGGGTTGTCATAAAGTGGGCTTATTACATACAGGTCAACATAACCTTCCGAATTTTTGTATAGAATATTAAAGTTAGTATAAAATCCATGACCGTACTGATAGCCTTTTTCAAGGAAGGGTTTTTTATTTACAAAACATATTTGATTACCTATGAGAAAAATAAATTTTATACTTAGGAGAAGAAAAAATCTCCACGGGATGTAACTGAATTCACTAAACTTTTTCGCCAGCCAACTATCAAAGCTATTCACATTTCTTATAGTATAAATAACTATTAAAAAGTTCCATTTATTCAAATCCCAAATGAAAAAAAAAGGTGAATGAGAAACAAAGTATATCAAATTTAAAGTCTGTATATGCTACTGATATTTCTACGTGTTTGCTCATGTGGAAAGGGACCAATAATAGCTCTTTCTCATACATTCATTGCATAAAAGACCCTCCTTGATGGATTAGAATTGGTTGAAAAGAGTCGCCTGTCCATTTTTTTGTCAGTATATTGATTCAATTATGTAATGGTTTGTACATTTTTTTGAATAGGGCTATTGTTGCTTTTTAATTTTTTGAAAGTATAGGGAAGCGATGTGGAGTTTTAAAAAGAATTGATATTGGGTTATGAAAAGGGTAGAGCACGCATGACAAGTATTCAACACAGATGGGAAAATTTTGAGGGAAAAAACAGCTCTTCAGTATCGGATACTTTTCAACTCCATTAATCAGATCGACAAAAACAAATAATACTGAGGCTATTTTAGACTAGTACAAATAGATTGTTATAAGAATAAACTACACAAATTGGTAACTCGTGATAATTCTGCTGTTAATTTTATTAACATATTCTTGCTATTGCTGGTTCTGCTCATTACTAGTTAACGAAATATTTCCATGCTGGGAATCAGATAGATAACATAATGATGAAAATAAAAATAAAAACTATTGGAGGAGAGTGATGCACGAGAATAAACAAAGGACTATGAAAAACCTCAACAATGATGAAGCAACTTGAAAATATAGGATAGGAATAAAGTACATGGAAAATATCGGTAGAGAAAACATTGAACATGACTTGCACTCCATAAAAAGTACTTTAATAACAACCGCAGACCAAAGATAAAAAATCAATTAAATGATGCTTAGGTTGAACAATTTAAGGCAAATATCTGGGAAGAAGAGATCATGTCAACCGGTTCATTGATCCCAATATATGAGGAAGGAAATCCGGTTGAATGTGGAATCTGAATCTTGAATACTGTCTACAAACAGTATCAACCTCTATAATCAGGAAAATATTGGGAAAACACTCACATACTTTGGATGAAGTATACATTTGAATTGCCTTGGAGTGATAGTCAACGCAAGGATTGTAGAAATGTTGGAGCGCTTGCAAGCAGGAGATGGAGATTTCTTTCGTTACAAGAAACTACTTATTAGCAAAAACCTGGAGGTGGGTCTGACTATCCATTTATTAACTTATCCATTGATTTATAATCCCAATTACAATCAAGAAATATCTTCTGTATGTTCCTTGTGGTATATTATTCATTCTTTTTTTAATTTCTTGGGAAATTAAACCACAATATTTTTAAATTCTTCATTTCAACGTTTCGGTAGCGTTCCAGCTACCGTTTTCAAGAAAAAATGAGTAAAAATTGATTTTTATTCCTAACTGACACAACGGAAAAAATTTGACAACTAGACAATCAAAAATATTTTGAAGTTTAAGACTGCAAAATTTTGTTATCAAATTTTTATTAAGGTCCATTCATAGTAGATCATATCCCCGGTAAAATGTCAAATGAAATATTTCATTTTATGACATTCCAACGATATGATAGTCTACTAGAAATGGAATCCAGTGAAGTGCACGTTCCAGGAACGGTTTTTAAATTGGGATAGCGCGTTTTTTCGCTTATATTGGAAATGTTGTTAATAAAACGCGTTTCTTGATACTTTTTTTGTTTATGAATATTTATGTTTTCAAAATATGTATGTATACTCAGTTTTGTGATTTTATGTATTGAATTGTGTATCGATTAACAACTATTCAAATTATAAATCATAAGAAAACCTGGATAAAAACTTATGATGCTATCCTGATAAAGCAGGTAATTGATTATTGGAAATTTCTCTTTCTAACATTGGTAACCAAATTTGACTACATTCGGCTGAAATACTAGCTACACATTTATCTGCATTTAGTTGTATTAAAGCACTTTCTTTGATTTTTCGTCTTTTATTATTGGGTTCTTTTAATATTATTTTTGATGAATCCCATTGAATTTGATGACCCTCTTCCCAAGCATGTTTACAAATAGCTGACTTAAAGAATTCCCTATCTTTAATATATTTTTTGTGTTCGTTTATTCTTACTTTCAATGGTCTAGATGTTTCACCTAAATAAAATTTGTCGCATTCGCATGATATTTGATATATGCAGTTTTTGGAAGATTGTTCTTCATTCTTTGGTTTCGTTTTTGTTAGTATTGATCTTAATGTATTATTCGATTTAAAACTAGTTCTAATATTGAATTGATTACCAATTTTTTTAATTCTTTCTGATAAACCCTTAACATACGGTATTGTCAAGTTTCTAAAAATTATGTTTGCTGAATTATTAATATTATTGTTATGGGGTATTAACAATGAGTCCCTCTCTATATGCTTAATCTCCTTATTTACAAATTCTGCAGGGTAATTATTGTTATTTAAAACATCTTTTAAAAAAGTTTTCTCCTTTGTAAATTGATCATCACTAGAACAAATGATTCTGGCCCTATCGTATAAAGATTTTACTATCCCTTTTTTAACGCTTATAGATATTTGAATTTCAACTCTAATCATTCACAGAAATATGTAACAATATAAATATAAAATAATTATAATACGAAATGCATCATCCAACAATAAACAGCATAAAATAAATTGAAAAATGAAATTGAAATTATAATTAAAGCTGGCTCGATCTTTTATAGAAAATTGCCAGCTTGAATCATTTAATTATTGATTAAAATGACCATAAAAAACAATAACTTGCCGGTTCTTTTCAAGGTCGTATGTTGACCATAATTTGAACGGTGGAATGGTTTATGGAAGAAATTGCTGTGTTTATGATTTCTGTCCGGAACATGATTGTTGACAGGTCCAAGTAATTGAAGACGAGTGATCAGTTCATTTAGCAGCCGGAAAGCTTAGCTTAGATCTAGCTTGCAATAGTTTCATATCCATTCCTTGTAATAAACCAAACAAGTTATTGTTCTGTACTTGTGGGCCCAGCTTAAAAAGCGTTATAATATTGGGTACTTTTGAAACTATGAAAAATAAAGTAGATAATTATTCCTCAAAATATTTCAGGGTGATTTGAAGACTTGGACAAAATTGTAAGCGCTTCTTCACGCAAATAAGTGGCAGTTGGCAACTTGGCAATACAGTTACCATTTCAAGATAATCAGTGATGTGAATGAATTGATGAATTTGCCTGTGATAATGCAGTGTAGTTGATGAGATTAACATACCTAATATGAGAATAATCTGTAGCTAAAAAGGCTGATTTATGAGGAACTTGCAGATGATGTACCTAATCAGAGTTCCATTCCATCAGAATCTGACGAATCTCCAGCTCCAACATAAATTATTATAGATTCGATGGCTCCATCCATGATATCGTTCTGTTACCACATTTTCGGTTTTTCCTTATGCGTATGACTCAGAGCTTTCTTCCATAGCTTCGCAGACACTTTTGACGTTTGATGTTCTACAATTCATAAGTTTTATCACTGTGTGCTGCATCACCCTTTACATGCGCCCAGATAAGTTCAATATCATCGAGTTCACAGTGGTATGATGGTAATCGTGACACAGTTCTACGTTCTATCACGCCATATCGTCAATCAAAAATTTTTGGAATCTCAATTCCTGCAGACTTACTGTCCATTGAAAAGATCTAGTAGGGCTTAGACAATCAAAGATTTCTCTGGGTGACTACAACCTGTTGATATATCAAATGAATGCATAAGTCGAAGTGAAACTGCGCTTGAAGTTTCAACAGGGATCCTAGGGGGACATTGGCGCCTGAATGGGCACCGAGAGAAGCTCAAAATAGTGGGGGAAGGAGAATGCAGATATTGTGGCATGGGAGAAAAAACCTACATCCACATATTTTCCAACTGCACAGCTCTCCAGAATCCTATAGTACAGTGCCTGGGAGATTACTGGATAGAAGAGGAATATTTACCTAAGTTGAAACCTCCAGATATCCTAAAATTTCTCCGGGAAATAGGACTTAAGAAGCTACTAGTTCCAGAGGCTCTTCCCAGGAACTAAGTGAAAGTGAGGGGGCACAAAAGATCTTTCAGGTCTCAGTGAATGTTATCCCAAAAATACATACACATACACACTTATTGTCCATATTTATTTGCTTGTGCAGGAGAAACGAGATACAATTCATCGATTTATTTCAACCTCCCTAAATTCCAATGTCCGCCTATGTTTTATTGCGGTTTAAGGGTCTCTTACCTGAAATCGTGCTATCAATATAATAAAAATATTTCATATGTACCAACAAAATTCAATTTAGATCGTAGAATTTATGACGCTTATCCCATTTAACTCGGGTATCCAAATTCTGCCGACAAACCGGTTATCGCTACTTAAAACGACCGGCCCCCAAGCACAAAAGAAAACCCGGCAAAGTATTTGCCTTTGCTTCACAATACTTTGAGTAATGACGCATATTTGGCCCTACAACATTCTCTAATGAAAACTAATATTCCCTGTAGCCCATGATACGTTTGGGCTTAATTCTTTCGAATGGAAACCATTTTCACCATCGACTTTAATGTGAAAAACAGATTGTATTGCTCAGGACCGAAACTTGCTACAAAATTTTAGAATTTTCACAAAATTATACCAATTAACTAATCTTTATCATCAAAAAGTTGACAGGCTAGGGTTATAATAATTGATAAAAAGGTGAAAAAAAACTAACAAATACCTAATATATGCCGAATTGAGTTTAAAAACATTGAAATGACCTCAATTCAATAACTCAAAGTACGTATAGATATATTTCGTGGAATATATTGTTTTGTCCACGACTACCTAATAATAAGTCAATATTTTACCTCCTAACAAAAGGTATATGGTACCCATATATCAACTGTCGTGAATTATGGTTCATAATTAATTATACACTGTAGTTTATTATGGTTCATAATTCACGACTAGAGATGGGGGTACAATATGAAATAAACTATTAAATCTGTGTATTTTGTTCAGGAAATTTGTTTCTGACATATATCGTATCGATAAAATATTGTAATTTTTAGTATTGATGCTTTTCATAACGATATTTTCCAATAATAAGTATTTTAAAACAATTCATTCATAACGGTACCTTGTATTAATACTTTCTACGGTATCGCCCATCTCTATATATGTCAAATTATTTGATGTAACTGCCACAACATTTTGAGGTTAGTAATATGCCAAATCGTTACTGACTTTTATTAATTAATAAATAAATAAAGTGTCGTGGACGAAGTATAGTATTCTACTCGCAATTTATGGCCATAATTCACTTGGGTGACTTGCGCCCCTCGCCTGCGGCTCATGACGCAAACGTCATCCATCGTGAATTATGGCTATCATAAATTGCTCGTTCAATAATATACTATTAATTGATAGATAATAATTGGTCAATACTTAGAAATGCGCGAATTATGTAGTTGAATGAACTACAGGAATTTAGTACAGGTCCCTACTGTTGCCAGGTGCAACAGGCTGGTAATAGTGGTGGTTTTACGAATACTCCCAAATTAAACGGAGGAAACTCTTTTTCAACATCGGAGATTCTGGAAATGATTGCTTTCGCTGGGTCGTTGGTGACAGTGATCTACTCCGTGCTGGAGAAGACCTTTTTTCTTCCAGGAACATGCAGCAATGATCGTATCTTTTTTCCTTACTCAATTCAATCAATTTCTCAAAGTATCTGAGCAAGGCAACAACGATGACCTCAAAGATATATACTGCATCTTTTGTTTTGGTGATGATTTTGAGGTGTATCGTGAATCTATGTTATTTTAGAATAGCAGAAATCATGCCAGCCTAAATACTATAGCTCATTCCAGAGAGGTATAGGGTGATAAAACATCATTAGGTATGCAAAAGGAGCGCAAAGTGACCCAACGAATATTCAAGCCTTTTTATAGTTTGGCATTTAATTGTGAAATTATTTCTTTTTATCAAGTGCAGGTAGTAGTTGGGGTCGATATATGGGTTTAGCCAATTGTTATTCATTCACAAGCACTGAAAATAGTGTATAATAGGATGCCGGTAGGATAATCGTGGAAATGAATGGTATATTATTCAACAAGCATATAATGATGGCTATTATTCACGAAGGTGCGTTTACGTCGCGAGCCGCAGGCGAGTGACACAAACACCTGAGTGAATAATAGCCATTATATGCGAGTAGGATACTATACTTTCACCACGACTATGAATTACCTGATTAGGTATGCATTCTTTGTCAAACTGAAACAATATAGTCTCTACATTTATATAGCCTATAACTTCTTACCTTATTGAACAAATTATATATTGAATAAGTATTCAATTCATTGTCCAATTCACGTTTTATATTATATTTTTTAGTAATATCAATCAAACACTGGTATAGTTATTTGAATTTTTGCAATTAGCAATAAATTATTTATAACTTCACTTCTGCTTTTGACATGCATCATACACACTAGATAGAATAATACGATCTACTCCTATATATACAAAACCTTGATATTATTGTATAAATGTCTCTATGGTCTGGTGGTTTGGTGCTCTGACTTGGGCTTGGGAAAGCGAGGTCGCAGGTTCGAATCCGGGTCTTGCTCTTGATGAAAATTTTCAATTAATATATTGTGTCGTTTGTAGGAATAATCTTCAATACTTTTGGTGGTTAACCAGTCAATAATTCCTCGTCTTCTTCAAGATAAAGTTGGAGTTATAGTGAAGTAGATCTATTTCAAATTTAAGCACACCAATCCAATTGAAAATTTCAAATTTAAATTTGGGACTCTCGTGTAAACACTATTTGAATGGAGCTATTGGATTATTTGAAATATCTATGATTTCCCAACGGTTTCGGTTTTCTTATCATTTAAATTAAAAGTCACAGAGACAATGGAACACGCACCCGAAAACACAAATAATGAACATAATGAAGACGTAATTATCCGAACACAACGAAAATGTCCTCCAACTCGGTTTGAAACATTCAAAAAGTTTAATTACGAAAAGTAAAGAACGACACGAATTGGAGAAGAAAAACTTTGCAGGAACGTACTTCATCGTTAATTGAATTACACAATTTTCCTCCTAGCAATATTTTCACTTCCAATGCAAGATTGTTGTATGAAAAGTGAGATCCGGAGACATTTTTCAATAAACATTCGTGTTTACTATGCTAGCAATACGCTGTATCGTGAATTGCGGTGCTGCCAAGTGAGAAATATATTCACTTCTCTTCCTTAAACACTTCTCCCATCTCCAACTTGAGTCGTGCTCCGCCAATTCAAGTCTCGAGCTTAGCTGCTATACCATACTATAGTCCCGACTTTTGTGTTATTACCAAGATTCTAGTGATTTCAATAAATTCACGTTGCCAGTATTTTTATGACTGTCCTTCCTAGGGTTGTTAACAACTGAATTATTGGAGGGATAGGTAATCCTTTTTTGTGATATGATCTGAAATTGGCATGTACAATGGTGGAAATAACGTCTCTAATAATATTTTTTGGAATATTTCTCACTATAGAATTTCATAGGATTTGCCACATCTCGAATATACCGTTTTGTTAAGCGATTATCTGGCTTTTCCTCAGAAATGTCTATAAACTTCAAAAACTCTTCAAAATTTTCAATATCTCCCCTAACCCTTTTTCATATGTTCATGAAAGATGACAGCTAGGACACATTTCTTAAACAATTGATAAAAACCGGAGACATGCAAGCCGTGCTCAAGGTTGGTTTCTACCAGACTTGGGCCTGTCTCAAATCACGCAAACGCTGTAATCTTGCTTTCTGTCCGAGATGTGTTAAGAGTATACAGGCCGTTTTTCAAATCGTACTCAAGCTCGAGACCAACCTTAAGTCCTGACTATAGGTACGGGCATAAGTCTACGATCATACATCAGCCGAATGGCTCATTGCATTCTGGAGAGCTTTTGTCACCTTCATTTCCTGCTCCAAGTGGCACAAGTTATTAGCTTGGTGGTCACTTTATGGTTGGACAAATAGTGACTGCCTTCAACGATCATGATGCTCACATGTACAGTGTACACAGTCACTGTCTAATTTTGAGAAAAACATTCAAATATATGGGACACAAATATGATTTTGAGAAGTCGGTGATTATGATCGCATTCGCAATATAGTTGAGAACTTTGAAAATACTGATGTTTTTCCGTGAATCTGGACATATTTTTCGTATTATTTGAATAGATATAGCAATAAGATTGATATTCACTTTTCATAAATAGTAATTGACCGTAAACAAAGTACAGACCTGACAAGAACTGTCAGTAAGACATTAGAAAAATACATTGCCGCTACGGAAGGTAGGTCTGCATCCTATTTTGAAAGATGTAATTTCTCTCGATTGATAGGTCGAGTTGCGCGTAATCTGAACATCAAATTTTTCAAGTCAAAAATTTGGATTAACGGAGGTAATCCATTTAAACGGTTCGTTATTGTGATATTTTATTTGAGATTAAGCACAGACCTGCCTTTTTTCTATTTATTCCAACGTGATGTGCTAGAAGTACATTTGCAATGGATGACGCACGCCAAAAAGGTTATCGGTTTCGCACGTGCGATGAATGTATGCGTCCGACGCTTGCAGCCGCTGAAGCGTCTATCGCATGCGTTTGAGTGGTTTTGCCTGTGCGTCTAGATGTAACAGTCAGCACTTCGCAGTTCAGTCCGTGAAATCATCATGGAGTTTGTGTTAGCCCTTCTATTTGAAGAAGAAGATGATTAAGCGAACATTTCGTTGTTAATTCAAAGGAAACCCCATCATAACATATACAAGCACAGAAATGCCCACTTTTCCCCTCTATTTTTCCCGCTATCTGTTTCCAGACATTATTTTTGATAATTAGATCTTCATATTTTTCACTTGAGGCATTTTTGAAAGGATACTAATTCAATTAACATCTCGTCAACCCGGCTCCATTTTTCACCACTCATGTTGACGGCTCGTAAATGCACAATCGTCTGCGTTCTCGCCGTCTGACTGGTCTTCGAAGCAGTCGTTGTGTTTTGACGTTGCATTTAGACGCTGGCGCATGTATTCATCGCACGTGCGAAACCAGGCCTTAAGTATATGAGCTTTGGTAAACTTTGTTTAACCATCCTTTCCCGTTACGACATTCATTGTCCAACTTGATCTTCCATTTCTTGTGATAGATGAGACGGATTTCACGTATTTCTCAACCAACAGTTTTGTTTTGTTGTCATATTTTGAAAACAATTTCCAACATATCATTGACAATACAGCAGAATAAGATGTAACGGCGAAGGATGGCTAAGCAAAGGTTAATTGGCGACTACTGTATAATAGTTTCCAATAAATGAATCATATGATGAGCATTTCTCATTTATAGCTTCCACACAGTATAGATTTTTGAAGTAATCATGACATTTGAAAATTTGAATAGAATATAATTATTTATGTACCAAGGTTAAGAAGTCGTTTCAGTATACACTGACCTGCAAAACAATGAACAATTATTCATAGGAATGCCTTTTTAACTTTTTCATTGATCTCAATAAAATTGCTCATCTTTGGATAAAAAAATCGAGTTTTTTGCAAAGCGATTATCATTAGTCTGCCTACACCCCTCGTCCACTGTGCGAAAGATATGTTTTATCTATCACTATCAATTTTTATCTCTATTATCCACAATTAGGTGTCTTATATACACGCAAAGCTTTGGCTAGTGCTTCTCTGTTCCTGAAAAGGGAATGTTGAGGATTTTCTTTGCAAAGGCATCGTTTTAATTTCGTCATGAATAGAAAATTATGCCACGTTTTAATAGGGGACAGGGAAAACACTGTCGGTAAACTTGAAACCATTTCCGTTTCCTTTTAAATATGATAGGTTTATGTCACCGATGTTATGAAATTTTAGATAAAAGGTTGTTGGATTCGTAGAAGACGATAATAAGAAATTTTCTTTGTCAATTAAAACTTTCGGAGGCTTGAAAGGAAGATGAATTCTAATTAAACAAAGCAGATCCCTAGTCGGTCTTTTCTGTCATAGTTTCAGTAGGTAACGATTTCATAGTTGTTTTCTCAACGTGAACGATATGTTGTCATAAAAAAGTATAGTATGCAACAGGGAGGGGATCTCTGGAGGCGCATGGGTGCTGCCACATAAAAAGTCCCGTCAGTACTAAAATTTGTAATTTAATGAAGACTGTAACGCCGTTAGTAGTAGTTGCAGATTTTTCCACATATATATTAGCGCTGACATCCTAACCTGACAACCATTGACAACTGCTTATTTGTGTGTGTTGAGTATGTTGAGTATTCGTATTTGGTTTTTATTGTTTATAACTTTATAGTGGGACTTTTACTTTAGGAGACAATGTCAAGAATATGTTTTGTGAAAGACTGTAATGTGAGGTGCACACGGTAAGCTTAATCTTCATTAAAAAACATGTTCCATTAAATAGAAAGTGACAGAAGTTATTCATCCATACAACTTTGAATTTCCCAGCATCATTGTTGAATAACCAACATTTATTTTTCTTCATGTTTGTCATTTAAATAGGTACAAAAACGTTCCATTTATTGTATACTTTTTTTAATCAATAAACTATATGAACTTGATGATAATTGCTTTGTTTTTCACAATTCAGACATTATATGATCCATTTTTTGACATTTCATTTAATTTTACTTGACTTTTCATTGTTATTATTGTAATATCAATCTAATGTTAAGTAATTTTAAATGAAATATTGAAAAATGGATCGTTAATGTCATTTTGCAATGAAAGTAAAATTACAGTAAATTTGAATATACCGCAAGAAACTTTAAAATTACAGGAATCTTTTTTTTTCGGCTGTTAGCGAAGTTCACAACCTGATTTGTGCCAGAGGTACTGACGAGACTCTGAAGGTAGCGCCACGGGTCAGTTTCCCATCCATAATTATTTTTTTATCTATAGTATGCAAGTCGCAGCAAAATGGCCATTTTGCACGCGTATGAATTGCAGCACTTGCCTTTGGCTCCTGCTGCAAATTTCATGAGTACTCGTGCAAAATGAGCATCTTTCCGTGCTCATTGCATAATATACTATTTTGGTGTGAGTCATTGATTGTTAACATCCTTCCAACCCATTACGTTGGAAGAAATGAGAAAAAAAGAGGTCAGTGATCAATCTTATAACAATAACAATTTATGATAGCCATTATTCACGATGGGTGACTTTTGCGTCCTAAGACGCGGGCGAGGGGCGCAAGTCACCCGAGTGAATGTTGGCCATAAATTGCGAGTAGAATACTATACTTTGTCCACGACCCTTAATTTCTTTATTAAATGAAAGTCAGTACCTAACGATTTGGTATTACTAACCCCAAAATGTTGTGGCAGCTATACATAAAATAATTTGACAAAATATATTATATAGAGATGAGCGATACTGTGTAAATTATCAATACAACGTACCGTTATGAATGCATTGTTTAAGAATAAAATTAGAAAATATCCTTATGAAAAGTATCAATACTAAAAAAAACAATATTTTATCGATACGATTATAAAAATGCTCTTCCCGCCCTTCCCCTCGTTACTATTTTTATACTGCAGAGTACAATCGACTTAGGAAGGGATACACTATCATATAAATATGTCAAGTTATTTTAAAAAAAAACTAAACACGGAATTAGTCTCTAGACTTGAGCACTATACTATTACAAACGTTAACCATGATCTTTGATTTGGAAAATTTGATTGGTTGATGTATAGAGTACGCGCAAGCGCGACCTATCGAGCGGGAAGAATTTTATCATTCAAAATAGGATGCAGACGTTTCTTTCGTAGCGGCAATGTGTTACACATATTTTTCCAATGCCAAACTGACAGCTCTCGTCAAGCAATTAAAATAAACGATATACCCAAAACCCGAATATACGTCACAATCGATAACGCACACCAAGAAGACTATATGACGTAAATACAGTGTGTAACAGCCATATGGAATAAATTCCATAACGAGTAAATAAGAGTGTGTTGCGATATACGCTTAGACACATTGATGTGTATTTCCAAAAGCGCATTTTTGTCAGAAAAAAAATATATAGGGTGTGTCATGTGACAGTGGCCTATTTTACTTACTTTGAATGCAACTACCTGTATATTATGGTGAGTTTTGGATTATAATATGAGGTTGGAAATTCTGTTACAAGTACTGAGTATAGAATTATACGATTATTCATCATTTCATACAACATATTTCAGGATTTAATGACAATAAAAGAAAACAATTGGATATTATCCCTTCAATTATATTATGTTTATGTTCAGTTTTGTAATGCACATATTACGGTGTCTGTAAACACCAAAAAAGTACGGATTCATAATAAAAACTGTATTGAATGAAAATAAAATATTACGACGAGGATGGGATTCGAACCCACGCGGGCAGAGCCCATTGGATTAGCAGTCCAACGCCTTAACCACTCGGCCACCTCGTCCTTGCAAGCGAGTTGTCATAGCACGTACTAATACAAAACAAACATAATATATACTTTTATCAGTACCATAGAGTAGATAACAATTAATAGCGAATTATTATTCCGATAAGATAATAATGATATAACATTAATATTTCATGATATAATGCACAAATCGGAGCCTTTGCTTTACTTTTTATTCAATAGTTCAATGACCTCTAAATGATCCTACTGGAAATACTTAGGTATAGGTAGGTATATGTATGAGATTGGATTGTTCCTATCTCTCCACACATGGAACAATGACGTGAATTTCCGCTCTAAATACGGTTAAATTGGATCCTAAATAGGTTGAAATTTCTATCCTAGATCTGCGCCTGTTTATTGAGAATAAACAACTACTTCTTGTGCTATATGCCCCCAGAGACAATGAATAACACTTGTAATCAAAAGATACAAATATGTAATTTGATGCAAAAGGATGAGAAAATGGACTTTACTTTGGTTAAAATCTTTCAATTCACTTGTACTCGAATAGTAGAATTTATTCTTGTTTCCACATCCCAGTCGCCATTAAAATTATATTTTTTTCGAATTTTCTCATACTATAACTTGTCCCTGTCCGTCTTTTTATTCCGTTTATCTGAAGCCGATAAGTTGTACTTGGGCTGCGATCACGTACTAAACTAAGTATCAAACATCTTGAAATGACCATTAGAGGACATACCTAGTCTGAAAATAGAAGAGACAGACTCGCTCTCTGCTTGTCTGGTACGCTTGGGGCGCTCTCGGAACACAGGACAAGAACAAGATCAAACTAGATAGCAAATTAGTGCGGGTATTCGACGTTTTCGGTTATGTTCAATTAGATGGTCGTGTTTTTTCAATAGGGTCGAAACTCGAGCGATGGTTAGGGTAGATCTGTTTGGGTTTCTTCTTTAATTAGATACCGTTCGCACTCTAGATGAGAGTTGTGAATTTTTATACTTGTTTAATCAATTGGGGTGGGAAATTAGCAGATTTTTGATAGGGTAAGTTAAGGAGACATGTACCGGGTGTCGCTGTTTTATTGTTCACAAAAATAGTTGTCTATTCATTAGAAAGTTTAATTTCATGAATATAAATCACACTGTGATTGAAGTAGAATGTGAAGATTTCCGGCTTAAGGTTATCATAAAGTTATCTGATGATGGGTTATAAACATGTGATATCTTGAGGCTTTCATCCATAAAAAGTACCACGTGACCAAAGTGCCGAAAAAGGTTATATTATTCGTTCGCTGCTGTTGTCAATCAGTATTTTTTGCCACCTTAATCCTAATAAATATTCAAATTTATAGGTCCTATGTGAACAAGAAATATGAATATATGCTTGATGAAAGGTTTCACTGTTTTTGACCTGTTTCCTACCACTTAACGCACTTCTGTGATTACACATGCACATAACTTCACATGCGTGCGTTAATAATGTCCATGTACATAGAAAGGGAGCTGACTAGTTAAGGAACACCATCACATATGGTGGCTGACACAAGTACACCTCTATACTAAGAGTTGATTGAATAAGGTAAACAGGAAACTCTCATCCAGGCTGTTGAAACTGGGTGAAAGAGATTCGAAAACAGTTATCGACCTAGTGACTGAAAACTGCTGAGGAAGCATCTGTACAGGATTGGCAAATTTAGTGAACCTATGTGTAGAAAATGTGAAGTCTGCTATGAAACACCTACTCACGTAGGTACTCTGCTTCTGTAAGAACCTACAAAGACTCGGACGAAAGCACTTTGGAGTGAAAATAATATAACCACCACAACTACTGAAGGTTCCCACAGTTAAACTCGTGGTCTATATAGAAAAAACAAAGCATCTGGACTGGAAGTAGGTAGATAACGTGGGTTATGGTACAAAGATTCAGTTCAAGTGCCTGCCCAAACGTATCCGTATTTCTTGCCCAGTCCTGATCTTAGCCCTGTTCAAAAACTGGTAGTCTTGGTATTGCATATTCAGTCTTGTTCTCGGTCGTGCTCAAATAATTTGTTACACACTACTCACATCATTGTAGAAACTTTGTATCATTATTTATTTGAAATGCAAGTGGTAATTTTTGTCTTTGCTCTTACATTTTCGGTTTTAGGTTTGGTCTTGTTTTTGTTCGTTTGGTCTTGTTATAAGTTATGCTGGTGTATGTATGATCTCGGTCTTGGTCTCGCTACTCTGCAAGACTAAAATAGATTTGGTAACAACCAGTATTTTTGGCTCGTATACTTTTCGGATATTCAGTGAGCTTCATCCATATTTCTTCGTAGGTGTCAAATTCTACAAAAAATCTAGTAACTTTATTTTTTTGAACCTGTTTTAAAAATATTAATTTATGTTGAGTTGGGAATGAGCAAATTATTATTTCCATTGAAGCTGCAATATGGGCTCAAAATCACCATCAGCAGCTGTCTTTATTATAATATTTACTCAATAATGTTCTCTCTCTAGAATTAGGTTTCGTTTTCATTTAGATTGAACAAATTCGTGCCTTATTAATTGTTTGTTTAAACACGTTAATAAAGATGAAGTAGCGCACAGATGGCGCTGAATGGGGCGATGAGGATATTGGATACTAATGGCGTCGACGGAGGGTCAATTTTCATTCGAATTTACGTGACGTAATCAGAATCGGGGACGTGAAAAATCAATTTCAAGGGTAGAATTACATTATGAACAAAAAGAAGGGTAAAATTTAATCTACATTAAATCAGATTGTATATTATGCAGATTAATAATGAAAATTGTTTCAGAAATTTCGGAATACGAAATATCATGTTTTAATTTATACACTCTGTTATTTATAAGATGCGACATAGGGATTCCTGTACAAAACTTCCAAACGCGAGCTAATTTTTCACCTAATAGCGTTCATCAAAAATAATGATTGATTTGGAAAGATCGTTGAAAAATGAGTGCACTTTTAATTTTTTTAATTCGTTCTAGTTTGATAAAAAAATGTTCAAAGTCGAGCTCCATTTTCATACCACTTCCCCATTTTTCTAACCAAGTAGGAGATGACCATACCGCTAGATGCACAGGAAATTTGTATCCGCGAAATGCGTCACGAATATTTATTGAACTTAGTTAAAATATAATGAAGATTGAAGCAAATTAAATTGTTTCATTTTATTGTGTAACGGGTAGTTACGTATTGCCGGGTAGGTATGTACAGTCAGAGACAGGATTCCATTAAAAATAACAGTTTATTCTTAAACATACTATATACAATAACTATTTACAAGATTGGTTTGAAACGAATATTTCTGTCTTCGGAGTTCCGTCTTGAGTGATGTCTTCTGTTTACGAAATTGTGATGTCTATCTATCCGTACAGTAAACGCAACGGAGTATCCCCAAGTCAATACCTTGGGAACGGGAAAATCAGGAAAGGGCGAAAGTCAATACCTTCCGCTCTATGTCGGTTTTCTGGATTTACGTTGAAGTCAATACCTTCAACGAAGACAGGATATCCCTAAGTCAATACCTTAGAGACAGGAGTTTCAGGTAAGTCCGAAAGTCAGTACCTTTCGTACGTGAACGGTTCAGGATAAACGTTGAAGTCAATACCTTCAACGAAGATAGGATATCCCTAAGTCAGTACCTTAGGGACAGGAGTTTCAGGTAAGTACGAAAGTCAGTACCTTTCGTACGTGGGCGGTTCAGGATATTCGCTGAAGTCAATACCTTCAGCGCGGACAGGTTTGTTCAGACAGGTCAATACCCTGCTGAACGAGGAGAGGAATTGTCGATAACCGGAGAAGGAAGCCCACCGAGTCAATACCTCGCTAGACTGACTGCTACGATTCTCGGTCGTCCTTTTATATCTACACTGGCTTGGTAAAAACAGTTTCATATCGATCCATAGTCGTCTCTAGAACGATGTTTCAGTGGGATATCGTTACAATTGTTAAGTATGGATTTCCATCAGGTAGAAACCTTATCCATTCAATATGCTCTACAGGAGTCAATAATATGGAACCTTATGAAAACGTTGAATATTTCCTGAAGCAAGTTTCATGAAATAGGTAACACTCGACTTTGTACCAGTTGTTGACCTGAAAAGAACTTATCCATTACGATACGTCAAATAAGTTTTGGTTATTTAAATTTCTTCGTTCTGTTGATGAGAACAAGTGGGATTAGGTGAGACTCATCCACAAAAGGGTTCAGGTCTCCAGAAAGGTATTTTAGTCCCCCTCTTGGCTAGTTCATTTGCTAGCAATGAGGGGGACTAAAAAATAGCTCTGAATTTTATTAAAAGTATACCCCTAGAGAAATCGAGTTGCCTCCGAAGACAGTGTAAATTCACTGTTGATCTTTATTAGGGTTGTGTTGTCTCCGGAACACGGTCGTGTTGTCTCTCCTTATTGTTATTTTAATATTACTGCCTAGTGTATAATGTTCCTTGCATTGTAATTCATTATAATTCTGTTGAAGTTGAATTGAATGGGAGAAAACTCGGACAAGATCCTTTCCGAAGACAGGTTATAACTTCCGGTTTAGGAGACAACTCGACCCCGACCATACCCTCATCCTATGCCAGGTTTATGGTTGCTATGCTGGCACTAAGCCTTTTCTGCCAACTCAAAAATTTCGGAGTTTTCTACCACTGGAAAGAAGGAAGATCTGGGTTTTGCATCTTGTACTCATCGTAGATCGGCTTGGTAACTGAGAGTGATTAAGAATAAAGAAAGAACGAAGTATGTAGTGGCGTCACGTGATCCATAGATTCTCTACTCACTCAAACCATCATGGGACGTTTGGAGCATTTTTTATAAATATTAGCAAATACTTCAAAGAACACGTTGACAGTACCTATTTGATATTATTGGCATGCTTCAGGTCTGTGTGATGTACTCATACGAACCTCGATAATTGTTGATAATTCTTCAAATTGCACGAGTCTCCAGATCTGCGCTTAGTGATCTACCTGCACCACCTTGCGAGGAGAAGTGCGTAGAGTTAAATGCCACCCTATACAGAGTCGAACGATTCAGTGTATACACTTTCTTCTTCACCAAACGAACGAATTTGAAGTGATAAGCGTCAAAAGAGCTAAAGGACTGACCAATCCGAACTCATCTCATGTGGTTTTTGGAATTTGAAAAGCTGCGACTATTCTGATAATTGGCAACTGATCCAAAACCGCCAATTTCTTTTTTTGAACAAAGGATTCTCAAATCACCAACTGTCAAATTGTTTTTACGAACGCACTCTTCTCAATGAGTATGCCTCTGATAGTTTCTGACTGTTCTACGAACAAACCTATTGGTCACTCCTCACGAATGAGCAGATTTATATTTGGCGGAAAATTCATGTATTCTGTCATGGAGACTCCATGTATTCTGTGGCCAATATTCAATAATTTCAACTGAATGTCAAAGATCAGCTTCAATCATTAAATTTTGGGGGGTCAATTATATGAATCTACCGAATTTTATAGACGGAAGAAATGCATTTCAGTTTTCTGATTCAGGTAAGCATGTCAGTTGATAAATTCACCTCATTGTATGATGAACAAAATTTTTCCTGCGTTCTCTATGGTATTTGTATGAAAATATGTTCAAAAAAGTTGTCGATAGTCATGAATACAAAAGAAAAGTTAGTGAAATGAGACTTGCCAATATTCAGAAACTTAAACATAGATTACCGTGAACATTGGAAGGGTTGACCATTCAGGCTTGCTGCAAAATTTATTGCTAAACTTCAAGGACCGCGTGAGGTGAGAAGTATATGAAAATGAGAGGGAACCTAAACAATAACATTTGAACTAGGGTATACCAAGCTGATTTTCTCGTGAATGAGTTCAGTTTTCCAATTTTCTAGATAATTAGCGAACTGTGTTTACACAAGGAAGATTTCCTTGACTGATCAACGAAATGGAATCAATATCCTATTCAATTTCCAGTAGCCATGAATCTGCAAAACCTATTCAACATTTAAAACCAATACTGTCAAGAATAAGATCAATGGATAAACCAAAACTTCCGAAAAAACTGAGTTCCAGGGTAAGTGTAACCATAATACTGCACTTGAAGTGGGAATAGTCCATTTTTTAATGTAATACATGGAAATGTCACAATATTGGTTACGTTTAAACTGCGCAAATAAACTCGCGAGTCAGGTTCGACAATTTGTAACACAAACCATGACTAGCGGTGTGCGCTGGCTTTCAGACGATCTTGCGAAGAGCTGTTCATATAGTTTGTGCCCTGAGAAAATAAGCCTAAAATATGACGACGTTACCCAAAGCACTCGAATGAAGTATTCCTCTATGATGATGATTATTAGGAATTATTCAAACTCCTGCTGTAGTTCTTGTTTTATCCCTGTTTATGGATATTGTTAATATCTTGTGTATAGATCATATTTCTTGAACGATTTAAATCACTACACATGTCGTTTATGTGTATTTTTATGTCTGCTATCGGAAATTCAAATCTGATTATGTTATTTCTCCTACTTTTTTCCATCTCACCCTACTTTTCCATACTCAAGTGCCAAATTTTCTTTTTCTCGTCTCCTTATATTTTCATCAAGAATTTTTAAAAACATACTCACTTCAATCTCATTTGACTTGCAGACTTCTACCTTACCCCGGCAGGCTATGGATATGAATTATAAAATTCAAATAACATCAATTTCCCACACTGAATGCTGTTAGCAGTACACCAGCACTTCACACTGTCTATGATAACTAACTTGGTTATCGAAACGCGGGTGTGATAGTTGGTGTGGTGATAGTGTGAACAGTGTATAGTGTTCAATGTCAAATATCCCCATCGATTCCGAAATTCCCAGCTTAGTTATCGTTTCAAAATTGCGAGTTTTTGGAGTTATTACCGTCTACAAACTCAACCACAGCTTCCTGTAACAATGGTCATTTAAATAATGGGTCCACTTTTAAAAAAATAATTTTTACATTTTTAGGGGTAGTCCGGGGAAGTTAGGTAGAAAGTTGTCGTGAAATGGAGAAGATTTCCTCCAGATATTTCACTTTTGTGAACAAAAATATATTATGTAGTATTTACTACTTTCATAGATTTGAGAAAAGATTTCGCTCGAGCTTGCAATGCAGCTTGCAACAGTGCAACAGTTTTCCGCCCATAATTTTTTTAGATTTGATTGTGAAAAAAAATTGCGAACATTGAAATTGTCAGAAATTTCATATTCTATAAGATGACGTGGAAATTGAAAAAAAATTTGCAAAGTAGTTTTCCAAGCGACAAACATGATTAGAATAACAATAACGACTTTCTAATACATGAGAATATAGTAGTCCGACAAAACGTTGGTGTTTCCAGATTTAAAAAAATTCAAAATGGCGGCCCTACAAAATTTTAATATGTATTTTTTCAATCTACTCTCATTTCATGGACATTAACGCTATCGACACGCGGCTTACTGCAATCGATAAATAAGTTGTAGTTTGATGGACAATAAAAAATGGATTGAAAGTAATGTAATGTTATGTGAAATTCATTCAAGACCACCCTGTACAAGGTAAAAGTTTCAAAGTGTGAGTCTTAAAAAATCTTCAGTCCTTTCTCCTTGTACATTGTAAATTCTAAAGATTTAGCTTTAAATCTAAGTTTTTAAAAAGGGGATGTGCAAATTCGAATTGAGTTTTCCAAAAAAAAAAAAATTGGATTGTACAGTACTAACTATTTCGGTTTATAAAGTGTAAAAAAAGGATAGCATTACATTGGGAAAAAATTTTGTCATTCGTCCAGTTTACTAATGTACCACCCTGTATATATGAAAATAATTTTGAAATGTTTGCATCTAATTACCATTACCATATACCTTCAAAATAAACATGTAAGTTTTATACAATAAGAATTATAAAGCTATTACAGAGGTTTGCTGAACCCTGAATACTTTCGTTTAAAGAAGTAAAATCTTCATTTTGTATATTTACTTTTCCGGACTAGGCGTTGAAAAAGTATGATACTATTTTCTTGACATTTATACTCACCTCATTTGCTTTATTTCAAGTGGTCGATGGATTTAATTGATTGCGAATCTATGAACAATGAATTGTGTAGTAAGATTTACGAACTTAAGAGTAGAATGGCTCAATCAAATGATCCAGCTAGTCTTTCACTGGATAGATTGTCACTATTTTTCAAGTAAGTATTGCCTTCACATAATATTCGCTAGTATGATTGTCTTGATCCATTGTACAAGTGAACGACTACGATAGATATTTTTTGGAGTGAGGTGACGGGGTTGATTGTGAGTATTTTTTTAGAACCAGTTCCATTCCAAATTCTTTTGATCTACTGCTAGAGGTAGCCGATTCATTGTACATACCAGCATTTGAGAATATTGGGAATAATTTGACTTCTGTGGTTATTTTTATACAAATTTGAAAGCGTTTTGGGGGGTAGTTATCGGAGCTCTTGATCTTGACTGAGTGGAGCATTATTCAAGGGTTTCAAGCTGAAATTTTGAATTATTTGATTAATGTTACTGAATTTTGATAGAAACGTAAAGATGTTTTTGGTCTATACAAGAAATATTATGCAATTTTGAGAAAGGGTACATGCGTACTCTCTTAGGAGCTTCCAATTCACAATAAATAGACACCTAGCAGCTTCTCGTATGCGAGTTTGCTTGTATCACAGGTTTTCATCTGAGCTGTACAATAACTGGTTTCTGAGATGTTGGTTACCTATACCCGGTACACTGGACTTTTGAAATTCCTCATCTTATTTACATTTAGATTTTGTAAGGATAAAGAGATTTGCAATACACAAGAAAATTACGGAAGATTCGTCAGGGCATCTCCAAGTAGAACCACAATAATGGACACGCTAACTTCAGAAATGGTTCCATTGAGCAGAGCCGAGAAGGGACCACTGACTCAATTCTGCACTTGTAGTAAATACTTGGGGGAATGGAATGTGTTGGGAATAGCAGGAGAAGGTGTCTATAAATATCCTCACGGTAAATATATTCGAAAATTCTACACATGTGATTTTTAACCAATCAGAACGTGTATTTCTGTCAGATCACCATCGCAATGGATGAATTTTAGTGGAAATTTTTTCCTCGTGGGTACCCAACATTTTTTTACGTTTATGATGACACAATGTTATTTTGAGAATCTAATTTTTATTTAGTCACATGATTTTTGATTCATTTCAACTACAATTCTGCTTTTTTGTTTACTTGTAACAGTCCAAAATTCGCTCCCATATGTTAAAACTGGTCAATATTGTATTATAAACTTTCACTTTCATCTCTTTGCTGATTTATTTTTTGTTTATTATAGATTTTTGGTTCATGACATAGCTTAATTGTTTTCTCTATTCTCCCATTCATCTCTGCATCTTGTTTTCCTGCTTCATCAAAAGTTATTCCTAAGTTTACCTATGAATTCTTTTACTTGTTTTATTTGTACATGATCCATTTTAATTTTTGTTGTGTTGATCTTCTGTTTTCCTATTGCAAGAATTTTGGTTTCATTTTTGTTGACTTTCTTGCCTTCTTTTATCATAAGATCTTTCCATATGTTCAGGTTTTCTAGTAATCGGTTTTCACTTCCTGCCATTAGCATTACATCATCTGCAAAGACTCCTCCGGCTATCTTCACTCTTTCCGAATTTTCATACCCAACGAACATTTTCATCACCTGTCCACTTTTTTATAATACTGTCCATATGTTTATTAAATAGTGTTGGGCTCAGCCTCCCTCCTTGTCTTAATCCTATGTTGGTTCTAAATCCTGCTGATTTCATGTTGTTTTTATGGTGAAATTCATATTTGTAGCCAGTAACTTTCTGCGTATATGGTTTGTATTCCGTTTTCCATTTAGAGGAGGATAATCATTCTAGCAAAATTATATATTCTCAAACAGTTGCTATTGAATTATTGTGAAGTATTTCGTTAACTTTGAGTGCAACTCTGTAATATTCACCTGTTGCTTAGGGATTATTGCATTTAAATACTTTTGTACTAAATTGTAACAGTATTTTTTATCCAATCTTATTTATTACATTCAAAGCTCCATCGCTGATGATAACCTTTTTTCACGGTCTGGAGTAGAAATCAGTTTCTATGACATCAAAATAAAAACAAAAGTTATAAGATTATTTTTAAGGGAGTATATTGCTCCCAAGGAAGTTCACTTTTTGAATCGATTGTAGACTATATCGTATAAAGATCTTGACTCCGTAGGCAGCAAATTGCCTATTGCAATATTTGCAGCCTCCATAATCTCTTCTGACTCACAATTATTCATTGTGCACTGAACAAACTTTAAACTAAATCAAACTAGCACCTCAATTTGACAGTTCCTTTTGTTTGTTTATTTTGTAGCTGTGACAATAACTCAACGACTACTGAATAAATATAAATAAACTGTTTACTGTATGCAACTTTTTCCATAAAAACATTTTTTTTTTATTAGGTGTTATTTACGACGGAAATTTCAATGCTAATGGCTTATATCATGGTGAAGGAACATTAATATATCCAAATGGACAACGTCTCCAAGGAGTTTGGGAGAATGGAGTACTCACAGACGATGTTTTTCATGGTTCAGAGGATAGGAGAGCTACCAAAAAATCAACGGATGGAAATTTATTCAGTTTGCCAGATAGAAGGTGAGAAATTGTCAACGCTGAAATCAGACAAGACAATATTCTGTGAACAAAACGAAAGGCAAAACATTTCTTAACAACGTATAACCTTGAAAAAATATTAGACTAACCAACATAATTTATTTTGGAATGACTTGCACCTGTTTTAACCACTAATAGATTATACCGCTGCGAAAAATATAATATATCCACGAATTAATTTGGAAATTTTTTTTCCAGATTTTCTTATGAACATAAAAAAGGATTTGGTGTACCTGGTAAAGAATACCTGACTAACAGACAGCCTACGCCAGAAATACCGGAAAACTGTTATGATCTAGTAGGTGGTATATACTGTCCAGAGAATGGTTACGTTACATCTCATACACCAACTGATATTAGAGGCTCGTGAGTTCGATTTTAATACATTCTCCTGTTTTTGTTTACTGACCCTACTGGACTCTTCAGACAACAGTATCAATGCCAGTCTTCAAAAAGGTCGTAACAAACTTATAGCTACTTAATGACCTCAAGCAAAAAACGTCTATGTCAAAGCAGTCAGTGTCCTCTTGTCGCCAACAACTTGAAATCAAATCCCATCTGCAAGATATTGAAGGGAACGCAAACCAAATCGAGACAACACTATCTTAAGCATTCCGTCAGAGAAGCTTATTATTATAGGCGCGTACGCTTTTGCCTTTTGTGGAGAGGGATGATAGTATGAAATTCTTTCCTTTGAGGGGGCGGACTGCTATCGACTTTTGTAGCATCTGCAGTCAAGATTGGAAGGTTTGGGGATTATGGGTTCAGGGGATTGTAGATAAAAAAAAAGGATAAAAACTTATGCAAAAACTCATAGTGGGTGAGACTGGCCTGTGACTTGAAGCTCGTCCATCAAATTGTGATGGTGCTTTTCACTTGAGCTTTTATAGTTAGCTGTACATCAATGGCATTAGCGGTGGGGATACGTCAAAGCAGACAACTGGTAAATCGATGTAGTGGAAGCTACTGAGCCGCATGCGTGAAGTGAAGGGCCATGTATGTCCACTTGAAATGGCGGATAATTCCGTGAAACTCATACAATTAATTATTTTCACGTTTTTGTATCAATGAAAAAGTCTTACTATTTGCTTAAGACCCCATACTTGTTAGTTATGTCAAGCTTTCAAACGTACACCTACTGCTGATATTTGATTTGTTGAAATGCTTCAAGAGTGATATATCTTCCATATCTCTAATGTGATATTTCTATCATTTGCCTCGAAAATAATTATATTTTCAACTATTGGCATGGAAATATTCAACAGTATTTCCATTCGGTTTATAAAAAATAACCAGAAATATATGTAGTTAACCCACCTGCTGAAGGTTTTATTCGATCATTATAATTGGTTTATTTGTGTGTTATATTTTTAGAAATACAAGAGCTGGATGTCACAGTTCAGAGCTCCAATATGAAGAATACTAGTAAGTATATTCTCCCTCAAACAGATACATGCAGTGAGAAACGGAACATAGGGATTTGAAGCATTGTATATTTGAACTGCTTTTCAACTAGTCGACCAATATCAAACTGCAACAGACTATTATTACAATCGTCCATTTGAACACCTACAGCATATCGTACGATTCTTACCACAAAAATAGATTCGTAAAAATTGTAATTTCATCGTGATATTTCGCAGGTCACTTGATTTCGATTCGTTGTTGCTTTTGAAAACTGACCAGCGACTTTACAGTCTATAGTTGATTAAATCGGGCTTGAAATTGTCCAGCACTGATATCTTTGTTCAATAGATTAGATTTTTGTTTGGCTAAACAAAAAGTACTTTTTCAACCTCTAATCTATTGATTTTCCAGTTTTAGCCTTTCAAGCTGTTTTTCGGATTTTACTCTCAATTTGTTTCGATTCAAAGAATTTTATTTGCTTTATTCACGAATTAATTGTTATTTTGGAAGCCGTTAAGCCATATTATCTTAAATCGAAACATCAACAGTTGAAAATAATTTGAGAACTAGTTTTCTAATTCCAACAACATAAAACGTGAGCTTATTGTTTCAATATGTAGCGATGGTTACACCATATAACTATCAAATATTGGAAAGAGACGAAGCGGGGTTTCTTACAATGGTTCTGAATTCAGCTGAATACTTGATATTTGTTGAAGTGAGCTTATATAAAATTTTTGTTGGTAGACTATTTGGATCAGAGAATACATTAAGCCCCTATGTTCCGTTTCCCATTGCATCTATCTGTATCCGTTATTCCATATTCGACTCAAAATAATCCAATATCAACATTCTTATTGCCTTAGCGAACTGATGAGAAGTGAAGATGATGAGGAATGTGAGGTTGAAGCATGGTGGAAAAGGTACTATTTAAAGTATGGCTCGGTGAACCAATAGCTGCTCATTCCAGCTGGAGCAATCAGCTGAACACTTTTTTTGTTCACTGATTCGATGTAACTGCTATGGTAGCAGACGCCAACTGTCATTTGTGCCAAATATTATGTTGACAAACATATTTTGGTTTGAAGATATCTTAGATCCTTGTATTTAACTCCGAAAGCTCATCCATATCTCAAATGTGGTTGAAATCCAAACAAAAGGCTACAATGAAACTTCAAGTCAAACCAAAATGTCATTAATTCATCCCCAAGTAGGATCATCAATTACTATTTTCGATGAGATATTACCATCATCAGGCTATGTGGAACTCGAACCGAAATGTTATCTTTGATAAAATCTAAAATAAAAGTATATTGTGGGCTTGTGAAAAACGACAATACAAATTTAACTGTGGCATGAGAAAAAAAAAGAATGAAGAAGAAAGATGATCAAATTCCTTGTAGTTTTCTCATGAGATAAAACCTTATCTTGAAAGTTGTACGTGTTTAATATAGCCTGATGCTGGTGATATTTCATCGAAACTGGTAGCAGTAAGTTGATTGGTCCTACTTGGTGACAAATAAATAACATGGTGACTTGACACATGGAGTATTATCGAACCATTTTGTTTTCCAAATTTGTTCCAGGAATCATCAAGATACAGTGGCTATGAATAATAAGAGAATTTTAGAGTAAGTACCTTTATCAAATGCTTGATTAGCAGATTATCAACCCATCACGATAGTCCTGAATAGAGATTTTCATAGATATTATTATTTATGCTGAATGTTATTGTGATTGGCAGAAATATGTGACTGGGGTGTAGTTTAATAAATTGTCTGCTTGATTAGTGTTTTACCAAAAATTAAACTTGTTAGCTTATTTCGGTACAAAGTAAGTAGCAGTTCTGCTATTCGTTTGAAGCTTGATTCTTTCAGTATTCTTCATTTTTGATTTCTGATCCAGTTATTCACGAGCTACTGAACTACGATTCTTATGTATAAAATCAATATTATATATTATGTGCATCAGCGTGATACTCACTGATGCCTGAATGATGTATTACGCTTTTTTTTATTCAGCTCCTGAAAAAAGTCAAAATCCTAGACTAATATCTCCTCTGGACGTATTTCCCAACCAAATTCTAGGATATCTGCAGGCTTCAGTTGTGAATAAGAATGTGAGCTTCTTCAGGCGTTTTTTGAGAATTCATTACATCCAACTTTCGTCCCATGCGTAAAACCTAACAGTGATAGGGATTTGGAGGACCACTGCACTCTTTTCGCTACTTCATCTGTGTGTACTGAAATCCATAGTTAAGTAACTTTATTGTTCTCGTTCAGTTCATTGAATTCACCTAGGAATTCCCATACCATTTTAAAGCTGCTTACATCTGAACTCAGTGCTTGAATGATTATTTGAATATCTGATGTGAAAATGATTATCTGTCTTATGTATCTTCTATTTATATTGAATTGATCACACTCACACGAGTTTTTCCCGACCTGTCGGAGTGTTTAGTTCCTTGCCCGTGAACTCATAGTGCCTTTTATTGCTTTGAGCCGCCTGTTCATCATTAAATCGCACTTTTTCCAATTCCTGGGATGGTTTTGGAATCCACTTCCTTCTTGCTGCTCAATTTTGTATCAAATTTCTTTGGAAAGTTCCACTTCCTCATCATACTATCTTATTGTCTAAGATTTCTGTATCCTTTGACTCTTCTAACAGATTTCCATTTTCCATGATACCCTAGTGAATTCAAGTGCAATTGTGTAATTCAGCTTTATACAGGGTGTCCTACGACGAGTGAAAACTATCTGTATATCGCAAAATACTTATAGTAAAATCATGAAAATATTCACATTCAGGTTTTCGGATACGATCTTTTCAACTAAAATATTTTCAGAGATGGCCGGATGACCGGAAGTCGACTGTAACTTTGTTATTTTAAATAGAACACCATGTATATCAATACATTTTTGAAATCTACGTAATATTTTAGTATACTTTTGTCTAAAAACTTTTTTCGAAAAATGCACACTTTTTGAGTTATTGATTCTTTTGTAGAAAATTCGACCGTTGAAGACCCTTATAAAATAATAAACTCCACTGTACCGGTAATTTTAAGTAATTTACAGAATGCAACAAATTGTGTTTTTAAAATTGATATTTATAATAATTAGTAGTTTTCAGTAAAAGTTTCCAATATGTATGTTGAAATGAAATAGTTTTTGGAAAATGGGTTGGTATACTTTTTTGTAGGTATGTAGGTCGTGGAAAAAATAATTTTCCTAACTCATGCGTAAAGTGTCTTTCCCGCACTTGACCGCTTGCCCGAACTCCGCTCTGCGTCGTTCGGGTCAACTGCAGTCGCGTGCGGGGAAGTATCACTTTCCGCACTTGTTAGGAAAATAACTAAGTCACTTTCCATAAATATGTAAAATTATACACAATCTCTGAAAATCTCTCATAATAGTCGAAAATCGTATACCACACTCAGTATATCCAGTGAAAGCTTTCACCGGCTTAATGTATTGATTCATATTAACATTTATACAAATTTGTGTCCTATTTCAAGGATTCCTTCGGCAGAAAAGGCTGAATGGATTAAGAAGTACTGTAGAAGTAATCCAGAGCAGCCCACAGGATATAATCCCGCTCTTTATGAAGTATTCATAGCAGGTAAATATTATCGTTATATGTATAGCATGTCTTCCTGGATGAAACTCATTTTTTTTAACTATTTAATATTTACTATTATAATGTTTTCGTTAATTTCCCATGTATGTTTGTGTTTCCAAACTTGATAGTTCCATCCACCTCACAATATTGAGATGAGAAGATAAATAAAGGGCTTATGTCCTTTTAAGAGCCTCTCCACTACGACCTCATTAGATTCATTGTATGTGCTCTCCTGTTATTTCAGAGTTTCCTATCTAGAAACGTCCTTATTACTAGACCTAGAGTGCCAAGCCTGAGGTCGGGATATATTGGAAGGGTGTAGGTTTTCCTTCTCCTATCGTTGAAAACCTCAGCCTAGTTGAGGCTTTGTAGTAGTCAAGGTTAGAATGGCACAACGTTTGCTGGGTCCTCTGAGCTGTAACAATTGAATCTATGGTTTATCACCTCATCTTATTCTAAACCCTGAGTTATATGCATGTGTACTGCAATGTATTCAAGTTTTTTGCTATATTTTTTAAAGTTGAGGCATGGAAAATAATTAGCGATCTTATATCTTATAGGTACTAAAAAGGAACTTGATGAAGTTCAGAAAAGTGGTACATTTAAAAGTGGATACGCTCAAACGTGTCCAGATACTGAGAATGAAATGGGAACAATGTATAAGAAATCAATTTCGTTCGTATCCAAGGTGGCAGCTAAAGAAAAACGGAAGAGAACCATTGATATGATACCACGAATTAGTAGAGTGGTAGGTTCTTATTGAATTATTATGATGTATGTTATCTCTCCTACGAACCGCGAAAATTTCACGAAAGTAGTTTGAATAACATTTAAAAATTCCGAATTGGCGTACCTGCGGTTAGCTGAATGGTTTGCGGAATCACAAAAGATTTCATGAGAGGGGAAATTGAAAACTGGCTATATAATACCAAACTCAAATGAAGCTTGTTGCGAGGAGACCTGTATACAAAAAGCTCACTGAACAAGATAGACATAGAACTCTCCACCTATTATTGAAAATGTAAAAATAGTTACCGACCAGGGGGTGTATTTTCGTTCTCAGTCGAAATATTTCGTGTTCGAATTATTTCGAATGAAACAATTCGAATGATATTGGCCTAACGTATTTTGGAGACGTCATTGAATTAAAATTCGTATGCGGAATTGCAATTCGAATGACCATACGTGACAACGTCGCAATTTATACGGTACCAACTGTGGAGTTCTAATAACCCTGCAATATTCCTGCCTTGTGATTGAATTTTGAAGTGTCAGTTTCAATAATTAGCAAAATATATATTTTTGAAAATGGAAAAGCGAAGAAGCGGTCATTTCACTGCAAATCAAAGGGAACATCTTGTTGCCTTCCTCTTAGATCACCCAGAGCTCAAAAGTGGAAAATTAATGATAAACTGAAATTGTAAATATTTGTAATTTCATTCATTTTAATTTCTATTTATTCAAATTAATTTATTTTATAATAAGTATAGACATTTTCAGTGAAATAAAAGGATAAGTTTGAAAGAACATATTTTTTTATTAAATATAAATTATAAAAAATATTACGCAAAATAATTATTTACATTTCTGCGTCTAGTTTGTGTAGCCCTTAGTTAATAGTTTTGAGCATTATTCTGCCTCTTCAAGTGCTTCTATAGCCGCCAAATCCATTATCGCATCATCCATTATTAATATATTGTATATCAAAATTATAATATCAACAAACAACAATCATAACCTTACCAAAGTGAAAGTCAAAATTGAAAGTCGGAAAAGTCAGAGAATCGCCCCCCAGGGGGCCTATTTTCGTTTCAATCGAATTTGATTCGAATGCGATCTTACGTCAAATGTTCGAATGAAATGCAAAAAGTGTATTTTCGTGTAATAGAAATTGGTCCGTATGCGAAATTTTTCAATCGATTTATTTCGACTGGGTTGGAACCAATCGAATTTAAAATCCGTGTTCGAATTTGAGTTTTGAGCATGCGCAAAAGCGATTCCCTGACTTTTCCAACTTTCAATTTTGACTTTTACTTTGATAAGGTTATGATTGTTGTTTGTTGATATTATAATTTTGATATATGTTATATTATTAATAATGGATGATGCGATAATTAATTTGGCGGCTAGGAGCACTTGAAGAGGCCAAAAACTTGACACAACACGGTCGAGTATTGAACGAACACAAATTGACCTGTTTGAATGTCTTTTATTCACTTTATTTAATTTATAGACTGAACAAGGCAACAGAATTTAGGGAATTGCTTACTTCTTCCCACAATTTTTGTGCCGTTTTGAATGTAAATTCTTTAGGAAATTTTCCACTTTTTATCTCTAGGAAGGCAACAAGATGTTCCTTTTGATTTGCAGTGAAATGATCACTTCTTTGCTTTTCCATTTTTAAAAATGTATATTCTGCTAAATATTGAAACTGACACTCCAAAACTTCAAACTTTAAACACAAGGCAGGAATATTGCAGGGTTATTAGAACTCCACAGTTGGTACCGTATAAATTGCGACGTTGTCACGTATGGTCATTCTAATTGATAGAGATAGAATATGTTCTAATTTCAATTCCGCATACGAATTTTAATTCGATGACGTCTCGAAAATACGTTAGGCCAATATCAATCGAATTGTCTCATTCGAAATCATTTGAACACGAAATATTTAGACTGAGAACGAAAATACACCCACAGGTGACTGGACTTGGGGAGCATCTGCACAAAATGGGCAAGGTTAGTGTACCGATACGCAGAAAATATGAACCAGAAGCACTTTCCAGAGAAAATATTGCAACCATCTCAACTACTGAAAATTCCGAACTGTTTGCCTACATAGAAGACAATAATATATTAACCTTCTGGGAGTAGATAACAGGGAAATTTGGTACAAAGATTCAGTTCAAGTGCCAACGAATGATATGATGGATGATTGAATGGATGAATGAATGAATATACAATGCGCTCAAAAAGTTACACTTGAATTTATTATTTGTTGATGATGACACGAAAACATGAATTTTTGATTTGAATTTACTATTTTCCAAAAAAATCATTCGTCATACAGGGTGAATAGCCATTGGGTGATGATGTGAGCATACATTTTTTCAATTGAAACACCTCCCTCATTTCAATTCTAGAGTTTTACCTCTTGATTGGCTAGATGAACCAATAATTGTCAACTTCACAGCTACCCCCACCCCCACCCCCAAAAAAGTTCAAATGATGTCAAATGAAATATGCTACTATTACTATCATTTATGTTCTAGGTGAGAAAAAGGTCCGCATTATTAAAAAAAATTCCATATAGCAAAACTCCAGAATTTGGTGCAGTTAACGAGAGAGAACTACTCCTATTTTATGGTCCTATGAGTAGGAGGCGAAGTGTAATGGCTTATTTACCGGAAAAATTCGGAAGTGACATCAAAGACCGTGCATCCGTTAGTGAAGCTTTCACAGTTGCAACAGCAGCCTCACTTTATACTATGGAACAAGCTGGAAACAAACTGATTTACAATAAAACTAAAGGAATGGTGTTGAGTGAAACTGAGATGAGAAAACATGTGAATGAATTGTTCACTAACGATATAAAGGTGACAGATTCAGTTAGTGATGCTGAAGTAGAACCCAATTCAGATGTATGCAAAGCACCTGCAAATGCAGGTAACATTACCGCTAGTCGTACAAGTATCGATAAAAAAACATCTACACCAATCAGTCATACTGAAAATCACCTATCTAGTTCTGAAATCCCAGCTGGGGTGGATCATCGGAATAATGTTATCGAGCAATCAATGAATCCCGCTGTAGATAATCCATCCTATCGAAGTGTAGTCAGCTTCCAGTCACAAAAAGAAGATGTTCATGAAGCAGAGAGTGAAATGATGGTGAGTGATGTTGGATCACTTGCAGTATCCCCCACGAACCATTCTGGAGGTGATCAAGACAGTACTGCAAGGAAATCAGTACCTAATTAGCGTAGAGAAAGCGTTGATCAATACGGTTTATACTTCCAGCACTAATGGTAATCCATACTACCCAATTTAACCCAAATTTTTGAGCAAAAAACAAAATACATTATTTCAAAAGTCGAAAAGTTTCTGTCTGAATAAAATCTTTATAATATACTCGAAATATACTCCATATGTTCGGAATAGCAGCTCAATAAAAGTGGTTTTTTCACTTTTTTTGTAATTCATTTCTCTTTCAAATGCCATTTTTTGGAGATGATATAAAGTGTAATTCATTAGTGCAATTGAGCCCAATATGTTGTGGATTCTCGAAATCATTTAAACATAATTTCATGTGATAGTAGTTTATCATAAGCCCTATATTTTGGAACTAGTCACAATTGTACAGTGTCTTCTATAACTTTTCGAATGGAACAGCAATATTTCATCCCAATTTTGGACTATTCCTACCTTCGCTTTTGCAATTATACAAAGTTGTAGTAGGTTAAACAGTTCACTACCTCCAGAGAACTGTCATCTAAGAACATACTCCTATGAAGTGAAAAAGGTATTTGCAATTGAGAGAGAGAGCACATGCGCACTTCATAAGAATTTACTTTTCACTAATCCACTTTCTCAGAAGCACCCATTTCTTAAGCTTGCTTCTCAGTTCGCTTTTCTTGCAACCTGCAGTATTTTTGCTAGAAGCCATACTGTAGCGTGCCGTAGCGTGCGGTAATGTGTTATAAATCGATTATTACAATAAAATGAGACAAAGTATGGTTTCAATTTTTATATTGATAAAGTTGTTATAAAAGAAATGAAAGAGACATCTAATTTAGAGCGATATCCTTGGAAACAAATTAATTGTTGTTAATACTTACATTCATTGTAAACTGTACTGGAGGGAAACGAAGATTTATAGACGTTGAAGCTGCATGGCTAATTGTTTGGCTAATCTCGTTACCACTTCTATGTTTCAATATAAACATATAGAAACCTATCTAAACTTGATCACATCTTGAATTAAATATCAATAAATTGGTTAATTGATGGTAAATTAACGTTCGAAGAAAAAATAGTAGGTATAATTCGTGGGAAAAGCATATTCCCAAACAAAATTTTGGGAGTATGAGAATTAAGACAAAAATGATTGACAATTTTTACACTATTCAAATGCTAAAATATCACTTACTAAAACATAGGAAATTGTTTATTGTTACTATCATTTAAACAGCAATAAAATACAATTTTCCTCCGATCGTGGGAGAAATGACACCATTTTGACCTGATTTCTATGCGCAAAGCTCAACATTCCAAAATAGTGGGTAGCTGCTAAGCAATTAGAAAATACCAGTGCGATAATATTCTTACCGCACTGCTGTAACGTGCGGGAATGTTACAAATTGAGTATTACAATAAAATGAAACAAAGTATGGTTTTAATTTCTATATTGATGAAATTGTTATGAAAGAAATAGAAGAAACATCTAATTCATAACGATATTCCTTGAACACAAATTAATTGTACAGTTTGTACAATTGTTAAATTGTACTGGATGGCAACGGCAGTTTGTAGACGTTGAAGCTGCATGGCTAATTGTTCTGTTTATCTCGTTACCACTTTTTTATTCCAATGTGAACAAAAAGAAGCCTATCTAAACTTACTTGTTCACATGTTGAATAGAATATTTTCTAATTAATTTTTAAAATGTCAATCAACAATCGAAGAGGAAATAGTTTGTATAGTTCGTAGAAAAAGCATATTTCCAAACTCCTGTGCTACCAGCTACCTTTTACCTCGATAAGACGTTCTAGTCAATTTTGCTCTACTTTGCTGGACCTCTTGGTATTTAAATTAGATAGAAGATAGTATCACCAAAGGTCCGAATTAAAATTAATTCATTAAATTAGTTTATCACTTTGCGAATCTCTCCTTCCATTTCAACTATACTAATGAAAACTTTAGCAATTTCAAATACAACAGCAAGTAATTATAGATCTCTCGTAAATATAAACCGTCCCTTACCACTAATCTCTCTTTGAATAAGAAGCTACAAATGCCGGTCAAATAAGACGGCTGTTTTGGAGAATAATTAAACCCTCCAGGCTATTTCAGCACTGGACAACACTTTACAGCATTTCCTTAATTTAACGAGCACGATTGTCCAAAGCGTTTTAAAATTGGATGGGTGTATCTAAAATAGGATCTCTCCATTATAAGTACGAATAGCAGAAGTTTAAACTCCTACACAATTAATGGTTTCCAACTTATTTGTCCCCAACCTTAATTCCTCTCATGAATCATTGATACTTATTAGTTTGCTGCTGAGTTAAATAATCATCATGCTCACAAACACGTGAAGTCCATAAATTTTTCATATATTTGAGTGGAGCAATTCAAGAATTTATAATGTTTGCTTGAATTGTTTTATTTGATTTCTCCCAGCGGAAGCGGGAGCGTTGTTCTCCTTTCTATGATGCTTCAAAAAATAATGCAAAAGACAATGTCCATCCATCAATAACAATGAATATAAGAATATTACAGATATTCAACAATTATAATAGTGACAGCCGCCACATGTTATTTGTAAATTTTGAAAAATGACCCGAAATTGAGGCAAAATCCAGGAATTAAATACTGACATCCGATATAACCGGTCAATAATTGATAATTTTTGAGAAACGTCGTAGAGAAGCTCTGTATAGCAGTGTTATACAACAAGTCTGGACTCTGTTTTATATTTGTGTGAAACCAGCTGAATTCTACTATATCTATTACTCATGGTAGACGGTAAACATTATAGGTAAATATATATTTTTCCTCAAACAATTCAAATTCCTCAAACAATTCAAATATCCAATACATTGTATGTTTCTTGAAACCGGTAGATATATAAATGGATGTATTATGTTTGTTCCGTTTGCATATTGTATCAGAAATATTATTTCTCTAGGGGAGATCTGAAGAAATGCAATTCGCAAATAAATATGTGGATTTTGTTTTGTTGTTGTATTATGTTTATTAGGTATAAGGTTTTTGAATAACCCTGGATGCCTTGAATTTTGTATCGATTATAAGAAGATCTCTTTCATCCTTCCACTCTCTACAGAAGTTCTAGTGTTCGAATTACCTGGAGTACCTTCTATTGATCCAAATTTTTTGATGATCACATCTTTTGAAATAATTTTTCCATATTTGTGCAATTTTTCTACAATAGAAGTATTTCTATCCAACTATTTGTTCGGCAGTTCAACACACGTGGGTCATTCTACGTTAAATCGACCAATAGTTGGAATTAACTTCTTCGGATTTGGAGAAAATTCCATTGCGAGTTTGGGAAATTTTGAATTTTAGAACAAAAATTAGTTCCTGAAAAAATTTTGGAAAGAAGTAACAACAGAACAAAAGGGATTTGAAAAAACGGGAGAAAGCAGAAGAAATCGAAACCAGAGCCTGTTGGCTCATTATACTCTAGTCTCTCATTGAACCATTCCCGTACCTTCGAGTAGACGATATAAATCAAATCGATTCATACCATATGCTTCAGGTAGCACATTAGCCGCTCCGAAGATTATCTGTCTCCTGGATTCCAATGTCTCACAGTCAGAAAAAATAAGTTCAGGGTCTCGATCTCCATGCTACAATGTCTGCAGCTAAGATACCCATTGTACAACTCCATTTCATGCAGGTGAATTCTTAGCGCGACATGACCTGTTGGATAATCTGTGATGATCCCAAAAGGTGGTTCTGGCCCAACATTATGTCGTTGCTGAACCTCTTCTCGTGAGTTCATCAGCTTGTTAATTTCTATAACTATCAGCATTGTATAAGACACAAGTATAACATATATAATTAACGTACAAAAAGCAAGATGGTTGGGACATAATATGTGAAATTACAGAAGATAGATGGGTACTAGAAGGTAGTGGAAAAAGAAAGGAAAAACCAATAAAAAAATGGTTGGTGACTTTTTGGAGAGAGCTGAGAACAGTGAGAGACTGGAGGAACAAAAAAAGGGAAAAAGGTAGTGGAGGATCTCGAATCCGAGGGCCAGATGGGCCTGTAGTGGTAATATATATTTGTATTTATAGCCATTCTATGAGTTAATGACAGAATGTGATATAACAATAGAAACACTAAGCTGTATTCCCCTTTGCACAGAGCTGATCGAGTCCAATCGAGCCTAGAGTAGAGGGTGTTTTATGGAGGAGTTTTATTTTGTACTTTTTTGAGCATGAAAAATTTAATGTATGATATCTCACTTTGGCTACTATATGTGATTCCACTTACGAAATATAAACATTTGTCGACTCTGTATATGACACGCGTATTGGATGATTCTTTTTGGTACACCATTGAGGCACCAAACAGCTGAATTAACTGGTATGTTTTTGATCAATTATACCAAATATACTAAACTTTGCTCTCATTTTCCATATGAAAAGAATTGAGAGATTTCCATTGGGACGAAAAATGTTTCCTGTAGATTTTTATATTTCTCCTGTGCCTACACACCGTTGGTATCTGCATTTTATCCAGAAGCAAAATAAGAATATCATGTGAAATACGAAATTCTGATCTTTTGTAAGTGTCCCAATTTCTCCCAACAAACTGGCTTAACAAAGATTTAAATGAATGGCACATATGGATGCAATCCTTTTCTCCAAGCTTTTATTTTGAAAAATTCCGTACTGCTGCATTTCCTTTGTATTTTCGCGTATTTTTCCTTGAATCGGAGTTTTCATTACAGTAAACTCTTTGTTATTTTCATTCAAAGAGACAGGACAATTTTCCCGAACCCTTCCAAAATAATATTAGGTAGTGAAAGAGCTAGAGCTTTTGTGCTAATAAACCTAATTAAATTTTTTAATGACAAATCCAAATTGAGCACAAACATTCGCTTCGGGTGAGTTCATTTGAAACGAAAATAATAAATAAATTCTATGTTGACAGTGGTTGGTTAGAATATACAAAGCATTTCTTGGGGCTGGGCTCGAAAGTCATTAGCTGAACTGTTTATTTGGACTAATTAATTGGAACTGGAAGCTCCATAAACTTGTAATCAGTTATCAATGTATGACTTAAGCTCGTTTTTGTCACTCAGTCACGAGGTGTTATGATTTTGACAAACATTTAAGTAACAAAATGTTAATTTTGCCATCAGTGACAGAATAATATTCCATTTTTTGATAAACATTTTTATTGAGAAGATAAACACAAGGAAGCAATTTATTTCCAAGGAAAATACTAACATAACATAACACAGTGTATCACTGGAGTGGGTCCCAGGTCACCATGTTAAACGGACCCGCCTAGGCAAACACATGGATATAAATTTATGAAAAAACCATGAGAAATAGTAGCGGAAAAACTGCTCTCAATGAGCAGGAACAAACTATGCACTATAACGGGGCTACTCACGGGAAGCTTCCCCACAAAGGAGCACATAAACCAAACAGGGCTCTATAACGAAGACATTACATGCAAAAAATGCAAAAAGGACACCGAAAAAGCTTTGCATATATTAGGCAAATGTGAGCGCTGGACTACAGGAGGCAGAAACTGTATGGTAGACCCCAAATGAATCCAGAAGACTTCTACAACCAACCAGCTAAGAACATGTATGAGCTAATACAGGTTACGGACTGACTAAATAGGCTGTATCCAGAGTAGGAGGAGGATCCATAATAAGCACAAGAGGCTGAGGTGGACCGGCGAAGAGACAGTTCCTTGAAAAAAATAATAATATGATTGTGAGGGATAGGAATTTTTGTGGATTGTAGGCAATTATCTGGACATTTTTGGAAATAGGAACTCAATAATGAGGTGTTAAACTGAAATTAGGGAATTCTCATCTCTCAGTTTTCTCCAGGAATGAAACACCACCTTCCCACTTCTTAGACATTAGAAAAACTGGGACATGCCACAGGATGATAAGAAAAAAGGAGAAAATCATCACAGAATTGAGTGACAAGAAGGAATGGGATCCAAATAGCATCACCAGACTTAAAAATAATGCCATTCAATGGATACACGGTATAAAACAATAAAGGAAAATGGGTTAGGAGTATACCAAGCCAGGAACTAAACACACAAAACGCTTGGGAGGACTCTTAAGTATCTCTCCAGCGGTAAATTCCATAAGAATGTATGCCAAGTTCCATATTGAGATACGGAAGGCAGAGGATTATCATGATGTCGGGTAGTCAAGCACAGAACACTGAGTTCTCTCAACAAATATGTTTCTGTTTACTGTACAAAACCATTTTTCATTAAACTTTCAAAAACAGTAACTGAGTCTATACTGAGTCTTTACTTTATCGAACTGAAGCTTGAAATGCATGGAGCAGTTATTTTTCCAACTCGGTTAACAGTTGATTTTAATCATAAATTGGAAACATGTTTGAGAGAGCTTGAAACTTGGATAAACTTATTTTTCATAAACCTTCCCAGGTACTTCGAACGTCGCAAAGTTAAATGAACCGTGAATACCAAAAATTGAAGCATCTTTCTAAATGGTGTGCTTTCAGTAAAATGAATTTGGGGTCATTAGTTTCGCGAAACAAACCAATATCGATGGTTTTCTTCGACTTTCATATGAAATATCGCCTTAGAACTTGAACTACCAACTTTAGTTTATATCAGTTTAAATTATTCCCGAGTGCTGAAGAGTAATCGAACTGGTCGAAATGTCACATATAAATAATTATATCAGATATCAAAGTGAATTACGTTAAACGTTTCGAATCCAATCAGTCACTTAAAATGGAAAAATTGAATTGAATATAGTGGGTTAGTTAATGTAACCAACCGCACAAAATACTTATTTATGCAAAAAGTGAGTGTTTCTTGCACGCGACGTGAAATTGTTCAACGAGGACACGTTTTGCAAGAGTTGCATACAATATTTTTTCAACAATGATACAAAAACTGGACAATTAGAATATAATGTGTTCTTCTTTTTTTGTATTTTTATGGCCTCCATCTTGTAGTAAATCATAGCTGGTTTTCGCCTTGTCCATTTAGATTTCGAATAATGAAAGATTTTTGCAATAATTGTTGAGACTAGTTAGTAAGATATACATATATTACTGCTGTATTAGAGCAGGATCAGACACTTGCTCTGGATTTTTATTTAATTTAAATGTTTATGTTTGTCAAACATCATCACAAAACTGACACACGAATGACAAATGAGTGCAACAAAAATGTTGTTGAACTACTGCAAAAAGAACCACTTTTTCCAGTAAATGTGTTTCACAAAAGTGTTGTTTTTTTCATGAATGTAAAAAATATATATTTATAAGCTCTGGTGTCTTTACTAATTTCACAAAATACTTCTATCGCGATACAACTAAAATAATTTAAATTACCATTCATATAATATTACCCTCACAAATTGAAAGGAAAATACATCTTTGTAATTAATTATATTTATGTTTTGTGTCAACATTCTGGAAATTCACATGAGTTTTAGAACGACTAGATGGTTTTTATGTGAAGTTCCTCATCCATTTTAGCACGTGGATGTAAATTACTGACATCAAAGTGAATTTGAAGAGGAATTTGTCATGTTTATCATTAATATTACTTTGAGAACGTTTCCGCAACAATAACTTTTGAAAATTCAACATGATATGTTGAAGTAGAATATTTTTATGAGAAAAAAATGGTTTGCATTGGTATGAAGAGAGTCCACTAATTAGCACTGCGTAAAATGTATTCAATGCTTCTGTTTATAAATGATATATAAAAGCTGGATATGAAGTAAGTTTTGAAATTTGTAAAACTATGGCAATTTTATATTTTTCAGCTACTTTAGTTTGGTTTAAGTACTTCCTCCACAGATTCCTCTGAGGATGTAAATAGTTATCAGATAACAAAAAACAGGTTCAAATGTGAAATAATTTTTTCAAGTATAAATATGTATGCTAATAAACCAATCATTATAAGGTCTGTAGAGTGTGGAGCCCGCAAAACTATGTTACCACTGGAAATGAATAACTTGACCGTTATCTCATTGAATGATTTCGAAGTTTCTCCATGACTGCTGCCGAAAATTTGCTCAGATTCGACTGCCTTTCCTTGGAATTGCACTGCTCCATTAGTTTATCGTCAACGTTTTTTGGAAATCTTATACGAATTTCCAAACACAACTATTTACATACAGACGGATCTCAAACATTAACCGGTGAGGACAGTGCTCTATTCATTGATAATCAAACGTTTTCTTCGTCCCTGTCACTTCCCGCATCCATATTTACAGCTGAAATTCATGCTATTTGGCAGACATATCAGTTTTGTGGTATGGCAAGACTAAATCAAGAAAACTATAATCATCTGTGACATTTTCATTGTTCAAATCAATTTCAAACCCATTTTCAGATTATGAACTGGGCAAGGTATTATTTATTTTCTATACATCACCTCCATGATATTGGTGAATACAGTAAATTCATTTGAGCACCAAGTTATATCGGAATAATGGGTAACAAAATTTCAAATTCAGTAAATGATGACACAACGGAAAAAAAACTAGTCGATGTTATGGTTTTGGGGACATAAACGGGAAATAAGAATTTCTAATCAAAAGAATCTGGTGTCACATATTATATCTGAGTATCTAGGATATGGAAGTATACTGCAGATTTTTGAAATACCTGTACATCTCGCAGACAATTCCGCGAACGCCAAAAAAACTCAACATTTATTAAAACACCTAAGATCTACTTTTTCAATAAAATTTGTTGCAATCCAAAAAGATGATCCTTTTGTTCTCCTAATTCTGGTGCTAGTGATCTTAGCACCTGAATTGAGAAAAATTAGCTTTCCAAAGTAGTATTATTTGAAATATACTAAGAGAAGCCACATTCAGATAACCGAATTATTTGCTGGATATTGATTCTCTTTGTTATTATGTCATTTTATCAGAAATAGAGGTGAAGAAATTTGTTATTTCCACGTTAACGTGAATGTTTTATCACAACGCTTCCCTATTATTTAGTTAGGCACTTCAAGTGGAAAAATCATAATAGAAAATGAAAACTCACCGATTTCTGATTTTTCCCTCCCTATTTAGACGAGCGGTGCACCCCTAAAAAGATGCACAAAAAAACGAGTCGACCGACCACTACAAAACACAAGGAAGAAGCCAATTGGTATCGATTAATCATATTATTAGGAACAAAAAACCTCAATAACACTTTTTTGTCCCGATGGTCAGTCATTTGTTATTAGAGAGATCTTAAGCCACTTATTTGGTCAACGTTATACGTTATCGGTTATTCTGCTCATGCGCAGTAGTAAAAAAATAACCGATTACCTTAATAAGCGATAACGTACTCCGTTATTTACGTGGAAATAACAGAAACTTTATTAAGCGGTAAGTCTTGACATAATTGCCAAGTGTATTGTGTTTATTTCGATGAATGGAAGAAAAAATATGAAAAACTATCCAAAATGTATTGAAACTTTGTACAAATAATTTTATATAATATATTTCAACACTCAATTATATTTTGGATTCCAAAATGTACCATAAACATATTTGAATGTTTTAACTTGTCAACGCCGATTTTTAACGTTAGTTTTGTCTGATGTATGCTATCAAGATATTGTAATTTGAAGAATAGCGCCCCTTAAAGTTGTGGTCTATTAGTCATTTCGGCCTCTTATTATATTTTATATATTATCAACAATTACATGTCATGGATTAATGTGTATAAATCAAAATGAACAAATAGAAAATTTGACGTTAGTTACGCCAAAAAAATAACGTTTAACGTATAACGTCGTTCACAGGTTATGGCTTCAAAAACTAAAATAATCAAAAATGACATCCGCTATTTTGGAAAGACTGCGCTTGCTCAGTTTAACGTTTAGCGTTAACGTATGTCAAAATTTTATGTGGCTTAAAATCTCTCTATTAACCAAAAGCTTGCAGAGTTACGGAAAATGGAGAGATTGTTACGCTAATCATTTTTAAAGATAAAATGGATAAAAATAAACACTTTTTGGCTCTGATATTTTTTTCGAAAAATGCTTTGTTTTCAAGTTATCGGCAATTCAATGTTAAAAATCGACCAAAAAATGGATTTGTCGAGAAAAAATTTCTTGGCTTCTACCACAGCTTTTACTAATTTTCAAAATGCAAACTACTCGTGAAAACATATACTATTCGATGGTTTTTTTTTTTATATTGTTGCTACATTTATTTGCCTTGTCGAATTCGTCATACCAAATTATCTGAATTTACCGCGACGGAGTGCGTAACGTGTACTGATTTGCGGAGCTATTTTTCGATTTATGTTTATTATAATACGTATTCTTTGGCTATCGTTAATGTTTTATTAATTTCTGCTATAAAATATATGTTATAAAAATTATCAAGTAATGAATGTTAAATTGAAATGAGATTTATTTCAAAATAAACAAACTGATTTATTTACATGTAGTTTCTATTTTAATATGAACATCTGTTTTGATAGAGTCACATATAAACTTCAGCCTCTTCTTCATCGTTTGAGTCTGTATAATCGCTTGAAGTGTTTTGATTATTGAAAATTGTAAAACATGCACATAGTTCGCAACATGGAAAACCTTGAGTTAAACAAGAACATCTTTCGTCATCTTTGAACTGACTGACTGACTGACCTAATAAGGCGTTATTTTTTATCCATCAATAATGAGATAAAATATAAAATATTGATCGAAAATGTAGGTGGAAAGATTTTTTATTTGAGAAAAGCTTTTTTTAAACAGTATAACCTAGACAGTGTAAACAAAAATTGATGATAGCCAAAAAATACGTATTATAATTAACATTATTGATCGAAAAATAGTTCCGCAAATCAGTACACGTTACGCACTCCGTCGCGGCAAATTCGCCTTGGAATCTGTAAATTTATAGAATTTGGTATGACGAATTCGACAAGGCAAATGAATGTAGCAAGAAAATAAAAAATACCATCTAATGATATACAGTAGTTTGCATTTTGAAAATTAGAACAAGCTGAGGTAGAAGCCAAGAGATTTTTTCTCGAAAAATCCACTTTTTGGTCGATTTTTGACTTTGGATTGCCGATAACTTGAAGACAAAGCATTTTTCGAAAAAATATCAGAAGTCAAAAAGTTTTTTTTTTCATACATTTCACCTTAGGAAATGTTTAGCTTTCATTTTCCGTAATTTTGCAAGTTTTTGGTTAATAACAAATGACTGACCATCGGGACAAAATAGTGTTATTGAGGTTTTTTGTTTCTAATAATATAACTGATCGAGCCCAATTGGTTTTTTCCTTGCGTTTTGTAGTGGTCGGTCAACTCCTTTTTTTGTGCATCTTCTTAGGGGTGCCTAATTGATCCTACCCTATCTGTATGTCAAATTTAAACTTCCTAGGTCGTATTTAACTGAGTTAGAGCAGCAGTCAGTGAATAAAATGTATATTTATGAAATTGGAAGCACATATTTTATATCTTGCAAATATCAATAAAGTTATGAGGATGTCAAACATGACTCCAAATAGTTGGTGTAATATTACTGCTCGCCATTATGTTAGCTTGAGCTTGCCCTGCATATCTAGATTATTCAATTCAATTCACAGTAACCATATCTTGTGATAAATATTGATTGAAAAATAGTGGAAATTTTTTCATTCTGAATTTTCCACGGAAATGAAAAATCTACTATTTGATTAGATTTGCGACAAACTGGGAAACATAATATTTACCATCTGAAATCGTTATGCTTGCCAGAGGTATTTTTATGAAAAAGCTAAATAAACAGAATATACCCAAATATATTACTATGGAATTTCTGCCTCCAATTCTACAGCCTTGTTGATCTATTTACTTTTCACCCTTCTCTTTCGCTGGATATTTTATTCAATATTTCATATCCTACATATCTTTCGAAACTCCCCAACCGCTTCCAATTCACATACTTATACAAATATTTCAGGTTATGGTGACTTTCCCAGGACCGTACTTCCAATAACGGAATTATTGATGATCTTTTCTACGCTTTATCTTACACGAAGGTAGGTAATTTTTAATTCACGGAGGGAGTGGAAAAAAGTGAAAGAAGGGTGAAAAGGGCTATAACGCTTTCCATGAGCCAATAACGATCTACCATTGCGATATGCAATAAATGGTCTTTTACTATTCATACTTTTATGTTTTCAAATATAAAAATTGACATTACAAGGCCGGTTGTTATAAAATATTCAACCTTCTCCATTATTTGCATATCTGCCGTGTGTCGTTCAGGACTTTTCGTATTCCCGCAAATAGATTACATTTCGATTTAGAGAAAATAACAAACCACGTACCTCGTTATTTTATAAAAAAATCCCAACATGATATTCCTCGGTTATCATTATGATTGACCAAGAGATTTCTAGTAACAGACGACAGACGTTAAATCAAAATAACTTTTTGGGGACTAACCAACATACTGTGGTTCTAGGAATACATTAGTTTCTGGAAATTCAGTAACGTTCACATTTTTCGTATACGCCTCTTGCAAAATAGTTCATATCCTTCTCATATCCCTTACATGACTTTGTGAGCAGTAATTCTGCACTCAATTCTATCGTTTATAGCTATATTTGTTCTTGAGAAGGAATTATCTTGATAATGTTGAACAGTAATTATTTAAAACACTGACTTTGCTATCAAAATTGGATATGCAGGTTGAATGATCAGGGTATATGGACGCAGGGGACCATAGTGATTGTTACCAATGGGAAACTCCCAGAGGTATTCATGAATGTCATGCAAAAACACTGTGAACTGAGGAAGAATAAAGCCTTGAAGTTAATCCAAAAAAAGCTTCAACGAGCACAAGAGTTTTTCCACAAAGTAGAGTAATGCTGTTCGGAAAAGAACTAGAAATATCCAAGGGAGTTAAATATCTGGGAGCGACCCTTAATTCCAAACTAAATTGGAAGACACTGAAAACTATGACTACCAAAAGGTACCAGGCTTTTCTGGCAATGTAATGAGCAAAACCTTGGGACTACGACATAAGGTGGTTCACTGGCTTCAAAACGATAACCCATAGAAGTGTCCTCATCAGTGAACATATTAACTACAATCCAGAGAAAAGCTCTCCTTTGAATTGAAGTTGGATATTTTGTAGACCTAGGGTTGGTTCAACGGGTTTGTTAGATTCCACCCAGTTTCACACAACACTTTTTAGTATTGACATCAGGCTGATAATTCAAATTTTTGTTAGTTCTGACAGATGAATATATTTAATTTTGTCATCGCATGCGCTCTTGTTATTGTATTAATTTACTTCGTTTAGTTGAAACTGAACATGACAATATCTGTCTATATTGAGGTTACAAGCTATCGAAGATTTAAATCAATATGGGTTTTGTTAAAAAATTGGTTCTTCTTTTTTATTTCATTCACTGGCATTCAGTTATTTGCTACTTAAAAACAGCCATATTAGAGTAATGTGTATGTTCTAATCTTTCATTTTGATTACGAAACAGGAATGAGTTTTCATGTGACAGAGTACCCGTCTGATTAATGTGGAATGATTAGGTGAAAACATCTAAATAATCTACTAGACAGACGAGAAGTCGGTTTATGACTATGCGCGGCTGATTATTTCATCAATAGAGGTATATTTACTAGATTGGGAACTTTTTCGGAACACGCCCTTTAGTAACTAATTTGGAAATTTTAAGTGATGTCTGTAAAGCTTTTCAAATTACTTCTCCTGGTTATTGAATGAACTATAGATGAACACATATTTTACATGAGTTTTGATAGCATGACACCAGAGAATATATTCACTGAGCGAGTGAATATCATATTATTCTCTGTATGTTCCTTGTGGCATATTATCTATTTCATTCCATCTCACTTTTTTGGGAATCACACCATTTCGAAATAAAAAACATAAAAAAGCATTATTGTGGTTTGATTTCCAGAAAATAAGGAAAAAGAGTGAATATCATCATCCCATCCAGGGAACAGGTTACGCATCCAGGTAATTCTGGAGAAATATCTGGTTCACCGATGGATCCAAAACGAACCATGGCACTGGGTTTGATGTAAGTATACCTAGAGAGAAACTGTCTTAGCCTTGGTCAATACACAACTGTGTTTCAAGCGGAAACAATTGCCGCATAATATAAGTAATGGTACAAATATTCAGTTCAAGTGCCTGGGCTTTTGAGCCCAACTCAAACGTATAAGTGAATGAATTAATTCTCAGTGTAGCTATGAAAATGGACAATGATGCGTTTTACACACAGAAACGTTTCGCTGTCCCAATAAGCATGCTAGGATAAGGTTTTTAGGAAGGTATAATAAAAAGCTTGCCACTTATATATTTTATCTGCCATATTGGAATTTTTTTGAACCAAGATTTTCTTAAGACACAGCCAAATAATGCATTACTTCATAAAAGCGCTGTAAAGGTAAAACATTATCTCGTGAATAACTAAGTGAGGAGAAAACTATTAAAATCGTCTTTTTTTCTGTGAAATACTGTAGCAATAATACCTTTCAGTCGATTTTCAACATATTTTTGTTTCATAAGCTTTTCTTGGCACACGTACAAATTTTGTCGATATATTTTTAAATTTATTTCCCATACTCATACATTCAACGTCTATAGATGGCTTTATATAAATCGCATTAACCATATTTGCCCTTGTATTTATGGTCCGTTACTACCATGTTTCACTCCTGTACAATGGGATAAAGTAATAAAATATTATGAATAACCAGCTTTGTCGAAGAATATGTTTACAACTCTACAACATCCCTATATGAATATTGATAACAGGTAGATGCAATTTGGCTGGTATTCCAAGATTTATCAATACATTATTATGCATGCAAAGTTGTTATGACTGCTGCTGCGAGGCGAGTCAGATGAAAATGCTAAGGTAATAAGAAAACGATTTTCTTTAAAAGTATATTTTGCATATATAGGAAATACTACTATTAAATTTCACCCAGTTCTCCATTTTGAGATATTCTTGAAAAATAAGTTTTATATATTGAGGAAGGATATTACAAAATTATATTGAAATGAGACTATTTTGTATTTTAAATTTCAAAGTTGTCTCGTATAGGAAATTTGTGGGAAAATTGAGTATAAATTTTTGTGTTGTAGTTAAAAAGAACGCAAATGCTCCGAGTCTCATTAAAATCATAAAATCTCCAAATAACTAACGAGGACAAACATTTTTGTTTGACAGTTCAAGGTCAATTGCTGAAAAATAAATAAAACAGAAATTTCGTTACAAAAAACTAATAAGAAAACCCAATTCCAACCTCTTAATACTAAGAGTTTAGTATACAAATATACATTTCAATTTTATGGAATATTGTTGTGAAATCTAGATAAGTTGAGATAACTCAGTATTCGATCAATCATTATCATAATTGACATTAATGTTGTACGTACACACCTGCTCAAAATTTTTCTTATTTAATCCTCAAACTTATTTCTTGACCCTAAATAATCCCAATCTATCACTTCACTAAAAAATATCTTGTAAAATATCGTTTTCATTTTTATAAATTGAAGTGTACCGTACCTACTATTTGGACTTGTAGGTTTTCAAAATAAAACAAAAAACAATAGTATGGATTTAAAATGTCAACCACATCTTCAGTTCATTATTTATGTACATATTGTCAAAACTGATACTAATTTCAAATTAGAAAGAAAGTTAATTAAGAATAATAAAACCCTAAGACATCTACGATTATATTGGCAAGAAATCACGGTATTTCCAGACAGTCTATACAAACTATTCTGTCTAAAAATAACTTTCATCCTTATAAGGTTAAAAATATTCAATAATTGTGAGAGGATGATTTTGATAGGCGATTGCAATTTTGTGAAATAGTTACAGAGAAAATAGGGATGCAAAACAATTTATTAGATTTTTTGGTATTCATTGATTAAGCCACATTTTGCTTGAACGGTTCTGTTAACAGACATAATTATTGTCGGTACCGGTAACCACACTGGATGTAGGATGTTCATACACATCGTTCATATTTGATCGGTCCTTTTCTTATTGAAGGTACGCTAACCGGTACTAAATATTTTGACTTACTCCAAAACGAAATTATACCTGAAATAAATCGATTATTTCCTAATATGAACGTATAATTTCAACAAGATGGCGCACCTTCACATTATCAAAGAGACGTTAGGCAATATTTAAATATAATTTTTCCTTAGATATGGATTGGTCGAAAAGGTGCAATTGAGTGTCCAGCAAGATCACCCGACTTCACACCACTCGATTTTTTTCTCTGGGGCTACCTGGAAGACCGCGTTTATGTAAACAAACCAACTAGCTTGAACGATTTGTAGGATCGCATACGCTCGAAATGCAGGGAATTACTCCACAAATGATCAACGATTCTATTCGTAGCTTCGAAAAGAGATTGTATAATTGTTAATAAACAAATGGCCAGCATTTTTAGCAGTTATTGTAATGAAGTATTTGCAGCTCGAAGAAGAGTTAAGTCTATAAATATCTGTAACATGCGGCGCAGTTTTGATTGAAATTATAATTTTAATATTTTTGTTAACTTGTTATCATGATATCCGAGTCAAGTTATACATCGGGATTATGTTTCAAAAGAAAAAAAAATGAACTTTTCTGTGATGGGTCACACGACCTAGGTTGTCATTTCAAAAAATTCAATATGGTGGCCGAACGCTTAACGCTGACGTCAAAAATATTTGACATCTGCTCTAAAATATGAAGAATAGAGTCTCATTTATTGTCCCAGAATTTCATGACTCTCCCTTTATCCGTTCCAAAGATATTCCTTTGGTGCGAGACTTTCCAGCAACAATCTATATATCTTCTGTATGTTCCTTGTGGTATATCATTCATTATTTTTTTAATTTCTTGGGAAATTGAACCACAATATTTTTAAATTCTTTATTTCAACGTTTCGGTAGCGTTCCAGCTACCGTTGTCAAGAAAAAATAATAATAATAATAATAACTTATTTTTTCTTGACAACGGTAGCTGGAACACTACCGAAACGTTAAAATAAAGAATTTAAAAATATTGTGGTTCAATTTCCCAAGAAATATAAAAAAATGAACAATCTATTATCATTTGAAGGCATATAATAATCACTGACTGTACAGGAATGCTTCAAGACGTCAGACAAAGTTGTGAAGATAATTTATATCCGTGTATACCATAAATTTTCATTTTATTTGTTAAAAATAATAAATAATCAACAAAGAGTTTCGGTCATGTTCAATTTGGTTCACTGTAATAATACGGATTTAAAAAAACTTACGTTAATACCATTGGATCTTTCAGAATGCAGCAATACCAGCAATAAGTTATCATTAATTGACCAATAACAAACTTCACAAAAAATTAAATACCAGCTGGATATCTCGCGATTCCCTTAATCGAACGAGTTTTTATGGAAAAAAGTGTGTTATTTATGGCGACAGTGCTCAGGGACGTACAGAAGAAGTCATGTCGAAATTGGAAATAAATTGAACAATGTTTCAACTCCATGAATAAAGTACGTACAATAACTCAATTTAACTTATAATGGTTGCCGAAGGGATAATATTCGCTTCAAATGGCATTAAGCCGATGATCTCGAGATAGTGAATATTGAACTTGTTGAAGGAGTCAAATCAATATCCGCACAATATTATAGGTTGAGTAATAAGAAACTGTATATACCTACTCCTACTTTGTATGGAGACCCATATGGGGCAATTCTTTATACATACAGGGAGATTTTTTAAAATATTGACTAATGCTCCTTTTAATCATAACTTTTGAGCGGTTTAGATTATTGTCTCTTATTTTGGTGAAACATGACCTAAAAACTGATTCATTCAAACTGGGATAAAATTAGGACCGGATTAGTTCATCTTGTTAATAAAAATATCACCCTGTATATGGATACAAAAATTATAAATACTTTACAAAGTTTACAAATAGACAGCAAAAATGGCAAAGTTATTTTTCTCCACACACGTTTGATCAATTTTCCACAAAAAAAATTTAACTTCACTTAATTGAAAGTTTATTAATTTCAGAAAAGGTAATTTCTCTTACAAAAACTCAATTTTGGATAGGTAATTAGCAGTACTTCAGCTCCTGCTATGTTATTAATTACAGGAATGTACCATTCATTTTCGAATCGGCTTCCACTGTTTTGAATAATACTAAGACATCAAATTGTACCTATACTATTTCCCTAATTATTTGATAATAGTTGCCAAAGTGAATACAAAATATTTCAATATTGCCCATTCAAAAAACTATCTATCTATATATCTATCCATTATAATAATCGATCAAGAAACGAAAGGCTCACAAAAAATGTACCCACTGTGGTGTGAAGACGATCATGGGTATAAAAAATTATAGTTTTTGTTGAACTAGTATCCCTGTATTCTCGAAATATTTGAAATTGTCCATAATTATCAACCACTACTTGGGAAATTGAAATCGTCAGTTGGTGAGTAGACAAAATAATTGTAAACTTCACAGCTAGTAGTTGTACTAATATTATTTTTATGTAATAGACTTCCATAATTTACTTTTCCATAACTTTTTTATTCTGGAATAGTCTTGAAAATAAATCAAGAGTGACTACTTCGAGGATCGACAATTTTGTAATCAAGAAGGAGGAGCTTCTTGTTTATTTTGGAATTTTGTGTCCATTTTTTGTCCTCAGTTAGGATAAGTTCATCATGATCCATATGGGTTGATCTACAATTGATAGTGTAACATTCGTGGTATTTTGTGTTCTGAAAAATTTCTCTTTCGAGGTTTTTTTCACCGATGATGAAATTGCAGTTATCAAAAGTCAATTTGCTCCATGAAAATCCCAATAAATCCTGAAGGGTGTGTTGAATTTTTTTTTAATATTAGCGTGATCATATATTATTTATCTCTCAACGATATTAGTATACAAATTCAACTCTAACTTTCGTTATTTTTCATGTTTATTAAAAATAATTCTTGGATTGCACTGCTGACAGTTGTTAAAAATTATTCTAATTGGCCTGGCTTGATGGAATATCATAGTACTAAGGTTACCGGTTAAGCAGTTAAATTATAGCACGGATTTGGAGAAATATTATATAAGGTTTGTTCCAACCGCAGTCAGAAACCGTCAGAAGCGATCAAAGAATAACTGGTCATAGCAAACAACGAGTTATTTCCGCGTAATTCCTATCACTGATTGCAATGGTCGACTATTCTCTGATCGCTTCTGACGGTTTCTGACTGCGGTTGGAACAAACCTATTGTGTTTCATCTAGGGTAGTCCAAACCATCCTTCTCCGGTTCGAGTACTCCATCTGTTCTACTGGAAGAAGTTTCAGGCGTTCCTGAAATTTGTTTTTTTGACACACATTGGACATACATCGATAGCATGTTAATAAAAACCACTTTGAATCAAACTTAAACCATATTGAATTTAAAGTTATCAACTATACAGCTTTACATCGATATTTGTTGATATAATTGCCATCAAAAAATCGTTTGATACGGCCTTGATGTTAACGTGTTTTATTTGCTTGTCTCTTCTTCCATTTTGAAGACTTCTCGGCGTGTGTATGGCCACCGACGGTGCGAATACACAGCGCAACGGGTTGTATACTAACAAACAGAGTAATTGCTTCTCCTTATAAATAAATATGTTGATGGTGTACGTGATTGCATTGGTTAACTTGTTGTTTTTGTTTCCCGTGATCAATATGGATACCGGACAACACAGAAGCTTATTAAATGTTAATTGCATATAATAATCGAATTATCGGTAAAAGTAATATGACTAGCTCATTTTGTTGCTGTACATTCCAAACTTGTTTAGAAATGTTCGAAGTTTGTTATTATAAAAGCCATTGGTACAGTACAATCAGCCAGCATTTTTTTCAAAACAGTTTTTCCAGCTGTATGTCATCTTTAACATTATTCAATCTTCCATTTGCAAATAGTGTTTTTTTTTTCAAATTACATTGAGTCTGTAATAATAAGAAGTCTAATATATACAAAAGGCGAGAAGAGTAGTGCTGCAAACTATCGACCAATTACTACCGGCCCCGTTAAATTTACCAATGATTGTTTTAAGAGGCAAATCACAATTTCGGCGTTGTTGGAATGTCAGAATAATTTTATTTTCAATATTAGGCTCAACATACCATGGGCCGAGATTACAAGCAGACGTAAACTCAGTCACTAAAGGATTTATTATCTTCTCAATAGAAACACGTCCCAAAATAAGGTACCTATGTAATCTCGGCGAAACTGATGATAACGATGCTACCAAACACTTTTTAAAATCTAAAAATGAATAAAAAGTATAATTTATTCCAAAAAGACTCTACTCTCCAACAAATCAATACTTGCAGTAAGATATACTCTGATATACAGGTTGGCAAATTAATTTTGGCAGTCGGAAGTTTGGCAACGTCCGATGCGCCGTAGCAAAGACGTATGCTCACTTCGCTGGCATAATCAGTGAGCTTCGCTTCGACAGTACAGCCTGCGAAATGTACGTCTCATGCTTTTCCCGGTAACTGCGTTTACAACGTCGTCAAGTTTTATGGCTTTCTCGCGCATCGTCAACTGCCAAAATTAATTTTCCAACCTAACCTGTACTCTTCCTCATATAAAATGTCATGAAAACTTTCAACCTTCTAGAATTGAGGCAATGTTTACATAGTCAAGTAGAAAATTTTGGCCAGCCGTTATTACAAACTTTGAAGCGTATTGATCCCATGCACAAAGCACCTGATTCATTCGAGACTTCACGTTGGTGACCAAGGTCAGTGAATGCTGGAAACTTCTTATTCCAATTATAAGATAGCGCACTGCGTCAATTTGGTATCATTTCAAAAGAAGCTGGCAGCCTCGATTATCCATTGCGTAAGCGACTCGTGCTATTTTTAGTCTATTGTTTGTTGACTTGTTTATGTCGTGAGCAATTATCATCCACAAAAGCGAAAAATAGCATTGACAAAAACCGCTTAGAAAACTGAGTATATTTTACTTGAAAATCCCAATATTTATTCTGGTTTGTGGAGAACCATTTGTCAAATGCGATTTAAATATAGTACCATCGATACGAGGGATATATATAAATATAAATGTGGAAATCGTTCTAGTTACCAACCTCCACGATAATATTTCACTCCAACAAAGAATTTTGTTGACTCATAAAAAAAATTCAAAACGAAGGCTTCATCAAATATTGGACAAAGAATAACAGCTGGATCAGAAAAAGGTTGGAATCCAATCGCTTTATTGTTGCCAGCAAAGTATATTGAGAACTTAAGCTTCAGTTATTACCAAGAAAAAACCACAAAATTCTTTGTTGTTGTTGTTATTTGTTACCAAACATACTGGGAAAAAGTATAATTATGATTGTCAACGCAACTGATCATAGCCGTCGATTGAATAAAAAACCAAGTGCGATTGGTCAAGAAACTACCTTTTTTTTTAGAAATCGTGAGAGGAACAGGATGTCGTACAAGTGTCAGCAGCATTCAATATGGAAAAAATAGTAGTTTGTACAACTAGTACGCAAAGCATCACTTTTCCCACGAGCGCAGAATTTTTTGTCACGAGCCGTAAGGCGAGTGCCGCAAATCTAGCGAGTGGGAAAAGTAATTTGCGTAAAAGTTGTACACAATATTCTTTCTACAACCACATTTATTAATCAAAGAAATACAGTAATTAATATGGTTATTTTATTCAAACTTTGAACAGAAAGAACTTAAAATATGGAAATAAATGGAAAAATCATCATCATCATCTTGGTTTATGATTCCTAAAATAATGCTTGATAAGTTAATGTTTTAATAATCAATAAATTCACATAATATGTGTCATTAGCTGGAATCCAAAGTTAGATCTAAATGTTAATCAGGAGTGCGAAAAGTGATATTTCTTTTGATAAATGGAAAGATTCGATGCAGCATAATTATCGTGGTTAAGGGTATATTCCAAATTGCTATTGTTTGTGAATAATGTAGAACTAGTTCATCAGTTTGGAGGGTTGTGGTGATTAGTATATTGATTATGATAAAATATAATATGATAATAAACTTTCGTTAACAAATGTGGCACAGTCACAAGGCCAAATGGCCACTACACTCATTACCAACTCACGTTTTACTATCATCTTTGTTTGCTTCATTTCCTAACCCTGTGTAATTGTTATTCGAACCATTGGAAAGTATTTCTTCGAGTTTTCCAGTGAGTCAAAATTCAAAGTTTCAAATGTGTATTGACATACTGTGTGTTTTGATAAGCGAAAAATACTTTTTTTCGCTTCAAAGAAAAAAGTTAATGTGCACCAGATAGCGGTGTACGTCTCAAAGGTGTGGTGTTTTGCTTCACGCAATTCTCCAACCCACAAATTACCGATTTAATATAAAAAACTAACGAACCTGGAATCAAATAAGAATATAATTTATTTGAATTATACCTTGGTTGGTAGCTTAGTCATTCCTTCGATTCACCGACAGCATTCAAAAGGATCGGTATGTGGTCATTCCAATGAGTTTAATTCCAAATGCGTAAGAAGCAATAAGTTTTTTCTTAAATATTCGATTACTTTGCTGGTTTCCTTAAAAAGGAGAACAATAATTTTTTTCCAAATATCTTATGGCCTTCGAATTGTTGTATAATGTTTTAATTTGAATGTTTCACTTATATCGGGAGAAACAAAAAAATACAGTGAGTCAGTTTGAATGTTTCACTCATATTTGAAATAGAACTAATTAGTTCTAGTTAATCTCACTGAAATGAAAAATATATAAGAACTTAAAATTGATCGTTATTATAATCAAGTTTGATGTGATGCTCACTTGGTGTTAAGTATTTAGGCTGGACCAAATAGAGATCTATCTTGTAATGACTTGAAATGAGCATGAATAGAAAAAAGAAGAAGACATTATATTACTAATATTATTATATCATAATTATGTAGTGCTTTTACTTCTGTGCTATAGGTTAATAAATGTTTGCTATAAAGTGGCTGTTTGCGTGATGTGATTTAGTGTTCATTGTGTCCAATTCCAAAATTTCAAATGATTTGACTAATATAGACAGCATTACATTTTGTATGTATAAGTTTCAATATCTCAAACTTTCAAAGGGATATTTTCAATTTCACACTTAATAATTTTCCACCTACATTGTCTCCTGCTTTGGAAAAAAAATTAGTGTATTTGTTGCCAAAGATATGTGTGGAATATTATAAGAAATATCACCAGCATTTGTGATGGTTTTTGTAATTTCGTATTTCTTCAGTTTTCCAGGATATATGAACATATCAATCCATCCAAAATATTGAACAATTTTTTTTGCTCCCGAATAACATATATTCCAGCCAGATCTAGATCACGGAATCTCGCATAACTTATGCTTTTGTAGTTCGACCCATCTCTAGAGAAAATAGAAAAAAGCAGAACGGTTGTGTGTGTGTGATGGTAGTAATGGCATCAGCTCTCGCTATTTGCCACATACTATTTGGTATGGGTATTAGCCTATACACGTATATCAAATATCAATATTAGTTGTTTTGACAAATTTAACTATTAGGTCAAAAATATTCTTATTACCTGTACCTAACAGAGATGTGATACAAGTTGGTAGTTGTATATTATGTTGTAGTAGATCTCGAACAAAAATGTCTGTCGCCTGTCTATTATTATTCCATTCCTTCCGAATGAATTTCTTACATTCGTTAGTAACATCGTGAAATGGTACCAAAACGGTTGCAAATGCTTCTTTAAGGATAGTGACAGTTTGTAGGAGAGTTACACGAGTGTAAAAACAATAGTAAGCTGTTTTTCAAAGGTTGGGGATACAACTGAAGAAACCTGATCGGAAATTTTTCGAATAGCTTAAGCGACCTATTTACTACAATACCAACTAAAATATGTTTTGACTTCAACGGATGCTCTTCTATAGAATAAGCAATGTTGAACAATCTGACAATGTGAACTACAAAAATATTAGAAATGTTGATAAATTGTACACAAGATTTATCCAAAAAGAAGCTAGGAAATATGAATTAGATTACAATATAAGAATTTTGTGAGACAATTCACATCACATATGGACATGAATGTATTTTATAATTCTTTTAATATATGTTACACGAAGCTGCTTATTGCTAAGAGTTTGTACATATAAAATAAGTGGTACTTTTTTCATTCTTTCTGTGGCCCGGGCCTAGCAAAACAAAAAATACGCAAGGAGACGAAGAAGTGACTGAGGAATCAGCACCTCGCTCATTGGAATGCTCTGTAGGGTCCTAGACAATCCAAACTTCTACTTAAGGTATAGACTGATAGACACGCTAGGGCAGCTACTGAACCACCAAAGAGTAGGCTGAGGAAAATAGCAGGGCACTGCTGTATGAGAAAACACCTCTACAACCTAGGAGTAGAGGAAAGTTCCCTATGTAGGGGTTGCGGCATGACTGACGAAACGTCAGTCCATGTTCTCTTAGTGGGCTGTACTACGTAGGCGAAGTCCCTTATATGGCCCCTGGAGACACAAGCCGGCATCCACTGAAAAAGGTTGTGGCCTTTATTGAAGGGCTTGGCTTTATGGATATCTAGGTGGCAGGAATGGCACAAAAAGCCCGCCAGTGGCCTCAATGCCGGAACCTTGGCTTGAGTATGTCTAAATCAAGGCTCGCCTGCACAATTGGTAGTAGTACGTAGTAGTAGCAGTAAGGCATTAATCAAACTTACCCTATATGAAAAATGTTGAACATATTAATGAACGGACACCACCCAATAACGAGAAAATGAAAATTTCCCTGTGCTGTCTGCTATGAGGAGGTTTCACTAAACAATCCTTTTTTCAAAGTCTTATTCAGCAAACTGACTAGTCAGTTATTCATCTGTGAACCCCTCACGTTCCATCACTGATAGGCACTGGAGAAAATTTGAAGTCATTTTCTGGTATGGACGGAAAACTCAAGGGCCAAATATGGCAAATAATATCCCAATTACCTAATCGATATAATATAATCCACTAACTCTCATATAATGATGAAATATAGACTTAGGCTGTGGGTTGGAGGCTCAAAGGTCTTTTCATACCAGTTGGTACCAGTTGAATCGGTGTGCTTTTTTTATCATGCCTCCCTATTTTAGTATTAGGATAGCAGCAAGTGGCTTAGTGCGCTTACAGAAAATTTCATAGGATAAATGAATTGAGAAGAGTGATTATCACTTGATTATGGAATGGTAATATGAGTAGTTCTCCTCAACCTTCTCTCTCTGCGATTATATAGATAATTCCAGTTATTTCAAAAATCACAAGTAAAAAACATCTACTTCCCTTGTCAAGACCAGCCTACACTATCGATATATTGGAGACTACTGAAATATTTTGACACACATGCTACTTGTCATCTTGTCATATTTGGAATTTATACCTATCGAGATATTACTTTTTTAATGTGAAATTGAAAGACCTCGGCCGTATAATAATTTTTTTTATTCAGTATCGAAATGTTCAAACATAACTAAAATAGTGCAGGTATTTTCATAATCCTTAAAATATGACTTCACCGGCACTGCTTCAAATCCAGTAGTCACATTATCATAACTTACGTCACGAGTTTTAATTGAATACAGTCCTAATCAAAATAGTAGGTGGCAAATATGTGTGTGGAAATGACGTAGCGAAGGTAACGTTTCTTTGAAAACTTGATATTATTCCATTGCAGTTGACATGATCAGAGATAGAAATTCGTTTGTAAGCTTTTATAGTAGGTGTTTACTCACATATATAAATTATTTGTTGGTGTAGGTAGTAAGTGAACAGTTTTCATGAAAATAGAAATAATGTGTAGCAGCATAACAAAATATCACAGTAATGATAAATGTCTTAATTTTAATACCTACAAGTAGAATTATGAATTAAAAATATAACGATACTTGAAACCTTGGAAAAATGTACTTATCAATCTAACAATATTTGAACGAGGTATTCGTATCTGCAGATATATAATGCGTATAAGATATTATAAGATATAGATAATAATTGACCGTAAACAACAAAGTATATACAAGCCTGATGAGAACTTCCAGTGGGACATTAGAAGAAGATGTTAGACACATCGCCGCCACAAAAAGTAGGCCTGCATCCTATTTTGAATAATGTATTTTCCTCCGATTGATAAATCTAAACATCAACTTATCAAATTTCTCCAGACAAAGATTGGGATTACCGTTTGTAATACATTCAAATGGCTCAATATTATGAAATTTTGATTAGGATTAATCACAGACCTGCCTTTCTTCCCATTTCTCCCAACGTTATGTGTTAGAAAGACATTAACAATCGATGACGCAAACCAAAAAGGTTATTATATGAACTGTAAAGTTTCTCCATTACCAAATGTGCAGCATTAAGATGTGCACAAATAAAAGTCCAGCTAATGATAAGCTACAGCTAATATTTTCAACAATATATTTCCACACCATTTTCCTAGTGGCTTATATAGTGATTTTTCTGTTTAATACCGTCAATCAATTTTTCAGGTCCTCGGCATCCCAGACGTGAAAAACTAGTTTCTCACATAAACCCTCCACAAAATAATCATTGGAGAAATCCTCTTTTAGTGGCGCCAGCCATAATAGTATATTATATTATCCACAGTAAGTTCGCATTCGAGAAGAACATGTAAGACTCCTTCCTCCTCTCCATTGCACAACCGACAAATAATAGATTTTTCCTGACTCGTGATAATTATAACGGAATTCCACGAATATTTTTTTTAATAAACTTGCTTAATACTTTTTATTTCCGAATGTTACACCACTGTACTTCAACTTTATATTTGCGGTTACTCACAGCGTTATACCTATCAACCGTTGGACTATTGCAAATACGCAAGTGCTTGAAAGGAAAAAAGGGGAATTATGAAGAGCCACAGAGGGTGGTCGAGGGGTCTTTTTGAATGTGTGTGGAAATCAAAGGGTAAATGTATGTTATTGCTAACGCGAGTGGATCGCCCTGGTAACCTTTAATTGATAACTTGAAATCTAGGGCGACTGCTTCGTGGAAATATCCTACCTTTTTACTTATAGACCAGTTCTTTGAAGACGACATCGCTGAAATATTGGTTTAAAATGTTTTCACATATTTTTTTGGGAACTTCAAGGCTCGATCCTTTTTAATACTTCTCCATGTGATTGACATAGAGCGAGGTCTGGAAAAATTATAATTTTTTCCAATACATCGATATAAATTTCAATATTTGTTCTTGATGGAAGAAGCAGTGTGGGTGAGTAGCTTGTCAAAGAGATAATTTGTTATATATGTATATTGGAGTGTCATCCACTGAGACCTCTAAGATCTATTGTGTCACTTCACATCTACTTAGTTCCTGGAATCCTCAGGTGTCAGAGACTGGAAGCTTATTCAAAACTATTAAAGCTCTTTCATCCAGTTATCTCCTAGGTGTGATAACGGATACGGATTTTCAAGCGAAATTCATTCAATTCCGTAAACAAGTTATACTCAAGTGATTTCAGAAATAGAACCACTAGTGACAGGCAGACAGACAGACAAACAGTAATAGGGTCCGTTTTCCACACTCTGGGTACGGAACTCTGAGGAGGAAAAAAAAGGTTCATGGTATAACCTCGACTGTAACCAACTTATTGCATTCCACTTAGCCAATAAGTGTTGGGAAAACTACGTTTCATGAAGTGATTTTTAGCCAAATAATAAGAATAATGAAAAAGTAAATATATTTTTGTGAAAATATATACCGTTACACATTTTGGTAGTTAAAGGCTACTGGTATGATCCCTTGCTGTGAGGTAAACCCAACGAAATTCTGTCAGGAACGAGATATATTGCTCTAATATGTTCGAAACGAGTTTTCGGTAATGGCAAGGGGATTTTCCAGAAAAGCTCAAAGAACACAATAAATAAAATGTAAACCCCACGGAAAAACTCGCGTACGAGATATATTTCTCTAGACTTTCATACAAACAAAATGAAAACAGAAGTAATATACATCGTTTCGAATATTATCCATAAATAGTAGGAGTTTTTGTTGGGAAGTCAATTGTTTGATTAATATGGAATATAAAATGAATTCAATCGAAGTGAGAGATTAACTAGCAATTGATTAAAGTAGTGGAGGTTAACATTAAAATATTTCACAGTATTTAACTTGCATCACAACAGCTACATTTTTGAAACTTTCATTGGATTCACCTTTATACATATATGTTTGTGTATTTGTAGGGGAGCGAGGGGCTTGTTGTAACAGTTTTCATTGAAACTAATATATCTTGAAATCTATTGATTAAATTCCTACTAAATAAAGATGGATGAATACTGTAATCCTTCCTCTACCAAATTAAGTAAAAATAATACCATAGCTATTATTTTACAATCAATTATTTTCTAGAAGAAGTGCGGTGTTACAGCTTACCTCGTGCTTGGGGCAAGTTGTAACATCCACCGGAGCAAGTAGTAACGACAAAAAAAAAACGACAATAATACCTCTAATCATTTATTCTTTGTTTTTTTTTTGACATCTTTCTAAAGTAAATATCAAAAATCAACTCAAATACATTTTTTCAGTAATCAACACTTAAGAATTAAGTAATTAACAGTTTTATTTAGTTAAACACTACTTATAATCATCATGGCACTTTCAAATCACAGTAAGTAATTGAATTATTCAAGGTATGCTCGTAATTATCTCTTCTTAATAGCTATCTAACAAAGTGTTATACTATACTTTATATAATAAAAACTGTTACATATTATCAGAGATAGATAAATTTGAATGGAAATAAGATATAGAAAATTTGAAATTAGTCGATATAAAATACGCAAAACGAAATTTTGCGACAGTACAATTTTATATTACCTGGTAGAAATAAAGCACGTGCACACTTCCGCTCACTGCGCCGGTCGATGGGATATTGGCTATGGCAACATGATGCGGCGTGGTTTATAGGTTAAATCGAGTCAAAGAAATACGTTAATAGCGTTTAAGATCCTGGTGAAAAGGGCCTGTTACTACTTACCAATGTTGCAACAAGCCCCTCGCTCCCCTATTCGATTTTGATCGTCTTTAAACGAACATAATATGATGAAACAGACAAGAATAATGGAGAATTATGGAAACTCTGTGGAATTCAGGAATAAAGTTCTATCCACATACTTGCAATACAGAATCCTAGAGCACAACACCTAGGAGACCACTCGCTTCATTTGGAGCCTTCGGGTATCCATAAATTCCTTCGGGAATTTGGTGTAAGAGATCTCTTGATCTCTGCGGTTTCTCCCAAAAATGAAAGTTGTAACTAGAGGTGTATGTAGTGTGACACTTTTGAAAAATCACTTTCGCGCAAATTATGTACACTATTTTTCCTACAACTATGCGATATACTTTGACCGAATCAGGTATGTACCATCTTGTGTTTTTATGTAGATGTGAGAGGTTTTACATATTATGTTTATTTATATAGTTTATATAACTCCTGTTTGGAAGTGGCCCAGATAATTGTGATTATTATGCTATGAAAAAGAGTGCCTTCATGAAAAATTTAGAATAAATAATGGTACACGGAATATTACGAACATTTATTTCAACAACTAACAACAATTGGAAACAGATCAACAGAAATAAAACTGTTTTTGTTACAAAAATACCGTGATTTAGAATTGATTATTTATTTGAATCACTGTGAAAACTGGAAGTGAAAATTAAATGGACGAATCAACTTAGAAAATAGGCATTTCACGTATACATGGATTAGCAGGGTGTATAAACTGGCGTTTCAACATTCGATTTGACAGCTTTTTTTTGCGTACGGCCAATTTTCATAGAACTAGATAGTCACTGTCAGATGTTTCCTATGTGATCGAAAGGAAAAAATATTTTCTTACACTTGTGGGATCATCTCACTCGGCTTGCGCCTCATGATACAATACTTTCCACTAGTGTGAAAAATAAAATGTCACTTCCCGCACTCGTTACGTAATATACTATTTCAATCTTAGATCACGCAAATTACTGTGTAAGGCTCTTGGTGGAACCATGATAAATAATTTCCACTTTTGAGTATTAGGTGTTTCATCTTCTCTTATACAAACCTGTTCTCAACGTGAAAAGAATATATTGCGGATTTGAATATTTCATCAGAATTAAATATTTTTTGTAAAATTTTCGGTTGAATTTTCCATCAAATTACTAAAAATAATAATTAATATACCACAAGAAATAAACATACAGAAGATATGAAATATTTAATCAAAATCTCCAAGATATTCCCTCTAAGGTATGTACCCTCGAAATAATATTTACTGTTCCGCAACTGACATTAATGGTCGAATTCGTGACGAAATTTGACTGAATTAAACCAAATTTAGCGATTTGGAGTACTCGGCATCCGAGAGGAAGCACATGATCCTCCGATAAAACGTCGAATATAAATCATAGTCTTATAGACGTAAAGAGCCCGCAGCCATTACGTGAGATCTCGGATACGGTTACGACCCCAAGCGACCTATGATATGTCATGTGTTTAGTTTTTCTTATTAAAACGAAATAGCATTACGTTCTTCTTATTAAAACGATGCAATTCTACTCAAAACAGTTCAAACAATAAACTTTATTTGTTATAAATAGTATGATCCACCGGTAAGTGATTGATGATCAGTAGGAAAAATTTGATCAGATAATCAGCCGCGGCTTTTCAAATCGAAAATTTTATGCAAATATCGATATTTGTTGAAGTCATGTATACATTTTTTTTGGTTGATGTCTTGGACCCGAGCCCATTTTATGAAAAACGGACCTTTGAACTATCAGTTATTACGTCAACTTTTATTAAGTATATGGATTTGATGCATATGAATATCATTATAAGTCATGTGACCGTGAAAATCAAGCTGTATATTCATTCAAATTATTCCCGAATCATGCAAAACTTCAATATTGCTCCCAATTATAAATTATTCACTTTCGCAATTAGGAAGCTTTGTGTTCCAATGAATTCATGAGTTTATTCTCAGAACCAATTACTCTTAGAACTTCTCATCCTTTTGACCGAAACAAAATGCCCATAAAGTGTCAGGAAATGGTCGCATTAACATCTAGAACCAGAAACCCATTTCCCGGCAAATGTATTCAATTGGCATCGGCCCGTCTCCTGAAATCCTGTCAGGATCCCGAATCCTTGCTGGACACGAGGCTTGATACGTGGAATGGCAATTCCTCCATTAATTCTATCATATAGGGACAAACTAGCCCTCTGTTTCTTGTTTCTAGTTATGTAATTTTTTTTCACTGGTCTCAAGCGGTATGTAATTGTTCTTGACTGATTAATGATGCTTATTGTTCTAGAGATGATGAGTTTATTCAGATTATAAATGAAATTAAACATTAAACATTAATTATTAATATTACCTTGCGTTTAAGATATCAACCTTGTCTAAGATTTAACAAAAAGTTAAATGAATGGTTAGGCCATGATGATGGATGACAAAAGGTGTAAGAAGAAAATGCTTCTTGGAGTTGGAGGAGGTGAGAAAAAAAGAGGAAGAAATTAATAAATGCTGTTGAAGGATACTTGAAACAGTTAGAAGTAGTAAGCGGGAATAGAATTGCAAGAGATTGGATAAAATAGAGAAATATAACAAGAAAGTAGTAGGTTAGGTTGAGTTCTATGTCAGTGAGGCCCTCTCGCCACCACCACTGCGACTTCCGTTTGGTCTATTGTTGTTAAACCCTAGCGACTAGAATTCACCCCACAAGCCTGTGCTTCTGATGAAGTCCATGGTTGGTGATACTTCTTTGAAGTCGTTCGGATTCAAGGTCTTGATACCGAATATATTATACCTCACCCTGCCCAATGCTGGGCATAAGCATAGTATCTGCTCCGCAGTTTCGCCCTACATATTACAGAAGGTCTGAGCCAGACTCATCTTCTTCAGGTGGTAATTTAGTTCACAATGTCCTGTGAGCAGTCCCGACAGAATGCGTAGGTTTGTTCTACTCCATTTTAGGATCTGCTTTTTTGTACTCGAAGGGTAGTATATGAACGCCTTCGAGTGAGAGAGAGTATGTCTGCCCAGTACGTGTAGGTTTTTCTAGGATCTAGCGTTGCTTCCCACAATGCCATCAGTTCAGGTCCGATAAATAAAGTTTATGTTATGAAATCAAACAATTTTAATTTGTTAAATCTAAATTATATTAAAACTTAAAGTGACGCGTTTCGCGAACACAGTAGCTTTGTCAAACGGATGAAGGTATAATTATACGAAACGCGTCACTTTAAGTTTTAATATAATGTAGATTTAACAAATTAAAATTGTTTGATTTCATCATTTACTATGGATCTACGTCAAGTAAAAGCCTCATCTATTCAAAGTTTATGTTCCCTTTTTTGCCAGAGTGTTGGTCTCTTTATCACCATCCACTCCTTGATGCGCCAGCACCGGTCAAAATGACTGAGCCGTTATGCCTTACACACTGTTCTACGCATTTAAAGTTATAAGAAGATGAATATTTTGGGAATAGTGTTGGGGTTATAGTTTTCGATATTGATTATGTTTATCAATACTATTAATGATCATGAAAATTGTTGAGTCGAGTTTAATCGATTGAACTTGAAAAGTTCAGCAGACATCATTTCAGAACTAGGGAACAAGGGGTGAGAAATAAATGTATCAAGTAATGGAGTGATAAAAAATAGTTTCAAGGTTATTGGGAAGTGTTGATAAATTGATAGACTTGAGTGAAGTGTGTATTTGAATTTGTTTGTTGCGAATGAGAGTAATAAATTCGTTATTTCATGAGCCAGCGACTTTAAGGAAAAATTCCGAAACCCGTCGAATTTTATTTTCAAACAGGCTATTCGTGAGGACCAGTTTTTATTTATTACTTTCAAATTTCCAAATGGAAATGTGGGTGCTGTAATACATTATTTCAAAGTTTTTCCAAATACCTATTCAGCTATATCAGTATGTATAGTAATTGATTTCTGTATTGTCACAAATATGATTGATGAAATTTCAACAGAGTTAGTTCTCAATAGAATGTATCAAGTATTGGTATGATGTATTCATTGACACATAAAAATGAATTTTGTGAAAACCATCACTAATGAAATGTCTTATCTACTCACTTCTCACCTTTTATAAAAATCTAGTTACCTTATCAACAACAACATTGACACTTGGACATAATTAACTTTCTGTCGAGTGATTAACAGTATTATATTGTATTAGACGAATTCAAAAAGTCTTTGTATCTTTCAACATGAAGCTGACTGACGAATTGAGTTTTGTGAAATTATGATGGAACAAAATAACATAGATCTCATGTTTTCAAAAAAAGGCTCTTTTCTCGGATGAAGCTACATGTCTACTAAACGGTCATGTCAATCGTCAAACTTATCGGTACTGGGCTACGGAAAATCCACACGGGATGCAAGAGTGCCGTACTTACTCAATATCCAGAGAAAGTTAATGTTTGGGCGGGAATAATGAATAATAGGATAATTGAACCATACTTTTTCGAAGAAACCTCAACAGGTCCTCGATATTCAGAATTTCAAAATTTCTTGCTACCCGGATTGAACTGGCTGTTTCCGAACAGGGGGTCAAGTTTTGAAATATTTCACCTGCAAATTAGCTAATATTTCGATCAACCCAAGTTTTGAACTGATTTCATTTGTGGAATAAATTCGAATTCGAAAATATTTCACAAATATATTTCAGACGCTGTTTAGCTGTCGAAATGCTCTTTTCACATGCGAATTAATCAGAGATTTTAGAGTGACACGAGAACGTTTTTTGAATGGAATGGCCAATTTGGAGGAACTGCAGCAAATAGTGGTAAGCAATGTAGTGCACCTAGTGGAGGATGATTTATTATCAACAAGAACAGTACTACATTCTTTTAGGCAAGATCCTTTCAACCTAAGTGATCGCCAGTTCCTTAAAATTTATAGATTTCCTAAGGAAGGTGCTCGTGAACTAATACATTTATTAGAACCTCATTTGGCAGATTCTGAAAGAATATCGGCTATTAACAAAGATACTAAGGTAATAGAAATTTATATAACTAAATTTAAATCCTAAACTATTCTTAAATTTTAATATTATTTGTAATATTGTAATAATGACATCAGGAGTTATTGTCAACAATATAAGCTAACTTCAGAATTGTGTGAATTTACTGGAATTTACCTTGAGCTGAAGTGATTTCAAGTTTGTAACTGACTAAGTTCTTCTTCTTTTAAAAACCAACTGATCTGTTCTTTATAAATAAACAGATATTTTCTCCTTTTTCTAAATTTTGTAATATCTAAGCATTGGTGCCAAATCGAAAAAGTCAATTGAATTCGAAGCAGTGAATTTATCTCATTTCATTATGAATTTCATTTCACTTCTATTGAAAACTAGGTATTGCATTTCACTGGTAAATTGATAATCGAAATATTTCGCATATGAATTGATTCTCACCTTATTTCAAAACTTGACTCACTGAAATGATTTATGGCTGCAGCAAGAGGATGCGCCTCCACAATATGATGTCTTGGTGCGCAGCTATTTGAACAACGTCTTTCCAAATCGGTGGATAGGTCGAAAAGGAACAATAGAATGGCCGCCTAGGTCACCTGATTTGGCTCCTCTTGATTTTGTAATGAAGATACTTGAAAAGTAAAGTGAACCAAAAAAGACCACAAAATATCAATGAACTCAAAGAAAGGATACGTATTGAGGAAGTTATTGAGAAGGTTCGAGAAGAGTCCGCGGCACGTCTTTCACATTTCCACATCGTATTTTAGCCGTAGGTGATCAATTTGAGCACCTGATTCAGGTTTGTTTGTATTCAATGAGCAATACATAGGTATTGAATATTGATTGTAATAATAAAATTTCGATAAATTTTATGGCTGAATAGGTACCTATTTGAAGACCTTCCAAATAATGTATTACAACACTTCCATGTCCACTTGAAAATTTTATCGATGACCGCATGGATGACGTCAAAAATAAAAAGGTATCCTCATGAATAGCCCGTTTTAAAATAAAAATCGATGGGTTTCAGACGTCACCGGCTCACGAAATAATGAATTTATTCCTTTCATTTGCACCATATGGTATAGTGCCATAGTTATAGCCATTAAACCTATAAAAAATATTCAAATAAAAAAGAAAAACATTACACGATTAAAAACTCTGGTAATGTCAACATCTCCATTATTTTTGTGTTCCCATTATCTGCTGTTCGCAACAAACGACCCGCTCCGATAATAGAATATACAAAATTTCTCTATACAAATCTCGGAGATAATTTTATAACCATCATCCGTACGCACAAACTCACTGTCAACGCAAATCACATCACGCATTCTTTTACAGGATCATCATTATTATTTTTTGTATCTTCTTTCTCTCTGTGCACTCGACAGTCATTACGCATTTTGAAATCTTTCCAAAAACAGTGGCATAAAAACAGAGCAAATATATTTTCCGCTATATGCTTTGGAATAAAAAGTTTGAATGGGGCTCCAGTTAAAAACCGACCAGGGGCGTAGAAAATATAATAAAAGCCTGGTATATACACGGCATAAGCTTTTATGGAAAATGGAGTTAACATGGCGTTTTCCATTTTAGAACGAATAGTCGTCCTTTATCGTATGTTCATACATATTTTTCCTAATTTTACTGTGCTATAACTTTCATCGATGTTTTCAGAAACTAACTTTAATTCACTAATACTGAATGGTTTGTATTTATTTTGAAATTCGCAAGAGATGAGAATTGCGGGTGTCAAGAATAAGTATTCCTGAAATTCCCAAACCCACTTAGCCATGATGATATTCAACTAGAATATCTGGACATCATACTACTGAATCTGACTCTAAGTGAACTGATTAGTTTGGATTCAACATTGACACTAGCTTCATGCCAAAGAGTCTTCCAGGACAACTTTCAAACTCTGCAGGTAGGATAATTGAGCATATGGAAGCGAGGTTCCGCGGACGACATAGTGATTGTCACAAGTGGGAAATCTCTAGAGGTGATATTCAATGTCCTACAAAAAGCGCTTCGGACTGTGGAGAACATGTTCCTTGAAGATGAGCTTCCAGCTAGTCTAGCTAGTCCAGCTAGCTGCTCTCACGAATAAAAATTCTTCCGCTTGGTAGAGTAGTGCTGTTCGGAGAAGAACTAGAAATATCCAAAGAAGTTGACTATTTGGGAGTGACACTTGATTCCAAACTGAACAGGAAGACACATCTGGAAAAGATTACTACGAGGGTGGCTGAGCTGTTCTGGCAATGCAGGAAAGTTATGGTGAAAACCTAGAGTGATTCATTGGTATTACATAATTGTGATAATGCCAATTATCACCTATGGAACATTGGTGTGGTGGCGAAAGTATCCTCCGCAATAAACAAACTGAACATATACACCCCTACTGATAATAAGTTGACGCTCCAGTCGGAACTTTGGAAATTGACTTAAAAAAATAGCACCCCCTAGGCCCGTTGTGGAGAAAGTTTTAATTTTTAAGGCCAGTGGGTGGACGTGCATTCTTAAGCCGCTTTTTTTAATGTCTACCATTTTTTCTATGTGATAGGTTTTAAGTGAAATACAACTATTTCGAACTTATCATTAAGCCTTATTGTTCGTGAATTGTCTGTTTCAATCCAAGATATGTGTTTTTTGTTCTGACGTGATTGTAGGTGAACTATCCATATTTTGAATGAGTCGCTAAAAATCTGGATGTTAAGGAACTCTCGTCCAGGCTGGGTGAGAGAAATTTGAAGACAGTGAAGTTACTAGTCTTGTGACTGGATAATGTACCCTGAGGAAGCACCTGCACATATTGGGCAAAGTTAGTGTAAGTGAAGAAAATGTGAACCCCACGATGAAATACCTACTCACATACTCTGCTTCTTTTATATCTTACAAGGACTTTGGAGTGATGATGATACAACCATCACAACTACTAAAGATCCCTCAAGATAAACTGGTGGCCTGTATGGGAGACTCGAAGCTTCTAGAATGGAAGTAGGTAGATAACATGAGTGATGAAACAATGGTTCAGTTCAGGTGTCTGGGATGTTAAGACGAGCTCGAACTTATGAATGGATTTCGATATCATTACACAAGAAAAGTTACCGTCGAAAATGACCTTTTCTCTTTTTACGTATTACGTAAATGCTTAAGTATAGTCAGATGAAGTCTTATCGTGCGGGTCATACGATTCAACAAAGACATACTCACAGTTTTCGTTTTCTTTTATTGCGTTTAATTATAACTTTCAAATGAAATCCGTAAGATGAATAAGACAGACTTATGCAATTTTGACGGGAAAAAGAAGGATATGTATTTAGTTTTCAGCGATTCTAAATAGTCTTTCACCAGCTAAGTTTTTATTTAAATATGTCAGTTTTTTGACAATTCAAAGTGACAATATGAATAATTAGTAGCAATTTTCAGTTTTTTTTTGTATCCTCAAGCAAAAAACTGGGACTTAGTTCGATGGATTATTTCGAGAATGAAAAAAGAAGTGGAAATTTGTCAAACAGTGTAATCTCACAACTTGGTAACCTCTGTGTTTTCTAATTTGATACATATGATTAGTGACCTTTGAACCCGCACGATAAGAGTGCCTTTGACTATACCTAACTTTCAAATAGCTAACAAAAACCAATGAATGTCAAATATTCAATCCCGACATTGGACAATTGAAGTCAAAATGGAAAATTTTTAGGGAAAGTTGCAAATTTTTCTTGTATTTCATGTGGCTTATTCGAGCCTTCACCTATCAATTGTGGTGGTAATTGATCAACTATTCTTCTGGTTATTCAATTAGTACAATAATTTGTTCATTTTTCGCTTGTAATTAATTACGGGCTAATCACCACACAACCAAACTTGTATTATCGAACAATCAACAATTTTCCAAACAATTTGCGAAAAAGTATGAAGTTGATTCAAGCATTTTCGACTTATTGGATTAATCGCAGTTTTTCATAAAATATTTCATATCACGAACAAAAACTTTTACACATTAACGTCCCTAACAGAGTCTATTGTGGAGTATAGGGATACGGATCTCCAGTTTCCCTATATCATAAACTAATCAATGATCGTGGTCATTGGTCCGATTAGCCGAGCTACTATCCTAAATAGGGGGATCAGACACAGCTGTGCCTAGCTCGATGACTCACAGAAACTTTTTAAGCCCTGAAGGTTATCACTCAAATTGAGATAAAAGATCTTCCTGTTTCGGGATTTTTTCATATCACTGTTATCTATTTAACAATATTGTTTGCGTCCTCATTACTGTTGAACTAAGTTCAGTCACGGATGTGTTGAACTTAGTTCAAATATATTGGGGATTTCAACAATTTAAATTGTTTCATTTCATCGTTTAGTGTAGCTCCATCTATTCAATTATAATTCTTGTACATAATTATCTCTCTTTGACTATAATAATAGGTATGTGAAAAATAATCAATCACGGGATATTTCTAAACATAATTGATAGTACTTAGGATACTGATAAATGAGCTTATCTTGTAACAATTTCGTTTCAAATCACCCTCGTATAAATATATTGGGATTACTGCAGCATCAACATAGTTTATGGTAAGCCAAGCCCTTCAGAATGCGTATCATAAGTGTTAAGTATTGATCCCGAAAAGCTCTATACTGTGCCTAAAGTGCCACTGGTCAGCTAATCTTTGGTAATAACCGGTCGAGGGCGTCGCATTCACGCAAGCTATTCATGTATATGGCAGGAACTGCTTATTGGTTAAAAAAATAACGTAAAAGTTTTGTAACAAGTTTGTGCAGAAGTAGATTGATGAAGCGGTTATACTTCCGGAATTTTGTTGGTTGATATGTTCAAACAATAATTTGGAATATAGATCTGATGGTTTCAGTTGTTGTTGATTAAAAATACATCTTTTATAATAATTACAGTGTCACTCGTACTACTCCAATTGAACTCAGTGGAGCTGAAGTTATATTTGTAAATATAGATGTAATTGTACCCGTCCCTTCAAAATGCAAATCCTTATATATTTATTCAAGCTTACTGATGTTTCTATAACTGTGTTATCCATAAGATGCGACATGGGGATTGCTGTACAAAACTGTCAAACGCAAGCTAACTTTCTTACCAAACAGCGTTTATAGAAAAAACAGATTTGGAAAGGTCTTTCCTTTCCTCAAATTCACTTTGATTAAATGGAAAAAATGAATATTTAAGTTTGAATAAGTCCAACTCCATTTCCATCAACTGGGTCTGAACTGGTGAGAAACTGTTAATAATCTCTTAGCATGCTGGCAAGATAGAACAAGGTGTCTCTTATGTGGGTGACGGCACATGATTGGATTATGTGTGATGAAAAAGCAGACCAGTTAGCTGGAGAAGATTCTAAAGGGTTCCTGATAGGTCCGAAACCGTTTTGTGACAGGAAACTGGCTACTTAAGAAACAACGACTCAAATGGAGACTAAGACACAAGGAAACCTCCATACAAGGTAGACCATAAACTCTTGTCCAGGATGTTGAAACTGAGTTAAAAACATTCGAAGACATTTACCGATCTGGTAACTGGGTACTGCACCCCGAGAAAACATCTGCACAAAATGGCTAAGCTAGTGAATCTATGTGCCGAAAATGTGAGCTCCACGATGAAGCATCTAGGTACTCACATAGTCTGCTTCTGTGAGAACTTAAAAGGACTCAGACGGAAGCACTTTGGAAACATCCATCTGAACAAGTTCTGAATGAACAATAACAAGGAATATTCAACAAAATCTCCATAATATGGTCTGTAAGTAGTTGAAATAATCACGATTCTCAAAATATTCATAATTCCTAATTCTATTTTCATTATAATATTAAGAATATCACTAAACATTTCCGAAAATGATCAAATTTCACTGGTCTTCGATATTTTATTGTGACATCATATCATATAACATATAATCTTTTTTTCCGACGATATGGAGTCAAAATCCAGACTACTTCTGGATCAATATATCATTTAGACAATATTATTTCTAAGCCCACACTGATTAAAACTCCCCAACTGGATTACTTCGCTTTGGCTCTGGCGATTTCTGTTTAAATCCCAGATCGGCGAATTTCTATGTATCAAGGTCCATTGGGACCCAAAAGCGATTTAGCTTTTGCCTATTGTGCTCAATTGCCTGAAGACGATGAATACATATTTTTTTCTGAGAAAATTGTATTTCCATTCTACCCTTGTTTGTTTGGACGTATCTACACTATTTATTTTGATATTGAATTTTCAAAGGAAAACACTTTACCAAGTGAGTTTCAAATATTAATATTGACCATTGAAAATTTCTGAGTATAGAAATGGAAAATTCAGGAAGTGAACCTTTTTTTATACCCAATGGTGGAAATGATAATAATTTAACCAACCTATATCCATCCCATTCGATTCACAATCAGTTTCAATGACATCAAGAGACTGCCAGAAGAATGTATTATACAGAGCCCGGACCGGACAAGTATTGAAGGAGATATAAAATTTTCGAGAAATCTTTTGATACCACAAATTTTACTACAACTCACTGAAATTGATACTTGATATATTTTTTTTGAAGTTTTCATTGTTTTACAGATACTCTTTTTTTTTATTATTTCATAAAATTTCTTTAAGTGGATAGTGATTTATCTGTGACAGTGTCTATACCTTATAGAAGAACGGTACGGTACGGTATAGAAGAACTCTATAGTTTCTAAAGGTATGAAACGTGTTCTTTTCAAATCAACCATCAGATAGCCAAAGATCCATCAGAAAAAAAATAGTTCGGTACGGAAAACTGGGATATTTCAAAATATTCTCAATTTTCAATTCAAGCTAAAGCATTCTTGGAAAATTGAAATGCAACAGAAATTTAATTAAAAATATTGGATTCATACAGGTTAAAGGACATACTCAAATTCCAAATATAAAAAAAGTAGATAAGCCTGCTGAAGATGTAGTTTTTTCTAATCTTTAAGTTAACGAATAAGAATCACTAAGAGATGGGAATCCTAACCCAACTTATACAAAATTGGACGGACAGGTTTTTCGAACCATAATAACAATTACTACCGCGAGATGAACCATTCACTTCTCTAGGTGAACCAACTAGAATGGATTCCCGCCCACTCTGGTTTTGAAGGCAACGAGATGGCGGATGCACTGGCTGCGGAAGGGGCGGCAGTTCTGCGGCCCGGGCCCGACCTTCATGGGCCTCAAAAAACAAAAAATACGCAAGGAGACGAAGAAGTGGCAGAGGAATCAGCACCTCGCTCATTGGAATGCTCTGCAGGGTTCTAGAAATCCAAACTACTGAAGGGATGGACTGATGGACACGCTAGGGCAGCTACTGAGCTACCAAGGAGTAGGCTAAGGAAGATAGCAGGACTCCTAACAGGGAACTGCTGTATGATGAAACACCTCCACAACTTGGGAGTAGAGGAAAGTTCCCTATGTAGGGGTTGCGGCATGACTGACGAAACGTCAGTCCAAGTTCTCCTAGAGTGTCCACACTGGGCTGTACTACGCTGGTGAATCTTCGGAGTTCCTGTTATGGCACCTGGAGACACAAGCAGGCATCCATTGAAAAAGGTTGTGGCCTTTATGGAAGGGCTCGGCTTCATGGATGTCTAGGTAGCAGGAATGGTACAATGGGCCCGCCTTTGGCCTCAGTGCCGGAACCTTGGCTTGAGTTTGTCCAGGACAAGGCTCGCCTGCAAACTTAGTAGTAGTAGTAGGTGAACCAAGCTTTCCTTCCAGTGAAGTTTATACCATGCATCTGACATTTTTTTGAATACGCTACCCTCAATTTATACCTTTTTGGAGTGAAAATGTCCACCACCGATACATGTGACTATGACGGAAGTTAAGATGATCCTAACCATTGGATGTTCAACGGGATTTTATATAAAAGCCACCAGTCACAGGAAACTAGTCTTTTTCAAATTATTACTCAAAATTGAGAATGTTTCAAAGTGGACGGAGCAAACGGGAATTAAAGTCTCGAAAGATGGTTTCAGTGCGCTCGATTTAAGTGAGACAACTCAATGTCTGCATGCAGGAGAGTTGGGTTAGAGTTGGTTGCTTATTGGAGGGTGTCCCAAACTCCCGAAGAAATATGGAACAGTACCAGTAGCAGACCCAGTAGCAGATTTCCATATGTCAAAGAAGTAGGCATACGTTGAGCAATTCAAAGCAATGATTTTCCAATGAATAGTTGCTGTGTTCGAACTGGAATTTCAGTTATTTGTAATCCTCGAAGACTAAAATCAATGATTTCGTATGATATTTTTTTTTCTTCCATTACTCTCCGAGTCTCAGCTGGGTTATGATCACTTAATATTATTCAAACCACTCAATGAACATCAAATTTCCGGTATGTTATTAATTCATACTCTTCGCAGAAACCAATTTCACTATTAAAACATCTTTCTTAAAATTGTCTTCAGCCACTTCCCAATTAAGAATAGAGCAAAATAAATAATTTAAATTAGTTAATTAACTTTTTGTAAACATTATAAATTCTATGTTTGGGGAATATGTACACCATTTTTTTGTGGGTTTAGGTATAGAACACCAAGTTATTTCACGGTGGTTGCGTTTATTGTATCTAGATTATAGCTTGTGGGCACGAGAACATTTTATCACCAACGGAAGCTTGTGGAGTCGTATATATCCAACAATTATAAATATTACTGCCATAAAGTTTATAGTTCCAGAGGAGACATATTTTGGTGGTTGTAAGAATATTTGGTGATTGGAATGACGTCTTGATTATTAATTATATACATTCTTCTTCCGATTTCGTACTTTTTTCATTTATATTGAATATTTCTGCTATTTTCACTGACCTGAGAAAAAACCTGATAGAGATGAACGTTTTCATGTGTGAAAAATAATTGGAATCATCAGCTGAAATTCAAAAAATTTAATTTCATTCGATTATGAAAATAATATATTTGGTATTTCCACCCATATGAAACACTTACCCAGTATATATCTAGCTGGATAAGTTGATTGAAGCTAGAATAATCACTGAACGAAAAAGGTACGTTATATTAATAAAAAAGTACATCAAATCAATGAACATCAACATTAATTTTCAGCCGATGAGCTATATCGTTAATACAATGAACGTTCGTACGTTATAGTATATTATTCAACAAGCGTATAATTATGGCTATTACCCACGAAGATGAAATTGCAGCACGAGCCGGAGGCGAGTGTTGTAACATCTGAGTGGGTAATAGCCATTATGCGCGTGTTGAATACTATACTTTATCCACAACTATATACAGTGTGTCGCATTTAAGATGAAGACACCCCTATATTTTCGCTGTTTGAAAGATTACAGATTTGAATTTTTGCAGAGTCATACATGTTGATGGGCCACATTTCTTGAAATAGTCAAATTAAATCTGAACTTAAATCTCAGCCTACTACGATTTCACAAACGGGGTCACTTTTCGATATTTTGCTTCGCATTGAAAATATCGAAAAAAACTATTCGAAAAAGTTGTTCAGAATATCATTTTAACCCCACATACCGAAATTCATCACAAAATTCGCATTTTTAATATTTTAATTTTTTGGTCCAAGTAGGTATACAAAATTATTATTTAATTTAGTGTGCCGTGGAAATTAAAATCTTGATATAGTGCCACGTATTCAAATATTTTAGTAAAGTAAACAGCACTTTCAAAAGAATAATTATTTTATTATTATTATTATTATCATGCGAAAACAATTTTGATAATTGATTAAATCTAGGAAAAGGTATCAAACAATAATTTTCACAAATAAATAACTATAAAATGGGACCTCTCTCAACTAGTCCTCCGTCTAATTGAATACATTTTTCGATTCTTTTGCGATTTTGTTTAGCTACTCGTCTTAGTTCCGGGATGCTGATTTCTTGACAGGCTTGCCTTATTCTAGCACAAAGTTCATCTCGATTTCTGGGCCTTGTTTTATAGACTTTATTTTTTACCAGTCCCCAGAAATAAAAGTCAAGTGGTGTAATATCTGGTGACCTCGGAGGCCACAGTTCAAAAGGACTGTTCCTTCCTATCCAGCGCATAGGATAATTTTGGTTCAACCATTGACGAACAAGCCTTGAATTGTGGATGGATGCACCGTCTAGCTGCAAATACATATCCTGACGCACATTAAGAGGAAGATTTTCAATTGCTTGCCAAAATTCCCCATCGAGGAAGTTAACAAAGCGATCAGCATTCAATGATCCATTGAAGAAAAAAGGACCAATTATACGTTCTCCGAAAATCCCACACCAGACATTGACTTTCTGGGAATATTGGTCTTTACAATTGATAACCCAGTGAGGATTATCTATGGCCCAGTATCTACAATTTTAAGAGGATACAACCCCATTAGTAGTGAATGTAGCCTCATCGGTAAACATAATCTTCTTCAGAAACTGTCTGTCATTTAAAAAATTACCTTGGGCCCAATAACAATAATCTAATCTTTTATTATCATCACCTTCTTTCAATGTATGTAAGAACTTCGGTTTATAGGGCTTGATCTTGTGACGTACAAAACATCTTCTAATTTTATCCTTACTAATATTAAGTTGAGACGATAAATTTCGAAGACTCATGCACGGATCTGCTCGATTTGCTGCCAATATATTGTTATCCTCAAGATGCGGGTGTATTCGACGAGGATGACCATTCCGATGAACTCCAATAACACTGCCAGTTTCGTTGAAAAGAGCATTCACAGCAGCTGCTTTTCCATGAGTAATGGGCGCACGTTGGGGATGTCTCAAGTTAAAATCTGCAGCAACTTCTCTGCTACTACGAGCATTATCACCAAACAACCGGATTATTTCTATTTTTTCTCCTAAAGTCAAGCGCATTTTATTTGTTTGGTCACTGACTAGAACTGCTGACATTTAAAAATACTGTCAAAACATCACTTTCCATGGCACGCTAATGATCAAATTAAACAATATCTTGTAATAATTCAGTGTGTAGGCCGAAAAAATTAAAAAATTAAAAATGCGAATTTTGTGATGAATTTCGGTATGTGGGGTTAAAATGATATTCTGAACAACTTTTTCGAATAGTTTTTTTTCGATATTTTCAATGCGAAGCAAAATATCGAAAAGTGACCCCGTTTGTGAAGTCGTAGTAGGCTGAGATTTAAGTTCAGATTTAATTTGACTATTTCAAGAAATGTGGCCCATCAACATGTATGACTCTGCAAAAATTCAAATCTGTAATCTTTCGAACAGCGAAAATATAGGGGTGTCTTCATCTTAAATGCGACACACTGTATATAAGTTTATTAAAAAAATCCAAAATTTAATTCAACTGAACATTATTTTTTATTAATGGTAACGGTATTAATACACAATAAATTCATGTGTATTTACTTACATAATAATTATTAATAGTTACCTACATAGAATAATATGCCCACAATGATGATGACTTGTATTTTTTAGCAAGTTCAACAAAATACACTAAGATAACATTTTCAGAAAAAGACGATGTTTTTCGTGTCAGTTGCCAATCCATAAAACTTTTGTACACCGCATCATATTTACCTTTAGACTTGTTAGGTAGGAGATTTTCTGTAGCGATAGCCGCTAACTTTAAAATGTCTGGCGGTGTACAAGACATATCTTCTAAATCTGATTCAATATCAGGCATTTCTCTGAAGATACCAGAGATAAGTAGTAAATTTACAAATTGTCAAATTTGACACTACGATTGAGTAATATTATTCCATCGAACTGTCATTATTATTCAATTCTATATGGTAATGCATGGCATTACTTGATAAAAATCACATATTTAACAGATATATTAATAATAGTTGTGGATAAACTTTTTTATTCATCAAGTTATGTTTAATGTACATTGAATCAATGAATAAAGAAAATGGATCCATGACCACTGGTCATTAGTTTATGATTGTTGTACGTTAAATCAATGTACAATAAACATTGATACAATAAACAAAAAGCATGGATCCATGACCACCGGCCATTAGTTTATGATTGCTGTACGTTAAATCAATGTACAATAAACATTGATCGATGTACACCGGTTATTAATATTACGAATTAACATAAAAATAATGTGGTTGTACGATGCAATATTTTTTTTAGTTTTAAGGTGCAACATTGGCTAAAAATTATCTTATATGTCCATTGATTTGATGTAAGAACCAGTATCTGCAAATAAGAATACAAAGAAATGAAACAGTCCCAAAAATAGCTTTTAATTATATAATAAGTACTTATTTTTCATAATAATTTGCTTCTTTAATTTTGTCTTTAAGCAAATTTACTACTTTGAGACAGTGAATTAGGTGTAACATGTTATATTGACAAACATTTTTTGTATTTTCAATATATTTCCGCTGTATAAAAAATATAATATACCTAGAGAGTGAAAATGTTAACTACTTTTCGCATTTTCTATTCACTTACTACAAATTCACACATTTTATGAACTTTTGGCTTTCTAGTGGTACATCATGTCTACAAAATGACTTTTCTAGAAAGTTCCAAAACATTTTGCTTTCCAAGGGAAAGTCAAAGTTATATAACAAAAATAATCTCAAAACATAACAATATGTCTACTGCCTTAAGAATATGGAGAAATTTATATCCAATGTCTTCAAAGTAGACGAAAATATTTGGAATTGTGTTAATGTCTCCACCAGTATGGTCCTCTACTTCTTGTTGAGTCTTCGTACAAAACAAAAATGACTCCTGCTGGGAATCTTTGATTGTGTATTTTGTGTGCTTGGATTTCCCCCCCAATAGGTACCCAAATGAATATTTGAAATAATTTCACTACAAAAAGAAAACTAAAAGAGTACTCACACTTGCAATATGAAGATATTGTCTATTCGTTGAAAAAATAGTAAATAGTCTATCCTCAATAAAATGGCACAATTTTACCCACTAAAAAACTTAAATCACACAAAATTCACAACGGAGCACAACAAGACTGTGGTTAACCCTCTCGAGAAATAAAAAGACTGATTTATTAGGCGCGAAAATGGTCACGTATTTTGTTTTCTATGTACGCCTTTACGTAATATTAATTATTACAATCATGGATCTATGAACGGTTTACATTAACTTTCGCGCGCTATTCCGAGTCCATGTAAGCTGTTCGTAATATTAATGTTTTTAGTTATGGATCTATGAACAAGTATAATTGATTTTAGCGCCTTATTAGAAGTTAATGTTTAAGTTCGTAATATTAATGTTTAGCAAACATTGAAACAAGGAATACCGTTTATGGTGTTTATATGTATTCTGTTCGTAAATCCATAACAAAAATTTATTGTTTTAAAGACGGACAACATCAATTTAATAATTCTCAAACGTTGATTCAATGAACTTTTTCATTGTACCAATGAAAAAAATAATCAATTTTTGATGTTTTTCGTTTATTGCTTAATGTTAGGTCATTCATTGTTTCAGTGTACTAAAACATTAATCCATGATCAGAAATCATTGTAACAATCACCAATTCATAATATTAATGTTCAAAATATTGACGACCGGTGTTCATTAATTTTACGTACAAAATTTCTTTATGTGATCCTCTACTTGATGTTAACCACCTCTCTCGCTGTATAAGCTTCAAACCAGGCCAATAAAAAATCTCGTAACCTCCTGGAGTTTGAAAATTCCACACTTGATTTTCATTTATCTCGCAACAAAGGAATGTTTTGTTGACAAAGAAGGCTGTAGTTTATCTTTCAACTAAACTGGGATAATATTTTATCGTTCAACTCTGTTTTAACATTGTGTCTATCCATTCTAATATGTATTTTAAAGTATTTTTGACATTTGTGAAGCACCAAGTCCATATTCACTGAGAAAGTACTCATCTAAGTATCCTGCACCTGGACTGAACTACGATTGGGTGGCCCAAATAAGGAGCACCATAAACAAGATTCATCAGGGAACTATGTCTCTAAATTTTATGTGAATCATTTCAACAGCCAATTTCACAATCGGTGGTGAACTATTAGGATTAAGTAAACTTAACCGAGACACTAACTATAAGAACCTGTTCCACAAACATCATCTCACTAATAGTCAGAAAACTTATTAAATTGTATTAACTTTTGTTACGTTGGTATGAAAACCATTCTTATCCAAATGAAAGGAAAAAAAAAGACTAAAACTACTCCACGCTTTGACTATGGGATTGCAAACAGCCTCCTTAATATTTTCCAACCAACTTTCTACTGTCCACTTGGACAAACAAAATCTGAATGAAAAAAATGGTGATTGTCAAATTTTTCGAAATAATCCCTCTTGTACGAATAACCTAAGAAATATAACAGAACACAAAAACAATGTGTTCAAGATACATGTTCAAAGCACACAGAATACCATAAGGGTACAAACAGGGGAGCGAGGGTCTTGTTGTAACAGGGGTAAGTAGTAACAGGCCCTTTTCACTAGGATCTTAAACGCTATTAAAGTATTTCTTTGACTCGATTTAACCTATAAACCGCGACGCATCATGTTGCCATAGCCAATGTCCTGCCGGCCGGTGCATTGAGGGGAAGTGTGCATGTGCTTCATTTCTGCGAGGTAATATAAAATTGTACTATCGTAAAATTTCGGTTTGCGTATTTAATATTGACTAATTTCAAACTTTCTATATCTTATTTCCATTCAAATTTATCTATCTCTGATAATGTGTAACAGTTTTTATGATTGCTAAATTGTTTAAATAGTTATCTTGATAAATGTTGAAAATCATACCAAAGGGTTAGTTGTAACAAAATCCCGGGGCTTGTTGTAACGTGTTACTACATGCCACCAAATTTTGATTCTTACATAAGTATAATACTTTGTTAGATAGCTATTAAGAAGAGATAATTACGAGCATACCTTGAATAATTTAATTACTTATTGTGATTTTAGATTTAAAAGTGCCATGATGATTATAAGTAGTGTTTAACTAAATAAAACTGTTAATTACTTGATTTTTAAGTGTTGATTACTAAAAAAATGTATTCGAATTGATTTTTGATAAAAATTACGTAATACTTACTTTAGGAAGATGTCAATTTAAAAAAAAACGAAGAATAAATGATTAGAGGTATTATTGTCGTTTTTTTTTTGTCGTTACTACTTGCCCTGGTAGATGTTACAACTTGCCCCAAGCACGAGGTAAGTTGTAACACCGCACTTCTTCTAGAAAATAATTGATTGTAAAATAATGACTAATAGGTATGGTATTATTTTCACTTGATTTGGTAGAGGAAGAGTTACAGTATTCATCCATCTTTATTTAGTAGAAATTCAATCAATAGACTTCAAGATATATTAGTTTTAATGAAAACTGTTACAACAAGCCCCTCACTCCCCTACATCGAAAAGTCAGGGCAACTATCCTTTTTAATAGGGATAGATGCCCAAGTATTTTTCAAATCAATGAAAAACATCCAAATGGATACTTGATGAATCTGTATATTGACGTAATACAAAATGTAAGGGAATTAATCACAACTTAAATTATATAACAGCAAATACTCACCTTTAAAACTTTTACGTGTTCGTTAAGTTCGCCGTGAAGATGAATCCACACACGAGCGAAACGAGTCCTCACCGCACGATAACCATGGCTTCCTAACGTGGGGGGTGCCTGAAGCGATTAGTTATTTATTTTTCTCAAGTAGCGAGTTTGGGAAGTTAGGTTTTTTGAAAATGGGGCATCTATTCTACTGAAGTAGTATAGTTATTAATCCAAGTTTATTCAATTAGATTTCCATATTGATTATTGTGGAGAGTCACTCAAATAACCATCCACTATTCACATAATCTCATAATGAAATATCAATTGAATGGAAGCCAAATAAAAATGGATCAGGCACATTAGTTTCTAACAATTTGAAAATATGGTGGAGGAACTGGTAGCACCAATAAATTTCACCTTAACTCGATAATCTTATTATCTTCCACTTGATACATTGATACCAATGATACATTGAGCAATAGTATTTCCTCAATAAATTCATCCCAATATAAGCGTCAATTTGATTAGCTATTGAGAACGAATAAAATTGAGTTAATCAAATACCAATATTGCTATAAAATGGCGACGGCGCAGTGACAATTTAACATAGGGAACGTCGAGGCTTGTTATTTCTTCAATCAGATTGTCAAATAACTCAACACTTTCCTCATCTCACGTTTATGGTAAATTAAGGATAATGAGCTTCTTTTGATGAATGAATTCTATAAGGAAACGTTCTCGGTTCTTCACTAGTTACTGAGAAAGGCGTTTACGTTTCGTTAGGATTATGATCATTAATTATTTAAAATAACAAGATACAGCGACCGTAGCAAGAACTACTTTCCGGGCTATATGCGGGATAAAAATTGTGATGATACTTTAGTATGGTATGCAGCTGGAGGTGAAAGTGTCGCTACTGTCACAACTTTCACATTTCCGTTACTGGAAGACATGTATTTATTATGATTTTACTGTCTTCTAAGTCCGAGAGAGTCCGCTTGCGGAGAGCATATTTCCTTTACTGATGAGTTGGAAATACGTCGAATTCAGTCTACAAGTTATATTGTCTCTTTTAATTGCAAACCAGAATGGTTGGTGTATCTTGTAGATATAGCAGCCCCGTTCGGCTTTAAAAGTGTAATTCAAAGCCTATAGCATGGGAATTAGTTGTTGCTTCTCAGTTAAACGGTGACTATGTTTAAAAAGTTTTTCCCAAAACGCTTTTATTGCTAGTAGTAGAATTGAACTGGATGAATTTCAAAACCAATGAGTATATATAAAGAGGATGAAAAGTATTTTCAATGCAACTCGCTTAAGCCTAACCTAACCTAGTATAACCTTGGACGATTTCTAGTATTCCAAAATATGAAGTAATCAACTGATTTGGAAAGAAATGGTTTTCATAGAATAAGTCATAATTATTATTGTTATTGAAATTATGTTATCGGGCAGACAAAGAGGTATATTGAAGTTTGTTTCAAGGAACATTCGACTTGTCCACAATATGGGAGTATAGGAATATTGAGTATTGCCAAACACTCTTTTGATCAGAATCATACAATTATGGAAAATTGTCAAAAATGCAGACAGCAGCAGAGCTCTGGAAACATTTGGGACTATGAAAATAATCAGATGTGTAAATGTTTCAATAAAGACAATGAACGCGATAGTGTAAAGTGTTGATTTGGTGTAGGGGTAGTACAACTTATGTTTGGTATCAATTAAACCAAAGAATCCAAAATTCCAGATCAGTCAGAATAACTTTTCAGAAGAGTTGAAAAATTCCTAAACCAGTGAATCTGCGCTTTCCACATTCACAGAATAATGCAAAGTTTTGAATCCAGTCACGTATTGAAAATAATAATCTTCCAGATCTCTTTTCTTCATTTGATCAATTATGTTCGTTGCTCCATATAACCCTTTGAAAGTATTTGGTACTAACTCAGTGATTCAGAAGCCGGTCCTGTCCTGAACTATAAATCTTGGCGAATGCAACCTTTCTAGAAGATTGAATAGCAGAGTTATATTTCCGACTGCTCTGGAAGTTCCGCAGACGCGTATATTGTAAATACAAGGAGGTTCTGGAGTTGCGAAAGACTATTTAAACGAGTTTTTGAGTGAATCTAACAGTTTTCCAGTATGCAGTGAATCGGTAAACAGTTTCAGTATACACATACAGTGAGTGAACACATAAGGAATTGGTGAATATAAATAGTGCAATACTTAAGTGCTGAAGATAAATTTAGACAATTATTATACAGCGTGTAGATGTATTAGCAGGCATAAAGTAGTGTGTATATAAATTAGGTTTATTATAGTGTATGGGTGCTTCTCCAAAAAACCAATAGTAATTAGTTATAGTGAGCGTATAATTTCATACCACGTTAAAACTGTTTCAATTAATATGAAAAACATTACAGCATACCTATATACAATGAAAACGATTGGAAAATCGATGAAAGTCATGAAATATTGAATCGCAAGTGAAAGCAATAAAGATGCAAAATAGTTAATTGACCATTATCTTCCCAATCCACACCTGTCAACAAATTTATTCACGGACAATTAGTATTGAATCAGGAACAATTACTCCTTGTGATACATGTCCCTGCAGAGGCATTCAATTATAATTCATCAGGAGACGTGATAGAACTTTACTCAAGCAAACACTATCCCTAGTAGAACCGAATGTTGGATATAGATTGGTGCAACCTCGCGCTAATATTGAAACATTGGCGCTATATTGGCGCACAATATCTATATCAAGCCAATATTGGCACAATGTTGATTCTCAACATACCGCCATGATTCGATTGCAAATATTGCTCAAGCATTGGCGCAATATAGATCAATATTGCCAATACATAGCCAATATTGGCTATAAATAGGCTCCAGCTCTTTTTTGTTATATTGCCTTGGCATTGGCAAGCAATATTGGTGGAATATTGGTTAAATATGGTCAAGAGAAATATTGATGAACCAATGAAATGCAAATATTTGGCCAATATTGCGATCAATATAAACCCAATATTGTTACACAAGATTGTCTACAAATTGGCAAGCCAACCTTTGGCCAATATAACTAGAAGATATTTTCAACAATATTGGCGATTATATATGAAACCGTTTTGCAGCCAATATTGGTTTAAAATAGAAGTTTTATATTGGCCAATATTTGGAATCAATATTAGCGGAATATTGGCTTAATATTGTCTGAACTAGATATAAATGTACCAACACATTTCCAATATTGCGCTTACATTGCAACCCAATATTGTGTAAACATTGTCAGCCAGCGTTTGGCCAATATTACTGCAAAGACCTCTTTTAACAATATTGGCGATTATATATGAAACCGTTTTGCAGCTAATATAGGTTTAAAATAGAAGTTTTATATTGGCCAATATTTGGAATCAATATTAGCGGAATATTGGCTTAATATTGTCTGAACTAGATATATATGTACCAACACATTTCCAATATTGCGCTTACATTGCAACTCAATATTGTGTAAACATTGTCAGCCAGCGTTTGGCCAATATTACTACAAAGACCAATTTTAACAATATTGGCGATTATATATGAAACCGTTTTGCAGCTAATATTGGTTTAAAATAGAAGTTTTATATTGGCCAATATTTGGAATCAATATTAGCGGAATATTGGCTTAATATTGTCTGAGCTAGATATATATGTACCAACACATTTCCAATATTGCGCTTACATTGCAACCCAATATTGTGTAAACATTGTCAGCCAGCGTTTGGCCAATATTACTACAAAGACCTCTTTCAACAATATTGGCGATTATATATGAAACCGTTTTGCAGCTAATATAGGTTTAAAATAGAAGTTTTATATTGGCCAATATTTGGAATCAATATTAGCGGAATATTGGCTTAATATTGTCTGAACTAGATATATATGTACCAACACATTTCCAATATTGCGCCTTTATTGCGATTCGCTATTGCGACAATATTATGTATACATCGTCAAGCCAGGGTTTGGCCAACATTACTTTTGCTTTTTCAATTTAATATATTTGCTAATAGATTGAATACTACCTGAAGTCCATCCGAAAATATAAGATCTCAAGTCTCAACTACCTACATTATGTCCAATTGAGATAAAGAACTACTTGTAAACACAGTTTTTCCAATTTATAGATTATATAGTTATGATTCAGGTATAAAGCATGCACTGCCGTTTCAAGTAAAAGAAAAATTTACCAATAATTATAACAAATAATTAGATATTATATCAAAGGTATACTTAGGTATCTTTTCAATAACGGCTATTATCCAAATCAATTCGAAAGTTGAAATTTATACGTTGGAAATCTATCAATCAAAATTAAATAATAATTTTTCTATAAAACATCAAAGCTCATTTCATTGAAGAACATTGTATTAGCATTGAACATTAAAAAGTATATACCTAATAAACATACACCATAAAGTATGCTCAATAAAAAGATTATCATTTCTTCGTAATATTCAATTCTTTGTTATAGGTACCTAGATGATTATAGGTAGGTATAATTATTAGAATTATTAATTTCAATAGAAAAGGATCTGATTTATACGTTCCTATTGTACCTACCTACTCTACCTGAATTCTTAGTTCCATAAATAAATGATATTGTAACAATAGTTATTCATATTTATTGGAGGTTATATTGATCTTATATTTACATTGTATTTAAAGACTTCCGCTAGAATTTACTTCTTAAATTTAATCTATGTTGATAAATATCAAGACTTGAATACACATTTTGTTTCAAATAGGTAAGTGAATGTGGATTCATGCAAGAGAAAATTGAAACTAGGATTAATTTGATACTAAAGCTAAGAAGATCAGACCACGTCATTTCTTAATTTACATCTCAATTTTTCAGTTTCCTGCATGCAAGAAACTATTAATTAGGATGTAAATTAAACAATAACAATGTTTTATCTTCTTAGTCTTACTTTCAAATTAATCTTATTTTTAAGTTTGTCTTGCATGCTATTGTCCTTCGTTGACCTTTCTGAACAGTATTTCATAAATTCACAGCATTGCCACATTTACACATGCGAAAAAATGTAATGAATATGTATAGCTTAATCTAGTATGGGATTTTTACGATAAAAAGACGATGACGTTGCAAAACAAAATATTGTGATGTTGCCAAGCTGTAGTTTTTTTCTTTACTTAACGAAAACTAGTAAAGTCGATCTGATATGTTAGATTGGCATTTACATTTATGTAACAATAATATTAATAATAATGAATACAAACATCGAATACTATTACTTACGTCTCTCAATAGTAAGCGGGGAAAGCGGGCCCTCATTTCGGCAATCTGGTTCAAAATACCTTAAAAAAGATGTTACCACCTCTTGACATTTACTGTTCAGCTGCTTCGGCATTTTATTAACTACACACTGCAGATTTGCGTAAATAATTAGTTGTGAAAATAACTGTTTTTTTTAATCTCAAAGAAACAATGAATTTAAAAGCACCAGAAAAACTTTTAAATATTAGACGATGATCGAATGAATAAACGTCAAAACAAACTGGGGAATTTCACCAGTTTATCTGACAACGTCTTGAAGTTTTGCCAACCCGTTAGCTGTAAATTGCACTGGCTGTTAAGGATAAATTGTATTTACGGTTGGTAAATTATTATTTATTCTGATAAGCAGGAAAGTAACTAAATGTGACGTCATCGTCTTTTTATCGTAAAAATCCCATATTATACTTATTTTTCTTGGGCGTTGTCATTGGAATCTCCAAGTTTTTTTTCATTTTTTAATGGTTATTTCATTGCCTCAATACCTATTTTTCATGAAACTAGATGTAGGTAGACGTATTGATGGAGTGTATTCAAAAACTCAGATGTCATGCATTTGATATCTAACAGATCTAAATTCCAGACGATTTATGCATTTGTTTCGAAATTTTAACAGCTTACAAAATTATTTAATTTAAAAAACGATAAAAAACAAAATCTTATTAAGAATTAAAAATAAACATTATGCAGGTTTCGAACCCGGGCCACCCGCGTATAATCCAACCGTTCCTACCTCTGCGCTACAACAGACTCCGACTATATTTGTCAAATTTAAATACATGCTTCAATACGGGTTGCTTTTTAAATTTATTTTCTTAATTTTTAAACTTATTTTATAAGTAATAGAGATATTATTTTGAATAATACGATGATTTAATAAAACCTAATCTAAATTTCGCATAACTTTATTCGTGAATTAACTCACAAATAACTCTCACCCAAAGTTTGTTAGCTGTAATCTGTGGTGAAGAGTATAAATTATTGTTATGTATGATTCTTGTGGTATATTATTCATTCTTTTCTATTAATTATTCTCCTGTCCACTTTTTTTTTTCATTTTGGCATGGCAACAGTGACTGTATTTGGACAGTTCGTGGCCTGTCGGTCGGTGTCGGATCCATCCAAAATAACCAACTTTGTTGTCAACAATAGGTATTTCAAATATTATTATATTATTACATGGGTCTAGTTTTCTCTTGTCACTTATTTGATTTAAAAGCACATGTGAATATTTTTTTGAGAAAGGGAAAGACGTTACTTATTTGATTTATGAACAAAATGTAAAAAGATGTCACGGATAAAAATAGAAAACTGAAAAATAAACAAAAAAAGCAATGCCCAAGCCGTGTTTCGAACCATGGACCTCTCTGTTGTCAGCCCAAAATTCTTCCATATCGGCTAATTTCCTCATGTAACAAGTAAAAGCTTAAGAGCTACAAGAACATAAACCCATGCGCACCTCAACATGCGGGGGAAAGACAACATGCGCATGCTTGGAGTAGCTGTAGTAGTACTAGTGTTGCCAGATGTAATATAATTACCGAATTGTAACAATTTTGCCACACAATTTTCACAAAAAATGTCTGTACCATAATCGATAATTGTAACATGATTTGGTTACCTCGCATATGATTTAGGTTTTTAGAAATTATGTAAAATATTCTCGTGATAATACATAAATGATTTAGGTAGTTTAGGTAGGTATCTTGGCAATTTTTTCACGTCAACGTAACTAATACTGATTCGTGTGAAAACTTATGACAAGAGGTGTCTCTTTTTTAAAAATTAAAGTTTTTTGTTACACTGTTTCTAATTTGAAATGAATAAACGTAAAAGATTATTTTATAAAAAAATGCACATAGCTTAAAAAAATCAAAATACGCGTGTAACATAATTTTGTGGTCAATTCGATAATTTTCTCTACAATGATCAATAATTTCATCTTCAGCATCTGGCAACACTGGAGAAGCCGACACGAGACACCTGACACGAGGTTTCATGTTTGATAGCCGACATCTTGTACTTAGCGTTTTTGGTTTAATTTTACTGCGTTTTTGGATTATAAATTGAGTGTGGAGGTTAAATATTTTAGACAATACAATCAGTGATTTGTTCTTGTGCTGGTGAATATGGAAACATCAAGTAAACGGTAAGTACATAGAATTTTAAACCTTCAGGTACCTACGCCCCACGCCGCCATAATGCGGCGTACCCAGACTAAAGGAAAATATTTGACAAAAATCTTTTATGACAGTGTGATATACCTTATATTTTTTTTGAAAATATTCCTTTGGTAATTTAAGTTAATTAAAGCGTAGGTACTGAGTGAGATAATATTTGGTAGGACAAGTAACATTATTTGAATTTTTTTAATACATAGGTAGGTAGCTTCCAAAAAAAAATCAGTTTTAAACTTAAATCTGTTTCGTTAGACCTCTGGTAGTGTAATAGGGCAATGAAATCAGCTCTTCAGGAATTATTTTCAAGTGTGTAATTAAATCCATTACCCTCTTTGAGCTATCATTTGAACACTCGCATTCACAAAAAAGAAACCACTATCATTAAAAAAGTCATTATTTTCTCATAAACATACAACAAACAAATAAGCACACCTGACACTCTCCATACCAATTCTTAGCTTCTTCAACTAGTAGTATAGTATCTAGGAAAATATGCCATAGAAAGTTATTTCATTATTGTTATTCAAAAGGGGATTTTGTATAAAGTTAATCAATCATATAATATATTGTAGATTATGTTCCGCTTATTTGAAGAACAGATGCCCTAATGTGCAATGTCCACGATTGCAGTACTATAGCTACTGCCGAGCATTTTGAGCAGGAAAATGTAGATTGTTAGAAAATTACACCTACCTGTATCTCCACTACTTTGAGGAAAAATACTACATAGATCGGTTGGTTGTTCCCCCAAACATGGAGAAGGAAATCTTCTGAACCATGCAGTTAAAGGCTCGGTTAAAGGGTGGGCATTGCCATGAGTACACAAAAACCAGGAGGTGCAAGAAGTTTGTAAGTATCATATTAACTTTTTTCTTCCTTTCGGCAATAAAAAAAATGATGAAAAATTAATTTGATATTATTTCCAACTTTTTTTATAGCCACTCCAATTATTAATTTCGATATAACTGATGTGGAAGAACAAGATATGTCAATTGAATTGGACGAAACACTTACTGACACCATATCACCAAATACAGATGACATTCCGAAGAAATTTATTACTGGCAATATATCTAACAGCTAATTGTTTCAATGGTAATGCTCAATTCGGATAACAAAAATATAACAGTAACTTTTACTGTTATTGTAGGTATACAAATAGCTAACAATGATTTTATTTCCAGATTTTATCGAGAAGGTATCCAATGCTATGGAAAAACAGGGGAAAATACTTGGTGGCATTCAATATTAATCAATATGAACTAAGGGGTCTGCGTGAACAATTGAAAACTTCAAACATAGCTATAGCGAAAAGTAATATTTCACAAGAAGATGTTGAAATAGCTTCAATGCTACCCATACAGTCCAAAGAAAGGCTTCAGAATGTTGAATTGGAGCTTCAAAATTATGAATTTTTCCAAAAAATGGTGAGTTATGTTGTGGAGTATACATGCAACTGAATTCGAATATGATATGTTACTTCAATAATTATTATGAATTCTTTCTTTGTTGTGTTTTAGCTTGCTTGTGTCTCACTTGTTGGAGGAAAAGACATGAACAGCCTAATTTCAAATATAGCGGTGTCGGTAGAAAAATAAAGAAACATTTTTCGAAACTGGAGCTTTACAAAGTTGTATTGGCAGCTGTTAAAAAACGTTAGATGATTTTGTAATACTTGAAAGAATTTCAGTAGTACTGGCCACATCTGGTGATCGTGATGGTGGCAGAAGATAGAGATTAATGAAACAACATGGTGAGTTTGAAATTACTTGAAATTGTTTTGTACCTATAAACTGCACCTGAACTCCACTTTCCAATTTTTTTTAACATTGTCTCTGCCATGAATACAATTCTCATAATTATTTTATAAAATCAATAAATATCGACTATTCAATATTTATAGATATATTTCACTTAGTAATGAATTAAACAATTAATTTCTCATGTTTTTATGCAAATTATCTAATGAGTCTTTTAATTGTTTTAGATACTTCTAGACCGTCTTTGTCTTCGAGACATTCTACCGCATCTTCAAGCTGCCGTCTCTAATGGAAGGCGACGATACTGATTTGTAATTGTGACACAATAGGACCTGAGCAGTGTGGTAGTGTGCATTAGGATATAAGATGTAAAGTATATCTTTTATTTATTATTATCGCGTTGTAGGATCATCATGTATGTGTTATTTGCGTAGTAGGTTAGGGAAGGTTTTCAATTTTTTTTGTATGGATAGTTATTCTTTTAATCATACAAGCTATTATTTAAACATATTTCACTTGTCAGAATTTGTTTGTGCAATTATGTTAATTACTACGAATTTTTGAGTTCTTCTTATTTTTGTATAATTTACGATGTTTTCGTTACTCTAAGTGAGTGTTATTTAGTAAGTTATTTTTCTCAACATGTGACTTATATGCAGGGTGTGCCCATTCATTGATAGTTCATATATTAGATATATTGGTGTGCTTTTTTTAGTAAGTTACTTTTTTTTGCTCCCGACTCAAAATCATGTTGGAAAATTCCAAAAAAGAATCCTCCGAAAATTTGACTTCTTCATATAAACTTTTAAGAACTCGTCAAAACCGTTACATTCTTTACCATTTAAAATATTTTTACTCATGACCACTTATTAATAAGTCAATATTTCACCTTTACAACATTCTTTTACATAGGTTACAAGAGATTTTGTTTAGGAAATTTGTCCCTGAAATATATCCTATCGATAAAATATCGCATTGCTCTGCAAATAATATACTTACTCTGGAAAAAAATGATCAGAATTTACTTGTATTTTGAATTGAAAATACCTTAGCGCCTTGGGAGAGTTAAAGAGCTCACATTCTCAGGGGATTCTTAAACATTCAGCACACCCTGTTTGTAACTGTTTTTTTTTTGTAAGTTCTTATGCAGAATTAACATATTTTTAAGCTTTTTGGACACTATTACAAATATTTCTTATTTGTTTGTTAAAGTTATTTTTTGTTTTTAATAAATTTATATTAAAAACTAACTAATTTTTATATTTCACACCTCAATTACCACAAAAGAGAAATATTAACTTTCAATTTGAGCTAAATATTCAATATAACACATTGTTTTACATTGTCTTTACCTATATATTCGGTACATAATGGTGACGACACTACAAAGCATATTGATTTTTCAATTTAAGTAGTTACATCAAATTTGTCAATTATTAACAAACAAATAGCTTTTGAATTTTTCACAAGCCACTATTAAGTATCAGATGTATAAAGTAGGAATATATACAATATATGGCTTATATTGGTTGTTGATATTTTACAATTATTGAACTTTCAGGTGAGAACAACATTCGCTCAAAATGAGCTAGCACTATTGGGTAAATGTATTTCGGAAATATTACCCCAATATTCATGAACAATATTGGGGTTATATATTTTGTATATATTTCGCCAATATTAGTTCTGAATTGTATAGCAATATTGAGGCTATACGTTTCACCAATATTAGCGCAATGTTCGCCGACATTATTGGGGTTTCATTGGTTTTCCAATATTGGAACTACATGCTTCGCCAATATTGACACAATATTTCGCCGCCCAATTTTGGGTTTCATTGGTCTGCCAATATAGGTGCAATATTCGATTCCAATGTGTAGCCGTGAAAACCCCAAATTTACTACCAATATTGGCGCTATACAACACCAATATTGTACGCCAATGTAACCTATAGTGGCAAGCAATATTTAGCCAATATTGGCCAATATTTCCAGCCAATTCAAGGTTACATTGGGAAGCAATATTGTCCAATATAGGGACAATATTGCCTCCCAATGTAACCTAAAGTTGGGTATGTATTGGCGCGATATTCAGCAATATTATGCCAATATTGGACGTACATTGGAAAGTGTTAACATCTCTATCTATTTCCAATATAGTCGAATATTGGCGTCAACGTCTAGCCAACATTGTGCCAAGATAAATTTCTACTAGGGATATCCCTTTGACATGTAATTTGAATAAGCATCACCTACAGACCGAAAGGTTTCTTTGTATTGTATGTAAATCGTCAGGACATGAGAAATTCAATGCCTGTCAGGGCATATACCTTCAACTACGCATAAGTGCAGAAAATGGCCACTTTAATTACTCCAGATATTACATAATTTTCAATAACCTCCAGTTTGTTGTAGTATTATTCCATTATATTCCAAGAGGAAGAGTTAATTTGATGCAATATATGGATATTCTCCTTCACAAACGTGTTTTGGCACGATCGGTCTTTTTTTCCTAATTTACTCACTTTTGTTACCATTACTTAAAGTAATGGAATTTGCTAATATCCAGATTCACATTAGGTTTAAAAAAAATGTTGAATACATGTTTTTTGATACAATCCAGACCATCTGCATCAACCAGGCGACCCTGTGGGAAGATGGCGCCAAAGAAATATTAATTTGGCGATGACCAGGAAAAACCTACGTATAACAGTGGGATTTCTGACTGGCCACTGTCAACTAGAGAAACACCCATACTATGAAACCCCATGGGACACACCTCTGTGCAGGATGTGTGAACAGGAAAATGAAACTGTCAGACATGTCTTATGCGAGTGTCCGGAGTTATCGTCAATAAGAGAGTGTGTGTTTTGGTGAGTCTTGACCTACATCTGCCGATATAAAGGAGATGTATCCTAGTGACCTGTACACCTTCCTGAGGATGGATGATGACCTAGGAGGACAGCTCCTCAGGAGGATGTACAATGGGTCACAAATAGCCTAAGTGCCGTGAGCCTACACTCCCCTCCCTACTCTATAGATACAGACCATCTGCATAAGTCGATTAGAAGTATACAGGGTGCTCCTCTGCTCATCAATAACTCATCAACGTATTTTTTTCAATAGTCCACCATGTGTATATTATCAGTTCTCCATAATTTTTTGAATTACTAGTACCGGGTGGTACAAGTTTGTGCAGAATCTAGCCCTCTTTCCAGTTTACTCATTTAAAATTTGGTATCTTTGGGCATATTTCACAGAAGACGGGTTTTTACATTTTTCCCGACAGGTAACGCCTCCTAGCGGTTAACCTAGGAACTTAAAAGTTATTTCCAACAATTTTTCTTGGCTACTTTTACTGAGGAATTCTTCCTCCCAAAGTTATAACATGAGTAGTTTCTGATATATAGCCGAGAGATCGGCTTATTGGACAACCTGATACAATCGTCAAGGCCGCATAATTTCACCTTTCTATAAAATTCAAATTAATTTGAATCTAAAATTATACAAAAAACGTGCATGTTAATGAAGTAGTCGGTGTTTTTGTCATTAGTTGAAAGTCTTTATTTCATTAAGCCGCTTTTAAAATCTATTTGCAAATATTGGACGTGTCCATGTGTTTGTCCCAAGAACGAACTGTTAGGTTAAGATATAGGACTGATAGGAAGATATGAACGACTTTTGATTCTCAAAGATTTCAATGGAAACTGAAAAAAATGAGAACTTTGACACCATCCCAAGCAGTTTATATTTTGACATTAAGGATTGAATTCTTGATAATAATTTTCAATCGAAATCCTGCTATGATTTTGGAACAAGAAAATGCAATATCCCAGCTTTATATTATTTTATTGCGTAGAGGAATGGAATGAAATGATTTCATCACAAATGAAGAGAATTAATAAACAATGTTCTTACATAATAAATTCCAGCCGGGCTCTTTATACAATTCCGTGATTATTCAAATTAATGAGTCTATTGATTCGTTCATTACCATCCCGTTTTTACGCTGTTTCCCTACAAAGACTTTTAATCTGGATTATCTTCGCAGTCTTTGGAGGAATTTTGAGGGTGGGTACTGATTAATTTACAAGATGTATAATTTCCAGAAGATTACGACATAATGTTTGGAGAAAACAGACATGGAAATAAAAAATTGCACAGCTACTTGAACAGTAGTTATTGAATTTATTGGAAGTGTGAGTAGTAATTTACGCTTTTATTAGTTTCACCTTTATGTACCTATGTATATGTATACATTTATGTATTACGTATATTTAGGTATGCTTGATAGCGTACTCGACTATGTGTACTGGTGCGCAACCAACTCTACTTTTCACATACTTTTCCCATGTTCGTATATTATGCATAAATATATAAATACGCGTGTTCCTGCATGGCACGATTTTTGTTTGGCCAGTTGTCACAGCTAGGATGGAGCTGAGACTTTTGGAAACTGGATCATCAGCAGTGCACTTGAACTTAATATTTTTATTGTTCAATAATGTACATAGTAAAACGTGAAACGTTGAACACTGTACGATCCGAACAAAAAAGGAGAGCGGTGACCATGCCATTCAACGTTTTCTCTTTTAATAACTCAACTGACACAATTATTTTGTATCTTGAAGTCTCGAGTTTGCACCAGGCTAGCGGGAGATAGTAGAATAAGCTATAAGAATGGAATGATTAACGAGAAAATTCATGCTGATTTATCACTAGTTTTATTCACTCGTTCCATAGGACACTCGTTTTGCTCTGCTCCAAGCGTGCCTTGAAAACTCCTGACTGAAGTAACGTTTTTAAAACTTGTTACTCAATCGTTATTTTTATATGTGTCAAAGTAAAAAGTTAAAAAAAACGAATATTTTGAAATTATTGACGAAATTATCGAAAAATCAAAGAAATCTGTTGCCAAAAAAGTGTTAAGAAGCTCACGGCATGGAATACGAAAAATTATCAAATTGGATGCAAGAAAACTACGTGAAAGATGTAAATTGAGAATTATTTTCCTCTCTGACCGCGCGGGCATTGCATAAAGTACTATTATGCCATACTAGTTTATTATTGTGTTTTTATTGCTCAGTTACCAACTATCTAATGTCGTACTTCATACCTGTGCGGGCATAAAGCTCAATAACTGGTACTAAATAACTATTTATGTACCAAGGGAATTAACAAATGTGTATACAAAAAGAGCTATTATGTCATACTAGTTCATTACTGTGCTTTTATTGCTCAGTTACCAACTATCTAATGTCGTTCTTCATACCCGTGCGGGCATAAAGTTTAATTTCTGGTACTAAATAACTATTTATGTACCAAGGGCATTAACAAATGTGTATACAAAAAGAACTATTATGTCATACTAGTTCATTATTGTGCTTTTATTGCTCAGTTACCAACTATCTAATGTCGTTCTCCATACCCGTGCGGGCATAAAGATCAATTTATGGTACTTAATAGCTATTTATGTACCAAGGGCATGAACAGATGTGTATACCCTCGTGCAACTTACAAACCCTTGGGCCAGAGGCCCTCGGTTTCGGGGCATAAACAATTTTTTTTTATTGGTGAACCTTTTTACCTATTTAAAGCACGCCCCAGCGTGTTTAAAACGAACTTTAAAACACGCGCGTTTTTTAAAGTTACCAACATCAACATCTCGAGAAACGAAGTGTATTGTCCAATCGTTTTGATGACAATTTTTTATGTTATTGAATGGAACGAAATGGTATTCAATTTGATACTATTAACATTTCCATGACAGCGCAAGGTAAACTAATGTCATCACGAATTCAATCATTTTACATTGTCAGTTCCTATTTCCATTTCTTTTCCTTGTAGTAGTAATAATTACCAGTATTTATGATTTCAAAGTGCACCAATAAAAAAAAATGGCATAAAGTATTCGTGGATAACTGGTCTCTAAAACACTTGCTCTATTTCGAGCAGACCTTATTATCCACTTATACTTTAATATACTATTATACCCTTGTTACATAAATTACTGTAATTTTATGACATTTACGTTTGTCAACATTCACCTAGCAACGTTCTATCTAATGTCGTACTTTATGCCCGTGCGGGCATGAAGCATACTGTCTGGCACTGGTGAGAAGCATGTCACCAAAATCAACCTATTACTTGAGCTAAATACTGTTCAAGTTATTTGTAACTTCTTGATAGTACTAGCCATTAATAAAACTATATTTCGAGCTTTGCAACTGATGGACTACCTTGACTCACGAGGTGCTGAGAAAATAAATAAAAATAAAAACATTGATTATCAAAATCAGTTAACCTGTTCAAAATCTCTCTTGAATGAAATTATATAATCGATTATAAGCTGAGAAATATTCATCGATGATGTAGAAACTTCCGAATTCTTTTTTCCTGTTGCTTGGAACACTTTTCATTCTGCTTAGAAAAGAAAAGCTTAATTTTCAAATGTAAATAATAAAATGTTCGTGCATACAAATCATTCGACGCTATCTTGAGTGGTGTTTCGTGTTCGAAAATTATTAGATTTCGAATTTCAACCAGGCAAGGTATTATTGAATGCAGTGGTGTATCTGAGGAATTATGTTTCGTGAATACTGAATTATATTCGTTCGCATTACCACAAACATTTAGTAGTTGTTTAATAATAAGTATAAAAGTGAACAGTTAGGATTAAATATCATAAGAGAACTACATCAAGAAAAAAATTATATCCTAAATGCGAGTTTTTACTCTGCTCCAGCCAAAAAATTTATTCAAATAGGCGATAAAAGAGATACTATGGCAATGATGTAAACAGTTAATATATTATTTTCTACTCATCATATGGTTTTAAATGAAACTAACTGTTTCTAAATGACTCCACAATATATTTGAAAAAATGTGTAAATTGCAAGTAAATTATTGACAATTGTTTCGATAAATATATCATCGTCAGAATGACAGAAGTTACTTTTGACTTCTGTCATTCTTACGATGATATATTTATCGAAACAATTGTCAATAATTTACTTGCAATTTACACATTTTTTCAAATATATTGTGGAGTCATTTAGAAACAGTTAGTTTCATTTAAAACCATATGATGAGTAGATTCCACGAAGTGAGGGTTTATACAGTTAACTCAATTAAACAGTTTATCGATATCTCTTTGGTATCGTGGTAGAGTATTTTCAAATAAACTGTACTAAGTCAAAAGATGAGTTTTTCGAAATTAGCAGGGTATTATTGTAGAAATGGTAAAAATTTTCACTGATATTAAAAAGTTATTTGGTTCTCCTAGGAATCTAGCTGGGCTGTTTTGGATAATTATATGATTTTGAAGTAGTGAAGTCGGGTTTTGTTACAGATAAGATTCTGCTATCATAGCTATCATGTTCTGGAGTAGTTCCATGGATTATTTTTCATTTGACATTTAAACCTATTGAAACTGTGTATTTTTAGTCACGTGTTCAAAAATAGCCAATCAGCAACCAATTACACTAATAAGAACCCCGTGTGTTCTCATCGTCTTAGCGTTTGGGTAATACGAAAATATTTTCTGTGAATAAGTCCATCCCAAGATTTGGGAACAAAAATGTTTATTCAATCGACCAATTAATAAGGGATACTGCTTCTTGAAGTATTTATTTGCATGAAAAATCATCTCACCGAATAAACCTCGGACAATAATAAATTTCAATAATTTTGTAATAACTTCCTCTAGCATGTTGCTTTAAGGTAACAACCAATTACCAGGTTCCGAGTATCAGGCAGCATGATTTCGAAATATATGACAAAATAATCGCAAATTATCAATGTTGCTGGTATATTATAGCTGAGAATATCTTTTTTTGTCAAAAAAAAATCTTATCTAAGGCAGGAACATTACATTCCAAATTTAGACAACTTCTTTCTAGCACTTGTACACGTTTATGTTGCTAGAGAAGTATGGCTTTCTTTTTTGTTGATTTCGGCAAACGTCGTTCCAGGTACCGCTATTTAGGATAATTGGAAGTTTTCCATTTTGATCCCATCTGACATATCAAACAAACTCGAGAACTCGACCATTGGACAATCAATGATATTATGGTGTTGAAGTTTATTGATATTCAGATTTGATTTTTTGTCAAATTATGATGAATAAGGAAATACTTTTTAAATTGGAAAAGAAAGATAGATGTATACATGGCTTTATGGTATAAACATTTTCACAAAGTTCCAACAAAGAAATTGATTTGAATAGAAATGAACCAAAACATTATGATTCAAAATATTTCTGTTGATTTATTGAAAAGTTAAGAACTGGAATATAGATGCTTCATGCTAAAGCCGGTCATTTACTGTGTACAGGGTGCAAGTGCTCGCAGCTTTGATAAAGTAATTATGGCAGATCAGCTTCCAACATCTCAAATTAGCAATCATTTACATATCAAGTTACAAAGTGAGAGACATTATTTATTGAAATATTCCAGTCCATCAATAAAGTTCGTTGGTTCAAAATAAAAACAATTTTTGAAATTGGAAAGATTTCTTCTTACCAGATGTACGGAATATTTTGAGGAATTTTCCACAGTTCGAATTCCCATTTGAAAACTATCCAATCGTTGCAATAGAAAAAGACGACAAGTATGTAACTTACATACTTGTCTTATCTTACATACAGTTACATCTATCAACGCTTTATGACCGGTAGGTACCGGAAAACGGAAATTTGAGAAAGCTGCTTCTAGTTGAAAAAATTTCAAGCTATGCAGTGAATTCCACCAAATGTTTGAACAATTACAAGTTTTCCTTCATTATTTGAAGTTTCAGTATACAACTGGTTGGTTGGGAGTTGGGTGAATGTAGGTTGATTAATCGATGAGTAAACTGTGAATATTCGAACAAATTAACAAATTCTCACTATTATTCCAAACCCACATCAATACCCAACATTATCTGTTGAATTCTTAAATACAACCAACAGTAGCCAATATACCGCAATTAAAGTCTCATCAATATTCAATAGATTTTCATCTAACAATTCCTTTAAGAACACCTCCATGCTCATAATTCACTTCATAAATGGAATAAATAAAACAGAATGGGTCAAACTGACGAAACACTATCATTTCCTATTCGTGATCTGCTATCACCGATTGTTCAAATTTTTCTTCACTACACCGGTCTTTAACTGTTTTCTGATTATTTTTCCATTTTCGGACATCTATCTGACACGCATATTCGGCTTCCTCACGCATTTTACCAGTGCCGTACGAGTAAACAATGCAAAAACTTCAGAATTCAACTGTCAGTAGATAATTGAAAAACTCTTTTGTCCCATAATCCGGCAAGTGAATATTTGTTTTCAAATCTTTAAAATATATCAAACATTCACGACCATTAGCGGCTTTTCCAAAACTAATAATTATTTACGCGTAAAACTGAAAAACTTAATTTTTCTTCTCCACTTCACCTTGCTTTTGGAATAAGTAGGAGGGGAATTCAAGAAAACCTCAAGCACATCAGTAGAAGGTACTGAATTCAGACTTTTTGAACTAATTGACAAATTGGACTTTTGAAGTAGACAAAAACAAAAGATATTCAAAGAACAATGCGTACCATAATGACCAACCACAAATGTCACCACCGGACATCAAGTTATTAGAACCACATTATTAAGGAAAGGTGTGGATTTGCATTAACACTCGATTGGGATGGGTGGACAATACCAGCATATCATTATGTTTTTCTTTCTCTGGGTTTCCGTCCCGATATTATTATTAGCTTTTTCTTTTCTCATAAATTAACAAAACGTTCTTTACTGTATGTAAAGGATTCCACGAGTAATGTTGTAGCTGTTGAGAATGCTTTCTGTAGAAGTGTTGTGTGCTAGGGGTAGGTCTATTGTCTTCAATCTGTAAAGTGGAGCCTTTGGAACCAGGCCTGTTGCTGAGACATTAATTGGGGTTATCTCAACTGTATCTTGTCGCAAAATCAGTGGATTCCTTTTGCAAGATGCAGTCTTTTTCTGTTCACATTTTCTGTAGGTATATGAGTGATTTGTAAGTTTCGTTGATTTTCATGTTTGGAATAATGTTTGTGTTTTGTAATGGATAGGCGTCTTGTTTTTTGTGTTTTCCTTCAATGACACCGCTTGTTTTGCTTGAATCTGTACCAGAATCCATCTGAATATAATTATTATTTCATCTAAAGTATGTACTTGCTCAGCCCTTGCTGGTAATTTTCACCTCTCCCGAGTGTGTAAGCACAAATGGGATTAGGTTCAGAACTCACATATTTAGAAATTCACGAACAGCGTAGCCGGTATTCAAAATTGCAGCCTTTTGTAGATCGATACATGTATTTTTGTGAAACTCAAGTTTGGTGAAGCTGTCTTCTAGAGTTTTGGGAACTATTCCTGTGAATGAAACAATAACCGGCACCTCTCTCTGCATGCCACACCACATGCCACAGTTGCAAGATCGGTGTATTTTGCAATTTCCTCGTTGTTGTCTAGAATATTTTTATTATTGGGTGAAGCAGCATTCATCAGATGAACCGGGCTTTTGTATCCACTACTTACTACGATGTCAGACCGGTTATTCGTCCACTGTCTATCGGTTGTAATTAACCTATGGTAGTATAGTTTAATTAAAGTCAGCTTCCTCTAAAATCTAATACGGATGGTACTTGTAATATTTGTTCACCTTATGATGGATCTTGTTGCAAAATTAATTGTGCCTATTATTATTATTGTTTCATACATGTCAGGCGCCCCGTAGCTATTTTTTATACATCGTCACTTTAAAATTCGGCATGATTTACGAGGTCACCGATATATGGGAAGAGTAACATCTCTTTTTTATCGATGTTTACACTCTTAGTCCCTATAGCTATAAAAAAAGAATCAATGTCGGATATAAACAAGGATTTAACGACGCTCCTTACAAGACACCAGCTGTGACCTAAATGGATTTGAAAAATCCATCATTATCCTTGACACAAATTGTATTATTTTTATTCGTATTGTGGATTAGGGAAATGATTTTGAAAACTGTAGATGGTTGAAAAAAGGTATGCTCTTGAGTAACTAAACCAAGATTCAGCATTCACAAAAAAAGCATGGACCTTTCTAATGATGACTTAAAAATATCAAAACAGGGCTCCACATAACAAAAATTGGAAAGAGAACAAACTGGTAATTTCACTGTTCCTTCTCACATTCTTTTCATTAAATAGAAACATTTCCAATTTATGTGATTCCATTTTTGTTACTTGATCTAAGGATCGACAGTCGCATATTGTTTCCAAAACTCAGTAACAGCCCTTGGATAATTAGAGCAATAATATAAACAAACAAATTGTCATAAGATATTTACTTCATTCACAGTTTCCTGTACACAAATTGCCATTTTAGAGAAGAGTGTATATTGACGGATGATATCTACATTGAACTGATGAGGACGCCGAAACCTGTCTATAAGTGATATTGTCCTCTGTCCATGTAGATGTACCAACATCATTAAACGTAATTCAATGTCATTCGTGGCATATAGCTTGGTGAGTAGCTGCTGCTTCTTAGTAAACGGACTCGATAAGGCATTATAATCGCATCACACTTTTACCATTGACATAAACTGTCATGAATCAACTTTTCAAAACCGATCTACATGTGAATTTCAACACAGGTAGGTGATTTTCAAAATAAACTGGGAAATCAATGCGACCTACGTCATACAACCAATTAAAATTTGCCGCCAAGCCTGAAACAAAGAATATGGTAGCATGGTCATGAATTTATTATAATGCCATCAGGTTATCATCCAGACTCTAATCTAATTAAACAAGTTTGGACTTCCTCAATTATTCAGCAGCATAGAATGTTTATTTAATATGATAGTATCATGCAAATAGGGAGTGGTTACCATACTCCAGAAAGTAGACATTTGTAGTGCCTAATTATGTTCCTTTCATTTAGTGGACATGGAATTATTTGAATAAAAAGAGAACCCGACGCGTGAGCAGACAGGAAATTATCGAGAAATAATGAAAAGGAATAGAATTATAGTTTAGGGGAGTATGGACTGCCTCATATCAATATTCAATCTTAAATTTGTGACTGCCTAGTTTGATTCGTCCAATAAATGACGCTAAATTTTAAAGAGAGAACTTCTTCGACCAAATTGAGCAAATTTTCGGTGGGGATGGAACAACGTAATCGAGGTAACTCAACTGAAAATGGAACCAAATAGAATTCTTTTGAGGCTTTCTTACACTTGCATGCTAAATGTAATCTGTTCTCATTCACCTTAGGAACTCATCCATAAAAAGCTACATTACTGCTCTTGCATGAATGTTCCAGATAACCTGGATCATCAAAACAGTTCCGCTTTTAAATACATGATAGATTTGCATAGGTGGGTAATATATATTTTGCAAGTTATTTGTATAATAAGAAACCTATCTGGTCACACTCTATGACCATGGCTGATGATCCAATGAAGAAATGTGCAACAAGGATAAAATATGCAAGCTGTACGTTGCAATGGGGAACTTAAAACGCGATTTACAAGTCTTCTTGGGCAAACAGCTCGATTACAAGCCTGAAAATGCTGCAAAATTATCAACTCCTGTTGTGTACTACGCAATCCATGCAAGATTGGGATACGGATAATTTTTAAATGGATTTTTGTATTGATAATATTGAAGAAAATCAATTGAATCCAACAATAAATGAAAAATAGAACAATAAACTCATTAGTGGTAGGTAACGTAACTCTAAACTGGCGTAAGAACCTATCACAAACAAAAACGACTGATACATGAATTAAGAAAAAAAAAACAAAAAAAAAGGAACTAAAACCCACCTAATTCTTAGCTCTCGAATGAAAACAACCGTGGAAGAAATATTCGCCGGGGAAAAAAAAATAGGAGTTCTCAAAGTGTTTTATTCAAATAAAACATCCGCATATGAAAATTTCTCCGTATACCAAGAGTTAAATCATATTCGAATCTCTAGATTTAAAAATTGAGTTACAGGTCACTTGAAAAACATTACTTATAAAACAAAACCTATCAATATCGAGGAATTGTAAGATAACAACAGAGATAAGATGAATTGAGCAGTCATGGATGCTGCAAAATGTATTGCAAAGCTTAAGAAATAGCATGGCTTGTTGTATTAAAGTGAAGGAGCATCATTTTGAGCTTCTCCTGTCATCACCCTCAATGGATGTTTCATGAAGTGCCTAAATTTTCTCCAACTCAAATTAAGACATAGCTTCAACATGGGAAAAACCGTTTCAACAGCTGCTTCACTTCCTCTGAATCGTGATTTGAAGAATTCCCTCCCGCACTAGTATCGTTAAACTTTTTACAAATGTATGATAAGATATTTCCATTGAAATATAAATAATTGAAGATTATCCAAATTAAACAAGTCCATTCAATGATAGCTATTTTATTGTATCTGCTTCAAAACAATTAAGGCTTTCCATACTTGACACTCACTCTGCATGGTAATGGTTCATTGTTATTTATAGACCCATGTACGTTTTAGAGTTGACACGTCAACGATCTTTTTTAACGATATAACTCCAGACCTGGATTAATTCGTTTACGGTTCCCCTCTCTTTCCCAACTCAAACGAGAACAAAATTGCCTCCGCGAGAGGAATGTCATAAATTCGAGGTATTCTGAAATTCGTCTTCATTATTCCCGGTGATGTATTGATTTCGTCGTGTAGGAGAAGCAGGGCCTACAGAGATTTCAGCTTTATTAGAAAATTTGCAACTGGCGGCGGCTGGAAGGCGGCAACGCTAGAATTGACAGTGGTATTGCAGTAGCGTTGGATACAAATCGTAAAGGGTAGGTTTATATAAAGTTTAATGAAGGGGTGTCTCACAGAATAGACCATGAAATATAATTTTTTGCAATATATTTAACAAGATCTTTTGGAGTAATTTTCGTACTTGCCATTTAAAGTCAATCAGATTTCTTTATTAGGACCGTTTGCTAAACCAACAATCTGGATTTTTTTGAAACTTCCATGCCTATTCCATAATGTGCCGCACATGGTATTTTCCCTATTCAAAAATAAAGGGTCGGTGAAGTATGAGGGAGGAGGTTGACAAATGATGATGTCTGTAATGTAAAAATCCTTGGAACAAAAATCTAAATTTCCTTGAAGCCTAAAGAATATTGCCAAATATCGACGTGGATTTTTTTCTGTGACCCACTTTGTATACGTGTGGACTGATGCCTGTATCGTGAAAACCAAAAAAAAAATCCCACTTTCCTTGAAGTATGAAGAATATTGCGAAATGTCGGGGTGGATTTTTTTCTGTGGACCACTTCGTATAGGTACGTGTGGAGACGAATGATCTTCCTTAAATCTGTTTTTGTATGTAACTGAAATGAGAATCTGAATGAAATTAACAATTATTTAACTGGAAACCAAAAAATTCACAAGCTGAAACTATTTGAATTTGCTCATTATTAACAAGAATAAGTACATTATCAATATTAATATAGATAATATATTTACCTACATTCCATAGTGAAGATCTAGGCAAAGTTTTAAGGACGTCAAGTTTCAGATTATTCAGATTTAAATACATAATATCACAAACTGATACTGTTCTATAATTTAAAAAAAAAGTTTACCCAACGAAAAATTCAATATCCTCAATATATAAAAATAAATAAAAAGAAGAGGTCGTGGGTCACTACCATGTGGTTCACCATCCCTCCATCTCCTCTGATGATACACACTCGTTGAAAGGCCTACGATCCTGCAGGTAGTTCACAAATTTCCACAGATGTCAATTTGAAGGTTTGTAAATAGGAGGGACAATATTACTAGTATTTGCGCCTCATCAAAACAAGGTAGATATTATCCGTCCAGAAGCTTCCAGAGCATAATTCTATACTGAAGATGAGATGCTAGAATCATTTTAATAGGTTTATTGCAGGAAACTATCCACAAACCGAGAAGGACTTTGGACTTGGTATCATGTTTCCATAGTTTTCATTTTCTGATGGAATTGTTTTCTCTGTTTTCCAATAAAACTATCAGGATTGCAGATGTTAATCTGGAAAATGTTTATATTGCATTTCAATTTTCCATATTCATCCAAAAATTGCAGCTGTATCTTCAGTCTGGGTTTTTCTGTTATTTCCTTTGAAACCATTAACAAAATTTTCAACGCTAATCAAGCCTCCATTTTATTGTAACTTCGTTCATGAAAGATCGAATTTGTGGTCATGCCAATATTCTTCCTATCCTTCTCGTATCATATAATCTTGACCGTTTTTCGTATTCTCTTTAACTGAATATTTAACAAACTGTTCTATCAAACCCAATTAAATATGAAATAGATTCAATGCAATATTCTCAGGATCGATGATTTTTCTCCTTATAGTACATTCAAGGTTGAAGGTTGAAGTTTATTTCATTGTCTTTTGACGTAATAAAGTTTCTGTGCCCTGCTCTCACTGCTTAATTTTTATTTTTTGAATCAAAAGATTCCACATTCGTACTGCAGAAATAACATTCCTTAGTATGATTAGTTGGATCCCGCCACATCAAAGAAACAGCTACCAGAGGGTGATGTCTCTAGCAATTTATCAACTGCCCTAATTGCCATATACATAAAACCAATTTATTGTGGAGTCCACGGTTTGAGATGTATTTTACAGCAAAAATAAACATTTTGACTCTAATTCACAAAATCAGTTGTTTTTTTGTTTTTTCTTCGTAACAAACTATATTTTGACACTTTCTTGAACATACTTCGTTTTCATACATGTTTTTCAACCACAAATTTTTGATAAGGTTCAAAGAATTCAATAAGCTAGACGCCAACACTTTTTGAAAATAAATACTTTATATGATTCATTTTAAGCCGGTTGGAATACGCCTCATTCAAACTCATCCACTTGCTTAGGTCATTCAATGTTCCTGTGATTTGGCATTGAGCGGTTTTTTTTTTCGAGAACAACTCGATTATAATTTTTGAAAAAATTGGGTCAGCAGAGCTACTCATTCTCGTACATCGCATTACGAATGGATAATACAATGTGTTATTAATAAGATGCGACATAGGGATTCTTCTACAAAACTGTCGAAGAGCTTGCTTTTTTATCAAACAGCGTTCAAAAATGAGTTCCAAATCTGCTATTATTTTTTATGGACGCTAGGAGTGAAAAAGTAAAAGAGTTAACTCGCACTTGTCAGTTTTTCACAGGAATCCCTATGTCGCATCTTATAAATAATACAGTGTATATTATTTCGACTATTGTAAATACCAAGTTTCCTGAATAAAAGTATTTCAACGCCATTCCAGTGGAAAAAAATTTCAATTAAGATTACCTGAAACAAAAAAATAATTTCCGAATACGTCTTTATGAAGTTAGTGAAAAGAATGGATAATATTTTAAACAAGGAAAATCGTATTGACCGGTGTAATTCTCAAGTATATAATCCATTGAGAAACAAACTACAAAACTTCTTAAAATTAATTAAACGTTTCTCAAGAATTTCTGAATTGCTTGTAGAATCTTCGCTGTAAAAGAAAACTTTGTTTCGAAAAGTTTCAACTCCGCGTCCTTCAAATAAGAGAACATTGAGAAAAGCAGAAACTACACATCCTTTCCTTTTCACAATGCTTTGCTGACATAATCGTCCAGAAATGCTTTATGGTTCGAGTGTGATTTACGCGCATGTTTGCATACGTAGGTACGCGGCGGAAACCGAATGAAACATTGTTCAATGGTTAACTTTTTGAATTTATGTGGCGTACAAACTATTTAGAAATATCTCCAGACTGAATGAATGGACTCGAGTTTACGATATATTTTCTGCGATAAATATTTCACTTTATTTTTACATATACTTATTTCACGATAGCCTGCAATATGGTTTGAATTATGTTCTTCAGTCAAGCAACAGTTTAATATTCAACAATATGAAACCAACACAACGTAGGCTTATTATGTCATTATTTCGAAAGTAATAAATTACAGTGTTTGCCACATAAATATTTTCAATACTATGATCATTTTCAGTGGAATAGATTTATAATAATCACCAATCATTTTTGAATTGAAGGTATCAATTTAAGTTAATACCGTGAAGCAATCAAAATATTCCACTTTGTTTAGTAGGATTGAAAGTTACAAACAGATATCTTTCCGTAGTGGTGGAAAAGGAGAAATATATTAATCTCATTAGTTAAGACAAATTGAATATCATCATTACAACTGATTTGTGTTTATCTACACAAACTCCGTTGCGGCGCGTTTACATTATGCCATTGTTTGCCAATTAGTGTGGCCAATTCGATGTAGAGAGGTGCCAATAAGCCAACCGTTTGCCAATAAAAATTGTTGGATTCGGTCACCTTCAAAGAAATCCCATGAAAACGGAAAGACAGGATGAGCCAACCACAGGCCTCTCAAGATCAATACTTTGATAAAATTATACCGGGATCTACCTATTCTGTGAACATCGTGAATGCCCACATATATGTAGTCGTTATTACAATCGCTGAATTTGCCAATTGACATTGTCAGCGGCAAATCGCGGCATAATGTGGATGAGCCTGCACAATCAATTCTTGTGTTCCATCAGAAAACAAACCGATCTAATAAGTTAGTAACTAGTACAGAGTTTAAATCTTTTTCAATTATACTTGTAGGATGGAGACCGTTCTTGTTGCTATATAGCATAGTCTTGATGGTCTCTGTATCAGTTTTCAATATTTTTCTCTCTCGATGGATTGAAGAAAGGAGGATTGAGTGGAAAAAGTTCTAATAATTTTATCGACAAAAGGTGTTGGGTAACAAGTTGTCTTGGATGGTAACAGTTCCTTAACAGTTAAATGATGAATTTTCTGTTTAAGATATAGCCTAATAATACAATTTTTCCAATTTTGGATACTGGAATCACAACGGTACACTAATGTATATTTTATGGTTTAATGGCATGACAAAATCCATCCAACAATACATCGAAAGCAGGAATCTGAACCGAGAAAATATGAGGAAAGGAACCAGAGAAGGTAGAGTATGAGCGGGTTATAACAGTTTCACAGGATTAACGACAAAAAAAAGACAAGCTTGATTCACAGCTTCTTGAATAGTGAATAAAAAAGACAGTGACAAATGAGGTAACAAAGATGTTGATTGGCTGATCTTCAGAACAAATTTCTAGGAAGTGGCAAAAAATATGGTATAGCTAAAGTAAAATAGTTGCACAAAATAGATATTCACAAAATGGATTCATATACAGGACGTGAAAAGGGTTTGTAATTGTAATTTTCAAGTGGGTTGATATATTTCATCCAAATTTTGGTGGGTTGTATTTGGGCCAATTTCAACTTTCTCCACATGTTACATCAACATGTTCGACTGCCGCTCTAACCAAAAATGGTATAAAAATCAAAAACTTGAATGGTACACGCTTTTATTCTCACATATTCGAGTTCTACTTAGGATGATTTATTCACATTTTGAATCCAAACATCTTATCGAACTCTTGTTTTGTCGATAACTAAGAAACTGTGATAATATTATTGTAACATTATAGGTCCAGCTTGAACAGTTTCCTTCCTCTATCTGAATATTCAATTAGCAAATCAATGTTCGCCACCCTGCGTTTTATAAACAGGGGCGGCAATAGAAGCAAGTTGTGTTAAATTCCATCAGTTTTCAATTTCCCCAATTGATTGGGAAATTTGTGAGGAACCATGAACGTCATGTGATTGGTACTTTTGAGATCTATTCAAATACCGGATGTCCAATGCAAGTCCCTAATAGATAATTTCAAGTGTTGACAAAGTTTGAGTAAATAATTAAAATCTCAGCTGTCTCTATAAGTGGCCAAGCCTAAATTATCACAAAAGCACACTAAGTAAAATCACCCAATACAACTTTTATTCTGACTCAAGTTATATAACCACGAATTAACATTATAATTCAATAGATGAGGCTTTTACTTGATGTAGATCCATACTAAATTATGAAATCAAACAATTTAAATTTGTTAAATCTACATTATATTTAAACTTAAAGTGACGCGCTTCGCTAACACAGTAGCTTTTTCAAACGAATGGAGGTATAATGAGAGCTTTTCAATTTATACAGTGCCTTAATACTAAATTATACGGATATTTAACAATAAAATTATGATCTATTTACAAGGAAATGGAAATGAAAAATAAAAAAGAAAAAAGTATTTTTCTAAATATGGGATCAACTAAAATATTTAACAAGTTTACCTGGAAACTCATTCACAACAATCCTACAGGAACCTTTCTAGGTAAAAAGGTTTAATAAGGGAGAATTGTTAATATCAAGTTGGTCTGAATATTTGTTTTTATTTATCTCTAGGGTTTCTAGAAGATTTAATTTGAAGGAAGGTTCTATATGCAAAATTTCAAAATTTAAATCGAATGAGTGTTGGTTTAATAATAAATTATTTGAATAGTTGGAATCTGATTTTTGGTTGCCATAGCTACGTTTGTGTTCTGAAATTCTAGTTTTAAAATTCCTAAAAGTTCCACCTATATAAATTTCATCACAGTTGTTATAACCACATTTTGATTTATTAACTCCTGATTTATTTAGTTTTGAAGATTTGGATTTGTTGTTTCCAATGAATTTGGATAAATTGTTGTCGGTTTTGAAGCAAATATTCAAGTCTAAAGTTTCTAAAAATGATTTAATTTTTTAGGATGGCATTCCAAAGTAAGTTAAGCTTTTAAATTGGTTATTTTTGTTTTTATCAGAAGGAAATACTTGTTCCAGAGTATGTTTTTGTATCTTTTTATTTATGATGTCAATTAAATTTGGATCGTAATTATTATTAAAAGCTATTTGTTTCATTATATTAAGTTCTTTATTGTAATTTTCAATATTCAATGGAACTGTTTAAAGTCCATGTATCATACTAATTGAAAGCTGCTAATTTATGACTGACTGGGTGGACTGAACTATTATGAATTGTAATGTCTGTATGTGATGGTTTGTGAAATTTAGAAAAGTAATGTCTATTATTTATATATGAAATTTATTTCTTATTTCATTTCCTTGTAAATAGATTATAATTTTATCGTTAAATATCCGTATAATTTAGTATTAAGGCACTGTATAAATTGAAAAGTTCTCATTATACCTCCATTCGTTTGAAAAAGCTACTGTGTCAGCGAAACGCGTCACTTTAAGTTCAAATATAATGTAGATTTAACAAATTAAAATTGTTTGATTTCATAATTTAATATTATAATATTTATGTATGTATATTTATACACAATTATATTGCAGCAAAAACAAATGTTATTAAATTTAAAACAAACTAGAATAATGCATGCATTAGAGTTGTATTTGTTTCCCAGGTCTTATTTAATAATCCCACATAAACTGTGCTATACATTCGAGTGAACCGTTAAAATTTCCTCCAAATGGAATTCACATTGTGGTGCAGATGAACTATTTTGCCCTTTTTTCCTAAGCGCCCCACAATATCTCGTAATAATACTTGTACCTATAATATGGCCTAAAGGATATAGGTTAATAAATTCATAAAGTAATACACCGGGCGGTGCGTTGGCAACAGCTGGGGGCAGTATCGCAGAGTGTATCGAAGAGAATGAGGTGGCTTTCACCCTTCACCAAGCTGCCCTACCTATTTGCCGACAGCAACGGAATATTGCCGCTGCTTGCGTGTGCGTATCTCAACGATGTGATTGATCTTGTCGCTGTATATTCTCCACTCAATTCCATTTCAACATTTGTATTATCACAAGAAGTGAGTTTGCAATAATCGATTACTTGATTAGATTTATTTTTTTAATTATAATATTGAGAATGAATAAAATCTAGTTTTTCGTGTAAGTAGAACATATTTAGAAAAAGATGGGATTATCTGAACCTGAAGCAAATCATAAGGCTTGGTGAAGTGACCGTTTTTGTCTTTGAGTACGACAATCCTTTTTATAATAATTGTTCCTCAATTCAAGTAAGATTATCCCTTATAAGTTTAATTTTCACCAGAAAGTTGTAAGTCAATGTACATCATTAAGGCGCTCAAGCGTAGCTCCTGGGGTGAATAGTATTTGCTTTTAACTATTGCAGTGGACATTCGGAGGAATTTATTTCCAGTTCGGCACATCAGGCTGGACTGTCGCCGTTACATCAGCGTATGGATAATTGACAGAAATTGTTTCTTTTAAACATATTTATCGATACTCCCATGAAAGCTGACCGAAGAAATTCTAAAGCACACTGTTTATCTTGATGGTCATGTACCCCAGACGTTTTCATATCTCTTACCAAGAAATAACGTTGATTCACGATTACTATCTCCTTGTGAATCAAAAGCCCAAAGGCTTTTGAAAGGTCTCAAAGATATATAGAAATTCTACGGGGCATTTTGTTATTGACTGTGTTTTTAAATTCTGGTTCAATTTGTTGTTCCGAGGAATTATTGCTTATTGTGAGAGATTCTGAATTTGTGAGTCAATAAACTGCGAAGTGCACTTTTTCACTAAGTATCCTTTTTTTAATGAAGTAATTATTCATTGTTTTTCACCTGTTTAATTTATTGAATGTCACTATGCTTTGATGATGATTGAATAATTCGCTCTCACATGACAAATGAGTTCGAAGCGAAAAAGTGCGTGTCAAATCATTTTTGTTCATTGCACAACTCAAATTCAACCGTAGTTCAAGCTCTAGTTGTTGGAGCGAATATATCGAGAGTCAGCCTTCCTTGTTCATCAATTGCATTACTCAGTACTAGTAGGTACTAGTGAAGCACAATCCGAGTTTAATCCCTTTATGCTTTAGGATGATCCTAATAGGTGCCATAGTTGGGCGTTTAATCCCTCCATGTCTGTGAGGAAAGTCAGCGAACAGCAAAAATTTGCATCGCTCAAATTTCCTCCTAAATTCCATGAATATCAACTTCTGCAACGTGCAAAGGCCTGACGTCCTCGTTCAACAAATTTCCCACCCAATTTCGTAATATGAATCTTATATCGTAAATATCTATTACTGTGCCGGACCTGTCAGAATAAGTTTATTTGAAACTAGCAACAATGTTTAATTTTTCACTGACACTGATATTGAACTAAGACTAATACAAAACTCATGTGTGTTAATAGTCCTTTAAAAAGAGCGATTTTGGTATACAGCAACCAAACATACAATAATCATTCGAAATAATGCTTTGAAATTCCTAATGTAGAATTCTTTCAGTTTTTGAATCACCTACAGTTTTTATTACGTAATTTCACAAAACTATATCAACTGGAACATCCAGCAAGAATTTAAAAAAGAAAACTTCATTTTACAACATATATTTCCATTCACTTGTTGGAGCGTGTAAAACATTTTCATTGTCAATCCAAATGTTTTATTCTGCTGCATGTCAACGAAAGGGACGTTTACCCCACATAATTATAATTTCACAGTTACAGGTGCATTTACTTCCGTAGCTACGTATTCGATAAAATGGTGTATCGTGAAGCATATGCGTGCAAGTTTTAACATGTCACAACGTGAAAACATGATGGAATTAAAAGTCTCACGTTTTGTTTTAAGTCCTAGCGAAATTATGTCGGAAAATATAAACATGTTCGAGGAGTAGAATATTGCTGGATAAAATATTGATGTTATCGCGTAAATTTGTCGTTTTATGACCAATAAAAACGTGTTCAATCAGTTATGTTAGGTATGTTAATGAATATGTCACACTTGGGCGCCTTTTTTTTTTAATTAAATTGGTGAAAAATGATGACAGATGAATTCAACAACAGTATAGTATACACCACTATTATTATTGACCGAGCACCAAAAAGTTTGGCACGAGGCTTAAAAATGTCTTCACTAACCTGTTGTATATACATTTTTCCCCTACTTACCAAATATGAGAAAAAAAATTGGAAATAATTGACATAATACTCTATTGAAATGCTAAAATACTACAGCGGTATTGAGTTCACAACACAACACCTTGATTTTAAGAGCTATACTTATACACCACAGCAGTTACAAACGCAACACGAGAAGCGCTTACCTCGTCGTCTGACTGACCAGTACACTGACTGTTTTCGCTCCCTGGGCCTAACAAAACAAAAAATACGCAAGGAGACGAAGAAGTGGCTGAGGAATCAGCACCTCGCTCATTGGAATGCTCTGCAGGTTCCTAGACAATCCAAACTTCTACTGAAGGGATGGACTGATGGACACGCTAGGGCAGCTACTGAACTACCAAGGAGTAGGCTAAGAAAGATAGCAGGACTCCTAACAGGGCACTGCTGTATGATGAAAAACCTCCACAACTTAGGAGTAGAGAAAAGCATATTTCCTACATCGGTAACCACAAAGGTTTGTGGAATCTTTGTCTTAGTGATTGGAATTCTCACAATCAAGAAAAAGCCCACATCCTCAATATCATCTACGGTTGAATTTACCATTTCATCAGTTTGACTTGCTACGGCAATCCCCAGAACTATTCCAACCTATAAAAAATCGAAATACTTAATAAATTAAATAACTTACATTAAGAATCATTTTACCTCAATCATTAAGAATTCTTCGTCATCTGCATAGAAAATGGTCGATTGCACCATTTGTCAATATTTTTGATGTTTTGCTTGATATCCGTCACCAGTTCTCTTCAAAAATGCGATCAGCTTGTGGAATTTTCTATCTATGTTGTCGTCTATGGAAGACTTGTTATTATTCGCATTTGCACTGAAGTATGCTATCAAAACATCCTCGCTGTATTTTTAAACATTTTTGAACTGATTGTGGGCTCCACAATCTCTTCCGACTCACATTTATTCATTGTGCAGTAAACAAACTTTAAACTAAACCGAACTATACCTTGTTTTTAAACTGGAGGAGCTAATTGAGTTCAAGTTGCAGGCTAATCGTTGGTCAGATAGCCGCTCGTTTCACGCAGCTCTTCTGATAGAACTGTTAGTTTGACATTTGTTTTTATGTACATAAAATATCCCAATCTTTAATACCACTTTTGCGCGTTTGCTGTTTATCATTCTGTTTGCATTTGCTATTTCATATTGTGTTTGGACTTATCACCTCATATGATTGTATTTGTGTTTTTCACTCCTTGTTTTGTGTTGTCGTATTGTATTGCTTTGTTACTATTTGAATATGGACATATGGACCAAGACTGTGTTTGAGCTATTTATAGCTGACAGAGTAGCAGAGTTCATAAGTTAATGAGTGAAATATTATTTCCAATAATAGCTTTAGATACATTACGGTACCTAGAATAATATTATCGTATTTTTTTTAATCAAAACCTGTTTAGCTATATTTTGTGCTATACCCAAGCTTCCAATGTAAATAAAGGATAATTCAACATATAAACCAATTGCATTTAATACATGCTATACCAATTTATACCCAAATTATCCAATGGTCATTCATAATATTTTACATAATATAACCACAATGTTTCCACCTTAGATTAGGAAAGCATCTCGTTCCGTGTCTAAGGTTTTCACAATAATGTGACATTTGGTAGCTATGGTCGCCATTGTCAGGCCCATGTCAGGCCTCATGTCCTGTGTCCAAAAACGATTAGGTATTTAGACATACCTTAATCTCTCATTGGCCACGACAAATGCAAGCAGTACAATACACATTTCACATAAGTGTCAATTAGTTCAATAAGTCTTAACATGACCCTTTCGGAACACTCTCCCAATCTAATAACTTTCGATGATGAATTTAAGGTTTCTTGAAATGCTCTTCTTAGTTTGAAAACAAGAGGTAGCACCTTAATTTGACAATTATTTTCGTTTGTTTATTTTGTAGTTATGACTATAACTGAACAACTACTGAATATAATAATATGCTCAAATCTGAATACAATAATTCTGGTGCTACTTACTTCATAACAACAAAATGTGTTCTTTAGTTAATGACACCGTTGAAAAAATAGTATATATACTATTCGGGAGAGATGCTATTTTCTCCTCATCACAACGTAGCACCTCTGCCATAATAACGCACTTTTCTTCCTTATAGTATAATGTATTATTGTTGTAACATTTCGATAGGATTATAATCTATTATTAAGTATTAGGAATGGGATCTGTGAGGTACACGTTATAGGATCACGTTTTCAGAATGTAAATTTGTTTCTACTTTTTTGTGAGTTGGAATCATTTTTTTTCCAAATAATGTGTTCATTAATTCAGTTGCTTTGTTCATCCGAGTGTGTATTTAATTTGAACAATGAATTGGGAAAAACACTTATTATACTATCCTTATAACATAACTGAGTTGATTGATTATTGGCAATTTCTCCTTTCTCCATTCGTATCTAAATTCGACACATTATGTTGAAATGTTAGCTACACATTTTTCCGTATTCGGTTGAGTTGAAGAAGTTTTTCCAATTTCCTGTTTTTTTTACTATTGGGTTCTTTTGAAATTAGGTTCGTTGGATCCCCTTAAACATAATGCCCCTCATCTCAAGCGTGTTTGCAAATACTTAACCATTTGAATGTACTTTTTCTGTTCCAACATTCTAATGTAGAATATGAATAGAATTGGTCGAATTTGAAGTTCTATAAATGCAGCTTAGGCAAAATCTCTCATAATCTCATTCCCTGAAAATTAAAAATCAATACTGCTCTTCTCTGTATTTTTGGTTATCAACAGCTATTGAACGGAGCTATCAAACCTACACGGTGACTGCCGTTTCAACTGTCACTGTCACTGCGGCTCTTGTCAGCAGTGTAGACTACGATCTGGTTGGTTGCCACTATTATAGACTGGAAGTGACTTCATTCAACTTAACGACAAACAAATGTGGGCATCCAAAAATAGTTTCCTTTGTAGGTTTGTTTGTCTCTATTACTCGTTGTTCTCGCAATAATTTTTCAAACTATCCTCAGCCTGAGATTTTGCCGAAATCACTTGTGTTCCAATCAGTGGTGGGGATCTTTATCGAGCCCTCCATGGACTCGGTTTCACGTCTTCTCCTAAAGACGTAATATCTAGGTGCATTAAACCTCTTGTATTTTTTGTTTTCTGTGGTCAGAGGAGAAGTATAGTAACCACCTAGTGTCAAAAACATCTTCAGTCACTCGTGACTAGAGTAACGTTTTTGACACTCAGTACTTAATAATATACTATTGAATTCTCTAGATTTTTCTCTATATTTCGTATCCGTAGCAATTTGTAGCTTAGTTGAGTCAAAATTTAATTTTCAATTGAAAAAATTATTTCGTGAATATCAAAGCGCTTGATTCACCTACATTCACAAAAAAGAATATAACGTAATTAACTTGTATATCATACAAATTGAAATTTCTTGAAAGAAAATTACATTTTTAATGAAAATTGAAATTATATTTGACATCAAATGAACTCATTTTCCATGATATTGGATAATCGATCTTTAAAATCAGTTCTTGTAAACTTCATATCCACCAGTGCTTATTTTTTGCAATATACCAGAGGCAAGTCGTTTGTTCGTGTAACATTGAACTCAGAATAATAAAACTGGTAGTTCATGGACCATTCCGTGGTAGAGTATGTGCTATATAGGATTATTCAAGATGCGTCATACGCTGATTGATCTGTACCTACTCAAAAGTGTTTCTATCAATAGTTTCATAAGTGCACATCTACACAATCATTGGTTTCAAAGAAAACTTCCTCGCAACCAATATGTGAATACGTTATGTTCGCCTAGTTTTGAAGTTGCAAAATATATATTCGAGGACTCTCGATATTTAAATGTTATTTCCAGAGAATGGCTCATTTTCCAGAGGAGAAATCGAATCAAGAAAATCTAAACAAATCTTATTTTTTGATTTATTATGTTGGAATGGATAGCGGAGTTAAGTGAAGCATTAACTTCCTAAGGTACTCATCTCAGAAAAAAAAAGTGGATTAGAAAGGCTGTTGGAATACTGATAGTGTTCGGGACAGGTTGTCGGCCTAGTGAGGTTGGACGACGTGCTTTAGCGTATCCTAGTGTAGTTCTGTGCTTACCACAGATATTAATCGAAAAAGATAGGGATTATCATGTTGATAGTAAAATATAAGGACATCTATATATGGAAGTCGGTAAAGGAAAAAGTCTTAGGTGACCGTCACGAAATGAAAGCAGTAGATAACATCTGTTTCATAGTCAGGATTGAAGCGTTGAAGCGTTTTTGTAGAAATACCAATGTGATAAAATATTTCAGGGATCCTGGAAGTATTAATAATTCCTTAATAGAATTTCATCCGTATTCAGGAGGTTTGGAAGCTATTTCTAAGAGTTTTAACCGGTATTTCCGAGATAAAGTGTTCTCTAGTATGATACTAGCCATAATCTTCAATCTATCAATCCATCAACACTTTTACACGTGATTTGTTCGTAGGCAAAACAAATCACAACATTCCACTGTCCAATAGTTATATTTCAATAATTCAGATTTCCAGACCATGTAGTTATTAGTAGAAGTGATCAATTGAAAATGCTTTCATTTATTCCGTTGCTAGCCAGAAATTCTTCTGCTGCAATTTTATTGTTACATCGAAAAAATACTTTTCACAAATGATTCGATTACTTATACAGGCATTGTTCTCTCGATAAATAAGCTTGAACTCAGCAAACAACGAATATCTTTGATAATCTTTCCAAGCAACAATTATATACCATTTCAATCCTTTTATTTGAACTTCAATTAGTTAAAGTGTTTTTAAAATTCAAAGTAGAGCTTAATTCGTATTAAAACTAAAACAGTTTTTAAATACTTTGTATATACAACGGTGCAAAACCTACAAAAAATTGATACAATGTGAAAAAGAAAGATTTTCCTACGCCGGAAATTTTTTTTGGAAATGGAACAGAAAAAAACGATATGTAGGGGTTGGTAGTATTTTAATTTATGTTGTCGACTGAAAAATATTACACTTTACTCAAATATAATGAAGTTTTTGAATAGTTTGGATGAATTGGAAAGCGAATAGATGCTTTGGTTTAAAACAGAAATCAGAAACGTCATGAACATACAGAGAAGACATCGGGAATATAATGGGTGATAAACAATCAAGCAACCCACCAATTTTGATAATTTCAGACTTTTGGGGTGAACCAAGTACACTTCAATTCCATGGGATACTGTAGCCATTAATTTGGATTAATATCCATTTAATCTCCGACAGAAATTGAATATAAAGTTTCATTACAATTGACAAGGTATGCTTATAAGATGGTTAGATTATACATGAAATTAAACTGAAACAATTTGAACCTGAATTCTAATTATCATAATCATTTAATTCAAAGTTTAAAACTTATTCGCACTCCGAAACACAACGGCAGCATATGAAAGTCCAATAAACTAGGCGAGAACATTAAAGCTACCTCACTATGGATTCCAGGACAAACTGGAATAGAAGGAAATGAAATAGCGAACGAACTAGCAATGCGGGGACTGAAATACCTCTATGGGGGCTCAAACCCTTTTGCTGAATCAGCCCCAATGTAATATTGGGAGAAATAAGTGAAGCCGAAAGAAAGCAAAGATTTGACCATTGGATCTGTTTGGGGACCTGAAAAAGCTCAAACTGGTGGAGGAAGAAGAATGCAGATATATTGTGGCATGGGAGAAGAAATCTTTATCCACATACTTTCAAACCTCCAGAATCCTAGAGCACAGTACCTGGGAGATTACTGGATACAAGAGGAACATTTACCTAAGTTGAATCCAACAGATATCCCTGAATTCCTCCGGGAAATAGGACCGAAAAAGTTACTAGTTTCAGAAGCTGAGTAGAAGTAAGGGGGCACAATAGATCTCTCAGGTTTCAGTGAATGTTACCCCAAAAATACATACATACAATCTTCATTCATTTCCTTCTTTTTTATTGTAGTTTTTCATTGTAGTATATTTGATTGTTTGAGCCCTACCAGATTTTTTCATTGACGAGATCTCCTGCTTGTGATTTTGGATATTCATATACCTTCCAATATCACATTGAAATGCCCCCAAAAGCGATTTTCAGTCCCCATCTCCAATAGTTGTTGATAGTTATCTTCAATACCCTCTTGATACGGATTAAGCAAAACACAAGACAGGACAATAATCTCAGTGACAATCCAGAACCTGTACTTGAAAAAAACTATAATGTCCAGAATTTTTCTAATATATCACTGATATTGCCATATTGAACAAAATTATGAAACATTCGAAAACGTACCCACTCAGACTTGGAGAATCCTGATAGCATTAATAAAAATGAAGTGACTTGAGGAAAAATATAATTTTAATACACTATACCTTATTCAAACAACTTGTATGATGAAATAGTTTTAAAATGTGTCTTCGGCAATATAAAAACTATTAAAGTGAAAAAAGTTATAAAAATTCCATGGTCTGACTATAAACTTGTCTCCTAATTCGCCCTGTATATACAGTTAGTTTGCCTTACCATTCTGTTAGCGGAAAATTGATTGTGACATCTGCATATTACGGAGGTAATTACATCAAAGCGCTACTTGTTGTATGTAGAAATTCCAATTTTTTGTTCAAAGCAGTATGCATTAATATACCTGTATATTCCATGTCCCATATGTCATTTAAATGCACATACAAACCCGTGAGCTCTGACTTTGTCGCAAACAGCTTTAACATACAATCCGCACAGGGACGCCATTAACCAGGAATGTATGCAGCATGCAGTACGTCTTTCCTCTTGTTAAACGTATTTTCGGACGTTGTGTTAGAGTGCAGTATTGTGTATAACGAGTTGCCTTGTTGTTGGCGTGTATGCCGTATGGAACTTTATGCATTAATGTCGTATCATTGCTGAACAAATTAAATTAAATTGGGTCTTTCTGGAAATATTAGAGTCGTGCAAGTCATGTTGGTAGAAGCTCGGCAGTGACGGGCGCAAAAAAGAAGAATGGAAAGTATGAATTTAAAACAGCAACAAAAATATTGTGTTTTAATTTGCCATGAGATTAAAATTAGTTGTAGAAAATTTAATTTCAGAATTTTTACAATTTTTTTCATTAGCTAGCACGAGCTGGCAATTTCGCTTGTTATTTCATTCATAATATATGGAAAAATATTTAGTAGCTTGAACACATAAATTATGGGTTTCTACTGTTTTGGTAGTGAAAACCCAATGATTCACGCTACTGTCTACGCATTCTGTTTCAAACGGTATAAAACTGCATTTACTGGTCCTGAACTGGCATTAAGAATATAAAAAACTGTAGCAAGTTGTTGTACATTCAATGGATTCGAACAATACATACTCACTGGTGCTACTAGCCAAAGCAGAAGCACAACTCCTGGTCACAAAATCCTCAGAGCTGAATGACAAAATATCAAACCTTAGCAGTGGTACCAGATAGGGAGAATACCGGTACCGCTCACAGTAGATATTCTAGGGATATATTATATGACTCTGTGCGTGGAAGAGGAGAAAACAGACTTACACAATATTTTCAAATGTGATATTGGATACATAGACAGGTTTGGAGCTCAATGGAAGGTTTTTTCCAGGTAAAACCAAGTGAAAAGACTAATGTGCCCAATACGGACCACTAGTGTAGTAGATATCCTCAGACTGGTGGTGCTGAACTGATCAACTAGTCACTCTACGCCACTCTACGATTTCAAATGAAAATGAAAGAGAAAATATTGAAATTTGAATTCCTGTGGTAGACTGTGGTAGGCTAGAGCCAATGACAAAAAAGGAGATTTTGCGCTGTTGTCGGTAGGGAAAACTTTATAAGTAGACTAGTTATCTTTTTTCTTTTACATCTGTTAAACAGAAATACAAAGTACTGTCAAAACGTACTCTTTCAAATGATGAAATGGTGCGTTTATAATCGGGTGCCTCTTTTTAAAAAGGGAACTCTTGCGTCCAAAGAAATTTGGAAATATATATTTCAAGCTGTAGTTTTCGATATGACGCTTTTAAAAATAGGTTATAAAATGCGACGATGATATAAAATGATAATATATCGAAACAATTGTCAATCCTATTGGAAAACTGATATAGTGGAGTTATTAAGAAATAGTGTGTTCCATTGGAAACTGAAATGTAATCAACTTTTAACATATAGGAAGCAATGCTGTAGTGAGTGTTGAAAAAAAAAAAACATTCCACAGTAAATTAAAGTACCTATACTTATGAAATAAAAAAAAACTTTGAATATCTTGTATCACCGATTCAATGGAAATTAAATATTCTCTAGGTAGGTTGAGTTGTTTGAAAAACATGTGATATAACACACACGCATAAATTGCGTTACCCTAGAATTCCAAGGAATTTGAAACCCGATTTAGCTCCGGATCGCTTTTTCTTCTCCTTTCGAATGCCACCTGAAACAATAACAAATGCCATAACCTACAAATGTTTTGTTTATGTGTGGTTATTAGTTTGTGTGTTTATTGATCCATTTTAAATATGCTTGTGAAAGGTAAATAAACAGAAGTACTCTTTCTACTATAAAATTACACAAACAACTACTGAAAACTGGAGGTGGATGATGTAAATTGACAACTGTCAAATTCTTCTAGTCGACTTTCACTTTGTCCTAATCAACTTGAATCGTCAAGTAGAATTTAACAGTAGAACGTACTTTGAATCTGGCAACAAGGGCTTCTGATATTCGTTTAATTGAAGCGGTTTATTTAAATCTAAAGAAATTTTTAAAACTAAATTTCATGAATATTCATAACGTTTAGAAATAAATAGCTTTATCATGGAAAAAGATATGTTACTCCTAACCCTCCTGATATGAAATCATACCCCTGAAACTAGCCCATTGCGCAGCCTTGATCTCTTAGACAATTATTGACATCTGCAAACGGCCGCTTCAATTTTTAAGAGCGACAGCCTCTCCTTTTTCCGCTACTCAACGTTTTCAAATTAAGTACCTTCTCCGTATTGATTATTTCCTTTGTTTTCACCCTAAATTGCTGTGTTAGGTCCAATATTATAACCTATAATTATCAAGCTTCATTTTTCACAGAGTTAGATAAACCCACAATTATCACGAGGTTATCTATGTTCCTTGCATACCTGTACATTACTTTTATTCTATTTAAATTCACTGTTACCCTTTTATGCCAACATTTGCAAGCTTTTTATGATATGAAATAACTCTGTTTAATGATAGATAACATTTTTATTACAGTATGAATTCATTATAACCTATGAAATAATCACTTCGTGTATAATCCTGATAGTGCCGGCCTTACATAACAAAAAATTATTTATTTTATCACATTTAACAATATAATTTCCAGCTGTGATGAAGTCTTTTCCATATCATTAGCATATTCTCTAGCTAATCCTGTTAATTGTTTTTTCATCGTTCCATATGGGATATAAATGTTTGGAAGCTTTCGGAAAATTCAAAATTTCTCCAATTTCGAACAACTGCCTTCCTTTTTAAGTTGAACCAACTAATGTTTCTCGTCACATTAATGCTTCCACATATTATAATCGGCCTGAACTGTGGAATCGCGTTGTAAGGTATCAGGTATTCATTACCAAGCAACCATCATTAATGTTGTTTGAGGCTGTGAATGGTAAGTACTTGCTTGGTCAATGTGGTGTTCTGTATCTGTATCTGTAGAGTAGGGAGGGTGAGTGTAGGCTCACAGCACTTAGGCCACATATGACCCATTGTACATCCTCCCGAGGAGTTGTCCTCCTAGGTCATCGTCCATCCTGTCCTTCTCAGGAAGGTGAACAGGTCACCAGGAGACATCTCCTTTATATCGGCAGGTGTAGGCCAAGACTCACCGAACACACACTCTCTTATCGACGATAACTCCGGACACTCGCATAGGACATGCCTGACAGTCTCATCTTCCTGTTCACACATCCTGCATAGAGGTGTGTCCACTAGCCCCATAGTATGGAGGTGTTTCCTTAGTTGACAGTGGCCAGTCAGGAATCCCACTGTTATACGTAGGTTTCTTCTGGTCATCGCCAAGTATTTTTTCGGCGCCATCTTCCCAGGGTCGCCCAGGGTGATCCTGGCAAAACTGCATCCTTTGATTGCCTCCCATCTCTCAAGGGATTGAGCATGGGTGTAACGTTTGGCTAGTTCCGCAATTGTCGAAGTCGTCAGGCCGTAGGTGTCACTGGGTCCAAGAATTTTCAGTCCAGCGGCTTCCCTGGCTAGAGAATCAGCAATGCGATTTCCTTTACTCCTGTCGTGCCCTTTAACCCACCTCAGGATAATATTGTTATCTGCCGAGGCGTTAGCTAAATCTTGGTGGCACTCTAGTACTAGTCTTGATATAACACGTTGTCTGTTCAAGGCTAATAGGGCTTGTCTACTATCAGTGCAGATTATTATGTTTTTGTCAGAAATTCCTTTTCTGATTAGTTCTTTTGTGGCAATTGAGATACCAGCCAGTTCTGTTTGAACTACGCTGGTATTGTTTCCCATTCCCCACTTGATCCTTAGGCTTAGTGCTCTCGAGTAAACTCCACATCCTGAGCCTTCATTCATTTTTGAACCATCTGTATAAATGCGTATTGCATCTGCAGCATCTGGCTCTGTGTTGTGTTTTATTTGTATTTTGTAGGGTTTATTAAACAAAAACCTGGGTTTAATTGCATCATTGGCTGCCTGCAGCAGAGGTAGCGCAGTAAGCGCTTCCTGCCATAGGCTTAACCGCAATTTGCCCACTCCTACTTCGGGGTTTACACCAGCCGTGCGCAATCGTACCATGGCCATCAACGCAACCTCCTTGACATACAGGTCCAGAGGGGTCAGACCAGTAATAAGCTCCATTGCTGCGGTTGGTGTTGTTCTCATGGCTCCTGTGATGTTTAAACAGGCCATTCGCTGTATTTGATATAGTTTTTGAATGGCCGTTGCTTGTAGAACCTTCGGTCCCCATGCAATTGCTCCATACGTTAACATAGGTCTTATTATTGCAGTGTAGATCCAGGAGACCACTCGGGGTGACAGCCCCCATGTGCGTCCCACTGTTCTCCGACACTGTTCATAAGCCACATATGCTCTTTTTGCTCTGCTGTGTAGATGAGAGTTCCATGTTAGTTTCCTGTCGAGGGTAATACCAAGGTATTTCACCTCTTCCGAAAAGTTTAGTTTGCTTTTGAAGATTTCGGGGGATTTTAAACCCGATAAACTCCTTTTCCTGGTAAAAAGGACCATCTCAGTCTTCCTGGGATTGATCGAAAGTGAGTGTTCCTTACACCATGTTTCAATTAATTTGAGCCCATCCTGCGCTCTATCGCACAGTGTGTTCACAAATTTGCCTGTCTGCAAAATAACTATGTCATCTGCGTATGCAATTGTGTAGATTCCATTGTTGTTGAGGTGATTAATCAGGGTGTCCAGGACTATGTTCCACAGAAGGGGTGATAAGACCCCTCCTTGCGGACATCCCCTCATGACCAGTCCTCTTACTGTGATGTCTTCTACATTGATACTTATTGCTCTACTAGAGAGCATCTTGAGTATCCATTCTCCTACTACCAGAGGTACATTCCTGGAGTTGAGTTGCTGGGTAATTGTTGGAAAGGTTGTTTTATCAAACGCTCCCTCTATGTCTATGAATATACCCAGGGTGGATTCTTTGTTGTCCAATGATCTTTCGATTCTGCCAACCACTTGGTGAAGGGCCGAATCAGTGGACCTTCCCGGAGTATATGCATGCTGATTTGGATGAAGTGGGTGGTGAACTAGCACTTCATCTCTTATGTACCGCTCGCATAACCTCTCCATTGTTTTTAGAAAGAACGATGTGAGACTAATTGGTCGGAATGCTTTTGGTAAGGTGTAATCCATCCTACCTGGTTTTGGTATGAATACCACTCGTACTTCTCTCCACTTACGGGGAATATATCTCAGAGCCAAAGAGGCTCTGAAAATTCCAACCAGGTGCGGCATAAGAATATCCATCCCCCATTGAAGTAGGGCTGGTCTTATTCCGTCAGGTCCTGGTGACTTGAAGGGGGAAAAGCCCGATATGGCCCACCTTATCTTGTCCTCGTCAATTACTGAGCTAGCAAATTGCCAGTCGTATTGTGAGGGTGTTGTTGGTACTTCCATCCAGTTTGACGTTCCAGGAAAGACAGAACCTGGGAAGTGAGTTTCCATAAGAATCTCAGCGCTCTCTTGAAGGTTGGCTGCCTTGTCGCCATTTTCCCTTGTAAGGATGCCGATACTCTTATGTTGGTCGTTTGAGAGCGCCTTCTGTAGCCTAGAAACCTGCGGGAAGTCTTCGACTGCCTCACAATAGGCTCTCCAGGCCTCTCTTTGCTTTTGTCTGCAGACTTTTTTGAACTCCATGAGGTTGGCTTTGTATATTCCCCAGTCCTCTTCGAGTGTTGTTCGTTTTGCCTTGTTAAAGGTCGTTCTCGCTGTCTTTCTGAGGTGTTCCAGTTCAGGGCACCACCAGCTATTGGTCGTGCCACCTGTCTGAACCATCCTCATCGGACAGGATTCCTTATAGGCAATGTCCATTTTGTTTTGGATAGATACTGTGTACCTTTCCAGTTCCTCATTATTGCTAGGAGTCAGGACCTCTGTTTCCCGCAGAGCACCTTTTAAGAGTCGATTGTAGAGAGCTACATCCGTCCTCTTCGGGTCGCGAGATTTTACAGTGGTCCTGAGATCCTGGCTTACCGTGTAGGTCAGCCAGCGGTGGTCTGACATAGAGATATGATCTGACACTTGCCAGTCCTTAATTTGGTTTGATATTTTGGTTGTCGCCAGCGTAATATCTATTAATGTTTGGCTACGGGCGTTAATGAATGTCGGCTCCGTGCCTCTGTTTAAGATTGTTAGATCTTTCTTAATTATATATTCATAAAGAGACTTACCTCGGGCGTTGATATCCTTGCTGCCCCAGCTCAAGTGGTGGGAGTTTGAGTCACAACCCAATATCAGCTCCACTCCTTGGTTGAGGCAGTGATCCACTAGTACCTCCGTCTCTTTAGTCGGTGGTAGGGTGGCTGCATCTGAAGGTAGGTACACCGATGCAAGTACCAACGCCGTATATTTGCCTCTTCCATCTGGACATTCCACTTTAACCGCAGTGAGGTCTGAGGTGCAGAATTGTGCCATTGGAGAAGCTCTGTATTTCCTTGGGACGTAAACTGCTGTCCTAGGTTGCTGATTGCTTGGTAGGCTGAAAATTTGACCCTTTAGACTACTAAAACCAGTAATTTTGGTCTTTATTATCCAGGGCTCCTGGATCAAAGCTATTGCATCCTCCAATACATCAAGGTGCCGACATAGTGTTGCCGTTGCTGCCTTTTTGTGTTGGAGGTTGCATTGTATGATATTTACCTTTTTTCCAACGTCCTTGCCCATGAGTAGGTTGGTTAGGTTGGTTGGTTTTCTTTAGAGGTCCATCCGCTCCTCCGCTAGGGGAGAGGTGACCTCGCTGTTTTCGGGTACCTCCTCCGTCAGGTCATCGACTGATTCGACGTCCTTTCCGGAACCCGTGGTGGCCTTGGAGTCAGTATCCACTTTAGGTGGCTCGTCTACCAAGGACCTCGGGTCTTCAGAGGTACCCCCTGTTTCCTTCCTTGAAACCCTGATGGTCAATGAGGTGAACGCATAGCTCATCCTCATCGACTTCTTCTTGAGGACCGCCATATCTTTGTCTCCGATCCCGAAGACGAAGAGGTGTCCTCCTGGGTTCACCTTAACCTCATGGTGGAAAGTGCACCATCTCGCCACCGTCAGATCAGGGTTCTGCGCCCTAAGCCGACCAAGCACCCTCTCCTTTTCACCGGATATCGTCTTGTGGACGTCCTCCGGGATCCAGAGCGAGGCCTTGGTCAGCTTAGGGAGCCCATCCACGCTGACGACCGCCAGTGATGCTTCCTCCCACGGCTTGAGGTTTTTTGTGGCTTTTTTCAGCCACTCTAACGTCCCGTCATCATCGCAGACCACTCTGATGATTTCACCAGAGTATGTCCACGATTTAAACGTGGGCGTTTTGCTGTTGCTGCTGGAGGCGGAGAAGATGATCTTGTCCAGTTCCTCTAGCAGTTGGTTTTTGATGATTCTTTCCCGTTCTGAAGTAATCTTACCGTACGGGTTAGTTTCATCTATTATAGCAACCTTGAGGTGTCTCAAGGCGGCATCCGCAAAGGTCTTAGAAGGGGCAGCGACATTTCTGTCGGTACGCGGCTTCTTCAGCCTTCGCGGAGTCCCCTCCGTGGAGGTGCTCTGGTGAAGGCGCTTTCCTGCAGGGGCAGCCGGTTCCTTGCCTTTATTCAAGGCGGAGCTCTTGGCGCCCGCCGCAGGAAGTGCCTTTGCTTTTGGAGGTGGAGTGACGGAGGAGGGGGGAGCACTTGTAGTTGCTGCCACCCCTGATTCCCTCGCTCTCTTCCTCCTTTTGGCTTCGGCGCCGTGGTGTTTACAATATACTTGTTCAATCTAATTACTTCACCAACTCTCTATGCTGACTATTGTAACAAACAGTACAATAAATTCGTGACTGAATGGATCAAGCTATCCAAAGACAAAAAAAAGATTCCGTTGGTTTGAGAATGATACAAACTCTTTAGAAATGTATTAGTTTGTAAAAAAATCAAACCTTGGTAATATAAATAATCAAATGATACAAATATGTTAAACATAAAATCGTGTACATTGAAGCCTCACGCTACGCCACTGAAAATCAAGCTGGAGTTATATTTTCCAGAACTTCCCCCATGACGTTGTAGGATATTAGAGGGGGACATTTCAGGACTAGCTTGTCTGTCAAAGTTGAGATACTTCATAGGATATCAAAGATAATTAAATGTAGTTAGTTGAAGCTGTGTATGAACTCATCAATTTTTAACAATATGAACGAAGGGATTATCAGGAATTTTCTTTATTACATGAAGGAATATTTCAAAAAAGCATATGAATCTACGTATAAAGTTGAATACATAAGGGTGTGTTGTAACTTTGCAGGTTGAACAATTCAATAGTTAAGCCTTTTTCCGACGTATTATGAATATTGTCGATAATGGGTCACGTAACCAATCGATTCCAGTTTACATCTCAACCTTGTGTGTGTGAGAGAGATAGTCTCAGACGGTGTCCATTAACCACCACATTTTCACCTTTTGTTACAGTTATTGCTATTTATGTTCAGTAATTCAGTTTCATGCAGTATGCCTTAGAGTGTTTTTGATTGTATTTGGTGTGCGAAATAAGCGTTGAGTGGAATAATTTTACTCTTATTCACATATCCAATGCATGGAGTTATCTTGGCTTACCCTATTAGTTTGAATTTCCTCTATATAATGGTTTCTAGAGGCTCTTGAAATAATTTCAGGCTTGAACAAACTTCGAAAAGTCTTTTATCTGTAAGTTCTTGTGAATCAGCTCCTGCTTCTTCAATGTTGAACGTTATCAAACGTCACATTAGTGGTAGCTTATGTATTTATGAGGAGATATAAAGGTACCAGCAAAGCTAGATTTTAAGTAAATATGTAGAGACTACTCACTGGCACACAACATCATAGCCAATACCAAAGAAACATATTGGTTTGGCATTCGTATTTCGAAAAAAGTTTGGACAATTTAGAAAAAATACAGAACAGATTCTGGCCCCTGGCAAGACAGTGAGACTCAAACAAAATTCACTATACGTCTTCTACTTGGTGGAGAGAAGCAAATTCCAAGATCGATCCACTTATACCACCGTATATGTGTTATGAAACTTGATATATAAGTTATATCATTCAGTTCAAACTTAGCTTCATGATTTAATTTGTTATACATACTCACAGCAATATTACTTTTTGCACATAGCCAAGGCACCTAGTTTCAGTTTTCATTTAAAATTATTTTTCGGTGGTTTGAGGCTACTTGCTGGTAAATATATATCATATTTCGCGTGAACGAATAATTACCAAGCTGTATTTGAGACTTCCTGCTCTCGCTTACATTTTTATTTCAAGCATTTCGGTGTGAGTAATATAATTCACGATCCAAAATTGGGAGAAAAAAATCAACATTCTTCAGAACAAATAGTAGGGGCCAGTTTCACAATCGGCTTATAAATTACGTAAATTAAAAGATACGGTTGTCTGTTTGCTTGGCATAAAGTTATACAAAGGTTTACTGAGCATTCATGGCCGTTCTAAAATTTATGACTTCATCTTCGACAAAGAATAGGTACAATTCAGCTATTGGAGGTCAATTGGGCATCATTTTAAAGCTCTTTCTGTCAGGTTTAGCAATTTTTTTGCCAATTTGCACTTTTTTCACTCCAATGTTGAAACAAAATTAGCCTATTCGAAATGTTTCATCTTTTTTACTGGATGTGATTATCTAAAACTGGTCGTCCTCTGGCACTGCATAATGGTACTAAAAGTGGTGGAAAGAGAATGATATATGAGCCTGGCGAATGTGCCCCAAATAATATTGGGTCAGTTGCGATATCAAGTATAGTCACAGAGTATTTCTATGTTCCATTTCATTTCCAAAAAATAGAATCCTTCGTGCATACTATGTCGGTCTGTCCATCTGTCGAGCACCAATAGGCTTTTGCGAGTCGCAGTAGAGGGCCTTACTAACCATACTACTACTAGCCTAACCTGCCCATCTGTCGCAGTTGTTTCCTGCAGATGCTAGAATACGAAATTAAAATTTTAAATCGTTATTAGGCATTTTGCTCAATAATATAAAGGAGATGAAATTTCTTGAAAATTATGAAAAAGTGGAGACAAATTTGTTTCGAAACCGTTGAACTTAATGGAAGGAAGGTTCAATGGACTTAATATGTTAAAGAGATCACAGACAAAGTAACAATGAATATAATAGTATGCAGGAATTTGGCAAGGAAAATTGGGGTTGTAGCCCTGAAGTTACTGAGATAGATATACCCAGTCAAAGTGAACCAGATCATTACTTATGGATTCATCGCATTTGGTAGAAGGACAAGTCTGTTGACAGCAGAAGACAACCTTCCAGAATTCGAAGAATAGCCTCTGAATGTCACATTATACACTAACAAGAAAGAATCGTATTACCATTATTACCAAAATTGGAAAGAATGGCATTCGATGGTAGGTATACCTACAGACAGTTCACATCGGGATGGTATCAGTCCTCTTAAGTGGTAACAATTAGTACCCATTTATACTGGGCCATTTATCATTGCCACAGTTTTCTCACCAGAGAAAATTCATATAGCACCGAAATATTGTGCCTTGTCTCATTTGTCCTGTTCATGGATTGTGCCTCCTATTTTCACTTGCCTGCTCCAAGCTGCTGGTGTTTAAGTCTGGTCTGGCCAGCATATTGTGGTCCAGATTGACTACAATCACATGTAGAAGAGAGTCTTATTCTCCATATCTAATCATCTCACATCATTAATGTGCTACTTTTTCAAAATGGGATGGAAACAAATGATTTTTTGTATCATTCATTCATTATTCTTCATTCAAAGAAACAAACCAAAAAAATCATACAGTCATCCACAAACTATCTACATCTACTAACGCACGCCACTGTGCTGCTTTGATGTGGCAGTCGACATTTTGCGGAAGGAAGACGTCTTAGAGGGAAAAAGAAGATCGTCTCTCCATTCAATTTCGCACTTTAGGTTTTACTTTTTCTATGCACTTTTCGAATTTTGTGGAAGTAAGTTAATTAGCTGGATTGTTAGTGATATGAAAATTTTCCCAATTATCTAGTTGGTGTTGAAGACGACTCCAGCTTTTTTCTAAAAATGTATCATGTAAATTGGTACAAGCCGAACAAAGCTGAGGTAGGTGGTTTTGACATTGTATCTATACACTTTCATTAGTTACCCCAGCCAGATGGTGTTTCTTGGAGGTGAAGGAGGTGAGGATAAAAAAGGGGTGACCTAGATAGGAATTGATAGATGCTGTGGAGGAAGACTGGAATCAGTTATGAATAGAGGAACGAAATAGGATTGCAGAAGATTTAATAAAATGAAGAAATGTAACAAAAAAGTGGAAGGGCTAACGGACTGTTCTATACATGCATTACTTACTGTATTTCATCCAAAGCCTTTGGTTAAGAGATGGACCTTCAGCGGGAAGACTATAAAAAGTTATGTTCAGCGGCTCTCCTTGAATTGCGAAATATATGTTCAGCAAATAGACCAAAGCTGATAAATTAACAATGAGGCTTTTATTTATCGACTACAAGCAGATTAAACTTATCTGAATATGAGAGCACTCTCTTCATAATAATTTATTCACAATCAATGGAAACTATCCAATATGCTAATGTCACTCATTGTCACCAGCCCAAAGACAATTTATAGAAACAAAGTTGCCAATATCTATCGATGTTTTGTCATGATAATATAATTGTAAAAGTATATCATACAAAATGCAAAATCAATATTGAATACACCTACTATTTTGTTAGTTGGACAGTGAACTTCAAATATGGAATAACATTAGAAGATTACTACTGCCCGATTGCACTACCTTGGCAAGCCAGACTTGAAAAATCAATGAAACTCACTGTACCGTTATCCAAGTGGATCTCATATGTACGAAATTTCAAGTACAGATTTGTCCAATGGAGTGAAAACATACGGGATTGTACGTGAGCACGGCTTTAGTAAGCCAAACATGGTACATTTAGAAACTGAAGTTATCAATAAGCTGCACTTTGTTAAGCCTTGCTAATTCAAATTGTTGCAATCTGGCATACATAGAATACTATTTCAAAGTTCATATGATTGTCAATAGGATGGTAACTAAATGAAGATTCAGTATTATGTAGAAGTTTCTGTTTCTCATTCCAATTGCGTTGAATATCACAGTATTTTTTAGGGGGTCAACTCAAGCAACCTTATTTAATGATACTTTGCTTTTTTATGGGAATAACGACTATCTGCTGGTTCTGGTTTCCAATTCATTATTTTGGCATACGTTGAAACGAAATATCTTGGAACGAAGTATAGTATAGTTGAATTTATCACTTTATATGAGAGTTTATAAATGTGTGGGTTATTTTAACTGACTTTTTACTCACTAAACAGTATTATCACTTATCACCCAACCAAACAGTTGATTGAGCTTCCTTCCAAATTGATAGCGAAGACAATAAGTATGTTGTACGTTGTTCACATCCATATAAAATTTGGGAAGCTATTATTTCAGATTTTCTCAAAGAAAATCGTTCAAGACATATTTTATACCGTATATAAAGCAGTAAAAACGATAGCACGAGAGAAATATGGTATATGTCAACGTAGCCATTTGAACATTATTTTTTCTCCGTTCAAAGCTGTAAAAATGTCGATAACAATATGCCAAACACAGATTTGCTTCTTATTTCTTGGAGTTTTTCTCACTTAAACTGAATCGATCCATTTGGTGGGAAGCTCTTAAATCTTGTAGGGTTATGTATGTAACTGCGTGAGTGGAAAGCGTGTTTTTCGCATTCCTTCAAACCGTACTAGAAGAAGGGTCCTAACATGATACAGGAATATTTATTTTTTGTCGTATAGAATATTTATAGATTCACAGAGGTTGAAAAAAATGGAAAATCATAGAATGACGACAAGTTGGTTGTTAAACTGAGTCTTAAATCTGTATTCACGATATTTTTGTTGCATAATTTTGCCAATGAGTAGTAATTGTTTATTTCTTTGTTGGCATGAATCGCTCAGCTGTTATTCTATATATTATATGATTGTTTGGATTATTCCATTATTATCGGAGTTTTCATAATCTGCAGTCACGAATCAAAGACAGCTTGCATTATCACCAAAACACCAGACAGTTACCGACCTGGTGACTGGACACTGTACCCTGAGGAAGCATTTGCACAGAGTGTGCAAAGCTAGCAACGAATTTACAGAAAATTGAAACTCTACGATTAAACACCCACTTATATACTCTGCTTTTGTGAGAACTTACAAGGACGGAAGCACTTTGGAGTGGAAATAACACAACCATTACAACTACTGAAGATCTCTCCAGATAAACTGGTGACCTATATAGAATACACGAAGCTTCTGGGATAGAAGTAGGTAGATTTAGTTCAAGTGCCTGGGCTGTTGAGCCCAACCCAAACGTATGAATGAATGAATGACCAGCTGGTAACTAAAGCAGGCTTGAAATTGGGTGTGCTACTTTGAATAATATGAATATGAAAATGTTACTAACATAAAATAATTATCTTCAGCTTGTATATAATTATATTGGAAGAGCTGGTGAAAAATCTCAATGGAATTATTATTGTCAATGATTTATAGCTCTTTACTGTTTATCTATCCATATATCAACAAACTTGTTCATCTTAACTCGTCTGGGTGGTTCTCTGGACAAGGAAAAGTAGTGACAGTTGATTTGTAATTTCGATAGCGTACGAGTTAGATGGAGTTTAGATTCGACGTCTGTATGTTGAAATAACTTATAATTATATTGGGGAATGTAAATTCAATTCCATTACTATCCTTGAATTATGGAATGGACAACCATCTTGTTGAAAACAAATTCTGTTGTGATCAACATCGGTTATGGGGAGAATTACAGAAATTGTATGATTTTGTAATAAGTCTCAATATTTAGAGGAATTTAAGTTCCCTTCAATAAAAAAGGCCTATAATGTGGTCACCTAGAATACCCGTCCCAACATTCAGCTTCTGCGGATGCTGTGTTCGGATCGGAATGCCTAGATGTCCATTTTCCAAAGACCAATATGGATTGTATTTTTGATGATATGAAAAAGTTGACATCTGTGGATATAGTTATTTGTTTAACTAGGCAGTCAATCTACTTTGCTGCCAAGTTGAACATATAATTTTTTTTCCGATTGCTCATGAGGATATTGTATTTGCAAATTATTACAATTCCCACAATCTCTTTATTTTAGTTGATTGCTATGGAAATGTATAATCACAGGCAGCAAAGTAATCACTTTCGTGCCTAGGCAGCAAAGTAACCACTTTGCTGCCTAGGCGGGAAAAGTAATACTTTGCTGCCTAGGCAGGAAAAGTAATACTTTGCTGATTGATATCAGTCAGCAAAATCAATATTTGCTGCCAATCGGAGAAAAAAAAATTTTCCTCATAGAAATCCATTCATCTGATATTGTCCTCGAGAAAAATTTCTGTGTTGTCTGAACCTTGTTATAATAGTACAGAATAACAAGAAAGAATGGTCATACCATTATTACCAAAATTGGAAACAATGGCATTCCTCTAGACATACCTATAGACAGTTCACATCGGGATGGTAACAGATGGTAACAGTCCTCTTGTTTTCGTTCCATTCTAAAATATTCTGTACAAGTCTCTCATCCATGTTGACCTCTTCAACAATTTGTCTTGGAAAAACATTCAATTCTTCAGTTTGCAGTATGAAACACTTCCATATTTATCAAAATTATTGATTATTCCAAATATTGTTGACCTTGAAGGAATTTGGCGATTTTCAAATACCACAATAATCAAATTAATTATTGCATTAACCGAATGACCTTCAAAATACCAATTTATAACCTGCATTTTTTTAAGGCATTGTGAATGTTTTATTTTATAATGGAATGAAAGTTTTAATGTGAATTTTTTTGTAAAGGACATTGTTGCCTGATGGATGTATTTAGTTTTACCTGATAGTGCATAAGCTCGGAAAAAGTAAACGATACCGAGACAAGAATATCATTTGAACAAATCAATCTGCGTTTCTGGTAACAGCGGTTGAAAGAATTAAGGGGGCACGAAGCACACGTCCAGCCTTTTTGGTAGAAGGAACTCAACACGCCCATCGCTAACTGCACAGCTCTCGTTTAAGTAATTTTTCTTATATTCTCATAACATTGTCGTTATTGTGTAAATCGTGTGTCGCGATAAGACTTTTCGCACTCTTGTATGTTCGTATAAGTATTTTTGTTCAAATGTATATCTGTGTCTCTGTATAATCCCGGGGTAGATTTTACTTCTTTGTGAATAAGAAAATACCTACATTTTATAATCTCCATTGAAGCAGATCTGTTTGAATAAATATCACAAGTAATGTCGAAGTCGATACCACTGCTGATATTTTCGTTTTCCCGTTTCTGTTTAAAGTGTCACACGCAAATAGTTCAAAGTCTGAAAATAGTGTCGCTTGCAATAGACATCGATTCCTCCAGAGATTCGTTTTTCCAGATCACGATGCTTCGTTTTATCCATAAAAGTATCGCTCCGATAGTCGCCAGTAGGTGTAACATTTCGGAAAAGATTCCGTATTTGTCGACCTTTTGTGATTGGTGACATTCTCACGTAACGTACTCGAGATTTGGGATGTCTAGGGAATAATGACGTTAGTATCTATCGGGTGAGTGGAATCACTAACAAATATAACAATAAAATTATGAACATGGGGAGTTTAAATGAAAAACAATATACTCATAGCATCAGGGGATGTATGGATGCATGTTTTGTAGAATGGGATTCTGTATCTATATGCGTTCTGTGCGTGTGTGACAAAATCTACATTCTTCTTATTCCACTAATTTTAGCTTTTTGAGATTACCCATTCCAGGCTATCCTTTCCCTACCCTCATTCCGAACGAAGAACAATCAAGCGCATGCGTCGATTCACTAAAAACGTTATGTCTCAAGGATAACTAGAAATAAAATTTAAATTTTCGCCACAATGATTTTCAGGATAATACGACTTACATAACAAAAGAAACTTCACTCCTACCGGTCGTATCTCGATTGGCTCTTTCATCTATGTCTGGACATTTCTGTGATTATTTTTTGCAGTGGGCTCTGTAGGCTTAGTTTGGTTTTCTGTTGCTTTCATTGTCAAATTTGTAGGTACACGGTCTCAGAGCAGACACAAACTGCTCTGAACATAATCAACAAATGGTGCCAAGTGGAAAAGTAACTGTAAACCTTTTTAAAGCCATAATAACTATTCTCACCAACAGTACTGAGATAACTGAAGTCACCATTTCTTGACAGAAAGAAAAAGTTGAATGAATGAATTTGACAAATTGACATGGGATGAACACCTACAGAAAATAATACAAAAATATATGATGATATTTGCAGAAGAATATGCAGGAAGAAGAAGAAGTCAAAATGATTAATCATCAGTCTTCAAACCTGTACTGGGGCGATCCAATTTTAAAGTGACATCCAAAGACAAACTTGCCAGGCTACCACGTGTGCCATGAGGACAACTCCAACAATTGCACTAGAAGTCTTGCTGAACCTTCTCCAACTTCATGTCTATATACAAGGCGATACCAGGTTAATCACTGACAGATTGACCAGAGGGTAAGCACACATTAGTAGGCCACATAGTGAGGTATATAACGAGCGATACAAAGAGTTCCCAAGTAGCACATAAATATTGGCCGAATATTGGTAAAATGTGGTAAATAAATTGGAACAATATGAATTATACTACATTGGACCAATTTGAAATGTGAACATTCTGCGATGTGGATTCAACATTGTATTTCAATATGCGTACAATATTTATAAGTGATATTGGCCCAATACGAAATATTAGGTTCTTCGCCAATGTAAAGAACTGCATCACCAGCATTGTCCTTATATTGGATAGTTATTGTTATACCAAGCTGTCCAACATCGTTATCCTATATTGACGTAATATTGGAATATACATATAAGCCCTACATTAACTGTCAAAGGTTGTACCAAGTAGTCCAACATTGGCTGAAACTTGGTATTCCATATCGATGTGATATTGGAAAATACATATGGGCCCTACATTATCTAACAGATATTGTAACAAGTAGTACAGCATTGGCTGAATCTTGGTATTCCTATATTGCACTGATATTGCAATACATAGGAAGGTCCTATATGCGTTTTCAATTGTATACCAATATCAGCTGAAAGTTTGTAGTCTTTGTTGGAGCAATACAACAGGTACATTCATGTTTATCCATGTTGGCCGGAAGCTTGAAGAAATTCTGAAACACAAATAAATTCAATATGTTCTCCACCAATTATTGCACCGTTTTTGGAATGTATAGGAAAGAGTGTAATAAAAGTCGGCATTTAAATTGAACATTTATTTTGAACATTTTGTTTGAAAATAAATAGAATAATATAGATTTTCTGAACAAATACATAGATCTATTACACTCGATGTTAAATTAGATTGAATTTATTCCTTAGAAAATAAGTAGACAACAAATGAAGGCAAATAAAGTGGAAAAAATAATAAAATTTTGATTGGGATGCTAACTAATAAAACAAAAAAATATTTATAATAAAAACAGAAGGAAACATTGTGCACGACAAGCTTAAATAATAAATCAAAAAAACGTACAGTTTCAACTTTCAGGGAAGTCATATTTTTATCGAATCGGAACACAATAAATGATTGACCAAATTTAAATTGGGGAAAATAGCAGCTTCCATGAAAAATGCTACTGACCTCTATAACTCCAATAACTGGAACAATATTAACATAATGAAGCTGGAAATGAATCTAGGAATTGGAAATCTACGCAACCAATTCAAATTCGCAACCAATGAAAAAAATTGAGTTTCGTAGAAATATTCTTTTTAATTGTGACATAAAGATTACTGTGTTACCGGTTCACCCTAACTTATACCTTGAACAAAATATTATATTACTAATAAGTCATTATCTTAGTTTTTCTTCCGCCCTAGACGTCCACCTTCTCTATCTTCCGCTTGTGCAAGTGCTGAGCTTATGTGAGTCCTTACTTCATCTGTGCATGACGGTATATTCTTTTTGCTTCTAGAAAAATAAAACATAATAAAAGTACAGAGAAAGAACAAAAATAAACAAACGATGAAGCAAACATACTCTAATCTTTGGAAAACCTGCCAAATAAACAAAATGTAAGATGAGAATACAACTGTTTAATTTGATGAAACGTTCACCGGGTACGAACATTTAACTCACCTCAATGAAGTTCACTCGTCAGTAACTTCACTATTTTATATACCTATAGAAAATAATACGTTATTCATGTTGGTAGAATCAGTATTATCAATATTAATTGAATTAATCTTACCTTTGCCTTCGCAAATAATTGCAAATACACAAAATACACTACAAATACAAAAATATACTCAACTGTTAACGTAAGAATAACGACTACAGCGATTGTGCACACCTGCACAACCACTCCTTTACTGTTCTCACAGGCGCATGCGGGATGTGGTGACTCGGGATGTGGTGATAACGATATTTTATCAATGCTGAATATTGATTTAACATTGAATATTCTTTCCGAATGTATATTAGGTACTATTGATCCAATATAGTTTGTTCATAATATCGAATAAATCTTTTAAATTCAATATCGGTTGAACATTGTTGAATATATTTTGCTATTATTGGGAACAATGAATATGGGTAACCAAAAGGGACAACATCAGAAGATATTGTTAAGTAAGTATTGTATTATCGACATCTAATAATGTTGACCCAACAACACACTATTATTATTGGAAACAACCAGTATTCTTAATATTGGATAGTTGGTGATTGAACAATATGTAGGTATTGATAATATGAATATGAATTTTTTCACTAATGTTGTTTCAAAATTGAACATTAAATTATTGTTTCTAAATGTATATAAATATTGATCCAATATATAGTTTGTTCATTATATCGATGAAATATATTTAATACAATATCGTCGAGACATTGCTAACTATATTGTATAATCGACATCTAATAATGTTGACCCAACCGCACTTTATTATTATCAAGATTTACCTGTATTTTTTATTTTTGATAGTTGTAGGTCGAGCAATATAGGTAAATGATAGATAACAATTTTTTATCAATGTTGTTTCTAAATAGAACATTCAATATTGTTTCCGATTGTATAGTATAAATATTGATCCAATATAGTTTTTTCATCATATCAATTAAATCTTTTATATACAATATTGGCAAAATATTGTTTGTTACATATTGTATAATCAACATCTATCGATGTCAACCCAACCTCACACTGTTATTATTGAAAATAAACTGCATTTTTTATATCGGATTATTGTTTGCCGGACAATATGTATTAATAATCAAATAACGTTGAATGTAATTTTAAGATTGAATATTGCTCCCAAATATATATAAATATTAATCCAATGTAGTTTGCTCATAATATCGATTTGATCTTCCAAATACAATATCGGTTGAACATTGTTAACTATATATTGCATAATCGACATATAATCATATTGGACCAATCATAAATTGTCAATTTCCAATGTATCTATATTGAATCGATATAGATCCAACCTTCAGCCAATTTTATGTGCTACTTGGGTTGGAAATCGTCCTCATAATCGGAATGCCATCGGTCGAGATCATTCCCAAGCATAGCTTCAAGAAAAACTTCTTATAACAGGCAGAAAGCCATGAAAGGAAGTACCTGCAGAAATTGCCTGCTACACAGATGGCTCAAAAAACGAGGAAGGTGTAGGAATTGATATAATCAAGACAAAGATAAAAGTCTCACTGAGATCAGGTAAACGATATTTCAGGTAGAAGCTGCAGCAATATAACACTATGCAAGAGAGCTATTGAGGCAATGGATTGAAGAGAAGAACATTGCCATATACTCCGACAGCTAAGCAGCTGTAAAAGCATCAGTTCCATACAGAATAATTCCAAACTTATTCGAGATTGCTTGGAAACGCTACAAGAGCTGGGTAGTCATACTATATTGTCCTCAACCTGGGTACCAGGCCACCAGCCGCGAAGTTTCACGTTGTGCTTCTGTTGGCCCAGAACCGTTCTGCGGCATGACGACAGCAAGAATTCAAGAGTGAGGCAGTCCGAAGAGTTTAGCAAGGAACCTTCGCCTCCTTAGTTTGCATTTGTCTGTTATGTCACGAGTACGAACAGTATTTTTTACAGAAAAAGTAATTTCAAATTGTGAGCGTCCCAAAAAATATTCTATTTTAATTTTGGTTGTTTATTTCATACGCGCGCCTGTTTATATTGGAAATATCGGTAAAAAGCTTCTGAATATGACAGATTTACGAAAGAAATCCATTTTGTACATTTATCAAAATGTATTTTAAATCCAAAGACAATTTCCTTGCCATTTCCGATCTTTGACTCAATCGATTTCCGAACATATACAAGTGATGTTTTCTCTTTGATGTTAAACTAACAAAATTGGGAAATGCCATGTGGAATTCGAATAACTGGTATGTATATATTTTTGTATTATTTTTGTCCAATCACTATGAATAATTGATTTCACGAATTAAATACTTATTCAATATTTTCTTATGATTAGGGTATTTTCCTAAAAAGAAAGCTCGTGATCACGAAAAAAATGCGTTTTTTTATTTTCATATGTAGAATGGCCGTTGTGTATATGTATTTTCGGGGTCACATTCACTGAGACGTGAAAGATCCAGTGTGCACCCTCACTTCTACTTAGTTTCTGAGGAGAGTCCTAGCTTAACCTAACCCTCACTTCTACTTAGAGTCTGAGGAGAGTCTTTGTAACTAGTAGATCCTTTAGTAATATTTCCCAGAGGAATTTTAGCATATCTGCAGGCTTCAACTTCAACTAAGGTAAATGTTCCTCTTTTATCCAGTAATCCCAGGTACTGTGATCTAGGATTCTGGAGTGCTGTGCAGTTGGAAAGTATGTGGATGGAGATTTCTTTTTCCAGGCCACAATATCTGCATTCTCCATCCTCTACTATGTTTCGTGTAGATACCTGTTAAAACTCTATGCGCAGTTTTACTCTGACTTATGCATTCATTCGATCTCAACAGGTTGTAATAAGTCAGAAGAATCTTTGATTGTCTAAGCCCTACCAGATCTTTCCAATTGTTTGATCTCCTCTTTCTTTCGGCTTCACCTATTTCTCCCAATATTACGTTTGGGATAGTTCCGCAAAAGGGTTCAGGCCCTCAGAAAGGTTTTTCAGTTCCCCTCCTTGCTAGTTCATCTGCTGTTTCATTTCCTTCTATACCAGTGTACCCTGGAATCCACAGTAAGGTAACTATATTGTTCTCGCCTGGTTCATTGAGTTTGTCTAGGCATTCCCAATTTTGAAACTGATTACACAAGAGCTCAGTGCTTTAATGACTGCTTGACTATCTGTCATCATGATAATCCTTCGTGCTCTGTATCCTTCATCAATATTGAACTGGGAGTATTTTTATGGCGTGGATTTCTGCTTGGAAGATACTTGGTATTTTTGGTATTTTTACCAAGCTTTCAGAGTGTTTGGTTCCTGACCCGAATACTCGTATCCCAGTTCCTCCTTTTGCTTTTGAGCCGTCTGTGTACCATTGTATGGCATCCTTTCCAAGTCTGGCAATGATATTCGGATCCCATTCCCTCTTGTTACTTTATTCCGTGAATAATTTCTTCGAAAATTTATACTTTTTTATCATACCGTCTTGTGGCATGTCCCAGGTTGTCTGATCTCTGAGAAGTGAGGAGATGTATTTTTTTTGTATGATTCCCTTCCTTCTTAGTCTGTATCCTGTTCTTTCTACAACACTTTCCACCACCAAATGTAGAGGAGTGAGGCTGGGAATCACTTCCATAGCTGCCATTGGACATGTTCTCATTGCTCCTTCCATAGATATACAGGCTAGTTTTTGAATTTTGGAGAGGATTTCTCCTGTCGTTAATAGGTAAGCTCTACTACTCCATGCAATGGCTCCATAAGTGATAATTGGTCTTACTATGGCAGTGTACATTCAGCTTAGGATTTTTGGGTTACAACCCCAATTTCTTCCTGTCAGATTCTTACACACCATTAATGCCATTTTCGCCTTGTAGGTAATCTCTTTTCCGTGTTTGTTCGACAGGAGTTTACTGTCTACGCTATTTTAGGTAGGTATTTTCCTTTACAGAGCAGGTTAACATAGCGTTTGAGTAATGCTGGAATTTTCTGCGAGTTGTACACCCTATCGCCATAATTTTCTTATCCAAAAGTGATGAATCAAGACTGATTATATGCGCCAATATACCTATCGTTCGGCATTTATATTGAAACGGTCCCGTCTGAATTGGTTATTTCGTTGTAAAACGGATGGGAAACAAAATACATACATTTAATTATCACGTGACTCAACTTTTCAAAAGTATTTATCTATAGGCAGTGGAGAGGCAAATAATCCTGAAGAATATGGAAAATAGCTTTTGCTAGTTGGGTGTGAAATTTTTCCCCCGAAAAATATCCCGAGTTACTAATACATTCAAATCACCGAGTAGTTGAAATTGATCGTTTTCTTGAAACTTTCTCCTTTAATAAACAATTTGGGTCTCTTTAGCGAATATCTCCGAGTTCTTATATCCCCTACGCCAAATAAATTCATACTTCAATGAATTCAATCGATGACACACTCGAGCATTTAAGTTTTCTTGAAATATGGAATTAAACCAGCCGCTCAATGGAATGTGACATCTATTTCTTTGAGTTGTCACTTAGAATAGAACGTTTTAGACATGATATATATATTTTCAAGAGAACATGGCTTCAAGTTAAATATCTATTTTCAGTCAAGAATATTGAAAATCCCTTGATATAAAAATGCCATAAAAGGATACGTCATACTTCTCATGCTTATTATCACATGAAAATGTTTTTCCATAGTGGGTACCTATAACATATTGAGTTTACAAAGGAAAATTGCAAAATCAGCAGCCCAAGTGGAAGCACAATATGCTAGTACATTGAGAGCTATAACACATATTTAGTTAGTAAGCATGAAGGAGTATTTCAAAACAAAGTCCTAAAATAGGACTTTTTTCATTGTATATGATTTTGACAAATAATATCACTGAATCCCGAAAAAAAAATTGATTGAGTTTTCTCTGAAATCCATGAAACAGTCTATCAAATAGGTTGCGACCTGCAGTTTGACGTCGTGACATAGTTAGAGTTCATAAATTAACCTTATTGGTGTGCGTCATCCATTGTTAATGTCCTTCTAACAAAGAACGTGAAAAGAAATGGGAAAAAAGGGTTTATATGTAATCAATCCCAATCAAATATCACAAAAATAAACCGTTTAAATGTATCACGAACGTTAACCCAAATCTTTGACTCGAAAAATTTGATTAGTCGATGTTTAGATTACGCGCCAGCGCGACCTATCAATCGGAAGAAATCATTCTCTTCATAATAGAATGCAGACGAACCTTTTGTATTGGCAATGTGTCCTGATGTGTCCCACGAATTTTTCTACTGTCCCATTGACAGTTCTCAGTCTGTATTTTGGTTTTAATGGTTGTTTTTATGTTATTCCTAAGATTATGAAGAAATGTTCTCCCAATTCCATTGTCTGAATTAAGTAAATACTTTTCCATGAAAAAACAGAATTCAGTATTAGTGAAGCTACGGAGAATATCGTGTGTAATCCTCACAGTATTCGATTTTATGAAAATATTTTTGAATACACACCAGTGACATCATTTCCTACAAACTACGATCATATCAACTTCCACAAGCGATGACTTGTGGGAAATACCAGTGAATCTTTTGCATATTTATCGACTTACGTTGCTTACTGGGTGAGTAGGTAGATTTGAATTTGTGGAAATATGGCAAAGACACGTAAAAAATATACTCGTAAACTTCGTATAAATCTTGAATACTGATGTAAGTGGATAACATATATAAGGAACTGTAGAAAAGTTAGCCTTGGAACAGATCAATAAATAATTGAGAAGTTTGAAGACAATGAATGAAATGGTCTGCATTTTTCATACTGCACGTCAAATTATTTCAATGTAGTTCAGAACTCGCAATTTTCTCGTCCATCATCTATATGCATGTAATTAAAGAATGTTTTTCCAGCTTTGTACAGAAACCCCTCCGAAAATTTCAGGTTATTTATTCGTTGACACAATTTGACTACTTCAAAGCTTCAAGCAAAATTGTTGACATCCTAACCTGACAACTGCCTGACAACCACTAACAACTGCTTATTTGTGTGTGTGTTGAGTATTCGTATTTAGATTTTATTGTTCATAGTCGGACTTTTACTTTAAGAGACAATTTCAAGAATATGTTTTGTGAAAGACTGTAATGTGAGGTGCATACGGTAAGCTTTATCTCCATTTCAAAACATGTTCCATCAAATAGAAAGTAACAGAAGTAGCAGTTATTCTTCCACACAACCAGAGCACACAACTTTGAACTTCCCAGCATTATTGTTGAATTCCTAACATTTATTTTTTTTCCTGTTTGTTATTGAGATGTTTCATTTATTGTATACTTTTTTTATTCAATAAAATATGTAAACTTGATGATTATTGCTTTATTTTCGCAATTCATGATCCATTTTTTGACATTTCATTTGATTTTACTTGACTTTTCATTATTATTATTGTAATATCAATATAATGTTGAGAAATTTCAAATGAAATATCAAAAAATGGATCGTGAATGTCATTTTGCAATAAAAGTAAAGTTACAGTAATTTTGAATATACCGCAAAAAACTGTAAAATTACAGGAATCTTCTTTTTCGGCTGTTAGCGAAGTTCACAACCTGATTTGTGCCAGAGGTACTGACGGGACTCTCAAGGTAGCGCCACCCGTATGAATAGAGGGCGCCACGGGTCAGTTTCCCATCTATAAGTAGTTTTTTATCTATGCCTACCCTGATCATGTTGATATTCAAAAAATCCACTGAGGTATTATAATCGTTGAAGCTCAATGATATTTCCAGTATTTGAGATTGTTATAGTGAGCAAATTTTAGTAGTTTGTGAAGTTGATGATGGATCACACAATCCAAAATAACAATGGAAAAGAAAAATGTTGGGTCGGTTAACTTTTCCAGCAAAGTAGGAGCAACTTTTATCAATTATAGAGTTTGAAACATAAAATTGAGTTCAAATATCCGAATTCTGAGATGAATAGAAGCAAGAGTGAAACTTGGAAAGCAATTAGAGAATCATACAATAGTGTTAATGGCTGCATTATAAGGGATGTGAATTGTTTGAAAAACAAATTCGTGAATAAAAAAAGCATGCAAGGAAAAATTTTGCTGTTATGGAACAACAGAAAACAGGCACCAGTGGAAGTCCTCCAAAATCTTTTATTGTCACCGATATCGATGGAAAAATTATCATTATTGTTATATTTCGAATTTCGGGGGAAATTCCATTTATTACAAATTGTAGCACATCTTTTGAAAGTCGATACCTTTGTTTGAATTCTTGTTCGTCAATCATTCCATAACTGTTTATCCGCTCTCTGAACGTCCATCGTTTTTTTTTTGGTTGAAAATCAGTCAAATCGTCGGCATATTTATTCTACATCAAAATTAATATTACTTGACCTGTTCACTTACTTGTCACATTGGGCAAGCGAATGTCGAGTTGGCCGAGCATTCACCACAGTTCAGCCAGTGACCTCTCGGTTACCCACTATTGTACAAGCGGCCTTAATATCACTCGGCCTGTTCCTATCACTCGAGAATATACTAATATTAATACATTCCTTGCCTTATATCGATTTTATATTTACTAAATTCCCCTGTATTTAACTCTGACCATATTTGTCTACTATCATCATATCCACCACATCTCAACCCTATTTAATTTCCCATGGGATTCCTCATCACCATAACTCTTCTTGTTAATATTTATAATTCATAAATGTTCATGCTACTTCGACGTGGCTGTAGACCGTTCTAATAATTTCTGGAAAACACGATAATCCAGTATCATCAATTCTGTACTGCCTTAAAATATCGCGACGCGATGAGGAGTCATTAGGACTTTATAGTTTATTCACAAGTTGGTAACTTCGAGGGTTAACCTTGGTTATAGTCGCAACTTTACTTGAAATTATGGCTTAGAGGAAGTCATTGACGTTATATCAAAAGTAGCTTTAAACCTCAAGAGCTATATATGTAATTGGTGCACTTCACTAATGGGAAATGGGTTTTAGTAATGATTCAACAAATGAAGCGGGGATTTACTAGTAAAGTTTTTGTGAAGTGAGTTGTACAGCAGAATAAATAGAATACGACGACTTGGCGCTGCTTTCGCAAGACATATACAGTGCCATATATGAATAACACAATGCTTTTATGAACTAATTAAATTATGGGGAGATATCAAAAACAAAGTCGATATTACCCTGGAGTGGTATTTCTCACGTTGATAGCGTATAATGGTATTGAATTTGGTTGGAAACAAAAGCTGCTATCTCACTCGGTTGTTTTTTGTTACATGATGGGCTTACTACGTATACTTGATATAAAATGGACCTAAAAATTGCTAGGGAAAACCCTGAGTATCTAAACTAAACAGAGTAAATTATCTCTCCATATAAATTATATGAAAAAAAAATTGTTATCATGCTTGGTATTCAACCTTGATAGCAATTTTTGTAGTGACGAAACTCTGCACAGCCGAACATAAGTTTCGTGGAAAACTTTGAGAAATCGTTGTCGCATTCCTTTTTTAAATCAATTCGGTCCATCATTCTCAGGTTTTTGAAATGCTCAAGTTTCAGCTCTTGGTAGCATCAGTCTTTTCCTTAACGTTGCTGAATTTACTTGAAATCGACTGTGATCTGATCAACGATGTGCAGAAGCTCAACGAAGACAGTTTATTTCCCATGGTGTTTTCATTATAGTGAAATTTGGAATCAAATAATCACCCATTGCCATAATAAGCACTTGGAAAAAAGTATCTGAAAGCTGGACGTATATTCTGTATTGCCGCATAGATCTCAAAACTATAGCAAATCAAATTTTTTTTTCATGTAGGATTCTCCATGACATAATTTCTTTTCTCTTCCTTCATAGAAGGCAGTTTCATTTTTAGTTCAAATCTATGAGTTCAACGCTCATTAACATAAATTTTCAAGGTAGGGTTAACGTTCTTCAGCTTCTTCTATATTCACTTCATGTAACAACTTCCCGAACAGTATGGTGACAAAAATACAAATAAAAACTAGGAGTATCATCATCTGAATATTGCTGCACGTCCTCTAAAATATCTGAATGAAGCTTAGCTGCAAAAATGACTGCGCGAAGACGTATCCAATAGCTAAGTCTCACTCAGTTGGCAACCCGCTAGGAAAACGTTTAACATAACTCAAGTTGTCCCTTGAACGTTTTTGAAACGTTCACTCCATCAATAAAACATTCACTACGAGTGGTCAGTTGGGTAAAAGCTGTAACAAGGTCAAGGCTCAACTTCTCATCCGAAGAACATATCTATATTATAACTCGTGCTCATTGGTATAATGCCTGCGAACTGTGATACAATACTCTGCTGCCGGCTGTACGGGCCCCAAACGACGGTCTTCCTTGGCATGGGACCCATCCAAGTACTAACCACGTTTTACACTGCTTGACTGTAATTATCGCATCAAAAGCGTTCTATTACAGTGCTTTGTCTGATAGTTTCGAGAGCATAAATGACTAATTTCGATACGAAGTAGGAAGTTGATTTTTGTCGTTGAAATTCTACTTTGGTAGCTGCCATTGAAAAACTGAAATATTGTGTTATCAGTTCCAAAATTTCTGAGCAAATTCAATGAACTATAAGAGAGCAATATAGTCACCCTACTGTTGATTTCAGGATACACTGGAGCTTAAACCATCGGAAACTTACTTGATGTCTTAAGAAAGTAAACCATTTCTCTATTTAGTAGAAAGTTGAATAATTTCAACTTTCTATCGGAGTTATTAGTTATTGAATAACTACCACAAAAGTAAAACTCATTATGTTCCACCTTATTTCAAGTTCTTTGTAGAGAGAGGAGGAATTTAATATTCCATTTCGATTACTTTTTCGCCGGATACAACCGAGTGTGTAACACACGCATATATTGAAAATGGGGTGGTGAGCGCGTTGTAAGCAAATAGGGTTCGCCAAGAAACCTACTCTCCGAATTATTATGTTGAAGGAAGGTAGCATATCATCATTCCGAAGGGAATGTCAGGATAGGACTCGTTCCACAAAGAGAATTATTGATTACTCTTTCGAGAGCTATTCATAACTTTCAATTCAATCAGATTACGTAGTAATTGGGTGCTGATGGAAGATCAGAATACTATGATTTGTTGAAAAATATTGCAAATTGATTCTATTGGCTCAAGAAGCGTATTTGTTCGATAGAATCACGTTCATTTCATAGAAGTCCTGTTTATACCAATGGAATTCGTTCAAGTTATACATATGAATTCGATCAGCACTCTACTAGTATTGATATTAACTTATGTTATTGGTATCGATACGTCAATTCAACGTGAAATAATACCTATTGCCATTGCACTATGTTTTGAGTACCTGCCTGAATATTGATCTGAGCTAGTAGAACCCAATTGGTTATGAAATATTATAGACCAAGGTGGTGAAGACTATTTTTATTGACCGTGCACCAAAATAAGGTGCGTGGCTTATTAATGTCTTCACCACCATGGTTTATATACAATTTTTTCCAGTACTAGCCAAATTTGAAACAAAAATTTGGAAATTGTTCACAAATGCACGAGAAGCGTTTATCTTTTATTTCTCATTGGATGTCAAAAAAAAACATAACAAATGTGCATTTGTAAAATCTCCATTTCTGGGAAACAATATCGAAGTGTCAATCTCGTATCTTAAATAACAATATTTTAGCCAATATAAATATTGATATAAAGTATCAAATGTGAATTATGATCCCGCTCCTTGACAAATTAATTCCAAAACTGTTATCTACTTCACACCAAGTATTCATGGTAGGAATATGATGATGGAAAATCCAATATCTTATCCTTTTTTTCCGAGAAAAAGAAGCTCTAATCGTAATCAGGTGATAAGTAATCTCTCAAGGAAGATTTTTTTTCCAAACTGACAAATTCCATTTTACACCTTTCTCAATATCCCCTGCATCTCCAATACCCTAACAAATCCCGTAATTCTCTACCGTTTCTCTTTTTTTCCCAAATATATTCCCACAGAACAATTCAGTATCCACTCTTCCTTATTCATTTTTAGACAGGATTGTCTCCAGCTGATATAAAAAGATTGATATTATCATCCTTCTCGTGCAAATTATGTGATCACAAACTTATTTACAATTAGTTCGTTCATAATTGAAAGATCGACATTGATTGATTTTTCTAAAAAACCATAAATCATTGGCATTGCGTATGAACATTTTTCTTTTCTCCTTAACTCTTTTGACCACCACCACTTCATTCACAATTTTCTGCGAATAAACAACTGTCATTGCAGTGAAGAGCGAAGCTTTTAAAAATAGCCAAACACATTCAATTTATACATTTCACCCTAATCGCTACGTTTTTACAAATTATTTACCAATTCCCGAATAAAATTGTGAAATAGATTTGATATTAAGGTCTAATGAGAACCCTATTTCCCAAGATATTCACCTATATAATATAACCCTTGAAATTTGAATGGGTTTAACTTCAATAAGATTTTATACCTAACAAGTAGCATGACTCATTCCAATTTCTGTCTTTTTCCCGACATTACTTATAACTATTCAATATTTTACTTGCTCCCTCTATACTCATCATTTTTTATCGACTCATAAATTGACTAAGATTAACTTGAACCCCAACAGAAACCCTACGTAATAGCTTACGGTTATCTCATGTTGGTTTTCAACCAAATGCGGCTGTTTCTGGTCCATTACCTGCTTATTTCGGTCCTGCATCACACAGTGCCGGTTAAATTGTTTCCAAGACGAGGCTTCATATTTTATATATATTTAACCTTCTTTACGCATTTTTTATTATAGGCAAGATTTTGAATTCAGTCAACCTAACGTTTAGTATCACATTTACTTGAATGAAACCAACGTTAGCATTCGAATGAAGCAAATAAACATAATTTGATATAATTTTTCCATCCATAAAAAGACCATCACCAACGCATCCCGTTATAAAGTGTATGTATATAAAGCTGTGAGATTCACTGGGATCTTGAAGATTTATTTTGAATCTCTTTTTCCACTATGTTGCGTGGGAAATAGAAAAAAAATTCTCAGTCCCTTTTCTGGGAATATCCACAGTTCCCAGTCCGAGTTTTTTTCTTCCAAACAACAGTCTCCAAAATATTGTGCCCTGAGAACCAGTAGAGCTATGCATCTCGCAAGTTGGTGGTTGAATATTTCTCTTTCCATTCTAGAGTCAAAACTTTTATTCACGCTGAAGCTTTATTTTGTTTATATCTGCTTATTGTTTCTCAGGATTTTTTTATTCTCCCAGACATATTTTTCCAATAGTACAGTCTCCTTTTTTTTGCTATTTTACTTATTCCAATGGTGCTGATACAGCGCAAAAGTCCTCGAATAAATTTTTTATCTCTTTCCTCCTTCGAAGTCATGTAGTTATGTTTTCATAAAAAAATATCGTTAATATTGATGCATTTGTGTAATTATTTCCGACAATTTTCATCGCTTGTCAAAATCTGACATTTTGGTAGTTTCAACCAATAGCGATACATAATTCTAGCCGGTATTATACTGACAATTCAATTGATGTATAAGAAATCGCATATTCCACAGTGCAATTGTCACTTTGACAGCGGCAAAAGTTAGCTGAAACTCTTTACGCACTTGTGGTTTATTCACTTATGCATTTGTTTATCAATTATCGCAGTGCTGGTATGGTGCTGGTTACCATAATAAATAGTTTGACATGTTTGTCAACAACTTATTGAATTTCTAAACACTAACAATGAGCCGATTCATTTAATGGTCCTGCCGAATTACACTCGATGTTTGTATTGATATCTGGTTAATTTGGATTGTTTAATGAGAAACTGTTGCCTAGCAATTAGACGAGAAAAACAATCCAAATCTACCCGATAAAATACCTCTCGTGCAATTGTGCAAAAGTGATAAAACTGCTTCCTTATCGATAATACCCCTTGTTTACGTCGAAACGTCGTATTTTTACTTTGAATTTGTCATTATTGAGACAAATAAAAGTGCTTCGGGGTTTATTGAAAAATGAACACAAACCGATATAGTGCCATCCATTATAGGTGCCATCACTAAGAGAATATTGAGCATTTAAGTCCTTCAATATTGTTGAAAAAAATAATCTTCCCAAATACAATCCGTTCTTCAAACTCTATCACATAATTTTTCATTTTCATAACTAAATAGTTATTAATGCAACAAGTGCAAAAAGTGTGTGTGTGTGTGTGAGTGTTTTTTGCACGCGACGTGAAATTGTCCAACGAGGTCTTTAGGCCGAGTTGGACAACACGTCGAGTGCAAAAAACACGTTTTGCAAGAGTTGCATACAATATTTTCTCTAAATTCATGCAAAAACTGGAAAATTAGAACATAAATATGTCAAGAAGCTAATCTAACCTAATAAAACTCAACTCGTTCTTCTTTTTTGTATTTTTATGGCCTCCACCTTGTCAGTACTCAATCATAGCTGGTTTTCGCCTTGACCATTTAAATTTCAAATAATTAAAGATTTTTGAAATAATTGTAACTCATTGAGACTAAGTAGTAAGATATACATATATTATTGTTGTATTAAAGCAGGATCAGGTACTTGCTATGGATTTTTATTTAATTTAAATGTTTATGTTTGTCATTAATCATCACAAAACTGACACAAGAATGACAGATGAGTGCAATAAAGTACCACTTTTTCCATTAAATGTGGTGCATGAAAGTGATGTTTTTTGCATGAATGTAGAAAAACTTGTTTATTTGAGTCAAAAACATTCAAAAAAACCGAATTCAGATAGAATCGGACTCGTGATTTTATTATTCGGTCTGTTTTCATATTACTGCCAAATAAACAAATTTTCGTGGAGAGGAAAAAATTATCCATAAAATTCGAAGCACTCTTGGTATTACTTTTGAAAATTCAGCTAATATAGTTTTTAAATACATCACAATACAAAATGCTAAGGGTTTATAAGAAAGAATTTAAAAAATGGTATCGACTTGGGACCAGCTACCTGTTGCCAATATCAATATCGAGCACGTTCTCGGAATATTTGGTTATTTTTTTCCAGTATTGGTTATTTTTGTTCATGAGACACAACCCGGTGACAAACGTTTGACCGAGGTTCTAGTAAAAGGATACTTTTCCACCTTATGGGTACAGAACCATAAAAACATCTCTAGAGTCATGTTTTGATAAAAAAATTGGGCCAAGCTCCGCTGTAAATATTCAACAAAGTTAACCTTTCATAAGAAATTGCAATAAAAAAACCATGAGACACTCAATAACACGTGTCAACTCGATCTATTAAGGCTGGCGATATTTTTAAGATAAAATTTTATCATGCTGGTGCTGTGGAAATAGCAATGCCAAATCAAAGAAATCCAAAAGAGTATTTACACATCAAACACGCCAACGCCTATACATAAGTTATGGAGGTTTTATTGTAGCCCCCGGATGTGCTTTATATACCGATATACAAGTATATACTGTTTGCCAGCCATAAGGATTTTCATATTAACTCAATTTTCACAAAATTTTTGGGATATTGGATATCAATTTTATTCCTTCATGTTCAATTCATATTTCAATATAAATAGAGGTATACCACAAAAATAAATGTGGAAGCAATTTGGTATTGATTGAAACAATGCACCTTGATAGATTATTCAAGTATAGTATATTTTTATTATATTGATAGTTGAAATGAATTCTTTCATCCTTTTTTTCACTGCTCACCTCTTTTTTTCCACTTCTCTTCTATCCCATCTCTTCACCATCTTCATAACTTTTTTTTCTAGTCTTCCCTTTCTTTCTGCTTTTTTTTATTCCATCTACTTTGCCTTTTATCCTATTTCCTTCAATTCTCCTTTCTTTCCCATAAGTACTTTTTCCTTCTTCATACTATTCTCTCTTCCATCCCTCTTTTTTCTATTATCCCTCTTCTATATTTCAATTAATAAGTATCGTTAATCAATTTCTCAATATATTCCATTTTTCAAAAAATGAAAACTCTCCTATACTTAAAATTAAATCATATTTCTGAAGTTTCACATTTTATCCGTTTTAATTAACTACGTTTCCCGTTAACTTGTAATATAAACACAAAGGGAAAAGTTTTGTACCATCAAATTGTATTTTATTTCAATTTAGAAACATTATTGTCTCTCCTATTACGTCTGTTGTCTCCTCTTTGATTTCATTCTCGAAAATATTTAATTACCAGAAAGAATTTAACAATTATTTTTGTTGAAACGCTTCCAACTGAATTAAAATCGAACGTATCGGAGATACTGTTCCAATTCAAGATCAATAGAATTTCAACAGATTTTTTCCTACTCCTATACTATAAGTTGTTAATTAAAAGCCAATTTTCAGTTTCATAATGATACTCATTACAACACTGGTTTTCATTATAAAACAGCTCAACAGCACAGGCACTTGAACTGAATCTTTGTACCACTACCCTGTGCAGATTCTTCCTCAGGGTACAGGTGATTTTTCTAGTTCTCTACGAGCGGGCGGAAAATTTTCTACACATTCAAGTGTGGAAAATTAATTCTCCTGGACCGTGTGGAAATAATTTTCTCCAAACTATTTTTACATATTTAGCTACACGATGATATATAAATCAAATCGTGTCTTCTAAAACGTAAATACCGAATAGTGAAAATCGATTCTGACAGCGCGTCGTTCGAAACGTCAAAATGATGATAGAATCATAATTTTACGTATTATTTAGAGAAAAAATGGACAACAGTAGTTATATTTAGTTATAACTCCCTATTACCTATTATCATTTATAAATGTAAGGGTTTCGATTAAAACTGAATGTTACGTATCCCTTTTTGAAAATAAACATGCTCTATAGCCAAGTGGTAGAAATAGTTGACTCTGGCGCGGACGATTGGGGTTCGATCCTCACTGGAAGCTTTCTTTTTTAGTCGTGGAGAAAGTATAATCTTTTACTTGTGTAGAATGGCTAATATATACTTGGATGATTCCAAACCTCACTCGCTGCGCTCGCTCGTTTTGGAAACTTCATCCTCGTGAATAATAGCCATCATTCTGCGCTCGTTGAAGAATATACTATTCCGCACCGTGCGGAAATATTTTCCACACCAAAATATCAAATCAATAATAAGCCGCTATATCATGGTGGTTCGAAAAGCTTTAGTTACCATGTGTAACTAACCAGCTATTTACTTTCATTTTTTTTTGTTTATTGTCAGAAAACTGTCAGTGCATTCCTAAAATATTTTGCTCGTAAATAAGTGAATCCTTACTCTCGTAGAAAAACTGTTGTACCTAACACTTGAGGAAAATGTTTTTCCGTACTCGGCTGCTTCAACTAACTCCGCTACGCGTCGTTCAGCAGCACAGGGGCGAAAAATAGGTAGCGCCACAAATTTTGTGGTTTTTTACCATCTGTCAATTGATGACTTCGACGTTTCACGTGTATTTTCACATTAAACGTCAGTAATTGTATGTTTATTGTTATATTTTCCAATTTTTTGAATTATTCTGTGGCCGAAAAACAGTTGTAAATTGCACATGCAGAAAATGCTTCAGCAGCTCTAAACTATCAAGTTTTCTTGCTTCGCCGCGCTTTTTTTGCCATCTAATAGTCTTGGGATGCTTATTTCTGCCCTAGCTACAAAATATACCTACTGTACCGAGCTATCTAATTTTCCAACAATATACCAAACTGTTTCCCCAAATAATCGATGTTGTGACTATTGCGGTTCACGAGATCTCTTCATATATAAATTAAATCCAGTCCAACTTGTTTATCCACTGTTGGGAGATCCAAGCAATTGCTTTTAGTAATTTTTCCCAGTTTAAATCGTATTTTATCGCCACTCTATATTAGAAAAGCAAAAAACTAGAGTTAACATTTACGTGACTGGATATTATATTAACAAAAATACCTAACTCGTCAGGAAATACGTCCAGTTTTATTTTTCTAACTGAATATAACGTCAATCTCTCGCTACTTTAAATAACACCGACCGAATCGTTTTTGGAGGAAAATGAAATCGACCTTCTACTTGTTGACATATCATTAAAATTTTCGTGCTGCTTCTAACGCGACATAAACTACGGTACATTCATGAGCAAATCGTTTCACACGAATTATCAATTTGTTGGAACATTTCGATTTCCATAAGAACGGATACTCCGTTTTGTTTGTCTAGAGGTTTCGTAGTTATTTAAGAAAAGGTGCGGATGAATGTATTGATTCGCCACACAGCTTCAGCGATTCGTGTCACTGAATCTTTTATCATGTAAATATGGGCGCTTATTGGCGCTTATTAACTATTTTATAACACTTGTTGAAATTATTGACATACGATATAATATGTGTTCGAGTTTATATCCATCAAAAGGATGTCTATTGTGGTAGTGTTGATGTAGGTTTGTATGTATGTATTTTTTGGGTGATATTCACTGAAACCTGAGAGATCTATCGTGCCCCCTCACTTCTACTTATTCTACTCCTTTAGTTTTATTTCCCGGAGGAATTTAAAGATATCTGGATGTTCCAGCTTGAGTGAATGTTCCTCTTCTATCCAGTAATTTCTCAGGTGCTGTGGTCTGTTTAGTTGGGAAGTATGTGGATGGAGGTTTCTTTTGTCATGCACACAAAATCCACATTTTTCTCCCACCACTTTCTTAAGCTTTTTCAGTTTACCATGCAGGCGACAATGTCCCGTTAGGATCCCGGTTAAGGCTCTTAACGCAGCTTTACTTTGACTTATGCAGTCATTTGATCTCAACAGGTTGTAGTCACCTAGAAGAATCTTTAACTGTATGAGCCCTACTAGATCTTTCCTATGGTCAGATCTTCTCTTATCTCGGCTTTACCTATTTCTGCCAATATTACAAAGGGGCTGATTGTGCAAAAGGGTTCAGGCCTCCAGGAACGTATTTCAGTTCCCCTTTTTGCTAATTGATCTGCTATTTCATTTCCTGCTATTCCAGTGTGCTCGGTCAATAATAATAGTTCCCATTACTTTGGTACATAATATACTGTTATAATTTCAGCTGTTATTCTAGTGGCAACGTCATATTGGCACAAGTCGTAGTTATTTATTAATGACCTACTTCCAGTATTTGAATGTGTCTAATTTGCAGATAATATTAAAATTTATAGTAAAGTGCACACAGACCGAAATTAGAATTTGCCGACACAATTTGGTTCTCTGCAGGTATAAATACTAAAGGAGGTAGGAAAGGTCCAAGATAAATTTCTTAGGTATTTGTATTTCAAAAATATAATAATTGACCTGATTATAATACCGTGATCTCAAAAGATCTTAGAGCGCAATTTAAAATACTCTCGACTGAGTGAAAACGTAATTTATTAGTAATTATGTTTTTGTATAAAGTTATTCATAATAAGATAAACTATCCTGAGATACTCTTACTTATCCCTTTTAAAGTTCCTAGCCGACAAACACGTTCGCCATTAATGTTAAGAATACCAAAAAATACATTAACGACAAGAGCCAGGAATTTTGAAACTTGTAAATAATTTCAATATGCTAATTGATATAGATTGGTCCGAAACTAGGTTTTATAATCATGTTATAAACACTTCTATAGAGTAACTGATATTTGAGCCTCTACATATCAGAGATGTGTGTGTGTTTTTTTTATAATTAGGAAGCCGTTCAGATGCCAGATGCGCTTGCTTGAAATTAAACTTTGTAATACGGCATCAAGCCTGTTGGGTTTTTGAGTGAATAGATGAATAAATAAATAATCCCACCTTTAAAAACTATAACAAGAAATTGTTGGAGAAAGTTTCTTGGTCAACTAAGAAGAAACAACTACTTCCCGGGATATAGGCCCCGACGGATATTGGATTACACCTCAAAGTCAAACGGGGTTGGCATATCTACAAGATATTTAAACCATATTGAAGTGTAATCCAATATCCGTCGGGGCCTATAGCCCGGGAAGTAGTTGTTTCTTTTTAGTTGAACGGTCAATGTCTTTGAAAAATATTTTTCAAAAGTTATTAAGCGTTAGAATAATTAATGTTCTTTGATATCTGTTGGTAACACGCTTTATTAAATGAGACAATTACAGTTTTCTGTAATAATACTTTATATAGTTTCAAGGCCAAGGTCTTGTTGTCGGATTCGAGTTTTGGTTTGTGGTTGGAGGTGAAGATGTCACTACTATCACATCTTTTACACTTCGGTTACTGGAAGACATGTATTGATTTTGATTTTAGTGTATTCTTCAGTCCGCGATTATGCTTTAAGCTCACGGACGGATAACATATAACTTGTAATGATGAGGCCCTAATACGCCGAAGCCGGTCTACAAGTTATGTTGTCACTTCTAACTGCAAACCAGAATGGTTGGTCCAAATATCTTTTAGCCAACCCTGTTTGACTTTGAAGTGTAATCCAATATCCGTCGGGGCCTATAGTCCGGGAAGTAGTTGTTTCTTCTTAGTTAAACGGTCAATGTCTTTGAAAAATATTTTTCAAAAGTTATAGAGCGTTAGAATAATTAATGTTCTTTGATATCTGTTCTTATAGGTATCTATCCATCTATAGATGAGAATTGTTCGATTTCCACAAAATTTGGAATTAGGAATTTTGAGAGGTAATTTTTTTGAAGAATAAGAACTTCAATTACCCACAAATTTCTTCCAAATTGTTTTTTAACCACACCTTTGTATCGTTCATCAATTCAGTAACTTTCTTTGAATTGTTTTCAATGAATCTTTTTTCATTATTTATTATTGAAACTGAAATAACTAATACTGGTTTATTCAATATCAAAGTTGATTTATTTGACTACAGTGGGAAAATGCTTATTTTATCGTCCTTTCAATAAAAAATTCAAAGTATAGGTGACCTTTCCAGTGACAATATAATATTTATATTATGATTGGTTAATTTCAATGTTAAGGTGTCTCGACGGTAAATTCTGCTTAATTACTTGATGCATTTCGGGTTTCATCCCTAGATGGAAATTAAGCAGTTATCCCGGCTAGTTTATAATTGATTCAAAAACTTGATTAATTTTTAATGAATTGACACCTGATGGAGGTTTGGAAAGTCGGTAGCACTTCGGGATGTTTTGGAATGCTTAGAATACCCTAAATAATTGCATTATATGGTTTGTGATTGTTTTCAGCGCAACTTTGTGGAATTGATCCAATTTCATGAATAACTTCAATCATTAAGTTATCCGAATATACAGAATAGTCCAGAGCTCATAATTTTATTACAATACGCACAAATTGAATGAGTGAACTTTGCAATACTTCCTAGACCTTTGTCAAAAGATGGAATTTTCACAAAATTTTCCAATGTTGAGGTCAACTCTTGCAATTAAACACTATGTATAGTCAAAGGCACTATTATCGTGCGGGTTCAAAGGTCACTAAACATATGTATCAAATCAGAAAACACAGAGGTTGCCAAAATGAGAGATTACACTGATTGACGAATTTCCACTTCTTCTTTCATTCTCTAAATAATCCATCGAACTAAGTACCCTTTTTTGCTTGATAATACAAAAAAAACGGAAAATTGCTACTTATTATTCATATTGTCACTTTGAAATGTCAAAGTGACAAAACTGACATTTAAATAAAAACTCTGCTAGTGAAAGACTTTTTAGAATCGCTGGAAATTAAATACATATCCTTCTTTTCCCGTCAATATTGCATAAGTTTGTCTTATTTATCTAACGGATTTCATTTGGAAGTAACAATAAAACGCAATAAAAGAAAACAAAAACTGTGAGTATGTCTTTGTTGAATCGTATGACCCGCACAATAAGACTGCATCTGACTATATATAATCTATAAACATATTCAAAACTTCGTTCTCTATTGAAACGGTTAGCTCAAGGTTGTAGAGCAGAGGAACTTAACATATAAACGAAGGAAGAAATTGGAAAATGTATCTAACCCACCACTTACTGCACTCATCAAATTTAAAGAGCGCACACATACATTGACATTATACCGATAAGTCCAAGGCATGGAGGTAATATCACAAAGATTATTTTTTCCGTATGATCTCCAACCAATCAGAACGATCAATTTAGTTAAGTTAGGTAGGTACCTTGTATAATTTCGATGATACCTGATTATTCATAGAGTAGCTTTACCAATCGAAAATTTCACTACACATACTTCAATTTACAAAATAACCACATCGACATAAATATAGTCAGATGCACTCTTATCGTGCGGGTCATATGATTCAACAAAGACATACTCACATAAATAAGACAGACTTATGCAATTTTGACGGGAAAAAGAAGGATATGTATTTAGTTTTCAGCGATTCTAAAAAGTCTTTCACCAGCAGAGTTTTTATTTAAATATGCCAGTTTTGTCACTTTGACAATTCAAAGTGACAATATGAATAATAAGTAGCAATTTTCCGTTGTTTTTTCATCCTCCAGCAAAGAAAGGGTACTTAGTTCGATGGATTATTTCGAGAATGAAAAAAGAAGTGGAAATTCGTCAATCAGTGTAATCTCACATTTTGGTAACCTCTGTGTTTTCTGATTTGATACATATGGTTGGTGACCTCTGAACACGCACGATAAGAGTGCCTTTGACTATATGCAACAATACACAAACTAATATTACCGTCAAATTCTGACGTTTATTAAAAATGAGTCAAATACATAGTACCTATCACTACTGATAAAACGATGGACTTGAATCAAGTAATAGACATATGTATCTTAGATCAGATATATCCACAGTTAAGGATATTATTGACAGGATTTCATTGGATGGGAGGGATGAATGTATTGTTATACACATGAAGTTATCCAAGAAGGGGAAGGGAATATAATGATCAGATTCACCCTTCTTAAACAAAGTAATACACTTGTATCTTGGCTCAGATATATCAGTTAAGGATATTTTTAACAGGATATTTTTATACAGGATATTCAGTTGTTTCACCCGCTATTAGACTTTGAGCCCGAGGGACAAAGGAAATAAAGCTTGTAATGATGGTGCGTTAATACGCCGAAACCGGTCTACAAATTATGTTATCCCTTCTTATTACAAACCAGAATGATTGGTGGTAAATATCTTGTAGATATGCAAACCCCGTTTGTATTTGAAGTGTAATTCAATATCTGTCGGGGCCTATAACCCAGGAAGTAGCTGCTGATTCTTAGTTGAACGGTCACTGTTTTTGAAAAATGTTTTTGAAACTTATAAAGCGCTAGAATAATTATTATTCTGCGATATCTATTACGTAAATTTTTTCCAGTTAAAATTTTATTTTCAATAATCAATAATTTCCAGAAATTGAAAACTTTCCACTTGTATCGTTCACTTGAATGGAAGTTACTTACATAACATACTAGGCCATCTCTAAACTCTCCCTTGCAGAACAATCAAACCTTCCAGAGTCATGTTGGTAGTGTGTACGGTAATAATAGCACGTTATTGCTATAGCTGTCGTGAAGGGCAGGTAGAAATTACCCGCAACTCTGGAATTAATTATTAGTCTATGTTTCTTCCTACTTACTAACACACGTACACATTTGCACACACCACTGCGCAGTTGTAATAACTGTTGTAAAAAGGAAATTTATTGACATACCAGATGTGATTTCATTGCGCACAAAAGGGGAATGCGGATATATGCAGTTGAAATGTCAGGAACATGTTTAGTGGCATGAAAATTAAACATGGTGTAACATTATTTAATTGCCTTCAATATTGTATTGGCTCGGGAAAGCATTTTTGGACGTCAGTACATTCACAAATATTCCAATCATTTTGCTTCACAATGAAAAATTTATCAAAAATTGGTCGAAAATGTGTATCACGCATTTTGTTGGAATATTTATTTTTCATTGAATTCCTTGCTTTGTTACTTTCCTCCTTTCACTATTTCCCCACTGAATTTATTCCACTTAGCAAGCTTAAGTTCATTTTTCTATGTTCCTCATCTTTTGGGATGACATAGGTAATCTATTAATAGAACTTATATAATCTCAGAACGTAGAATTAACTAACAAAAATTCAAGAACTGTAACTGTTACTTCACCGCCGATTTTTTCAATATAAAATTCAGTTCATAGAACGTGTCCAGGGCCCAGGGGAACTAGGAACCCCAGTTGATCTTGAATTAGAGATGTTTCTGAATAATATTCAGTCAATACGCAATAAAAACAGACACTTTGTATTTGTTTTTGGAAGGATTAGGGTTTCCTGAGATAATTGCTATTACTAAACACTGGCTAGAAGCAAATGAACCAGTTCGCATTGGAAAATAATAAAATTTTATGCAGATGGAACCCTTATTTCATCTTTTAGCTGAGACTTCTCAGCTGTATTTATGAATCACTTTCTACAAGTGAAAAAGTCACCTTTCTCAAACTACTGATGAATTGTGTAGCGAATGGTTTCTATAACCTGTTAGTGAAACAAGAATGTCTGCCATAATGGTTACCAAAAAAACTCCAGGTATTGATAGTATAAAACAAGAAGTATTGCAAAAGTATAAAAGCTCCTCTAACCTGATAAATTGTGTTTTTAGGATAATCATATTCCGATCCTCCATCTTGTATGTGAGGTTTGGCAAGTTTATCTGGAGCTAGGGGGCATCGGTAAGAGGCGAGGAAACATGGCGCAAATCTGTCATAAATGTACCAATGGTGTACTGTACCTATTTTATAGAGTAAAAATGAGAATACGAAGGTCACTGACAATACCAACGCCACTGGATGAATGAATATCAGTCGAGTGACGAAGTTGAGAAAAGAGCACACGCATGCGCTTGCCAATAACAAGTCAAGTCAGTTATCGATAAATATCACCAATTATGTAATTGGTGTGGGTGGTAAGGGTGAGGGTGTGGTTATTATGGTTTCCGCGCACAACGATACCAGAGCTTGAAAAAATCCATAACAATTTTGGAAAAGTGTTTATTTTCCAAAATTTCCGAATTGGAAAAATTGTGTTAATAGACAAAATCCAAGGAAACAAGCACATTGAAGAATAAACGTTTGATCATTTTCCAATTATTATCATTACATACTTAGCAGCTTTTTCATAGTTGAACGTGGAAATATTGAATGTTTTCGACTTCATCACTTCCACGGCTTCAGAAATACTTGCCAAAGTTTATGTATGTATTTTTTTGGGGTGATGGGGTGACATTCACTGAGACCCGAAAGATCCATTGTGCCCCATCACTTCTACTCAATTTCTTTGAAGAGTCTTGGAACCTAGTAGCTCCTTCAATCCTATTTCCTGGAGAAATTTCAGGATATCTGCTTAGATAAGTGTTCCTCTTTTATCCAGTAATCTCCCAGGCGCTATGCTCTTGGATTCTGGAGTGGTGTACAGTTGAGAAGTATGTGGATGGAGGTTTTTTCATTCACGCCACAAAATCTGAATTCTTTTTCTTCCACTATTTTAAGCTTTTTCAGGTGCCCATTCAGGCGACAATGTTCAACTTTGACTTATGCATTCATTTGATCTCAACAGGTTGTAGTCAGCCCGAAAAATCTTTGATTGTATGAGCTCTACTAGATCTTTCCAATGGTCATATCTTCTTTTTTTGGCTCCACCCATTTCTCCCAATATTACATTTGAACTGATTCCGCAAAAGGTTTCAGCACCCCCCTTTGCTAATTCATTTACTATTTCATTTCCTTCTATTCCAGTTGTTGTGAATGTGGAAAAAGGCACAGATGTCGAGTGATTATATTTTATTATTAATGAAAACACAACGTGAACAACTCTTTAACATAAAACAACTTAAAAATACATTGACATTGACAGAAATTCCAATGCAGTTGTACCAACCTGAACCGTTTTCATTGATATTCAACACCAGTGTGTCCAGGAACCCTCCCATCTTAATAATCTAAATATGAATTGCATAAATCATTGACGTCCAATTAATAATCTTTTTGATGAAAATCTGCATTCGCCGTCAAAAAACGTTCCGTAAAATGTATGTTACGTATCCCTTTTTGAGAATAAACATGCTCTATAGCCTAGTGGTAGAAATAGTTGACTCTGGCGCGGACGATTGGGGTTCGATCCTCACTGGAAGCTTTCGTTTTTTAGTCGTGGAGAAAGTATAGTCTTTTACTTGGATGATTCCAAAACTCACTCGCTGCTCTCGCTCGTTTACTTCATCCGCGTGAATAATAGCCATCATTCTGCACTCGTTGAAAAATATGCTATTCATTTGCTAAACTGATTATAAAAAACTCCAATTATTTATAAACTTTTGGAGGAATCTACTAAATTTTTCATTTAAAACGTATCTGATCATAGATAAATTTTACTGACTGTTCCCAGTATACACCATTCCAAGATTAGTATATACCAATTTTCTTAGTGCCTGATTCCGTAAAAGCTGAACAATCTCCATAAAATTCGTTTTCCTTACGAACGGCATCTGAATATCATAAAAGTTTATAGACAACTATACTGGCAAGTGAGTATAACACACCAGCTGGTCTTCCATCTTGGAAATTACACTTTTTCAACAGTTGTTTCTTCAACGACAAATGCAGTTTAATGATTGTATGTTGAGAAATTTATTGCAATATCTACAATAAAATCCTTTATTGGGTCGGGCTAGATATGGAGAAATAGAGATGTAACTGAAGTATTCCATTGACGTAAACATTGAAGATAGACACAAGCAAACTTATGGGAATTGTAATGAAAATTCATGAAGGAACCTTTGGAATACAAAATTTAAGATATCTCAATCGAAAACAAGCCTTACGTTTCCAGTTTTGAACAGAGAGCATGCCAATGCCCACATTAAAAAATTTTGGGAAAAAAAAATTGGAATGTATTAGAAAACTTCGATCCCATATTTTTAGGTCGCAATTGTATAGAGTGTTTCAGAACGCCGTTTTCGATCGAAGGTGGTTTTTTTCAAACATTATACCTCATTTTATTATTTATTTATAGGCAATACAGTGTATTTCTGACCACTCTTCCTTGGAAATCATAATAGTTTAAATGTATATTTTGAACTGCACAATTAGTATATTATTCAACGAACGTGTAATGATGGCTATTTCTCATGAGAATGAAGTCGTCGTAATTATTCGAGTGAGTGATAGCCATGACAAGAAAGAAGAATACTATACTTTTTTTATGACTGAGTGTTCACCATTCAATTTTAACGAACGAAATATTTAAAGAATATTTTATTGAAGAAACTCAATGGTTTATGTCAAACAATTCCATTGTGGAAGCTATAATGAAAATTTATTTATTGTTAACGATATTGATGGTGAAATTAGCGCAATTGAAAAAGAACATAATAATGGAGAAAATATTGCATGCAGTTCGTGTGTAACACCCTTTTTGACGATAGCGAATGGCGACGATCACATTACTGATATTTCAATTCTATAATTGAGAAAATCCAACAATAACAGACTTTACAACAATTACTATTACAATTACTCGTTACGCTTTGCTCCACTCGTGCCTCAGAAAACTCGTGACTGAACTTACGTACCTATTTGACACTTTGTACTTACCATACTTTTCCAACTATTCAACTAAAATTATATCATATTATTCCAATTATACTCACGAAATTACAGACAATAACCGTTGCCGTTGGAAAATCTAACGACACAGAACCATGAAATGATCACTGATTGCTGAATATAAATCACAGAAGTTACACTTGATGTGACGTTTAAGGAAGAAAAGATAAATGTGACTTTTCGCACTTTAAACTCCAGTGTTAAAAGTGACGTTTTGCGAAGGAAGTAGGAAAATATATTGAGATTTATAGAAAAAATCGAGTTATAAAAATATACTACCCTCTACATTGATGCAGGCTTGGAGATGGTCTCCAGAAGATTACTTCCATGGATAAGCATTTAAGCAATACTATTTCGATAAGCCTGCCTTGTATTAAATTTCCTCTTTTGTACTTTGTACTCCTCATCCTCAGCATAACATCTAAAGAAAAAATGAACTTTACTCAAGTCTGGTGATCCTGGTGACCAGAATACTATAGTCCTATCCGTTCAATCCACCTTATGGAAAACGTATAATTCAACTGACTTTTGTTGACAACGAATTAGGGAATATGTGAATACTAGTTAATATTCCAGAACCCACTCTCCACTTATCTAATTACTGAGATTGATAATATTGATTTGGTTTCAATTCAACTATTTTCTCCCTATGCGCTTACCCCGTCGTCCGGCATTTTAATCCAAATAATTTTATCCTGTTGAAAGATTTCAAGCAGCAAATATGTTAAAGACAATCGTCCATGTATACGAAATTATGCTGCATAAGCTTTTCTTAAACTATTCGTGATTGAGGTTAAAAATGAAAGAAAAATTTACCAATACCTAGTGGAGAAATTCAACTTCTCAGTTGGCTAGAAGACGCAATAATTGTCAATTTCATAGCATGTGGAAAGCTCCCTGAAGATCGATATTCAAATGGATTTAGTGTGGTGATAGTATTGGAGCGTGGGACTGTCATAAAAGTGAAATATTATGTTGAATTCATTAATGGATTGTCGTTATATTATTTGTACAATAGGTAGAAACGATATTTTCTTCGAACAGTAAATTGAATCGAAACTTCCCGTATATAATTCTCAAAACACATAGTCACGCAAAGTCAGTTAACGATCAAAAAAACCTATTTCAAGCTAGAACAATCTTATTAAATATGTTGATGCGTGTAATCCAGGAAATTTGGAAAAATGTTTTTCTTGAAGATCAACGGAGCTGTTATAATAAAAAATAATGTTCGTTTTTTATTAAAAGCTTATACATGCGTGTTACACATCTATTCTTTCCTCTTTGGCTACCATAATGGATTAAAAAATCAATTTTGATGAAGCATCTTTCATTGTCGGATGAGCATAGATAAATTGGTCCAAAGTATTGTTAGTAATACTGATAAATTTGACACATTCTATTATATTCATATTTTTTTCCAAAATAATTATCATCTTTTTTCACGTTCATACAGGGAAATCAAATTTGCTTAAAAATAGTTATTTATACAACAGGTGCAAAAAGTGAGAGTTTTCGTACGCGACGTGAAATTGTCCAGCGAGGTCTTTAGGCCGAGCTGGACAACACGTCGAGTGCAAAAAACTTGTTTTGCAAGAGTTGCATAAAATATTTTTTCTACGCTCATGCAAAAACTGGAATATTAGAATATAATATGTTGGGAACCTAATTTATCAAACTCAAACCGTTCTTCTTTTTTCTTGTATCTTTATGGCCTCCACCTTGCCAGTACTAAATCATAGCTGGTTTTCGCCTTGACCATTTAAATTTTAAATAGTTTTGAATTTTTGCAATAATTGTAACTCGTTGAGACTAAGTAATAACATATATTATTGCTGTATTAGAGCAGGATTAGACACTTCCTCTGGATTTTTATTTTATTTAAATGTTTATGTTTGTCATGAATCATCACAAAACTGACACAAGAATGACAGATGAGTGCAAAAAAACTTTGTTGCACTAGTGCGAAATAGAACCACTTTTTCCATTGAATGTGTTTCACAAAAGTGTTGTATTTTGCATGAATGTAGAAAAATGATTTTTTAATGCATCTGTTATTTTACCACAGCGCTTGGTCATCATAACAAATCTTAACATTTTCAAGTCTATTTAAAGATTCTAAAGCAACCTAAATAAGACCTTTTTTGGTTTCCACATACACGTAAAAATAGTAATGCATGCAACAAGTACACAAAATACATAGTGTCTTCTTTTCACTCATTGGATCTGCCTGCACCACTTCATGCATTTGTTACGTAAATAACTATTTGGATGTCCCTTCACATTTTTTTTTCAATTTTATCAGTGTTATCTAACGACTTGAATTAACTTATCCATTTGTACAAATTGTTTCATTTTATATTTGGTTGGCTGTATTATATATAACAATACATTAATTCTGAGGTAGTTTGTTGTACCAATATTGTTGACGTTCATGTATAGTTTGGCAAGTTTATTTGAAGCTACGGAGCACCGGTAAGAGGCGAGTGAACAAGGCGCATATCTGTCATAAACGTACCAATGGCTGTACATATTTTATGAGGTAAAACTGAAACACAAAGGTTACTGACAATATCAACGCCCCTAGATAAATCAATATCAGTCAATTGACGAAGTGAGAGGGAAAAACACACGCATGCGCTTGCCAACAAGAAGTCAGCTGTCGATTAAAATAACCAATTATGTAATTCGGAGGGTATGGTAATTATGCTTTTCGCAAAACGCTGCCAGAACTTGAAGAAGTTCATAACAAATTTGGAAAAGTGTTCAACTTTTGAGATTTATAAATTGAAAAAGTATATTAATAGACAAAGAATTAACATTCGATCATATTGTTAATAATAAAAAGTCCATTTTCTGATTATTGTTACTACATACTCAGTACATTAGCTTTTTCATAGTTGAACGTGGCAATATCGACTTCAGATAAACTTGTCAAAGTTTAAAATTGGAATTCAATTTATGAATTTTGACATTTTAAATGTATTGATGTCTCCATACGTGGATCATTTGGATTTATATTTGAGTTACACGTGGTCGTCTCATTATATATTATATTATAGCTCCATATTATGCTATTATGAAGTTACGCCTTGTGGAGAGATTCATAACCCCAATTATTCAAAATATTCTATAACTTCATTTATATCACGGTGTATCCGTAAGTACTCTGTCTTCTTTTTCTTGAGTGGGAGCAGAATTATGGAACATGCTTAGGGGTACTCACCAAACTTTCCATTCCTAAAATAAGATCACGAAAACGTTGAAAAGTCAACTAACTGCCTGAATTCCATTGATTGTTCCTACCTTGTGGATTTGCAAGCATAATTCTTTCTTAAATGAAGTTCAAATGGCTCCTCATTATTATTTTCACTGGCAAATTTCACCGAAAAGCTTTTTCCACCAATTGATAGGAATCGTTGTACTTCTCCATAAAAAGTACTTACTTGAATATTGAAAACTTTTTTTGGTGTCTTGAACTTTGGACAATCTTTGTACTGTGTGTTTCTGGGAGGAAATTTGAAGACTCAAACTTAAAAAAAATATCTCTCACACAATATACTGTATGAAAAATAACGGGAAAGTTATTCACATATAGTAGCCTTCACTATATAGAAAATGTTTTCAGTTCCTTGTAGCAGATCGAAGTCGCAGCTTCTAATTGGAGACCAGCAATATCATCGAAACGCCAGGTAACTTGAACGTCCGGACTTTAGGTGTTCGGAACTAATATGTGACTGATCATGTGACTTCATGGTTATCATCACCTCAAACACATTTATTATTTTGGTGGCATCTGCTGGTATCAGTCTTATCTCCAATTCTCCAATATGCCTATGGACTCGGTTACTAAAAATATCAACACATTTGCAACTTTGAAATTCGGTGTCTCTATCTCAAAGAAAACTAGTAGCCAGGTGGTTACAGCAATCTTTATAATCATTGTGAATTTATAATAATACCTAACTTTGCTCCTGTACTTGCTGCTGATTCAGAAATTCTATTAAAAATGGTTGAGAAACTCATGGAAACTTGCATTTCCTCTACTAATATTTATACACACTATACACTGTTTCTGGAATTATGATTAACTTTATAAACTTTCGCGTGTTAACGGCATTTCAGATAATCGTATCAGAATAACCAATCATTTCAAAGACTTTACAAATAATTTATTAATTTCTTTGGACGGATTATGCGTGCTGAAGATTTATAGGCTGGGTATCTAAATCAAACGCAACCTTATTAAAAACATGTCAACTGCATGCATGTTCTGATTTAGCTGCTTCGTGCTGGTAATATTATGCGATAAATTTCATGGTGATTAGAACCAGAAATAATATTTTGATTGGTATAATTTTGATTCATTAGGTACCAGTTGTACAAACGTTGTGATACCATTTCCATAACAATTTATATACAAAAATTAAGTGTTGATATTATGAGATTTGAATATTAAATGCACCATGGAATGATTGTTGTATTTCCCTTTTTTTAATGGTCTACATAATGTAATCGTGACAACAGCTGCTTATTATACTTGGAAAATTATTTCAGTATCTCAACACATTAATCCTCTAACCTGGGTATTATTGACCTACGGCTCTTGGATCTAACTAATTCTCCATTGGTGCATAGTGAACAATTTTCTGATCACCGCCAAAGCTTCTTTGGCATGGTGTGCAGTTAATTCTCGCCATCCTGTTGATGGTCTTTTTGGGTCTTTTCCTCGTTCGCCAGGGTACTGTCTTTTTTCCACGACCCAAATTCCATTTTTTCTTCGGAAAGCGGTAACTCCTCTCCAAGTAGTTTGGAGATGCGTAGGCTTTCTACACTACCTAAGCTGTTATTGGCCTTGGGGAATTTTCTGAAATCAGTAATGGATGGTGAGCTCGTTGCTTATGATTTTTTGACAGAAGGGATTGTCTATTCATGTTCTAAAGACTCGGCCTTTCGCTCTTCTTCAAGATTAAGAACATTCCACTAGTTTTTTGCCTAATCTTTGTTGTGCGCTTGCATCTAGTGAAGAATATTTCTTTCCCTAACGCACTTGCTTCTTGGGGGAAAATAGTAGTGGTATGTCGTCTCCTTAGCATATCAATATCTCTGCTTCCTTTCAGCTTTTTAACTGTGATACTGTCGACCAGATCCATTCTGCAATCTGTGCTGTCTCACCATGGATTGGAACACATCCTGGTGTAAGATTGAAAAGCTGGAGCTTATGCTTATATCCAGAGTCCGCATCAAGCTTCCTATTCACCACGCAGCACTCGGAATATGATGTTACACCTTGGTGGGTATTTTTTTGTGGTCTCTTTTCACTTGGCCAGCTATTCAAGGCAAGCCCCCACATCTCGTTGAAATTGCCTCATCAATCACCTCCTATTAGATAAGGTTTCTGTTAGGGATGTTTCCATGAGTAATCTATTGCTTTAACGACACGTAAAACAGTCAAGGTACTCGTCGGTAATACAGCTCACTCTCCAGGATGTAGATTCTGATATCGAATATATTAAGCTGTCCTGGCTTTACGGATTCCTCCTGAGGAGGAACAGCTACTCGGTTCTCTCACCAACGATCAGGTTTCACACCTCCTTGGAGGAGTTCTGGATTCAGTTCCTGGATAACAAAGTTTCCAGAGAAAACTTGTTATCTTTATATTTCAGCCTTGTTACCAACCCACTTATGAACTCATTGGTTCCTTTTTATTGTTATATCCATATATTTCCATTTTCATAGTAAAATATTTATATTTTGAATTTCTGTTCTGATTATTCCCAAGAAATGAAATTAAATATCTCCAATATTATGTATCCAAAATTCCAATAAGTCGAGCGAGCAAAAAATAAATGTATGCTCCACCTTGATGCAAAAACATTATTTGAATAATTTTCCATTCATCTTCAAATCAAGCTTTAAATTTTGATAGGGCTGGAAGTTATAACTGAAAGACAGTCTATGCAATGTTGAATAAACAATTTTGGAACGAGCTTTCATCACTGCTTTGTCTCTACGCTTCGTGCATTCATTCGTTCTCACTCGCAGTTTATATGTACGAAAGCTGGAGTCTGTAAGTGGAATAGTTTGCTAGTTACAGCGTTATTAACAAATTATCTGATTATCGATCTACACTAACTCTGTGCGACGTTAAGCGACACGAAAACCATTTCTATCAATAGCCTCCATCATAAAGTATTACAACACTTGATTAATTCTCGAGAAAAAGTTATCTTGAAACAGTAGCAGCGTTTTTTCAAATGGGACTTAGTTGTAAAATAGAATAAGTCCCATTTGAAGCAGCTTTTCTCAAAATATAATTATATACCATCGTAAAGAGCGGAAAAAGCTTTAATTTGAAAAAAAGAAATGTAAGATTTGTTCAAAATCTAAGGAGTTACGGTGGGTCTCGGTTCCTGAGAAAACTGCGATTTCTGCTGTGCCTTTCTCAAGTCGATAGACTTCTCCTTCACGCAAAGAAATGCTCACTTGAATTTACATTTGAAGTGATGCTTACCTTATGTTCAATAATTTAGACGAAATGGTGATCTATCTTGTATCACAAATATCAAAATTCAGGTATTATCAGCCCTATAAGCACATCCTGGAAATATTTTTCTTCATTTAAGATCAGTATAACTGTGAAATGCTACGGGAAACCCAGGGAAACTATATCAAATCTGCTGATCTTTACAATAATTGTTACCTCATAAGACAATCAGTAGAGAGCTCCCTATATTTAGCAATTGATAGACTTAATTTTGTGGGTCCGATCTTTATAAGGAAAGTATTCCAATGATTGAATTTCTCCTCAGAGCATGTTTCATTCCTGAATAATCTTTTAGAATACTCAATGGCTTTCATCACCAGTTGTTTGCTAGTTTTGGACTCAGAATTAAACTAAATAATATGAATTCAGGAGTTGACTACATAACTTTCTTCAGTTTAGAATTCAGGAAGAGACTTTTCTCTAGACTGTTACTTGAAATAATGACTGTCTAGGTTAAAACGTCGATTCACAGATGTTACTGAAAAGTCCAGATTTTTCAAATTATTTCCAGAAATTTTCACTTCACTAGCCTCAAGTATCCTCCTTGGAACTGACACTAACTTTATCGATTGCAATAGTTCTCTAAATATTTCAATCAAAAATTTATAGATGAGGTTAAACCTTTATAAAGATCTTTATTAAAGTATGGAATGAAACAATTTAATTCGTTCAAATATTCATTTTATTTGAACTAATCTTGTTTGAGAAAGCTAGTGCTAGCGCCACGCGTCACGAATATGTATTTAACTCAGTTCCAATATAATGAAGACTAAGACAAATAGAATTGTTTTATTCCATAGTTTATTCGAAAGTTCAATGAACAGCAATTGCTTATATTGAAATGTGGAAAATATCAACAGAAAGGTTTGAACTCCAATAATAGCTATATTCTAATTGGATGCATTCAGATTTGGTAAGGAAATTCTTTAAATGAAAACATACCTAAAAACAGCTTTAATGAGCAGCTCCAAAAACATTTCTCTATAAATACGATTCCCGCATAGTCATTTTTACGAGTTTATCAAATTACCTCCATTCAAAATCCTCGTTTCTTTTCGCTGCTCTCCCCTTTTGTCAATAACAGACCCAGCAAATTGTTCACATTTACATAATTCTGAAACACATATCTCCAGTTGAGATTTGAATGAGTTCCAGTATCGTTACATGAGTTTACGTATTCTCCAGCTTCTCTTTATATGCAAATATCATCTACATAGTGAATAATGCGAATATGATTATATTAGGGTATTTTTTTTCATTGAAGCTTTTCGATTGTGGCGTCTGTTGAATGCGCAAAATAATATTAAACAAAAATGTTCCACAAAATTGTATACGGGTCATTCCACTTCAAATTGACCGTTAGTTGGAATCTTCATCTTTTGTTTGGACAAATTTTGGTCACAAAATTACTTTCAGACCATAACACAGTTCTGCTTAAGAAAATAATAAAAAAAACTTCATATGTCGAGTCTTAACCTAGACATTTGATATGTACATAGTATATATATATATCTGTGGTTTCACAAAATATTTGAATTTGTTTATTATTGACCTAGGTTGAAAATTGAAAACATTATCAACCACTTATATTAAAATTCCACTTCTCTGTTGGCTAGAAAAAGCAATAACTTAACAGCTGGTGGTGGGAAGATCAAATTATGTGTCTAACCTTCTGTTACAAACTCACTTAGCTAGTCATGGTCACTCTATAGTTCTCTGGATTTCTCTCACCCACTTACATATTTTAAATCGAACATTATAAGTAATATTATTATGTACATAATATCAAATGAGCGAAGAAAGTATGATATCATTAAATCTTCAATTAAAACGTATTTTTATCCACATTCTAGAGATATTTCAAGCTTAATATTCATTGGAATAATCCAAAATGGGTTAAAAGTTCACGAATTCGTCTTATCTTGTTAGTAGCGTGTGTAGCAATTGGTGGCATTTTCAAGATTCTCACTTTGTGTTAAAATTGTTTGATCGTATGAAACGAACTATTTCGACGGACGACAGAAAAGGAAAAGAAAGATTTATCTCTTTGTTTCGTGATGTCACTTGACCTCTTGCGATTTACTACTTCTGCTGCACTTGTAGTTCGTGCCGTTCCAAATACGTCTTTTCAAAAGATACTCCGGAGCGAGTTATTGAAAATAACGGTAAAAAGTAGGACTGTCTACGCTCAAGTTTTTTAATTATACGAATAGTTTCAGTGTTTCGGGCGATGAGAGTAACGAGGTATTATCTCTGGAGCCGTATGTCCTACAGATTAGGAAAAAAATGTTTCGGTGAATATCTTGAAGCTGAGTACACGACTAAGAAAGTCAAAAGAAAAGTGTATTCTAATCTTTACCTCAGTACAAATTACATGATTTATTATTTGGAATTGTTCTTTGATATTTGCAATGATTTGGAATTGCTTAGGAGTCTTAGGACTCGTGTATTTTCTATTTTCAGTGAGATTTAGTGAGGGGTTCTCATGGTCTATGCAATACTTGAATGTGCAAGAGCAAATAACATGAGAACCTAGAACAGAAGGTATACAGAAGAATCGCTGGCAATGAAAAAGCTGGCGAACTTGGAAGAGCAAGATCGTCAACGCTGTTAACTAGGTCATGTTTATGCTCTCAATGAACAGAGACAAACTACGCACCATAACGGGGCTACTTACGGGACACTTTCCCACAAAGGAGCACCTGAACAAAATAGGGCTGTACAATGGACACCTCACATGTAGAAGATGCAAAAAGGATACCAAAACAGTTTTATATATACTATGCATTGGTGAGACGCTCGATCACAGGTGGTTGAAACTGTATGGTAGACACCAAATGACTCCAGAAGACTTCTACAATCAACCAACTGAGAACCTGTATGAGCTAATACAGGGAACGGACTGGCTGAATAGGCTGTAGTCAGAATATTATCCACAATGAGCACAAGAGACTGAGGTGGTGCCGACAAAGGGACGGCTCCTTTTCAGAAAAAAAGGGGTTCTCATTAGACCCTTAATCTTTTTCTACTCCTTTTGATTTTTGGAAAATTGGGTTCTTATCAGATCTTAATATTAAATTCATTTCACAATTTTTAATTAGGAAATTTACATATGAGTCTTAAGTCTCCACCAGATCACATTATTTATAATGATTTTTACAAATTGAAATGAGTTCCTTAATATTTACATCTACACTTCACTGTCACAATGTTAGTTCTCTGCTCACTTTGGATAACTTTAGTTTTGTGCTCACTATGTTTGTCAGTTGTCATAGTTCAATTTAGCTTCCTTGGTAACTTCCAATTAATGCAATGTCATTCCAATTTCCGTTATACAAACACGTGGACCTACTTTGAAACTATGAAATATAGAAATGTATAATGGTTAACGATAGTACCCCAAATAGGGAAAAAATATTGAAATTTCAAATTTAATGTGATTTTAATTGAAACAGTTTTATGATTGTGTAGTCAATGTGTTGTTTTCTTTTGTATTTGGTTTCTTGTAGATAAATGACGAGTGAGTAATTCTTCACAATTTCCTATCTTATTAAATTGTAACTTCCATTGCTCATTTACAGGTGATGCACTGATGATAGCGTAACAGCAAAAAGCGCTTCGCAATTTTTTGGAAAATTGAATTTTTTCCACACAGAATACACTGTTTTCATGACTTTGAAAAAATTATATGCAAAAATCCGCCACGGAAAAATGGATGAAAATGTAAGTCCATTGTATATTTCAGATCGAATGTCAACAATTTCCGACGTGTGCTTAGCCACCTAGATTTTCATGTAATTTCCTAGGTCGGGTGATTTCAGTAGTATAGTTCGCTGTATTTCCTCCAGGGAATATTCAATGGTGATTCTCATCTACATTCACTTGAAAAAGCGAAATAAAACGAATACTAGAAAATGATGGTACCATGCCAGGAACTTTGCTAGCGTTTTTACAAAATGAAGCAGCTCCACATCAAACTATCGATGTATGATGGTCAAAGAGACAACCGGTATGTATATTTTTTTGGGGTAACATTCACTGAGATCTGAAAGATCTATTGTGCCCCTCACTTCTACTCAGTTTTTGAGGAGAGTCTTTGAAACTAGTAGCTCCTTTAGTCTTATTTCCCGGAGGAATGTCAGGATATCTGTAGGCTTCAACTTAGGTAAACGTTCCTCTTTTATCCACTATCCAGTAATATCCCAGGTACTGTGCTCTAGGATTCTGGAGTGCTGTGCAGCTGAAGAGTATGTAAATGGAGATCTCTTCTTCCATGCCTCAAAATCTACATTCTTCTACATTGAAGCTGATTCCGCAAAAAAGTTAAGGCCCCCAGAAAGGTATTTCAGACCTCCTCTTTGCTAGTTCATCTGCTATTTCATTTTCTTTCATTCCAGTGTATCCTGGAATCCATAGTAGGGTAACTATATTATTCTCGCCTAGTTCATTGAGTTCATCTACGCTTTCTCACATCATTTTGGAAGTGATTACACAAGAGCTCAGTGCTTCATTGGCTGCTTAACTATCTGTCATTATGATAATCCTTTGTCCTCTGTATCCTCTATCAATATTGCACTGGGCGCACTTTCTTATGACGTGGATTTCTGCTTGAAAGATACTTGGGATTTTTCCTGGCCTGGCCTAAACACTCCCGAACTGGTGAGACATGTTCCAGTTTTTCTCACTGCCCTGATTTTTATGTTTCAGTTCAATGGATGGTCAAATGAACTGTATTTTAATCACCAAATAAAAATAGCATCTGTTATTGGTATTTTTCATTAACCCCAACATTACAGGAGAATTTACGAAAATATCATCGTGAAAAATAATTTTTGGTGGTGCTTCCTTGCTGTACATATTCCACAAGGAAGGGTCAAAGCAATAACAATTATCATTAAGGTCTATTAAGTTATCTATATTTTACACATGTACTGATTGTCTTACGAATTAAACTTCTTGTTGACGATGGTGGAGTCTTCGATGTGGACGGGATTTAATTAAATGAGAAATCGTTTGATATAATTTAACGATGTCCGAGTCGTATCATTATCAAATTATGAAAACCCAAGCTACGTTAAGAAATTAGTAGCTAATTAGATTATAGGGGAACGAAGTACCGCGCCCCTGTATCTTTCCTGACTTCTAATCATTAAGGGACGATAAAATTGGTTGAAGGGAAGCAAGGATTAAAAGACAATTTGATGAGTACATAACTGGTAATTTGTTTATAATACATTAATTGTATCAAGCAGAATTTATGAGTTCAAGTTCGATCCATTTTAATACCAGGAGAACTTTTTGGCTATTAATAAGCGGAAGTGTCTTGTATTGAAATGAAATTCTCGATAAACGTATTGAATTTTGTTTTATTTTCAATGGATGTTGTTGTTTATTTATACAGAGTGTGGAAAAAAAGGTACCTACATTATAAATACAACCACATATTATGAGGATAAAAATAACTCGATTTAAAGTAACTTATTCTAGGGCCAATGTGTGTATACATTTTTGTATGACCGCTGATTTTGTACCCAAGTATACCTCTCACACTTAAAGTATTCTGTTCAAAGAGATACTACAGATGAAGGCAACAAGCCAGCTCGGAACCCATCAGCATCTAAAAGAGAGATAGGAAGTCGGGGGCTTGAGCTGTTTTTCTCAAATAGCGCATTTGCTATTTATACAGATTAAGACAGAGAAACCTGTGATGGTCTGTTTCTTTTCCAGTCACCGGAGTTCAGACGGACATTCTCACCAACGCAGCGGCCTAGGCCTTTATCTGTAATACCTTTATGGTTGTGTTTTGCTGTAATTGGTTTTTCTTCAATTGTGCATGTGTTCAAAGCTCAAAGTGAAACATAACCCATATTTTGTGGAATTTTTGGATACGTTCCTACAATTTTTTGCGAAGCCCTTCGTGCAGTAATTTTGTTGCTTAGTCAATAATAATAGTTCTCACCACCTTGGTGTATAATTTACTGTCTTGACATCTGAGCTCCTATTTTTACTTCTTGTGCTTCTTCATTTTCACGGCAAAACACAACATACCAATCATATATTACTCAATTCAATAACAAGTAGAGATTGTCACTAATAACACCACTGCTATACAGGGTGTTTCAAAAAAAGGTAACACCGTCTCTAGGATAGGTAAAAAACTGAAAAATAATTGGGGTTTGCTTGGTAAAATTTTTCTCTAACGCCATCCGTTTTCAAGATAAAGGGCGTTGAAGAAAATAAAAAATTACACATTTCTTACGATTTTGCCGAAACTACTGGCACCATTGTAATGAAATTTTATACGAATATGTTTTGGAAGCTGAAATATCCCATGAATTTGTTTTTATAACTAACTCTCATAGAGGGCGCTAGTTACGCGATTCATACAACGTATTATTCAACATAACTTTTTTTAGGGTAGAATTATTAGTCAAAACTCCAAGTGAACATAAACATCGTTTAATTTTACACCAAAAAGGTACTCTTGGTAAAACTCGATATTATGTACCGTTTTCGGAATATTTTGATTTGAAAATTATGAAGTAATAACCGCTCCTGGTATAAACTAATGATGAAGTTCGCTTTTCTCTAAGTTTGCCATGTAAAATTGACATTTATTGATTGATTATCATTAGTTTATACCAGGAGCGATTATTACTTCATAATTTTCAAATCAAAATATTCCGAAAACGGTACATAATATCGAGTTTTACCAAGAGTACCTTTTTGGTGTAAAATTAAACGATGTTTATGTTCACTTGGAGTTTTGACTAATAATTCTACCCTAAAAAAAGTTATGTTGAATAATACGTTGTATGAATCGTGTAACTAGCGCCCTCTATGAGAGTTAGTTATAAAAACAAATTCATGGGATATATCAGCTTCCAAAACATATTCGTATAAAATTTCATTACAATGGTGCCAGTAGTTTCGGCAAAATCGTAAGAAATGTGTAATTTTTTATTTTCTTCAACGCCCTTTATCTTGAAAACGGATGGCGTTAGAAAAAAATTTTACTAAGCAAACCCCAATTATTTTTCAGTTTTTTACCTATCCTAGAGACGGTGTTACCTTTTTTTGAAACACCCTGTATACTACTAGCCCCTGGTTATGAAAGAATAGTTACATTACCAGTGTAACCCATTAAGCTTATAGTAGGACCAAACAGAATGGTTGTTCAGATTCAGATTCCGATTTTGTTGTAATAAATGTTTACTCGGTGAGGTTAGTATCTTGTTTATGTCAAAGATAAATTATTGAACCAATAAGAAAAAGGCAATTAGGATTTGATCTGAAAATAATTGTCTGGTAGAATATGAGAGGAATCTATGAGAAAATAAGCTGAATCCAAACATCTAATAAACTCGTATTGGAGGGATGGGAAAGTAACAAGAAATATGGTTTTAAGAGAAAAAGAAAATTATTGTGGCAGGATAACAGCGACGTTTGAGATTAATTTCCTTTTTTGTCTGAAAAATATTTACTAGAAGTTATCTTAAAGTTGAAAAAGAAGTGAGGTTTTTAAACCAATGAAACGAAATAACACTATCCAAGCTTAATTCAAGCTTAATTCATCAGATTTTTAGCTAACTTATTGTTTTCCGATAAACCCTTTCACATTTTGTAAAAAGTAGCCTTATGTTTATGCAGTCTCTACAATTATTATTTATTGTCTCTATCAAATCATTGATACAATGTTCACCTGAGATGGAGAAGCCACATACAAGCTAGAGACATGTCAAAGAATCAACATCACTGGAGGAGCAGACCATTTGAGTATCATGACGGAGACAGAAAAGGACCTACAACTTAATAATCGATAAGCCCTTCCACATTTTGTAAAAAGTAGCCTCATGGATTTGGTTTTGGAATAACTGATGTGTATTTTAATGGAATTTGACCAAACCATCCTAATAATTATTAGTCCATGTTAGGGATAATAGCTTAAATTCATGCCCTATCTGTAATCGTTTATTCAATCACTAAGGGATACTCACTACGTGTTTTATAACTAGAGCACGGATTTTTAAGCATAAAAAAACTTAAAATAGGCGCTTAAAAAAGCTCAAAATTTTCTGAGAATAAGCTTATAAATATGCATGAAATTTAATTAAAAGCAAGAAAAACTTATTTATAAAAACGAATATCTTTATTAATATGACAGAGTTTTGTTCAAAAAACATAAAAAAAAAACTCATTTCCTCATAAGATAATGTAAATGAAGAAACTACTTTTTCCTAAAAAAAAACAGAAACTTACTTCTTGCAAAAAACACTAGGTAAATAATAGGAACGAATGAAATTTTAAGCATTACAAACTACTCGCTGGTAATTGGTGCATATTTAAATTTAAGAACAATAGTTGTATCTTTCGGAAAATCTTCAACAACATTTCCTTCAATAATATTAAATTTGCTTTTTGGTTTAAAACTATATACTCTCCATTTTTATTTAGCACCACGCTAGTACAATGTTGTCACGTTGTGGCTTAGATAATATTAAATAAATTAATCGGAAATTGACAAATATATTAAAAACTATTATACCGAGAAGTAAATGTACAAAATTAGCACCAAATACACCACTTATTGTTAAAAAATACATAAAACTAACACAAAAGGAAATAAATGCATTAAAACTGAAAATAGTCATAATGGCAGAAAAACAAATTGACCCTGTGAATCCTCTTATTGAAATTCATGCATACATGTGATCAAAATACATCTGCCATCTAAAATTACTTATGGCATAATAGCTATAAATCCGCGCTCTATTTATAAGTGATCAATTATGTCTAAGTATCAGCACTGGAAAACTAATATTTCTGTAGATCTTGATTCAGAAGCTAGATTAATTGCTCCAATTTGTTTCCTTGTGCTTTTTTGTGACAATCTATATACCCTAGATGTGGGCTTATTTCAATGATATTGTTTTCTTCCACATCAAATCGAACTTTTCATATGCTGTGCCAAGTTATTCAACTTCCTCTATACATTAATTATAATTTGATTCGTCACAAAAGTTGAGGAAGTTTATGCAGTATCTACAACTAATATTTATTTTCTTTATCAAATTATTGATACAATGTTTACCCAAGATGGAAAAGCTACATACAGGCTACAGACATTTCAAAGAATCAACATCACTGGAGGAGCAGACCATGACGGGGACAGAAAAGGACCTACAACTTAACTTAGACACAGTGAATTGTCTATTCAGAATTCGCGATTTTTTACGCGTTCTATATTTATACTCAATTTGGCCAAGATAAGGTACATATTATAACTATACTAAAAATATGATTTTACTTATGTTTCCTTTTAGGAGGAATTAACTGACTGGTTAGCTATAATTTCCGTATTTTTTCACAATAACTGAAAAATAGTAGTCATTTTCTACAGCATTGCAATACGCATGCTGAAACTAAAAATTTGATCCCGATTAGCAAATTATCCTGATCCAAAACCGCAAATTTCTCTCTTCGAACAAAGGATTCTTATATCAACAATTGCCAAATTGTTTCCACGAACGTTTTTTAATGCCCATGCCTCTGACGGTTTCTGATAGTTTCTGACTGTTCTACGAACAAATATTATAGTATTACTACTGATTATTTCAAGTATTTTTCAAGAAAAAACATAAATTTCGAAGCATCAGTTGCAAGAACAGCAGAACGTTGCTCGCGCTTATCAGTGCGGCTTCCGCGTGCTCAGGCACGTACTTCTTGTTCTTCATGCTCCGACAGATATTGAATTACACTCTCTAGTTAAACGGGATCGTTATTCTGCAAAATTCATAACTTTTCATCTATAGAACTTCATATTACCTATACTTTTATATTTCCTATATATAATTTTATACAGTAGTTCAACAATTACCACATAAAATCTCTTATCACTGGTATTTTAAGCTTGTTCACGAGGTGCAAAGTTTTTTATTAGAAAACGTGATACAACTACATTAAATGTGGTAAATATAAATTTTCAGTTTTACAACAAATACCTACGACAAATATGGTACATTTGAAAGTGTGTCGTGCTTATGCGACAATGAAAATATTCTCATTTTATTTTCTATTGCATAAATTCATGAGATAACATCTTTCTAGAACCGTTCCACATGAAAGTTTTATTTCGATAAAAATCGAGTTTTTGGTGAGTTGATATAATTAATTATATGAATCACTTTCTTTTTAGCCCATTTGAAACACTATATGAGGAAAATTATGTTTCAAGACTCACGAACTGAGCATAAAGCTGCTATTTACATTATATCTAGCAACATATGGGTTTGTTCCACAGCTAAGTTTATGATATCAGCTGTTGTCCGCAAAAATAATAGAACTTTAGGGTTGCTCTAGTATATCATGACACAAGGACTGAAAATGAGATTTAGCTGCCCGAGACTGGATGCACGAGCGAGCGTAGTAAAGGGGTAGTATATAGTTAAGGCCTGCTGAAGTTCTTGTAGTTATACTACTCAATGTATGACATACAATTGCTTTCCAACCGAAGAGAATAAAAAATAGGAAATAGAACAATAGTATAGTATATTCAATAGCCTTTCTGGTGTGCGTCATCGTTTGTAACGTATATTCTGTTTTTGGGTATGTCGTTTATTTTATTCGCTAATTTGACATATAGCTAATCTTGAATTTGATATATCAATTAATCAGGATCGTATTCAGCCAAAGTCTGAAAGGCTATGAAATTAATAATGACCAGCTTCTTTTTTTAACTGAAAACTCTTTTGATCTTCCAAAATACTAATGTTTCTCCGTGTATCAAGGCATATTTTTGTATTATTCAACTACAAACCCCAATGAAATCAATCTTCACTTTTCATAAATAATAATTGTGAACAACAAAGAACAGACACCTGACGAAAGCTGTCAGTGGGACAGTAGAAAAAGACGTAAGACACATTGCCAATACGAAAGGTACGTCTGCATAATATTTTGAATGGTGTAATTTTTCTCAACTGATAGGTCGCACTTGCGCGTAATCTATATATAAAATTTCTTAAGTTAAAGATTAGGGTGAACGTTTGTAATACAATAAAACGGTTCGTTAGTGATATTTTTATCAGGACTAATCACAGACCTACCTTTTTTCCATTTTTTTTCAACGTAATGAAAGACATCAACAATCTATGACACACACACCAAGAAGGGTATTTTACAATTATTTGGAGCCCAATTTGTCTCTGAATAATTATTTTTCAATCTGCCGGATTTTGGTGAAATCATGTGTGAATATTGGATTGAAGAGAGATTATCGAATCAAAATGTAAAGGTAGAGCCAAGTAGGAAGCAATATTTCCAATCATTGCTTTTGGGGCTGCTGAGAACTAAATTTTTCACTCCAAGACTACAAATAATTGGAAATATTAAGAAACTATCGAAATATGAGAAAATGTTTCAAAAAATAATATAATATCACCTTACAGCGTAATAGGGTTTTGTAACGAACTAACAGAGACACTGTCTAGTTATTAACGACAACAACACATTCCAGCAAGATGGCGCACCAAGCAATACGTCAAGAAGTACTTAATAATATCCCTGAGCTGAACCTCGTTGATTATAACATTTGAGGAGCATTGGATGTAAATATTTATGAGAACCATATAATCAATAAGCTCTTATTGAACCATTTTGTCAATGGCGACGAAAATTTCAAGCTGTTGTAGATATTCAAAGAGGATTCACAAGTTTTTGTAAAATTAACTGAAAAATATTTTTGTTTACGACCACCTAATAATAAGTCAATATTTTACCTCCTAACAAAAGGTAGATGGTACTCATATATCAACTGTCGTGAATTATGGTTCATAATACACTGTAGTGTATTATGGTTCATAATTCACGGCTAGAGATGAGGGTACAATATGAAATTGAATTGAATATGTGTATTTTGTTCGGGAAATTTGTTTCTGGAATATATCGCATCGATAAAATATTGTAATTTTTAGTATTCATACTTTTCATAACGATATTATCTAATATTAAGTATTTTATAACAATATATTCATAACAGTACGTTGTATTGATACTTTACACAGTATCGCCCATCTCTATATATGTCAAATTATTTTAAATAGCTGTCACAACATTTTAAGGATAGTACTTAATACCAAATCGTTATTGACTTTTATTTAATAAAAGAAATTAATGGTCGTGGACAAAGTATAGTATTTTACTCGCAATTTATGGCCAATATTCACTCGGCTGACTTGCGCCCCTCGCCTGCGGTTCGTGACGCAAACGTCACCCGTCGTGAATATTGGCTATCATAAATTGTTCGTTTAATAATATACTATTATTTAATATTTCTGCTCTGTTAATTTGTTATTTAATAAAACCTTATCACGGTGTATGGTACTATTAGGCAGAGTTTCCGAAAAAATACTTCTCAAATTCAAAATTCTTCGCAAAATTTTTCATAGTTTCTCTTCCGATAGTTTCTCAATATTTACAAATACTTTTTGTAGTTCTAGAGTAGAAAATTTTATTTTGCAGCAGCCCCAAAAGCAATGATTGAAAATGTTTTAACTTACCTGGCCCCCCCTGTACATTTAGATCAGATAATTTTTATACAATCAACAGTCTACAGTCTTCCTAATATTCACACAAAATTTAACAAGAATTCAACGGCAGATTGAAAAATAATTATTCAGAAACGACAAATTGGGTTCCAAATAAACTTGGCCCACAGTGTATATTATACACCAAGTATTATTATTAACCGAGCACCAAAATTGTGCTCCAATTGAAGCAAGGCACCACCTGGGTGTAAATACAATTTTTCTCTAACTAGCCAAAGAAGTTGACATTCGTAATGCGGTAAGTGAGCCATGAGCATTATATATATCATAGGAGTAACCGCAAAAAAATTACGGACGGGTGAAATTCGAACAGAAATAACAGAGAATTTCTCCCCCTTAAACTTGTACCATAGTTTTCATCGACTTTATTTACGCGCAATTAATTAATGTGCGTGTGTTTGCGCACTACGCATAATTCACAGCGGATTTCAACTTTCCGAAAGTGTATGGGCTCTGCTTGATCTTTCATTATAACTTTCGAAAGTTTCGGTGTAATGGAAGGTTGTAGGGGAATAAATAGGTCACGCAGACCTTTTAACATAAAATCATATGTATAGGGTACTCGTTTGTTTTGGTATACCTACAGGCTTGAATGTATTAATAGCTGCGTTTCACAGCTGCTTGATATTTTTTTGATTATATGTCAAGATAAGAGAATGATCACATTAAACAATTCAATTCGTTTCAATCTTCACACGTTTCGCTAACACAGTAGCTTCATAGAACGAGTCAAGGTATAATGAGAAATTTTTTTGAATACGGAATTTTGATAATGGAAAAATTATTAGAAACGTTTACATGGAAATGAGGTATGAAAAGAACTCTAATATAGAATTCTACGAATAATAACAAAGTTATTGGATAAGTTCACCTGGAAATTTATTAAAAACAATCATTCTTCAATTATCTTATCTCCCGGAAAAATTGGTTCAATGAGAGAGAACAGTTGATATCTGTTTGATCATTGGAAAGATTATCCGAAGATTTGTTTTCATTTATCTCAAGAGCTTCCGAATGATTACATTTATGTTTTACATAGTGTGAAATTCCAAAATTTGAGTTGAAAGTGTACTACTTTTCTGGAAAATGATTTGATAAGTTGGATTATAATCTATTGTTATCATTAAAGAACGGAAAAAATTGCATTTTAATTTTTTATTTTCAAATTTTTAAAAACTTTTTCCAGAAAAATCGAACATTTATTGCAATTATTTCAAAATTGCTGGATAAATCGGGGCCGTCGTTCTATATAAATTCAATTTAATTTCAAATTTTTAACAATATTTCGACAGTTTTTGTGGGCGAAAACAATGTAAATATACCGGGCTGTCTGATTTCTAAGAAGTGAGGAGGTGGTTTCTCTGATGATTTCCTGTATACTTATTCTGTATCTTGTTTTTTCTGCAACACTTTCCACCACCATATTATGTAGAGGAGTTAAATCTGTCAAACTGACACTCTTTGTAATTAGGCAACAAATTGTATAACCTGATTCTTTTGAAGTATTTTGGGGCCCACTCGTTGGGAATTCAGAAATTGGATAGATCCAACTAACCTACATAACGTGATTTTTGATGACTTTATTTGGTTTCATTGCTTCCGCTTGCTGTTGAAACATCGGCCAAACAAATTGGCCATTGCGGAGGCACCCTCTGGAGAAATTGCGATTCTGGTGGCACAGAAGTGTGACAGACCTCCTCATGAGCCCTAGACATACAACATATTTGCTATTATTGCGAGATTTGTAGTGCTAGGAGACAAAATGATATGCTCAGGAAGCAACTTCAAGACGCCACCACCGCCAAACCGGAGGGCCTGCACAGTTTTCACCCATCACGATCTCTTAGTTATCAACTACAACATATAAAAAAAAATCGGAAATCGTAGGAAAATCAGGATTATCTATAAAATGGTGCAGGGTCCTTTGAGGCACTTGTGGTTTAATAAAATCTGATAATTTGTCTAAATTCTCGTTATATAATCTTTGAATCCCGACCCCACTCCTTATCATAGTATCATTTAACATTATAATATACCCACATAATATTTGTATTTTTGTCAATTTTTGAAGCATTTGAATGCGTATTTTTATGACTTTTTTGGTTGCATTTTTCCATGCCTTATGCCTTAGTTATCATATTTGCGTTTTTGTTATGAAATTTTGTTTCTACCGATATAAATTGTCTTTACCACATTTTAATTTAGAAACTACTGATTCCTTTTGGTTTGTATAAATTGGAATAATTTTCAAAGCAAATATCCATGTCTATAGTTTATGGAAACTATTCAATTTTAAAGGATTGCATTCCAAAGTATGTTAAGCTTAAAAATGGATTCTTTTCATCAGAAAAATTTTATCTATTCATTTTTGGTGATGTTAATTATTTGTTAACAGTTACCCAAACAGTATAGAACAGATGAATAGTCCATTTCCATTCGTAATCGAATTTACCCAGGGATCACTGTTCAAATAGAGGTATTGGCTTTCCGTCTTCGAATTTTGATCGAGTCCTATAGAAAATTCCTAAATTCCCGTTGATGGAAGGAAATTGTTTAATCCTCATAATACGCAAGAGGGTGGAAATTCAGATGAGAGAGTGCGGACATTCGCAACAGGACTTTCTGACAAGGCCAATTATGTTCCGTAATAGTTCGTGCGTTAATCAGCAGCAGGTTTCCGGGAGAAGAGTGGAAAAAAGAAGGATAGCTACTTAATTTTTGCGCCTAATTCATCCGCCTACGGGTCTTGAATAACATTCATTCCAAGGGCGTATCATAGGGTGTTAAATATGTTTCACCCAATTACTCTTATAAATTTTTGTTTTATTTTGAATAAAGTTCATACTGACGGACTGGACATTCGAAATCTCATGCTGAATAAAGCGAAATGTGTTTGGCAAGACGTATCATATTTTACTACAAAACGATCACAGTTTTAGATATTTCCAAAGACGAGTACGAAGACATAGGTCTCACAAAATTTTCATTTTTTTTCTTCTCAATCCCTGTCACCTTTTAAGCTTATAGATGATCCAACATTCAATAAATCACCATAAATTAATAAATCGGAAGTGCATTGAAGATACACGATTGGCTCTTCAGATGTTTTTGTTGTTGGAATTAACCTGGTGCAATCTACCATAACCAAAAATTTACCGAATACTTGAAGTTTAATCTCCTCAGTATAGTTTCCATATTATGTGGTTTGATTATTAGCGACACTTATTGCTAGAACATTGCTCTTATATGTATGGTTAATGGGTCAATATTTATAGTATGTCATACATATAAGTTGGATGCTCCAGAATCAATGTTCCAGTTTTTTTCGTCCTGAAGCTGTAAGCTTATCAGTTTACTTCAGACGGCGATTGCCCTATTGCAGACATTTTGAGACGATTTTGGTAGAAATGAACTATTGCCATCACCAAGGTTTCTTTCTTTGCTTAGAGACCATAATGCTTTATTTGAATTACAACTATCATTACTCCATTTGAGGTCTGTTACTTAGCAGATTGCACCTGACAAAAAATGGCTAGTAATCACTACACCGGAATGCTCAATTGCCAATACCATAATAAGCTTGAAGCTTTCTGGTGATACCACTAACATAAAAACACCCTATAACTTATCGTGAACGAGTACATTCAGTGCACGCAATTTTCATGGGAGTTTCGCGAACCTGTCAATATGATCAACATTTTTTAGTGAATTTCCCTATTTTATTGAACATAAAAATCAAATTTGATGATATTCTCAAGTCCTTTATTTTAATAGGTACCTTCAAGTCTCTTCCAAGCTGGATTTGATTTTCTCTCCTAATGATGAAAGCAGGGTTGAACAATGAAGTAGATTTTTGTTGAAGCCTTTCAATCGTTTTTTACTTTTAATGTGTCCAGTATTGTCCGCATTGTCAAGAGCACCAAGCCAAGGGTTCTTGAAAAGATCAGACAGCCTGGGACATGCCACAAGACGGCATAATGAAAAATTTTAATTTTTCGAAGGAATTCTATGCGAAATTGAGCAACAAGAAGGAATGGGATCCAAATACCATTACCAGACTTGGAAAGAATGCCATTCAATGGTACACAGACGGCTCAAAAGCAATAGGAGGAACTTGCCTGGAACCTGGCCTGGAAGCAAGAATGTGAAAGCTTGGGAAAAACCCCAAGTATTTTTGAGGCGAAAATCCACGCCATAAGAAACTACGCCAGTTCAATATGATTGATAAACGATACAGAGGACAGAGGGTTATCATGATGACAGATAGAGCAGATAGTCAAGCAGCCAGTTCCAAAATGGTGTGGAATGCCTAGACAAAATCAATGAACTAGGCAAGAACAATACCCTACTATGGATTCCAGGACACACTGGAATAGAAGGAAATGATACAGTAGATAAACTAGCAGAAAGGGGGACTGGAATACCTTTCTGGGGACCTGAACTGTTTTGCGGAATCAACCCAAATGTAATATTGGAAAAAATAGGTGAAGCCAAAAGAAAGAGAAGATCAGACGGTTGGAAAGATGTGGTAGGAATTGGACAATCAAAGATTCTTCTGGGTGACTACAACCTGTTGAGATCAAATTAATGCATGAGTGAAAGTGATACTGCGCTAAGGGTTTTAATGAGGATCCTAACGGGACATTGTCGCTTGAATGGGCACCTGAAAAAGCTCAAAACAGTGGGTGAAAGAGGATGCAGATATTGTGGCATGGAAGAAGAAACCCCTATCCACATACTTTTCAACTGTACAGCACTCCATTATCCTAGTGCACAGTACCTGGGAGATTACTGGATAGAGAAGCCACATTCACTCGAATTTAAGCCTGCAGATATCCTGAAATTCCTCCAGGAAATAGGACTAAAGGAGCTACTAGTTTCAAAAATTCTTCTCAGAAACTGAGTAGAAGTAAGGAGGCACAATAGATCTTTCGGGTCTCATATTTCCAACGGAACTCTGAGCACTCAGATGTGGATATTCGATAAATTTCACTCAAGAAAAATAACATGAAATATATTCCATTTAACTTATTGGGTACAAAACATACTTCAAATAATTTACTAACTAGGAGATTAGGTACCAACATTATTCATATCTTCCGCAACATTCCATGCAAGTGCAATTGGTACTCTGAGTATGATTTCCAGAAAAAAGATTAGTGGAAATATTGAAGTGCCTAGACTGCTAGACTAAACATCAACTGCACTTGAAAAACTACAGTATTATCTTTGAAAAAATTATATTCGGAATTTCAACTTGGTTCAGTCACAAAAGTTATGATCAATTATCATTCCATAATTGAATGAGTAGAGTTATAATCTGTAAGTTGATGATTTTTTACTTCCATCGACTATTCCTAATGGCTTTCATATTTTTATCCATTTGTCCTCTCCTGTTCGTCAACCAATAATAGTTTTCACTTTTAGTAATTGAGGTCCAAATCCCTTAAGCGGATTCTCATTTCCTTTACCCTCCTAATTTGAGTCCTTTGGGAACGAAACCATTTGTTTGTACCTGTCGGCTCTTTGAAATATTCCAGAAAGGTCACTTAAATGTGAAAACATCACATAACTGGTTTTGAAAGACGACGTGTTTGTTTTTAAAAATAAACAAATTAAATTCGAGTTAAATTAAAAGACCTGCAAAAATAATGGATTTTGTCTCAACAGTTTAATATTGACAGAATTTACAGCAGTTTATCACGCAAAAACATATAACCAGTAAAATACCAATAAAAATGATTGATGAGACTGAACTCTAAACATATTGTAACTAATAACAGTAAATCACTTATGTGACAGTATAATCGCTTATATCGTTTGAAACTAAAAGTGAGGTTTTGTACAGTTTTGTAGCAATTCAGGACAAACCGCGAATTCAGCAAGACATGTGCGCATTAGTGCGATCATTTCAATATTAGTGCGTGATAATTTGAATTATATTATTTGAAATCAATTGATATGGAACGCTGCCAGAGCTTGAAGATTTGGAAAAGTGTTCACCTTTTAATATTTTCAAATTGAAAAAATTATGTTAATAGACAAAAACCAAGAAAACAAGCACATTGAAGAATTAACGTTTGATCATATTGTTAATGATAAAAAGTCTTTTTAATAGTTAAACGTGGCAATATCGAATGTTTTCGACTGCATTCCTTCCACGGCTTCAGTTAAACTTGCCAAACTTTTACGTCGATGAGCTCCATTCTGACCCATAAATAAGTTTTTTGACAGAAATAAGATCTCACGTAACCATAATTGAAAAAAAATTACTTCGTAATGGAAAAATTCTTAATAAATCAAGTAGAGCCCTTATGAAAAAAAAATTCGAAGATAAGTTTATTTGAAATTCACCTACATTTCAGATCTTATTTGCCAGAGGATGCAATTCAATTTCTCATATATCAAGGAAAGGTAAGTGTCAAGTTAAATTTGAGTTTATGGGGTCGCCTTCGTCCCACGGCTCCCATCTCGAAAAAGGGAAGGGGGAAATGGCTGTTATGGTTTATCTCAGGAACTGGAGATTAAAAAAAAAGATTCCAACATTTATTGTCGCAAATGTGATCCTTTGGTCCAGCTACTTTCCATCATAGAACCAGCAATGACAAAATTATAAAAAAAGGTCTATGAAAAATTTCTCTCTACATTCAGCATTCTCCTTAAAATCCAAAAAATGAAGCTATATAATCTTTCAAATATTACCTCAACCCAAGGAAATGTGAAATTTCAATTAAATAAGTAGGCAAACACATTTGTTGTTCATGTGTGGTATATCTGTGAAGTGACGTGAAATAAAAAGTGGTACCTAGTACCAGAGAATTTTTTTTAAACTAAAACAAATTACTTTGCTTTGTTTCAAATTTAATCTTCTCCAGACAAAAGTTATGAAAAAAGAATTGAAAACAAAAAGAAAAAAAATTCAACTCGGCGGCGAATCGAACCGCCATACTTCAAGTAACTTTTATATTTCCCGTGTACTACCCTGTTAGCCAATTCCTAATCGGATGAGATTATCATCTTATAATCTTATATAACAGTGTATACTTACATCAAATTTATGACAAAAAATAATAAAAGTCAAGAAATCATAATAATTCGCATGTTTTTATTAAAACACTGTATATTGAACATCAATTTCCGTTTTACCATGCTATTAATATTTCACAGTACGGTAAAGTCGAAACAATAATTTTTATTCTTTTAATGCGCACAAAGCTCACTCCCCAATTTGTAATTAAAACATGCACAATAAACATTCATTTACTTTCTTTAATAAAATTAAATTCAAACAACCAACGTAATAAATACACTTTTTATCCGCCGTAAATTAGAAATGAAAAGTTAGAATATAAATTTAACGTGGTCCCCGCTGACAAGTTGAAAAAATATATTACATCGGGAAATTAATTTGTAAACCCAAAATTTAAAAGACGTAAAGGTTCTACGTTATCATTTTTCCAGCAATGGTATCTATTATTCAAGAATTCTTGCATTTCTGATAAGAGCTGTCAGGTCCGGAGTAATATTAATGGGGACAAAAAAGCTCCCCTCCAACGTCAGATCGGCGTAATGACGGATAATTTATTATTTAAAACACTCAGACCATGAAAGTTTATATGGATACAATAGTATATTGTATAATTAGTGGGAAAAGCATCATATTCCCAAACGACTGTGATGATTACCAGACGAGGAGCGTAGCGAGTCTGGTAACACAGGAGTTTGGGAATATGCTTTTCCCACGAATTATACACACTATTTTTTCTTCGATCGTTGATTTACATTTGGAAATTAATAGAATAATATTCCATTCAAATTGTAATCAAGTAAGTTTAGATAGGTTTCTCTATGTTTATATTGAAATGTAGAAGTGGTAACGAGACGAACCAAACAATTAGCCATGCAGCTTCAACGTCTATAAATTCCCGTTGCCCTCCAGTACAATTTACAAATTGTACAAACTGTAAAATGAATATAAATATTTACAAAATTATTTCGTTTTCAGGAATATCTTTATAAATTAGATGTTCTTTCTATTTATAGCATACCAACTTCATTAATATAAAAATTATAATCATACTTTGTTTCATTTTATTTTAATAATCCATTTGGAACATTACCGCACGCTACAGCAGTGCGGTATAGTATATTACGTAACGTGTGTGGTAAGAAGCATTTTACGCACGAATGGAAAAGTTATAGACGTCATTACATTAGCGCCGACTGTGTGTTATTGACTGATTACAGGGGGGGTCGTAGGTAAAGAATATTAACGCACTGTTGTTATTTCCTAATTGCTTAGCAACTGCTCACTATTCCGGAATGTTGAGCTTTGCGCATAGAAAACAGATCAAAATAGTGTAACTTTTCCCACAATCGGAGAAATAGTATATGGTGCAACTAGTGGGAAAAGCTTAATTTTTCTCACGAGTGTGCATTTGTGGCACGAGCCTGGGAGGCCAACATTGTATGGGTACTGGTCAGGACCCATCCAAACATGAGTTTCCCATCTTGGCCCAGAAAAATATGTCACCATGTTATCTTCCTGTTTCATTCCAAGAATTTTCTTTATCCTATTCAATAAAATGAGCTCTGCAATTGACAGCTTGTGGGCAAGTTCTACTACAGATATTTTAAAATTTTCGCTGGAGTTCTACCGGAGGAACAATTGCGTATTGTTGTTCCAATTTTAATGGAGCAGAGCTCGATTTTCTACCATTGGCACACATATACAAATTCTTCCGCTTCGTATCACGAGATTTCCTAGAAAACTTGAAGATGATATCTTTAAATGGATTAATAATTATTTTCCACTCCATAAAATACATCTTATGCACTCGGTTTTTGTTACGGTGTTCCACATCGTCTTCACAACTAGTTCTTTGTAATTTTCACCGTTTTCTTTCTTCTTATTTTTTCAGCTGCTTTGAACTTTTAGTTTACAAAAGCCAAAAGGATTGCACAGTACACTTTTCCCAATTTCCAGGTTACTCCTAAAGCGACCCATTTTCACTACGTTAACTAACTAGCGGTCAGTATCACTGAAATTATTGACAATAAAATCGGAAATATTGTTTATTGTCGTTTCACTGGTGATTTAATATGTATTTTTGTGATTGGAGAGTCATCAAAAAACCTTTTTGAAGGGGAGTCATTGGTCAAATTACAAAAATTAATTAACAAGATGGCCGTTTGCACCAATAAAAGCTTAAGCTTAGAATAGCTATGGCGAGCTTGAAATTTAAGGGTGCACCAATGTTTTTGCTCTACTTCTAAGCTAAGTGTTGAATACATTTTTCAACCTCGCTATTAAAGTTGAGTTTTATTTATTTCTCCACGGTTTCTGGTGACTTTTCGTTTTTGTGGTTTGAAGTAAGGTATCAAAAGCTGTTAAAAGTCAATTCTTTGAAAACCAAAAGATTTTATTCTCAATTTTTAAATAGGAAAATTGTTTATAATGGAAAACACAATAAAAAATGATAGAATCAGATCGGCAAATTATATAGTTCACGGAAAAAAATTGCTAATATTTTCATACAATTCTTCATAATAGTTTATACGGTTGTACCGTGTTCTTGGAAATCCATTCTCGAGAATATCCAATACTTCCAAATAGTCTTTCATAAACATCCTTCTTCAAAGATCAAGAGAAACACACCTGAAACTGGAAGACAGAAAAAAAGAAAAGAGGAAAAACATTGGCAAAATCAATCAAAACACAAAAATGGTGGGTTAGAAATTTCCACCTCGAGGATGAGTGGAGAATAAGCGTGCGATTTTCTTAGCTTAGCTAGGTGCAGCTCAAAATGACAAGCTACTCTATAAGAAATTTTCGGTGCTTGTCCTCAAGTTGATTTAATGATTTTCGGTTAATTGGTACATAACATGAGAGGAAATACCGTTAAAAAACTCCTTTTGTGATAATTGTAGTATATTCCGCGCGATAAAAGAACCAAGGCTTATGTGGTATAGTCAGCGATACAGTGGATCAAAATTTGTTCTTGGGAATCTCAGGAATCGAACGCAATAACTCAAAATTTAATTGAAAAAATGTGATAACTCCATGAAACCCCTTTCCAAAAATCTTGATAATTACCATGGGTTCCTGTTCATAACATTGACAATTAAAATCTCCTCAAATTTTTGAGATCCGTAAATTTCTTATACTATGACTTTTTTTGACAACTCATCCCATTTCACTTCCATAAAATTTTGTTAACCCAGACTGCAATCATCCCTGGCACCGACTCTGAAAAATTTCGACGAATTACCACGGGAATAATACTGGTGCCAGGTGGGTGCCGTTTCCTCCGCTTTTCCGTATTTTCGGATGGAAACTCAGCCGCATTTGACGACGTTCGTTAGGATATAGGCTGACTATCTAGACGCAATCTGTGCTACTAAATGAAAAACTCATTAACACCAACTTTTATAGCTCAGAACGCTGAAAATTGTATTGTTTATATGAGATTTTTATGTGGTAGAAATGATTTTCACATTTTTTTTTGTTAAAATGAAAGCAGTTCCAAGGATTCACAATGAAAATACAGATGAAAACATTTTTATAATTGGAACTTTTTTTAGATTAGCTTGTTATTTATCAGTTACCAGAGGTGGATTTTAACTTAGGATTGAATACGTGATTCAAAAAAATTTTCAATAATCCATTTGTCCCAAGCTTGAATCCTCATAGAAAACGGCAAGCGATAAGAGGATCTCATGTACAATATTTTTTGGACCTAAATTGGAATCCTTTTAGCATGGATATAGGATTATTGAAGACAGGAGCTCATTTATGGCAGGAATCAGTTGGAACGAGATAGCCCGTTTTATAAGCAATTTTCTCAATTTATTGATGTCTCTCAGTGGTATATTTTCAAAAATCAGGCACCATTCAGAGAAATGGACGTCAAAGAGAAAAACGTTACTAAATATAAAAATTAATTTTCACCTATCCTGTGCTGTGTCGACAACATCCAACTCCTTCAATCCATTTTCTTCCTTATCAATCAACACACCACAAAAATCACATATTCCACAATCTGATTGAAGCATCTTTTCTGGTGGTCCATCATCACTCACTTAACAATCTCCTAAAGCTGCTATAGAACTCTTAATGCTGTAAGTAGCAAACAGTAGTTTCAATCTGATACTGCCATGAGAGCAATGCTGTTGTGGCTTCAGTGGCTCGAATCAGTATTCATTTTTCTCATCATCAACCTCAAAAGCACCTTGAAAACTTTTATATGTTCTGTATACCTCGCATTATCTTCTCATCTTTCTCTGAAGTAGTGATATTGGGAATAAGTGATCAGTTGACGAAGCTGATCTCAGCCCTTCTTCTTATTTTGTACTTTCCTATCATTTCATAGCATTATGGCTTTGGAACAGGAGGCACAAATAAGAACTGTGAAGGAATGGCACTGTTGGAGAAGCTACGTAACCAGTTACTATCATACTTGCAAAACAAAGCCTAGAAAACCAAACAAATGATCAGTGTCACATAGTTCATCTACAAGGAAAAAACGACGTCCAATAATATTATGTAGATTTTATCAAATTGGAATTGTTTAATTCCATAATTCATAACAAACGTCTTCCTAGCTAGTAGTCAACGCTCCTGTGTATAACAAAAGGGCAGATACCAAAAACTTCCCAAGAGACACGAAGATCAGTGGAAAAAATCAGCATAAAAGCAATAATAAATTTCATCTTTACATGCTTGTAGTTGTTCAAAATTCATTACATTAAACTTCAACTTAACAGAATATAATATTTTCAACTATTACTATCAAGAATATAATAATAATATTTCTATTATACTCGGTATATTCTTGTAGCCATGTTTTTGACGATCTACATTCTCCAGCTCATCCAACAAATCTTCAGCGTTGTCAACACCGGTAATAACATCAGAATAGACCACTGGAACCGGGGAGGTGAGTCCCTTGCCCTTACCCGCATATATCCCGTGAAATATAGCCTCGTTTGTCGGTGTCGAAGGAATGAGGGGTTAAAAAATGCCGTGTCAGCGGCAAGGACAGCTGACCACTAGATTGGGTTCTGACGATCAGAAGGAAATAGACAAGGACGTGGGCTAGGGGTTTAAAAGGTCAGTTAATAACAGTACGAATTTGTTGAAAATATTTCGCCACTCGCCAGTTCACTAGTCACCAATTCTGAGGATGGATAACTCTCATTAATAATACTTATAATATTAAAGTAAGTTGAAATGTTCAAGATCCAGAGCTAAAAGTTATTTCAAGTAACATATACACTCATTATTAGCGAAGAGAACAATAAAATTAGGAATTTCCGGAAGAGACAAATATACAGGGTGAACCCATCGTGGGATGACCTCACTTGGAACCTTTTTTTTCAATATCCGAATTCCCATTACTAAGCTGATACCAAGAATATACAGGGTGCTTGTATCAAAATTTAGACCACACCTGTATCTCTAAAAATTTACAGAAAACATTTGATATCTGGATAACGGTGAGGTTTAGGTATAGGAAAGTATACATGAACTTACCTTATTTTTTTCTCCTGAATGCATTAAAATAGAGAAAACAGGGTGGTTCTATTTGAAAAAATGAAGAAATTTGATATTTATGAAGTTAAACTTTGAACACTTTCTATACACACCCTGTATAAAATGAAAAATTTTCCAACATATATTCGAATACGTTTGACCTTGCTTAAGGCAACCGAAGAGAAACCATTTCCATATCTTCAAGGGTCCCCTCGTAAAAAAATAATTTATAAGGGTCTTCAACGGTCAAATTTTCTACAAAAAAATCAATAACTCAAAAAGTGTGCAGTTTTCGAAAAAAGTTTTTAGACAAAAGTATACTAAAATATAACGTTAATTTCAAAAATGTATTAATATACAGGGTGTTCCGTTCAAAATACCAAAGTTACAGTCGACTTCCGGTCGAACCGGAAGTTGGCCATCTTTGAAAATATTTTAGTTGAAAAGATCGTATCCGAAAACCTAAACGTAGAAATTTTCATGATTTTACTTTAAGTATTTTGCCATATACAGATAGTTTTCACTCGTCGTGGGACACCCTGTATAGGTACCTACAGCTTTTCGCTGGAAAGATCCCGCTTTATATGGGTCAAATTATTCCAGGAAATTTTTCCAAGCTAATAACACGAGAAATGATTTTTTAAAAATAATCATAGACAAGAAAAAAATTCCTTTTTCAAGTTGACCTCTTGTGGTATTCGGAAAGAAAATTTCACACCAAATGTGTTTATTTCCAACAACATCAATTTTCGTCTTCATCAAGTACCTCTATTTGCAAAACATATAGTATACAATAATCACGTTTTCAATATAAACATTAATCATAATGGTCCAAAGAATTTCGGAAACATCTAAGTTTGTAGTTGGAATGAATCAAAAATATCATGTGCAAGAAAAAATTAGTTTGTCAAAAAAATTATTCTGTCATTATAAACGTCAAAGAATTATAACGTTTGACATTTTCATCAATCCAATGATTTCTCCATATAGTTACTAGAATAATATTTCATTTATCTGACACAGTTGATTCCAATTCTCGCCCCCATGGACGCTAGTGTCTAATTATCAAGGTCACACAGGTTCCCTATTTGGAATACACCAAAACAAAATATCCAGTAAAAAACTGTTATTCCGCTTGTAGTAAATGGAAGTTTACTTCCGAGGGAAAAAAACTGGACATGGAAATGACGTGTTTTAAAAAGATGTTTTTTTATTTTTATTTCGTTCTACTACTTTTAAATCGATGTTTGTATCTGACACACAAATGGCGCATCCTGTGTAACGGGTGGTTTACAAAAGTAATTTAAAGTCTAATGGAATTGTTAAACAAATTTTGATAACTAATTTCAGAATAGTTCGGTACTTTATTTTCCCCATGGCAAATTAGTGAGAATGAACATGCTTGAAAAAATGATTACTGTGCCTGCTGTGTAACTCGGGATAACGCTATTCAAAGTTTTTGTAATTCTAACTTCAAAATTTGTTTATACATAGTGCTACTGGAGGTTTGGGCCAGTATATATCTCGAAAATGAGTATCACACATTTTAAGCATATATATTGACCTAGTATGTAGTTTCTGTCACGAAGAAGACGATAAACTATGGAGGATGTAGTCTGTGAGTGCGAAATGTGCAAATGCATAGCAAGGGTGCGGTATAACATACTCGGAGAAGAAAAACCAAGAACAGAGAGCTGCAAGTTAGGCGGTATACTGGCTAATGAGTTTGATAAAAAAGAAAAAAACTGGATATCGAGCTCTAAATATAGAGAGGGCCACAATAGATCTGCAAAGGTCGCAGTGGGACAGGACAAAGACCCACTCCAATTGTAATCTAATCTAATGGTTACACATTTCGTGAAATTTCTTCAGATCTCTTGTGTTATAATACAAAAACACTGTTAATTTTCACAATTTTACTTCAAAGCATAGTGGATCGTCATATTCCCTTGAAAAACTATTAATCTCCTCATCATTTTTTTGCATTGCATTTTTTATGTTGTGTGTTTGGGAAAACGATGGAAAAATCACATTGTAATTTATTTTCAAACATATCTACTATATAAATAAACATTCAGTATACAAAAAACCATATATTCCATTTTTATTTATATTTATTTATATTTGATGATAAAAGCTAGTAATAATACTATTGTGAATAAAATCTGAGTTGTGGTATGTATATTTTCTACTCACATTTATTATATATATATACACGACTATACATTCCCATGGGAATTGTAGTCACACCCAAGTGGTGGGTGTCCTGTCGATCCATTTAACATGGGGGATCAGCCCACTGTAGTATTTTTTTTTTTATTCCTAGATATTGTGATGTGACTTAGTTTTTTCTACGATTTTACGCCACAAATGTCTATCTTTAACTTTATGTTTAGCTTCCTTGACATTCATGATATTTAAATCTGCGTTAACTTGGTCTTCCCATCTTGTTTTAGGTCTTCCCCTAGCTCTGTCTACAACTGGTATCCATTCTGTTATTTTTCTCAGTGTTTCATCTCCACTTTTTCTATAAATGTGTCCGTACCATCCAAGTCTGCGTGCTTTTATAAATTTTACAATGTCTTCCCCATTATTTTTTTGTACAATTTCATAATTCATTAGTATTCTATATTCTCCTTCTCCCGTTTTAACAAGTCCGTAGATTTTCCTCATAATTTTTCTCTCGAATATCCTTAATTTATTTTCTTGTTTTTTTGTCAGGTTCGCTATTTCAGCGCCATAGGTCACCACTGGTCGGATCGCTGCTTTGTATATTTTAATTTTTGTGTTTTCACTAATTTTCTTATTTTGAAGGTACCGTTTGTATTTAAAGAAAGCTCTATGTCCAGCTTGTATCCGCTGATCTATTTCTAATGTTCTGTCGTTATCTCCTCTTAAGTAGACTCCTAAATACTTGAAACTAGTCACTACTTCGTATTCGTATTCTCTTATCCTAATTGACTGCTGTTGAAATCTATTTCTGGATATGAACATTGCTTTAGTTTTTTCTTGATTTACCTTCAGTCCTCTCTTTTCAGCTTCTATCATCAATTTTATAAAGCTTTCTTTAAGTTCTTTCAGATTTCTTGATATTATAGCTATGTCATCTGCATACGCTAAGATTTGTGTCGATTTTGATATTATGGTACCTCTTAAACCAACAGCTTTAATGACTCCATCCAATGCAATATTAAAAAGCGTTGTAGACATTGTATCCCCTTGCCTCACACCACTATTAAACTCAAATTCCTGTGTTTGCCCTTTTTCTGTCCGTACTCTTGCTGTCGATCGTTCCATAGTCATATTTATTAGTCTTCTCATTTTACTCGTTACTCCGATGTTTTTCAGATCTTCTTTAAGAGTCTCTCTGTTTATACTATCGAAAGCCTGTTTAAAGTCTATAAACAGTATATTTTGATCAATGTTGAATTCATAACTTTTTTCAATAATTTGTGTCATTATGTGAATCGGGTCCATAGTTGACTTTCCTTTCCTGAATCCATATTGATAATCTCCTATTTTTCCTTCTATCTTTTCTCTTAGTCTTTCGTTTAAAATTGTTGTGAAAATTTTATAGGCTGAGTTTAATAGTGTTATTCCTCTGTAGTTGGAGCATTCCAGCGTGTCCCCTTTCTTATATATCGGTATAATTACTCCTGTTTTCCATTCTGCTGGCATCTTCTCTTTTTTCCATATTTCGTTCACTAATTTGAATAAAATTTCCTTGAGCATGGTTCCTCCTTTTTTAATTAATTCCCCATTAATTTCATCATCTCCAGCCGCTTTATTATCTTTCAAGTTTTCTATTGCTCCGTTGAATTCCTCATATCGTAGCTCTTCATCTACATCTTCCTCCTCCAGCTCCGTGTCTTCTCTATTTTCGATGCAAATAGTCTGGAGCTCTGCAGTCAGTAAGTTTTTAAAATGACTTTCCCATTTTTCCAGCTCTATTTTTGCTACATTGGCTGTTTTCCTTCTACTTTTTATATTTGTAAATAACTTAGAATTGTCTTTGTTATTTAACTCAATTTCTTCCATCTTTTGCATGAGCCATTGATTTTTTCTCCTTTTTATCATCTTTGCTGCCTCCTTCCTTAATTCTTTATATATTTCGTAATCTTGCTCATCCCCTGATCCTATCCATCGTTGTCGGGCTTTTGTTTTCCTATTAATTATATTTCCACAATCTTCGTCAAACCATTCATTTGTCTTTGTATTTTCTCGTTGTCCAATCGTTTTTTGTGCTGCATTTTTAATACTGTTTTTTATACAGTCCCAATTTTCTTCTATATTCTCTCCTTCTGCTATTCCTCTAATTCCTTCATTAAGTTCCTCCTCATATTTTCTCCTAATCTTTTCATTTTTCAGTTTTTTTAGGTTCCACTTTTTCCTTCCTCTTCTTAGCTTGTTATATTTTATTTCTAAATTCAGTTTCGCCACGACTAAGAAGTGGTCAGTATCGGCATCTGCCCCTCTGAATGATCTGACGTCTTTTATAATATTTATTCTTTTTTTGGATATTAGTACGTGATCTATTTGGTTTCCCGTGTTTCTTCCTGGTATCATCCATGTAATTTTGTGTTCTTTCTTATGCTTGTGTCTTGTACTTACAATGTACATATTTTGTTCTTCTGATAGGTTGCATAGCCTTATACCATTGTCATTTGTGGTTTCATGAATTGTATGCTTGCCTGCCACACAACTTAAGAATTCTTCCTTTCCTATTTGAGCATTAAAGTCTCCAAGTATAATAAGTGTATCGTGTCTAGGAATTTTTTCGCATACTTCCTCTAGTTTATCGTAAAACTCCTGCTTTTCTTCTTCTCCAGCTTCTTCAGTTGGGGCATATGTATTTACTAAGGAGACATTTGCTTTATCTCCTTTCATTCTAATATAAGATAATCGTCCTCCGAGGCTCTTAAATTCTAACAACTCGTTTTTGATCGTTTTGTCGATTATAAATCCCGTTCCTTTATGTCCTTGTTTTTGTTCTCCTCCATAGAGAAATGCATAGTCCCTTTTGTCGATCGTACCTTCTCCTTTCCATCGTATTTCTTGTAGTGCGAGTATTTTCAATTTGTATTTCTTCATTTCTTTTGCAATAAGTTCCATTTTTCCTTGTTTGAGCATCGTTTTAATATTCCATGTTCCTATTTTAAAATCCATCTTCTTCTTTTTCTTTTTGTACTTTTTTTTATTTGTCTGTTTTTGCTTATCGGTTTTATTTGTTTTTTTGTATTCGGTTATCTTTCCTTTAAGTCCTTTTTCATTGCCATGTTCGTTTCCATTTTTTCTTTCATAGTACGATGTTAGTTTTTTGATTCATGCTTCTTTATTTTTCTTATTTGTTCATTTAGATTGCTTATTTCTGGCGACCTTTCATTTACCTTTCTTTTTCGATCTTTGGAAATTTCTTGTTCCTCTTCTAGTTCAGTGTCCATATCTCTCGCTGCGTGCACCTCATTATTCACGATCAGCTTATTATATTTAATGACAGCTTGATACCCTTTGTTCCTTGCCTCTTTTAGCTGAGGATACAATTTTTTTCTCTCCTCTACAATTTCTTTAGGGTAGTCCTCGTCTATCCAGATCTTAGTGCCTTTTAGTTTTTTGCTCTTCTTAATTATTTCAATTTTTTTGCTTCCCGTTGTTAATTTCAATATTATAGGTCTAACCACTCCATTTCTAGGTTTCCCCATTCTTCTGATTTCGTCGATATCGGATTCTGGATTGATTTTTATTCCAATTGCCTCCATCACTTTTGCTACTTTTTCGATTGTTTCTTCGGTATTTTCCATATCTTTGTCCTCTATACCTTTTAGTACTAGGTTTTTTTTCCGAATTTCTCTTTCTAGAGCTGCAATTTTTTCATCTTGTTTTTCTATTTTTTCATCTTGTTTTCTCATTTTCCCTTTGAGTTTTTCATTTTCCAATTTGACTTCTTTTAATTCATTTATTACAACTCCCAATTTATCATCCATTAATTTTAAATTGTTGCCTATATCTTTAAACATATTTTGAATTTTTTCCATATCTGAAATTGTATCGTTCATTTTCCACGGTAAGCAGCTAGCTATCCCACCTCAACGGTTCGGAGGATTGTAGCTGCTACTCACATTTACTGGGATTAATTTCATAACTTAAGAAGTAGTTTCTTTTTAAGTGGTAGCCCTGGATGATGAATGAATCCCTTGGCAAGTTTATTTTGTTCCATGCTCTGAACAGTATATACGTTTACCTGGAAATTGACAAACTTTTCCAATTGCATCGTCTACACCACTGGTTGATGGAATTTGGCAGAAAAAGTGACCACGGGAATAGATGACATTTTAAAAACTTTTCCTAATACGCAGTAGATCTGAAAAGTTTGTAATCAAGTTTACTTTCTTTGACAAGAACTACTTTCGAATGATGAGGGACGTATTATAATTTGATAGAAACAACTTGAATCGAGTTTAACATTCTAGGACGGACAAAATAATGATTTTGGTTCAATTTATTTACCGTTAACATGCGCAAAGTGGAAAAATTCAATGAAGCAAATGGAAGTGGAAGCAAGGAAAATGGAATCATAATACTTTTTCTGCACACAATTGAAAGCATTGCGTTCACACTGGAAAAACAGCGAAAACTTAGTGAGATAGTGTTACAATGGAATTGAACATAAGATAATATAGGTACAGGTTGTTTCACGACAAAATTGAACTGATTAACAAGTTATCCAGCTCAAGTCAGTTCGCTAATAGCAATATTGTTATGGAAATAGTTATTTGTATACTAAGGCCGCAAAATGCTTTCTCGCGTTCCGAGAGAGAGATTATCGCCGAGACCGCTCCGGCCGAGGCAAGATAATCTCGAGGTCGCGAAAACATTTCGCGGCCATAGTATACACAATATTTTTCGTGCAACCGTGAAAATTACATAATTTCAATAAACATTATGTCTCCTTAGAAAAGACAGCGTTTCAACGCGAATAGAGAAAATTACACTCTGGGTAACGGCCGCAAAATATCATTTTGCGGCCTTTCTTGCGGCTGCAAAATGCTTGTTTTGCGTCCGGTTGCACGAAAATATATTTATAACTCTGCAACATTCAAAAAACTGTCATTCTGATCCCTATGCTAAGCAATATATAACCTGTCTATTTCAAAGATATCTTCTTATTTACCCTGTAATATCAGCATCTTTATTTCTGTTATTGCTAAGATGAATGAGTCCATTTTTTCAGGTATGTCAGATTATTGAAATTTGATAAATTGTGAACGAATCTCAATTTGATCGGTTATTTATCCAAATAATTCGTGGAGAAACTATTAAATTGCAAATTAGGGATAACACCGCCCAGGAATCCGTGAATTTCTCGAATTTGTTATGACGGATTCAACAAGCTGAATAAAAGTAGCAGAAGAATAAAAAATTACTGCCTAATAATATATGTTTTCCCGAGTACTTTGTTTTTTGAAAATTTTGAAAAATTGTGGTAGATGAGGGAAAAATTTTAATGGTAAAATACATTTTTTTGTCGATTTTCGACTTTGTATTGGCGATAAATCGAAAACAAAGCATTCCTTTAAATAACCAGGAGTCAAAAAATTGTTATTTCCATCCATTCTACATACTTCTACAATTTCAATGATCAGAGTATGTATGTATGTATTTTTTTTTTTGGGTAACATTCACTGAGACCTGGAAGATCTATTGTGCCTCCTTACTTCTACTTAGCTTCTGAGGAGAGTTCCATTTTCCGGAGTAATTTTAGGATATCTGCAAGCTTCAACTTAGGTGAATGTTCCTCTTCTATCCAGTAATCCCCCATGTACTGCACTCTAGGATTATGGAGTGCTGTGCAGTTGGGAAGTATGTGGATGGAGGTTTCTTCTTCCATGCCACAATATCTGCATTCTTCTTCCTCCACTATTTTGAGCTTTTTCAGGTGCCTATTTAGGGAACAATGTCCCGTTCGGATCCCTGTTGAAAATCTTAGCGCAGTTTTACTTTGACTCATGCATTCATTTGATCTCAACAGGTTGTAGTCACCGAGAAAAATATTTGATTGTCTAAGCCCTACCAGATCTTTCCAATGGTCAGATCTTCTTTTTCTCCCGGCTTTACCTATTTCTTCCAATATTACATTTGGGCTGATTCCGCAAAAGGGTTCAGGCCCCCAGAAAGGTATTTTAGTCCCCCTCTTTGCATGGTTAGCGTGAGGTAACAGCAAGCTGCAGCCAATGATTGTCTAGTCGACGATTTTTTCCATTTGTAAGATAGGGACACCCTTTTCTAAGAAATTCAATCAGACTCGAAAACGGTAGCTGGAACGCTGAAATGGAAATATAAAAAAATTAGGTTTAATTTCTCGAATGTGGCAAAAATATTTAGTACCTAACAATGTTTGTTCATCTTTTTATCATGTGAATAAAAATCCATCACAAATAGTTATGACATAATACTAACAGCATTGTAATAAATCAAGTAGAATGTAATTGATTATACAGTCAAAGGTCGTACGAAAATACCAAAATCATATTAGTCAACAGATTCTTTGATGAACATAAACACGTTATTTAAAAATGAATTGTAAATTAGTTGTTGCTGTTTTTATTTCTTATTCGTGTGTAGTGTTGAGCAAACATTTTACAAGAGATGGAATAAGTGATTTTGGAGATTGTTACGAAAATAAAGAAGCATTGAAGTACTTGAAGACTAACGAAATTGTAACAGCGAAAAAAGGAGAAGTTGTAACATTAAATTGTACCTTGTGCTACCGTATTGATTGCAAGTCTGTTAAATTTGGCAGAAATATCGAGAAGAATTTCGATAATTTGAAAACTATAACCCAAAATATTGTTGATATTAGTGTCTCTTCTGAAAGTGATGCTGGATTGTACAGTTTTCAGTGCTTGTGTAATTTGGGTATGCGGTTTTATAACATCCTTGTTTATTTGCAAGACCAATAATTATCAGTAGGATTCACGTAAGGCTAATAAATTTGTTATTTTGTTGAATGTGTTTGTGCTAGTAAAAGCTCCATACAACTAATTAAGCAGCTGAGGGTCCATTATCGGAAGTTGTCCATTGTTAAGAGGCTCAACAATTTTGATATGAAGCAAGTTCTATCATTGCCTTGCGAATTGAAGTAATTCAAAACCCATTAAAAATGCTCATGTGATATATCAACCTTTGATTTCTAATATACGGAGTGTGAAAATTTATAATGAAAATAGTATTTGGAAATGTAAAATCGTGAGAAACTATTAGAAATTTTATTTATGCTTTCTGTAATAACTCTTGGCAATAAGCATTTTTATGAATAAATAAAAGTAAAACACTGCCACTTACTGTGAAATTTATATATGGATGTGATGAGAATTATGAAAAAATATATAATAGTGTCGTCAGCTTCATATTCAACAGTTTGTTACCAAAAAATTCGTGTTGTTTTGTTTGCTTACAGAAAAAACCTTTTATGGATCCTTCAAACTATCACATGCTTCTGTTAGACTGGGAATTTTGGAAGCTTGTCTTCAATATCAGATTATTCGTTATAGTTTACCTCCTCTAAACATTTGGAAGTACAAAAATTGGAATCAACATTGGTTAGCGCTCAAACTATGGAAGAATATCCTTTTGAATACAAACATATTTCAGTTGGTACGAAAATAGATGATTCGGAAAAATTATTTTCAATATTTTTTCAACCATCGTCAATAATCTTCAGCTCATTCAAATTCAGCCTTTGGAGAACAGTTCACTATTGTTTTTGCCTCAACTAACCACAGCAGTCTTTATCCATAAATTATTGGCAGCTGTAATTCATTTTTTTATTTTCTCAAGGGATGTCTCAAATTCCATGAGCATCAGTAAGCTTTTGACCAAAGATCTTCCCTGATCTAGATGGCTGGGTCATGTAGTATTTGGCGGTAAGTAATCAGTTTAATATTCAGAAAGGCGATATTGTCAGGCGATATTGTCAGGTTGCATCATTTTCCTTCCTAGACGTTCATCATTGATATGTTCTCCCTTCGAACATATCGGATTTCTTGCTTCACATATCACACAAGGTTTTTTTCAACCAGCCAAAATGAAATAGTTCTTCAGCTGCTTCCCCTCCAGCACAGTTGTTATTTTTCAGTGCAAATGTTTCGTGGGTTAAGCTATATATACAAATCCCGTTCCGGCAGTATTGTAGTCTTGCGAGATTTTATCAAATTTGACTTTCTAGCTCTCAACCTAACTCAACTCTTGTAAACTGATTTGTACAGAATCACCACAAACAGACTGTAATGTGATATTTTGTCTCCTGCAAAATCTTTCCAACCATCCATTTGATGGTTTAAGAGTGTCACAATTCAATTTTCACGGCTTTTTTCAATAATTATAATGGTACAGACGAAGAAATCTCCTCATTCTGTACTTTGGAAAGCCTCTCGAAAAATGTTCCGGTTTAACTCCGTTATTTCTAAAATCATCAATAAAAAGCTTGGAGCATCAATTTTTTTCAAAACTCCGCTAGTCTGTGATCTTTCAGCATCATATCTTTTGCTATACTTTCCAAAAAACCGTTCACATAAATGCTCTGCATCCTGTTTCCATGGTGATTTCGGCGGGTGATTTCTCCCTACCATGATATATTTGAATGGGTATCAAATCATTTGTTCAGTATCAAAATATAGATAACACCCTATATTATACTAATTATGTTTTCTCATCAGTAGCACTTGGCCTATATTTTTGTTATGGATCCTAACAATGTTTCCCTTCCGTCTTCAACCTTCTCGTTACCGCCTTCATGCTGAAAATCCCATAATGAACGGCCATTTTTGTCGGACATTTTTAGCCGCTTTCCCGCTTTTCGTAGTGATTTTGTCTGTTTTCGGTACTTTTTCCCTTCCTTCCAACACAAACGACGATGATGAGTTTGATGCGCCGACAAAAAATTACTATTCTCGCTACCAGAAAAACTTTATGTATCACTGCATTCGACTAACTAGAAATTTCCTATATACCGAGCTCAACTGAAAAGAAGAATCAGTTGTTTTATTTCATCCGATGTATGTGTGCATATAGGGTGATATTTGCTAAGACCTGAGACATATTCATTGTGTCCCCTCCCTTCAATTTACTCACCGAGGAAAGTCCCAGAGACTTGTAGCTCTCTTAATTCTACTTCCCGAAAAAATTCAGGAGTTCCACCGACTTTAACTTGGTAAATGTTCCTCTTCTATCCAGTAGTCTCGCAGATGTTGTGAATACAGGTTTTTTTCAGGCGTCAGTCTCCCGTTAGTGTGCACTGGAATCCACAGTAAGGTGACATTCATTAATTTATCTACGTATTCCTACACCATTTTGGAACTGATTACACAGGAGTTCAGTGCTTCAATAGCTGCTTGACTATTTGACAGAGTTTTAAAGAATAAGAAAATGCCTCACTCATTCATACGTATGGGTTCGGTTCAACAGCCCGGGCACTTAAACGGAATCTTTGTACCATTACCTGAGCTATTTACCTACCTCCATTTCAAAAGCTTCGTGTCTCACCAGTTTATCTTCAGTGCTTCCGTCTGAGTCCTTGTAAGTTCTCACAGAAGCAGAGTATATAAGTAGGTGTCCAGGTCAGTAACTGTCTTCAAATTTCTCCAACCCAAATCCAATAGCCTGGACGAGAGTTCCTTCTCTCACTTATTAAGTAGACTCTCTGTATGGAGGTGTCCTTGTGTCAGCCTTCATTTGAGTTGGTGTTACTTGGCTAGCCAGTTCTCGATTTCCCCTTTTATGTTATCCGGCCTCTGTAATTCCACAAAACGGGACCTGTGGAGGCTCCTCTATAGAGCCTTCTTAACTCAGCTAATCTGCACTTCACCCATATAAGAGACACTTTGTTGTCTCTTGCCAGCATATTAAGATATTCCTTACAGTTTTTCACTAGCTTAGACCTAGTTACTGGATTGCTGATGGCTGATGGAATGAACTCAAGTTCTAGAGATCCAAAGGAAATGGGAATTGCTTAGAGCAAGGAATAGTTTTTCACTACCTGTTGCTGACTGTTTTTGTCGAATAAGTTTAAAATGATTAATGCAGATTATTAAAAAGTTGAGTGAGTAAATAAGCCATAAATTCAAACTGGTAGCTCCTATAATACTTTTTAAATATTGTACTTTCTAAGAAACTCACGCTTTCTCTCACCTATACAAAAAGTACTGCCAAATCCAATTTTTTAAAGAAAAACATAACCGTCACAACAACGATGAAAACCTTTAGTCTAATGGTCCAGAGGCTGCAAAATTTGTTGAAGCAAACTTGCTGCCAAATAATGTGTTCTCTCGTCAAGCTCCACTTTTTCAGTATATAATACAGCACCTGGTTGTAGACTCTTGGGAGTTTTTTTTAATTATCTTAGCCCTACTAGAACTTTTCAATGGTTTGATCTTTTTCTATTCCCATATCGATGTATACCAACTTAGATTATAGGGGTTTATTCTTGAATTCTCAATAATTCTTGAGGTGTTTCTTCTTTGAAAAATTTTGTAAGCGACCTTTTCTTAAATCAACAATTTTTCAATTTTTTCTTTGAAGTTCCTACATGGTTTTTATCTGACGTCTCAGAGTAATAATTTAACACATACAGGTCATTCACCATCATACGTGGTACCAGCCAATTCCAGCAAATGTTTTGAAGTCACAACTGCCATTGGCCGTTTTTAATTATTTTCCAGTTGTCGCGCACTTATCACTAAGCGCATTCCTTCAATCACTGTTGTAAACCAATAATGTACCAATTCAAATTAATTCATCTTCCTGTGAGATTGTTTCATTCTATATTTTATTGTCTACACATTGATAACTATACAATCCCACAGTAGAATTTTCTGTTCGAATATTTTTAACATTTACGTCAATTTGAAATTCAAATTATTTATTATCATCATTTCAAATGAATTTGATATCTTTATGCGACGTTCATTCAAAATTATATGGGCGTTATACTGAGTCGTAGCAATACAGATGCCTAGAAACGACCAAAAGTGCTACATACCAAAATTCAACACAATAACGAGAGCAGCCACCAAAACCGTTTCCTCCTCCTTACAGACTCCCTCAGTTCCCTAATACGAACGATTTATTCTTAACACCCTCAGGTTCATCATATTAAGAAAGAACTCAACATTGCCAGAGAACGAGATAACTATATCATTATATGGATCCCATCCCATATTGGTATTAGTGAAAACGATGAAGCAGGCAGATGTGCTCGTAATGCTATTACAGATAAAAGTGTGGTAACGATTTTTGAAAAGGTCGGATCTAGAATGCGTTTTCGATCGCAATGGCAATCTCAGAGGACTGGAAGTAAGTCAAAACTTCGTGGAACTGAAAAGTAATTCTGCTTTTTTGATAACAGACAACACCAAAGTGATTATTTCACGTCTGCGGTTGGGGTATACTGAACTGACTAATAAAATAAGGTGAGAACCCAGTATTAGATTCATTTGATAATAGATAACAGTGGAAAATATCCTCGTTGAATGTCCTGAGAATCATACTTAATAAAGAAGCTGTGAAATTGAATGATTTTTTCTCCTTTCGTCATGGAAACCGAATCTCAAACACAGGTTTGCAAAACGTCACTTTAAATGCTAGTGTAGTGCAAAAAATCACATCTCGTTCATCTTTTGTTTCTTAAACGTCACATCGAGAGTATTGATTGCAATTTATATTAAATGTTGTATCTTGTAAATATTATTTTTTCCAATCCCCAAACAAAAGAATTTGGAAGATTTATTTCCGGAGAACGAGGGTGCCACCTTACCAGTCTATAAGTACCAATCTATAAGTACCAATCCACCGATTAGGAAATTTTCCGTTTACATAATCTCCAATAAATGAAGCATTATGGGCAGGTGTTTCATGTTGTTGGAACCAAAATGTGTCTCTACCAGTCAACACTTCTTCCTGCAAAAGCTGGTGTAAGTTTATTTCCAAGATATCGTTACATCCAGCAGCAAATAGTTCATCATCAAATATATTATGATAAGCTAATTTATTATGTTTGACAAAACAACCCACGTTAAGGCCGAATCTGCCTTGTCTCCTGATCTCCTGATGGATTTGAGACATTCCAATATAGTTTATTATGCCTGTTAAATATTCCTGCTCTTCTTATGTGAGCTTCATCGCTATATATTACCTTAGAATGAAAATTTGGCTGTCCAACCATTGGAAATAGATATGTAATATGTCATATTAGGTGAATAAGAATTGAAGAAGGAAACGAAAAACGTGAAAATATACAGAGTGTCTCATTAAAAAAACATAAGTATGCATTATACTTCCTTAGTGTGCCGCCTAAGTAAAAAATTCTATGCGCCAATGAATACTTTCATCTTATATCTATCAAAAGTTTTTTCAACGTTTTCTTCATATTTTTTAAGAAGTTATATAGTACCTTGTAGTTCTCGACAGTTCTCAATAATCGCCCCATATCTTCCAACTGTGGGGTTACTTTGACAAAAAAAAGAAGCATTGATAAGATAAAATTGGAAAATGTACTGATTTCATTGTTTTGAACTCATATGTATGTATGTACTCACATTTGAATGAAACCAGTGGATGAATAGTTCAAATTATATTGGAAAAAGATCCAATGAGACGCACTGTACGGAAATGAGGTTATTCGTAGAAACTTTTGGTATTTCCCGTCCCCTTGGTAGGCTCCATATCCGCCAATGGCAGAGAAAAAGGTCACTAATGCGACATGGGTTTTATCTAATTCCCACTCTCTCTCAGAAATACCTTTTTGAATTTAATGCGGATTAGACCCAGTTGTCACATTGTGGAGAATGTTTTCGAAATTTAATCTTTTCGCGTCACTGATACACCAGAATGGGAGTTCGGTGACCGAAAAGAAGTCTTACTTTTTGAATAGAGATAGCACATAAAAGAATCCAAGACTGATTGCGTTATTCGGGAAAGTTGATAGGAGCTCTTTAGGTTCGAAAAGACTTTTTTTGACTCGAGAACTAAATACTTTAATCCAAAAAGATTAAATATCTTCACTTTGATTATATCCAAGACTCCATTCAAACTCGTTATAAGCGATTATTCACTGGAAAATATAATCTTAATAGTTGATTGAATATTGCATCGTAATGAAATATTATCCAATCAATGCAGCAGAAATTTCAATGATATAGAAAAATAAATCGACCTAATAAAACTTTTCGCAAAGTGTTGAGAAATTTTTTGATAATATATGTTCGGTGGTGTGTTATTAAGACCGTAATTATTTATAAGGAATAAATGAATAATTATTGAGCAAGTTAAATAACTTGAGCTTGATCAATTCTTATCAAAATTGATCAGTGATGTTTCTTTTTGCCGCTGATTACGATTCCAGTCACAAAGAAATAAGAACCCAACTGCTTATGTTTAAAATTTCGACACATTCCAATTTTAACAATTATGAAATTGTACATAATTGAACTGAGTGATATAAAATACGATTCCCTAACCATACTTATTTCATGCGGTATTTTATCACTCGCTCTTTTGTCTCCTCGCAATTTCATCACTTGGTATTTGGACCGTCGTTATTTTAATTTACATCCCATATCAATACGCACACCCAGTATGATGATAACAGAAGGGCAACTATTGAACAAAATGCTTGCAAAACTTTCATGTGGTTTTTATCATTTTTTATGGCAATTATTATTTATCATTTTAAAATAAATATTTGATTAGAAACACCTTAAAATTTTGTATCGTGCTCCTTTATGACAGAAAAAGGAAAATTTGACTAATATGTTATTAGCTAAAAAGGTAAACAGAACGGAAAAAATATAAGGTTAAGAATAAAAGATTAGCTTTTGTTGTAAGACATATGACGGAAAAATTTGAAGAAACACTTCCATATTTTGGATTTCTTGCATCGTGTCGCTTATAAGTTATAATCTTTAATCTTCAAATTTGTTGACTTGCTTCAAATCCATAATATATATTAATAGAGATAAAGATTATTTCGTTATTTGTTTTTCAAAAAATACTTAATGAATAATAAAGAATATTACACATTGTGTTTTCCCTCCTATCTTTATGAAACATCAAAGAAGTATTTTTATATAAAGCCTCACTTTATTCTTTGCGGGCTGTTGACCCGAGCTTTCTGTCACTGTGCGTTTCTAACATTTTTGTTCGGACCGTGCGGTTTTGTACTGCACACACTTTATACAAGTCACTTTGCAACACTTTATTCTCGATAATTTGTTTTTCTCCGATTGGCAGCAAATATTAAATTTGCTGACACATATCAATCAGCAAAGTATTACTTTTCCTGTCTAGGCAGCAAAGTGGTTACTTTTTTGACATTTTCATAGATTTCGACATATTGTATTTCAATGTTTTTTCCGCGAATCATAAAATACATAGAAGTGTGGAAATATTCCAGCTAATTTTTCGGTAAATTGGCAACTGTCAAGTATCAAATTCAGAAATTGTGCATCGAATTCCAAAAAAGCGACATAAAATACAAAAAAATGTCAATTTTTTCTGCAATTTTCGATAATTTTTGGATTTGACAGCTGTCAAGTTCTGGGATTGGATAACTACGATTTTGGTGATTTCCCAACTAATATTGTCACATATTTCTAGAGCGTATTGCCTGGTAACCACCCGACCGGGTTGTTACCTTAAAGCAACGTGCTTGAAGAAAGTTATGGCAAAATTATTGGAAATTATCAATGCCCTTGCTATATTATTGCTAATAATAAATTTGCTGACGCATACTAACATTATTATTTTTGTGCTAATATAACTTTTGAGAGTCATGATAGGTATACCTTTTTGTCACAAAAATAATATACAAGAATACCGTTAATCATAAATAAGTTAATCGCACACTAACACCAACAGCATAGCGTTTGTGGTTTCCTCTAGAGAATATATCAAAACGGATAACTTATTTTGATTCTCTATTTAAACCACTATTTTGAAATTTTCACGTTTGTATATAAAAAATCTCCCAATTTACTAAGAAAAAACATTTTTGCCATTTCAAATTTACCACCCTGTACCTTTTTTGATCATCAATATTTTATTAACGGAAGAATCACCGATTTCACTTTGGTCCATTACTTATGGACCACCCTGTATATCTTAATTGTATTTGATCTTCGAATTAATTCAGTGGAGCAAATGTAATGAATCACCCAGCAATAGTTAATATGTATTATTCGCAAATTCGACCTTTTGAAGTAGAGCATGTGTGTGTCGGATTGTGGAATCCCAAAATCGGAAAACTCAACCACTCGCACACTGCCTGCTTTTCCGGTTTTAATAATGCATCACGGCTAACACAATTTTCCGAGTAGTAGCTAACCGCTATCCATTGGCCACGACCGTTATCAGCGCTACCCTTCTCTGGAACTTGAGACTTTGCAAAAAATGTTACAAACCAAGTTCATTCATTTTAGCTGTTCTCCGGTGTCCCTTCAAGCAGAGGGATCGATCTCAGGGAGTACATTTTATGTCATATGTATGTATCCTGCATCAGCAGTTCCGCAAATTCGTGTGCTGAAAATATATTACCACCTTACGTGTTTCGAGTTAACATATGTATACCAAGTGTGTCTATTATCGGGTATTGAAGTAACAATATGTGCAGAAAACAATAAAAATTACCATATCTCCCTTTTTTATTGTTCAGTATTTATTTTGTAAGTACATGGAACCTGTGATATTTCAATTGCAATAAGATATACAGGGCTATCAGTAACTGTTGTGTGATGCCTCTTGGCATTGCATTAAATCAATAATTATACACTGTGTTATTTATAAAATGCGACATACCTACAAGAAATAATTGGAAAGGTCGTTGAAAAATAAGTTCAAGTGCACTTTTAATTCTCTTAAATTCGTTGTGGTTTGATACAAAAATGGATATTCATGTTTAAACTTCATTTTCATACCACTTTCGGATAATCCTGATCGATTAGGAGATGGCTAGCAGGGTAGTACACGGGAAATTTTAAATTCCATGTGATATTTTGATTAGGATCAATCACAGACCTAACTTCTTTTCCATATCTTCTAACGTAATGTGTTAGAAAAACATCGATGTACTCTAGGATTCTGGATTCTGGAATCTGGAGTGCAGTGCAGTTGGAAAGTATGTGGATGGAGGTTTCTTCTTCCATGCCACAATATCTGCATTCTTCTTCTTCCACTATTTTGAGTTGTTTCAGGTGCCCATTCAGGCGACAATCTCCCGCTAGGATCCCTGTTAAAACTCTCAGCGCAGTTTCACTTTTACTCATGCATTCATTTCATCTCAACAGGTTGTAGTCCCCCAGAAGAATCTTTGATTGTCTAAGCCCTACTAGATATTTCCAATAGTTGGATCTTCTCTTTCTTTTGGCTTCACCTATTTCTTCCAATATCACATTGGGACTGATTCCGCAAAAGGGTTCTGGCCCCCAGAAAGGTATTTTAGTCCCCCTTTTCGCTAGTTCATCTGCTATTTCATTCCCTTCTATTCCAGTGTGTCCTGAAATCCATAGTAAGGTTATTGTTCTCGCCTAGTTCATTGAGTTTGTCTTGGCATTCCCGCACCATTTTGGAACTGATTACACAACAGCTCAGTGCATTAATGGCTGCTTGACTATCTGTCATTATGATAATTTTCTGTCCTCTGTATTTATGGCCCACTTAATTAACCGGTTGTCTTATCTCTGCTGATAACTCTCGAAATATTGAGTTAAAATATAAAATGCATCCATCCATTTCTAAAGATGAATCAATTCTACAACAGACTTTATATTCATCTTTGCGAGTCTCACCAACTATGATGAATCGGATAGCGATAGCTGTGATTTTGTTGATTGGCAACATTTCAAAAATCAAATATAGAATCACCGTATCCGAAAATAGTTATACTCCAAATTTTGTACAATTGGAACTAACAATTTACAAGATAATTTGTCTTTTTCAGACTTTTGGCCCGCTATGTATATCCGTGCTACTTGATTTCGTAAATCCTCAATTATTTCCAGAACAAAAAAAATTTCACATGAGCACCTTTGTTAAAAAGTTGCCTACTCCACAACTAAGCTCCTAACATAAACCATTAGTGAATTGGTAAACCTTATTCGCTGGATCATTCGCGATTTATCAAAAACACTACCTAACAAAGGTTCAATGGCCTTGACAAGTTCCTAACTGATAAAGCTGAAATTTCGTTTAGCCAGAAGAGAAATAATAAGAAATTTCTAGCCCTATATTCTACTACAATGGCTTTGGATCACTCCCTTCAATGGAAATGCCATAACAAACAAATAAGTGGAGGGCGGCAAGTTTTGCAAACTGAGAAAAGCTATAGTATTTGGTGGAAATCAATAAAGAAAAAGTTCTGTGGCTTTCAAGATGTTGTTCAATTTAGTAGATTTGTGTGTACGCATATAGGCGTAGTAGTCCGGGGAAATGAGGATGAAGAATGGAATAGAAAGGGTGATTCACTAGTGCGATTGAGTCCAATATCCCAATATCTTGTGAATGGTTACAGATATATGAATGAAATTTTGACAGATTGTAGTTAGCTTAGAGGATCATATTTCAATAGTCGCAATTGTACAGCGTGTTCCAGAACGCCGTGCCAGATCGAAGTTATATTTTTAAGCGGAACACCCTGTATTTCACTTCAAATTTGAATTCTGCTTCACTTTGCTATTTCAATGATGTAGCATTGTGATGAGGTATACAGCGTATTTAAGAAGTTCCTACCACTTGTTCCTGTAAATCGCAATGACTTCAACGCCTCGTATACTTTAAACCGTACAATTTGAAAATAATCTTTTCCAGCCGTACGTCTGTGTAGTCGTCTAGTACTTCAATTCAATGGAACTGATTCGATATCTAAGGAATCGTGATAGATAGATATGAGCCTCTAAGCTGGCTACAATCGGTCAAAATTTCGTTCAAATATCTCTAACCATTCAGAAGATATTGGACTTTATCGCACTAATGAATCACCCTGTATATGAAAATATGGTAGTTTGACACCTGAAAACGTTGGTGTTTCTGGATTTCGGAAATTCAAAATGGCGGCCCTAGAAAATTCCAATATGGAGATTATACTTTTTTCAATCTTGTCTCATTTAATGACTATTAACGCTATCGATACGTGGTTTACTGCTATCGTTAGTTATTAAGTTGTAGCTCTATTGAAAATGACAAGAAAATTAAAGGAAAATCATGGAAATGACGTTGGGGAATAGTATCCAACGATAATTAGAATATTCAACCTCAAAAGAACCTATGTATAATCATTTTAATCGATACATATTTCTTTTGATATATTCACTATTCCTTAAGAAAAGCAAACTTTCCTGTTTACTCTCTCCTACGGTAAAATCAACGGCTGGGAATAATCTTCTTGTCGATAATGCCGATGGCATCTCGTCTCTCGGGATAAAGCTGACGCTACTTCGATGGGGAAGATGCCAGAGCACGGAGGTCATCATCAAACTGACATCCTGTCAAAGTTATGCTGAAAGTTTCGGGTATAAACTTTCTCCAAGGAAAATGCTTCTCTCAAATCAAATTTACTCACTTATATTACTTGATGGTTGAAATGGAAACGATCCTTTTTAGAGACTCAATTTTATTACGGTCGTGATAAACGTTTGACTCTCAAGTTTTTGGCTTAATGCATTTTTAATTATTATATCCTGTTTTCATATTCAGTTATTATTCAGAGGTCTGAAATTTTATTCTCCTTCCTCCTCAAAATATTGCTGATTGATATCATTGAATTCAGTCATGAACTTGTGGAGTACAGAGTTTTGAAAATGGTTCTCGTCAATTTCAAATTTTCACACTATTCATTATGTAATAAGTTCCAAAATGACGTGGGAATGCCTAGACAAACTAAATGAACTAGGCTAGAACAATATAGTTACCTTAATATATGGATTCCAGGAAACACAGGAATGGAAGGAAATGAAATAGCAGATGAACTAACAAAGAGAAGGTCGGAAATACCTTCCTGGGGGCCTGAACCCTTTTGCGGAATCAGCTCCAATGTTATATTGGAAGAAATGGGTGAAACCGAAAGAAAGTGAAGATCTGACCATTGAGAAGATCTAGTAGCAGAAGCATATGCAGAAATTGTGGCATGGAAGAAAAAACCTCCATCCACAATCCACATACTTTCGAACTGCACAGCATTCCAGTATCCTAGAGTACGGTACCTGGAAGATTACTGGATAGAAGAGGAAAATTTACCTAAGCTGAAGTCTGCAGATGTCCTTAAACTCCTCCGGGAAATAGGACTAAAGAAGTTACTAGTTTCAGAGACTTTCCTTAGAATCTAAGTAGAAGTCAGGGGGCACAATAGATTTTCCAGGTCTAAGTGAATGTTACCCCAAATACATATATACATACATACATGTAGCTGACATAATAGATACTTGAGAAGTTCGCGTGCATAACCGTGATATCTATTGATGTGTCCAAAAGCTTACAGTTCTTCTTGGACTTTTGAATTTAAAAATGTGTTTCTAGTTAAGTAAGATTTGTTGGAAAAATATATGAAAAATAATTGACAATACAGTACAGGGTTGAAGACTCGTCTCGAGTGGCAGTCTGCCTGAACGACCCTATGACCAATAACCTCGACCCAAATAGCACAAAAAACGGTGAGTATCTTAACAAAATTTGTACAAGGTGTTATCAGTGAACTCACTTCAAATTAGAAAGTTGAAAAATTTCCAAGCTGCGTACAAAATATTTGAAAAATATGGTGTTGTATCACTAACGCAATCGTAGCGTTCTGGTGTAGTATTCTCACAAAAGTATTGAAATAGCTGAAAAGATGCTGCTTCGATGGAATCGTGAGTTGCACTGAAACCTTTATTTGGTTAATCAGTGAAAGAATACTAGTTTTTGGTTTTGAGAAAAAATATATAAAAGGGAGACCATCGACTTTGAGAAAGAAAAATCTTATTTCATATTTGTACGAATTTGGTTAACATAAAAAAGATACATACTAATTCAACCCTGGTTTAGCGATAGTTAACAGTTAATATACCCCCCTGCTGCGATTTGGGTCGAGTTTATTGGTCATAGGGTCGCAGAGGCAGACGGCCACTCTAGACGAGGCTCCAATCCAAATATACCTCCAGATTTACACAAATTAAACGTTCAGATCAATTCTGAGTTCCTTCTTCATAGTAAATCGATCTAAAAAGTAAAAAATAAATCATAGTCCGAAAAAAAACTGTGAATTAAGAAGCTTCTAAAACCTACTTAATTAAGTTACACTCAGTATTCGCAAGATTATTTTCATAATAATCATTCTTATCAACCTTAATATTCGACACAGCCAAAAAGTGATCTATAAATTCCAATTTTAGCTTCATTGGCTCTTTTGGGTATAGTACAAGCAATTAATCAGTATCAATGAAGACTCAATCTATACTTTAACAAAAATATGAAGAGAGTGAAAAATAACATTAATTTTTTATAGAGTATCTGATCCCCTTTTATCAAATGATTTATTGACTCGCACGTCAGGTTGGATCTTTGGGATATTGAAATCTCAATTAAGGAGTCTCTTTACAACCATTATTTAAGATTCCATTAATCATTTTCTTGTCAGCAAAATCAATTGAGTTAAATGTTCCTTGACTTTCAAAGTTAATTAAATACATCACAAATATCAGTGAGTGGATTTTAGTTTTGCAGAAATTATTTTTGGAGGGAAGAAAATATACGTGGATTAAGCAAAAAAGTTTGACTGTATGACCGAGAGAAGTAAATGAACAATTCTACAGTTTATTTCTGGCGATGCAAATGTTATTTTTGAAACTTTCCGAGTGATATGTATTATGGAATTCATCACTTATAGATATTATCAAATAATTATAGGGATATTTCACGTGGTGAGTGTTTATTGTATATTATTAAACAAGCAGTTTATGATAGCCATTATTTACGATGGGCGCAAATAACCCGAGTGAATATTGGCCATAAATTGCGGGTAGAATACTATACTTTGTCCACGACCCTTAATTTCTTTATTCAATAAAAGTCAGTAACGATTTGGTATTACTTACCTCAAAATGCTGTGGTAGCTACATAAAATGATAAATTCACTTCAAAAAGCATACATTTTTGCAAAATTATCCTTAACCTGATAAAATTCAATTTCTAAGAAACCAGGTCAGAGAAAATATACGCACTCAACTTGGAAGAGCAAATGGCTCTATTGTCCTCATTCTGCTGCATATGAATTGAAATTGTCTGGGAAATTCACAACTATGATGAAACTGTTTACTTTCTCAATAAACTTAGGTTTTTTGTTCTGGAGTGAAATGGTGTTTCTCGTATTGAAGTAATCATCTAGATAATTCAAAAAAGTGTAGTATTATGGAGGGCAAGAAATTTGATGACTTCATTATGATGGATCGAAACAGTATATAAGAGGTTAATTTGAAAAATGTCAAATATTTTTTAAATGGAACTTACGTTTTGCTGTCTCATCCATTCAAATCTTCGGACAAAAATTGGGGGAGGTTGATTATTTTTGGAATCCTTTCAGAAAGTAAGCCTCATATTCCACTGTTTAATCGTAGCAGGCCAGACGGCAGGAATAAGGATATCGTTGATTCACTTTAAATTTATGGTGATTGTCTCAGTATAAAGCTACTGTGTTAGCGAAACGTGTCACAATTTGAAGTTTAACTATTATGTAAATTTCAACAAAATTCTCACTATGAAACTACAAATATTATTTGGAAATATCAAGAAACTATCGGAAAAGAAGCCGTAGAAGGGTTTTTATTGAATAACAAATTAACAGAAAAAAAAAGTTTCTTTTGTTGTATAGATGCTAGGAAAAATTGAAATTTATTCCATTGGAGTAAAAATTTATTCCGCAATGTATAAACGAGACATTTTAGGAAATACTCTTCAAAAAATGAAAACAATGAATGACAACTACACATTGAATCAACATGGTGCACCCAGCCATACATCAAGAAGTACTTTACGATATCTGCAGGAGAATTGTCCTGATTTTATTGAGTCAAACATTGCTTGCGAAGAGAATATTTGTTGACATCGATATAAACAAGAAATTATAAATTGGCCAATGACGCCAAAGACTTCAAGCTGTTGAAAATAATCAGAAAGGTCTTTATCCACAATAAAATCTTGTAAAATTTTTTTATCCTATATTTTCGCTCTTTTAATTTTTTATTCAATAAAACCATATTACGCTGTTTGGTAATATCATATCTAAACAGAGTTTCCGAGAAGAATACTTTTTAAATACAAAATCCAAAGTTTTTCGGAACATTTTTTTCCGATAGTTTCATGATATTTGTAGCTTTAGAGTAAGGAATTCAATTTTGCAGCTGCCTCAAAAGCAATGATTAAAAATATTGGTTCTTACTTGGTTTCCCCTGTATATTTTGATTGGATAATTTTTCTACAATTGGGAAAAGATTCTCCCAATATTTACCCAGAATTTCGACAAAAACCGGCAGATTAAAAAATAATTATTAAGAGACAAATTGGGTTCCAAATAAGTTTGGCCCGCAGGGTAGTTAAAATGTCGGTTACTCAACATAACAACTGGTTTGTGTCCAATTCCAAATACTTCAGCTGAACTTTATCTGGAACATTTTACTGCGATTATCTCATATTAAATATTTTTTGCTACATAAATATGGTGATTATTTCTTTCTTCTTAAACGTCCTAGTACCGACTTGAATATAAATTGAACTTCATTCCTCTCAAATTCATACGAATCAAATCTTATTTATTTACCTTAGCTAGACAATAATTATTCTGACTGAAAGCTGTCGTGCTGTATTCTTGAAGGATGTCTGGAAGAGGTTAGAGTTCCAAAGTTTGACAGCTGGGTGATTAATATCCTGTGACTAGAGCTTAATTAGAAGGTGAAGATACAGTTGGTATAGACAGAGAAACGTGTTCCCCTCACGAAAATAGTCCAGTCAAATTATTTCACAAAATAAAGACTTTATTTTATATAGACTGGTTAATGCTTATATCAAATATTGGCAAATTTCATATTCGGTAGCGTTAGCTAAATCTGAATACAATCAATTGACGAGTATTTTGTGTGTATGTTTAGATTTTTCATTGTACCACAGCTTCAATTAACTGCTGGCTGTATTTCCAAAAAAGTAAAGAATATTATAGGATAAATAAAGTATTCTACTCGCATATGATGGCTTATATTCACTCAGGTGGTTATGTCACTTGTCGCGGCCGCACGAATATTACACTGGTTAAATGATATATTATCATTTATGCAAGGCTTCAGCGAAATCCGTTCCAAATAGTTCTCAATATAATATTCTTATTTATCCTATTACTATACTCCTATATATATTATTCAATTAAATAATTTGGGTTAACAGCTAAGGGTTGAATACAAGGAATTATCCTGATCATTGAGACTGTTGAGAGACGCTGGCTTGAGTATTCGAGTAAAACCCTATTCGGATAATAAATTTTGCACAGAGGGCAAATTCCAAATTTGTGTTTCCATGGGAGTTGCCTAATGGGACCGTTTAGTACCCAATAGGTAATAAAATTCTGGAGTTCTCAAACTTGCGAATCCTTACGTCAAGATGGATTATTCCACAAAGTCAAACAGAATACATAATTATCCTTGGGATGATTAATTTAGGGAATTAACTGGAGTGGTGATGAGAGACTATAAGTATACATTGGAAGAACCATAAATTATTTGTTGGAAAATGTATGTTAACTGCTGAGAATACAAATCTTTGATCTCTTAGAATCCGATATTATACTAGACTGACCAAGATGACGGAATAGTTATTGCTATTTTCAAACATCATAATTTGGTTCTGAAGTGAAAGGGTTTGTTTTGTTTGAAAATACGAAGAATGGAAAGACCTCACTTCAATATCCCATATGGTGAGCTGCACACGATTACGGACTATTAGTTATTTTTAAAGACTACCATGATATGGTAGAGAAATGAAAATGTTTGCTAAGAAAACAATATGACACAATGTGGAATGACTCCACTATATATCCAATATAGCGGACCACCCCAAATTTTTAAACTAGCTACTTGCAAGGACTTTTATAATATTGGTAACAAAAAAACTCTGTGAAGGAAAGTGAGAGATATAGAATGACTAGAATGACTCATTACATAATACAAATACACTGATTTTTGCGTTTAGATATTCGAGGAGATAGTAATACCTAAAGCTAAACGGTAAGACTTAGCGATGTCATATTTTGTGTAAAATAAACCTATACCGTAGACAAATCCTAGTGGTGGTTGAAAAAGTAGGAATTGTATCGGAAAAGCAGATGGTCACTAAAAGAACTTTCAGGACGTGGAATTAGGTATAGTTCACTAAAAGGGCTAATTCTTATCGTAAAAGTAGACTGTACTGAATCATTGCATGGATAAAAGTAACGCTTCAAATGGAATGAACAGATTAATGAACTTCAACAATGACACAGTAATAACCAAAAAATTAAATTAATAGTGAAAACATTTTTGGAATTATGCTTTCATTCAAATGCTCCGAAAATGAAAAGAGCAACTTCAAAAGAACCTAAATATTGAAGCAAAGGTATACTTTCAACAATATGCTTCACTATTAATTTATATAAGCATCATTTTCGCCTGTTCATGGCTGTCAAACTAGTACTAGAGTGTCACCAAGATTAAGCTAACGTCTCGGCAGATAACAATATCACCATGAGATGAGTTGAAGGACACGACAGGAGTAAAGGTAATCGCATTGCCGATTCTTCAGCCGAGGAAGCGGCTGGACTGAAATTTTCAGGACTCAGTGACACCTACGGTCTGACGACCCCGAAAATAATTGCGGAACTAGCCAAACGTTACACCCATGCTCAATCCCTTGAAAGATGGGATAGAATCAAAGAATGCAGTCTTGCCAGCATCTCCAAAAACCAACGTTTAGCAATAGGATTTCTGACTGGCCACTGTCAACAAGGGAAGCACCTTCATACTGTGGGGCTAGTGGACACATATTTATGCAGGATGTGTGAACAGGAAGAGGACGATGGACGATGACCTGAGAGGACAACTCCTCGAGAGGATATACAATGGGTCATAGGTGCTGTGAGCCTACACTCACCCTCCCTACCTTACATATACAGATACACTGTCAAATATCATATTAGTCCTTAGTATTGAACAGCCAAAACGTCGTGGATCACCTGGTGTATTCCAAACTTTCTTAGTAAGGCGTCAATGTGATGTGCACGGTCAAGATAGTCCAAATTATATTCTGATTGAAAGAACTCCCAGCAATAAGGTTGTTTTGTGTTTCAGGTATGAATATAATTATAACCTTGTTCCAGTCTTGAGAATTCGATAACGAAATAAACTAATTTTTTCCCTCACAAACACAGATTTTCTAACTAAAATTGATATGATTCATTGTTAAACTGGATACTTTTCTTTTTGGAAACGTGACAATACTGTTCAATTGAAAATATGTTTGCGAACTTATTAAGATCCCAAAGGGGAAGGTTGACAATGCCAATTTCAGTTGTAAATATAATTTAACTTCACAGTGAGAGTCCCTGAGATATTTCGATATATTTATAAAAATCAAGCTTCTGTTTGCTTTACAAAGGAAGTATTGCTCAAAGAGAGAAATCTCATCTGGCTATAATTTAAATTAACATTCATTATTATTAGTGATGAACCTTCATTATGTTTCAAAAAGACTCCGGTATAATTAAACTTGTTCCTTATTTTATCATTAACAGACGTGATAATTTGTGCATATTTGTGAGTTTACAAAAAGTGATTCGGGAACTTCTATTATGTTAATAACCTTTCAGTTACAAAAATAGTTCCAAAGTTTGAATTATAAGGAAGAAACACCTTTCTGGCAATTATCGAATGATATATGCAAACTAAAAGAATCTAATAAGCCAATCTTGTCTACCAATGCCAGACAAAAGAAGAGATAAAGTTGTCTAAAGTGTTTTGATAGAGACAAAATAATTTCAGTCCCCTGGCCAATAAATCTTAGTAGTGACTGTGACTGAGGAAAGAAAAATTGCTCAATGGAAACCTCACGTTACTATCGTTTGTGAGTTTGGAGATATTTGTAGTGAAAATGGGTGAAAAGAGGCTTAAACACCTGATATAATTTCATGATTATATATTCTTCAATCAAGATAATATTATTTGTGATAATAGACAAAAAAATTCGATTACAATATTCAACGAGTAATATATGATGTAGTGTTAACATATATTCTTTTGTAGAAACTATGTCGTACAAATTAAATACCTGGAAGTATGTTAAGTTGAAATTATGCAAGTTTAAGACCCCTCTATAATAGATTTCCACCACTAACATGAAGGCATGCTGGCATTCCCTCTTCGAGGTTAACTCAACTTCAGTAAAAGTAACATAATTTCTTGACATTTAGCATAACATTACCATACATTCATGCTACAAAACCCGTATAAAATGAAATAAGTCTTGCTTTAGAACCCACACAAGAGGAAGGAATATAAAGTGAAGAGAAGGAGAAAAGCCTTAATGTTCCACATCGGGAAATGTTGAGAATGGTAACAATAGAATAAGCAGCGTTAAATCTCAAATATGTTTATTATTGAGACCATTTTCGAAACTCTTTCTATACCGGCCTTAATAAGTTTCTCAAAAATTTAATTGTATTAACTTCCGTATTATATTTGTATGTAAACTGGAAAGACATTCACTGAGATCTATTGTGATATCTGTAGTGGATCAATCGCACGGAGAACAATAGTGGAGTGGAGGAAGGTATTAGCATAACAATAGTGAAATAAAGGTAGATATTAGCAGAGCAATAGATAAAGAAAAATAAGAGACTGCAATTTAAGAAGTGAGAAATGAAAAAGCAGCAGAAGGAATGATGGAAAACATGTTTTAAAAAAGGAAAAAATTCCAATTACCAATATCCACTTTCCTCCAACAACTTTATCAACTCAAAAACCAAGCAAGAACTGGAATAAATCAAAGCTTGAGAAACAAAGTTCATGGGAAATTGATATTACAGTTTTTCATTATTTGGATCTATGCCACAATGCTGCTATTAATGAAATCATTTGTTAGCCAAAATAAAGCAAATACCTCTTTTGAAATCCAACAAGTAGACGTCAGTCAAAATAGATTACTCAGGTGAATATTTTAATGATACAAGTTAAGACAGCAGAACATTATGTTCATGCTTTGAATATCTTATGAATATTCGATCAGAACAGCGAAGTTAACACAACAAAACGCTTCAGCAGCAACAGGAACGGACTTTGTCTGGGCATTTGAGTTTTCAGGAAGTGTTTTACTATTAGAGTCATCTCGGGATAACCGATCGATTGAGAGGAACTGGATGAATTGTGGAATATTGTGGAATTTTCGTTCTCAAACAGCTCTAGAAATCACTAGTTTTATATAGTTTTGATAGATCTGGTACTGAAAATATTACTTCTTTTGAAAAAAAGGAAAACCTCAGTAATGTGTACATGTAATTAGGCCAGGGTCCAAAGGTAGGCTTACTTTGGTAGCTTTTTGTTCTCACCCTACCCCTTCTGAAATCGACTTTTTGAAAGTTATTTTATCGGATTTGACATTTCCTCTTTAACAAAACTAGAAACTCAAACTCAGCAAGTAGCTGCTATTGAGTTCGAACTAACTAGTCAACAATTTACCTTCTTAACTCTATCAATGATTTCCATGTGTAGTTTGGTTTTACAACACGTCCAGTTCACCTGGGCTCTATTGGTGATTTGAGTCACGTAGAGCAATGAAGTTTCATATTCGCTCATTATAGACCAATCATTCACAACTTCAAGTTTTTGAAAGAATATTAACTGAAACACAGGAAAGACATATGGACCTGCACATTCTCATGTAGTAACTTTCGCAGTTTTCTCGGAAAAGTCTGTTGCAATTGGAACAGTTTTGGATCCCCATACCTGGTGGTGTTTGGTGTTCACGTCGAGTTTCCGGTTATTGTTAATAAGTCATTGATTGTAGCAGGTGTTAAGAAAACATATTCAAATTCCTGTGATGTTTTATCCCTACTAGTTGATTGTACTGAATGCATTACTTTTTTAGGAAGGTCTTTCTTCGTTGTTATAGAATCATCAATATAGCCTGCCGTATCGCTACTTAACCGCCTACCATCGTGACAATTTGCTGCAAGTCTTCGGTTCGGATATGCCTAATGTGACTTTGGCAATGATTTACGTAACTTTGACTGTGCATTATGCCAGTTTTCCTACAGCATCTCTCACTATCAGGAATTGTTAATATTGCGTAGTATGACCAATGTACAAAATAGAGCTTTGGATGATGGTCGTAAGAAAATGTTTCAAAAATGACTCACTAATCTTCTTTTCAAAGTGAATCTACCAATACTTGTTATAATATGGTATTGTAATCAGATAAACGAATCAAGAAAAAAGTAAGCTTTGAATGTTAAAATGTTCTAGTATTGACTTACTCCCTATTGACGCCATTGAGACAATGAGGTATCAAAAGCTTGTTATTGAATCAAGACGAAACCTTGCGTCTCGAAAGTGATGAAAACAAACCAAAACAATAGTCCAATATTCCATTTCAGTGAATTGAATAGTGTATTGTGTGTGAGCTGCTGTTATATTGTTACTGACGCACCATTGTTTGAACTTACGAAATAATTGAATCAATTCACGTAGCAAAATTTATGTCTTAATCGTCAATAAAAATAAGCTCTATTGTCAATTAGACCCGTTTCATGAAAAGCAATATAAGGCAATGAAAGTTATAATCAAAATAGTGCATTCCAAGAAAGTACTACTACAGGTTACTGTAATATTATCGTATTTAATGGAGCAGGTTACCAATTGATATCGAAAAATAATAATAATTCCTTGAATAATTCATAAGTTCCTTCATAAGTTTTGAAAAATATTCTCCGATGACAGTGACCGTTCAACTAAGAAGCTATAAGATTTCTTGTAGATATGCCAACCCAGTAAAATTCTGAAAGTGTAATCTAATATCTGCCGGGACCTATAGCCCGGGAAGTAGTTGTGAATTTCATAAGCTTGTCCATATCCCAAATGTGGTTAAAATCCAAAAAAGTGGTCAATAAAACAAACCACAATGTCATTTATTCGTCTCACGTAGGACCAATCTTGCTTCTACTAGTTTTTAGTTATTACCATAATTATGCTAAACGGAGCACGTATAATTGGAAAGGGTATAAGGGGCAAGAATTTAACTTCTTATACTATCCAAATTACAAGTATTTATAATAAATTTCAGTGAAAAAACGTCACAAACTGAGCTATAGTTGGTATGGTTTTCTCATGAGGAAACTATAATAAGGAATGGTATCAATGCCTTTTCTTTTCTCCACTTTTCTAATTTTTTCTTTTCTCATGCAACATTTCAATTTTGTGATGATTCATTCCACAAAATATTATGAAAAAGAAAATGTCAATCTTAGGCAAGAGTGATGCTTATTATATCATTAAAAAGACCTGAATCTTGTGGGGAGAATTGCTAATTAATACTCTTCGGTCATTTCAACTGATTTGAAAATTTGAAAAAATGGAATTTAAACTCGCGCGTGTATACTGAATTGCTATTTCGAATTTTGCCAAGAACGCGGGTCTTGAATCAATTTCGTTCTGCCTCACCTTTTTTTCTTGTTTTTATTGCGAATTTCTCTTAACTGGAACTTTTCAAAGTATCCAAATGCTCAGTTCAATTCAAAATATTGTTATCTGGTCAGTACTTCTTGATATCAAAAATAAGATTTGTAGTTTCCCGTAAATTCAATGTTAAAGGTGTATAATGAGCCATAAAAAAGGTTGGAGATCGTCCCTATGATAGAAAATCTATCGGACAAGATGATTACCAAGCATACCTCAGAAAAACTTCGAAATAGTCATAATAGATTATCCTCAGTCTGGCTACCAGGCCACTCAGATCATAAGGGCAATGGGGAGACAGACTTACCATCCCAAGAAGGGACTCGATGAGCTCTATCATTGGCTCAGAACCTTTCTGTGATGAACGATAATGGTGAAGTGAGGCGTCAGGAAGGAGTTCATCGAAGATCCCTCGACACGAACTACTTACTGAGCCAGAATGGAAGGGAAATCAGGGTCCTGGTTGGGATCTGGACGGGTCAGGACAAGAAGGTCTTCAATAACAGAATGGCATACACAATAATAGTTCTGCAAAGCTTGAAGTTCAGTGTATTTCAGAAGCACATGGAACTCATTCAATCTTATATAAAGAGCACCTTTTTTTCCTATAACGTTTCTTCAGATCGATGTAGTTCTCAAAAAATTCAAAAGGTTCAATCATCTCGTCTTAATGTACCAATTCAACTCAAAGAACAATTAATTATTTCAAATCTATAGAAAATATTACTTCAGGTGGTTGCATATGGGAGAAAGTTTTCCTTTGTTCAATTAAAGATGGGTGAAGTATGAAAAGCAGATAACTAATATGCTCCAGTATTTTCCATTGGTTTGACATAAATTCCAACAAGCTTGATAAATGCCCATGTACTATATTACGGTTCTATTCCAGACGAGCGGATTTCCAGTAACGGAATCCGTTTACTGAACACCGGCGAACATGGAATTGAACACACGCGGCAGACATACACCAATTACCTCGAATTGCACTGCGCGGATTCATACATTTAGAAATACATCCCGATAGGTATCTATCGTTTAGTTGAATATTCAGAGCCAGCCAGGCGTATAGTCCGATTCACCTATTTCACATTCACTGGTTCATGTAGTTTGCATCAAATTTTATTTTTGTAATTGTCCATCTTCTTTACAAAAATTTCAGTTTGTCCATGATACACAAAAGGTTTTTTTAACGCGTCAATTTCTTTGTGTGATTCTGCAAATCAGTAATTCCACAATTATATAGGGTCACAAAAAGGAGTTTATACCAAAAAAAAATTGTTTTTGGATCAGACCAATAAACTACAAAGTATATGAAAAACAACAATAATGACCTTCAGTGGAACAATTGAGTTATTCGATGATAATTATGAATATACAATGGACGATTTCTATAATATGGTTTAAATGAAACTAACTGTTTCTAAATGACTCCACAATATATTTGAAAAAAAAATGTGTAAATTGAAAGTAAATTGACAATTGTTTCGATAAATAGGTATATCATCATCAGAATGACAGAAGTTACTTTTGACATGATGTATACTTGATATATATTTGGCTAGTCCAAATAGTGCCTATCTGGTGATTGACTTAATATATATGAATAGAAAAAAGAAGAATTTTCAAATAGTAGCTTTGATATTATTAGCCCTATGGGGATATTCTGGATATCTTTGTCCCATTTAAGATCAGTATAACTGTGCAATGATATAGGAAACCAGGAAAACTATATCTGCTGATCTTTACAATTATTACTTAAGAAGACAGTTTAATAATGGAGAACTTCCTAGATTCAGCTGTTCATTGAGGACTTCATATTGTGGGTCTGCTAAGTGTCTTCTAATTTCTAATTCTTCAAGGAAGTCCAGTTCTTGCTTCCTATCACAAACATGTAGTATTTCTGGTTCTGTGTTAGGTGTTACTGAATGTTTAGTGTCAAGTAGGTGTTTTGCATAATGTGATTTATCTGGTTGTTTTAATCTGTATGCTCGTATGTGTTCACTGTACCTAATTTCAAAATTACGAATGGTTTGACCAAGATATACAGCATTACAATCCGGACATTTAAGTTTGTATATCCCAGATTTTCTTAATGGGGTTATTTTTGTTTTTACATTTAGCAAACTTCTACCTACATTGTTTTCTGTTTTAAAAGAAATTGTTGTATTTGTTGCTGAAGATATTATCTTTGAAATATTATTGGAAATATTACCAGCATAAGTGATGGTTTTGTAATTTGTTACTTCTGTTCAAATCTCTTTAAACTAAATAAAAAACATTTTCTCAAGGTGTTAAATAGCAACCGAACTTGCAACCACTTTTAGATTGATCATTTGACATTTCATGTAATATGTTTCAAAAATGTTGAGTAGTTTAGTTTAGATATAGATAAAACCTGTTAAGTTTTAGTGTGTCATATTTTGTAAAAAATCAGGATATCATTCTCCTGTAAGTGTCAGTGTCAAAAAATAATATTTTAAGTATTGTTCCTATTAGTTTGCCAGAGTCTTAGTTTTTGATTCTGGTACCCAAATATATGTTTTAAAGATTCTCCAATCTTTATTTCAAGTTAGAAACACATTCTCTCAATCGAGAGTTTCGTGTAACTCACGACAAGTTCGTGAAACTTTATTGTTTGGATCCTAAAAACCAGAGGATCTGAACATTAATTGGTCCTTCGAAACGGATTTATTTGAAAACCTAGTGACAGCTCTCTCGAAGAAAGAAATCTCTCAAGCCAACAATTTGATAGAAGTGCTCGCGTATAGTCCACTTCGCCCGGGTAAATACCTGACTTTACAATCAACGTTGAAGAAGCTATCCACGTTACCTTTTTCACATCAAGCAGACAGCTAGCCGTATCTCCACAGCCTGTAAGGTGAAAGCAGGCAGTCACCAAAATCTAACCAAATCCAAAGGAAGTTTAAGGTAAAAAACTGCCTTCAAAATTATCTCCAAAGGAAGTTTAAGGTAAAAAATTGCCTTTGAAAATTTAGACGAATAGTTTTTTGTAAGTTATCATTTGTTCTTTGTATATTTGATATTTTTAGTGCCTATCACAAAACGTGTTTAGACCTGTCGATTTCTTACATCTAACAGACACCCATATTTCTCTGTATTTTTGTATAAAAATTAGTTACTTGTATTCATAATCACCTACATAATTTATTGTAACGCTATTTATTTGACCAAACGTAGAATCTCTTTCGGTAATACTCTAAGGTATCCATTTTCTTTCCACAAAAATATACCTACTATTCTTCCTTTCTAGCAAATACTCATATTTTTGAAATTTGTATACACTCAGAAAATGGATGCTCTAAAGAAAGCTTTAAAAAATAACAAAGGTGCATTTACTCGACACTACAAGTGGATAGAAGAAAATGTAGATACAGAAACTAATGTATTTAAACTTAAAACACGGCTAGATGCCCTCACTGTCACATTTGATAAATTTGAAAGCATTCAGGAACAATATGAGAATCTCTCAACTGAAGAAAACGTAGAAATTAATTCTGATATACGCTTTGATGTCGAACAAACGTATCTTGATTATTTAGCGAGAATACAAGAAAAAATTGCAGATTTGTCAAATGATCAAACTAAACAAGTTGTATCTTCTCCTCAGATAGTCGTTAATTCAAACACATCACATATACCTCGAGTAAAACTGCCGGAGTTAAAAATCCCGACGTTCTCAGGCGATCAGAAAAAATATCAAAGTTTTATAGATTTGTTCACTTCGCTAGTCATTAATAACACAAACATTTCAAATGTAGAAAAATTAATGTACTTAAAATTATCTCTTAAAGAGGAAGCTTTGTTACTGATCGACGCTTTAGAATTAACTAATGACAATTTCCCTGTTGCACTTAACATATTAAAAAAAAGATATAACGATAATTTGGCTATTATCAATTCTCATTTAAATCCCATAATAGATTATACTCCAATCACAAAAAGCAACGCACAATGTTTAAGAGATTTCATCACAGAAATGAGACAACAATTAGAATGTTTAAAAAATTTACATGTTGTAACTGATCATTTAATAATTATCAATCTTCTTTGTCGAAAATTAGATTTTGCTTCAAAACGCGAATACGAGTCAAAAAGAGACCAAAGCAAGTTACCAACTCTTGATGAATTTTTTGAAATTATCGAAGAAAGATGCAGAGTTCTTAATTCAATTTCCCCCTCTCTTCCTAAAAAGGAAAAAACTTTCACTAAACTCAACCACTCAGCATCTTATCACGCGAATGCAACACAAAATAGTCGTACAAACTATTCTCAAACTACTCAAAAAATAAAATGTCCTTTCTGTAATGAAACCTCCCACAAAATTTATAGGTGCTCTAAATTCGCTGAAAGATCTCATCAGGAAAGGATGAACTTTGTCAAGTCACACCGCCTGTGCTTAAACTGTCTAGGCTCACAGCATATGGTAGGTAATTGCATGTCTCGAGGATGCTCAGTCTGTTCAAAAAGGCATCATACACTTTTGCATTTGCAATCCAACTCTCAAGATCAATGGTTATCAGGCCAACAGCCTTCTCCTCCTCACTCCCCTTGTAGGAGTCAAACTAATCCCAGAAATTCTACATCTCAAAATTCAAACATCTCAAATAATCCTCGAGCTTCTCACTTTTCTTCTCACCTTGATAACAATTCAGGGCAATCCTCTCTAAATAGTGGCTATTCACAATTGCCACAAAATCATGAAAATCCCTCTGCATCCGTTAATTTATCCTCAATGACACAGAAGCACAGTGATATTTTGTTAGCTACGGCCGTTGTCACACTCTACTCCAGATATGGTACTCCTATATATGCAAAAGCATTACTAGACAGTGCGTCACAAAACTCTTTCGTTTCTGAAAATTTATTGCAACAAATAAACGCTAAAGTATACAAGAGAAATTTGCATATTTGTGGAATTACTCAAGACACTGTGGTATCCAACCGCATGGCAGAGTTTAGAATTTTTTCCAATGCTTATAATAATGTATTTTTTGATATCTCTTGTGCAGTGCTGCCAAGCATCACTTGCAGATTGCCTCAAACAACTATCGACACAACCTCTTTTGTTATTCCAGATCACATTACACTCGCTGACAGAGAATTTTTCAAACCATCCAACATTGATTTATTGATTGGTGCTGATTTATATTATAATTTAATAGATAATGGACTCATAACTCTTGGTAGAAACTGTCCTGTACTACAAAACACAATGTTAGGTTGGATAATTGCGGGAAATATTCCACAATGTCCTCGTTCGGGACACACTGTCTCATTTTTTAGTAACACTGTTGAGTCTTCCTCACTAGACTCTCTTCTTACAAAGTTTTGGGAAATCGAGGATATCCCTAAACAGAAAATATTTTCTTCTGACGAAGAGCAGGCTGAACTAGATTTCAAACAAAATCTCAAAATTTTGGAAAATGGATCTTTCCAGGTAAACATCCCTCTACGCTCACCTGATATACCTACTGAGCTAGGTGATTCATTTCACATAGCAAAAAGTCGTTTTTTAAATCTCGAAAATAGATTTAAAAATAACCCGTCTCTTTTTAATGAATATAAAAAATTTATTCACGAATATGTTTCTCTTGGTCACGCACAATATGTACCTCTCTCACTACACAATAAAAAGTTTTTAAATAAATATTTTCTTCCTCATCACTGCGTTATTAAAGATACCAGTGCTACTACTCGTTTAAGAGTTGTTTTTGATGCAAGTTGTAAGAGTTCAACTGGAACCTCTCTTAATGATATCACTTTGAAAGGCTATCAGGTTCAACCTGATTTATTTGATATTCTCTGTCGTTTTAGACAATGGACCTATGTATTCACTTCAGATATAGAAAAGATGTTTAGACAAATTAAGGTTAATCCGGACCAAACTTATTTGCAAAACATTCTTTGGAGGGACAGTCCATCTGAACCTCTCTCTTGTATTGAACTCACCACAGTTACGTATGGTACAAAGTCTGCACCTTTTTTAAGTACTCGCACGCTTAATGAACTCGCTCTCACTCGTGGTAAAAATTTTCCTCATGCATCTAATGCCCTATTGAACCAGACTTATGTCGATGACATACTATATGGAACAGACAGTTTAGTGGACATTGAAAATGCATATCACGAACTGACCCAGCTGTTGCAAAGCTCAGGTTTTCACCTACACAAATGGTGTTCAAATACTCCAGAGTTTTTAGAAATAATTCCTGAGGAATCTCAACCCCTCTTGAGAGATATAAAAATTGAAAATGTCTCGAATAAAGTTCTCGGCTTCTCATGGCAACCTGCCATGGATTTGTTTTCAATCTCGCTTCCAGACACTTTAACTTGTGATAAAGTCACAAAACGGAAGGCCCTGTCTATTATCGCTCAGATGTTCGACCCACTAGGACTTATTGGCCCTGTTATTTTATTAGGCAAAATATTTATGCAAACTCTTTGGAAACACAAAATTGGCTGGGACGAACCCTTGCCAACTGCACTTGTAGATGAATGGGAAAATTTCATTTTGAATATTCCCACTCTCAGAAAGTTGACAATTCCACGTCACCTTTTTTCTAAAAAAGAAATTGTAAATATACAGATTCACGCGTTCGCAGACAGTTCTCTCAAGGCATATTCGGGATGTGTTTATTTTCGTACCCTGTACTCTGATAACTCGGTAAGCTGTAATTTAGTCGCTTCTAAATCTCGAATTTGCCCAATTCGCCCGACTGTCACGATTCCTAGGTTAGAACTTCAAGCAATGTTATTACTTGCTAAGTTAACAAATAAAATAATTTTTATTTTTGAAAAACTTAGTTTCGATTCCATAAATTTATGGACAGACTCACAAATTGCCCTTTGTTGGATAAACTCACATCCTTCACGCTGGTCTATATTCGTAGCTAATCGAGTGTCACAGATTCAAGAATTATCTGCAAAATGGCAGTGGCGTCATGTCAGTTCGACAGATAATGCTGCTGACCCACTTTCTCGAGGATTATTGGCCCACGATATTTTAAATTCTCAACTATGGTGGCACGGTCCTGTCTGGTTATTAGACCCCTCGATTAATCTCGATAATTTTGACAAAAAATTAAATTTGAGCAATTTACCTGAACAGAAAAAGGTAAATCTGAATGCTGTTACAAATATTCCAAACCCTATTGTTATTTTCTGGGAAAATTTGTTTTTAAAATTTTCAAAATATTCCAGACTCACTCACACCGTTGCATACTGTAATAGATTCTTTTATAATTGTAGAAACCCTGAAGACAAAAAATTAGGCCCGTTAAATGTTGACGAAATTAAATCTGCCATTAATCAAATCTTTAAATATTTGCAATTTATACATTTTTCAAACGAAATTAGTGAACTTAAGGCTGGGAAACGTCTCTCGAATAAAAATATCTGGTCACTCAAACCATTTTTAAACAAGGATGGATTTTTATGTGTTGGTGGTCGCCTCACCAACGCAGACATACCAGAAGAACAAAAACACCCTATATTGCTACCCTCGAAAAATCACGTTGTTAAGTTACTTTTAACTCACGAACACAACCGCCTAGGCCACGCTGGAGCCCAGACGGTACTCGCAAATATTAGACTGCAGTTTTGGCCTCTCAATTCATCTCGGGAAATCAAGAGAATCATAAGAAACTGCAATAATTGTTTTAGATTTCAATTACAACCGGTTCAACAAATTATGGGAAATTTACCCAAGGACAGAATTACCTTCACTAGACCTTTTCAGAAGGTGGGTGTAGATTTTGGAGGGCCTCTTCTAATCAAAACGTCTCACTTGCGAAAGGCCACTTCACAAAAATGTTATATTGCTCTTTTTGTATGTATGGCTACCAAGGCCATACATTTAGAACTTGTCACATCTCTTTCGACAGAATCATTCCTTCTAACCCTTAAACGATTTATCTCACGCCGTGGAAACCCTTCAGTGATTTACAGCGATAATGCAACCAATTTTTGTGGGTCCAGAAATGAACTTCGCGAATTATATAATTATTTTAAAAACACTACAGTGAGAGATTCTGTTGAAACATTCGCCTCAGAGAATCAAATCACCTGGAAATTCATCCCACCACTTAGTCCGAACTGGGGTGGAATTTGGGAGAGCTCAATCAAAAGTACTAAAAACCATTTGAAAAGAACCATTGGCAATGCTCACCTCACTTTCGAAGAACTCAGTACTGTGCTTGCTCAAATTGAGGCAATCCTGAATTCTCGACCTATATATGCTTTGTCCAATGATCCGACTGACTTAGAATGTCTCACCCCTGGACATTTTCTTATAGGAACAAGCCTTACTGCATATCCTGAAAAGGATCTCGCACACGTCCCCGAAAACAGACTAAATTTATTTCAGAAATGTTCTCGCATTCAACAATCATTTTGGAAGAGATGGTCGGTTGAATATCTAAATACTTTACAGCACAGACCTAAGTGGCTACTCCCTTCTCGCAATCTTCAGGTCAACGATCTCGTTCTTTTAAAGGAGGACAATGTTCCCCCTCTTAGCTGGCCAAGAGCCAGAGTAATGGAAGTATTTCCTGGATCTGACAACAAAGTCAGAGCAGTCAAAATACGCACTAGCAGCGGACTTTTCACACGTCCAATCACCAAACTTTGTCTTTTGCCATTTGACCAGGAAGACAATAAAATTGTACATAGTGTAATTCCGTAATTAGTTTCTACTCTTAGTATTTTATTCGATTTTGTTTTTAATCCTACAACAGATTCTCCTCACTAGCTTTTAGATTTATTTTGCTTCCAATTATTTTACCCTTACTTATTGAACGCGATCCGTTCAACGGGGGGGTAGTATGTTCAAATCTCTTTAAACTAAATAAAAAACATTTTCTCAAGGTGTTAAATAGCAACCGAACTTGCAACCACTTTTAGATTGATCATTTGACATTTCATGTAATATGTTTCAAAAATGTTGAGTAGTTTAGTTTAGATATAGATAAAACCTGTTAAGTTTTAGTGTGTCATATTTTGTAAAAAATCAGGATATCATTCTCCTGTAAGTGTCAGTGTCAAAAAATAATATTTTAAGTATTGTTCCTATTAGTTTGCCAGAGTCTTAGTTTTTGATTCTGGTACCCAAATATATGTTTTAAAGATTCTCCAATCTTTATTTCAAGTTAGAAACACATTCTCTCAATCGAGAGTTTCGTGTAACTCACGACAAGTTCGTGAAACTTTATTGTTTGGATCCTAAAAACCAGAGGATCTGAACAACTTCTTTAGTTTGTTTAGGAAATATTAGTTGTAACGCCATCTTTTTCTCTTTTTTATTAAGTAATTTATTTATTAAATGTAAAGGATAACCATTGGATGTGGCTATTTGTTTAATTGTATTAATTTCTCTATCAAAATTAAATTTGTTCATAGGAACCGAAAATGCTCTATGAATCATCGAATTGTATGCTGCTAGTTTATGTGACATGGGGTGGTTGGAATCATATGGTATAGTCACATCAGTATGTGTTGGTTTTCTGTAAATTGAAAAGTCCAGTACATTATTGACTTTTTGAATTTTTAAATCAAGAAAATTAATTGAGTTATTTTCTTCAACTTCTAGTGTGAATTTAATTTTTGGGTGTAAATTATTAATATAATTGAAAAACATATTTAATTGTCGTTCACTACCTACAAAACACGTTAATATGTCATCCACATACCTATACCAAAATAAAATATTTTTTGAAATATCACATTCAAAGATCTTTCTTTCCAAACTGTCAACATAACGAACAAAAAAATACAAAAAGGGTAAGTCGCATAGGGAAGTGTTTTTCTTGATTAATTTTTGGTTTTTCTTTACCTTTACCACCCATGTTGTACCCGAAAAGATTGGAATTGTACCCGAAAGGTTTGCAGGTTTATTCAGCTTGTGGTATTTCACATCTCACAGTTGGCGGAAAACTAATGACAGCTGTCAACTCATATTTGTTTCTTCTCGATGGTGTAAGTACCAAGGATAGAATTATGGGGAACATCACCATGTATAACAAAATTCACGCATATACAAAACAGCACTAATTCCATAAAAAAATAACCTAGGTTCAAACAGCGTAGCAAAGTTCAATCAGACTAAACAATGCTGACAATGCACAATGACAAAATTACAAAGTAGCCCAAAAGGAACCAAGTTTCGAAAACATGAGTTCGCTGATGAAGCAAAGCGATCGTGGGTTACAAAGTACACGTGTGTACAATAAGAAAGCAAGGAATCAAAAAGTGGTGAGAAGCTGACTAGGCAAAATTGCCCAAAGCTGGGCGAGATACAGAAAAAGACCAAGTTAGTTGGGTCGCGATCACGGTTGCGAGCAATTGCCCCTCAACTTCGCGGTTAGCGGTTCTCTGAAAAAATCCAGAGTTGTATTTTGAATCATAATTCAAAAGTAGTGCTGAGTTCAAAATAAGTTTCGTTTCAACACATGAAAGAATACTTCGAGAGAGCGTCTACTGTAAGCGCTAGAAGAGTAATTCGATATAGAGGGTAACGATCGGCCAAATACGATTTGCTAGAGGCAAACAGTCTACCCCATTCGGTACGTGTGTTAGTGTCAACTAGCAAGCCGGGTAAGCAGTCTTTATCACCTTTGGAGGGCACCCTACCTGCAGTCTGGTTGAAGTCTGTGTAACAAATAGTTTTGTAGTTTGGTTGGCCAGTATTTTATTGCCACCTCATGCACATATTTTTTATTATATTTCATCATTTGCTTTATTTGCTCATGAAACTTAATATCACATATCATGATCTACTTCAGAAACACGTACTGTATCTAAGAGTGATAGAACGCTCATGTTCATTGAAAAATTCACAGATAATCCTCGCATTTTAATTTTTCAGTAGAAATGTTCCAAGCAGAGACAGTTACAGCCTGCATTGATCAAAACATCGAAAGAGGATATACCAAAAAAAATTTAAATATTCACTGACAGCTAGGCTCTGCTTAAGCTTTGAGCAATCCAACAACTAGGTCTATACTGGTGAAAAATTGTAGAGAATCCCCTGCTGGCAACAAAGAATCTCTAATATGGGTGAAGGCACATGGGAGGATTCTAGGGAATGAAATGGCAGACCAGTTAGCTAATGGAGGTTCTGAAGGAGCCTTCACAGGTCTAGAGAGAGGAAGTCGTGAACTGGCTGATTAAGGGACACCAACAACAAACTGCAACTACAAATGTATGATAAATTTACTCTATTTTCCGATAAAACTTGTATAACCTGAACTAGTTCAGATATAGGTACCAACTTAATATTCTATCATAAGCAAAAATATGACTATAAAATTCCGATATCGACTCCATTCTACACGCCTTGTCGACAAAAGTTATCGTTATTCCTTCCTATATGTGAAGACGTGTCATGTTCTACCATTACTAAGACATATACAATGTTATATTTCCAAAGTTTATAACATTTGACATAAAACCGTTATAAAACACATGAAGTGGAACAAATCAATGGAGAACAAGTTTCTAGTTTGAAAAAACACTAATTACCCAATTATTATGAATTAATTATAATGAATATTCAAGAGAAACTGAAAAACTTTTCTCATATTTTTGATGGGCATAATAATGTGTTGAATTATTCGGAGAATAAGTTAACGAAGTTGAATAAACAGCTGAACTTATTTAGAAAAATCAATAGCAAAATACAACGATAAATGATAAAACGTCTTTGCACCTTTCTGTGTGGCTATTTCCCACATGGTTGAGAGTATGCGAAAGTTGTATGAAAATGTAGCTTGACATAACTATCTATTTTCTCATTAAACCAGATCGCATTAAGGGAAATTGAAAAAGCATTTGAATTTATTTTTCAACGACCTTTCCATATCTGTTATAATTTTTCATGAGCGCTATTTCGTAAAAAAATTAGCTCGCATTTAATAGTTTTGTCTGTACAGGAATCCCTATGTTACATCTTAAAAATAACACAGTGAATATATTTTAACATTTTGTCGATTTTCTATTTTCATATTAATGGTATTTTTAAATTATGCTTTTTTCATGAAATTTATTATGACAATAAAGCTCATATCTTCCTTTTTCCAAGACCAAACCTATTTTTGAACTGACTGAATATTTTACCAGCTTATAGTGATTATCGTGATATTCCACATGGCTTTTATTATTTCAATATTGTATCACAAGCCGGTGTTTATTTAATTCCATTTTCTGTGTGATATTCCATGGCTTATATGTACATCGTCGAGTTACACATCCAGAATTAACCGTACGTATGAATCACATAAGCTCCTGACAGGAAAATAAACCGCGAGAGATTATCCCAACCTGAACAGCTAGCACTATTGCTTATTTTTTTTTGTCGAGATACATTGCATATTTTTATAGGTCGATAATCTTGTTACCAATAAAAACGATTGGGAGAGGAAATCGTTATTTATTTTCCTAGGTTGATTTTTAATGGAAAAATAATCGTGATCTGGTTGGTAGAGTGCACTCAGTTAAATTGACTTGTCCTAGCAGTCCGTATATGTCCCTTGTTATCGAATTACTAAACGTGGTACAGTGAACATAGCAAATATCATTATGTGATCTGTCATTTAAATTTGAAAAATGGGAGAAAAAAACCAATTTTGTTATTAAATATGCGCAAGAATTATGGATTATTCAGGGTAGAGCTTGGGAAAACAGAGGGGTATCCAAGTGCAATCGTAAGCAATAGCTATCAAGTTCAAAAACCTTCAAAATGGCGCCGGTGTTGATGCAGTGTATGAATTTTTTTTAGCAGTTGAGAACCAATCACCAGCACTGCGTTGCAAGGATTGCAAGGCAGGAAAGGACATACTGTTCATTTGCCATCTTCATCGACTGCCAAGCTGCGCTGGAGACACTTGTTTCCATAGATGTCAATTCTAGTATGATAACAAAAGTGATTAAATGCTCTTGGAGACCATTGGAGGTCATGTTCTCCTGGACACAAGAGTTGGTAAATGAAAATATAATTTCGTGAGGTTTTTCACCGACAAAATTTCCGGCATACTCTTAATCGATCTTTCTTTCAGCCTGGAAAAAAGTGTGGTACCTACATAATTGACGGTAAAACCCTGGCAAAAGCCACTCATCGAAGAAATTTCTCTCTTTTCCAACATATTTCGCAAATAATGAGTTTTTGTACACTTCACCCCCGTGTAATACATAAGGTCTTTGCTCCCACCTAAAATAATGATTGATCATGTCTTCATAACATTGCTCATATTTCCTTCCTGCCTGTCATCACAAAACTGTACTACTTTGAGTACATTATTTTTGTTGTTGATTATTTCGGAAAATTGAACCACAACCACTTTTACATCATTTCATTCAGTCCCTACCATTGTCGGGAACAATAAAGTTTCAGACAAAATGGTTCAATAAAACTTCCTATCAAACCACAAACCATTTGCCTCAAGTGGGACCAATCAACTGGCTGCTACTAATACCATCATCTGGCTATATGAAGCACGTACAGCTGGAAGAGGTATTGGTAACCATAACTGAAAATTAAACATTTTAAAATATTTAAATTAGAAGTATGTATGTTTGCGAAATGAAACATCACAAATTACTGTGGCATGTGGAAACAAAAAATTAGAAATGTAAAGGAAAGAAAATAATAGAACATTGATCACTTGATATATTTTTCTTATGAAGGATCCGTGTTTTATGGAATTTCTTGATGGAATATGCTAATACTGAAACTAAATTTGAAAGATAATTGGGTTCGAGCCCAAGGAAAAAATTCTATCTCCAATAAGTTTAAAAAGAGGAGTGGTCATTAATATTTCAGCATGAATCAAAAAAATTTCAATTTCGAGACGTAAGTACAAATTCAAATACAATAAATCCAAAAGGAGAATTCTTGAGTTTGAGAGACTTTTAAAGAGTCTAAAATTTTTTGTTGAAAATTATGTCTAAACGGTCCACTCTAGAAAAGTAGGGCTAAAAGGAAATTATAATAAGTGAGAACCACATCTCTTGAGCAACTTATACTTTCACAGTATTACAAAAATTGTTATAAGTAGTAATAACATTGTAAGAAATATATTGAAATTATCCAGTAATTGAAGATTATTATAATACGGGGATGTTGTTCTACTTGAATCAAATATGGCACATTGTGGTCTGACGGAGTTTTATTGAACAATCTGCAAGTATGTGAATGAAGATTCCTCCCACAATACCACAGAATCTACATTTTTTTTTCTCCACTATTGCGAGCTTTTCCAGATACCCATTCAGGCGACAATATCCTGTTGGAATTCCTTTTGAAACTCTAGTGCAGTTTTTCTTAGACACACATTCATTTTATTCAAACGGGTTGTAGTCACCCTACAGAATCTTTGATTTTCTAAGCCCCACTATATATTTTCAATTGTAAGGACTCCACTTTTGGAGTTTGTATGTTGCCTAATATAATAAGAGGTTCCAGCACCCAAAAGGGTGCTATTCAACTTTCCCCTATTCCAGTGTGTCCTTGAATCAACAGTGAGGTTGTTCTCGCTCAGTTTATTGAGTTTAAAAATATATTATCGACTTTTTCTGTTAAAATATTGTTTTTTCTTAATAATTTATAAAAGTCGAAGTAAAGCATGCGCCATTACAGTGATAATTGATGTGAAACACGTTTCATAACATATCTCCTCATATTCCTTAACTTATTCCTTCCTAATGGATACAATTTCCACTTAAAAACTACTTGGGTCAGTGACGGAGTAGCATCTTCCCTTGATTGCAAACTTTTTATTGTATGATCAGTAGCAAACGTCACACCCAACAAAGATGATTTTGTTTTCGTTGTTTTGAAGAAAAAAGTTTTTTTTTTGTAAGCGGAACAAAATGTATATGAAGTTAACATTAATTAGTTTTGTTTCCAAACTTGAATTATAATTTCCAGAAAGAAATGTACCTACTTCCCATTTTCCAACGTTAAACTACAATTTATGAAATTCAAAAGGTCTCTATTGTTACTTCTGTTTATTCTGGAATTAAATAAAGCTTTTTGTTTAAAAAGACAAAGAGTCGTATTTCTGGAATCAGTACATACCCGAAATAATAAAATCTATAAACATATTGAATAAAGTTATTTCAGTGAGACTAAATTTCAAAGACACCCGGGAAATTGTATAATTCAATTTATATCCCTTTCCACTTCCATCCCAGAAACGGAAAATAAACTTATATTTCTGTGTATTCAGCTTTACACACGCGGACTACATGATACGGGGTAGCTCAAGGCAAAATTTTTGAACGGAAATCTCAGTTCTCATTTTCTTCACCGCTCATATCATCTTCCCATACGTTTTTTCAATAAAACGTAGATTGTTTTACAATAAGTGATGAACATCTGGTATCTTTAAAAATTATTGGTTGTGGAAACAAGATTAATTAATGTCGAAATGTTATAAACATTAATGTATTCACTTAAAATTACATTTATTTGGATTTATAATTATACTGCTACCAACGGAAAAAGGGTTAGGTTAGGTCAGCTTTTTTTTTAAATTATTATGAAAACTCCGATCGCCACGAGCGTCATCTTAGTGCTTAGAAGTGGAGAATATTTGTTCGCTTTACTCGGCAATGAAGTAATAGATTTACTGCCGCGTAAATCTGATTCTCTGTCGTTGTTTCTCCGGTTGTTTGTGCAGTGTGTTCAAAGACATCAAATTAAAATTTGACACCTGTAACTTTTAGCTAATCAAAACGTGTTTTTTGAACAGATCACCATTTTTTTTTCCATTTTGGGAGCCGTTCAGATGCCGGGAGCACTGCAGCCTATTGGCTTATTGTAGGTACTCTGCTCCCACATTTAGTCCACCCATCCAGTTATCCCCGTACCTTCGAGTAGACGGTATAGGTCCATTGGATGTGTGCCATATACTTCAGGTGGCACATTGGCCTCTCCGAAGATTGCCCGTCTCCTCGAGTGCAGTGCCTCACAGTCAGACAAGATATGGGTCACGGTCTCGATCTCCATGCCACATAGTCTGCAGCAACCCTATTTTATGCAGGTGATCTTTTAACGGGGTATGACCCGTTAGATAACTTGTGATAATTCTTAGCTTATTCCTGCTGATATTCAGTAGTTCTTCGGCCCGCTTTGCACATGTGTCATCTATGAAGGTTTTGCTGTGTACCTGCTTCGGAGTGTTCCTCCAATGAAGTCTATGTTGGCTTTGTACCCATCTTTGTATTTGCGCTCGGACTACCTTTTTTGTGGTCCCAAGTGCTAGTTCTGGTCCAACATATGCTGTTGCTGAACCTCTTTTCGCGAGTTCATCAGCTTGTTCAGTTCCAGAAATACCATTATGTCCCGGCACCCACACCAATCTTACTTTAATGTGGTCTGCTAGTTCATTTAGTTCTTTCTGACATTCTTCTACTAGTCTGGATGTTACCTTGCGGCTATTTAAAGCTGCAAGGACTGCCTGGATGTCAGTTAGTATGTTTATCCTATGAGCTATATTTGTTAATTCTGACATATTCTAGGATGGCATAGATCTCTGCCTGAAATGCAGAGGTATGTTTGCCTAGTGAGAAAGAGCCTTTTGTATTTCTCATTTCACTGTACACTCCTGCTCCTGTTCCTTCCCCTGTCTGTGATCCGTCTGTGTACCAGGTCTCTCCTCGGGGAAATTTCAGTCTGCTTGGGTCTCGCCAGTCCTTTCCGTGAGGTATTTCTACCTCATATTTAGGGCTTGGGAGAAGTTTAGTGGCCATATAGTCTGTTTTCATATCTAAAATGGATTCACTTATGATGTCTTTAACAGATGTGTGTCCTGATCTAACTATTTTGTTGCTCAGATTATCTTGCTGCCTAAATAGTCCCATCCTTGCTTCTCCCATAACAGATAACCATCGCAACGGATTAATTTTATTGGATACCAAACATCGAATCATGTTTGTCAATCGATTATAATGACAGGAGATTTCTTAGACAGTCTGGTTTTTGAAAAAGCGAAAATGCAATTTTCTTCAACTTGTAGCTACTCAAAACTTATTTAAATCACCCTAACTGATGATAAGGGTAGCGTATTTTAACGAGTCCAACATCCTCGGTACCTCAGTTTTACGTCTCCTCCGAAAGACGGTATATCTACATTATACCTAGTGCTTATTGGTATAATGCCTGCGAGCTATGATATGCTACACTGCTGCTGGCTGTAAGGTATGGTTTTCTCTGGCACGGTCACCCATCCAAGTACTAATCAAACTCAACACTGCTTGACTGTAATTATCGCATCAAAGGTGCTGGGTCGTCGCTCTTGCTGGTACTTGATGGAGACACAAATTATCGTTCCTGAGAGTGGAAAAATGAAAATAAATTAACACAATTTGATGTGGAGTTTTCTTACCGAATATCACACGGGGTAAAATTGAATTTTCGATCTTATGAATATTCTGAAAATTATCACGAGTCGAAGATAATTAGACATCTAGTGATATTACTAGTAACTATTTTACGCACTTAAAACAAACCAATCAAGAGCGGTTTATTGATAACACGAAACTTCACTTTTGTTCCGGATTGGCATCTCAAGTTCGGTGTTTGTTTACAGTTAAAATCTATACCGCAAATGGACATTGTTTGGTTTCAAGATTAAGCGAATGGGAAATATAACCTTCTGGGGGGGGGTCCGTAGATTCGGACACTCAATTGAAAAATTAACACTTCCATTCAAAAAAGTATTAATTGACTGATAAGACATCAGAACGTCAGGCAACAATTATTCATTAAGTTAACACGATAAGTGTAATTGCAATTAGTAAGTCGGATGATCAACATATATTTATTTCAATCCACTACAAAAAAACAGCTGGAAAATAAATTTCTATATTGTAGGTCCTTCCTGTAGTTGAGTATAATCAGTTATACTTCTGCATTATTCCAAACATGCATTCAAAATAAAGGTTGTAACGTTTCATTGAAAATGCTGGAAATAAATAAATATTTACGTTTCAAGTTCTAGGAGACTAGCGTGTATCAGTAATACATGACGCATATTTGTCCATTTTATATACCCTTAGGGAAAATAGTTTCTGAACATTGCAGTATATTACAGTTTCTTTCGGAATATTTTGGTATTATGGATTATTATTTGGTATAAAATTTATATGTGTGTTCCAGAGTATACATGTTTCAGAAAAATAATGTTATTTGTTTGAAATCATATGGTATGCTTATTATTATTGCATATACTTATTCTGCTTAAAAGCCATTCGACCAAACTCTCACGCGAGCTACTATGTCAAAGTCGAGAAATAACAATAATGACGATGGGACTGCTGACCAGACATTTTAGGCTAAGGAAGCATATGCACACAATTGGCCTAGCAGATGACAACCTATGTAGGTTTTGCTAGGAAGTTGAAACCACGGAGTATATACTCCTAGAGCTTCCAATATAGGAAGGACAACAATAGATCTGCAATTAAGTTGAGCTCAATCAATAACCGACAACAACTACTTCACTATCCAAAGTTGAAGAAAAGAGATTTCTTCTGAAATTCTATTAATTGACTGTGATTTAGCTCTACACTTTGTTCAGTTTTTGTTTCTTCGAAAAGCGGTGAGCTTCTGCAACCTCACTTCCTTATCATATTGGAAGTTACTACGATTTTCCGAACAGTACTTTGAAGAATTGTATGCTCTAATACGTCATCTATATTCGGTATGATAGTTTTTCTCAAAGAGAACATGGTGTTCTAAATACAATCTTTCTTGGATTGAAATCTGTCTTCACAACAAAGTTCAAAAATGATTTCTGACGTATTCGGCTTTAAAGAAGCTGGGGAAATCATAATTTCTCTATAATCTAACCAAGGAAACATTTCAGCAAATGGCGAAATAATTGATGCAGATATAAATAATAAATTGAGCAAGTAAACAATGATATATTGAAGTTATGATGAAGAGGGAAAACGATGACAAAATAAAATTGAGAGTTTATAACTGCATAACTATACCAGTAACTACTTTTGGGAGTGAGACGTGAGTTACCTTCCAAAGCACGAATCTTTGATAAATGCATGGAAATGGAATATTTGCGAAAGATCGCAAGAGTAAGGAATCCATTTGCAACATGAACCAATTTTAACAAATATTGTCAACAAGCAATTGAACTGATAAGGAAACATTACGAGAATGAGCAAAAACAGGTTAGTCGAAGCAGTTACAGAGGCAGCAAGGGATAGAAAAATGTAGGAAGGAAAACCAAGGAAAACATGGATGGGGAGGATACAGAAAATTGGATAGAAAAGAGGGAAATCAATGAAGGAGGCATCAGGACTTGCCAGAGTCTCCAAGAAATGTGCGAAGAAAAGCGGGATTTGGATAAAAAAGAAGACTATAATTCAATTTCAAGTATTGTTAATATTTACTATACCAGCTAAAACTACATGTGAAAACACTTTAGAAAGATCTAGAACACATAAATATGTTATTTTTTAGAAAATAGCTACGAATATAGAAATTAGATTTACGAACACATGAAATTGTCAGTGGCTAAGCTTAATGTATCACTTTATTAACATACTTTTTTGCAGAAGAAAAGATGCGTATATTGTTGATGATTGGTGATGAGAACAAATTGATTTATGCTATCAATGCTTTAAAACCAGTCCTTGAAAGATGTAAGCCTTCAGTTTGGGATTGAAAAGGATCCCATCACTTTCAGTATCGGTTTCAGTTGTGCCATTATAAGTGAAAGTTGGATGGATGTGGTCCAGTTATCTTCGAATTGTGATGAAAACAACAAGTTTGCAGTATTTATAAGGTACAAACCGCTAAAAGTACACTGCAAGAATCTTCCGTTCAAATTACAAACCAAACGTTTATTTGAAATACGATTCAATGTTTATCGTGGCATATAGCCCGAATTGTAGTTGTTTCTTCTCAGTAAAATTGTCATAGTCCTGATAAGTTTTTCAAACTATGTAGGAGACTGGAAAAAGTCTTAAACTACCTATTTTATTGGAAATTTTAATATACAATTCTATTCTTAATTTGATGGTGATAAAGATTTACCGATCTAAATTTAAGAAGTATCCTCAACTCTTGTATAATATGAATTACTTCAAAGTGACTTTCTCAAAATGCCTCATAAAAAAAAAGATCGATGACAAAAGTATTTCTGTCGCAATCACCTGGCTTTCGGGTAATAAAAAACTTTCAAACAATTAAACTTCCGTCTGGAGAATAACTTCAAACAGAGAGTAGCAGCGCTAGATATTCGAAATATCTCCCCGGGACTTCTAAGGAACAAATAATCCTGGATCCTGCGACGCAGGCAGGCACCAGAATTAATAAATTCCCTGCAATAGCTGAGCCGTAAAGAGCATTTGTCGTCTCTAAACCCAGTTACATTGTAACAATGTAAGTTAGTTTCATGTAATGATAAATGAACTCTGCAGTTAATGTCGAAAACAATGTCAATAAGTCTGATCAAGTGGAAATATTGGTTGACGTTTAGGAAATAGTTTAATATGAACATTATGCTGTTGGAAATTTTTATACTATTCGCAAAGGCTGTAGGTTAGGGTGGGCTTATTTCAAAAAAATTCGGGATTTTGGATTTGGAAAAGTCAGAAGTAGGCACCCAAAGAACTTAAACAGAAGCAGTGAGCAAGACAAGATTTAAATCTGGATCAGACTAGAGAGTGATTAGACACTAAGAAGTACTTTTTCTTCAGCTCCCCATTGTTGATAGGATATGGTCTTTAAAACGCTCAGTCGGCTTGGACAATTTCCTCAACTAATAGATAAGTCTGCTCTCAAACGTCACTCCCAATGTATTAAATCGGTTGACTACTGGAATGTCATATCAGTGAGTAGTGGGGCACTTCCTGAAGACAGCCAGACATCCGGTATCATCAGTTGAAGTTGCATCGTGAATTTGACAAAGGGCCCCAGAGGTGTATCAGAGACACATCAGAGGGGTACCAGATGTGTAACAGAGGGCTCCTGAGATACCTTAGAAGTGGAGTTTGGTAGGACACTCTCAGCTTCATCTCTGAGGTATCTCAGGAGCCCTCTGTTACACATCTGGTACCCCTCTGATGTGTCTCTGATACACCTCTGGGACCTTTTGTCAAATTCACGATGCAAACACAACTGATAAGACTGGCAACTGATAAGACCGGAATATGTGAGTTAATCCAGATTCAGTGGATATTTTAGCCCTGAGGATGAATAAATCATGACGATAACTCAGTGTTTGGCTCAGTTTGGCTGGAAAGAAGTAACACTTTGTCTAGAAGTAAATCTGAAATCTACCATCAGTACACTCAACTATGCTGAATGAAATAGGAATATCTTTATAATTCCTTCTGGAATGCATGCTATTTATCAAGTACAATTCACTAATTTAGGGATTAGTATAACCACTGAAGATGATGGAGCTAATCGGTGATACAAGTTCCTTATTAATTTTGAGCTAACTGATTCAAATGTTATAGTACAGGTTTTCAACTGGCGCCCTCTGCCATGACCAAACATTTCTTTCTCCTTATATAGTCTCCAAGATGATTATCAGGATGCATTTGCTTTCAGAATTGATAAGCTTATATCTATTGAATTCAGTTTGTGAATGGAAGCCAATCTGTAACTCTCCGCTCCTCCCGTCGAGGAAAAAAGGTTTCCAATGTTTAATAGAAAAACAGATTTTCATTTTAGGAACGACCCATCAATAAACCTTTTTTTTCGCGCAGTAAGAATGCAGATAAGAATCTTTCAGACGAGAATGATCTGTCTTCCGGTCGTGCCGGGGTCACTTTATTTTATGAAGGGACCAGAGATGATAAATCGACAAGAAAACGTAGGAAATAGATGTCGGAGAGCGATCGGTAGAACAGAGGTGTTCCCAAAATATCTATGTTTCAGGAGCATATTCACAATTTACATGAATTATTATTATAAGTACCTATATATTATTAAAATTTCACATAAATATGACATGGACACTTTACCTGCCAACATTGAAGGATTTTTGTTGGAAATTATGAAAATGGATAAAAAATTGAAAATTTTGGATATAATTTATATAGTTTTCCATGCATTGGGATAAAACAAAAATATTCAAATGAAATTTCAACTGAATTACCAAAATTTTAAGCTGTCAGAAATTTTATTTGGAAACGCCAATGTTCTATAAAAGTCCTACTCGGATACTACAATCGAGAGTGATCTCGGAAAATATCTTTTTTGGATACTTTGTTCGCGCAGGCAGATAAATGAAAGTTTGTGAAGGAAATGTAGACTTCCACCTTTCGAAAAATAAAAGTTTCTTATACGATTTTAAATTTAAATTCGGGCTCTAGGAGATTAAATCGATTTTACCGGAAATAAGATCAAAGGAGGAAAATTAAATTGTTGAAAAAAAACATATTGAACATTTTGAAAAGATACATTTTTCAGGATTCTCCATTACTTTTGTTGTTACAGTTCATGTTGCAAATAAAATACTTATCAGTTGCTTCATCACCGAGTGGTGACATTTTCATAACTATTTGACACATGGACATTTCATTTTCGGTAACATTCATTATGTTAATGTTGATATCTCCACCCATGGCCATATGGGGAAGAGCTGCTTAATTTGGACCATTTCCAGAAAAATAGCCTCCATCCCATTATCAATGAATTTCAAGAGGACCTTTAAGCTTAAACTATAAAGAGATATACGAACTTTTATTATCACCAAACAAAAATAACCAAAAATAAAACATTTTTATGTAGCAAAAAACAAAAAATTTTTGGAAAATGGATCAAATTAGGCTACCTGTTATCCTGTTCTCTTTAATTCTGGCACAGGCATATACATTTGACATTTATCTTGACTTGACTTAACATTTATTCCATGCTTCAGTCGCTACACAGTTGGGATTAGAGTGACACTAAAAATGCAGTGCATCTCCACCCTCTTCGCCTGAATCAGTTCATTTCTTCAAACTTGTCTTCTAAATAGGAATTTATTCACGTGGTAAGGTTAGGTGAGTTAGGTTTCTTCTACTTCTCTGTCCCCTAACTTTTCAACCTGGACAGAGGCTACTATAATCTGAAAATTCCGAATCAGTCACACTAAACTCACACACGGAAATCTACTGTCTTCAGGAAATCGTCCCGTTTGCCATAGCTGTAACTATATACTGTCCGCCAAGCACATAGTGACCGACTTCAAACAAGTCTCTTCTACATATCAACGATTTGACCCAAGACCTTACCCTATGGAAATGCTTCACTGCCCCACAAAGATCATGAAAGTCTCACAGTTTCTGAACGCTCCTCATCTTTAGCATGAAATCTTATTTGGAAATAGTAATTGTTATCAAACTTATGTAAATATTTGTAACTATTTTTTTTTCCCGGCCAATAACCAGCGCTGTCGAGCAGCGATGGAGAAATTAGGAGGCGGTTCAAATGAGACAACTCACCCCTTATCACATTCACCGATTTTGTTGGAAACCATGTCCTCAAACGTGTTGAAAATTTTGCTATGGAAGCTGATAAAAGCTCAATTTCCCAAAAAATTCGAGAAAAAAATTGATAAATACACCACAAGAACCAAGATCTGCAACTATGTGCACTGGTTTTAAATATCTCAAATTTTGGTTCTATTCTATTGCTCCTAAAATTATTGTGCGACGGGACCCATTTCCTACTTTATCATGCTTTGCCAGAGCTAAGACTTTGCCACTGTATAAATTTGTTTGTTGCTGAATCCTGCACTTTAGTGTTTCAAGTTTATCCATTACAATCATGCTTATATTTTATATCAACTTCTAATGATCATCCAGTTAATATCAAAGTAGACACCACACATATTTAAATCCACTTCAATTAGAATTTTCCATACTACAACGTTCAGTAGCATTTTTTCCAGTTCAACATAAAACTGCAGTAAAAACCCGAATTCGACCCACAAGGATTTTTATAATTAAAAACCACCACATTCCAAAAAACCTTAAATAAAGATTATAGAGAATATCGAATTGCCCAATGGCCTCCAATTGAATAATATTAGATAATCGTAGAACTATTATAGCGCACCAAGAGCGGAACGACAGCGTAGAGCTGGAGTATCTAAACTCGATAACGATTAGTAGCATGATAAATCCGAATTTGCACATGGTTTCGATTATAGAACGCGATACCAGGAGCACTTTACCGTTAATTGAGGACAGAGTTGGGGTGAAGTGGAAAGCCAGACTTTATGATCGGGTCAATTCGAAAAGAGGATTTCATTGGCAGAACGTGGTCGTTACTGATCGGATTAATGTTCTATAGTACGTGAGCTCTTGGAAATATTTCTCAATAAAATAATTTGAATCTACTGCGTTTGGAATTGGATATAACAAAATATAATATATAAATTCCAATAAATAAAAAAAACTTTTCAGAACGTAGATAGGTATACACATTTTATACATTCGACAAAAAAGAACAGGTTGCAATATACAGATCGCAAAAGTCTATTTACACAAGTAGAACTAGGAAAATATAAGAAAAACTACATTAAAGAAAAAGGACAATAAATGTTCGCAGTGTTTAGCTCCAGCTACCAATCTGACATGGAAGCAGCGTTGCCAGTTTAGAATGTTTGGTAGTTTTTGAGGAATAAATAACTTATTTTGCATTTGACTTTTGACACAAGATAAGGCCGTATTAAGTGGGAGAAAATCGAGTAATTGATTATTGGCTTCTCAAAATAAGTGAGATCAACAAAAAAAAGAATAAAATAATAGTTAAGAAAAAATTACAATCTGCAATAGATAAAATCTTCACACTGCCTTCTATTAAACAATTATTGGTATTTTACATCGTTGCCGACAAAAGTTGGGATTAACTTTTACAGATAAGTTTATTTGGCAACGACTGACGGCGCACAATTATTCTTCTTTCCATTTCAAGTGGTTTTTCCAGCATCTTCCTTGTGATATTTTTGCAATCTGTTTATCGATTTTACCAAAGCATTAGACCGTGCTAACCATTTACTCTTATTAACAGAATTGAATGCAAAGGATTTGACGGTTTTATTCCAATGTGGATTATGCAGCTTTTTGGAAAATCATACGCAATTTGAACGTTGTGCTGGCTCTGTATCCAAGTTTATCTCCGTTGTATCGGAAATACCACAAGGTACCTACCTAGGTCCACTGCTGTTCAATCTGTATGTGAGTAATATTTCTGATGTTATAAGGAACTCGAAAATCTCAATGTTTGTGGATGATCTGAAATCATTTGAGTTTGTGGTCAATGCTAATGACACTAACTTGTTACAAAATGGTTTGGACCTTACAAATTAATTCGAAGTAAACCTGTTAGGACTGTTGACAAATTTCATTTTCCAGCAACAACTCTATTTCAACATCTCACTTGTAGACCATTCTCCATAGGTTATTATTTTAACCGCATATTTCTAAGATTGTAGCATATAATGATATCATCAGAAGATTTGTCGCTGCATTCAATCAAAGTTCTCCACTGTTCCTTGGTACTTCCAGCGTCATTGTTCCAGAAAGTTTTGTCTTACCTCTAGTTGTCGATCTCTTTCAGCAATGACACTAGTGGCTCTCAATAACTCGGCTCACTTGGATACTGAATAATAATTTAGTATCGTTTGGAAGTAAGAGTGATTTTTGTGCTTAATGGGATATCTCCAATACACTTGAGCGCAAAGATTATTGCATCGTTCTTCATGTAGCTAGTATCATTCAGCTGCTCTACTTGACCATTTTCTTGTGAACTATGGTGGGGCATCCTGTTACATGCTACACTATACAGGAGGAAAAACGCTCACGACTCTTGGGACGTTTATAAGCAGGTGCTGCATGAACATATATGAACATATCAGTCAATCATTCATATGTTTTCCATCTGTTTTGGAGCTGAAGATCAGCTCATATTCAATCGTTTTTGTTTCAATTTCGAATCAGCTCGTAGATCTTATTCAAGTCTTATTGAAGGTTACGAAACGGCGCAACGCATTTTTTCTTGGCAAAATTCATATACCTGCATACTGTTCAAATAATTCTTCATTTTTGTTGAATCCTTTACATATTCGGTGATGAAAATAGCTAGTTTGTATCAATTCAGACATAAAATTAGTTGAAAATTGTGAAATTGTTTTCAAAAAAAACTCACAATCGATTTTGGTGGCCTGGTCAAATATGTTGAATCGCCTGTACAAATAAAACTTGACAATTATCTAGCTAGGATTGCTCAAATATAACGTTTTCACGAATTTTTTCAACCCCAACTTTTTGTCGCATACGCCATCACAGACTTATCCTAAATTGTTCTTTAATTTGAGTCTTCCACTTGCATTTTTAATTTATTCGCTAGACTCGCTAAAGATCTGCTTTTTTAAAACCATTCAGACTGATATCCAAGAAAAAAAAAATGCACCATCACCGTCAAAGACACTGGCACTCTTTTAATTACAACATCGGCGGACTCTCTTAAGAATGTAATTACCATGCCAAAGAATAATTAGTAAAAACGAAGAGACGATGATCAGGACCGCAATTGGAGATGTTGACGTAGAACTTAGCAAATTTAATTATCGTAACATTATTTATACTTTCAAATTTTGAATGGAGGAAAATACATTAAACTTTTTGTTTGGAATATTATATACCCGTTTCCAATAAGCGTAACTAATTAAATTTGAATAATAAATATTGGAGAATAATAAATTAAATACTATCATAACGCCTTGGGAAGGTATAAAAAAACTAATTCTGTTGACTGTACATTTCGACGGACATTGAATTACACTCCTTGGATTAACGGGATCGGTATGATCTACAGCTGTGATAGCCCAATCCCGGACCGAGAATAGCTACCTTGTTCTGATGAGACACAAACATGTCTACAAGTGATCTAGCTCCTTTGGTACCTTCGTCGTCGGAATATCAAGGAAAATAGCAGCAAAAGAGTCATTCAAAGACGACTGTACATTCCAGAAATTCCAAGGAATAGCAGTATTGTGCACTGTGCAAACAGGTACGCTTGTCTGTTCCAACCAATATCCATAAAAACACAACAATGTCCAGTTAGGATCCCTCTTAAAACTATTAGTTTATGTAATTTTTATTTTTATTTATATTAACAATGACTTAATTTAATTTATATTTACAGATTTATATGTAATACTGTCCTTAATTTACTAATTTATATCATACACTAAACACACTAACTATAATTCATATGAAAGTCACTGAATAATCACTTTATCGATGCGCGATTGTATAAACACTAAATGTCTATCTGTATGTCTATATGACGACTGATTATTCTGTGCAGCGATGCTCAATCTATTTATATGCGTGGGGTATGATTCTAGAAATCTCTCGTTCTGCCTATGGCGCTAGATAGACTAGAACAAGTAGGAGGGCGGGGGTAAGGTAGTCTCTGGATTGTTCTCGGCTAGTGGCGGTGAACGCAGGTAGTCTTCTCGATTGTTCTCGGCTAGTGGCTAGAAGAGTCATAGTCGTCTCATTAGAGAATTTCACTGGGGCACTCGCGTAACATTTAGTTTTACTGTGATCATTGTGATCATTTGATCTCAACAGGTTGTAGACACCCAGAAACGAAGCCTGGGTTATAACGGGTTCAAGGTTGTTATTCTGCAATTTCAACTAGTTAGGACTAGGACTAATCCGTTCCTTCTAATACCAATACTATCTTCCTTTAAATGCACTAGTTCGGCTTGGGAACTGGGTATTCTTGAGTTGAGTTTATGCAGTGGAATATCCACAACATGAATTGAACATATTGGTCAAGTTTGGAATACTTTTTGTGTGTTATTGAACTTTGGAATAATTTATCTAGAATTTATTCCAAGATTATATAAATTGCAGTTAGGTTCATTGTCTTATTTTGTTTGTTATCGCCTTGATAAAAATAACTAGGTGGTACATTTTAAATGTGCTTATAGTATTGAACAGATATTTAACGCGTGTTTCCATTGCTTTTGCTGGTTAAGCTTGTGTTGTATTGCTCCAGCCGACCAGAATTAAAATTAGTAGAACCAGTAGGTTAGTTCGAAATCAAACGTCGCTAGAACATTATACTGTTGCCAAAAGAAATGTTTCCTACTTCCAATTTTATTTTTTTCAAACACCTTTTTAGAAGAATCTAAATTTCATTGAAGTTTCGTTGACTTTTGAATATGCTTATGTGTACAATGCGAGGAATTTTTTTGGAAAGCCATATTGTTCCGTGATTTCAATCCAAGATAAACAACAATTCAATTTTCCATAAACCAAAAAAAAGGTTATATGTTTACTCACTTCTAAAAATCCCCATATCTTTTATCGCTGTAAATAATTCTGCTGTTGACTTTGTATTCTAGTCCACTTTCGTCTCACAATAATTCCCTAGCTGTTTTATTTTATAGACCTATTCGATCGTTTCGCTGCCGATGTGTATTGATACATCCTACTTGCAAAGCCTCTGGTGTATTGATACATATCTAGAGACTGTTCTGTTTTATTATTCCCTTCAAAACTTATATTTGTTTATTATTTTCTCAATCCACTGTCTTATACCTCATTTGAAAACCCGCAGGAGTAATTTGAATTTATGTTACCAAATCTGTAGTCATCTGATTGGTCAAATTCCGCCCAGTTTCACAAATTACTCTTCATTGACTCCAGCTGATAATTTACATTTTTGATAGTTATGACGGATAAATATCATCGCATCCAATCTAGTTATTTTATTATTTTCACTTAGTTTAATTGGAGCTGTTCCTTCAAAAACTTCGGTAAGCAATTATTGTATTGAATATCTGGAATTATGGACCCTTCTACTTCGATTACCAGCTTTTCACTTCAGTCCGGTAAAACAATGTAAATAGTAGGCTCATAGAGCATTTAGGGCCGTCGAAAATCAAATACATCCATCTTTTATTTATAATTTCACCAGCAATTGGTGAGATTATTACTTTCATATTAACATGGTCTTAAATGTTCAACATTTTTCCTAAAGGTGTAGTGAAGTCAACGGTTCACTAGCTATTGAAGGAATACCGAAGTATACGAACAGAGCAGAAAATGGTGGAATACCAGGACTTCCAAAAAAACTGTGATAGGTGAACTAAAATGCTGTTCGAAGAAGACTATGCGTGGCCGATTTCTTTATGAATCAAGGCATATTCAATAGATTTGGAACACGACTGTTGACTACTTTTTCAGTAGTATTAGATGTATCAATGTTTTGTCTGGAAGATTAGGAATTATTTTTATCAAATTGTTTTGTATCATATAAATAAACATTATTCTTATTATTATATTATAAATATTATATTAAAAAGGACTTTGACGAAGAAATCAAACTACATACTGTTCTCATTCAAATACCTAATTATTCTGTTTTATTCACGAAGACCTAAATCAAATGTTTATCAAAAATCCTGCTGCCTATCCTGTATATGAAAAAAATATGGCATCTGTCGCCTTGTCGCCTCCCGGGGCCTATTTTCTGTAGTCTTTTATTCAAAAATGCATCCGTCTGTATGCAACTGCAAATAATGTAAAACCAGGGGAATTAGACGAGCGAGAGCCTCGAGAGCTTCATAGCTCCATGGCCATTTTGTCGTTAATTTGTGCATGCCGGAGAAATTACAGGATGTTACAAAACAAGGGAGTAACTCGAGGAAGGGCTTGGTAGGATTTTAAAATGAAATCAAGACAGAAGAAGGGTTAATAAATATAGAAGACCAGTTATATTTTGATGGTGAATACATTTCCAGTGATATATTTTTATGAGTAGACATGGTGTACTTTGGAATTAACTCTGACTATATCATTACTTGATAAAATTGAAATAATTTCACTGGTATACCCTAACAACTAACGTTGGCAGCTAATATTGATAAAATTGGAAGAAAACGAGAGCTTGGAGAATTAGAATAGTGTACTGGCATTTTATTTAGTTAATAGGGCCATTAGCATTTTCAATGTCCGAACTGGGCAACTCAAGAGATGAAAAATTTTTCATACGATCACATAGAAGAGTCACATATATCGTACTGTGTAGTTCTAAGTGACATTTATTTATACGCGTACGGAAAAAAACTTATCCGTACGTGTACGGATGAAGAAGCTCTCAAATTGAATGTTGAAATGCTAGTTTTCTTACCCCGAGAATTAATTTATATTATTATGTCAAATGCGTATTCCCTGAGTTGATTTTTTCATATAATTCCACTTCTAATTTTCACAGTGATTCAAATAAATAGTTGATTTTGAATCGCAACATTTATCTAACAAAAAAAGTTTTATTTATGATGTTCTGTTTCTAATTGTTGTAAGCTGTTGAAATAAATGTTTTCTGGGCCACTTTCGAAAATAAGTAATCAAAAATATATAAAGTAATTACAAATACACATATGTTAAACCTACCAAATCTACATAAAAACACAAGATTGTACTGTACATGCCTGATTCGGTAAAAGTATATCGCGTGGTCGTAGGAAAAAAAGTGTACAAAACTTGCACGAAAGTGATTTTTCACACTCGTGGGATCATCTCACTCGGCTTGAGCCTCGTAAGACAATACTTTCCGCACTCGTTACGTAATATACTAATTGATTTTGGTTCCTAGAATAATGCCCAATAGGTTAATGTTTTCATGATGAATGAGTTAAAATAATGCAATAAATAGTTTACTTAATTTTGGTTTGAATTCAAAAATTGTACACCAATAAGGAATTCACTATTAAGTTGAATTGTCAAAAAAAAGTTAACATATAGTTTTTTTTGACATTTCTGTGCGGAAAAGTGCCACAGCGTGTACTTCTCGCATTACTTATCCAACGGTTATATGGTTGTCAAAAAAATTGTTATAAATCAATATTTCCGTTATTTGCTACATATCGACCTTGAAACCCTATATAGTAACTACATTATAAATATGGATTATATTATGTATCAAAACATTTTAGTGAGCTGAGATGTGCACTCAACATTCCATTTTCCACACATGAAAATGGATCGTAAAAGTATCAAAGTATAAATTTTAATTTGAAATTTCTTCGGCATTTCGTTATAAATAAAGAACATATTTTCGATCGTAACAACTTTGAAATTTCCAATGTATTTCCTGTTACTGAAGATTTTCGTTCACAACGGACCAATATACGAGAAAAATCGAGTAAGTAGATGAATACATGGAAGATAGTCATATTTTATTAATTTCCTCTGTTTTGATCCCTTTGATGAGAAAGTTATATTCCAAGATTGATCAGAAAATAATTTTCAGGAACGTTTTGCTGGAGATTTTGTGTTAAATCAATATTTGAATAATATGTATATTTACAAATGCGGGTTTAATTTTTCCATAATAAATTAGTAATATAAAATTAAGCTTCGGCTTCAGCAGTATACTGAGTACTTCAACGAAAACATTGATATTTTCCGAATTTTGTTTTCATGCTGGCATGGAAAATTCATGTTTGAATGGTTCCCAAGCAGTAATCAAACCCAACGGGAATGCCTACCAATCAAACCCACCTCAAATTCGCCGTTACTCCCGCCTCACACACACACACTCCGTCATCTTCTCCTTTATATCACTCCTACCTCTCACACGTCATATCGAGTCCTTCTCTTTCCCTAATCATGCTCTCTACTACGCCACTTATCTCCATCCATTCCTTCTCTTCCCTCAACATAATCTTCTCCATATTCTCCTAATACACCGCCTCTCCCAGTTTATTTTCAATCTTCCCCAGAACTTCCTCGTTCTTCCAGCATCTAAACACATGTTCCACATTATTCCCCACTTCACATCTCTCGCACACTCCAGCTTCTCTTTTCCCAATGTTGTGGAGGTAGCTAGCCCACTCTTGACCCATGCCCTGTGAGCACCTGCGTCAAAAAGTAGTTCACCTACCCGAATTTTCTGTCCACCCAATTTCTTCTGCTCCCATCGCTTCTTTTAGCGTGCTATCATACTCATTTCACCTTCTCTCCATTTCCCCATCCATCCATTCCTGTACTTTATCTCTGGTCGCACAACTCCCGCATTTCTGTCTGGCTCCAGCCATCAAGTTCAATGGATGGGATCTTGACAGCACCGCCGCTGCTAGTCCACCCACTGTCCACATGTTCGAATGACCGACATTAAAAATCACTTCAGAAATTCCTGTAGCTGCAGTTTGTAGTAATTTGATCACAGTATCAAATAATTTTCTGAGTAAGTAGTTCATTTTCGAATTTCCACATACAGCGACATTATCGCGAACAGCTTTAGCAATTAATAGGGATATTTTTATCCCGTGATTATGTTAACCTTGACCTGAGAAAAATATAACACAATGCTGAGTGATTTTTATTACGTTCTTGTAACTTATTATATATGATTCTCGGGGATACTTGTAGAAGCTATATTCACTATTAGATCAGGACATTAGAATGTCCAAAAAAGAATCCCCTGAAAATTTAAACTATCAAAATCAATTGCAGGTACTTGTTCAAAGCGTTAAAATATTTTTCATTCAAACTAAACGTAAGCTTTGATGATATTTTCTTTAAATATTCATCTATCAGTCGTATTCAATTTGAAGAGATTACTTTAGAGAGGTATTTACTATGAACTAATCGCTCTACAAAAGTGCTAACTGTAATCGGCATGCGTGAGATGGTACCAGCCACTCAATCAGATCATGCTGAAAACAAAACAAAACAAAAACTGAGACTATTTGACTATAGTAGTATAATAAAAGTTCACTAACCACTCGTACCACGCCACCGGATTATTAGATTATGACATAAATGAAACTCTTGATGTGTTTTCAAGAGACAATCACCTATGAGAAATTTGGAATTTGTGCTTCCTTACCCCGAGGAAATATGGAATGAAATGTGTATTCCTTCTGCACCTTCAAACAGCCCTTATCTTACAAACTAAGGTGAGAGAAAATGAAAGTTGCATTTGGGTATTTTAATTTATTTTTTCTACATTCATGCAAAAAACAACACTTTTGTGAACCACATTTAATGCAAAAAGTTGTACTTTATTGCACTCATCTGTCATTCTTGTGTCAGTTTTGTGATGATTAATGACAAATATAAACATTTAAATTAAATAAAAATCCATAGCGAGTATCTGATCCTGCTTTAATACAACAATAATATATGTATATCTTACTACTTAGTCTCTACGAATTACAATTATTGCAAAAATCTTTGATTATTTAAAATTTAAATGGTCAAGGCGAGAACCAGCTATGATTGAGTACTGACAAGGTGGAGGCCATGAAGATACAAAAAAAGAAGAACGGGTTGAGTTTAATTATAGGTTAGGTTAGGTTCTTGACATATTATATTCTAATTTTCCAGTTTTTGCATGAATTTAGAAAAAATATTGTATGCAACTCTTGCAAAACGTGTTTTTTGCACTCGACGTGTTGTCCAACTCGGCCTAAAGACCTCGTTGGACAATTTCACGTCGCGTGCAAAAAACACTCACTTTTTGCACTTGTTGCATAAATAACTATTTTCTACATTCATGCAAAAAACAACACTTTTGTGCACCACATTTAATGGAAAAAGTGGTACTTTATTGCACTAGTGCAATAATAGTATTTTATGCAACGAACATGTAATGATAGCCATTAAGACACGAGCATATTGTAGGATACGAAACGAGCCGCAGGCGAGTTTCGTATATAATATGCGAGTGTATTAATGGCCATTACATGAAAGTTTCATACAATAATTTTTCTACTCCGATTAATAAAAATTATGGAATCAATAATTATTAGTTTAATTAATTTTCAAATATAGTTACTTTTGGAAATCAAAATTATTTGACAGCTATCAAATTAAGTGTCACTTCATAGGTCTGTTCGCCTGCAATAAAAGTGTATCACTGAGCTATATAATTTTGAAAAATTCAGGTCTATCTGTGAAAAAATGCGTGTAAAATTACTAAATTTGGGAATATCTATGTATATTGCATTTGTATACTACAAGAAGCATTAAAACATAATTAAAATAAATAAAATCGTATAGCTCAGTGCTACACTTTTATTGCAGGACCACAGACCTAATATAATTAATTTAAGAAATGTCAATGTCATGTATCCATGGCTATATTAAATATTGTCCGAATGTCGCATTCCTATTGGTTTAAAAATCTGTATCATAATGAAAATCTGTATCATAATGAATTTCATTATGATACAGATTTTAGTCTTCTAATAAGTATATTATAAAACGGGAGTAGAAAAAATATTTTATTGCACTCATCTGTCATTCTTGTGTCAGTTTTGTGATGATTAATGACAAACGTAAACATTTAAATTAAATAAAAATCCATAGCAAGTACCTGATCCTGCTTTAATACAACTATAATATATGTATATCTTACTACTTAGTCTCAACGAGTTACAATTATTTCAAAAATCTTTAATTATTTGAAATTTAAATGGTCAAGGCGAAAACCAGCTATGATTGGGTACTGACAAGGTGGAGGCCATAAAGATACAAAAAAGAAGAACGGGTTGAGTTTTATTAGGTTAGATTAGGTTCTTGACATATTTATGTTCTAATTTTCCAGTTTTTGCATGAATTTAGAAAAAATATTGTATGCAACTCTTGCAAAACGTGTTTTTTGCACTCGACGTGTAGTCCAACTCGGCCTAAAGACCTCGTTGGACAATTTCACGTCGCGTGCAAAAAACACTCACTTTTTGCACTTGTTGCATAAATAACTATTAACGATCTATCATGCCTCTTATTTACGGGACACCCTGTATAATGCTCCCATTGATTTTATATTCGATGCTACTCTAAATAACAAATCGGTTAATTCGATATACAGTATGAATATCTTCCAAATCAGAATTCCAAATTGCGACCGTAACGTTAACGATACCAAAAAAAAAGTTAATCGCTTTAAAAGGAATCTGCATAACTTTGCATTTTTACAACCTACGTCTGCTCTTTCTGTCGGAATTCAATCTTTACGATGATTTTCTTTAATTCAAATTGAGTCTCCTTTCAAATTCATGGAAGCGGAAAACGTATTGTTATGAATAGTTTGTCAATCACTTGAACAATTTTATTATCCTGATTTACAAGTCAAATTCTACCAGATATAGCTTCAAAGGGGTGGTTGGAGACAGGAGCTGACGATTTAGAATTATCAAAAGGGGTGGAAATACTTCATTTCTATACTAACAAGTTTTAAGGAAACCATGAATAGTTTTATGAATTGAGAAGGATAATTCTTCTTATTTAAGAGGGATTAATTGATTCCCAGCATCTCAAATGTTCTTTTCTCTCATTTCAACGTTTCGGTAGCGTTCCAGCTATCGTTGTTGAGATAAACTAAATGAAAATTAATTTTTCATCCCTATTTGACACAACGAAAAAAATTTGACAGCTAGACAATCAATAGTTATTTGTTTAACGAGGCAGTCAATCTACTTTGCTGCCAAGTTGAAGATATAATTTTTTCTCCGATTGTTCATGAGTATATTGTATTTGCAAATTATTACAATTCCCACAATCTCTTTATTTTAGTTGGTTGCTATGGAAATGTATAATCACAGGCAGCAAAGTAATCACTTTCGTGCCTGGTTACTTTGCTGCCTAGGCAGGAAAAGTAATACTTTTCTGATTGATATCAGTCAGAAAAAAAATATTTTTTTTACGAGCGGGTGGAAAATTTTCTACACACATTTCAGTGTGGAGAATTGATTTTTTTCTACGACCGTGCGTTTTAACCCACTTTCCCGCACGCATTTTAGTTTTGAAAGTGTCAGTCTGGGAAAGTAAAATAATGCAAATTTTGATAGATAGTTTTTTACTTCGTAAATTATAACTATTGTGACTACAGGTAAATAAATATTCACGAAATAGGTCATCGAAAAAAATTTCTAGCTTTTTGTTGCATTTTCATTTTTTGAAAATTTAAAATAATGAAGATATTTTTATATAACCCTAACACCAAATAACTCCACTGGACCGGCAATATTAGAAAATTTACAGATTGCAAGAAATTGTGTTTCAATATTATTTATAATAATTAGTAGTTTTTAGTTAAAGTTTTGTATATATATGTATGTTGGAGTGAAATAATAAGTGTCTTTTTCTATGACTGTTGAGAAATGGACCCTTTTTATGTAACATTTTTGTTGAGTAATTGGATGCATTACACAAAACAAGCCACGCCCCGTGTGTAATGATCCATTACACACGACTATCTGGCCAATCACCGTCAAAGAATGCCATTACACACGACTATGTTCGGTGTAATGTTTGAATCAGACTCGCCATGAAATGTCATAATTTGACTTTGACAGTACCTATACCTACCTACCGAAGGTGATTTAGAGCTGACTTTTTGTTAGAATGGATACAGCAAGTGAAAACGAAATCAACTGCTCAAATTTCACCATCAATATTGTAAGCAATAAATGAATTTGCATTGTAGCTTTCAAAATGGAATTGTTTGACATAAAGCATTAAGTTTATACAATAAAATATTCTCTAAATATCTCGTTCGTTTGAATTGATAGGTGAACACTCAGTCATAGAAAAAGTATAGTATTCTACTTTCGTGTAATGGCTATTACTCACTCGAATGATTACGACGTTCGCCTGCGGCTCACGTCGCAAACTTCATTCTCATGAGTAATAGCCATCATTACACGCTCGTTGAATAATATACTATTACCGCACTTGACCGCTTGCCCGAACTCCGCTCTGCGTCGTTCGGGTCAACTGCAGTCGCGTGCGGGAAAGTATCACTTTCCGCACTAGTTAGGAAAATAACTATTCTCGCACCGTGTGAGAAAAATTTTCCGCACCTTTATGTCAAATTAATAATAAACCGGTATATTATAGTGGTTCGAAAAATTTCTTGAAGAAAAAGTCAGGACTTCCTTACTGTAAGGAAATGATTTCCGTACAGTTGTTAGTGTTCTACATAATCCATGAAACGTCTGTATGCATTTTCGTACTTTTCTCTTTGGCAATAATTCTAATGGAAATTTCATCATCACTTATCATTTTACTTTCGAGAACACTAGCAATTAAATTTATAAGCGCCAAGTTTGACAATTCAACCTCAATACGTTTCCATAGTAACCCAAGTAATTTTATTAGGAATTTCAAAGCACCATTTATTTGGGAATAAAATTATCGCGTTTTTTTTTAAATCAATCAATATCTGTCGAATTTTAAACGATTTGCGGAAAATAGTATGTTTACCTCGTAGGAAAAGCCACATTCCTGGACTCTGTGTCTTCACAGTCGTCCAGGAATGTTAAGCTTTTCCTACCCGGTAAACAATGTACTATTTCTGCACAAGTTAGGTCAACAGCTATTTTATTCTCTAGTTGTCAAATTTTTTCCGTGGTGTCGAATGAGGATACAAAATTAGTTTTCATTCAGTTTATCATGAACGTTGAAATAAAAATTTTAAAAAACATGTGGTTTAATTTCCCAAGGAACAAGAGAGAAAAGAATGAATAATATAGAAAAAGGAACATACAGAAGATATCTTAAATGTTATCATTATTCGTACGAATTTCGTCTGATTCGATTCTTAGTTTAAGAGGATCATTAGTAAGATATCTCACATATTCTTACTTTAAGCGAATGTGAAGCTGCGAAACATATACAAGAATACTTTCAAAATCCTCCCTGTAAACGAGAAGCTGTAGAGAACTCTCTTTTTCAAGTAGTTTTTTTCATATTTTCCTTGTCGTACTTATGTAAATCGTATGTCGCATCTGTATACTCAATGCTTTTAATAAAATAGTGAAAACATTAAACTTATCACACTTGACTTGTTCACAGTAATTCTTCGTTTAAAAATTGAATATCGACTCACCCACACTAATATTCCAGATAACTTTAGAGATATCCTGTATCTGTCTCACTTCTCTTATGAGTTCGAATCTATTTTCAGCATTCTATCTTATACATGTTTATTATTTGTTATAACAATTCCTAGATATAAATGAATTATCACCAAGATTTCATTCATATTTCTGAAATATGGAACCATAACTGTCCGATTTTACATCTAAAAACGATACGAAAAATAATAACTACACGATTCAAAATTCAGCGAAAAACCACAACTCCTCTTAAAAAACTAGATCATTCCATACAATACAAAGTAATAAATAAAACCCTTGACCACAGATAGGAGCGATAAATATCACTGATCGTCCCTAAAAACGAACGGATGATACATAATCACGTGTCGATACTCTTCCCGGGATCCCTTCTCCAGAATATCCAGATTGATGACCACACACTACAAAACTCGTATCACCCACTACATAATGTATTTTTATTGTCGTGTATCCATTACAGAGACGGCTCTGGCATATTCTTTTTATTTTCTGTATTCAAACTGTCAAACTGAACTTTGGCTTTGGAAAGCTTGATCCATTCAGCCACAAATTTATTGTACTGTTGCACTGTTTGTTACAATAATCAGCTAGCTATGGTACTTAGATTGTTCAAGACAAGTATATTCTAAACACTGCATTGACCAGACAAGTATTCTCCATTCAAGGCCCTAATCAACTTTAATGATGGTTACTTAGTTATGGAAACTTACAACAGGATTATACAAATATACAGGGTTATTTTTCACGCTAAGGTTCCTTTCATAGCGACTTTACAACACACAAAACGGGCAACGGAAAGAAGGTAAAATATATAACATAGGGATAGACACGAGGAACAAGACTGAACAGATATACACTGACATTGACATCCGATACTAAATTCGTCTTTTAGTCCTTTTCAAAAACTCCCATATTATTTGGCTTAGCCTAGGATTACGTCGAGAGAGATACAGAACGCTAGCTTGATTCTGAGGGAGCGGAATACTTTCTTTTGCGAGGGATTCTGTCAAATACTTAACTGCATTGTCATTATGTAAACAGCCAAACATCCAGTGATTGATGTCATCAATATTGCCGTCGCAGTCACATAATTCCGTTTCACTTAGTTTAAATCTGTAGAGGTACGCATTTACGGTGGCATGATTGAAAATACATCTGGCGAACTTGGTGTAGATGTTTCTATTGGGGTGACTTCTTGCAGCAAAAGGCTCAATTGGTAAAGTATAATGGATTTTAGTAGAAAGGTTATTGCTTCGATTACAGAAGGTATACCATTCAATATCCCAGTTTTGCTTGAGACATTGTCTGCGTGCTGCTGTAAGATCTGTTCTATATAACCAGTTGGTCTCTGTACCTTTCAAGATCGCTTCTTTAGCGAAGTAATCTGCTCTTATGTTGCCAAATTTGCCAGCGTGCCCCTTTCAAACTGAACTATGCAGAGTGAGTCTTAAATATGGAACGATTTCCATAGATTTAGTTGTGAAAGAATTGATTGTGGGATGCGGTCGATATTTTAGGGATGCGACTGAATTGAAATTTCAATTAATGTCGATTGAGAAAATCAGATGTATGATATAAAACCAGTATTATTCAAAAAGCCGAAAGATTCGCTGATTACTCACAGAACAAACATCAACCTTAATAATAAAACTCTCACAGAAAATTTTGATTATTAAAATTATTAAAACGATTCAATCGATCAAATCTATAAGTTTTGGGGTGTAATATATGAATATATCTCACACTTGAACATACCTCATCTCAAAATACCATAATAAGCCATTAGAGAATTCTTGTTCAATAAAATGCGAGGGGTTCAATTTTTAATTTTCTCTATAACCTTGTTGGAGTTCTAAATACGTCCCTGAATGTATATCACTACCATAGCTCATATTTACTAACCGAATGTTAAGGGTGGCTTGGGCTCAGAATTTGGGTCGTATCGCAGTGGAAGGATCCTCTCATGGGGGCGGTAAATTACCGCCCGTAGAGGCCGTTTCTATATACACGGCCATCCGGTCAACACTAGATAATAGCAGTAGGGTAAGAGGAGGCGAATTTTGATATTGAGAGGTGCAATATTACTGTACAGTTACTGGTTTTCAAGTGGAACTTTAGTGTAGGTAACCCTTTTAAATGGAAATTTATAACGCTGCTGTGGTAGGTATGAAAAAAGTTATTTTGTTTTACAAATGTTACGTTATATGTGAAGGCGATGTGGAATTTATTTTAATATCAATTCCCCTACAAGGTAGATCATATTATATATTGCTTTGTTTGGTAACAGTTCAGCTGTACCAAAATAAAATGAGATGCTTCAGCCTGAAAGAAGCACAATCACGAGAAATGTAAGAATAATTCCAAGCTTGTTTCCAAAAGGGATTAAAACTTATTGTCACCAATTATTCTTTGTGAAGTTTGCATGTGAACTTGAATTAGATGTTCGCCAGTTGTGTATTTGAGAATAATATACACTTTGTTATTTATAGAAAGCGACATAGGGATGTTGATATGTAGCAACTAACGGATGAGGTTGGATATTGGAATCCGGAGCGCAGCCAAAGTTTTAACAACCGAATATCCTATTTGCGTATCATTCGTGTGTCGTTCAAGACTTTTGGTAATCCCACTGGAAGATTACATTTTGAATCCATGGAATGAGCAGCGAGTATTGATTTACTGCCAAAAATTACTCATGATCGATCATTTGGAAGAGTGGAGTAGAAAAAGGAATGTAGAGGTGGTTAATGGAGAGTATTATTAGCCTATACTTAATGAAAATTCTTATTCTCCTTACTAGCTGTGGATCAAGATATTGAAACTTGCTCTTAAAGCTTATGACAGTATTAATATTTGAAGGTTAGCAAAAATTTTGTATACAGAAGAAGTAAAGCTACACCACTCCATACCACGCTATCCTACGCAACGTCAGAAGGATCTGACACCGTGGATTTGAATGCATAGCTATAGGCTGTCTCTACACTTATGCAATCCCATCCCATGGTACGAATCCCCTCTTGCCTAATTTTCATCATATGATATCACGTCACGTGGCATTTTGTTGTAGGGTGTAGTAACAGTGTGTACGCGAAGGTAGCATCATATGTATAGAATGGTCACTATTGTCACCCATTTCGAGAAAATCAATAAGTAGCGTGTGATATTCCCCATGAAATTGTCGTTTTAAATGTATTAGATGTACTCAACATTTTCTTCTTTGTCTTTTTGTTGGCATCAAGTAGAGGAATTCTGGACAGATAAGAGATTATAGTCGCAATGATATAATAGTAGTAATAGGATTAAACACAGCTCTATTGAACTAGCAATAATCCCTCGGGATTGAACGACCATAATAATTATTTAAGCTGGGATTCCTCTCTTAAAACTAGTCCTGTCTCTTAAATAGCTATTTCAAGAACTTGGAAAACCATATTACCATGATTGGCGATCGTTGAATAATTTTCTGGAAAAAAAAATTAAAATCGATTGTCTACACTTAACTCGACAAGTATCAGGTTAAGTTCCTCTTGATTTTTCTTGCAGTAATCAGATCCTCAACTTTTTCCCTCCATCAGCCTCCCCTCTCTAACTTTGTTCACCGCTAGGGCTACGTTCATAAACTTACTCAGAGTAAGGATAGTTTACTCCGAAGCGTTCATAAATTGACTCTACCAGTATAGAGTATGCTTTTATAAACGTTCAGAAACCTATCCGGAGTAAACTCTGCATACTCTGCATACTACATACTCTGACAGTTATGACAGTTTGGCTTAGTATTTCAGTTCATATCATTGCTAGGTTATTTAGTGATAAATTAATACTTGATTTTTTCTTTACAAATCAATAGATATAATATGGTTACAGTTGGTTGCATTGAAGTTGAGTAAAGTTTGTTTTGGCTAATAAATCCACATATCAATAATGGACTACTCTTTGCTTTATTACATAGTTCATTAGGGTCTAATGTGAACATATCAGAGTTGATTTTTATTTTTTTATTTAATATTCTTTACTTCGCTATTTTTGTATTCAATTTTGCATTCGTTCTTTTTATATTTGTATTCGTTCATTATTCTCTTTCGGAATGAAAAATATAACCCCAACTTCATACACAACACAATGACATTTGATTCGCCGCTGTAGCCTCTGAACGGTTACTCCGAGTAACCATCAAACATACTTTTCAATCATGTGATCATACTCTTCTCTTCTCACTGTTTTTCAAACTAATTTCCAAGCCAGTGGGGTATTGAATACGGATAGCAGCTTCTATTACAAAAGCAACTGATTTTTTTTGTAAAAAATATTCATTCAAAAATTCGCCAAAACGTTCTTAAGCCAACATGGCTAATTTTGATATATGAAATTCTATTGGTTCTATCGGACTATATGCTCAATGACATACTTGTCTTCCTCATAGGATAGTAAGATATTTTTGAGTTTTGCTGGAACACTCCTCAGGAACTAAGTAGAAGTGAGGGGGCACAATAGATCTTTCAGGTCTTAGTGAATGTCACCCCAAAATAGATATATACATATTATATTCCTGTTTCTATTTATTTTCACTTCATTTCAGAAAAATGACTTCCACATAGATTGCACAAGTGCAACAGCAGATCATTATTTATCTCCGGTGCTCCTAACATTCTCAGTTTGTTTGTATGAATAATTCCACCAATTCTAAATTTAATAACTTTGGCTCCATTAGAAACAATAACTTTCTCAACTTTTAATTATTGAAGGAATTAACAAAAAGGGAGGATTAACTTTGAGGCGATCAATGGACTGATGCGAAAACTCTGTGATGTTAATAGGGTTGGCAATGAAAGTCAAGAATTTTAGCACTGATTGACGCTTTTTTAAATCAATGCTGTTACACTTGATGCGCGGTGGCTTTTAATGAGCTTCATTTAATCTAATTTGCAAACGAAAAAAGAGGAAAAAGAATGAAAATCTTTGTCATATTTACTTAGTAGGTGAAGTTTTTGCACCTTCGCATTTTTTTTCCAAAAAAATGCTTTTTTATAAATATTTGAGCATTTTTAACATTTACCTAATGCTCTAATTATCCAGTTTGAGTGAAATTGAAAGAAAATTGCTGGGAAAATTGGAGCCGTCGTTCTACATAAATTCATATCTATTCTGTAGCTCAAAACAATGCAGGCATTCAAATTTTGAAAAATATTTCGAAATATTTTGGTAGCTGAAACGATGTAAATATATAACTTAACTTAAACATCATTTGTAAATATAAATAATCGGTTGATATAAAACGAAGTTTTTCAATTTTTAAAGACTTGTTTTCTGACAAATGACAAAGTTTTTCTACTAGAAAACTTATGAAAACACTTGATTATTGATATTGCCTTTGTGATAACTGTAAGATGTGACTTATTTCTATTAAAATGCCTAAATTATTGAATCTATCAATAATAAAATCTGATCCCCTATCATAGTGAGAAAATGAGTTAATATTACTATTCGATATTATAATTTACATCATTTTCCCACATTTTTTTTAATTCTCGCATTTTTTCTCTAAAATCCTCCCATTTTTTGTCAACTTTTGGATTTTCCGGCTGCATTTTTTCCGTGCTTCAAGTATAACCATCTGCATCTTGTTCAGAACTTTTATATGCTAACAGAAATACTTATGGTGAGGTTTTTAAAATTGGACAACTTTTTTTTTCAAATATTAATCGATTTATAAGATTCAACGCAACACCCTATCCAATTCTCAATTTCTGTTTTATTATTTTCCAGACACTTTCAGCTGCGTCCTGTATGATTTCAAGAGAACCATCATGATACATACATCAAGATATGGAAAAATTCCAGTATAATCCTTCAATTCATTTATTTTGACATTATTATAATTCATATTCTTCGAAGGTACAAAAAATGCAGCTTTAACTCAGATCATATTTATGTTCTTACTTTATCAACGACGGTTTTCATCTGACAGTAATTCACTTTTCCGATCAGCATTTCGAAGAAGCTGCCATTATCCACAAGTGTAATCAATCTGGGACGATCGTATAACAAAAAAGCCATGAATGTGAATCTGGCTACATTGAAATGGGAAGTATCTGTATAACCATCGGAAGGATGCATCAACAAGCACATAAACAATGTTAAAATGCATAATATACTTACCTATTAATCCAGGACATGAAGTTTCAAATTAATGGAATGCTATTCCATTGAATATGAAAAAAGTAAGTATGTAATGCTGTAATTATTCTTTTCGCTTCTATAAGAGGTATTGGATGTCCTACACTATGCTGTTTCAAATATATGCTTCTGGAGTCAAATGTTACGCTCATTGTTGAGGGAATTACCATACTTAGACTTTTCTATTCGCATGTAATAAGCAATTTACAGCTCTTGTTAAGTAATATACTACTTCAGGTCGACTTATTTGTAACAGATGTAATCAAAAAATATAATAGTATATAATATAAAGCATCTCAATGGAATTTGTTTTTATTAATAATATCCTATATCCTACCTCAGAAACCTGTAGGAAACATATTAACTATCATAGCGTTGATGGAATCAAATGTTTGTAAACTTTCTAATAACTTTTTTTTGGTTTTTGCTGGTTCAAATAGGGGAAACATATTACCCACGAAGTCATTGATGAGTTTCAAGCAACAATTATCCAGATTTCCAGCTGAATTTCACGTATTTATCGTGAAGGTTGAAAGAACCACTATAATATCATAAATAACTTCGTTCACTGAAAGCTGGTTAGGTAGATATTCCCAGGACATATTTTAAAGGAATTTAAAATTCAAACAACGCATTTGAGCATAAATACAGGAGGTTGTAAAAGAAATAGGGAAAAATCCTTAAAGTCTTTTTTGACAACAATGTAAATCCTGATTATTCTTTTATTGTCAATTTAGATCTCGGTAAGTATGGTTCATACAACAGCCTTTTTGGTGTGCGTCATCGTTTGTTAATGTCTTTGTCCACGACCACCTAATAATAAGTCAATATTTTACCTCCTAATAAAAGGTATATGGTACCCATATATCAACTGTCGTGAATTATGGTTCATAATACACTGTAGTGAATTATGGACTAGAGATGGGGGTACCTACAATATAAAATAAACTATTAAATCTGTGTATTTTGTTCAGGAAATTTGTTTCTGACATATATCGTATCGATAAAATATTGTAATTTTTAGTATTGATACTTTTCATAACGATATTTTCTAATATTAAGTATCTTAAAACAATATTTTTATAACGGTACGTTGTATTGATACTTTACACAGTATCACCCATCTCTATATGTCAAATTATATTTTTATGTAGATGTCAGAACATTTTGAGGTTAGTAAAACCAAATCGTTTTAATCTTTTATTTAATAAAATAAATTAATGGTCGTGGACAAAGTATAGTATTCTACTCGCAATTCATGGCCATAATTCACTTGGGTGACTTGCGCCCCTCGCCTGCGGCTCGTGACGCAAACGTCACCCATCGTGAATTATGGCTATCATAAATTGCTCGTTTAATAATATACTATTCTAACACATTACGTGGAAAGAAATGCGAAAAAAGTCAGGTCTTTGATTAATCCTAATCAAAATATCGCAATAATTATTCGTTTAAATTTATTACAAACGTCAATCCTAATCATTGAATTACCAAAATTTGATTGGTGGATGTTCAGATCAAGGACAAGCGCGACCTATCAATCGTGAGAAATTTCTTTATTCAAAATAGGCATGCAGATATACCTTTCGTATTGTCAATGTGTCTGACATCTTTTTCTACTGTCCCACTGACAGTCCTTGTCAGGTCTGTACTTTGTTGTTCACGGTCAATTATTATTTATGAAAAGTTAATATGAATATTATTGTTATATTTATTCGAATAATACAAAAATATGCCTAGATACACGGAAAACATTGGCATTTTGAAAGTACTCAAGTATTTTCAGTTAGAAAAAGAAGCTGGTGGTATTAATTTCGTAACCTTGTCGAATTTTGCTGAATGCGATCCTGATGATTCTATTTATCAAATTTAGGGTTAGATATATGTCAAAATAGCAAATAAAATAAACGACATACCCAAAACCCGAATATACGTCACAAACGATGACGCACACCAAAAAGGCTGTTGTTGCTCTTTTATGTATTTGCTGCTTGAAATTACCTTCATTAGTTTAAAATTCACGCTCAAGCAAAAATGACTGATGATATGAACGGTTTTCGTGTTGCATTTGTGAGTGCCGTGCTCTTACACTCAATGTGTTGTGTTGTAAACGCAATATCGCTATAATATTTTGGCATTGAAATGAAGTATAATGTCAATTATTTTGAATTTTCCTCTTAAATTTGGCTCATGTCATAAATAAAAAAATATTTGCTTGTAGTGGTTAAAAATGTATATATACCACGGTGGTGGAGACATTTATAAGCATCGCACCCGCTCATTCCAAAGGAATTAATTCTGGTACCCGGTAAATAATAATGGTTACCACAAGTACGATATAGGTACTATTATTATGATAACATATTGTTTTTCGTTTTTCTACTATTGGCTGGGTTGGCAGCTAGGGTGCGTACAAAAACTTTGTGTGTCGTATAAAAATCACACAGTGGCCATTCGAAAAGTTGGAGTGTATACAAAAATAGTGGCATTCGGAAAGGTGGTTGCCACATACTGGTGCAAGCACCAAACACTCCAATCCCGACTAGGGTAAAATTTAAGCTGACAAAAAAGTCATATAAGATGACAGCTTGAGAATTTTCAGATGTCAATTATTAATTATCAAATAAATTATAAAAAAAGGTAATTATGGAACAAGTAACATTGGAAAAAGGTGAGCACATTCTGGTAGAAAATGAGCCGGATGCCAATGGCAATTGGTTAATTTTGTACAAACCTGGACACGCTCTTTTTTTATCAATTCCAGCATCTAAGTCTAATCTTCACTATCGGAACCCAAGTCACTAGTCTCTACCTGGTCCTACAAATAATTCGGAGACAAACGCATAACTGCAGCCAAAATGCATTTTCCTTTAACACATCTCCGCTGCTTATCCATTTCTCAAATCAATTCAATCTGATCACTTATCCAAAATCCAAGAACATATCCAGGCAAAAATTGGAATGAATGAATTTCCAATTTGATTTGTCAACTACAAAACAAACATAACCTTGAAACAAAGCACTTCATCGCCGTTCGAAAACCTAGAGCGAGTTTAGCTCACCAAAGTGAATTTTTACCCCCACTCCTTAAAATAATTTCCATACCAACAGCATTCATCATTTGCAAGAAGCGATACAGTTTCAATTAAGAGAAATTGTGTAGAGGTAAAGACTAATTTTACCGTATTTCAAATGATTGACTCCGGTGGTTCCCAATAGACAAAATCCGAAGTGACATTTAACCTGTTGAAGTAAGAAAAAAGGATTTTGCATTTTTTTCTTGACCTGCCATTGACTTTCTAGTGCATTTCCTCCGTAAAGTGGAATCAAGTGTGTGACACTGATTGATGCAAGGATCAGAGATAAATTAGATCGGTCGTTGGCGATAACATGGTGCATGATGAATTCGCTGAGATAGGGCTCGAAAGATTACACTTACGAGGAGTGAAATAAGCAAAAGTCTAGACAACCAATGTCACAAAGGTTGTTGGAATGTTGCCAAATCTAATAAATAATATTTCCAAGAGGAGTCGTTTGCAGTGAAATATTTGAGAATAGATAAGTATAATTTTTTTTCTACTTTCACATTGAAATTAATATTTGAACTAAGTTTTATTTACTTAATTAGATAATTTCTGTGGATGGATGTATATCTAGATACTTAATTGGAAAATTGAACCATCCATAAGAATCTACTTGAATCTGACTTAAATTACTGTATTATGGAATGGGATGGTTGAGCAAAAGGTTATCTATTCCCTATAGAAATATTTAAAAAAACATTCGTGACTCGTCATTTGTTATGATTGTTCCATCAATGAACTTTATTCAGTGACAGGTATGTATGATATTAGGCAATTGTATTGTCTAAATGTACCTAAGTATTGATCAATACACAAATAACATTAAATTGCGAGTATTGAGGCATGCGTATGCCACACGAAACACTAAATTCATTCACGCATCTGTATCTGTATCTGTGAAGTAGAGGGAGGGAGTGTCGGCTCACAGCATTCAGGACACATGTAACTCATTGTACTGTACATCCACACGAGGAATTGTCCTCCCCATAAAGAAAGACAGATCACTAAGAGATATTGTCGAATAACGTTAATCGGACTGTCTTTTGAAAGGCATCGAAAACGCTTCAGTCTGTCAATGTCGAAATAATAATCAATTGTTTGTAAGTATGTATGTATTTTTGGGACCTGAGACCTGAAATATCTATTGCGCCCCCTTACTTTCACTTAGTTTCTAAGGAGAGTCTCTGAAACTAGTAGCTCCTTCAGTCCTTTTTCCCGGAGGAATTTCAGGATATCTGAAGGTTTCAGCTTAGATAAATGTTCCTTTTTCATCCAGTGATCTCCCAGGAACTGTGCTCTTGGATTCTGGAGTGCTGTGCAGTTGGAAAGTATGTGAATGCAGGTTTCATCTTTTATGCCACAATATTTGCATTCTCCTTCCTCCACTATTTTGAGCTTTTTCAGGTGCCCATTCAGGCAATAATGTCCCGTTAGGATCCCTGCTAAAACTCTTAGCGCAGTTTTACTTTGATAGGTTGTAGTCACCCAGGAGAATCTTTGATTGTCCAAGCCCTACTAGGTCTTTCCAATGGTCTGATCTCTTCTTTTTTCCGGCTTCACCTATTTCTCCCAATATTACATTTGGGCTGATTCTGCAAAAGGGTTCAGGCCTCTAGGAAGGTTTTTCAGTTCCTTTCTTTGCTAGTTCATCTACCTTCTATTCCAGAGCCCTGGAATCCATAGTATAAGGTATATATATTGTTTTCGCCTTGTTCATTAAGTTTGTCCCGGTATTCCCACACTATTCCTGTCCTAGCACTTTCTATTCAAGTTTCTAATATCAAGAGCTTTATTGTTTTCGATTATTTAACTCCTCCACTTTTCTTCCTCTTCTCTTTCCGTATAAATATAATATGTAGTTCATGAATATTTATTACCAGTTTTCAGTTATAAATAAATAACTGCTCAACCAAATAATATATTTTAAACCAAAATGGCAAATAATTACTTCCAAAAATATTTTTAAAGCTTTTCTTTTATGTAACTGGCAACACTGTTCACGAATTTCTGACTTCTGTTGAATAACTTCCACTGCAACGAAGCAGGTCAGGAGAGCGGTAAAATATTCTTTGCTCCACTTGAGTAAGGGTCTTTTCCTATTAGTGTAGCAAGGGATCTCATCAAAATTTAAGAATGGAATTCCCTGAGGTTTTGCCGGAAAATTTTGAAGTTACCGAGTTTGTTTAATGCTAACAAATAATTCTTGAGCGTAGAAATATGAAAGTTAAATGGAGGCAATACTTGTTTATATAAAAGTTTGTTTCTTCGTCCCCAGCCAATTTGGAAACTACCAAGTTGTTTCAATGTACAAAATGGAGAAAAAAAATATCTCATCGTTTCGGCATAATAGTCCATTACAAGAATTATATGCCAATGGAAAAAGTTTTTCATATACAAATAGTGCAGTGTTTTTTATATTTAAAATGTCCCAATATTGTATTATAACCAAAAGGATCATTTTAGTGAATGGATGGAATCTTACCTTGAGTAAAGAAAACAACTGGTACCTACGGTGAAGTTCTGGAAAATTCATCAGTTAGCAACGATGTACCCAAAGATTCAGTTTTAGGCTCATTTCTTTTCTGGTATACAAACACCGGGTGCAACAAATTTTTGTCCGAGGTCTAAATGACGTACTTTCGGTGTAAATATCCAAGTGGTGGAATTTGGTACTTGAATTTGAGCCCGTCTCAACTAGGATAGTTCAACTTTAATTTTTAATGATGTAAACACGTCACATTAGTATTCGTGAACGGAAGTGACGGTTCGCTAAAAGCACAAAGTGAGATAGGTCAGCCATCACGTCAAAAAAGGGGTTTCCTAGTTTCCAAGAAAGTATGTTTCATTTCTAAACTCGGTCTTCCTATATCACATGAAAATATAAACGAGCCTTAGACATCCTAAAATTTTGATTGAGGTGATTTAGCATTGCTATTCAATTTTCATTACTAGGTTTTATCCATATTCTTTGATTGTTCAACAATCCCACGAAATTACTGCTACTTGAAAGCAAATAAGCTAAATTGTTTCTCAAATATGGAGACATCGATAACTTTTATTTCAAATCTTTTGATTCTTTGAATATTTTTTTCCCGTCTCAAAAAGTTTATTACCATTACAACTATTTTTGTTTCCAATGTCAAATAAAATCTAAATCTACTATCAAATTAGAAGAATAAAGATACAGCTAATTGGAAATGCTACAAAAATCTAATCAAAAATGGACATACACAATTAAACGAATATAAACAAAAATAAATATAACTGACATTTGACATAACTAGTGACTGAATAACAGAAATGAAATAGTGACATACCAAAAGTTTTTAAAAATGGCCACCGATATGTTGAGTATTCAGCTAAAAAGTCAATTTTAATATTAAGATATATGGTTCGGGGGTGTGAACATTATTTTTATTAAGCAATATAGATGTAAGCAATGATAAAAAATATGCAAAAATCTTATGTTTTGAACGGTATATATCTTAACTGTCATTCTTTTCGGAGAAAAAACACTTCTGTTGACCATGCTGACCTTAGACTGAACTCCTCTTTCTTTACTCTATTTGCTAATGACACTGGTTCAGATACTTCACTTTCTACAATAGACAAATATCTGACGAAGGGGTCTATTCTGTAACCAGTCCTTTAAAATTTAGAGGCCGTTAAAAATCTAACAGGCGCTAAAATCACATCTACCTACTTGTAGATGTGATTTCTGCGCCTGTTAAATTTTTAACGGCCTCTAAATTTTAAAGGACTAGTTACAGAATAGACCCCTAAGTACTTTTAAATCCTCTTTAACCCCGTGAAAACTAGGTTTATCTCACAAAGAGACCTCACAACCTCCTAAACTTAACAATAACCTAGGAGAACCTTGAAATTTGGTCTCCATATCGACGGTTGGGTGGTATGTACAATATGTACATGTACACTTGAGTCGAAAAATTATCCTCTGCTAGTTGTGCCCTCAAATCTGTGTCTAGAGAGCGTGATTCTTCTAGTATTTCAACAACTTGCTACTCTTTGCAGGACTCGCACTTTCACTACGGTTTGCCTTTCTGGCTTCACAAAAGTAGATCTTCTAAATTCCAGCTTATACTGTTGTGACAGGTACCTACTGTTTGTAAATATGTGTCATATAACTCAAATACTCTATGAATTGGATATAATATCACAATACAGTTTGTCCTGTTCCGCCATGACTGATTCAATTATCATATCCATTCAAAAAGGCCTATACAAACAATAAGCTACCAACTTTTTCTAATACAAGAGAAGTAGGAAGCTGAAGTTAACCCTTCTCGGGTTTTGAGATGTGAACTCGGAAGTTTGATATAATTATTTCGAAATTACGTTGTTGAACATTGCCGGAAGTTTAATAAAGGAAAGTTCACATTAAAAAAAGTTTGTTAAGAAGACTCCTTGAAATTGAGGAGCTTTGTGAATCCATCAATACAGCAGACTCTGCAACACCCATAATATTAAACATATTCGCAATAAAATTGTGCAGGCGAAACCATGAATTATTGAATAAGAATATCTGATAATATTATCTGGTGTAATTTATTGAGCAGAGCAGAGCAGAGGTCAACTAAGTTTTCCAGCTTCTAACCAACTTAATGTCAGATAAAAGCTCAATTTACCTACTGTATGCAAAATTTGCACAACAAAAGCGTAGCACGAGGTGGGTAATCGCAAAAGTGTATTAATTGGGCATTATCTGACGTATAATATACACATTTTCATCTACTCCTTTGAAATGTGAAAATGGGGTAGTTGTGGTAAAGTGTATACTTTAATTTGTGATTTCGACCTAGTGGAGATTTATAGTTTATAGCTATACACATTACATGTAGATTTCCATGCAAGGAACTAAGAAATTAAGATTTAGATTGAAAATATCATGGTTTGATCTTCTTAGTTTTAGTTTTAAATTAATATTAGTTTTAATTTTTCCTTGCATGAATCCACCTGTAGTCCTGAGCTCCTAAAAGTCAGCGAGACTTTAAGCTTGTATCACACTGGGATAATTTTAATGTTTCGAGAAGGGTTTTGTGGAGTTTGGAGCGATAATAATTTTTAAGTTCCAATTAAATCATAGTTTTAATATTTTCTGCATGAATCCACTTGTAGTTCTGAGTTTCCAAAAGTCAGCGAGACTTTTGGCCTATTTTACACTGGGATAATTTCGAGAAGGGTTCTGTAAAGTTGGAGAGGTGATAATTTTTTTGGCGAAATACATCTTTTAAACTAAGATTTCATTCGCAGAATATAATTTTCTTCATATTTCAAATAATATATAGAAGCACATTGTGAAAAAAGAACTGAAAACAAAAAGGAAAAAATTCAACCTCAATTGCGTATCGAACCGCCATACTCCTGGTTTAATTTTCCGTGCACTGCCTTGCTAGTCATCTCCCAATCGATTAAGATTATCCGAAAGTGGTATGAGAATGAAGTTGAACTTTTTTAAACATTATTATCCATTTTTTATCAAACCAAAGTGAATTTAAAAAAAATTAAAAGTGCATTTGAACTTATTTTCCAACGACCTTTCCAAATCTGCTATTACTTTTTATGGGCACTATTTGGTGAAAAAGTTATCTAGCGTTAGACAATTTTGTGCAGAAATCCCTATGTAGCATCTTATAAATAACACAGTGCATATTACCTCCAAAAATACCACACATTTCAGACATATTTTAATGCCATTGCATTGGTTTCTTAACTTGTATAGTGAAGTGGGGAAAGTTTAAGCAAATATCCCGAGAAACTTCCACCTTTTCCCTTATTTTTCCACTTTAGTAATTTTTTTGTTCCCACTTGATCTTGCAACAAAAAATTTCTCTCAGTGTATAAAATTTAGCGTAAATACCGCTTGAAATACTAACAGCACTGAGTGTAGGAGCAGGAGTGGTTCGTCCTTACGACTCCACTAGTGTTTACTGCAGATAGAAGGAATTAATTGCTCGCTTAATTTTATAGGCAATATGGCCACGTTTTGCGGATAGGATGTGCAGGACGGCGGTCAACCTAAGGGCCGAAAAGGGTCCACCACCACCCAGTCTAGAATCATATAAAGACAAGAGGGGTGGTTTATGTCGTTTTCGTCATGTATTATTCCAAAAGATGTTAGCTAGTCTTTGAAATGTCAAGATATTTATGTACTATCAGGCTGTAAATAGTCCGGGAAATACAGGGCCGACAACATTGTTCTCTTTTGACAGTCTGATTTTTGGTGTATTGGTAGAAATAAACACATACAAGAGAATATGATGTTTCCAAAATGTCAAATAGAATCGCAAATTGTTTAACGATATTTGACGGTTTTGTCTCAGGTTTTTTCATCGGATTTTATAGAAAAAAGGTAATGCTTTCTTAGTCGCCTTCAAAAGACGTACACAATAAGAATTTGTACGAAAAAAAATGTCAATTAGGTCCAGAGCTATAGATAAAAAAATTATTGCTTATGCAATGTTGGATGAACAATTTCAAAATAAGTTCCTATAACTGCCTTGTCTCGGTCTTTCCTGAAATCATTCGCTCTTTTTCAAAGACATTATATACCAAAGCTGGAATCTGTAAGTGGAATAGTTACCAAGTTACAAGCATTATTAACAAATCACCTAATTATCGATCTACACTATATTGTGAACATTTGCAGCGTTGTCAGATTGTTCACGAAATATAAATAACTGCAATGAAGTCAACAAAAACCTTAAATGTAGAAAATTTCATGATATAAATGAAAACTACAAAATTATCGATAGTTTTATAGTTTTCGTTCAATATAATGTGGAGTTTTTTCATTTACGTTTCTTTTTAATTAAATTTATGAATATATTTCACAAAGTAAGGAATTCTAGAATAAGAGTGGTAAGGTTATTACTGAGTTACCAAATCTTTTAATAAATAAATATAATAAAAATACAAGCAAACTATGTTCGATAATGACTCAAACTCTTCACCTTTTTTCTTTGTTTGACAAATTTTGCTCACTGTTCTCACATTGATTTTTAAAGCAGCAGCTACACGCTGAAATGATAGAAATTTTCGTTAAGTAAAGTAAGTATATTTTATTCACGTATTACCTACCTCTTGTACAGCATTTAAAGGCCACAAAGGATCATTATTATTCCTTTCTTGTTCAAAATAATTTACTAATGAAGCCACAAGTTCTTTGCATCGGCTATTCAGCTGTTTGGGCATTTTAACAATCACAGAAGAAAATACTTTGTTGTTTTGGAAAATACAGTTTTGATTATAAATATTTGTCACAAGAAAATTTTATGAAGCACGTAACTATAACCTCAAAAATCGATGACACTATACGAGTAGAAAAGTCACAAACAATGCGGCAACATGACATTATTTCTGGCAGTGACCATCAAAAATTGAAGGCTTCTTTATGAAAATTTTAACACAAATTTTCACATCGAGGGACGTCTAAGCCCAATAAAGCTATATTGCTTATACATTATTTGGTACAAAAGTTTTTTCATTTATGGGTTATCTTTAAAACCGATTAATTAACAAATTTAAGTATACGCACTTTTCGATAAAAATGTAGCCACACATGCGATAGAAATACGACCTTGGTGACGTGCACGTTTGGATTTTACTATATATAGATTTTATGAGGTGGCTCTTGGCCTATTCTACTGCGACCTTTTTAGATTCATTGTGATCCTTCAAACTCTGGATCACATTTTCTATTCTGACTCTTCATTAGCGTGGAGACTGAACCTTTCATATAGCTTTCTGCCAATGGCTTTTCTTTGGCGTGTGATCTAATATGAACTGTTTGGCTTGCCTATTAGTTGGAATGAAACATTTCAAATTTTGTCCCAAGGTAGACCTTTTAGCACTCGACATTTCAAAAAAATTATTAAAATTTGTTCACAACTTCAAATTCTAGGGAGGTGTTTTCATTGAAAATGGGTCACACTGTATAATTTTTTTTACTCAATACACCAATTCCCCTTTTGATGGGAGCTCAAAACCAGAATGAATATACGTCGTGTGAAAGACAGCTTTTCAAGAAAATGCCTTCCCACGCGTAGATTATTAAATCAAAAGTAAGTCTTTGGAAACACCTAACTATGCTTCCCTAAATCAAGGAATTATCACAGGATATACTTTATATTACAATGGAAGTTTATATCCACTTTCTAAGTAACGTAAAATCTTATCGTCAAGCCATTTTCTTAATTTGGTTGTCAAGAACATTTGTTTATGTGTTTAGCTAAACCGGAGCTGTACTGCGTTAGTGAAAGAGATACGAAGTCCCTCCTATCCCATCCTTTAACTCTTGCTGTGCGTAACGACCACCGTTAACTACAGGGGTTCCATAAATATGTAGATCTGCAGGCGGAGACGGAAGTCAAACTTCGTCATGATGGGCCCGGACCGGGTCGTTTTTGGCGAAAGCTGAGCGTTTTTACCGCGATTTTATTGTCGGATCTATAGAAATATGATATGCTGGACTCGTTTTTATGTTTATTACTCGTGAAATATGAACACTGAATAGAAAATTCTGCTTCTTTTATTAAGCCAACGAGCGGGAGTAATTAGAGGCAGGAATATCAAAAAAATAAAAAATAAAATAAAAAGCAGGTGTATTTTATTCAAATGACAAAAGTAGATTTCAACACTGGAACTGACAGTGAGATGTGAATTGTAGTTACCCTTACATTTTATAATTTCATAATTTCACTTGGAATTGATGGAGGTTATTTAAATGCGTCACGTTTTAATTTGAATTAATATGGCTGATTATTTATTCAGTTAAAATGTATACCAGTATACCAGGAGTATCATTACATTTCAAGTTTAATAAGGAAATATGAGCTTTCACCACAAATAATGGCATCAGTACTTGAAATATAAAGCAAGAAACAAGAGAAACTTATACTTTGCAACGCACATATCAATTGATTCAAGAAGGGGAAGGGTGGATGCAATTTGGTGTATATTTGTGGATTTTGCCGATTTTTCACGAGTGTTACACATTACTACTTCCGCTAGTACTTGTGTGTCTCGTTTGTCATTCGAATTAATTGTTTTTATTCAAATCTGCAGTATCTCAAATGCATATTGAAAATACTGATAATTTAAATAATAAATTTGGGAAACTAACTGGATTGTTATTATTAATAGCACAAATACATGCTGTTGATCACTTTCCTGTACAGTGTGATACATTTAAGCTGTGGATTGTATAAAAAATGTATTCCAAAAGTTCGAGTGGCAAAAAAATCGTCAGGAAGATTCAATTCAATGAAATTATATTCTACAGTGATACGTCACACTACATCAAATTGGGTATTTAGATAACTATTTTACCTATGAAGAAATACTATTATGATCAATTCAGTATTTGTTTCAATTATTTTATCAATATTCTTATTCTGATTTTCATTTTAAATTATTGCCTTTCCCTACAATAAACACCCTCCAATTTTGATGTCTAAAATGATGACTAAATGTCACCTATGTTTGTTTATTTTTCTAAGTAGTGAGAGATGTGAATGAGTTTTAATTAATAGAAATTAACTTTCCTATTTCTCTTCTCCTTGAATAATTTGATGAGAAATTTCATGTCGATTATTCGATTATCATTCAAATTTGGTTAATATCTTCCAATATCATGATTTATCCAAGCTATTTCTCATTCCCATTTATAAATCCATAATTCTGTACCTCCATATTCAATGTTTATAGCTTTGTTTCATATATTTCATTATCTATCCAAAATACATCACTTTTCCCTTCCAAATTCCCAAAAATTCTCCATTTAGTTATTATTTCTACATTCATGCAAAAAACAACACTTTTGTGAAACACATTTGATGGAAAAAGTGGTTCTTTTTTGCACCAGTGCAACAAAATTTCTGTTGCGCTCATCTGTCATTCTTGTGTCAGTTTTGTGATGATTCATAACAAACATAAATATAAAAATAAAATAAAAATCCAGAGCAAGTGTCTGATCCTGCTTTAATACAACAATAATATATGTATATCTTACTACTTAGTCTCAACGAGTTAGAATTATTGCAAAAATCTTTAATTGTTTAAAATTTGAATGGTCAAGGGGAATACCAGCTATGATTGATTGATTGAGTACTGACAACGTGGAGGCCATAAAAATACAAAAAAAAGAAGAACGGTTTGAGTTTGAATTCACAACATATTATATTCTAATCTTCCAGTTTTTGTATGAATTTAGGAAAAATATTGTATACAACTCTTGCAAAACGTGTTTTTTCCACTCGAATTGTTGTCCAGCTCGGCATCAGTAAAGGCCGCTCTGGACAATTTCACGTCGCGTGCAAAAAACTTTTTGCACTTGTTGCATAAATAACTATTTATCAACGCTACTCCATTATTTTTTTGATGCTCTTTTTTTCAATTCAAAATTATTTTATTGGTGTATTTTAACTCAAGACCTATATTATCATTTAAATGAGGCTCCATTTTTCTATTTTTTTCATTATAAAAATAATTAACAAAAAACAATCCTATTATCGCATATCTATACAATACACGTGAATAACTAACTATGTGGAATGAGTCGAATCAGACGTTTAAACGGGTACGAAATTTATAAAAACACTATAGATATATTTTTCACTTCTCTCGTGTAAAGCCGGTGCCAACCGTAAGTGAACGTTAAAAATCCACTTAATAAAGCGTTAAAATCTCACTGAGTAAAATAGTATCGGAAACATGAAGTGCTAATATTTAACAATTAATTTTATTAAATCTTAACAATATTTGTGTCGTTTGGAAATGTAATACATCAGTGAAGTGGCATCTGAAACTTTGCAATTTGTCTAACAGCCTTATCCAAATATCTCGTTCAGGAGCAAACTGTTGGGAAGAAAACTTAGCTTTCCGTAGCAATATATACAACTGCATATCGACTTAACTAATGGATCGACTGAAACTACGATGCCAAGTCGTTAAGTTGCACACTAAGAGGAAATCACTCAAGCAATATGGCGGATACTTGTTGTCGTTTCTAAACTCTAATCAAGTTGAGGACGCACATTGGCTTATCTTTATGCAGACAGCCACTCACTTTACTGCCGTTCTCCTTTAGTAAACTTCAACGGAGTTGGGAGTTATTTTGGCTTTTAATGTCTAAGACAGATTTTCTCATTTTCTTACAGGAAATTGCAAACAACTATGGTTCGAGCTACTACTTGATTACAAGTAATGCCAGTGAAATTTTAATTTTGTTTATAAAACGACGTAATTATGTTTTAGTGCTTGCAAAAGACATGTTTTAGATAGCATCCAACATAAATACCCTATGCGCGCGATATACAGAGCTTATAGATTAATCAATTTATGTTAATATAAACCATTATAATATCTAAATGTTACGGTAAATTACTGTTATAACGTCCCACAAAATCCTTAAAAAATACTGTTCATTGAGAAGCACAACTACTTTCCTGGCTATATGCCACGGAGGACATTGAATTACACTTAAAAGTTAAAGAGTGCTAGTATATCTACAAGAACGGTTCGCCGCATTTCCATACCAGCTGACATCTTAACTCAGAGCTTTGAAGTGCTATGACGGCAGCTTGACTGTAACTGATAAGTTAGTTTCTGAAGCAGATTCCAAGAAAAGCTACCTACAAACTTCATACGTGCAGTAGTTTGTGCAACTAGTGTGGATATGATGGCCATATCGCACTAAGACGTAGTTTGAGCATGACACCGTAGGCCCACTTAACAAAAAACTAGAAAATAAATATTTTAATAAACAACTGTTATATAACTTTAAATTTAAAATTTCCAACAATTTTATTTATAGTTATTTCCCCAATTCAATTCTAGGTGTTCACTAATATTCTGTGATAAATGTACAGTTCTCTCTTTTTTTTTTTCATTTTTTTAACGTCGGCCTATTTCTGCGACTAGGCTAATCACCGACGCCGGGAGCACTCTACCCTAACCGGAAATTTTGGCGAACCCACTGGTGTTCCAACCAGTGGTAGCGTTCTTTAACGAGCCCAACATCCATGGACTCGGGACCTCGGTTTTACGTCTCCTCCGAAAGACGGCATATCTACATTATACGTCGTGCTCATTGGTATAATGCCTGCGAGCTGTGATATGATACTACGCTGCCGGCTTTACGGGCTCTACACTATGGTTTTCCTTGACGGTCACCCATCCAAGTACTAACCAAAGCCAAACTAGCTTGACTGTAATTATCGCATCGAGATGCGATCCACTACAGAGCTGGGTCGTCGCCCTGTACAGTTCTCAAAATGTACAATTTTCATAATGTAACGGCTTCCTTTTTTACAATTATGTTGCTGTTATAAGTAGATGCTGCGAATCGGATTCCCGCAAGGAAGATAACGTACCATTATCTATAATAATGAATATTCTGCTAAACATTTCAAGCGCCTACGTGTTGCCATAATCAATATCAAGCAGAATTATTATTTAGGGATAAAATTAATAATGAAAAAGGTTTCACTGGTAATCGAACCCTGGTCTACCGCGCGAGAGTCTGATATGCTTACTTATGATGCTTACCACTCGATTACCGAGGAATGTTCTAACTGACAATTTATAACGTCAGATGTATTATATAATTTCATAAAAACTGACCCCTTAAAAACCCATTTTATTCTGTTTTCAGTATTTGTTGTTAATTTATACAGATTATTTCATTCATGTTATTGTAAATAAATATTCTTGATCCAGTGCTTCTATGAGAGACATTTTTTTGACAAGTTACATTGACGTTTCTTCGAAATTGAAAAAAGGGGTCTACCAATGTTTATTGGTAGACTTCATATACTTACTATCGAGCCATTGCCACATAGCCACTCAAACATGTTGGTTAGCTCCTCATTCAATCATTTCTCGGCGTCGTCTAAGCTACCAGAAGAATAAAGCATTGTGTCATATCCGACAAATCCAATTCGTCACCCCACAATATGCCTTACACAATATATCGTGAATGTGAAGTGGGAAAAGTGATGGCCTCAAAATGGAACCTTGAGGAACTCCACATCTTCCATCAATAACAATAATTCACTGGTTATTCGCGTAAAGACTGTTCATAGTCCGCAAAGTATATAGAAATGTGAACAAACCATAAACTTTCATTTACTAACGTTTAATTTTCAGGAAGTTTTATATCTTATGTATGAAGTTTACTGAAGTTGTCCTCTCGCTCTACGTGAATAATTAGTGAAATTGACCATATACAGTTCATAAAAGAAAATTAATGCGTGCTCTCAGCCGGTGAATCCATATATCATCGTTATTAAAGCCGCTATGGACGTAAATAAATCGTTACTATAAATCGTAAAAATTATACTTTATGATCATTTATATCACGCATAAAATACCTTGATATAACGAGTGGATACCAGCCAAAAGTTCATCAAATTATGTAAAAAGCATTGCTTCAATCACTTGAAAGTTGATTGTTCATGTTTTCAGAGTACATAAATAACCAACACTTTACTAACCTTGGAATGTGATAAGTCATGTACGGAGTATCATTTAAGATTTGTGTTTCACCCAGATAATTCCGCCTTGGTCTCGGCAGCGAACATATGAACTTAACAAAAAATAATCAGCTCCTCATATGTATAATATCAGAAACTCAAGGATTCAGAAGTCGGTCCTGTCGTGAAATATAAATTTTGGCGGATGCGCCTTTCTAGAAGAGTATACGCAATACGTGGGTAATTCAAGGAGGTTCTAGAGTTCTATATACGCGGGTTTTTGAGTTAGTCTGCTTTTAAACTGGTAACCCTTAACACGTCTATTTCACACGTGTATTTTTCCTTTTCGTCTATCAAGTTTTATGTGAAGAAGTACAAGAAGGCTATTGAACAAGATCCAAACTAATCTGTGCTATCTTAGACATTGAAAATCATATTTGGAAAATAAGTAACCAATGACGTACCTATCATCATGGAATGTATGTCACTAATGTTTTTAACATTCACAAAGATAGCAAAACACTCAGTACATATTAGTTAACCGTTTCCCACCTTGTTATCAGTTCTCATCCCTCCCTTGTATGTATGTATGTTTCATCATACAGCAGTGCCCTGTTAGGAGTCCTGCTATCATCCTTAGCCTACTCCTTGGTAGTTCAGTAGCTGCCCTAGCATGTCCATCAGTCCACCCCTTCAGTAGAAGTTTGGATTGTCTAGGACCCTGCAGAGCATTCCAATGAGCGAGGTGCTGATTCCTCAGCCACTTCTTCGTCTCCTTGCGTATTTTTTGTTTTGTTAGGCCCAGGGTCGGACCCGGGCCTCAGAAAGGAGCTGCCGCCCCTTCCGCAGCCAGTGCATCCGCCATCTCGTTGCCTTCAAAACCAGAGTGGGCTGGAATCCATTCTAGCTGCACCACGTTCCGCCTTGCAAGATTAGCAAGTCGTTCTCGACATTCGTTAGCAAGTCCTGAATTGCTGGTATACCCACTCAGGGCTTTAATTGCTGTTACTTCTTTTTAGTTTCTGAGGAAAGTCTCTGAAATTAGTAGCTCCTTTAGTCCTATTTCCCGGAGGAATTTTGGGACATATGCAGGTTTCAACTTAGGTAAATGTTCCTCTTATATCCAGCAATCTCCCAGGTACTGTGCTCTAGGATTCTGGAGTGATGTGCAGTTGGGAAGTATGTTAATGGAGGTTTCTTCTTCCATGGCACAATACCTGCATTATCTTTCCTCAACCAATTAGAGCTTTTTCAGGTGCCCATTCAGGCGACAATGTCCCGTAAGGATCCCTGTTAAACCTTGCTTTGACTTATGCATTCATTTGATCGCAACAGGTTGTATTCGCACGAAAGAATCTTTGATTGTACAAGCCCTACTAAATCTTTTCAATAGTCAGATCTTCTCTTTCTTTCGGCTTCGCTTATTTCTTCCAATATTACATTGCAGCTGATTCCGCAAAAAGGTTCAGGCCCCCGGGAAGATATTTCAGACCCCCTCTTTGCTAGTTCATCTGCTATTTCGTTTCCTTCTATTACAGTGTGTCCTGTAATCCATATTGTTCGCGCCTACTTCATTGAGTTTGTCTAGTCATTGCCACATTGAAACTGATTATGCAAAAGCTCAGTGCTTTAACGTCTGGTGATGGTATTTGGATCCCATATCTTCTTTTTACTTGAAAATATCAACCCTCAGTATCGCCATGTTTTTTTATCATAAAGTAGTACAAAAGAAAGTACCAAAATGGCATCTACTTCAACAGGCAACTACTTCTCGACCATAGGTACATGTTCTCCGTCTAAAAGCTCTAAGAGCTTAATCCTGGACTGAAGGAGATACCAAAATCACAATCAATTGCTGTCTTCCAGTAACGGAAGTATAAAGGTCGTGGTAATAGCGACATCTTCACCTCTCCACGGTCACAGTTTTTGAAAAATATTCTCCAAAACCCAAGGGGGAGGTGAATTACTGCTACGTTGGGGCATTACGGGTGGGAATGATAGTTGGTATTTTGGAAAGATTCTATTAATTCTTGCTATATGTGGATGATTGGTGAAGAGAAACTGAAATCTATTCAAGAAAGGGAAATGCTTTGAAGTGTGTGTTTTATTACATTATATTATCTTATCTAAATTCTACCGACTACGGATCTGTTACTGTTTACTGTACAATAAGCATTTATTAACTTAATTACCAAATCCTTAAGTCAACGAAATAATTTGGAACGTTTTTTTCTTCTTGTATTTGCTTGATACGTAGACCTTAAATCTTTATTGCATACTGTAAGAAGCGGAAGCAATACTCTAATTCTGCCCAGAGATATTTTGTGTGTCCTTGTTAAACATAATATTAAACGAAATATTTTCAACAATGTAGTAATCTTGAATCATTGTTGAAATTTCTTTAGCGAGTCCTACCCTTTAAACCATGATCGTCGTCAAGGGTGGTCGGGAGGGCGAGGAAGTGGTAGAGAAGGCGAGAGCAAGATATCCGAACCTTTTGGGCGATCCGAGCACATTGTCGCCAGTAATTTGTAATTATCTGTGATAATTATCTCGATTTCGCTTTCTACGGTCCTTTACACGGCCCTTCGGAGATTGAGTTAAAAGTAGTCTTAGAACGATGGTTGGAATTATTTAAGATTAACTTCGAGTTATTATCAGGGTTTGCACTTTATTACAATTTCTAAACGGTGTGAAAATAAAGTGGTGAAAGTATACGAACAACTTTCTGATGGTTCAAATTTTAAAATTGTTTGGGGTAGAAATGTTCGGGAACGAGCTGGAATGTTGTAAAATAAATATGACTAAACTTTTAGTCGTAAGAATTTTCAGCTTCCTGGATTATTTACTGTTACTACTGGAATGTTTGTTCTTCATATTCTCCCAAATACTTTTGCTCTTATACTGTTTGCCTTCAACTTAGTACAAAATTTGAAAGAGCGAATAAACTTTGTATATTCTTGAATTTACTTTTTGGACCCTTACTTGGTGAATCCAGTCGTATCACTCTCACAAATTAAACCAACTGTTTTTAATCATTTTCACTAATGGAAATTGTAAGGAATTATTTATTATAATTTTGATATTGACATATCATAAACGTGAGAATGAAAGAAGTTACGTTTGATATAACGCCCACCTAGATAATGAGCGGCATAGATTTATGGAGAAGGATCACATGAGACGATTGTCGTTATATGCTTGGCCTGTGATCCGATATTATCAATCACATGAAATTCATACGTTTTGGTTCGCATAATCGGATATGTCAGGTTTTTTCTAAGTAAATATCGTGAATCCCCACTAAAAATACGATCACGACTTGGGACATCAACGAATAACTATCTAATCTTAAGGACTCATTCTAGCTACTGCCCATTTTGATATTATTATACTATGCATGTTTATTGTCCGAAATGAAACTGTTAAATTGAAAATAACTTGGAGCGACAAAGCGTAGCTCTTCCCTTGAAATTTAGAGGCTGTTAAAAGTTTAACCGATGTTAAAATGGAATTGGCATTCGCTAACCACATATCTATTGTAATTTTGGAGGATTTTTCTGAAATAATTCATTATTTTCAAAGGAATGTTAGAGGGTGTCATATAATAATAACGGTAAGAGAAATGGCGTATGTAGATGTTGCTGATGAAGCTTAGATTGAGGAATTAATTGCATATTATTCTAGGTCAGAGTTTGGGTTATTGTGAAATCAAATGATCCCTTTCAAATGACAACTAATTCATTCAAGAATTTTCCCTTTGCATAGGAATTTTCAAGAATTGATATGATAGAGCTATAAGGATGCAAAATTACTGTCATATCAATAAATTCTTAGCAGTCTCCACTCTTATGGTTTAATAAGATATCAACTGAGCTATGGATAGGTTCACATTTTTGCTATGAGTGAACCAAACATGAGCAGTATAACTATAACTATTCTCTCCTGAAACGTGATTAAGGTGAAGATGTATTCATTCATTTTTTGTTGTTTTTGGTTTCCGCAGTATATTCTATGTTAATAACTATTTATAATTATTAATGACTAGAAGCGACCAATGAACCATAAACAGTTCATGCAGGGTAATTTTGACATTCTTCGCAATAGTAAGAATGGAGCATGGTTGCGAATGGTCAATTTGTGAAAACTTCCTCCGAATCGTATTCTCGTCCTCATTTCATATCATGGTTAGATCGCAATTCACAATTTACCAGTTTCCACTATTTTTGTATGAGGAATCCATTTCGAAATATCAAAGTAAACAACATTATTGGCATTAATTAATTAATTCATGGGTTCATCTCGCAAGAATTTCTAAATTTGCAATATATTACAATTTATCCATCTCGTGAGAAACTAGATTGGAAACCTAAATAAAACTTATAAATACCACTCGTGAAATACGCAGGATCGCTGGTCTCGCGAATGGCCAAGAATACTAAATAGCATTCGCAAAATTATGAGCAGAGTTCACGACCTTGACAATTACGAACGGTCGGAAATAGTTACAAATGTTCCTCTTCCGTTCACTGCTTTTCAATTAAATTTTGTCTTCAACTTATCCACGTATTATACGTCAAATAGCTCATTGAGCACTGTTTCCAGTCCACTGGAAACTTTAAGGGGATCGAATAGATGAGGATTTCACTTGATGTAGATCAATAATAAATTATGAAATAAAAACAATTTTAATCTATTGAAATCTACAAAATATTAAAACATGAAGTTGTGACGCGTTTCCGTAACACATGCTGATAAAGCTACTGAAACTTTGAAATGAATGAATATCAACAGTTTTCAAAATTGTATAAGTACCTACAAAATAGCATTTTAACTTACTTTTAAACATAACTTAAATTTTTAAGGATTAGTTAGAGTAATGCTGCTAGTTAAGGTAGAGATATTCAACATACTTCGTGATGTTTGTGCTCTCGGATTTTTTTTTTTGAAAAGTGACTCAGTTCATGTAACCTGTAATCCAATTCAAAAGGTCTCTATTGGCATTTGGTGAGATTACAGAAATAGCGACTGAATGACTGATTGGAGGATTGTCAAAAAATAAGAGACGGGCGCCACACCAAGTAGATAACTAGATGTGTAACCCAGAAAAGGACTTGATTGGGGGTTTCATTGGATACTTTGTAGGCAGTGCCGGATTGACAAAAAATTTGCCTGATAAAATATTGCATTGAATTTTAGGTAAGTGATTGATAAAAAAGCGTCTACAAAACTAGATGTCAGTTGAAATAAAATTTGACAGCCTGTTCGATAGAAAAAAAAACGCATTTTCTATTACTGAGATGGAGTAAAGAAGACTCACCTACTTGAGCGAATAAACAAAAATATTTTTCCAAAATAATATCATGCTTAGATCTTTCTATGATATTTTATTTGAAATTTTGGGTAATGATGAATTTGTTTGAAGTTTATGAGAAGTTCCATGAAGTGAAAATTCAACAATACATTTTCTTCCCAGCTTTTATTTTCTCTCTATTCATCTTAATTCGAAAAAAAATGTTGAGAGCATAAAAAATAACTATGTCACCAAATACATTCCCCGATTTTCCTTTGTGGAAAAAGCGTAAGATATTTGTTTCTCCCGGTACCAAATACTTCGGTCCCCGTTATATAACCCTATTTTATGCAGGTGATCTTTTACCGGGGTATGACCTGTAATAATTCTTAGCTTATTCCTTCTGATATTCGGTAGTACTTCGGCCCGCTTTACACATGTGTCACCTATGAAGGTTTTACTGTGTACCTGCTTCGGAGTGTTCCTCCAATGAAGTCTATGTTGTCTTTGTACCCATTTTTTTATTTGCGCTCGGACTACATTTTTTGTGGTCCCAAGAGCTGGTTCTGGTCCAACATATGCTGTTGCTATGCATCTTGTGTTTTTCAGTTCACTATACACTCCTGATCCTATTCCTCCCCCAATCTGTGACCCGTCTGTGTACCAGGTCTCTCCTCGGGGAAACTTCAGTCTACTTGGGTCTTACCATTCCTTTCCGCGAGGTTGTTCTACCTTATATTTAGGACTTGGGAGAAGTTTAGTGGTCATATAGTCTGTTTTCATATCCAAAATGGCTTCACTTATAATGTCTTTGACAGATATGTGTCCTGATCTAACTATTTTGTTGCTCAGGTTATTTTGCTGCCTTAATAGTCCCATCCTTGCTTCCCCCATCATCACGAGGTGTAATGGAGGAAGGCCAAATAAGGCTTTTAGTGCTGCCGTTGGCGTGCTTCTCATGCACCCTGCAATACTAAGACAAGCAAGTCCTTGCACCTTGCCTAGTCTCGTCATCGCATTTTTTCGTGTCGTCTCCGTCCACCAGACCAAACTTCCACCAGACCAAAGACGCATATGTTATTATGGGTACAACCACTACACTGTATATCCAGTGTATCATTCGCGGACTCAACCTCCACGTTTTCCCACAAGTTCGTCTTCGCATCATTAGTCTGGTTTCTGATCTTGCAGCTACTTTTTCCATTTTTTTGGTCCATGTTAATATCGAGTCAATAATCACCCCGAGATATTTAATATCCATAAACATAGGAATTTCCGTACCTTGAAGGGATAGTCCCATTCCCACCAAGTCCCTTCTCTTGGTGTAGGGTACTATGTTTGATTTGGTGGGGTTGACCAAATACTTGGCCAACCCATTGAAAAATATGCTTTGCTGGATAGGCAGAAAAAATGGTGCATTGTGGATTGTTTGGAGTATTCCACTTTGGTTATAAACGATTACAAAATAACGCGAATGAAAAGCAACAGGGTCTTCCATCAAAAGTGAAAACAAAACCGAATGAACCTTTACAAAATCCATTTTCTAGTTTCCATAGCAAATAAAAAATTATCACAAAAACGAACCTTTTCCAAAAATTCCAACATTCGCCCATAATAGGAGAAAATCTCACGCCCATGGTGGATAGAAATGTTTTCAAATAAGTGAACCACTTGAAAAAATTGTATTGTACTCCCATGCTAAATGAAAATCTTCACAAATATAGTTTATGGATAACGTGATGATTCTATATACGTTTAATCACTAATTATATCACATAACCAAAAGTATTGTGTGTTGCATTACTATTTTTCTCCAAACAAACAGTGTTCAACGTACCTAAAGAACTTCCCACTTCAATAAGATCTTGTTTTTTGTTAATTAATGTGGGAAACATTGTTCCATGTCTATCGATTATACAGTTATCATCTCTATAATATGCCCCAGTATAACGAACATGGGAAACCGAAAATTATCCTAATTGCTGGTAACTGATTTCGATGTAAATCTGATACATACCAGCTCCAACAGCGAGGTTGTTAAAGTTTCGTACTTTGCCAAATACTGCTTCTAGTTAATAACCATGTTCATCTGAATAATTAGGATCAATATAGTAACTTACAATACTCATTTGATGAAAAGAGCGAAAAAGTTCTGTGGTGTGTTAGGTTACGGTCTGCAATAGGGTACAGCCATAAATTTTGCTATTGGTGGGAATCGACGTTTTATCAGGTCTCCTAACACCTTGCTTGCTTATTTTTTCAAAAAAATTTCAACTTTACTTTTGAAACGACTTCATAAAATTTGAAAGTCCGCCAAAACACGTTTTACGTCACTCTTTTACTCGTACTTGTTTACATTCTTATTCGGAAATATCGAATATTTATGAACACTTTCCATTTTACGTTGACTTTTAGAAATTAAATAAGCACACACAATCACTTAATGGTCTTAAACAAACATATAAATGATATTTTTACGTCGAATAGTTAATTAAAATACAATAATAAACACAAAACTACACATAACCTATGCATTCTTCTTCTTCCTTACTTTTATTTCAAAATTTGGAAGTAATTTGAAATGGAAACTGGTTTATTTCCTATTATTAGTTATTTTTGATATCAACTTTACTATTACAAATTAATATTTAAGCAAAATATGAAATATGCGTGTACCCTATTATTGGTGATAGTGCTATGTTAATACAGGAGAAAATAATGTATTACAGTTTCCAATGATATATTTACTTGTAATAAATACAAGTCGACGCGTTCAGGACAGAACGGCACAAGTGCCAATAGTTCACGAAGTGAGGAAAACCATCCAAATATAAATGGTTGGCAGAAAAACATCCTCTACTTTACCAAATTGTTTTATGTCGACGGTGTTTATGCCATTAAAGCATTTGCGTTTGTGTCAATTGGCTTAACAATTAAGTACACCAAGTGGATTTTATGTCAAAGCAACAATAAGTACTTTTGTGGAGCCTGTGCCAAGTAAAGAGTGAAAAACTTAACAATACTCTAATTATGTACGCAATAAACATTTATTTAGTGTAAATGGTGATATATTCGCATTGGTACCGATATAATACATTATGGCGCGCAGGCATTGATAGTATTGGCGACCAGAGAATTCTATTGACACCTTTCCAACGTCATCTACCACTGTTTTTCACTTTTGGTGAGCAGGTCTCGGACCAGCATGGTACCAACTGATATTATTTGCTGAATGGCAATATTTTCATCAAATAATATAACCTTAGAAACTGACCAGGTAAAATCTCTCACTTTTCAATCACTTCAATTTTTCAAGGCTATTTCAATCGATGGTTCATCCGCTCTGCACCCTGTATACTTTAATAAATATACATATATCATCAAAAATATGAAGAACCTCAAATTCACAAGTTACTTTACTACTCACTGACTTTCAACGTAATCGCAAAAATTCTCTGTCAGGCATTTCCTTTTTTTTGCAAATTGATTAGAAGACGGGGGATTCTGGATTAATGTTGGAACGAATAGGACAGTCGAAACGAGAAAAGTCTAAATGATGATGTGGTCAGTCAGTGACGCAGAATGCCGCCTATCATCAAGCCGAGACATGAAACTTCCTTTTTCAGAAAAATATTAGATGTGAGAGGGAAATTGACGAGCTAGCTTTGGGAGTGGAAAACCAATATATACGAAAAACAAACTAATTTTTAGCAGAAAACGTTTATTCCAGTAAAAAATACTTCATATCATAAAAAACCACAAAATGAATATTATATAAAGTTTTCCATCACTAATTGGTAATACTTTAGCAGTAGAGTCCTGAGCTTAAAATATTCAATTCAAGTCACCTAGATGTGTCTCTTCTATCCAAGTGTATTATTCAAAAATTTCAAAATTATTTGTTCCTAATATTTCAAGACTCTTTGGCATATTAGAAGTTACGTTAAAATAAAACTGTTCAGCTACCAGAGACGTAGGCCAGGGAGAAGTGCCCGGTTTATTATTCTCAAATTCTAAGGGATTGGTGAAATTGCAATTCGAGCTTCAATATCTTTATACCAATGAATTTCTTATTTTTCGAAATAATTTTTAATTACACATGGAGCAGTACATTTCATTTCAAACTCAATGGTTATAAATTATGTAGGAAAACAAAATTGAACAAATTCCTTGAAAAAATTGGATTTTTTCCATCCAGCTTAACGTGCATGTGACAGCTATGGCCCTTAGCACGAGTTACATTACAAATATATGATATAATAGAGGTTGACGAATGAAAAACAATATTTGTAATTAGTAAATGAAAGGAGTGATATTATATCTTGTTTATGAGCTGCTTTTCCTCCAAGAACTGGATCACCTTATCCACTTGGTGTTTGTTATTTAGGATGTCTTCTATGTTGGGTTTTATACCAAGCAGTTACCGTCTCATGGCGAAATGTGGGCACTCAGGTAGGATATGTTTCATTGTTAGCTTCGTGTGGCAATAATGGCATTTTGTTGAAGAAGATGATGTCATTATATCTCCATGTGTTTGTCGAGTGTGACCGATACGTAATCTACAAACAATAGCCATGTTTCTTCTCGATAAACCAAAGTAGGTAAGTTGGTCCCAGTGATTTTGTCAGTTGGTTGAATTTAGTTTTTCGAAATGAAAACAATGGTGACTGTTTTGAATTCTTAGCAGTTTACATAGGCGTGCCTACAGGAGAGGCAGGGTGGGCCATTACCCCAATTCCTCAAAATATCAATCTATTGAAAATGTTTCATAATTTTCATATCTTAATGTTCTTTCGATGATTCGAGTAAGCAGTTTTTTATTCTTAAAATGAATTGCGAGAAATTGAAGGGCGGCAATATGCAAAAGCAATGTGCGGAGGGCACATTCCTGTTTTTTCATTGGAATATCCAGATTTAATATTTGCCCCCGCCCCAACAAAAAATTCCGAGTACGCCTATGCTCCAAATCTTTAATATTTGGTCAATTATTATTTCCATGTTTATTTTCTTAACCGCATGGGTTTAATATTCGCTTGTTTGAGCTTGATTGTAGTAGTGGCTGGTAGAGTAGTGGTGATATATTGGAGTACTGATATGTCAATTTTCAATCATTTCATGCTGTGTAATTCGTGTTTAATATTTTTGTTGAAATATTGTAATTATTATAGGTAGATGTTGATATTTCGTTGATATTTGACATTGTAAGCATTGAATTTATTTGTTCCTACTTAGTTGTATATTTTTATCACTGCACTCTGCTAGTAGTTACAAACTTCTGGTAGGGAGCATCCGGTAGAAAACATCCTGTAAGCCATTGGGGAATATTTTCCGTCGGCTGTAGATTATTTCACAGATTGATTATATTTTCTACTGTGCTCCTCTTCCACGAGATGGTTTTTTTTTAAAGAGATAGGTGAACTATGTCGTTTCCCTTTTTTTTACATCGTCTCCCACTTCTTTCACGAGCTTACTATTTTTTTAAAGACATAGGTAAGCTATGACGTTCTTCATTATTCTACATATTGTGTCCTTCTCTCGTATACGAGCTGGTTATTTTCTCAAAATTTATAGGTAATTATGTCGTTAACTAAATATTGTCCTGCCTTTTTTCCACAAGTTCGTTCTTTCTTCAACAAACATGCTTGCTATTGACTTTCCTCACGGAAGCACCTATTACCACACTGTGGCGAAGTACTCTTGCTCCTAGGTTGTCGTTTAGCATCGCTTACAAAAAGAGCAGTCATCCCGATGGGGCGAGTGCGCCTAAGTGTTTTGCGTTTGTTGAAGGGTATGGGCTCAGAGTCCTTCCTCATTATTCTAAATATTATCCTTCCTTTCCCTTACTAGCTGGTTATTTCCACAGAAGATTTAAGTAAGCTATGTCGTGCCATATTTATTGAAATATTGTCCTGCCTTTTTTTCACAAGTTCATTCTTTTTTCAACAAACATTGTTAAGTACGCTAACATGTACCAGCTTGCTTGCTATTGACTTCCTCCACGGAAGCACCTATTACTACACTGTGGCGAAGTACTTGCTCCTAGGTTGTCGGTAAGCCTCGCTTACAAAACAAGCAGTCATCCAGATAGGGCGAGTACGCCTAATTGTATGTTGAAGAGTATGGATTCAAAGACATAGGTTAGCTATGTCCTTCTTCATTATTTTGATTACTATTCTTCCCTTATTTAAAAGGTTGGCTTTTTTTTCAAAAGAAATAGGTAAGATATGTCGCTCCTCATTTGTCCAAATATTGTCCTCCCTCTCTTCAATAAGTTGGTTCACTTTTCAACAGATATTGGTAATTTTTTCATTCTACCTGTTCAGTACAATTACATATACCAGCTTGCTTGCTATTGACTCCCTTTACGGAAGCACCTATTACCACATTGTGGCAAAGTACTTGTCCCTGGGTAGTCGGTAAGTCATGAAACGAGCAGTCATACTGATGGGGTGAGTGCGCCCTAGTGCTTTGCGTTTGTTGGAGTGTATGGGTTCAAAGTCCTTAATCATTATTCTTTCCTTATTATTCTAAATACTATCCTCCTCTTCTTTTACTAGCTGGCTATTTTTTCGAAAAACATAGGTATGCTATGTGGTTACCAATTAATTCAAATACTGTCCTGCCTTACTGTCACAAGTTCATTCTTTCTTCAACAAATATTGGCAATATTTTCTATTTCCTCTGTTGAGTACGCAACATTTACCAGCTTGCTTGCTATTGACTTCCTCCACGGAAGCACCTATCACCTCACTGTGGCAAAGTACTTACTCCTAGGATGTCGGTAAACCTCGCTTACAAAACGAGCAGTCATCCAGATGGGGCGAGTGCGCTTAAGTGTTTTCCATTTGTCGAATGGGTATGGACTGACAAGTAGAGGAAATAGTTGCCCAGTATGGGCTATCAAAATATCGTATGGGTTCAAAGACATGAGTGGGCTTTGTTCTTCCACATTTTTCTAAATATCATCCTCCCCTTCTTTTACAAGTTTGCTATTTTTTTCAAAAGACCTGGGTAAGCTATGTCGTTTCTTATTTTAAGAATATTGTCCTCAATTTCTTCAGCAGGCTGGCTATTTTATGAAAGACATAGGTGAGCTATTTTTCCCTCATTATTTCAATTATTATCCTTCCCTCCTTTAACAGGTTGGCTATTTTTCCAAAAGCCATAGGTAAGCTATGTCGCTTCTTATTTTTCCAAATATTGTCCTCCTCTTCCCCAATAAGTTGGTTCTCTCTTCAACAGACGTAGGTAATTTTTTCATTTCACCTGTTAAGTACGCCACATGTATACAAACTTTGTTACATACGATTGACTATTTCCTGCACGGATGCACGTATTACCACACTGTGGGAAAGTGCTCGTTCTTAGTTTGTCGGTAAGCCTCGCTTGCAAAACGAGCAGTCATCCCTATGGGGCGAGTGCGCTTAAGTGTTTTCCGTTTGTCGAATGGGTATGGACTGACAAGTAGAGGAAATAGTTGCCCAGTATGGGCTATCAAAATATCGTAGATGCCAAAGTGGTTGCATGCAAAATGGTCATACTTGGCAGATATGAACTAACAATTTTCTCAGCGCACCCTTTTCAGCACACTAACACTCTCTCACAGGTTTCATCCAATTTTAGTGACTGTGTTAAATTTGTTCGATTGTTTCTCCAGGGGAAGATTCATTCAGAATATATAGATAAATTCAAACTTGCTAGTAGGTTTATCTCCAAATCTTCATATTATCTGGTCAAGTATTATTTGCATGTTAATTCTCTTAACTGCATGGGTTTGATATTTGCATGCTTAAGCCTGAGTGTGGTAGGGGATGGTAGAGTAGTGGTGATATATTGGAGTGATAATATGTTATTCCCAAATATGTATAAGCTGTGTAATTCGTGTTTAATATTTTTGTTGGAATATTGTTATCAATATAGGTGAATGTTAATATTCTGTTGATATTTGACATTGTGAACATTTAACTCACTTGTTAATTGGAAAACGGTGGAAAACATCCCCACCCTGCCGATGGGGAATATTTTCCGTCGGCTGTAGGTTGTTTCACCGATTGATTATATTTTCTACTGGCTGGGGTCATCTTCCAGCTATGGAGGACAATCTTCAATCTTCAAGGTGTGAGGTTCCTCAATAACTCAACTTTTCAAAAGAAATTACTTCCCAATCTCTACAAGTGCTCCTCTCTTTTACGATTTGGTTATTTTTTTCAAAAGAAATAGGTTAGCTATGATGTTCTTCATTATTCCAAATATTGTGTCCCCCTCTCGTTTACGAGCTGGTTATTTTTTCAAAAGATATAGGTGAGCTATGTCGTTACCCTTTTTTCCAAATATTGTCCTGCCTTTCTTACACAAGTTCGTTCTTTCTCCGACAAACATTGGTAATCTTTTGTATTTTACCTATCAAGTACGCTTACATGTACCAGCTTGCTTGCTATTACCTATTACCACACTGTGGCAAATTAGGTATGGGTTCAAAGACATAAGTAAAGTAGGCTACGTCATCCTCCCCTCCCTTCACAAGTCTGCTATTTTTGTCAAAAGACATGGGTAAGCTATGTCGTTTCTCATTTTGGAAATATTGTAGTCCAATCCTTTCACGGGCTGGCTATTTTATGAAAGACATAAGTAAGCTATGTCCTTAGTCATTATTCTGATTATTATCCCCTCCCTTCAACAGGTTGGCTACTTATTCAAAAGAAATGGGTGAGCTATGTCGCTTCTCATTTTTCCAACTATTGTCCTCCTCTTCTTCAATAAGTTGGTTTTCTTTTGAACAGATATTGGTAAGCTTTCTAATTTTATCTGTTAAGTATGGCACATGTATACAAACTTTGTTACATACGATTGACTATTTCCTGCACGGATACACGTATTACCACATTGTGGGAAAGTGCTCGTTCTTAGGTTGTCGGTAAGCCTCGCTTGCAAAACGAGCAGTCATCCCGATGGGGCGAGTGCGCTTAAGTGTTTTCCGTTTGTCGAATGGGTATGGGCTGACAAGTAGGGGAAATAGTTGCCCAGTATGGGCTATCAAAATATCGTAGATGCCAAAGTGGTTGCATGCAAAATGGTCATACTTGGCAGATATGGACCAACAATTTTTTCACACTAGCACACTAACACTCTCTCACAGGTTTCATAGATTTCATCGAATTTTTAGTGACTGTTAAATTTGTTCGATTTTTCGTTCCAGGCATTTTTTCAGCTTAATTGAGAATATATCAATGTATTCAAACTTGCTAGTGGGCTTATCTTAAAATCATAGGCGTGCCAACAGGGGGGCAGGGAGGGCAATGGTACACCCTAACGGTCCACCCCAATTCCTTAAAATATCAATTTATTGGATACATTCTATAATTTTCATATTTTGACGTTCTCTCAATAATACAAGGAAGTAGTTTTTCATTCTTAAAATAATTTGCTAGAAATTAAAGGGCGGCAATATGCAAAAGCAATGTGAGGAGGGCACGGCTCTGTTTTTCAAAAGATTCAGATTTGATATTTGGCCCCATCTAATAAAAAAAGTCTGCGCATGCCTATAGTAGTTTATATCTGTTATGTATATCTGGCGCTATGGGATTGCTGTTGAATGCGTTTTTCATCGAATATATTATAGAAAATAAGGAATCTGTGCATATAGCTATCTGTGAATTTGTGTATTGTCTCTTCTTCTGGATTTAGGCATTTTGTTTGATTTCGTGCGACTGATATTTGAACCCACCGCTCTAGTCCATTATGTCACTTTGTTCAAGGCCTGTTACATGCGTTCTTAAACTGAAGTATTGAATATGCCATATTATATGATGACCAGAACATATGTATATATGAAGTTTGAATAAAGATCCCAGTCCGAGTCTCCTGATCAGTCCGCTTATAACAAGGTTCCATCATATAAGAAAAGACAGGACTCCTCTTTGAAGGCACCTCCTTGAAATAGCTGATAAAATTCCATCCATCAAGGTCAAAAAGATAACTAGGTCTTTAAGCAAAGGTCTATTTATCTACATCTTGTTCCTTCAAATTGTTACGAATTACCCTCGTGGTTACTGTAAAAGATGTCAAAGCCTTCTATATAAGATAGCCGAGCGAACTAGGGTAATGATTATTCGAGTACCCAAAATAGACTTAAAAAAAAAGGGAATGATATTTGATTTTCGTTGATGAACATGGAAAACAATGGATTGGATTCAATGAAATCTACAAAACATAATTGAAAAAGATATAACAAAGAATTTTTATTGTCGACCTTTGAATTGATTGCGGATTATTAATTACGGTATAGAGGTCAGTGAGCACCCAGATGTTTTGTCGATGATGCGACTGCGCTGCAATTAGTCTGTGAGGGATGCAAATCCTTTTAAGTCCAAACAAAAATAAATGTGTTGACTTTGTTGAAGCTTCTGTCGCGTTTATCGTTAAAATGGAATATGATGCTGTTGGATAATATAGCTCGGTAAGTATTCCTCCATTCAACTCCCTCCCAGTGACAGTCTCAACACTTAAATTTCCAAATGGGACACAGAGGCTTGTGACATAATATTGCGAGAGCACTCATTCTCCTTCCAAAAATGTTGTTTTGAAATCTATTGCTGGGATTCACTTAAGGATAATGAATTATAAGATTGCCAAAATTTGATGAAACACCCTGGAAAACTGATACTTAATATTGTTCAGTTATTAATAGTGTAAAAAACAAGGGAAAAAACATGAATGTCTCTGGTAGATGGAGGAGAGAACACTTTGTGGAAAAGTTTGAAAATGTTCAGCTCTTCTCAAACGAGTGGAAAGATTTTGATGAGATTTTAATATGCGTTCGAGGTAATTCGAGTAATGCTTAGATGAACTATTGATCCCAATAGGTGATGCTGCAATCGAGTTCAGACTGAATTTATCCCAAGCAGTTAGTACTATTTCAATGGAATTTCCTTCTCCTGAACTGCTAGTCCGATTTTATCTGGAAGGGAAAAAATTATCAAATGATGAGGAAGATGAAAGCAAAAAAGGGATCTGAAGAAATAACTTCGTAGGTCATTGAATTTGTATATAAAAATCCTCGATATTTCCGTCGATGTAGTGGTTGCAGCCCAAGTGTAAGTGAATGAGCAAAATGGCTTGGAAACGATTTGACCTCTATTGCAAAATTATACTACGTCAAAAGGAGGGTGAGATAGAGATCGACAAATTCTGTCCCGTCTGGCTCCCCTTTTTCTGTAGTATGACGATCACATATGTCATGCCAAAGGTGGAATATTGAACAAAAAAACATTTTTCCCAGTTTTCAGTCGTCTGACATGTATTAATGGCACACCCTAACGGTCCACCCCAATTCCTTAAAATATCAATCTATTGGAAACATCCTATAATTTTTATATTTTGACGTTCTCTCAATGATAGAAGGAAGTAGTTTTTCATTCTTAAAATAATTTGCTAGAAATTAAAGGGCGGCAATATGCAAAAGCAATGTGAGGAGGGCACGGCTCTGTTTTTCAAAAGATTCAGATTTGATATTTGGCCCCCTCTAATAAAAAAGGTCTGCGCATGCCTATAGTAGTTTATATCTGTTATGTATATCTGGAGCTATAGGATTGCTGGTGGGTTTTTTTGAAGAGATAGGTGAACTATGTCGTTCCCCTTTTTTACATCGTCTCCCACTCCTTTCACGAGCTCACTATATTTTTAAAAACATAGGTAAGCTATGACGTTCTTCAATATTCTACATATTGTGTTCTCCTCTGGTTATTTTTTCGAAATATATAGGTGATTATGTCGTTATCTAAATATTGTTCGGCCTTTCTTCCACAAGTTCGTTCTTTTTTCAACAAACATGCTTGCTATTGACTTCCCTCACGGAAGCACCTATTACCACACTGTGGCGAAGTACTTGCTCCTAGTTTGTCGTTTAGCATCGCTTACAAAACGAGCAGTCATCCCGATGGGGCGAGTGCGCCTAAGTGTTTCGCGTTTGTTAAAGAGTATGGGCTCAAAGTCCTTCCTTATTATTCTTAATATTAACCTCCCTTTCCCCTACTAGCTGATTATTTTTTCAGAAGATTTAAGTAAGCTATGTCGTGAACTATTCATTCAAATATTGTCCTGCCTTTATTTCACAAGTTCATTATTTTTTCATTGGTAATGTTTTCTATTTCACCTGTTAAGTACGCTAACATGTACCAGCTTGCTTGCTATTGACTTCCTCCAAGAAAGCACCTATCGCTACACTCTGGCGAAGTACTTGCTCCTTGGTTGTCGGTAAGCCTCGCACACAAAACGAGCAGTCATCCAGATAAGGCGAGTGCGCCTAAGTGTATGTTGAAGAGTATGGATTCAAAGACATAGGTAAGCTATGTCCTTCTTCATTATTCTGATTACTATTCTTTCCTTATTTAAAAGGTTGGCTTTTCTTTCAAAAGAAATAGGTGAGTTATGTCGCTCCTCATTTGTCCAAATATTGTCCTCCCTTTCTCCAATAAGTTGGTTCACTCTTCAACAGACATTGGTAACCTTTTTCATTCTACCTGTTGAGTACACTTACATATACCAGCTTGCTTTCTATTGACTTCCTTCACGGAAGCACCTATTACCACATTGTGGCAAAGTACTTGTCCCTAGGTAGTCGGTAAGTCATGAAACGAGCAGTCATCCTGATGGGATGAGTAGTGTTTTGCGTTTGTTGGAGTGTATGGGTTCAAAGTCCTTAATCATTATTCTTTCCTTATTATTCTAAATACTATCCTCCTCTTCTTTTACTAGCTGGCCATTCTTTCGAAAAACATAGGTATGCTATGTGGTTACCCATTCATTCAAATAATGTCCTGCCTTACTGCCACAAGTTCATTCTTTCTTCAAAAAATATTGGTGATCTTTTCTATTTCCTCTGTTGAGTACGCAACATTTACCAGCTTGCTTGCTATTGACTTCCTCCACGGAAGCACCTATCACCACACTGTGGCAAAGTACTTACTCCTAGGTTGTCGGTAAGCCTCGCTTACAAAACGAGTAGTCATCCAGATGGGGCGAATGCGCCTAAGTGTTTTCCGTTTGTTGAAGGGTATTGGTTCAAAGACATAAGTGGGCTTTGTCCTTCCACATTTTTTAAATATCATCCTCCCCTTTTTTCACAAGTTTGCTATTTTTTTTAAAAGACCTAGGTAAGCTATGTCTTTTCTTATTTTGAGAATATTGTCTTCAATTCCTTCAGCAGGCTGGCTATTTTATAAAAGACATAGGTGAGCTGTTTTTCCCTCATTATTTCAATTATTATCCTTCCCTCCTTCAACATGTTGGCTATTTTTCCAAAAGCCATAGGTAAGCTATGTCGCTTCTTATTTCTCCAAATATTGTCCTCCCCTCCTACAATAAGTTGGTTCCCTCTTCAACAGACGTAGGTAATTTTTTTATTTTACCTGTTAAGTTCGCCACATGTAAACAAACTTTGTTACATACGATTGACTATTTCCTGCACGGATGCAAGTATTCCCACACTGTGGGAAAGTGCTCGTTCTTAGGTTGTCGGTAAGCCTCGCTTATGTATGGGCTATCAAAATATCGTAGATGCCAAGGTGGTTGCATGCAAAATGGTCATACTTGGCAGATATGAACTAACAATCTTCTCAGCGCACCTTTTTCAGCACACTCTCTCACAGGTTTCATAGGTTTCATCGAATTTTAGTGACTGTCTTGAATTTGTTCGATTTTTTCTCCAGGGAAAGATTCATCCAGAATATATCGATGAATTCAAACTTGCTAGTAGGCTTATCTCCAAATCTTCATATTATCTGGTCAAGTATTATTTGCATGTTAATTCTCTTAACTGCATGGGTTTGATATTTGCATGCTTAAGCCTGAGTGTGGTAGGGGATGGTAGAGTAGTGGTGATATATTGGAGTGATAATATGTTATTCCCAAATATGTATGAGCTGTGTAATTCGTGTTTAATATTTTTGTTGGAATATTGTTATCAATATAGGTAAATGTTAATATTTTGTTGATATTTTACATTGTAAATATTTAACTCACTTGTTCCTGTTTTCATATTTTACTGCACTTTGCTAGTAAAGACAAACTTTTGGCAGGGTGCATCCGGTGGAAGACATCCCCACCCTGCCGATGGGGAATATTTTCCGTCGGCTGTAGGCTGTTTCACCGATTGATTATATTTTCTACTGGCCAGGGTCACCTTCCAGCTATGGAGGACAATCTTCAATCTTCAAGGTGTGAGGTTCCTCAATAACTCAACTTTTCAAAAGAAATTACTTCCTAATTTCTACAAGTGCTCCTCTCTTTTACGATTTTGTTATTTTTTTCAAAAGACATAGGTTAGCTATGATGTTCTTCATTATTCCAAATATTGTGTCCCCCTCTCGTTTACGAGCTGGTTATTTTTTCAAAAGATATAGGTGAGCTATGTCGTTACCCTTTTTTCCAAATATTGTCCTGCCTTTCTTTCACAAGTTCGTTCTTTCTCCGACAAACATTGGTAATCTTTTCTATTTTACCTATCAAGTACGCTTACATGTACCAGCTTGCTTGCTATTACCTATTACCTATTACCACACTGTGGCAAATTACTTGCTCATAGGTTGTCGGTAAGCCTCGCTTACAAAACGAGCAGTCATTCCGATGGGGCGAGTGCACCTAAGTGTTTTGCGTTTGTTGAAAGGTATGGGTTCAAAGACATAAGTAAAGTAGGCTACGTCATCCTCCCCTCCCTTCACAAGTTTGCTATTTTTGTCAAAAGACATGGGTAAGCTATGTCGTTTCTCATTTTGGAAATATTGTACTCCAATCCTTTCACGGGCTGGCTATTTTATGAAAGACATAAGTAAGCTATGTCCTTAGTCATTATTCTGATTTTTATCCCCTCCCTTCAACAGGTTGGCTACTTATTCAAAAGAAATGGGTGAGCTATGTCGCTTCTCATTTTTCCAACTATTGTCCTCCTCTTCTTCAATAAGTTGGTTTTCTTTTGAACAGACATTGGTAAGCTTTCTAATTTTATCTGTTAAGTATGCCACATCTATACAAACTTTGTTACATACGATTGACTATTTCCTGCACGGATGCACGTATTACCACACTGTGGGAAAGTGCTCGTTCTTAGGTTGTCGGTAAGCCTCGCTTGCAAAACGAGCAGTCATCCCGATGGGGCGAGTGCGCTTGAGTGTTTTCCGTTTGTCGAATGGGTATGGACTGACAAGTAGGGGAAATAGTTGCCCAGTATGGGCTATCAAAATATCGTAGATGCCAAAGTGGTTGCATGCAAAATGGTCATACTTGGCAGATATGAACTAACAATTTTCTCAGCGCACCCTTTTCAGCACACTAACACTCTCTCACAGGTTTCATCCAATTTTAGTGACTGTGTTAAATTTGTTCGATTTTTTCTCCAGAGAAAGATTCATTCAGAATATATCGATAAATTCAAACTTGCTAGTAGGTTTATCTCCAAATCTTCATATTATCTGGTCAAGTATTATTTGCTTGTTAATTCTCTTAACTGCATGGGTTTGATATTTGCATACTTAAGCCTGAGTGTGGTAGGGGATGGTAGAGTAGTGGTGATATATTGGAGTAATAATATGTTAATTCCAAATATGTATAAGCTGTGTGATTCGTGTTCAATATTTGCTGCTGCACTTTGCTAGTGAAGACAAACTTCTGGCAGGGTGCATCCGGTGGAAAACATCCCCACCCTGCCGGTGGGAATATTTTCCGTCGGCTGTAAGTTGTTCCACCGATTGATTTTATTTTCTACTGTCTGGGGTCATATTCCAGCAATGGAGGACAATCTTCTATCTTCAAGGGGTGAGGTTCCTCAAATACTCAACTTTCCAAAAGAAATTACTTCCTAATTTCTACAAGTGCTCTTTTACGAGCTGGTTATTTTTTCAAAAGATATAGGTGAGCTATGTCGTTACCCTTTTTTCCAAAAATTGTCCTGCCTTTCTTTCACAAGTTCGTTCTTTCTTCAACAAACATTGGTAATCTTTTCTATTTTACCTATTAAGTACGCTTACATGTACCAGCTTGCTTGCTATTGACTTCCTTCACGGAAGCACCCGAAGCACCTATTACCATACTGTGGCAAATCACTTGCTCATAGATTGTCGGTAAGCCTCGCTCACAAAACGAGCAGTCATTCCGATGGGGCGAGTGCGCCTAAGTGTTTTGCGTTTGTTGAAAGGTATGGGTTCAAAGACATAAGTAGGCTACGTCATCCTCCCCTCCTTTCACAAGTTTGCTATTTTTGTCAAAAGACATGGGTACGCTATGTCGTTTCTCATTATGAAAATATTGTACTCCATTCCTTGCACGAGCTAGCTATTTTATAGAAGACATGGGTAAGCTATGTCCTTAGTCATTATTCTGATTATTATCCCCTCCCTTCAACAGGTTGGCTACTTTTTCAAAAGAAATAGGTGAGCTATGTCGCTTCTCATTTTCCAACTATTGTCCTCTTTTTTAATAAGTTGGTTCTCTCTGGAACAGACATTGGTAAGCTTTCTATTTTATCTGTTAAGTACGCCACATGTATACAAACTTTGTTACATACGATTGACTATTTCCTGCACGGATGCGCGTATTACCACACTGTGGGAAAGTGCTCGTTCTTAGGTTGTCGGTAAGCCTCGCTTGCAAAACGAGCAGTCATCCCGATGGGGCGAGTGCGCTTAAGTGTTTTCCGTTTGTCGAATGGGTATGGGCTGACAAGTAGGGGAAATAGTTGCCCAGTATGGGCTATCAAAATATCGTAAATGCCAAAGTGGTTGCATGGAAAATGGTCACACTTGGCAGATATGGACCAACAATTTTTTCAGCGTACCCTTTTTAGCACACTTACACTCTCTCACAGGTTTCATAGATTTCATCGAATTTTTAGTGACTGTTTTAAATTTGCTCGATTTTTCGTTCCAGGTATTTTTTCAGCTTCATTGAGAATATATCAACGTATTCAAACTTTCTAGTGGGCTTATCTTAAAATCATAGGCGTGCCTACAGGGGGGCAGGGAGGGCAATGGCACACCCTAACAGTCCACCCCAATTCCTTAAAATATCAATCTATTGGAAACATTCTATAATTTTTATATTTTGACGTTCTCTCAATGATACAAGGAAGTAGTTTTTCATTCTTAAAATAATTTGCTAGAAATTAAAGGGCGGCAATAAGCAAAAGCAATGTGAGGAGGGCATGGCTCTGTTTTTCAAAAGATTCAGATTTGATATTTGGCCCCATCTAATAAAAAAAGTCTGCGCATGCCTATAGTAGTTTATATCTGTTATGTATATCTGGAGCTATAGGATTGCTGGTGAATGCGTTTTTCATCGAATATATCATAGAAAATAAGGAATCTGTGCATATAGCTATCTGTGAATTTGTGTATTGTCTCTTCTTCTGGATTTAGGCATTTTGTTTGATTTCGTGCGACTGTTATTTGAACCCACCGCTCTAGTCCATTATGTCACTTTGTTCAAGGCCTGTTACATGCGTTCTTAAAATGAAGTATTGAATTTGCTATATTATATTATGACCAGAGTATATGCATATGAAGTTTGAATAAAGATCCCTTTTTGAGTCTCCTGATCAGTCCGCTTATAACAAGGTTCCATCATATAAGAAAAGACAGGACTCCTCTTTGAGGGCACCTCCTTGAAATGGCTGATAAAACTCCACCCATCAAGGTCGAAAAGATAACTAGGTCTTCAAGCGAAGGTCTATTTATCTACATCTTGTTCCTCCAAATTGTTACGAATTACCCTCGTGGTTACTGTTGTTGTCAAAGCCTTCTATATAAGAGTGAACTCGGGTAATGATTATTCGAGTACCCAAAATAGACTTGAATAAAATGAAATGATATTTGATTTTCGTTGATAAACATGGAAAAAAGTGGATTGGATTCAATGGAAACTACAAAACATAATTGAAAAAGATATAACAAGGAATTTTTATTTGGGAAAACGTCGACCTTTGAATTGATTGCGGATTATTAATTACGGTATAGAGCTCAGTGAGCACCCAGATGTTTTGTCGAAGATGCGACTGCGCTGCAATTAGTCTGTGAGGGATGCAAATCCTTTTGAGTCCAAACAGAAATAAATGTGTTGACTTTGTTGAAGCTTCTGTCGCGTTTATCGTTAAAATGGAATATGATGCTGTTGGATAATATAGCCCGGTAGGTATTCCTCCATTCAACTCCCTCCCAGTGACAGTCTCAACACTCAATTTTCCAAATGGGACACAGAGGCTTGTGACATAATATATTTCGAGAGAACTCATTCTTCTTCCAAAAATGTTGTTTTGAAATCTATTGCTGGGATTAACTTGAGGAAAACGAATCATACGATCGCCAAAATTTGATAAAACACCCTGAAAATCTGTTACTTAATATTGTTCAGCTATTAATAGTGTTAAAAACAAGGAAAAAGACATGGGAAATTTCGAGAAGTTTCAAAATGTTCAGCTCTCCTCAAACGAGTTGACCGATTTTGATGAGAATTTAATATGCGTTCAAGATAATTCGAGTATTGCTTAGATGAACTATTGGTTCCAATCGGACTCATACTGAATTTCTCCTAAGCAGTTAGTCCGATTTTAATGGAATTTTCTGTGTGTGTTTGAGTGAGATTAAGATCCACAATAAGTTTTTTTAAACCTATACCAGAACTATTGGAAAAATTTATTCCATTATTCACACTTAGATTTATTCTTGTTGTGATATAATGGATGCCACAATTAAAAACCATGAAAACTCGTTCACAATGTTGTCTTGAGAATGTAGGTATGAGCAATTTATCGATAATATTGTTTCATTACACATATATCATCTCTGTTTTATCCACAGTAATTTCTGTCCCTAGAAATTAATAATGCTTCAATGTATTAATCAGCCAATGAATATTATTGACTAGGCAATTTACGACAGTGATAAATGTGTTTAAAAATACCAATTAGATTCATATCCCGATGTCTGGCCGTTATTTTAAGTCGAGCCAATCCTGGTATTCACAGTCTTCTTATATACGTGTACAAGGAATTACGTGAATTCACCAAATGCCTTCAATTTATACAATTTGTCTTCTAGACAGGAAGAGAACACGGTATTCAGCAAGAACACTAACTCTTGGGTTTCGGAGGAATGGTTTTGTGACATTTGAATATATTATTTCGGTGAGAGAAGGGTAATTTCATTGGTGGTCCTAAGGATATCACCGAACTAGTATCACCACCAATAATTTCTGACAAGGATAACAACAAGGGTTTATTTTAATATAATCCAATCAATTAGTTGATTTTTGAGAAAACTCACTTGTTTTGTGGGCCGTTCTTATGCCATTCAGTCATCATCCCCTCACCTTTGAGTGGACGAAACAGGTTCTCTGGATGTTTTCCATATGTGACAGGTGGCGTAACATTAGTTTCTCTGTCAGCTGGAGTTCAATGCCTAACTATCAGACAAGATATGAATAACGGTTATAGAGGGTGTCCTAGGAGTTCGTACCAAATAGAAAGACTAAAAATGATTATGGTATTTCATATAAAATTTTTTCTCTGCGCCTTTTGTTAAGCTCTAAAGTTGAGAATGAAAAATGGTTTTTTATTGACAATTATTAAATGGCTAATTGGAAATTAGTAATAATCTAACCGTTATTGAACACCATAATTGCACACTTTTTTGCGTGATACACAAGTCTACAACATACTTGTGAACTCAGGTACCGACTAAGTTAAATGGTGGATGCGTTATTTTTTTTGGTAAGGAAAAATTTTTTCAGTTATAAATGCAACAATTGGCTTTTGTGAACATTTTTAGAGATATGAAGTGCTCTTGTTACATCTCGATAACATTAACGGTTTAAGAGATACGAGCAATTTTATGTCGCACTGCACACTCATTGGTGCATTCACAAGCATACTGTATTATTAGTAAATTATTGATAAATCGGTACAGTTTACATTTATGAAAAAAAACTTCCACTTTGTTTAAGCATGAGGAAATTTATTGAAAACGAACATGGGACCACTTTCTCTGTGGTCACAAAAAGTGTTTCTAGTCCAGCATAATATATCGGATCAGCTTGTTCATTTCCATGTATCATCACCCACACTAATATTACTTTAATGTCTGTTAGTTTATTCAGTTCTTTCTGGCATTCCTCTAACAGTATGGACATAACCCTGCTGCAGAGGCTGCTTGGTTGTCAGTTAGTTTGCTCAACATATTAAGAGCATCTGTCCTGTGTTTGCTAATTCTGACATATTGCAGGATAGCATAAATCACCGCCTGACAAGGATATATTTTCCCATCTATTTTGTGTTTTTGTTTTTTGTTCCACTGTACACCCTCACTTATATCCCTTCCACAGCTTTCCACCCTTCTGTTCACCAGATCTCTCCTCGAGGAAACTTCAGTCTTCTTGTATCTTGCAAGACCTTCCTGTAAGTTATCTCTACCATAGTGCATTCAGGAGCGGGAAGAAATTTAGTGGCCACATAGTACGTTTTCATGTTCAAGCTGGCTTCACTCACAATGTACCTGTTCATGTGTATAAATGCAACTGATTTGCTTCTCGGAAGGAAGTCAAAATGTTTTTCGCACAAATATTTTAAAGTTGCTAACTGATTTAAGCATGTAACTTTTAGTATTTAATTCATATAACCTTGCTTTATTTCATATTATGAATTTTATACTTTGTTTCTTTATTCTTTGTTACATTATTATCCATGTAATTAAACCCTAGTGGTCTGTTTGGATATAAATAAATAAATAAATGAGAGTGAAAAAAAATTCTGCTTCCTAACTGACAACGTCGTTGAAAAAGTTGAAAGGCTTTAGTTTGGCTGACCCAAGACCAGTATATGTCATTGCTTCCCTGTTTTGCCTTTCTTCAGCTACTGCATTTTTCAAACCCTGCCAGATCTAGGATATATTCAAAAATTACAATATTCCACTCGAGGTTTTTTTATCGGTATGTATGACAAACATGAACATTTAAATGGAATAAAATTCCAAAGCGAGTCTGATCTCTTTTCAGGCGGAAATTTACGCCATTGTTTCATGTGTGGAGAGAGTGGAGCAAGTCAATCTCATACATAGAACAATAAAAATTTTCTCGGAGAGCCAAGCGGCTTTAAAAGCACTTAGCTCTCGCTGTGTAACGTCGAAATTGGTTTTAGACTGCCAAAAAAGACTCTCCTCAATAGGAGAACTCAATAAAGTATTGCTGGTCTGGATCCCTGGCCATTCTGGCATGGAAGGAAACGAGAAGGCAGACTTTCTTGCAAGGGAGGGTGTCGCACGTGTTTCTATCAGACCAGAACCTACAATTGGCATCGCAATAAGTTTTGCCAAACAAACACTAAATACCTGGACAGCAAGAAGAGCTTTAGACTTCTGGCATAATTTACCAGGATTGGTTCATTCAAAGGCTTTTATACATCCTTCGAAGTATGTCTCCAAACAAATGTAAGACCATAGCAGGCATGACCTACGTTGTCTAACAGGCCTTTTAACAGGCCACTGTCATCTGAATCATCATATGCCAAAACTTGGACTGTCGGAAGATCCGACTTGCCGTCTTTGTTTGGAAAATGATGAAACAGCAGAGCATATAATTTGTGCCTGCCCCGCCGCGGCTCGAATCAGGTATCTGATGTTTGGCAGGGTCTCTCTCTCGCCCCCGGACCTGAAATATCATTCACCAAATAAAATAATCGGCTTCATTAAGAAGCTGAATCTATTTGATAAAATCTGAATAGGTGTGAGCCACAATAGACTCCTGTGAGTCGCAGTGGAGGGCCTTATTGACCCACTTACCACAAACCTAACCTAACCTAACCTAAGTCTGATCTGCTCTGATACAGCAATAAGATATGTATATTTTACTACTTAGTCTCAACGAGTCACAATTGTTGCAAAAATCTTTGATTATTTGATACTCAAATGATTAAAGCGGAATGCAGCTATGATTAAGAACTGATGAGGCCATAAAGATACAAAAAAAGAAGGGTTTGAATTTGAGTTCCTAACATATTATAATAAAATTTTCCAGTTTTTGCATAAATGTAGGGAAAATATTGTATGCAACTCGTGCAAAAAGTGTCTTTTGCACTCGACGTGTTGTTCAACTCGGCCTAAAGGCCGCGAATACCCATATGTACCGTGATCTTTCCTTTTTTTTCTGATGACAGATGAACTTATTATTGAAATGAATTGGTCAGAGTCACCCTTAAACTATATATCTAGTAGGTATATTGTCTGGTATCTTTGACGTATTAACTGGTTTTGATGAATATATTCCATGAAATCAACCCTGAATACCACTTTCTTGTTAATAAAGTATTATCACAGTAAATCGTTAATAAAGCGAGTAACCAATAGATTTCACAGAATATTCATTATTCTATCGCTTTATAAGTTTTTGGAAAATATTTTTCAAAGACGTTGACCGTTCAACACAGAATAATTAATTTGTGAACCTGGTTTGTTTTGGTCTGATTGAACGGAACAAGACGAAATTATAAATTCAATGTCATTTCCAAATTGTCTCTCCTGAACTTGTAACAAACTATTCCAAACATTAACACCCTCTTGATATTCTAAGCAGATCCCTTGAACCACAATAGCCTTGAGAAATTGAAAGCTGTCACTAATTTGTCTAATGAATTAGGCATTGGTACAATTTTGTATTTATGAAATACATTCCTCCAGGGCCAATGAATCTAGACATTAGTATTCAAAGGGAGTGAAATGAATACAATGGCCCTATTTGGATCTGAATAAACGAGGATTTTGCTCACTTTCCCAGAATCGTGGACGTCTTTTGGCAATTAAGAGAATGCCTAACAAAACATTCCAGGCAGGTTTCGAAATAAAGTCTAATCTCTTCTGGAATCCCGTTAATGGTATCATTCCAATTTTTGTAATGAACAAAAGTTCATGAGAGAAATATATTATTTATCATGTTAATTCATTTATTATTCATCATGAAATTTTGAACTTGGCACATTTTCACGTACAAAATTCACCAGTTTCAAAAGAATACTTCATATTTCCACGGAAGTGTAAATAAAATTACGAAAAATATTCTATTGGAGCCCCCAGTCCGTTTATATTGATATAACAAAAATGAAAAATTAAGTCGGAATACAGAATAGAACTTACAGAAAAACGGGAAGAGGGCCCGATTTTCTCTCCCCATGCACCAGTGTTCTTATCCCACTAGCTATATTTATTCATTTTCCAAAGACGTAGGGTAGATAGGTTGTGTCTATATTTTCTCAATATATAACTCTCTCTCTATTTTCCACTATTATAACTTATAGCAATTGATAAATACAGTGTATTTATAATATTTTGCAAGTTCCAAGCATAATTTTTATAAAAAAGTTCAACCAATTCATAGTTTTCCACAAATTGAGTGGGTACTTTGGTTTAAAATAGTTCAAAACATTCATCTATAGAATTTCCGAATCTTTTTAGTTATTGTAGAGTTAGGTAGGTACCAACTTATTTTATAAAAAAGTTTCCATATATATTCAGTTGTTTCCTATTTTCATCAAATAGATTATCTTTTCTTTTTCTCTCCTCACCAGAACTACTAGGAAATAAATAAATGCAGTGTATTTAAAATATTTTGGACCTTTCACAATCAATTTTCGAACAAAGAGTTTGACGGATCTATTTTTATCAACAAACTGCTACAAAGTGAGCTATATTGTTTCCCATTTAATCCCGATTATTATTGATTCTCTATTAGCATTAGTTAGTAAGTGAACCTTCAGGTGAAAGGTTTCAAGATCCATAACCAATATGTTAATATTTTGTTGTTGTTTGACATACCGATTTTGTGTGGAAGGGAAAAAATTAACAAATGATGAGGGAGATGAAGGCAAAAAAGGGATCTGAAGAAATATCTTTTCAGGTTATTGAATTTGTATATAAGAATCCTCAATATGTTCGTCGATGTAATGGTTGCAGCCCAAGTGTTAGTAAATGAGCAAAATGACTTGGCAACGATTTGACCTTTATTGCAAAATTATACTACGTCAAAGGAGGGTGAGATAGAGATCTAAAAATTCTGAATCCCGTCTGCCTCCCTTTTTTCTATAGTATGACGATTACATATGACATTATAATATGCCAAAGGTGGAATATTAAACAAAAAAAAAACATTTACTCCAGTTTTCAGTCGTCTGACATGAGTGATGAGTGCCTCAACTCGTTCAAGAAATTTCGGTCAAAGGTATCAGATCCCAGGCTATTGATACATTAGCACAACAAATCTTTAGATTCGATAAATCAACAGTCGAAGAAGCACATAGTTTTAATGAAAACCTGATAGTAAAAACTGGCTTGGAAAAAAATACTTTGTTTCTTTTTTCTTTGTTACATTATTATTCATGTAATTAGATCCTAGTGGTGTGTTTGGATATAAATAAATAAGAGTGAAAACAAAAATCTGCTTCCCAGCTGACAACGTCGTTAAAAAAGTTGAAAGAATTAGTTTGGCTGACCCACGACCAGTATATGTCATTGCTTCCCTGTTTTGCCTTTCTTCAGCTACTGCATTTTTTAAACATTGCCAAATCTAGGATATATTCAAAAATTACAATATTCCACTCGAGGTTTTTTTATCGGTATGTATGACAAGCATAAACATTTAAATTAAATAAAAGTCCAAAGCAAGTCTGATCTCTTTTCAGGCGAAAACTTACGCCATTGTTTCATGTGTGGAGAAAGTGGAGCAAGCCAATCTCATACATAGAACAATAGCGGCTTTAAAAGCACTCAGCTCTCGCTGTGTAACGTCGAAATTGGTTTTAGACTGCCAAAAAAGACTTTCCTCAATAGGAGAACTCAATAAAGTATTGCTGGTCTGGATTCCTGGCCATTCTGGCATGGAAGGAAACGGTAAGGCAGACTTCCTTGCAAGGAAGGGTGCCGCACGTGTTTCTATCGAACCAGAACCTACAATTGGCATCGCAATAATTTTTGCCAAACAAACACTAAATACCTGGACAGCAAGAAGAGCGCGCTTCAGACTTCTGGCGTAATTTACCAGGATTGGTTCATTCAAAGGCTTTTATACATCCTTCGAAGTATGTCTCCAAACAAATGTTGGACCATAGCAGGCATGACCTACGTTGTCTAACAGGCCACTGTCATCTGAATCATCATATGCTAAAACTTAGACTGTCGGAAGATCCGACTTGCTGTCTTTGTTTGGTACATGATGAAACAGCAGGGCATATAATTATATCAATTAAGAGAATGCCTAACAAAACATTCCAGTCAGGTTTAGAAATGAAGTCTAATCTCTTCTGGAATCCTGTTAATAGTATCATTCCAATTTTTGTAATGAACAAAAGTTCATGAGAGAAATATATTATTTATCATGTTAATTTATTTATTATTTATCATGAAATTTTGAACACATTTTCACGTACAAAATTCACTAGTTTCAAAAGAATATTATCACGGAAGTGTAAATAGAATTACGAAAAATATTCTATTGGAACCCCCAGCCCGTTTATATTGATATAACAAAAATGAAAACTTGAGTCAGAATACAAGATAGAACTTACTGAAAAACGGGAAGAGGGCCCGATTTTCTCTCCCCATGCACCAGTGTCCTTGTCCCACTAGCTATATTTATTCATTTTCCAAAGACATAGGGTAGATAGGTTGTGTCTATATTTTCTCAATATATAACTCTCTCTCTATTTTCTACTATTATTACAACTAGCAATTGATAAATACGGTGTATTTATAATATTTTGCAGGTTCCAAGCATAATTTTTATACAAAAAGTTTAACCAATTCATAGTTTTCCACAAATTGAGTGGGTACTTTGGTTTAAAATAGTTCAAAACATTCATCAATAGAATTTCCGAATCTTTTTAGTGATTGTAGAGTTAGGTAGGTACCAACTTATTTTATAAAAAAGTTTTTGTATATATTCAGTTGTTTCCTATTTTCATCAAATAGATTATCTTTTCTTTTTCTCTCCCCACTACTGCCGCAGTGTATTTCAAATATTTTGGATATTCCACAAATAATTTTCAAACAAAAAGTTTGACGTTCTATTTTTATCAACAAACTGCTACAAAGTAAGCTATATTGTTTCCCATTTAATCTCAATTATTATCAATTCTCTATCAGCTAAGTAAGTAAGTGAACCTTCAGGTGAAATGTATTAAAATATATAACCCATATGTAAATATTTTGTTGTTGTTTGACATACCGATTTATAATTCCTGACTTTGAAATTGTCTTTTCTTGTATGTATCTTTTTATTCCTACACATTGCCAATGAAGGCAAGCATCTACTTCCATCCACGAGGGGTAACTTCCAGCCTCATTTTTTTTGTCTTCTCTTCCTTCCACGAGTTGGCTATTCTTTCAAAAAACGCACTGAAGCTGTGCCGTCCCTCATTTCTCTTAACATTGTCCTGCCTCTCTTATACTCCACATATAACAGCTTGTTTGCTTACGTTTATCTTTCCTCTTCACGGAAGCACGCAGTACCACACAGTGGGAAAGTGCTCGTTCCTAGGCTGTCGGTAAGCCTCGTTTCCAAAGCGAGCAGTCATCCGGATGGGGCGAGTGCGCTCAAGTGTTTTCCGTTTTTTAAATTTCCAGAAGACATGTGTAAGCTATGTCGTTCCTTATTTCCGTGAACATTGTCCTTCCTTGCTCTCACAAGCTGGTTATTCTTTCAGAAGACATAGGAAAGCTATGTCGTTCATCATTTTCTCATTTTTTCTGACTTGGTTATTTTTCCAAAAAACATGGTAAAGCTGTGCCGTTTTCAATTTTTCAAAACATTGTCCTTCCTTCTTAATACGCACACTAACACTCTCCTACAGGCTCCATGGATTCTATCAAATTATGAAGAAATTTTTCAATTCCGTTTGATTTTCTGGTCCAGGAATATTTTCAGATTTATTTGGAATATATCGATATAATATTCAAACTTGTTCGTTAACAGATGATGAAATAGTTATTTGTTTAACTAGGCAGCAAAGTAGTAGATTGACTGCCGAGGCCGAATTCATAGCCGAGCGTAGCGAGGCTAGCAATTCAGCTAAGGCAGTCAATCTACTTTGCTGCCGAGCTGAACATATAATTTTTTCTCCGATTTCCATAATGAGGATATTGTATTTGCAAATTATTACAATTCCCACAATCTCTTTATTTTGGTTGATATCAGTCAGCAAAATTAATATTTGCTGCCTATCGGAGAAAAAAATTTTTCCTGGGTCACGAAAGTTAATACTTATCTTTCACTTTTCTAATTCATTATAAGCCTTATATTATTTGATGAAGTATTCTTTGCATATTAATTCCCTCAACTGCATGTTCAAGCTTGAGTGTGACAGGTGTTGGTAAAGTAGTGGTGATTTGTGTTAATTTCAAAATATCTTCATGCTGTGTAATTGGTTTCCAATATTTCTGTTTGAAATATTGTGATGAATGTGTGTAGATGCTAATATTTTGTTCATATTTGACATACAATTCTTCATTATTGTGGAGTTACAAATTATTTGTTCCTATTTGTTTACTTTTATCACTGCTAGTGAAGACAAACTTCTGGCAGAGTGCAGCCGGTAGAAAACATCCTGTAAGCCGGTGGGGAATATTTTCTGTCGGTTGTTGACTTTCTGACCGATTGATTATATTTGCTACTGTCTGGGGTCATTTTCCATCCATAAAGGACTGGCATCCATCTAAGAGGAGCAGCTTCCAGCCACAATTACCTATTTTTATCCATTTAATGCTTCATGTAGTTTATTTACATCAATTTTACGATAGTTATTATAATCATTTGGTCCAGATTTACCTTTTCTGATGAATCAGGTCTTGGGGAAAAATTTTAATGCTACCTAGGGCCTGTTTAGCAAATAACTCTATAATCTAGTGATAACAGATTTGTTAACAAATATTAAAATTCAATTTTTTGGAAGGTGTTTGAGGTACCTTGATCCTAAATGTGAATATAGTTACAAATATTGTAATAATTGTACTGATTAAACTATCGCCAGTATAGCTCATACATCGTCTTCATCTGATACTCTTTGTTCCCATACAACTTTATTCCCGAAACATTGAAATGCGTAGAAATGGTGAGAAGTTTTTTATACCCAAAACATTAAGACGTGGTGAGAAGTTTTTATTTTATTTAAATGGTAACTTTGCATTCCTTTGTGAAAGTATTCCTCAAACAGAATTTCGGAACTTTTAAAATTATTGTTATTGGACGAAAGTAACATGAAAGCCCATTTAGACAACTATTTTCAAATACCCCATCCCAAGACACTTTGAAGAAAGTATATTAAAACGACTTGAAGAGAGAAGAGAATTTTTGCTCTCAGTAAAAAACTTTTAACAAAAAAGTTGAAATTGATATTTTCTCACATAATATCGTGTAAAATAAGAACAGCTTCTTTGGAATGTACAAACTGCACCATTGTGAATTATTTTAGAATGTCTACTCATTTACTCTTGATACAAGAACCGAAAGCAGGAGATATCTATGAGCAGGAGTAGTTGTGGGAAACTAAATACCAGAGCAACAACAATATGTCACCGATATGAAGCAAAATGGCGTTATCAATTATTATATTAATTAGGAGAATTTAAAGTTGGTCTTGCATGGTTTTGTAATTATCAGGCTTTGACTTCATAAAGTCAAGAGTGTATAACATGAAAATAGCCAAATAACAAATCAGAGATTTATTATTACTATAGGCGAGGAGCTACCAATCCTGAAAGCTCCGTTTAATGAAAATTCCAGTGAAAATTACAAATTATTTTTTAGACAAATAAGATCTGCTTGGTCGGCGAGGTTTTAATTGGCCAAAAATATTTCAAATCAAGTATATATTATTTCCATAATTTTTCCTGGTCATCACGGATTTTGATCAAATTATTGGATACTTTTGTGTGAAAGTATGTATTCATTTACCCAATAAGAAATTGGATAAAAAACATATCATATCGTTGGGACCACTAACACCAATAGTCCATGGAATTGGTACATTTTACCTTACATGAAATAGTGTACTTCTGATTTTTTATGAAGTGGTAATAACAAATCCAAATTTTTGACCTCAAAAACCTTATGGATCATTGTTAAATATTTCAAAAACCTCAAATTCTTCTTTTACATTTAAGGCTTTTCCAATTCCAACCAGCAATGACTAGTAGTTCAGCAAAAGTAATTATATACAATCTAAAAGCAAACAAAGTTTTCAAAAGAACGACACTAATTTCGTATTTGTAGATTGAATAGTTTTCTAGTTATGGCAGTTCAAACTTGTGCAAAATTTCCAAAATAAATTTTTTTCCCCGATTGGCAGCAAATATTAATTTTGCTGACTGATATCAATCAGCAAAGTATTACTTTTCCTGCCTAGGCAACAAAGTGATTATTGCTGCATGTGATTATACATTTCCATAGCAACAAACCAAAGTAAAGAGATTGTGGGAATTGTAATAATTTGCAAATAAAATATCCTCATTATGAACAATCGGAGAAAAAAATTATATGTTCAACTCGGCAGCAAAGTAGATTGACTGCCTTAGCTAATTCAGCCTCGGCAGACAATCTACTAATTTGCTGCCTAGTTAAACAAATAACTATTCTCAGTTTTTGTGAGTTTCGACCATCAAGAAACTATTTCACAAAAAAGTTATCATGTCAATAAATGAGAAGGGTTTAATTTTCAACAAAATGACGCTGGTTTCGTTTAATTAGCTCTTGAGATAGAAATATCTAAAGTTGATGAGATAAGTAATAAACGGAATAAGTGTTATAATTATTAGAAAAACTTTATTCATTATTTAATTTATTATTTTCATAATATAAAAAATATTCAGAACTCATGCACTACTGAACTTGCTTATGTATTTTTCAAATATACTAGTTATTTTTGTGAATCTTTGACGAACCAGGCTGATACTCTAAATCCACAGCACTTTGTTTGGGGGCAGCTTGCTCTGTTAACACTTCATCATCAGGTGAATCTAAATCGTTATATGACGGTGGATCATCGATAAGTGGCTCATTAACGTCGTCAATAATGTCTCGCAATATTAACCGCTGCAGTGGTTACAAACAGCCGAGCATTTGAGCTCTGCGTTTCTACAACCGCAGTTGTTGGTACAACCTTTCTTGCAGTTGCAGGAAATCATATTATGCAGGGGCTGAGAAGCTGGTGGTTTCGTCATCAGTTGCGAATGGAGGCCTTGTTCACTTCGCATCCAATACCAATCGAGAGGATTTTTTTAGTTTGCCAGCCGCTTCTGTTCCTGAAAAACAATAATTAAGAAGCATATCTCGCGAAAATCTATATTGACTAATAGATAGACTTTTGATAGAAAAAACCACTTCAGACAAACAATATAATATGAAATATAATTTTTACCTATTGGTAAGTAGGTACGCAGACAGTGAAATATTGCAGCATCCCTGGTCGGAAGCAGCCTAGTGAGGCTCATTTTAGACTTAGCAGCCACTTTTGTGAATAACTGGAAGAGAAGGTCATTGGGTCTCAGACAAACATCAGATGCTGTTCCAGGTTTTATGAGATTATGTATTTACCTATGTAAAAATTGAATTACTTATAGAAGTAAATAGTTTGGCAAGTTTATCTGAACCCACGGGGCATCGGTAAGAGGCGATTGAACATGACGCTTATCTGTCATAAACGTACCAATAGCGTACTACGAGTATACCTATTTTATAACGTGATACAGAAACAACCTACGTATAACAGTGGGATTTCTGATTGACCACTGTCAACTAAGGAAACACCTCCATACTATGGGGCTAGTGGACACCAACGCCACTGTATAAATTAATTTCAGTTAATTGACGGAGTGAGAGGAAAAAACACGCATGTGCTTGACAATAAGAAGTCAGCTGTCGATAAAAATAACCAATCATGTAATTCGGAATGTGTGGTAATTATGGTTTCCGCAAAACGCTGCCAGAGCTTGAAGAAGTTCATAACAAATTTAGAAAAGTGTTTATCTTTCAATATTTATGAATTAAAAAAAATAAGGTTAATAGAAGAAATCCAAGTAATCAAGCACATTAAGCACGTTTAATCATACTGACGGATTCAATGGTGGGGGCATTGGAGAATTCTGGTAACGTACCAACCAGTCCTGAAGTTGGAATACTGTATTTTACAGAATATTAGTGTTGTTGGTTTAAAAAAAACTAACACTCGAAAGTTTTTTGTTACATGCGGTGCACCTGCGATGATCTCTTTCCTATTCGAGACTTCAGACCCCCAAAAATCTTAAGCGCCTGAGTTTAAGATTGAAATAATTAACGAAAAAATTAATGTTACTATGGTTAAAGCGTTGGGTGCTTTGTACTACCTACATTCATACACTCTCTGCATTTCGGAAAAAAAAACTAGAATAAAATTGTGACAATTAATATAGTTTGGTTACCCATAGGCTTTTTAGGGTTTTTTTTTCAACTGTATTTTCGTTATTGAAGCAAATTCTGGATACATATTTTTCATGTGTTTTTTTGCAGAACTCTAGGAAACTTCATTTTTTTATACGGTCTGAATCTCTTATCAAATAATAACATGTTACAAAAATAGTAAATAAAAATATCCAACACAAACACCTAAATTATCATTGTAAGATGTCGTTATCCTTCCACTATTTGTTAAAAAGATAAGAACATTAAGTGAAAGTCGTAAATAAGTATTATGAGAAAACTCGACGTTTCTTCTACAACTAAATCTTGTTTTGTGAGATACGACCATATACGCGAGACTATTTTTTATATTATGTCTATCTTGAAGAAAAATGGTTTCGTTAATAAAATAGAATCGTTAAAATGAAAGTAAAATCATTTTTTATTGTTACATCGCTTTAATAGCGTTGTAAATTTGAATTTTTTAAACAGTTTTCAGGTAATAAACTAACAGAACTCTTAATGAAAGCTATATTAGCCTTTAATATCTCAATAACTGATTCAATAATGTCAGCTGCAATAACAATAAACATCCAGGCAACTTCAACTATCAAGAAGTACATCCCTGATCCTGACTATAACTTGATGAATTATCAGCTAGACGAAATTTATTTCCCACTTTTAAATTGTTCATCGGATACCTAATATTTTTTCAATTAGTTTCAAGGATATTTCATTGAGTTTCATCAAAATACAGAAAGAAAACATCAAATCCTCAAGCAATATGTCAAAACACCAAGACGTATTACACTGTGTTATTTATAATTTGCAATATAGGGATTCCTGTACAGAACTGTCAAACGCGAGCTAATTTTTCTACTAAATAGCGTCCATACAATAATTTTCTTAAATTCGTTCTGGTTTAATGAGAAATGAAGATTTATGTTTAATAAAGTAGAACTCCATTTTCATATCACTTTTGACTACTTCCAATCGATTATATGATAGCCATACGGGTAGAAGCAGTATAATCTGAAGCATAGCGGTTCGATTCGGCGCTGTGGTGGAAATGTTTTATTTTTGTTTTTGGTTCTAGTTACTGGTAGTTTTTCCAGGTACTTTCGAGGTTTTCACCGATTATCCTTTTTATTAATTTCTTCCACATCTTCCGTTCCTGTTGATAGCTTCTTGAAATGTCCATCCATGTTTCTTAGTATTTCACTACGCTTTCTGTAATTTTTCCTTTTCCATCTTTCATTTAAGTTATTCTACATTTTCGAGTTCTAGTTGGGTTATCTTTTTTGCGACAGAATACTTTATCTTTTTATTAATAGGTACTTTTTTTTCATTGTACTGATTACAACTCAATTGCCATTTTATTATCCATTTTTAATATTCCCTTTTGTTCTCCTTGGTTTTCCTACTCTACTCCAATTTAAAACCAATTGAAATTAATTTAATTTGTCCAGGGCCGGACTTAAGGGACAGATGTAAGTTTTTTTGGAAAAAATATGGTACGCCAATGTTTTAAAAAGGAATATAATATTTTTTATCTAAATGTCCATCAAATTCTCAACAAAAAGGCCCTTAGAGTTTCTTCTTTCTGACGCACCGCGTTCGAGTAAGAAAATAAAAACCATAAAATTGTGCTTCAAATATTCTTTACCTGAAATTTTTAGTTTTTGAAACACCCGATTTTCCTCTTGCAATATTAATAAAATGATTTAATACATTTTATCATCATTTTTAAGACAAATACTTTGTGTTTTTAATGCATTTTGACATATTTTTTACAGATTTTTGTTGTAAAATTTCAACACCCTGTATTTTAGAAACGGCACACTTCCAGACATAGGTGTCCTATCTTAAACTACTTCTCTAGGTTTTATCAATATACCCTATAAATTTTGACCAGTTGAGCAGGAACACCCTGTATATGAAAAAAATACTTCGTTAAAACAAGCAGTTGTGGTCAGTATATGTTGAGGAGGGGTTTAAAATGATCTGCTCATCTTTATTTTTCGGTTCAAATGTTTAAAAAACGCAAGACCGCAAGACTCTTGCAAGCTTAGTCTTGGTCTTGCACTGCTCGGTCTTGGTCTCGCTCATCACTATTTCTTGTCTGTGTTCCCCATTCCGACTATATTTCGATAACTTGCGATGGTATTTTTTTTATTTGCTTCTCCATACTTTCTCAGTACGTACTGTTGTAGTTCATCAATATTTAATTCCTTCAAATATTTCTTCAAATTTTTGTTCTTACATTCCATTCAATTTTCTTAAGTAGTGTGGCTCTAACCATGGAGTAATCGGAACCAGTACATGGATGACTGAAAACCCAGATTTTTTATTGATGACTGTCTTGAAATATGATCCATTTCTGTGAATATTTCTGTAAGGTCTCATCGTTTGTTATGTTGAAATTTCATGATGCTACTAACCAATATTGATAATTATCACTTCATCTGATGAATGTCATACCTGTTATATTATTTTTTTCCAATTTGTGTATTCAGGATCTCTTAGTAATATTATTGTCCTCTGTTTTGGTAGTTTCAGTAATTCCTTTTCTATTTTCTCATAACATATTTCTTATATATTTTATCTTATGAAACTTGGAGAATTTACATTAGAGAGAATTGGAGAATTTACATCAAATACTAAGATATTGGAAGGCTTTGCTCCAATTTCCACAGAAGCCATTATTTTTCTTTTGTTAGCCACAATTATTCCCCACTACAAATGCTACTCCATGCTGTCCTTGTTTTTTACAATATGTAATAATATACTCTGCAGTTTATCTTTCCATAACTCCATCTCCTTCTATCTGATTTCCTGTGAAGCCGCCATGTCAATTTTATATTGTATCAGTTGTTCTGCTTTGAGAAAGTTGAATGACTCTAATTTTCCGAAATTTCCTCTTGAACTCCTCCTTTATGAATTAGTTCATAATTGGATCTTTTGGAGCTTATCCTAAATTTCTAGTTCTTATTCCAATAACACATGAGAAATTTATTTCAAACTTTGGAATTCCATTACTTGTAACATTTACATAATAAAGGAATAGATCATGGATATCTTTATGCGAAATTAAGGGAGGTATGAAAAAGGACTGTAATTGTTCAATAAAACTACTTTTTAATTCTAAGTCAAAGTTAGATTGAATTGAACTTTCAACTACCTACTTATTATCTCGAGTTTTTGTTTGTGATCTTCTAGGTTATAAGAAGTAATTTGAAACATCTAGAAGGTCACCATTACATACCTAGCTATTATTTGTGGCAAATCACTACAACCACACAATCCTGTAATTTAATTCATAGCTATATCACATCTCCCAGAATTGGCTGTGGACGTACCTTTTGTAGCGGTGATGTGTCTTTTCCTAATGTCCCTCTCACAGTTCTCTAAAGGTCTGTACTTTTTTGTTCACAGTCAATTCATGAAAAGTGAATTTTGATCTTAATGATATAATCATTTGAATAATACAAAATATAACTATATACACTAAAAAACATCAGCATTCTCAAATTTCTCAAGTATTTTCAGTTAGAAGAAGAAGCTGATAATTATTAATTCCATGACCTTATTGAATTTGGCTGAATACGATCCTGATAATTTCATTCGTCAAATTTGAGGTTAGCTGCATGTCAATATAGCGAATAAAAAAAAACGACATACCCAAAACCCGAATATACGTCACAAACAATGACGCACACCAATAAGGCTATTATTTTGAACTATAGGTAGGTCGTTGAAATACTGGTCATGTTAGAGTTGATATGAAGCAATTACAATTAAGTATATGTAGTGATGCAGGTGTACTATGGTTTATACAACAGCCTTTTTGGTGTGCGTCATCGTTTGTGACGTATATTCGGGTTTTGGGTATGTCGCTTATTTTATTTGCCATTTTGACACATATCTATCCCTAAATTTGATAAATAAGATCATCAGGATCACATTCAGCAAAATTCGACAAGGCTATGAAATTAATAGTTACCAGCTTCTTTTTCTAAACTGAAAATACTTGAGAAATTTCAAAATGCTAATGTTTTTCCGTGTATTTAGGCATATTTTTGTATTATTCGAATAAATATAACAATAATATTCATATCAACTTTTCATAAATAATAATTGACCGTGAACAACAAAGTACAGACCTGACAAGAACTGTCAGTGGGAAAGTAGAAAAAGATGTCAGACACATTGACAATACGAAAGGTATATCTGCATGCCTATTTTAAATAAAGAAATTTCTCCCGATTGATAGGTCGCGCTTACGCTTAATCTGAACATCAACCAATCAAATTTTGGTAAGTCAATGATTAGGATTGACGTTTGTAATAAATTTGAACGGTTCATTATTGCGATATTTTGATTAGGATTAATCGAAGACCTGACTTTTTTTGCATTTCTTTCCACGTTATGTGTTAGAAAGACATTAACAAACGATGACGCACACCAAAAAGGCTGTTGTATGAACCATAGATGTGAACTGGAAAGGTTACCGGGAATATTGAGGAACGTTTGAAGAGTGCAGCACGTGTATCTGTCAGCAGCTTCATGTCGTGTAATTTCGAATTACATGCAAATAGGGTTGGAAAGGGTTTGGAGACGACAGTTATGGTCGTGGATGAGCTGGAAAATAGTTAGAAACTTTAGCAATATAAGCCAAGATATAAGGTGATTATTATTAAATTTTATCATCAACTTGGCGAATTGAGCGCATGATTAGGAACTGCTTCCAATAATAAATCAATGTTATTCATTTTCTTATTGCTCAAAAGTTTAAGATTCACAAAATACAATTGTTTCCGGTGGTGACATCAAGCTAAACTTTGAATGTGTCTCTTATTTTGGTCACCACATGCATACAGTGCATAATATTAACGTGAATTGTTAAATTCCTAATTTACCTATTGCGGAGAACTCTACTCAATGAATGGAGGAAATTTGCTTACTACGGAATTTACCTGAAATTTACATACGTTATTGTTTCTAACTTTCTGATGAAATGTTTTCGTGGGCCTAATTCGCTAAGACCAGCGACTTATTAGCCTTCCAGGACTTTTTCCTTAATTCCATAATTTTTTCAGTCTCCATTAAAATTTAATTGAATAAAAAATGAATCTGTATCAATTTTCATTGATGAATTCAACTGTCTTTGTGTACCTACTTGGCTAAAGTAGTCGCCATCTTGATCTTCAAAATGGCAGCTTAACCTATAGAGGCTTTTTCCACACTTCTGTGAGCGTTTCTTACCATTTCATACAATCATTGTAGAAAAAACCTTGGATATTCTTGGGTATAAGCTTTTAATAGCCCTGAGAGGCTTCATAACTTGCATGGGACACGCCGTTGAAGTCCTTTGCGCGTGCAAAAAAGTTTCGTATATATCAGTGGTATCGGCTGAAAGAAAAAAATATTCCACAGCAACGCGTTTGCATCTCCCATCTATACTTTTTCTGCTGGAAATAATCTTATGAAATAAATAAATAGAGTTACAATAAAACACTAAAACACATTGTTCACTTTCCAATAACCCTTTTTCTGTGGCAGGACGAACATCAATAAATGCTGGTATCTTGGAAGCATTTTTGCGAAAAATTCTCGTTAAATTGAACAAGACGTGCATGATTGATCGCAATCTAATCCTAACCTAATCTGTTTTATTGGCCGCCGGTATGTAACCGAGAAATTTTCGTTGAGTCATCACATCTCGATTCATCATGATTAAGGTCCTGGAGCCATTCGGGTAGCATCACACACTTCATCAGTGTTGCCGACTCAATCCAAATAACTTTTATGAGAGACTTTTAATTCGATACTGTCTTTAAATAGTTTCACGACATTTGAATTGAGATTTTGTGGAAGAATCAATTGTGTAAAGCAATCATATTTCATTCCATACAAATGAAACGCTCTATGCGTATACAAATATTCAAAACAAAACTTGAAATGTTCATCTATGTGGTTAATATAACAGTGCTTATCGAAGAGCTAAAATTGTATGAACTAATTGGGTAGCCCATTGACATAACGGCCACAAGATATGGCATCAATGACAAGTACCAATTAAATGAACCAGGAAGGTAGGACTGGACAAAACATGCACCCATACAGGCTGAGGCAACCTGGTATACGGACAACTCCAAGGCAGACTAACCTCTGCCTACTGAACCAATCTAAATTCGTCACAACTTTCCAAGCGCAAGCGATTGACCACTGCGCTAAAGGAATTGTGAGGCATTAACATACATATTTAACATACCTTCACAGATCGCTTGATTCCATATAGGTAGGTTCTAAGCTAGTATGGGAATGGAGAGCAGGCATTAGAAAATTGTCAAGGCCGTAGTGGGAATATTAACAGGGCAGTGTAAACCTAACAGGCACACGAAGCTAATGGGGTTTACGGAATGAGCCATGAGCAAATTCTATCAACTAAATGTCATTTCATGTCAGCGCAACTGCTTGGGGAATGTGCGATTTATTCAACTTAGTGATGAGAAGGTACCGACAAAAAACTACATGGAATGTTTAGTCACAAGACAGAGAGGCAACACAAAAAAAGTCGAGCTGGAGAATGTATTCTTGATGCAGAGGACTTGGGTAGGGGACTTACTGTAACAAGATGTGAAAAGGAAAGTAGGGGTTGTCTGACGAAACGTGACGTTTGCAGCTAACTGAACAATTTTGAAAGGAAGTATATTGTGTTTATAAGTATGTCTATATACAAACTCTACAAAGAAAGAAATTGCATTTTTCAAATGTATCCTTGAAAAAACAAGAAGGAATGGGACCCAAATACCATCACCAAACTTGGAAAGAATGCCATTCAATGGTACACAAATGGCTCAAAAGCAATAGGAGAAACTGCGATAGCAGTGTTCTTTGGGGGCCTTAACAATTTTGCGGAATCAGCTCCAATGGATTATTGGAAGAAATGGGTGAAGCTGGAAGAAAGAGAAGATCTGACCATTGGAAAGATCTATAGGGCTTAGACAATCAAATATTCTTCTGGGTGACTACAGCCTGTTGAGATCAAATGAATGTAAAGTGAAACTGCGCTAAGAGTTTTAACAGAGATCCTAACGGGACATTGTCGCCTGAATGGGTACCTTAAAAAGCTGAAAATAGTGGAGGAAGAAGGGTGCAGATATTGTGGCATGGAAGAAGAAACCTCCATCCACATACTTCTCCAACTGCACAGTACTCCAGAATCCTAGAGCACCGTACCTGGGAGATTTCTGGACAGAAGAGGAATATTCACCTTAGCTGAAGCCTGCAGATGTCCTAAAATTCCTCCGTCAAATAGGACTAAAGGAGCTACTAATTTCAGATACTCTACTCAGAAACTAAGTAGAAGTAAGGGCACACTATAGATCTTTTAGGTCTCAGTAAATGTTACCCCAAATACATACATACATACAACAATTGCATTTGGATTATGAACATGTGACTACAGTGTAACTACATAATTGTTCTGAAGAACTATTCAACCCACTGTATGAGGACCATTCATTTTAATTACTTTGTCTGGAACTATTTTCTCGACCTTGTTGATATGATTTGTTCCCATTCTACAATACCCTCTTTTCAGATTAATTTTTTTGCTAGTTTAAAAAAAGGCCGTGCTTTTATTCTTCACCATGGATGAAGCTTATTTGGAAATTATTTTACAAATAATTCCGTGAAAGTGTAATGAATCCAAATCTGGAGTTTGTACATACATAACGAGAATCCACGGTTGTAGTAGCACCAATTAACTTTCAGAATTTAATGAATGTGATAATTTCAGTAATTTCAGCAAAGCGCCTGGTTTTAAATTTATTGAGCCACTCTCAACGAATCTGTTCAACAAGGGCATTAAAACGTAAAAACATGTACGCCTTTAATGAGCGATATTGAGCGATTTTAACGTTGATGCGTACTAAACGTCCAGTTCACTCCTACAGATAAATTAAGTGTTCACTCTGAGCAGTACAGTGTACGTACACGTCAATTATCTTTTCACCATAAAAAAATCTTTTTGTGTGTAAATAAAAAGATGAACTTCATTGGGATGTAGTAGTGATGTTTATTCATCATACTTTTCAAAAAATATTTTAATTCAACACATTTGTTTAACACAAAAATAAAATAAACTCCCGAACAAATTACGAAATAATTAGATTACTTTCATTTGGTGAACATGAAAAGAAGGACTAATCCAAGCATATTCAAGTAATCAGCACAATGCTTAAAGCATGTAGATATATTTGAAATCGATATGGATATCATTTTCAACTTCCAATAAGCTCATATCAAGATGGACTTTTAATTTTTTGGTTATAATTTGGTAACCTACGTTTATATTTGATGTCGATTGGAAGCTGAGTGTACTATATTTTGAGGTCTAGGTAAGAAAATCATTGTTGGCTCACAGTTGTTTTGTTTATAAGGTGATATTCATGTTGCTTTATTTCGTGTGTGATACGGAGCGTTTTCTGTTTATGTTTAGAAGTATATTGAGTAACACAAATAATGAAATGAAGTTATATGGCATCGAATATATATGTTACTTCTCAGAGAACATAAAATATAACTTGGACTATCAGTATCTGCTTGATATTTCTGTGAGGAATATTTACTCTTTCAAACTATCATTCTTCGTTTAAGGTTTAGAATGCTACAGAAGTATTTGAATTTAAATAAAAAATATCTCAACTTTTAAAAAGTGTTTCACGTGGTGATCCCATTTCAAATTAAGTCAAGTCAAGATATTTATTTACATTCAAAATTTAATAAAACATTTCGACATCAGAAACTGGAAAGTAGGTCAATAGTTTTTGTTAAACTGATGAAAAGAAACTATTTTGTATGAGATTTAGAGGGTTTTTTGGGATTGTTGGATATTCACTCCATTGTTGAAGCTTTTGTTTAACGAAATTTCCGTTTCATAGTGCTCTTCTTCAACTTCCTCATATTTTGTGGAAGGATTTAGGCGTTGTCTCATCACAGATATAAATTTATCCATTACTTTTAGCAAGATTATTAGTATTACTTAGAAAACCGGAACTAGAGATGGAAAAAAAAGGACCGTGGGAAGAAAAATCGTTTAATAAACCTAGTTGGAAACAAAAAGGGATCCTTTTCCTGATGATGATGGAGAAGATGATAATGCTTCCATTGTACATAACTGTTCATATTTCCTAAAAAAGGTGAGCAGTGGCTATGATGTGATTTGTATCATAAATTGACATGCTGAGCCGGGCTAGACAAGAAAAGGAAAAGGTGTTGTTTGTGAGCTTTGTACTGACTCAAATAGTAGTTTTTTTCATTGGTGAACCCTTTTACCTATTTAAAGCTCTCCCCAGCGTGTTTAAATCGAACTTTAAAAAACGCGCGTCTTTAGAGTTACCATGACAACATCAACATCTCGAGAAATGAATATACTATTACCCAACAAGTATGAAAAGTGATACTTTTGCGCACGCAGTTGCAAATGGCCGAACGACGCGTTAGCATAGTTAGACCAGCAATTGCTTGCGGTAAAGTCATTTATGTACGTGTTAGATACACTTTTCTTCTACTAGAGGGAAAAAAACCAAAAGTTTGCATTAACAAACATTTATTTCCAAAAACATATCAACAAATTAATTAATATTAATATTGAAATTGCATTTTGTGGTATTCTGGAAATTAATTCTAAGATCTAAAATGTTCTCCAATAAATTCAAATACTTTATTTTCCACTGTTTTCAGGCACTAAAGTGACTCTATCAACACTAAAATGAGGGCGAAAAAGTGGAAAATTATCAAACACTATTTATATATTGATGTGTCTTCTTATTTGCCTCCAGGTGGGATGAAATGAACTTTTCCTGTTAATTTTTATATTTTTTCTTTATTTTGATCTACCATGTTAAAATCTCACTTGAAGTGCTGCAAATGTATGTATGTATGTATTTTTGGAGTAACATTCATTGAGACCCGAAATATTTATTGTGCCCCCTCACTTCTACTTTGTTTCTGAGGACGAGAGTCACTGGAGTTAGTAATTCCTCTAGTCCTATTTCCTGGAGGAAATCCAGAAGAATTTTTGATTGTATAAGCCCTACTAGATCTTCCCAATGGTAGATTTTCCAAAGGTATTTCAGTTCCCTTCTTCGCTAGTTCATCTGCTATTTCATTTCCTTCTATTCCAATGTGTCCTGGAATCTATAGTGAGGTTCTTATTCCCATTTTTATTGTTGTCGCCTAGTTCATTGAGTTTGTCTAGGTATTCCCACGCCATTTTGGAACTGATATCACAGTTTGTCCTTTGTCCTCTGTATCCTTCATCAATATTGGATTGGGCGCACTTACTTATGGCGTAGATTTTCGCTTGAAAGATACTTTTTCAAATGCGTAAGCTCATATTTTGTCTATAATTCAGGAAAGGGGAATTTTTTTTTATAAAGAAATTCATTTTTCCAAAATGTATGTCATTTAGTTCGCCTTTCCCCTATATGCATGACTCAATAAAGTTTTCTACAAATGGTTATTTTTTCTCAAAAGTCCATCCACTCAACAAATTGAAATAGACTGAAAAATCTCACGTACGTTTGCAAAGTACTTACTTTTTAACAATGTCAATATCTTGAAATCCATCTAATCCAGATGTATCCTTCTAGTTTAAATTAACATTCTTGGAAATGTCGTAAGCTGAAAACTCCTCCTTCGTTCTTGAGAGGTTTATAGACCTGCTTCACGACAACGGTAAATTATTCGGAACTGATTACCTGGAGAGTTTGCTAATGACGACCTCCCCTTGCACGTGTGGCTGTACGCATTCATAGGAGAAAGCCTTTCATGAATACTACTTACTCTTTAAGAATAGAATTTATGAGGCATAAACCACGCACCCAAAATTATGTTTAATGGAATTCGCTAAATTGGGGTGACATCGAAATTAATTCTGTGAGTGACATTGGGCACTTTTATGTTTGATTTGTCAATGAACTTCAATACGTTGAGAGTTTAACGGTTTTATGTTTCAAGTATACTGAAATCTACTCCATAAACCTTCCGTTTCTTTATATTGTACCGGGTGTTGTAGCCTAAAACACTACACTTTATTCATCTTATATACTGACCTATTACGAATAAATTGAAAATACAATTGAACGATAAATACAAATACAACTTGCAGCAAGCTGTGGATTTACGCAAACAGTTGGAAACTCTTCGATTTTTAGTGCAAGCCCGAGAACAACAGAATATTTCTGCCGATGCTAACAAATCTCGACCACTACCACGCACAACCACATCTGGCCTACAGTTACCTAAAGTTTACAAAATCTAAGATATTATTACAGAGGATTGAAAAAAGTGGTATGAAAAGTCAGTAAACCTCTCCATTAAACCATTTAAATAACAAATTTTCACGTTAATGATCACAATTGGTACAGACTTGTTTGAAGTCTACAACAATTCTAGACATGGAGACAAAACGATCCTGAAAGGACTTAAAAGTACCTGCGGTGAGCACTCCACACCACCACCATAGGAGAGCCAGATGAAAATTTGAAAAAACTCATGCTGAAAGATCTATCATTCGTCAAAGTGATCGACTATTACCGAGCATTTTAAATGACTCCGAAACAACTACAAGTATTCCAAAGTTACCCATCATACATCAAACTGAGACTGGAGAGACTGAAAAACTTCTGGAGATGACAAGCAAAAACTCAACCACGAGTGATATCGATAAAGCAAACCCTCTTGAAACGAATAGACCAAAACCCCTGAATATTCCCATTATGTCACCAAGAAGACCTAACAGAAACATCCTGTCAGCCAGCTGCTAATTATTATTATTATTCGTAACTTGTATTCACAATTAATTCCACGATATGCTGTTCATAATCATAATCAATCCATGAACATTAGCTTAAAATGTGATAATAGTGAAATAACCTGAGACATTTCACTTGTACCCATCTAATTAGACTTGTACGAGATCTGTCATTAATAAATCACTGTCACCCTGAATTTTGCTTGTTGGAAGAGGTAACACGCTTATTTGAAAGGGAGTCAAATATAACATCGTCGTTCCATTCATGTGGTTACAATGAACTCTAGGTGGAGATTATTGAACAATTGTTATATTTTCAACTTCTTTCTGTAATCTGAGCTATTTTACATTTAAATGTCAACCTCCAATGCAGTTTTTTTATACCTTTTAAGTAATTTTCATAGCTTTCTGAAGGTTACTTTCATTCAGCTTTTTTGTAATACATTACGGAATATTTTTTATTCTGTTAATGGAAATATTAACCGTTACCTTTCACCTAGGACAGTTTTCCGAATCATAACTCTCTCTCCAAAATTGAAACATTTGTGGTAAAATAATGAGCTTTCTTTTGAGGGGTTGAAATATACCAGGATACCAGCTCAGGCTCAATTTCACATCTCACAATTGTTGAATACGTTGAAATTTTTAAAAGAAAATTGGATAATGAATATTCATAGATCATACCAGCATAAACACCGCAAACAAAATTTCACAATAAGTTGTTTTAAAAAAAGTGTATCGTTCCCAATTTGGATAGGTACGTATTCACAAAAATACAGAATTCGAATAAAGTGAAATCAATTTTATATACTTTGAACAAAATCAAATTTTCTTGTTATTCTAATGAGTTTCTCTTTTTCGCCTCTTTTGCCTTTTCCTTTCCATCACTTCGCCCTTTAGATCACATTTCTGATATATGATTTCACAATTGGCTTTTCCCAAACCCAATATAGAAGCTTTAAGGGTGTCAACCATTGAAGTTGATGGAGCCACATTTCTCACTATTCTTCCTGACAGCCAGCTCATTCCCAAACTGAAAGAAATAGGCAAACAATTTTATTAAAATCGATTCCAAAACGACACACAGTGGCGTCATAAATCTTCTACGGCATCATATTCATTTTAGTACTCTCACATGGATGAGGTTGAAATTAAAAAGTTGTTATGAACTCAGATAGGCTAATTACATTTAAATTTTGGAAACCAAGAGCTTTCACCAGCATCTTGAAAAAAGAAATTATTTGGAAAAATCACTCAAATATTTGTGAAAAAGTGGAATTCCAAATTAAGGCTATTACTAATGTTGAATGTGAAGTGTTCAAAAAATTATACAGGTTCGACAAATATAAATCTTCCTTATGATGTAAAAGCTGATATAGGACGCACGTGAAATTCTGTGTCCAAGATAGAAACTGCACTTGAATATACTTCACTTCAATATATCTACTGATACTGCTATTTTATTGTTAGAAGTGGATGACCTTCGACTTTTTTCACTGGGCTGGAGTAACTGTGACAAAACGTAACAGTTCCAGTCGCGTCGCGGTGACAAATAGCAGTGACTTAAAGCAACATAATCGCAACTAGGTTGAGTCAATATAAGTTACTGGATTACAGTAAAGTTCAATAGTAATTTTTATTATAAACAATGTAAAGTTTCTCTATCGGGTGAAATTGTTCCTATGTAGGGGTATGAACAAAAATCCGAGAGGTTGCAACTTGACCACAGCTTCTGTTAAAAGCACCCATAGGTATATTTTATCGATATCACTCAATTTTCTCGTGACCCTTTGCTCGAATATAAAAAATGCTTGTTATTGGAATGGTTGTCATTGAAATTCTATATTAAAACTGTGTGAAATACTATAAATTGAATTCACGAAGCAGCTTACCTCCATAAAGGAATAAATAATTTATGTGGACCCTCTAGACTCCTAGACCATTTATTGGTTTCACAAAGTGATCTTCTCAGACACACACCATCATCTCTATGCGCCACTAACGAACTTTCAATGGCTACTAAAATTTTTCTGGCCAATTCATTGATAATTTCATTCCCTGGATTCGAAGAAATAGATTGTCGGGATCGTTTGAATCGGAAACTCAAAGTATCCCTGACACTATCATCAGCAGCGGTATCATCCATATCAGATCCATCCATTCCCGAGTTTACATCAACTCCAGAACCTGTACCTGAAAATATATAATGGGAGAATCGATAACGATATCCCCATCGATACGATCTTAGTACATTTAGTACTTACTTTCTGAACCTGTTGAACTATCACCTGCTGTACCACCACCTGTACTAGTTAAGCCACCCGTGCTAGTCATACCACCTCCAGTACCTGTGCTGGGCATATCCCCACCGGTGCCTGTCATATCACCACCAGTAATAGGCATATCTCCTCCGGTACTTGGCATACCCCCTCCTGTGCTTGGCATATCCCCACCCGTACTTGGCATATCCCCTCCTGTGCTGGGCATATCCCCACCCGTACTTGGCATATCACCTCCAGTGCTCGGCATATCCCCACCCGTACTTGGCATATCAACTGCAGTGCTAGGCATATTCCCACCCGTGCTTGGCGTATCACCTCCAGTACTGGGCATATCACCCCCAGTGCTCGGCTGGTCCTCTCCTGTACTGGGCATATCACCACCAGTGCTCGGCATATCAGCTCCTGTACTAGGCATATCACCACCAGTGCTCGGCATATCACCTCCCGTGCTTGGCATATCACCTCCCGTGCTTGGCATATCACCTCCCGTGCTCGGCATATCTCCTCCTGTGCTAGGTATATCACTTCCTGTGCCAGGTATATCACTTCCAGTGCTAGGCATGTCATCACCGGTCATTGGCAGCTCTGTCATACCTGTTCCAGTAGCTGTAGGACTCATACTCATAGCCATTGCCAACGTAGTTGTTGTTGAATTATTTGTCTACACATATAAATTAAAAATAAAAAACATTCACCAAAAACTATCATCAATTTTTTTATGAAGACCAAAAATTGTTACTAGGCGACATACATGAGCAAGACCGATTTTTATTTCTGCGCGAGTCGGTTGGCAAAACTTCAGGTGGCTTCTTCTAATGCTGAATGAAGTATAGTTGAAGTGCCTGAAGTGGAATAGGTATATGTATTGTGGTATAATGGCAATACAATTTGCAAACCATTACTTTAGATAGATAGATAGATTTTATGAGGTGGCTCTTGGCCTATTCCACTGCGACCTCTTCAGATCTATTGTGATTATCTAAATTTTAGATTACAAAATCCAGCCTGACTCTTTTCATAAATTCTATTAGCGTGGAGACTGAACCTTTATGTAGCTCCCTGCCAATGGCTTTTATTCGCCTAAAGCAAAAAACCGCACATCTGCCAGGCTATCGCACTGACATAGAATGTGTTCTGCCGTTTCTTTTTTCATTACTTTAGTTTTACGTCATTAAACTTACCACACTTGTTATACACATTATAACATGAACTATAAACATTTTAAAAGCAAGAAAAGCTAATGCTGTCAATGCTATCTCGAATAAATCTGCCAAATCTTTATCCTTTGTGTAATAATTGTAAACATGGTACTTCGTAGGCGGACTGTGGTGCTCTGGCTCATGATACTGGTAATGTGGTTCGTATGATACTTGGTCTGGAATAAAATGATCATATTGCATGTTTTATCAATTATAAACAAATTCCATGCATTTCTTTTTGTTTCGTTCTATTTGTGAATACTATTCTATATAGTTTTGGGAGCAATAGATGAAAATTACAAAAGCAAAGTTTCTCAACATTACATTTTTCATATTAACAGTGATAGTTTCAGTATATGTTCAGTAGAAACTACTAAGAGCAAGATATAATATAACCATACGAATTATAACCTTTTTTGATAACATTTCAGAGAACTTCGAAATATTGTTGTGAATGAAAAACTTGAAATCCTTATAAAAAAAGATTGTGTGATCAAAAGATAAATAACTAATTTTTAAATCTCACATTCTGGTTGAAATGGTGGGTAATCTCCTCCTCCACTGTGATGAAAACTAGGCGGTGGTCCATAGATTTGTTGCTTTGGAGGTCCATAACTCTGTTGTCTTGGAGGTTCATAGCTTGGATGGCTGTATTCAAGTGGACCGTAATTTGGATAAGATGATTCTGGATATCCACCTGCCAAATATGCAAACAAATCAAATTTTAAGTCACATTCAGTTTCTTGGTGCTATAACACCAGGAAGGACAGAGTGGACAATGGCCTAGGAGGACAACTCCTCTGGAGGATGTACAATGGGTCACATGTGGCCTAAGTGCTGTGAGCCTACACCAACCCTCCCCACTCTACAGATATAAATAACCATAACACCAAACCTTCAGATGTGATTAATCATGACTCCATGATTATATATTATACATATAGTAACATAGACACATAATTGCAATGGTTAAATTTTTTGTAAATGGTTACTATATGAAAAAAAAAACAGAATTCAACAAATCGTAACATCGAACATAATCAACACTCTCTAACGGATTGAGCTGCAGTGTGGAAAAAAACTTCAAATTAAATGCGAAAGGCCTATGAACAAAACGCAAGCTTGTCCATATTCTTTATAGGTTATAAGTAAGCCTTTGTTAATCGACAGATATATGAATAAACTTATAACATTCTTTGAAAGTTATCGGTCCTCGATAAGTGTGCAAGATTTTGATTCGGTCTTCCGAAATAACTGAAGAATACTGTATGTAGAAAATTCCCTTTAAATCATACAAGTGAAACTGAAGAGAGCAAAACAATGCAAACTGATTTTTCCAGTCAAATATTGCTCTTCAAACTATATTCTAAAATGTTATCAAATCATGATATATGAAGTACTTCACTGCTCATAGGTCGTTAAAAAATACTAACTTGACTGTCCCTAAGTTTGGAAAAATATACGATGATAATAAATGTGTGGGAAATTGCAACATACTTCCAAAGTGATACGTTTCTTCATGTCGATGATTTAAAGCTGATTTCGTTTCTTGTTTTTTCCCTGTTTCTTCTACATTGTATCCTTCTTCAAAATCTTCGCTATTTTCAACATCTATTTCTTCGGTTACGTCCACCTTATTCTGGGCTTGATTATAGTGACGATATATATCTTCCAACGTGGCACTTCTATAAAAATTAATAACACCATTTATGGAAGATTAGCCGTAGGGATGTTGGTCAGTGTGAAAAATCAACAAATAATAATATCAAATCATTGTTTCAATATTTCTTGTGATTGAGATGCAAAAAATGTGTTCATGGATAACTGCTACATGAACATAATTGAACCCGAGCGTTATTCAACAACTTAAGCTATAATAAACTTAAAATCGAATTTCAGCATACTAGAAGCCTAAGATATTCTTTACAGTGAATTATGGGAATAGTTCTTGTTCTTAAATTAATTTTTTTTTTCTAACAATTTGTCAAAAAATGTATAAAATACTTCCACACATATTCCGATCCATCCATTTTGGACGAAAAATAACATTGTAACATTTTTCTCACTTTTATTGTCCACAAAATAATTATTAACAAATTGATGCTCCAAGACTAGACTTCAAATAATCCCATTCTAATAACATGCAAACTTACTTTGATAACCAGTCTTTGTAACCCGAAGAACCTTCATCGTAGATTAAATTTTTTGTAATGTCTGTATATGATTTTGTAGGCTCGGCAATTCCAGGAGTCACAACATGCCCCATTCTGCGCTTAATTCTAGAAGTAGACATATTACCAACGATTTGCTCGGCTAAAAAACTTCGACACAGGTATTGATTCATCATAGACCTGAAATGAATTGTTTCTATTTTTCAATACTTAAATTGCTATTGTGCTCAAATTGAATTATTTTTTTCAAATTTAAGCACTTTGCCTGGTAGAAGCGAAGGGTTGATTTTCTCTAAGAGTTGGATTATATACACTGTATTATTTATCAGATGCGACATAGGGATTTCTGTATAAAACTTTCACCAAATAGCGTTTATGAAAACTCATAACAGATTTGGAAGGGCCGCTGAAAAATAAGAGCACTTCCAATATTCTTAAATTCGCTTTGGTTTAATAAAAAAATTGATAGTTATTTTAAAAAAGGTCTAACCCCAATTTCATACCACTTTCGAATACTTTCAACCGCGTAGAGGATGGCTAGGCAGGTGAAAACACAGGAAATTTAAAGTTGAACCTGAAGTAGGTATGGCGGTTCGATTCCCCTTCCAGGTGAATTTTCTTCTTTTTGTTTTTAGTTCTTGTTTCACAATTTTTTTCTTGAAAAAATAAGTTATTCATAGTCTGTGCGAATCAATCAAGTTATCAGACTGAAAGTATTGAATTTTGTGAGTGCCCAATCATTTCAATGAGAAAAATTTTGGATGGACATCAATCAAACTTAATCCCACATTATGTTTATGCTTTGAAAAAATAATATACTTAGCTGGAGATATAACTTTCGATATGTTACTTGAAATGTTTCCAAAGTTTTCAAGGGTTTTTCGTGCTCCAGTATATTGTCTTTGTTTTTGAAATAGAAGTTCAATAATCTTCTTATTATCTCCTATTTATAAGCTCCTTATGAATGTATATAATATAAATTTGATATACTTAACAAAACTAGAATGCACTAAGTGTGTCAATTGATTTATTCGTGAATACACGAAAATAATTCAGTCTAGCTGTCCGTGATCGATTCTTTAATGCCAGTATAAAAAGTCAGTACCTATAATTTGTTATTCCTTCGATATTTGATACCTATATTTTCACCGGGCATAACCGGTTGTCAGTTCTACAATGGATTTCTATGACAGGTACAGTTATTCCAAAAATATCTCTCTGTTGGATCTATTGAGCCAATGTTTCGACGTTTGAAGCTTAAAAAAGCGAGAAATTCTGATATTCTAACTAACCATCAATCAAATATCTTGGTTTGTTTCGATGAATTAGCAAATGGAAGAGAAATTTACTGAATTCGAAATGTCAGTTTATTCTTCTTATTTTCGTTAAAAAAATGAATAAATGTTAATCAATGAAATTGATGTGCTATTCAGTAGTAATACCCCTAGAGTTTTAATAATACCGAGATCATTTTGTAATAGAGAATACTGAGAGCATGCTGCTTGATAACAGCCCAAGGCTAAGGCCAAGGGCTATTATACTAAGTAGAACGCTCTATGAAAAAATTTCGAGTATTTATCAAGGCCCGAGGAGTATTCGATAAGATTTTACCTCGTAGATATAAAAAAATTGATTGGTAATCTGACGTTTGAAAATTTTCAATACAAAATTCATAAGTTTAAATTAAACCAATATTACTCATTTGTATTAAAGACTACAGATGAGGAAAGTTCAATTGGTAAATGTTAAATTGGAAGGAGAGTTTGCAGAAGTTAACGGATGATTAAATCATCAATTAAAAACACCACAATGTAGGGTATTATCAACTGAATGGAAAAGTTTAAAATCGTTAATTCATGAAGTAGGCATTTAACTCTAATATTGAATTTTCTCCAGAATTGGAGAAACTGGTAAATACTAGAAAAAAAATAAGCATCCACCTGATACTATGCTTCATCTAACAATAAATACTTCCATATCGGTGGAGTCTTATCAGCTACAATATTCCAAGAACATTGATAATTTGCAATGAGACAACAATACTTAGTTAAATAGTTGAAAATATAATGTGTGTATATTGTAAATTATTTCAATATGCTCAAGGTTTACCTATGAAAGCCCATGGTATCCATAGCCCTGCCTAATGTGCCATCAAATGTCTTGTTGTGTGTACTAGCATCAACTTCATTTGTAATGTTAATTGGTTTAGGATTCTCCAGCATTAGAAGAGTTGTTGGCATGAATTCTTCGGATAAAATATCTTCCAGTGCAATAGAATTCATAATATATTCGGTGGCTAGATGTAATCTCACTAAGTTCCCAAAAAATACCAGAAAAATAAACATAAACACCATTTTTGACTTTGATTGGAATCTATTCTGAAATATTTAGAATGAATTAATAATGGCTAGCACTAACACATTCAATGTTTATACTGCTATTACGCGATATAAAGGACTACAGGTATCAATACAAAATCACTTCCTTTTTTTTCGATCGAATAATTCTCTCCCAACAGGAATGATCAACCAACACATCCGGAAAACATTACTGGGATTCTATTGGGAGAAGATTAACAGGATCAAACATGAAGTTTTTTTTGTACAGTTTATTCAAGAAAGTTGCATATAAAATTTTTCTTAGCTAAATTCAAAATAATATGAGTGAGAATAAACTCTGATATAGTTTTCACTGAATTATTAGATAGTAAGTATTTATCGACTTTATAGGATTATTAATATCCATTGAGAGATAGGCTAAGGGTGGATTATTTTAAACAGAAAGTAGTGGCGTAAAATTTAAAATTGTTTCTTCTAATAATTCCAATGTATACTTATCGATTTTTCAAAAATTGATACAGATGCATTACTTTGGAAAATAAATATCATTTTTCGCGAATCGATAGAAAATTTTAACATTCCATACAAAATTTCTCAAAGAAAGAATCCAATGAAGCAGTATAATTCAATGTTTCAACCAGCTCTCAAGGAGTCTTCGATATAGAAAATTCATCACTTATTACAACATCACAACAGACAAAGTATCATTCGAGTAAATATTGAGCGACTGAAAAAAATATTTATAAATAATATAACAAGATTTCAACAGAGTACCGCAGCAAGCTTTTCATTTAAAAGCCCATTTGCATTAATATTTATGGAAAAGAATGGAAGCATTCATCCAACAGCAGCTTTATCCCCTTTCGTCATTCATTAATTCATAAAATCACAAAAAAGGCTTTCATATTGTACATTTTGAATATTTGAAGTGGTATTTCGGATTTTGCGATATAAAGGGATTACATTTAGGGAAAGAAGAGAACTGATAAACATAGGACGATAATTTGAAGAGACAAAATCAAACGGATGGGTCAGATAAAGTTCGTATTCTTCAATTCTTATAAAAAAAGTAAATGAATTTTAAAGAAAACTTCAATTTCAGTAACTACATTTTAAAAATTTATGTGAAAAATGGAGTATAGACCAGGGTCGATAATTTTTGAGTCCAAAAAAATTATAGTAGGATGAAACCCATTGGAAGAGGTAGAGAATATAACAAAAACGGGAGAAAAAATAAATTACGGGCGATCTGAGGTCAGGAAGGGGGAGGGGGTGAGTTTTTAAGGGTAAAAAACGATTAATCTCGATTTCCGGTAAAACTGCAAGCCTTATGAAAAAAACTGAATGGCAAAGTTGTGGGTAATAAAAAGATCCACACCTTTTGTATTGACACTTTTTTCACATAACCTCAAAATGTATGTGAAAAATTCGAATAACTGAGTTTTTGGTTTTTTATTTTTATCTTTTGCAAAAAAATTTATTTTTACACGAAATTTGGTGAAAACTCTTCTTTGTTTGTCCCAAACATACGGTAATCTTTTTAATTTAAAATATTTTTCCACCTTATTTTGACTTAATATCGAAAAAGCACCCTAATTTTCAATCGAAAATTCTCACGTCAAAATATCTGCTTTTTCAAAAAAGTTGGTGTGTTTCTTATTCGTTGAAATCTCTACTTTCTGATGGTATAAGAAAAAATATACATTACTATGGTAAATGTTCTCAGAAAATCCAAATAATGAAAAAAACTCGAATCCTCGAATTTATTGATTTTTAACTTGAGCGCCCTGTATTTCAATATCTACCCATCAACAAACTTTGCGATTTTGCACGTTCAATCAGCACATCGAATACTACAATATACTAAGAATTCAGACAATTTCACCGAGAACCATTTTACCTATAAAAAGTGCGGGGTCCTTTTTAATAAAATAACAATTAAAAACACCTGCTTTGAATATGTGAAACAGAAAATATTATACAGGGTGTCCCAGCCGAGAGTGACCCATTTTAAATGCTTATAACTTCTATACCAGTTGTGTTAGCCACCTGCGGTTTACGCCATTCCTTTTCTCTTGGCCTAAAGTTTTTTCTAGCTGGTACCAAATTTTGTCTACAATTATACAGTGGGAGTAAAAAAATTGCCTTTTTTCGACATTAAAATTTTCAACTATTTTTAATGGAACACCCTGTATATTGCAGCGCCATAATTAGGAGTCGTGTCCAAGGTATCCATATACCAATAAACATCGGACTTGTACCTTGAAGTTTTAGCAGCAAAAAATTAAAATAGTAGTCTGGATATTTTAGCAAACGTATTTTTTATTAGCATATTTGGAACTATACATTAATAAAGAAATAAATATTAATCTAAAAAAACTGCTGTATATGTTGACCGTTCTGTTCTACGCATTTATGAAGTCGGACCATTTAATGGTTGAATGAATTGTGTAACATATCTTGGGGAATCGCTTCAATTACTGCACGAATCTTCCTCTTAAGATCATCCAAATTATGTGGAAGGGGGTTATAGCACCTATCCTTGACATAACCCCAGAGAAAAAGTCTGGAACTGTCAAGTCAGGAGAGTACGGTGCCCATTCTATGGGGCCAGTTTACTATGGATACCTAGTTAAGTTTGCTAAAATATCCAGACTACTATTTTAATTTTTTGCTGCTAAAACCTCAAGGTACAAGTCCGATGTTCATTGGTATGTGGATACCTTAGACACGACTCCTAATTTTGGCGTTGCAATATACAGGGTCTTCCATTAAAAATAGTTGAAAATTTTTATGTCGAAAAAAGGCAATTTTTTTACTCCCACTGTATAATTGTAGACAAAATTTGGTACCAACTAGAAAAAATTTTAGGCCGAGATAAAAGGAATGGCGTAAACCGCAGGTGGCTAACACAACTGGTATAAAAGTTATAAGCATTTAAAATGGGTCACTCTCGGCTGGGACACCCTGTATTGTTTTATGCATCACACTTTCACTTTTTGAGAAAATTAAATTATGTTCCGGCTTATTTATGCAGCCCCTCGCAATCACATCCCTCCTTGAATTATTCTCAAGAGGCAGTGTTAAGGTTAAGGAAAATTTTAATAATTAATCAATATTAATGTTCTCACTGGAAGGCTTAAGAGGTCAAAAGAGAACCATTTATTTTGTATTCCAGCATTCTCGGAAGTTTCAGTGTAGCTAATTAAAAATGTTTCGGCGCTTAAGATATGACAGTGAAATGAGTTGTCCTCTAAGGGTTTGAAAAGGGCGGAGATGAGCTGAAGGCTTGAGAAATATTCAAGCTTCAAAGTAAAAATAAAATATTAGGGTTTATTACTCTATAATTGAGATGAAATTTGATTTATGCAGTGAAGGCGTTATGTTTTGCTCTCAATATATGGTAGATAATGGAAATAAAATAAAACTTTCGAATTGGAGAGTTATAGCGATAAGGTGTTGTGCTTGACGGAAATTGAAGCAGCACCTAAATTTTTGTCGTTTTTCGATGAGCGTATAGCCAGATGAGAACCCACCAGATCTATCAGGTACTTAATTCTACAAATAAAAACAAAAATTATTACCTTTTCTAGTACTTTTTCAAGGTGCTGGATATACAGTTACAAATTGCGTGCAAATTTTCAGCAAGAAACATACTCTTAACAAGAGGGGAAGTTGGGAACTGGCTAATTAGGGGGCACCAATTAAAATGGAGGCTGACACAAGGACACCGCTAATCTAAGAGTCTACTGAATAATCTAGACATGGAACTCTCGTCTAGACTATTGGAAAATTTGAAAAGAGTTACCGACTTGGTGACTGTACCCTGAGGAAGCATCTGCACAGGATGGACACACATAGTGTACTACTGTGAGAACTTACGAGGACTCAGACGGAAGCACTTTGTACTAGAAATAACACAACCATCAAAACTACTGGAGATCCCTCCAGATAAACTGGTGACGCATATAGAAGACAGTGATGTAATGGAAGTATTTTGATAACAGGGTAGTAGTACAAAGATACAGTTCAAGTGCCTGGGCTGTTAAGTCGTTTAACGTATCATATGCGAAACCTTCATGCAAAATAACAACTTGTTTAGTTTCCTCTACCACTCACTAAGTAGCAGGTTGAAGTACTATCATAATAATATCACTCACACGGACACCAGGACTTTATTTATAAGAGAAAACTATCTCTCTAGAAGCAAAATAAGGACTAAGACGACCATCAACTATTGAAGAAAAGACAATTAAATGAAATTTGAACTAACACTTAAACTATAATATCTTCAACATAAATATGTTTTTCCTTCTTTAATAATGTTATTACTTCCTATAAAAATTTGTTAATCCATTCCATATTTCCGATCAGGGCTGAAATCCCTGCAAAATAAATATCTAGGATGATCAGTTCTTGAGATTGGTACCTCTCTGAATCAAATGAACATGCTCTTGAATTCTGGCAATTCTATACAGAACAAATGAAAAATATTCCAGCTATGAATAAAAATTAAATATGTTATTGTAACTTTGAAGGCCAAATATTTTTAAAAAATGAGGAAAGGCGTTCCCTAGATACGTTCCGTACTCAGTAAGTCTCAAAATACATGATTTTGTTACATAAATTTAACGCAAGCTTCATTCAATTGATAGGAATAAAACATGTTATCTTATTCTCTCAAAGTCGCTGTTTTATTAAACATTAAAAAAAAGATTTACTGACAATCTTAGAAAAGTGTAGGCCAAGGAAAAATTAGCAACTGCGAATGGCTATGTCTCAATCACTATTGATTGTTGTTATTATAATCAATAAGCTATAAAGCTGTTCACTGCTTGACAAAAACCGTGAATATCTCCAATTTTCTCCGTCTCAAGCTGCATTAATCCATTTTGTGTGAAGAGACTGAAGAGACATCAGATCGTTTAACCACCATGAGGGCAGTCAACCTCTACAACAAAGTGAATGATCGCTGGGTCTTCACTCGGTTATTTCTCTTGTTCAGCTACAATCGTTTATTTCAGCCAAGTAATCCGCCCCGTTCTATTTCAAATTCGATATTTTTGTGAAGGCCACCATGACTCCACTTCCTCTTCTTAACTATTTACTATTAATTGAGTTGAAAAGGAATTTTTGCCACTTTTTCGGATGGAATATAGGGTGTTACGCTTTTTATTTGCTTTATTCAGTTGACTGAGAACGATAAGATATGCCAGCAACCCCATTTTCCAACAAATTTTTTGCTACTCAAAATCCTTTGCCAATCCGATTGGGCCATCATGAATTTGGGTATTGCTTTTTGCAGTTATTCATACGTTTTTGCATTCGATGTTTCTTATACAGGGTGGTCCAAAAGTAATGGTCAAAAGTGAAATGTTACATTCTTTGCCTGAGAATATTACAATTTGACGCAACTTCCCTCAATATTGATGATAGAAAAGATAAAGGGTAGCAAAGTTGGAATATCAAAAATCAATTTCATCAGTTAATTGGATTATTATAGATACACAAACGTGAAAAATTTAAAAATTGGGGTTTTAGGGCCTGTGAAATCATTATATGTTATCCGTTTCGATTTATTTTCCAAAAGGGTCCAAAAAAGCTATGTTGTTAGTGTAACTGTGCGATTAACTTATTTATCGTTAACGGCATCCCTGTATTTATTGGAAAATATTAAAACCACATCATTTTTACGACAAAAGCTACTGGTTTTCAAGATATTCGCATTTTCAAGCCCCCCTACATAATTTTTATTTCATTCATTAGCACAAAAATAATAACTTCTGTATGTTCCTTGTGGCATGTTATTTATTCTTTTTTCTTTTATTTTTTGGGAATCAAACCACAATAATGATTTTTTATTGTTTTTTATTTCAAAGTTTCGGTATCGTTCCAGTTACCGTTGTCAAGGTCAAAATGAACTAAATATTAATTAATTTATTCTCGCTATCTGACACAACAAAATTTGACAACTAGACAATCAATGATATTTTGAAGTTTAACACTGCAAAACTCTGTTATCAAATCTCTATTAAGGTCCATACATATCTCTGGCAAAATGTGAAATAAAATATTCCATTTTATGACATTCCAACGATATGATAGTCTTTATAGAAATGGAATCCAGTGAAGTGCACGTTCCAAGAACCGTTTTTATTGGCATAGCGCGTTTTTTTCGCTTATATTGGAAATGTTATCTATGAATCGCGTTTGTTCTTACTTTTTCTGTGTGATTATCTTTGTTTCAAAAATATGTATAGTCATTTTTGTGATTTTGTGTATTAAAATGTGTTCGATTAACAACTTTTCCAATTATAACTCATGACAAACCTGGATAAAAGTTTATTATGCTATCCTGATAACGCAGATAATTGATTATTGAAAATTTTTTCCTTCCTTACATTTCATTCTAACAAATTTGACTACATTCGGCTGAAATATTAGCTATACATTTATCTGCATTCACTTATATTGAAGTTTTTTTTCCATTTTTCGTCTTTTTTTATTGGGTTCTTTCAATATTATTTTTGTTGAATCCCATTGAATTTGATGACCCTCTTCCCAAGCAGGTTTGCAAATAGCTGACTTAAAGAACTCCCTATCTTTGATATACTTCTTGTGTTCATTTATTCGGACTTTCAAAGATTTTTCACCCAAATAAAATTTGTCGCATTCACAAGATATTTGATGTAGTTTCTTGAAGATTGTTCTTTATTTTTTGATTTCGTTTCTGTTATTATAGATCTCAACGTATTATTAGATTTAAAGCTAGTTCGAATATTGAATTGAATACCAATTTTACTATTTTTTTTTTAATAAATCCTTAGCATACGGTATTGTCAAGTTTTTGAAAATTCTCAGCTGAATTATTAATATTATTGATTTTATTATGGGGTATTAAAAATAAGCTCTTCTTTATATTCTTAATTTCTTTTTCGCAAATTGTGCCGAGAAATTATTGTTATTTAAAAAATTTTTTAATAAAGTTTTCTCTTTTGTGAATTGATTATCACTGAAACAAATGATTCTGGCTCTATCGTATGATTTTATCATCCCTTTTTTAATGCCTATAGAATGATTGGATTCAAAATTCAAAAACCCATAAATGTGTGTTGGCTTACGGTAAACACTTGCTTCATCATACCCTGTAGGTGTTTTATCAGTAAGAACATCTAAAAATGGCAAGAAATTGTAATTTTAAATTTCAGTTTTTTTATTTTATAGATCAACTTTCATGAAATATGGAAACATAAGCCTAGATTAGCTATGGCGAGCTTAAAATTCAAGGGTCCCTCAGTTACAGTTCAGTTGCACCAACGTTTTTGCTTTTGCTTCTTAGCTAAGTGTTTGATACATTTGTCAACCTCGCTATTTAAGTTGAGTTTTATTGATTTTTTCATGGTTTCTGAAGACTTTCCGTTTTTGTGGTTTGAAATAACTCATCAAAAGCTGTTGAAAGTCAATTCCTTGGAAATCAAAGGATTTTATGCTTGGTTTGCTTGGTCAAGCGAAATCTTTGGGAAAAGGTTCTTTCATCCAATTTTTCAGAGTAAAGATACTTCCCGATCATTCTCCATGAACATCATTTTTCAAAAATCAAAAGTAACACACCTGAAATTGGAAAGCGGAAAACGAAAACCCGAGAACAGAAAAATCATCAAAGGGTTCAATGAAACTTTTTTCGGATTCTAACCACATTTGTGGTATGAATGAACTCCTAGAGCTAGGAAAATCATTGACAAGTATGTCAATGAAAACATAGGAATGTTAGGCTAGAAATCTACACTTTGAGTGGAGAATAAGCGAGCGATTTTCTAAGCTTAGGTTTAGCTTGAAATGACTAGTTGTTCATGGTGCAAAATAAAATCTTAAATCACCACTCAATTTTAAGTCTACTTAAATAGCAATTGGTGCAAACAATCATTAGTGACCGAAATTGAAGACATTCTCAAATGAAATATACCAACATCTAATCAAGCACGTTTCAAACATTATTACTTACTTTCAGTCAACATTTGCCTAAGCCTGTACATTTATCTATACTTTTAGGAAAACAAGAAAAAACGTTTTCAATTCATTGGTAATGCTTACTGACTTCACACAATTTATGAATACATGAATCCTCTCCAAAACAATTTAACAAAATACTAGTTTAAACTCACCTTCGTAACTCAATATATTTGATATTTGAATACTTTTTATTTTTTTATTTTGTGGTAATATAATCTTCTTATAGTATGGATTCACCCACAATGTATATAATATTCTTAAAATAAACCGGCAGTGAGCTCTCAACTGAAAAACGCAAAAACAACAACTGCACGTTTATCTTTAACACAAAGTGAGTGAAAAGATGGCGTAAAGTTTTGTCAACCAGATAAAAATATGTAGCGGAAAATTGGATAGCGCTGCTTCACGTGATTATCAAAGACCCAATTTGGTATTCCGTTATAGCTTAAAATTCTGAAAGATAATCAAGAAGATTTTCAATGCATGAAGCGACCTGTTCCACCCGAATACAAATAATGATACAGTAAGATGGGATGGAATAATTTTCTTTTTCAATTTAATATTTATTTTCGCTATCTTAAAGTGGACCTAACAAACCAGAGCAGCAATAGAGAGATATCACAGACAACTGATATTAGATCAGATTAGAATCAGAGTAGCTCTTTGCCATACTCACTGTGACCTTTGCAAATCTATTTTGGTCCTTGTTATATTTGAAGCGATATCTAGCTTTATCATTTTTTTAGACTTATCAACCTGGATACCGTTTCCCTTGCGTAGCTCCCTTTCCACGGTTTTTCTTCTCCTAGTATGTGAAACCGCACCCTTGCTAGACCTACGCACTCAAAAAGTATGTAGTCAGTGGTTTTTCGACTTCTAGGCAGAACCTACATAGGCTGTCATCTGCTAGGCCAATGGGGTACAGGCATAAATTTTGCTATTGGTGGGAATTGACGCTTTATCAGGTCTACTAACACTTTTCACCTTTTTTTCAAAACAATATTATCGTTACTTTTGAAACGACTATCATTAAATCCACCAGAACGCGTTTTACGTCATAAAGATGGCTGCCCCAACCGTTGACGTCACTCCTTGTTTACGTTCTTATTCGTGTATCACGCTCTATGTTTTTGTGACCCAATTTGTTTTTGAAAGCTTAAAAAATGGAGAAAGCCATAAAAAACTTTACATTCCAAGTATAATTGCATTGTTCTATAGTGTAAATCGACGTCTATTAAAGCTCCAGACAAATATTTCTTACTTTACCTGGTGGCGCAAGCAAAAATACACTTAAGAGAATGGTATTGTGGTTGTGAGCTATGCGTCGGAATAAAGACTCGATATTTCGACAAATACTACCGCTTTTGTTTGTGAATACCATTTTAATGTAAGTGCCTTATTTTGTGCTGGTAACTTTGCTTCTTCAATAGTTGGAGGTTATGTACCTATATGTCTTTTTTCTCACGACCACACATCAAGTTTCCACTGAAAATGTGCAGAAATATTATTCAGCATGAGTAAAATTCAGAGGTTTCCCAGTAGGTAGTTTCACAAAAAGCACGATTAAGTCATTTTTAAGTATATTCGTAAGAAAAATAGTGGAAGCGGCTCGTGAGACAGTGACTTTATACGTCGTTGAAATATGGTTGGTATATATTTTATATAATTAATAGTTTAAATCGGACTGGCGAAATTGGTTCAACTCCTTTTATTTCCTCTGCATTTAAGCAGCTGTTTGACTTAATAAATTCAAGCAGCATAAATGAGTATAATTGGGCAAGTTATCAGTTTGTGCTTTTACAAAACCTTCGCTAGCCATATCTTCACTCACAAAATATGAAAGAATCGTCACTGAACTCTAAACTAGTAAATAAAATATTTTCTTCTAAAGGTATCAAAATACCCTCGGAAATATCGAATATTTATGTCCACTTTCCACTTCACGTTGACTTTTAGGGATACAAAATAGCACACACAAACACGTAATGGTCTCATACAAACATATAAATGATATTTTTACATCGATGAGGCAGTTAATAGTTAATTAAAATACAATATAAACACAAAACTACACATAACCTAGTGTTATACCGGCCATATTGACAAAAGTAATAAAAAGCTATGAGATCACAAGTATCATCGGTAGCGCTCGGAAATCCTCGGGTGTTGGTCGGAATGTGCTTTGAAATTATCCACCATTATCCTCGTCGTTTCTCGACTTTGATATAGTAGGTCGTGTGACAGTTTGGTCGAAGGGCTTCCAAGGAATAATCCAGCCTACCTCTGTCCTGTGGTTTCGAACTATTAGCGTAACGCCTGGTTGTTTATCCATTTGTGGATTCTCTCCTTAATTAGCGCATTTAGTAGTTCAATGTGAAAGTTCTGTCCCTATCAAGTCCACCGCTGCTCGATGCTCGACTAATTCAACGGCTATTTCATTGTCTTTCATTTCTTGGTGACCCGGTACCCAAACTAGGGTCATTCTGTCATGATCTAACGACACTCCCACACGGAATTGGCTTGGTTGTCATAGTATAAACACAACATTGCACCACCATTACCTATGCTTGAAAGACAGTAGCATGCTTGCTTATGCTCAAAGAGATCGTGATCTTCTCTTGTACGCCATATATTCCGGCTTCTACTCCAGAGTCTGTCTTAAAGCCAGCTGGTATTACCGTTAAACGAAATATAGAAGTATAACGATAACGCATAACAAAAGCTGTTACATTATATTCTTCGTTTTAATGCACAGACCCAACACCCAATTGCCCAAAACATCCAAGATACTTACCACCAGCTTAATACTTCCCAAAATATATCAGTTACTATAATTTGGCTACCATCACACATTGGTATAGCAGGCAATGAGCTCGCAGATCATTACGCTAAAATTGCCTCAACATCCACTGAAATTACTGACAATATCCAAATATGTAACGACTTGAAGGCACACATCAAAACACGAACGAAAATTATATGGCAACAGCATTGGGATACAAACCGTTCATTTTTACACGAAATACAACCGTCAATCAATAGCCCTCTTCCTGCTCCTACAGTACTTTCAAGGCGAGATCCAGTCATAATAAGGAGACTACGCATCGGACATTCGAAGTTAACGCATGGATACCTAATGACATCCAGCAACCGAACCTATTGTCATGTCTGTAAAACGCATTTGACAATTAAACACATTTTATCTGATTGTCACCAATTCTCAACCAGGAGACAACATCACCTCTCATCAAGGCTACGATATATGCTAAATAATCCTGAGCAAACTAACAACCTACTACAATTTCTCAAAGATGTGCAGCTCTACAGCAAAATTTAATCAAAACTTTATATACTATATATATAATCTTATTGTATTTCATATAGCAATGTAATCGTTTTGTGCAAGTGGCCATAGTAGCCGAGCACGTTGATTTTTAATAAAAAAAATAAAAAAATAAAAAATTGAATTGAACTGACAATGTTAACAATGAATCTATAGACTGGGACTACAAACTATAAGAAATATTTTAACAAACTAATTCATTAAAAAACTGCTAATAATTATTAATACATTGTGAAATCTTCTGACTATAAAGGCAAGAGGATCTGTGAAATAGGTTCCTTGTATATTAGTTCAGTTTTCATGTTCCGAGACAACAAAATCATATTATCTGGTTATTCCCGATATCTAAAATCGAATTCCCTTTCTCTGTGAAAGTATCTCTCCACTTGAAAAACGTCACGACGATCATATACGTGGGGTAAGAACAAAAGGTGGGTGTTTGATACTGATAAGGGTTTGCAGCCTGGGTAGAATAGAGTAAAAGAGACCCTTTCTATCGACTAATAGCTTTTCTCACGCATTTTCTTCGTTACACGCACTATAAATACCCCCTTAGGCGGCAAATATGCTTTTCTAAGTATATTCAAACCCAGAAAATTACATAAACTATACGAGGTGTTTTTTAGTCCTAGCGAGCTGTTATTAAATGCCATAAGGTCTGTCGGTAAATCAATTTTAAGAGATGTAATCTACGACAGCAGAGGCTTACCGAAAAAGGCGCTTCCCCTTTAGATATGAACGAATTTTGGTCGGGAATTTTCATTTATCTTTCAACGGAGTTCTGCAGGAGGAAAAAGAAATTTTCCCAAAATTTAGGCAAAATGTTGTTCCAGTACCTTGAACACTATGACAATTAAAAACAATTACTTAGTGTTAATTTCAAGGGGGATACTTGGCGTTATGAAAAACAATTTCCAACACATTGGAAAATCAAACAATGATCTTATTAATATTATTATTACAGTGCTATCTGAACAGCAGGATCTGATTAGAATTGACAGATTTAGTAGTCGACCAAATGTCATTCCACCACACCATATTACCGCAGAAACCAAAAGTACTCAGCTAGATAAAAACTGAATCACATGATTGGACTGTCAAATTAATCCAAACCAAATCAGAAATGATTCTGCTAGTCCTGCAGAAATGGCATATGCCACTGATATAAAATGTTCATTCAAAAACAGAAAGAGAGCACATTTGTGAGGTTCACTCAGTTTTTACGACTCTTAAAAGGAAAATATGTTCCAAGTGGGAAATATGCAAGCTGGTTGTCATGTGTTCCTACAGATGTCGTTCTGTACGCTGCGGCTACTTTCAGTAGCATTTAAAGGCCTGGTTTCGCACGTGCGATGGATGCATGCGTCCGACGCTTGCAGCCGCTGCATGCGTTCATCGCAGGGACTGGTCATATGGTACCACGTGCTTGTGGTTTTACTAGTGCGTCGATATCTAGCGCCTGCGTCTGAATGCAACGTCAAAACGCAACGACTGCTTCAGGCCTGGTTTCGCACGTGCGATGGATGCATGCGTCCGACGCTTGCAGCCGCTGCATGCGTTCATCGCATGCGTTTGAGTGGTTTTGCTTGTGCGTCTAGAAGTGACAGTCAGAACTTCGAAGTTCAGTTCGTGAAATCATCATGGAGTGTGTGTTAGCCCTTCTATTTGAAGAAGAAGATGATGGAGCGATCATTTCGTTGTTAATTCAAAGAAAACCCCATCATAACATATACTAGCATAGAAATGCCCACTTTTTCCCTCCATTTTCCCGCTATCTGTTTCCAGACATTATTTTTGATAATTAGATCTTTATATTTTTCACTTTAGGCATCATACAGGCATTTGTGAAAGGATATTAATTCGATTAATAGCATCTCGTCATCCCGGCTCCATTTTTCAACACTCATGTTGACGTTTCGTATTGCACAATCGCCTGCGTTCTCGCCGCTTGACTGGTCTCCGAAGCAGTCGTTGCGTTTTGACGTTGCATTCAGACGCAGGCGCTAGATATCGACGCCCTAGTAAAACCACGAGCACGTGGTACCATATGACCAGTCCCTGCGATGAACGCATGCAGCGGCTGCAAGCGTCGGACGCATGCATCCATCGCACGTGCGAAACCAGGCCTTTAGCAGATTATCTTATGCTCTCCTTTTGCGTATTACTTTATCCTACACTGGGGCCCCATACCATTATTGACGACACTTGGTAATTTCTAGATGCTGGTAACGCTTCTTCCCAAGCACAAACTCAAAAGTAACGTTCCTTACCAAGCACAAACCTCCAAATTTCTAAAAATTCCTCCTGATACCCAATATACCTAACCGAAATGACTATAAATTTATAGATTCCAATAAAATTTCATCTCATCTTATCAATCATCTTCTGGGATAGTATTCAAATAATCACGAATATCATTTTCTTAGCTCAAATATTTTCACACCCTCCATAAAATTTTCAAACATCAAACTCACTATTCTCACTTTTGTGTGTTCTTATTCGTCTTTGTTTTAGCGGCATATCTTCCGAATGAAATACTGTCAGCTTCTTGACTACACAGCTACTTTGTCGCCTGTATATGCAAAAAAGAACATGTAATGAAATATGTAGTCACCCAGGGGAATCATCTCTTTCTCAGGCAGAATACACAGAAAGTTGATATTAATCGGATTAAAGAAACAAAGTGAACTGCTTCAGTTCGTACTTGACACTTGGTTTGAATTATTTAAGTTGAAAGTTTGGAGAACCGTCCACAAGAATATTGTTCCTCTGTTTTTGTCTGAAATCCGCTTGAGTTTGATATCCATGACATATACATTCCTTTTGGGATGTTTTTTTAATTTCTCAGTTGAACGCACAGTATTTTTTGTTTTTCAAACGAAAAAGGGGCCTTGGAAATTAGATGAATTCAAGAAATATTGTAGCACTGTTATTGGATACATAAATTTGAGCGATTGTCACATAAAACACAGGAAATTTCATGAAAAACTGGGAAAACATAGCATATACAATATGACCCATTTCGTTTGGAACCACCACTGTAAAATCCATTAGCTTTCAATACATACACTTTTAACAGTTCAATCGAATATTGACAATCACAACAAAAAACTAAATGTAATGAAACAAATAGATGTTGATAATAATTACGATCCAAATTTAATAGACAATATCATGAAAAAAAAGATACTTAAACATATACATTCTGGAACAAGTATTCCCTTATAATGGAAACAAAAAAATTGATTTGAAAGCTTACAATAGTTTGGAATTCCATCCTTAAAAATTAAATCATTTTCGGAAACTTCAGACTTGAATATTTGCTTCAAAACCTATAACAATTCATCCAAATTCATTGAAAACAACAAACCTTGATCTTCAAAATTAAACAAATCGGGGGTCTATAAATTGAAATGTGGTGATGACAATTCTGAAAAAATTTATATAGGTAGAACTTTTAGGAATTTTAAAACTGGAATTTTATTGCGATTCAAATTTCGAAATTTTGCATGATATAAAACCTAAATCTTTAAAATTTAATCTTTCAGAAGCTTTTGAGATGAATGAAAACAAATATTCAGATAATCCAAATACCATTATCAGACTTGGAAAGAATACAATTCAATGGTACACGGACGGCTCAAAAGCAATAGGAGGAACTGGGATAGGACTGTTGAAGCCAGATCACTCTGAGAGCTTAGAAAAAACCACAAGTATTTTTCAAGCGGAAATCCACGACATAAGAAAGTACGCCCAGTTCAATAATAATAAAGGTTACAGAAGACAAAGGATTATCATGATGATAGATAGTCAAGCAGCCATTAAAGCACTGAGTTCTTGTGTAATCAGTTCCAAAATGGTGTGGGGATGCCTAGACAAAGGCAATGAACTGGGCGAGAACAATATAGTTACCCTACTATGGATTCCAGGACACATTGAAATAGAAGGAAATGGAAAAGCAGATGAACTAGCGAAGAAGGGGTCTGAAATACCTTTCTGGGGGTTTGAACCCCTTTTGCGGAATCAGCCTCAATATAATATTGGAAGAAATAGGTAAAGCCGAAAGAAAGAGAAGATCTGACCATTGGAAAGATCTAGTAGGGCTTAGACAATCAAAGATTCTTGTGGGTGACTACAAACTGTTGAGATCAAATGAATGTATAAGTCAAAGTGAAGCTGCGCATAGATTTTTAACAAGGATTCTAACAGGACATTGGAGAAGAAGAATGTAGATTTAATGGCATGGAAAAAAAACCTCTATTCTGATAAACGCTAATTGCTTGAATTAATACTTCAAAAAAATACCCCGAACGGAACTTTTTTCACCTTCTTACCAACCAAATAAGGTTACTTGCTTGATAACGTTTACTAGGCTGCTTTTATTGTGCACTATTTTTGTCAAATCTTCATATTTTTCACTCCAACTTGTCAACGTCACAATTCATGGAAAGGAGATAAGGGCTGAAAGGATGTTTTTAAAAAAAATTGAACTTCTTGTTGTCTCGCTTAGGCTGAGCAACCAGTATATATTAAACTATCTCAGAATGTGTATTGGTGCGAATACGACTTTCAGTCAAAGTATTTTTTTGTATTCTCCATCCTAAGTTATTGCACTTCCACACACTTATGGGTCACATACTAGAAGAAAGAAACGTCGTAAGAACCTAATGATACAACAGGATCACACGCTTCTTGTCTAAGGGCCCATTCAAGACTTTTAATATGTCACAAACAAAAGGCCACGAAAAGCTAGGAATAGCAACAAATGGGATGAACAGAGGTAACCAATCTGGTTCACACATTCACAAACGTGACTTTGATTCCATCGGACAATCATATACTTTCAGTTTATTTAAGGATAAAAGATGACGAATATTGAAAGGTGGGAATAGTGACGGGTTGAGATATGAGGTACTTATTTCAATTGTCGCGAACATCAATTGCTTGTGTTCAGTCTACAATTACGAAGTGATGAGCTTCTATCATGAATTGAAGGTATTTTATTGCAGCATAACATATCAAATAATATTTGAGTATAAACAGTATATTAACAAATTTTTAAATTCCTTGCGAATTTCTCCCAAAGTACCATAACTATACATTCCAGTAGCTTCAAAATATACTCACCCACGTGAAAAAATAACCACGAAACTTAGAATTTAGTAGACTAGAAAAATGCATCCCAAGCGAGGAAAATATTTTATTCACGAACAGAAACCTTTGGCCCTGCTGAATAATCAATCGCGTATTTTATTTTGGAAACTTTCCCACAACTTCACATTTTCACATCTGTTATTTTCGTAGGGTTCTCATGAGCATAATCTGCGGATGACCTTAGAACGAGAACTGAAATATTTCTAATGATTATTTAATGAAGGGTCGTATAAATTCCATCTGAGCCCTTGGGTTTTTGATTTATGTCAGAAGATTCTTTTCTATATACATTATTTCTGAGACATCTCGACAAGCTTCAAATACATAAGTTGATGAAATTTCACAAGAACAAAATTCTTTGAAAATTCGTTTGACCATTACAACCTACGTTATTATCAATAAGCTATACGTAGATATCGCAGACTAATTGTTATTCTAACAAGTTTTGAAAAATATATCTTAAAGACAGTGACCGTTCAACTGAAAAGCAATAGCTAGTTCCCGTACTATAGGCCCCGACGGATAATGAATTACACTTGAAAGTCAAACGGGGTTGGTATGTCTACAAGATATTTAGCACCAACCACTCTGGTCTGCAATAAGAAAGGACAATATCACTTGTAGATCGGTTTTGGCGTATTTGCGTCTCATCAGTACAAGGTATGTTCTTCGTCCGTGAGCTCTCTAGGAACTTAATCACGGACTGAAGAAGAGACCAAAATCACAATCAATACATGTCTTCCAGTAACGGAACTTTGGAAGTTGTGATAACAGCGACACTTTCTCCTCCAACCGAGCCTTCAACGCTTAAAAAATATTGTAGGAGGAAGAATGTATGCATGTAAAAATGTGGCATGGGAGAAGAAACCCCCCATCCACAAATTCTTGGACTGCACAGCAATTCATATTCCTAGAGCACAGCAATGTAAATTTCTGAATGGAAGAGGGACATTTACCTCAGTTGAAGCCTGCGGATATCCTGGAATTGTTCCAAGAAAAAGAACTAAACTAGCTACTAGTCTCTGAGACTCTCTTTAAAATACCATGTAGAAGTAAAGGGCCACAATAGATCTTTTTGGTCTCAGTGAATGTCACCCCAAAATATATACATCCATCATTGGCGTGGGTAAACTCATTTTAAGTTGGTAACACTTTCACAGCTTTGGTTCCGCGTCCACTCTATTACCCTGTCCAAGACCAAAACGTATCAAGCTCAAATTTCCTATTTAAGAAGCTGCAGTTTGTCACTGTTACTCGAAGGAGGCTGGAGATAGGCACAGAATTGACACGTTTGAGGATTTCGATTTATATTCCAAATTTCATGTGGCGAATACATACATTATGTCCATGTGGAGTAAAATGAATAGTAACCGAAATAAAGAGTTAATTCGATTTTGCATTTCCACACTTCATATAAATGGATTACTGTCGCCATTGTTAAACATTAATTCATATTCACGCATTCTATGTATTTTCGGATTATGAGGGTATTATAGTGTTGAAATATAAGCAGATCATTTATCAAATAAAAACTATTAATAATATGAGTTGGCTGAAACAGCAGTAATGATATTACCTGACATGGAAGCTCCCGCTCCTTTCCTTAATCAAATGCTTCAGTGATCCAACACGCAATGCGTAAATTTCCTCAGCAATCCGAAAGAAAATGACATACCTATGTTCGTAGCCTCGATTTGTTCTCTCCGCGTATCAGAGTAATTTTTTATTTCATCCAGAATACCATTCAACAAGCAGTTTGGTTATAAATTGTTCACGAAATAAGTACACACACAATTATGTTTCATTTCAAGAACGTAGACAAAATAAAACCGGCTAATTTGACGTTATCAAATGATATTTTCAATGCTTCTTTTTAGCATGAAGCAACTACTTCATGGGCTATAGGCTCCGACAGCTATTTCATCACACTTCAAAGTCAAACTGGGTTGGTATACAAGATATTCAACAACAATCATTTTGGTTTGCAATGATAAGGGACAACATAACTTCTAAGATATTGTTATTTTGGTGTATTCTTCAGTCCGGATTAGGCTTATTACGTAAAAATCCAGTTCATTATCCTCATTATATTTTGGCAAGCTTACCTGAGACTACGGGGCATCGGCGAGAGGCGAGGAAACATGGCGCATATCTGTCATAAACTAACCAATGGCGTTCTGTACCTATTTTATAAAGTGAAACTAAAAAAACAAAGGTCACTGACAATACCAACGCCACTGGATAAATCAATATCAGTCAACCGACGAAGTGAGAGGGAAGAATTGTTCTGAAACATTCGATTACAGTGGAGAGTGATAGGAAAATGGTAATAAGTACCTGTGGTCGTGCTATTTCGAATATTAATCTACACGGGTCCTATAAACATTACGCGGACACACTTCATTCCCCGAGGAACCACATATTCATCAATATATTCAATAATTCATCCTTTGATTAGAGAATGTATAATAATAATTGCAATTTGCAAAATTTCAATTAGGCTTTTAGCTGATTACCATATTGCTTCGAAATTGTTGTAAATCAAACCACACAGAACAATATTATTCAATTATTGACAGACAGGAGCGGAATATCATCTTTATATCAAAAATGTTTTCTGATAATTCAATCTATGATGTGTGGAAAGTGATACTTTCCCACAAGCGACGCGGATAGGAGTTCGGGCAAGCGATCAAGTGCGGAAAAGACACTTCACGCATGAGTTAGGAACATTATTTGTTCAACGACCGTATATACCTATAAAAAGTATACCAACCCATTTTTCAAAAATTATTCCATCTCAACATACATATCATACAAAACTTCAACTAAAAACTACTAATTACTATAAATATAAATAAAAATGTGGGTTATAACGCACGGTCGTAGAAAAAATACAAACGAATATTTTGAAGAATTCAAATTTGTAGTTAACCCTTTCGCCAACAAACAGTTCAATTTATCATAAGCCGTACGTAATTTTAAACGTTAAATTCCACTGGTGCAAATTATAAAGAAAAAATCCAGTGTATCAGCTCCAATAAACCTTGAATAGTTATGGCACCCGCAATAACAGTATCTCGTATTTAGATCGTTTGTGTTTGTTTTCAGTGTTTTGAACTTCGCATTGATATGTGGCTTAATTTGTCATTAAATAATTTTGTTGAATTACACTTGACCATTCTCTGGAAATGGCATACTAATTTTTTAAACATAATCATACAGTTTTTCATTACATGAGCAAATTTAAGAGAGTTCAAAGTGCATTCGAAACTTTTTCACAACGCAAATCAGTTATTATTTTTTATGAACGCCATTTGGTAAAAAAGTTGGCTAACGTTTGACAGTTTTGTACAGGAATCCCTATGTCGCATCTTATAAATAACACAGTGTATAAGCAATACAACCAACAGCACAAAAAACCTGATGTGGCAAGGTCCCAAGACCTCTCACTTGTGGTGCAGAACCAACGAATCATTCTATTTTTTGATACAGGGTGAATTTGTGGTGCTGTTGAGATCGTGAACTGTAACTGGCAATTTTATTGAAAAGACTGTCCAGCAAAATAGGCAACAGTTTCTTACCATGAATACAGGTTGGATAGCGCTTTTCTCGCTCATTTTGGAAATATTGATAAAACGCGTTTGTTAATTGTTACTTTTTTTTGTGTATTATTATTTTTGTTTTCAAAATATGTACAGCTCAGTTTCGTGATTTTGTGTATTAAAATGTGTTCAGTTAACAAATTTTCCGATAAAAAGTCATAACAAAACCAGGATGAAAACTCATGATGCTATCCTGATACCGCAGGTAATTGATTATTGGAAATTTCTCTTCCTTTCTTTGACTACATTCGGCTGAAATATTAGCTTTACATTTATCTGCATTTACTTGTATTGAAGCTTTTTTTATTTTTCGTCTTTTTTCATTGGGTTCTTTCAATATTATTTAAGTCGAATCCCATCGAATTTGATGACTCTCTTCTCAAGCATGTTTGCAAATACCTGACTTAAAGAACTCTTATCTTTGATATACTTCTTGTGCTAATTTATTCGGACTTTCAAAGATTTTTCACCTAAATAAAATCTGTCGCATTCACAAGATATTTGATACATACAGTTATTTGAAGATTGTTCTTTATTTTTTGATTTCGTTTTTGTTAGTATATATCTTAACGTATTATTAGATTTGAAGCTAATATATAGTTCGAATATCGAATTGATCACCAATTTCCTACATTCCTTCTGATAAACTCCTCAACAAATGGTATTGCCAAGTTTTCAAAAATCATGCTAGCTGAATTATTAATATTATTGTTATTATTATAGAGTATTAACAATGAGCCCACCTCTATTCTCAATTTCCTCATTCCTCACCAAAAAAATAGGAGAAAAAAGAATAAGTGATATGGGATGAAAAGGCAGTTCCTGGGGCGAGTCCCGTAAAATCGTTTTCGGGTAGCGTTACGTGCAATATTTTATATGCAGCCGTTTATTAGATGAAATAATATTGAAGAATAATAAAAATAGATACTATAAATATTACTTATGTACATTGAATGTTCAATTAGCAGCATGCACTGATTTCATAAGGAATTATTATTTCCTCTCCACTTTTGACAAGCGATGTCATAATTGAATTTCCGTAAATGTGATTGGTGAGGTCGCCTACATAGATATTAAAAATCATTCCGAAAGTAAAAGAATTGTCCCGAAAGTAAAACTAAACATTCCGAAAATAGCTACTTTCGGTACAATTTGTGTAAAGTTTCATTTCCGATTTAATAAATCATACCGGAAGTTCTATTTTCGGGACGGCTACAGTGAAAATAATTTCACTGTTGTATATTGTATTTCTATTGCAAACTTTACGCGTATTCATAATCGATTGATCTATGGTTCAATTCCCATCCCATAGTTTACTACTTTTTATAGTTATACACAGGATTACAAAAGGATTGGATTTCACTTATTGTGCCACAAATTACGGCCTGATATTTGAATATGTTTTATTATTACTATTGGAAATAAATTCAAACTCTCACCACTCAACACAATTCAAAATAAACAGATTATAATCAAGTTTGTTCTATTCATTAGTGGCTTGAATTATTTCACAGTGATTATTATTGTTTTGTTTCAATAAAATAATAGTTGATGAATTGTTGAATCAGTTCGATTTGGAAATTGTTTGATTTAATTATAATTAAAACTCACTTATTATTGAATCGCCATTAGCCCAACTTTTTCATTAATTCCTTATCAAATTTAATTTTGATTATCAAATTGAATTTATATTACTCATTTAAAATTTTCCCCCTAGTGCAGGAGGCAATGAAACTTCAGTATTTATTTTCCCATGCATGTAATAATTCTAGGCAAAATTACAGTTTCCTGCGAATAATTGCCATTTCAGTAAAGCGTGTGCCTTTTTCATCGATATAGAATTTTAATTTGTGGTTAGATGATGATATCGCATTCTTAACACTCCGTTCACGAAAGATAATGTATTGATCGGATTTTAGCATTGTCAGTCCAGAACTACGCTCTCAGAGCAAATACGCCGAAAACGGTCTACAAGTACAGGTACAAACCAGAATGCTTACTCATATCTTGTTGAAATGGAAAGTGTAATTCAATATCCTTCGTGGCATATAGCAAGGGAAGTAGTTGCTGCTTTTTAGTGAACGGTCTGCTCTTTGGAAAGTTATTTCCAAATGTGTGAGGCGTTATAATAGTATAGTTCATATAATACACCCTTCTAGGTTTGCGTCATCGATTGTTGATAAAAAGATTTCAAGCCATATAAAGTTTTGACATACGTTATACGCCAAACATTAAACTGAGCGAGTGCAGTCTTTCTAAAATAGAGGATGACATTTTTAATTATTTCAGTTCTTGAAGCCATAACCTGTGACCGATGTTACACGTTGAACGTTATTTTGTTTGGTGTAACTAACCTAAAATTTTCTGTTTGTTCAATTTGATTGGTAATCATTAATCCATGGATAATATAGAAAATATAATTAGACGTCGTGAAGATCAAGGTCCAATAAACCACAACTTGATAAGGGGCGTTTACATCAGGCAAAATTGACATTAAAAATCGGCGTTGACAAGTTTAGACATTGAAAGATGTTTATAGTACATATTGAACGCCAAAATATAATAAAAATTTTGTATACTATCACACACTAACTACTACTGCAGGCGAGCCTTGTCCTGGCACTGGCACTGGGACTACTGGCGGGCCCATTGTGCCATTCCTGCTACCTAGACATCCATGAAGCCGAGCCTTTCAATAAAGGCTACAACCTTTTCTAATGGATGCCTGCTTGTGTCTCCAGGGGCCATAAAAGGCACTACGTTCCACCTTGCAAATTTAGCAAGTCGTTCTCCATATTCGTTAGCAAGTCCTGAGCTGCTGGTATACCCAATCAGGACTTCAATTGCTGCCTGACTGTCGGAGTATATGGTTATGCGTCGATCCACATAACCTCTGTCTAAGTAGATCTGCGCACATTCCAAGATTGCATATATCTTGGCCTAATATACAGATACACCACCAAATGGTACACAAACTTGTGTTTTTGGGGTCCTGGAGTAAATTCCAGCCCCTGCTCTATCACCGGAGCATGAGCCATCTGTGTACCAGACGGTCCCATTAGGCTGTGTATTCCTCTCTTTTTCCCAGGACTCTCTATCCCGGATCATGGCCCTGCATGGGGTAGCGAAGTAGTACTTACGCACACACTAAACATGCTGTGAACATTTTTTCAACAAGCAATGAATTTATTATTATTCTTAACAGTCTTATGGTTATATACAACCTTTTTCTCTGAAAATTTAAATTCCTCCACGTTTTGTGGAGTACTAAAGTACGAGCTAAAAACCATTTTGAATTCCGAAAATTTCCAAGTTACGACTACGAATATATATTGGATTAAAAACTATGCTTGATGCTAATTGTTATTTTGGCGTCTTGTCAAAAACTAGACAGGCACACTTCATTATATAAATGGCGTATAGTGCAAGCCTCTAAATAATAAATCATTCAGAGCCGTGAGTTTGGGAGTGAGTGTTATATATAGTTCAATTCTTGTTGTACCTATTTTGGTGTTTGGAATAATTGAGATGATGGCTGTCACGTTGAGGAAATGAGAAAAGTAGAATTTTTTTCATGAACTCAGCGTTCAGATTGGAATAAAATTGATGGGTTCAAGCGTTTCACACCTTCACTCGAAATAAAAGAATTTGTGAAATAGGGGTTATGCTTTGCATCCTTACTGTTAGTTGAGGATAGAAATTCCATTGAAAACCGATAGTTATAAACAACTTACGGTATGAATACCGGTTAGGTCTAAAATAGCATAAATTGAACTTTCGAGGATTAAAATTTTTATTTCAACTGTCGCTAAACAAAGACCTGAAACTCTAAATATAGGATGGAATTTTGTAGGGGATAAACATTTGCCATTAAGAGTTTTCGCCGTGAATCGATGGCACGCCGCATCGCTGGCCCGAATTTTCTTTTATTATCTTAATTTTGGATACCGAAATTCCCAACTGAATAAATCTCGAACAGACAAAAACAATTCCGTTCCATTAATTTTGCGAATAATCGCCTATCACGAGAAACAGAAAACCGACTTTATGCGTGCCCGCTCTTGCTGTGAGACAGTGTCGCATCTAAACGACAATTCTGAAGAAACGCGACATTGTCTCAACCGCAAAATATTCAATATATGAAGTAGCGTTTTCAGGCTAAGGTTGTGGAATGTCTCACTGTAACAGTTCACACTTCAGTTCAGATTATTTCAAGAAGTTTCTTTAATATTACACACTGCAAAAGTCAGTTACCAGATATTTCCAATTCAGTCCTCAACAGATGTACTTTTTGGAATGTTCTTGGTATGCGCCGTTGTACACCAAGTATAAGCTCAAATAAAACAATACTAACGAGCCTAATGAAGCTTCCGAAATGGGTCCCGTGGGTTGTGAGTAGGTAGCTTTTACCGCGGTAACATTCACTGAGACCTAAAAGATCGTGTCCCCTCACTTCTACTACTCATGAGGAGAGTCTCTGAACCTAGTAGCTCCTTCAGTCCCATTTCCCGGATCAATTTTAAGATATCTGCAGGCTTCAATTTAGGTAAATGTTCCTCTTCTATACAGTGATCTCCCAGGTACTGTGCTGCAGGATTCTGGAGTGCTGTGCAGTTGGAAAGTATCTGGTTTCTTTTTTCATGCCACAATATTTGCATTCTTCTCCCTCCACTATATTGAACTTTTTCAGGTGCCCATTCAGGTGGAAATGTCCCGTTAGGATCCCTGTTACAACTTTTAATGCAGTTTCACTTTGACTTATGCATTTATATGATCTCAACAGGTTGTAGTCACCCAGAAGAGTCTTCGATTGTATAAGCCCCACTAGATCTTTCCAATGGTCATCTCTTTCTTTCGGCTTTACCTATTTCTTTCAATATTACGTTGGGGCTGATTCCGCAAAAGGGTTCAGGCCCCCAGAAAGGTATTTTTGTTCCCATCTTTGCTAGTTCATCTGCTTTTTTCTCCTTTTCCAGTGTGTCCTGGAATCCATGGTGAGGTAACTATATTGTTCTTCCCTTCATTGAGTTTGTCCAGTCATTCCCACACCATTTTGGAATTTACCGATCATTGCCTGTTATAAACCGATATTTAAAACAACTTCGTTATTTAATACATCTTATGTTCATTTTACATGTTCATGAAATATCCCTGATACTGGTCGAAGGAATCAAGTTCTCATTCAACCCTAATCATCTACAATTGTGCGTCTTGTTTTCCAAACACAAACACTTTAAGCATGCAGAAATCGAATGTGATCAGATCTCACATGAAAGAAGTAGGTAATCTATGCATTGATAGGTATTGCTACAATAGAGTCAGTGGGTGAGCTTTGAAAGCTCAACAGACCCAGATGATTTAATACCAGATAATATTATCAATGAAGACTACATTGAGGGCGATACTGCTTTATCAAAAAACTTGATGACCTCACGAGTAGTAGCTCATGTTATTTATTGCATTATTTTCGCTGTCGTCGTACATCTTGTTTAGGGTCCTACATGTATGGGTAAGAACCTGAGGGATGTCAATCTAAATTAAAATGAAAATACTTATCAATCCAATAAGCTGTCATCATTGAACTGAAGCCTGCAGATATCCTAAAATTCCTCCGAAAAATAAAGAAGCTCTTAGTTTCTGAGGCCCTCCTCAGAAACTATGTGAAAGTAAGGGGGCACAATAGATCTTTTAGGTCTTAGTGAAAGTCACCCCAACAATATACATACAAAATAGACAATAACCAAAATTTTTTGAACTGTTATGAATAAACAGTTGATCCAGACATGCTAAAACATATCAAATGAATCAAGAAAAATTACGTTCAATCACAGTTTTCTGAAAATAATATTCAACTATCTGTCCTTAACATCAATATCTAAATATAACCCGATAATTCTTACTTACTTAATAATAGACTAGAGCTAATTGTATCTATAATTTTCAGTATGAACTGAAAACAGCTGAATTTCCACTTGAAAATGTAAATTCTGTTGGATCTAATATATACGACTCCAATAAATTCTTGGCTGAAAGATTTTAAGCAAAAAGACTTTGAAATAGACTTCAGCTTTCCTGCTCTGCTCCGTGGTTGAACAGGAGCTATCAGCTAAGAAGCTAAGAGCCACCTGTGATTCATATTTATCCCGAGTAATGGTAACACTAAAACATTGGTGATGTCAAGGTCTGATCGCGAAATGAGATAAGGATCTGGAAGTTGATAGACAAGCTACTAGATATATTTGGATGTAGGGCCAAGCTGTACAATGTGCGTAATAGATTGTGATTGATATTGGTAGTGCACTATTTCTAGCGTAATATTTTTAAAATTGTCACTTGAACACAATCTAGAAAGCTCGACACATAGGATTTCATGGATATATTTTAACTGAATTTAGTATGTATACACGTTAAAAACAATTGCAGCGATTTGTAGCGATACCATAATATTCCCCATCGTTTATAGGGCTGCCACCTCAAAATATCACGGAGTCATATATGGTATTTTTTTACAACTTACTATATAGTTAAGCTTTTTGATCTGTTTAAGTAATAAAGTCTAAAAAGTTTTAAGTATTATTGAAGTTTCCTGCAATAAAGCGCATTACCAATAGATATTTCAGAATAATATTTATTCTAACGCTTTATAAATTTCTAAAAAAGGCTCTCCAAACTGCTTCCTAGCTGGCTAGAAGTTAACTGTCTGAAAAATATTTCTCAAAACAAACAAAGCGTTGAAATAATTATTAATATATTATTCTCGATTTATTCTCACTGGCCTTGACCATCGGAACATCCAGTATTTCGCTCTCCAGTCCATAAGTTATTCATAATTGAAAATTTTTTCTTAACCAACGCAATACTTTTAGGCATTGACGGTTCTTTACCACCAATCTTCAGCAATTAAATTATTTCCAATGAAATAATTTTTTAAAAAGGGCTGGAGCTTGAAATCAAAATCGGGTCGGAAAAAAAAGATTTCGGGAGAGGTGAAGTATATGAGTTTTATTGGGTATTTCTCTCACTATTACAAAACAATTTTTTGCTGATCCTCTTCAAACAGCTGTTACGCCAATGAATAGAACTAAGGCTTCCAAAGTTTTGGTAGTGGTGAGGCAAAAACTCCGGAAAAATAGCTTCAACAAAATTAATCAAACGTGCCTAATCTGTCTATAAATTCCGCATTGGCGTTCTGTCTCTGAAAATATTCTTTCGAATATAAAACTTTTCTCACAATAATGAAGATTGTTACAGTTGACCTTACGCAGTTGTATATCATTGATTATTTCATTGCTAAATAAATATTTCATATATGGTTATTTATAGGTATATTCAGAGTTGTATAACTTTTTCTTCCACAAGGAATTTTCAATTAATTAGATAATAATGAAATTCCAGTTTAGGAACATCATTTTCCTTCACAAAGCGCTTGATGTAGAGGGATAATTGTATTCTCTTATTCTGATGAATTAAATTATTGTTCGACTCTTCTCTCGGGAGAATATAACGGAACATTTTCGTGAATAAATCAACATTATAAAACATTTTTAATCACTTAAAGTATAACGAGTGGAATTATTTATTTAATACACTTTAGGATCTCATCCTGAATTCTGTGGATTTTTGAATTTATATGCACACGTTATAATATTATGAATAGGCATGATGACTGATTTTGAAAAACTGCTCCACGATGTTTTCACGTATATACTTTATCTACAATAAATGTTATTTCTGTAAAAAAATATGTTTTTAAAGGAAAAATTCAACTTTTAAAAACACATTTTAAATTATGCGCCAAAACGCTATAATAGTAATGGCGTCCTTCTATGACGTCATCAATTCTTAACAGTGTCAACTGTCGATAGGTTATCTATGATCTGTGTCATGTAGTAATATCGTCAAAGTCAAACTTCAAACACTTGACAGCTTGCAGGTTAAAAGTTTATTTTGATACATAAACATAATTTCAAAAACAGTTTTTTGTGGTAATAAAAACAGAGATACTTGATAGTTTATAACGAGAAAATATCACATGAACCAAGAAAAGCCAACAGCAACAAAGGAAATACAAAACCATAGATAATATAAAGACGACAAAACAGATGTTCGGATTTGGTTTGGGTCGGATAATGGATATCTGCGAAAGCATGACGTCACTCTCTTCTGATTGGCGTTTGAGATAAGATGGCGGATGGTTAAATTTTGTGCTTATATTTTTACTAAAATAAATGTAATCACGCATGAAAATGAAAAATAAGTGATTTCTGTAGAATCTCTGCATCTTAAATAATTATATCAAATCAATATTTCGGTGATTCTTAGTGACAGTCATCATGCCTATTTTGAATTTTAAAGGACTTTTAACACACAGCTCCGTATTAGTGGATTGTCAGTTCAGTCTCAGTGTCAGTGAAAAATAAAACATCGTTGCCATAGTTTCAAATAAACTTGTGCTAATTCGCTGCCAGATCCGTCATATGTGAGGAAGCTTCATCAGAGCTATACAACAATACCAACAATCACTATTGTCACATACATAAAAAAATTAACTTTCTACAGCTAAAGTCTTCAAATTAACTGAAAATGTATGTGAATTCAATCACATGTGGGTATCACACTAAACAAAAAAGCTGACGAATTAACAAGACTGCTGCACCTGCTCCAGCTTCTGAGATTGAAAATAGGACCCATTTTCCTGAAATTCTAGGACCCAGTGACACCTGATGCCTAACGACTTCTACAATTGCGGAACTAGCCAAACGTTACATCCATGCTCAATCCTTAAGAGATGGGATGGAATCAAAGGATGCAGTCTTGCAAGTATCACCCTGGGCGACCCTGGGAAGCTGACGCCGAAGAAATATTTGGCGATGACCAGGAAAAACTAGTGGGATTTCTGACTGGCCACTGTCAACTGTGGAAACACCTCCATACTATGGGGCTAGTAGACATACCTCTATGAGGGATGTGTGAACAGGAAGATGAAACTGTCAGGCATGTCTTATGCAAGATAAGATTGCAATATTTAAGTGTTCAAGATAAATTAGTAGATAGTGTGTATATAAATTAAGTTCCTCATAGTGTTTCAATGAACCAATAGTAATCATACATTTTGAGTGTATAATTTTATCCCGCGGTCAAAACTGTTCAAATAAATAATAAAAACATGTATATAATACAGAAACAATGCAAAATTAATCATTTTTCTCGTTGCGACAGCTACAATTCTGTCCGTCAGAGGTTTCATTGAACTTTACCCAATAATATTGATGAACGACAATTTTTCGCAAGTTAAAATAATCTACCCGTACAAAAAGTTATTGGAAGTTTTAATGGTGCAGTAAGTTACATGGAATATAATTCATAAAGTCATGCCTCAAGGGAACATTTTGTTACAAAATGTTCACTTCCTCCGAAAGATAATTTTCCTGAATGTCTGAACTGGCTGCCTATTTCACGATGAAACTATTGCAAATTCGACATAACTATTAGTGAGATATCAGACATGGAGGCGCTTGAAACTCGACAGAAGCAAGAAATGCATCGTTATTTCTCTTGCAGTTCGGATATATGTGATGCTTGAATATGTAATCCGGAACCAACATCTGGCGATACCGTTGTAATTCATTTCCCAGATATTCCCGAAGGTTTATTCCAAGGGATATGCACTCGGCTCAGATGCCAGACAGTAGCGGCCGTCGCACTAGTTTAATCCCACACTTACAGGGAATTTAACAACAAATTTGGGTTGAGAATTTTCTTTTTATATTCAGAACCTATTCAGAATATTGAAATTCGTGATTTTCTATTATCCAAATATTATCGAGCTTACTCCGCATTTATCTCACGTGTTTTAATTCGCATCACAAACATTAAACTTAACTAGCGCTCATCAAACGCACTTTAAGATGACGATAATCATTTTATAGTCAATCACTCCACCGTACACATTCGCAGGAAGAAATTTTACCTTGCATCTTAATGGTGTTAAGAAACTTCCAGAAAAACGCTTCCACTTTCGGCTGACAACAGCACAACTCCTCAAGCATACGAAATATTATAATGTTTTCTTTTATTCATTCAAATATTCGAGAAAGGTCGCATTCAAAGTTCGCGGCAGGACTGGCCTCCGAATTACTGAGTTCGTAACAATATGTACGAAATAAGTTATCCCAGCTAACAAGTATGTTCATGCAAAATTAATTCCTCCAACTGATTCTAAAAATTCTATAAAACGAGACCATCGGATCGATCCTTACAACCAAAAATATCTTGATGGACTTTTAAAAGTAAAGGAAAGTTAATCTTAAAGACGAATGTAGTTAAATTTGGTTAACATGAGTAAAGGTAATCGCATTGCCAATTATTTAGCCAGGGAAGCGGCTGGACTGAAAATTTAAAGACCCAGGGACACTTACGGCCTGACGACTTCGACAATTGCGGCACTAGTCAAACGTTACACACATGCTCAATTCTATAAGAGAAAGGATGGAATGAAAGGATACAACCCTTGGAAGGCACCGAAGAAATATTTGGCGATGACCACTGTCAACTTGGCCACTGTCAACTAAGGAAACTCCCCCATACTATGGGGCTAGTGGACACATCTCTATGCAGGATATGTGAACAGTAAGATGAAACTATCAGGCATGTCTCGTGCGAGTGTCCAGAGTTTTCCTCAATAAGAGAGTGTGTGCTCGGTGAGTCTTGGCCTACACCTGCCGATATAGAGGAGATGTCTCCCAGTGACCTGTCCACCTTCCTGAAAGGACAGGATGGACGATGACCCAGGAGGACAACTCCTTGGGAGGATGTACAAAGGGTCGCATGTGGCATAAATACTATGCTGTGCTCACCCTCACCCTCCTAACTTTGAATATCTGGGAGTAACAGTGACAGTAAGTATTTTTGTTCTATTTTATTGCGTTCAATAGCATTTTAATAGAGGAGTTCTGTCTAAGGTCAGTATGGCCAACAAAAAGTGGTTTTCTGACAAAAATGGCAGTTAAGGCCTAGCATTTAAGACATAAGGTTTTTGTATGTTTATATTCGTTGAATAATTGTGTATGTCCATTTTCGATAAGATTTCTGTAGCATTTCTAGTTATTCTTCTGATTAATTTTTTCACTGACATTTGACAAAACTAGTGACTGAAATGGTGACATGCAAGAGTTCCTAGATTTATTGGCCCTTGATATGTTAAGTATTCAGCTATAGAGTCATATTAAAATTCAAGATAAACGTTAGGGGTTGTATTCATTATTTTAATAAAGCAATATCTAGGTAATAGATGTTCGCAATGATAAGAAACAAGCAAAAATCTCGATTTTTGAATGATAGACCTTAACTGTCATTCTTGTCAAAAAAAAACCACTCTTTGTTAGCCATACTGACCTTAGACTGAACTACTCTATTATAACTTCCAAATAAAATCTGTAAGATGAATAAGACGGACTCGTGCAATTTTGACGGGAAAAAGAAGGATATGTATGTATTTAGTTTCCAGCGATTCTAAAAAGTCTTTCACCAGTAAAGCTTTCATTTAAATATGTCAGCTCTGCGACTTTGTCAATTCAAAGTGACAATATGAATAATAAGAAGCAATTTTTGTCAGATAAATAATTTCGAGAATTGAAGAAAAAGTGAAAATTCGTCAACCAGTATAATTTCAGATTTTGGTAACCTCTGTGTTTTCTGATTTGATACTGATACATATGATTAGTGACCGTTGAGCCCGCACGATAAAAGCGCTTCTGACTATAGTTAGATTATTGTGATTTTCACAGAGATCCGAATTTTTTTTGGAAAATTAAATATAGTCTATGCTACGCTCTGATAAATAATAGGTCAAAAAAAGTGGTGTTCGAATTCAACCATTTTCTATCTGCAAACGAGCTCGATGTTCAAATACAGAGATAGGCGTTTCACCATTTGTATTACCCAGTCGACTTTGAATTTAAAGTTTAATTCGAGAGGCAATAAATCGAAATCGGGGACGACGCCAATTAGATTGGCTGCAAAGCTATACTGAAAATTCAAATAGGGACTTTACTATTTGTAGTATATATGGCGAAAGTGTTACTGATGAAGTAATTTATGGGTTTTGTGGTTATATGAGACAAAATTACTTGTTGGGGTGCATAGATCTACACGGGATTTAGCACTTACTATATATTACCGGTTCCATTTTACGTGTAGTCAGCTTTTACGAAATGAAATATATAGGAGAGTGTTTTGTACTTATTTATTTTCATTCAAATTTGAAATGGGATAAGAGTAAATTACTATTTCTCCTTCAAATAGTATACTATACACCAAGGTGGTGAAGACTATTTTTATTGACCGAGCACCAATTGTTGCGCGAGGGGCATACACCTAGGTTAATAATAGAAAAAATTATTAACCACACTTTCTATAATAGAATAAATAAACGCAATAGTTTCGAAAATAGTATATTGTGTGCACAAGTGTGAAATTATCATTTGTGCACGTGTTGCACACTGTATTTTTTCTACGTCCACCACACAGAGATAAAATAAAGTAGTGTGTTGTACAGGTACTTTTTAAGAGTACTTTCTCTATCATGACATTTGAATAAAAATGAAGAGTATATATGAAGGTTTTCAAATCACAGTGGGTAACAAATATTTGTTTTAAGAAATATATTTTAAATTTTATTTTCCTTACATGGGATTTCTTATAATAAATTTCAAAATGGGAACAGTTCTGGATCTCTATCCTAGGTTGGTGTTTTCGACAAGTTTTCGGTTATATTTGTAGCAGATGCTGAGGAAACAGAAACAAAATTTTTATTTATATATTTGGAGCACTATCCCTTGCTGCTTCATTTTATATTTGTGATCAGGTAATGCAAGGCTACTCAAAATTACAAAAAAATGCGGGGTATCTCATTTGAAATATTGAAGATACATTTTATGAACTACATTTTCAGGATATCGTCAAGAAACTTGATAGCATTTGTGGAAAAAATGTAATTTATAAGTTTGAGGAGTATCTAGATAGGAAGAAAAGCAGTATTTTGATTTTTTCCACGCCACAATTGAAAGCTGAATCAATCATTAATATCCATTATTTCATTCAAAGAATGAATCAGAAATTTCCCAAAAATTTATTTGACAAGAGATTCATCACGTTATTTTTTGCTATATTTCTTAGATGGATAACCGGTACAAACCATTGAACTGAACATTCGCACTTTACAAGCTCAGCGCTTTTCAAATCAACAATCCATCCTCTCATTCAGAAAAATACGATGGTGCTCCTTACATGATGAATAGCTTTGTGACGTAAGACGAAACTTTTTACGTTTTTCGACGCCTTAAATAGAGACATCGTCGGTGGAGAATAAGCAGAAGAAGACAAATTCAAAGTATTTTAAGTTGCAGGGAACGTTTATCCATCCTTTTGTGTGTTCTGCGAGCCTCGAATTTGGCCATTTGGCATTATATATATAGTGAAGGGACTTGTGATGCTGAGGACGAAAACTGGAACTCTGCTTAGTGAAAATTACTGTGTGGTATGTCAAAACAACAGTTTTCTTGTATTGGATAACATTATAGATATAATAAATACAATAAATATCCAGGTTCTGGGTATGTCGTTCATTTCATTTGCTATTTTGACATATAGCTAACCTTAAATTTGATAAATGAAATCATCAGGATCGTATTCAGCCAAATTCGAAAAGGTTTTGGAATTAGTAATTACCAGCTTCTTTTTTGTACTCAAAATACCTGATAATTCTCGAAATGCTGATGTTTTTCCGTGTATCTATAGACATATTTTCGTATTATTTGAATAAATTTAACAACAAAATTAATATTCACTTTTCATAAATATTGATTGACCGTAAACAACAAAGTAAAGACCTGACGAGAACAGTCAGTGGGATAATAAAAAAAGAGGTGAACTTTGGCAAGTTTATCTGAAGCCGTGAAAGGAATGCAGTCGAAAACATTCGATATTGCTTCGTTTAACTATGAAAAAGCGAAAGTGCTAAGTAACTTAGTAATAATAATCAGAAAATGGACTTTTTATTATTAACAATATGATCATGCATTAATTATTTAATGTGCTTGTTTCCTTGGATTTTCTCCATTAACATAATTTTTTTCAATTCATAAATATTAAAAGATAAACACTTTTCCAAATCTGTTATGAACTTCCTTAAGCTCTGCAGTGTTGTGCGAAAACCATAATTTCCACACCATCCGAATTACAGAATTGGTTATTTTTATCGACAGCTGAGTTCTTATTGGCAAGCGCATGCGTGTGTTCTTTCCTCTCACTTCGTCAAATTACTGATACTGATTCATCCAGTGGTATTGGTATTGACAGTGACCATTGCTTTTTCAGTTTCACTTTATAAAATAGGTACAGTACGCCATTGGTACGTTTATGACAGATATGTGCCATGTTTACTCGCCTCTTACCGATGCCCCGTAGCTTCAGATAAACTTGCCAAACTATGGAAGGTATGTCTGTATCCCATTTTGAACGCCCAAGCAGTTAATTTCCGTAAATTCAGGGTGCATAATCTCAATATTAGTTTCATGTTGACCTTGAGCATATAGGATTGTGATAGCCAAGATATGAGAGAGTTATGTCCCCTTGAAAGCTACGGTCATAATGAACTTTTCTTAGTTGTTAACTTTTCTTATCACTTCTGGTCTGATCACTTGATATCTGAAATGTCTTTAATCCATTGCAGGAATGTCCGACTGCTCGTTTCCTATACTGAAAACTTCAATAAAAAAACCTTCTGCCTGCAGGTGATGCTGATTTTAATACAAATGAAAGAGATACATTCCCATGATTCGTTCAAGTTTTCATAACGTTCTTCGATTGGATATGATTTGATGTCACCCTAACCCATAGCCCAAATGATTGCTACCAATTCAAAAGAAGTTCATATACAGTATACAGAGTGTGACAATAAAACGGAATAATTATTTCGGATGCTATAAGGTGTGTTTTCATTTTATTAATTTCAAATCAAAAAATATCATCCAAACAAAAAGGATAAATGGAACTCCAAATCCAAACCACAATTTTTAATATTGTCCACCAAAAGGACAAACCATTTATCAACTAGTTCCGGTACAAAATTACCATCATCGGGTGGACAATATTGAAAATTGTGGTTGGGACTTGGAGTTTTATTTATCCTTTTTGTTTGGATTTTACAACCACATTTGAGAAATGGATGAGCTCTTGAAGTTGAAGTTGAAAAATATTATTTTACAGAAAACAATCTACTATACTAAATACCTTCACTTTTGTATTCCAACCTTCAGAGACAGATATTCCTTTCGACTGGCAAAAAGTGTTTGCTGATTAATCTGCGCTATTGTGTAGTTGATGGATAATGATGACGATATTTGATGTTCTCTGTGGGGGGATGCGGGTTTTCCATTTACAATAGATATACCGAAGGAAGGGAATACGGATTAATTCATCTATTACGCATGTGTATTGAAATGTAACTTAAAAATCAATGATAGTATTGATGATTCAGTGTAAAAATAATCACAAATGTAGAAAATTATTGTGATGGTTTGAGGTAGTTTCAAAATAATAGTTGAAAATCTGTGGAAAAAGTGTTTTCTCCGATTGGCAGCAAATATTAATTTTGCTGACTGATATCAATCAGCAAAGTATTACTTTTCCTGCCTAGGCAGCAAAGTGGTTACTTTGCTGCCTATGCACGAAAGTGATTACTTTGCTGCCTGTGATTATACATTTCCATAGCAACCAACCAAAATAAAGAGATTGTGGGAATTGTAATAATTTGCAAATACAATATCCTCATGAACAATCGGAGAAAAAATTATATGTTCAACTTGGCAGCAAAGTAGATTGACTGCCTTGGCTTAATTCCTCAGCCTCGGCAGTCAATCTACTACTTTGCTGCCTAGTTAAACAAATAACTGTTTTCCACCATAAGCTGTAAAGTTGACAATTATTGCTTTGAGGAGTGAATTGCTAAATTAGTGGTTAATGATAATCTTCTCCATTATTAACCTAGTTCAATATTGGACTAATTCAAATATTTTGAGAATCCAGAGGTAGTAGTTCAACAAAAACTTATGCAACATAACTTTTCATATCCACGAGATTGTCTTTAACGTATTTGCTGCTAGAAGTACGTTCATAATCATATACTTGTCAGTCAGACGACGAGATGAACGCTTTTCGTGTTGCATTTGTGAGTGCTGTGGTGTATAAGTATAGCTCTTACACCCAAAGTGTATATTATATTATTGATGTCAATTATTTTCAATTTTTTGTCTCAAATTTGGCTAGTACTGGAAAAGAATTTTCATCTTTTCAGTTTGTTCTTCTCTAAAGGCTTGCGTTTTAGATTTTTCAACAACTATTGACGATTAAAATTTCAGTTTTTGAACGAATTGAAGTTCATTATATACTGTTTATACTTATAGTTTATATACTTAAAAAACGTACATACTTTCAATTACGAAGCGGCTATTAAAATTGAATTTGAATACCCTGGTCAGGTTATGAAGCAAACTCATTTAATGACTTATTAAAGATAGACCAGCCTTCACAAATTACTACCTATACAATGTTATGGTCGCAAAATAAATCAGGGCGAGTACAATGCACAGTAGCGTATCACTTCGGAAGGGTTCATTTGAACTATGTAATGATTTTTTTTTATAGATAAGGCACCGGAAGGTTTAACAGTTAGACCGAATCAATAGCGGATAATCTGAATATTCCTATTGTCTATACTTCGATCGTTAAGTTTTGACGTACTAGTTGGTGAGGAATGAGTACTTTACGTACTGTTAAAGAATCTTACGGAGAGAGGGCTATTCTCTGGGACTCTTGGAGATGAGATATTTCGATTCAGGTCAGCTTGAAAAACTAACATATTATTATTGGGGTTAACGTTTTGTTTGCTCTAATTAGGAAACAATTTATAATTATGTTCAATGATTTATTTCGTCTGACAATTTGGTTATTATTTTTTTCCAGTTGAAATAATGATATATAATATGCATTATAAGTTGCATATTTCCGGCAAACTATTGTTCCCATTTGTTTTAAAAAATGTGAAATGAAAATTTAAAGTTAAACACCAGTTTGTTGTTGTCAATTAATTATTCACGATTCTTGTAGGTTCGTGTTGTATTTTTTCCTGAAATTTTCATCGATCAGAAGTTATAAACTGTGCCACTTCGCGTGTTGAATTTGAAATTTATAACGTTCTCAACTTATTATCCGACTCAGTGTTCCAACTAACAACCTACACCTATTACACTTTGTAACTAGATTTCAGTTTATGCTTCAGATGATGTAGTGAGTTTATGACAAATTGATAATACTTTTCTCCCATCTTATGGTCCATAGTACAAAACTTTATGAAATATAAAACAAGTAGCAATTTGCTGCGGTGTTGAGAGCACAAAACTATCTTATCATAGAATCAAATATAGATACACTGAGAAACATGTTAAATCAGTATAATTTGATTACAAATTGATGTACAAGGGAGCTAGGAGTTATGTAGTTTTTGAACTTCAACGTGTTCTTTTCAATTGATAATGTGGCTCATTCGCCCGGTCAACTGCTACCTTTCCAGATTTAGCTGGGGGTTTCCTTGCATCTCTATTAAGCTCACAGTACCCGTCAGCAAACCTTCTACGAATTTGACGGTTGTACTGGTCTGTCCTGGCGAGACTCTTGAGGTTTCTCTGTTACCAATTTTCTTGAATGGAATTGATAAATAATTTATCAAGTCTTGATTTCATCCACGTTTCCATTGCACTTATAACTCTCATGCTCTGGATCACTGGCTATCTTGGAACAGTCTCCGAGAGGGAAATCTGCAAAGTATCTGCCGCGATTGCTCATTGCTGATGCTGAGTATAAAGAATAATGTTTCAATCAACAGCTATCAATAAAAGTTCAACCTCATTGAATTCTGAGAACGTTAACTCTGTTAAAGTATCATTTTCTCCAATATTTCCGATATTGCATTTTAAAAATTTAGATTGTTAAATAAGGTTTCAATAGGGGCCTCAAACTTGCTAGTGATATTTTATTTAAGAAAAAGAAACTACTCCTGTCGCGATAATAATTAAAAATTCATTTTGACTTCACGTTTCTCGCGCTGTGGATATTGATTTGAATTCTCGTGAAAGCAAGAGATAAGTAGTGCTCTATACATTCCGTGCTCGTCCAAGCAAAATGTGTGACACAAAACGGTTGTCTCAAAGTAAAATGACAGTAACGTTACGTATCGTCGAAAACCACGTCATGTGAAACAACGGGCTGCTGTTGTAAAACAAAAGTAATAATCACGAACAGAATTTAACACTCTGATTAGCGTCAATAGTCTTCACCCGAACGTATTAATGGATAAACTCGTATACCTTCAAACAAACATCACAACTTCACACTAGTGAGGGGAAGTAACAGTGTACCAGAGGATATGTGGGGCAGCCTTGAATTAAGGGAATTGAATGGATGTGTTCAAGTTTCAAATGAAGTTATAATTAAGTAAGATGTACCAAAAGTGTCCCATGATGAGGGATTGTGCATCTGCAAGATTGGAGTGTTGGGAAACTTTCATAACAGACTATAGTGTGGCGGTTTTTACTGAAGATTTGCTGCAAGTCTGCTCAATTACGATAGGAGGTTTTTGAGTACTGTACAGCTGGGACAAAGTGGTTTTGTCTAATTAACCATCCAGCTGATACTTGGTTTCAATTAATAACTAGGTAGAAGTGAAGCCTGCAACACCCAGAGTTTGTAGAACTTGCACTGAACTTACTGTTGACGTGAGGCACTAATTATGAACCTCTTGGTATAGATATAAGTGTCCATGTGATTGAAATTTTCGTGAATAAATCGATTTTCAATAAATCGTAAAAAAAGTAAATGGAGACATCAAAAATTTGCTATCATTAATTTGGAAATTGGTTTTATCAATTTCAAAATATGAATGAGGCTGAACAAAAAGAAATGTACTATACTTTTAGTATCTTAATAATTATTTTTGGTAAATAATGGGATCGTATTCAGCCAGAAATTTAATATTGAAAGACTTTGTCAGACTGCATGCAAAATCAAGTACTAGAATAAAAATTAATGGAAAATGCACATAAAGAAGATTCCAAAGGAGATGCTAAATTTGCATATTCTTCAACAACAGATACAGGTTCTAAGAATAAAAGATGTGAGGTGATATGATATAGTAGTAATAGTTATAGATAAGCCGAAATAATTAACTCATACAACTCTAGAGATATATATACAGCGTGTTTGTCTAGTAGCTGTAGTGATTTTTGTAGGTCTGGACAAATTATTTGGTTAGTAGAGTTCGGTTTCCACACATTTTCGAGAGGACCAGAAACTTGTGGTTCAGTAAAAATATATTTGATTATTATTTTGTCGAGACTGTATATATGATAAATTAGACCTTGTGGAAAGTTATTACAAGATTGAGGAATATTATTTTTAGAACCGGACGATTGTTGTTGAAATATTCCCTTATTAGTATTATAATAAACATTCCAACAAAAATTTCAAATTTCAAGAATGATTCTTCGATTATTCAATTCTTTTCAGCTGGATGCCTTTCGTGACTATCCTACTGGTTGCGTAAATAATATGAGTTTCTTCAACTGTATTTTTGTTAAATGTCAAACAACATTAAATTTTAAGTGGTAGAAAGGGATGAATAAAAATGTATGAAGATTTGATGGGAGGTTTCAAGATGGCATCTTTTTAAACAACAGTTACAGGCTCTAAGAATGAAAGATATAATATGATATAGCAGGAATAGTTATGGATAAGCAGAAATGATTATGTAATTCGTGATTAACAGCGCAAAGTCTATGGAGCACTTGAATAAGCTATATCCTTGGAAAATTCTTGTCAGCATACAGACTACTCCTCTATCCATGCCATCCACGTTCACAAAATTATGAAGAATACCAAAATTAAATACACACATTCCAATGTTCTCTTGACTCTTGCTTTGAAAAGCTTTCATATTTGAAGCCAGACAATAGAGTATTTCAAAAACTTGATGTGAGTGGGATGAGCTTAAAAATTGATATATAATTTTGAATCAAATTTCTTCCATAGAATATTTGATGTAGTTCCATTAACAGCCAATTTCAAAATCGGTGGTAAACTATTGGGACTAAGTTACCTCAACCGAGACACTAACCATTAGAACTTATTTCACGATAGTCATTTTTAACTAATGGTCAGATAACTTATGAAATTTTATCAAATTCTGTTGCGTTGGTATAAAAACCATCGATAGTATGCTGTTCTATGTCAAATGAAAAGAAAAAAATGGATTATGTCACAGTTTTTATACTGAAACTACCCCACGCTTTGACTGTAGAATTGGAAATATCTTGTGAAACGCAAATTTTGTCGTAGCCGTTGGTTACTTCTCAACCATGAGGTACCTATTATTGTGAAACTGTGAAACTGTAAGTAGTTGATTTCTCGAGCTAAATTCCTTACCAAGTCCTTAAATTCACATATTAACACGATTGTGTATATCAGCATACGATCATTAGGAAATTATTCTGATAGTTTTCCTGATTAAACCTTATTGAATACTTTATTGGAAATTGTGATCCATCCCAGTTCAACTTCAAACTCTTTCAGATGTTAATCCAAGATTTTCTTTAAACGGAAAAATATGTTTTTGCAAAACTGAATATACATTAAATGAATTCCAACTTTGTGTTTTCTCTCCGTAATATTAAAGTTTGAGGTTTTGACATTTTTGTATTCAAGGCACATCTAACATTTGATAAAAAATCCAAACCCTAACCGAGCAAAAAAGTCAGCTGCAAGAAATTATTTGAAAAGTAACTTTTTGCTGGCTTTGCCGATGTTCATTGCTCATCTAAAAATTAGAGCAAAAAATTTGGGCGTCTGTTGGATTATTAATTCCGTAGGCTCAATGAAAAGAACAAGCGGTAGCATCCGCAGGAAATTGGATAGCAATTACCAACGGATGAATTGCAAATGGCACACGACAGTGGCGCGTCACAAATAATCCTAAGTTCACAAATATTGGGATATACATAATGTGTTTTTTTTTAATTTGAAGGCTCCTATTGTCTAAAGAAATGATGCTAAAGCAATCAGTCGAAAGTCAAATAATAAAGTTCCAACCATAAAAGGATATGTAATAATGATAATAATTCTTTTATTGCTTCTGAAACAGAATAAATCTAGTAATAGGAATTAAAATAACCATCACACAGTTTACGTAACTTAGAAGTAAAAAGGATATTTATCAAACAAATTGCAGCAAAAAGCTTTTTGTTAAAATCCGTTTCACGTAAGATGAAGCCACTTGAAGTTGCAGTCGTATGCGCGAATTTGTTGTCAAAACTAGCGCCATATTTGTGAAATTGACATTCGACTGAATCAGTAGCGTGACGCTTTCCCATTTTGTAGATTCACACAAAATGAGATTATTAAAAATGTATTTATCGTATGTATACTTCAAATAAAAGATTTTTGGGAGTTATTAGAAGGTTTTTGAGATAAGTAATTCACATAATAGCTGTTTTCGCGGAGCACATCCTGAACGTATTCGGAGCGACTACGCATGCGCAATTAAAATTTGAGTGTTCGTGGAGTGCTTCAGAATGTGTTCAGGATAAAAAATCCCGTGTTCGAGGAAGACTCAGATTCAATTTCGAGCATGCTCGGAACGTGCTCCATGAATCCTAGGATGATAGCTGGGATTTTTTGTTCCGAACAGATTATAACCTCAAAATTTTGGTTGTATGCGGTTGTATGACTTTATAGTGGTTTGATTACTTTTTAATTGGCGTTTGGAACTTTGAAAAACTTTTGGATTGTATATATTTTAATGATAAACAGTGTTTGTTGAGTTGTTTGGTTTTTTTTATTTTTACTTCATTATAGACTTCGTTTTTAAATTTTATTTTATAAACAAATTTGTTAAAAGGTAAGGTTTTTATTCATAATTAGCCTCCAATAAAGGGTTATTCTTCTTTTTTGCACATTTTATGTTAACTCAACTTCATGTCACTTCAATTTCGCGGTCGCGCTACCTCTAAAATTCGGAATGAGTCTGTAGGCACGCTTGCGCATTAAAGAAATCCAGTATGTACTCGGTTTGTGCTCTGGATGTGTTCAGGATTTGCTCCGCGAAAAGCTATTAACAGTAGGTACCTACTTGGTGTCGCTCAATAAGTTCTTTTTCCTCATTTCCAGATATGGAGGTACACTTCTAACTGCATGGCATACCTCCACACCATCAGATATAATATGTTAGGCAATTAAATATAATTTCCCCTCAAAGATGGATTGGTCGAAGAAGTGTCATTGAGTGGCCTATGATATCGCCCGATTTGATATTCCCTTGCTGCCTGTAAAACCACGTTTACGTTAACGTGAATGAAACTACATTTTTCATGTGTTTGTTGAATCTCTCCCACAATTATGCGATGATTATATATATTTTTAGTTAATGAAAAACTTCATTGTTATATTGACCAGTTGCCATATTGAGGTAATTTAAGATGACAGTGGTACAGGATTGAAAAATATTTGTTTTGAAAAATCGCATTTATAATTTTGCTTGGCTAAAAATACATGCTACATTAACCCAATAACTGAGTAAATAATCTGCCCTTTTCCAGACTAACTAATACTGAATCACCCTGAACTAATATTCCATTTTATCTTCCCTTATTTCCCTAAGATACGTCACTGTTAATTACCAAGACCAGATGAATTGCAAATGACACCCTGTGGAAGTTGAATGGGGGGGAGGAGAGCTACAAGGGCATCTCGGTGACAGTAGGCATTGGGCTTCCAATTATGCAAAACTCTATAGTTATTAGATTATAATTAAGGAAACGCATTGCGATAATGGCGATATAGCCTATTGCAAGCGACAAAAAAAAACACACACATTAAACTCAATGTCCTTTGTTAAACACTAACGAGTTTTCAATAAGCAGCATGAAGACTTTGAAGTCAAGCTGGGCAACCAGCCGTTGCAACAAGCTGAATATACTGACATTACGATAGCAGAGGCAAACTCAGGTAATTTGACCACGGCTGAAGTCATTTAGCCCTATTCATAGTCGCAGCTTCATTTCCTTCGAACAAAATAATGGGACATCATTAAACGAGCAATTTATGATAGTCATTATGTCATTATTCACGATGTATGACGTTTGCGTAGGTCACCCAAGTCAATATTGGCCATTAATTGCGAGTAGAATACTACACTTTGTCCACGACCCTTAATTTCTTTATTAAATGAAAGTATTGAATGAAATAAACTTTTAAATCTGTGTATTTGTTCAGGAAATTAGTTTCTGAGATATATCGTTTGATAAAATATTGTAATTTTTAGTATTAATACTTTTTATAACGATATTTTTTAATATTAAGTATTTTAAAACAATATATTTATAACGGTACATTCTATTGATACTTTACACAGTATCGCCCATCTCTATATATGTCAAATTATTTTATGTATCCACTACAACATTTTGAGGTTAGTAATACCATTGTCTAATAAAAAGAAAGAATAAATTGATTTGTCATTTGGCAGGTTGTTTTTAAATGTAAAAAGGTATTTTTTGATAGAAAAACATTTGTCAATTCTTGATCCAGTGGTGTACATTTGGAAAAATATGTCACTTTTCTCCTCCCTCTTTTCACGCCACTGACATTTGTGGCTATTTTCAATCAATTTTATATTCCTTATTTTTTTCACGTAAAAAACACAATCCTCACATATAAAAAAATTAGTAGTTATCAATATATTTAATGTTTTCATGAAGTTTGCAAGATAATTTTCAATAATAAAAGCACAATTTTGGACAAATATTTTCGATAGTCTTCTCACAATGTTTAAGATGCATCAAATGCTGCTTCACAAATTAGTTTCTGATACATATTTTAACCATTAGTAGTTTGAAGGTTATCAAAAAAGATATTTCTCTCATTCTATTATTAATAAATTATGTCGCAGACTTATGAAAACATTAAATATCTTGAAAACTACACATTTTTTCATGTGTAAAGGCTATGTGTTTGTTTTGTTTACGTGAAAAAAATTAAGGAATACAAAATTAATTGAAAATAGGTATAAATACCAGTGGCGTGAAAAATGGGAGGAGAAAAGTGACATATTTTTCAAAATGTACACCATGCATTAAGAATTGACAAATGGTTTTTCATAAAAATATGCCTTTTTACATTATTTTAAAACAACCTACCAAATGTAAAATAAATTTATTCATCCATTTTAAAGTTATCGAATTGGAACATTTAATTTTCCAATACTTCAACACCCTGTTTTTCAAAAAGTAAATGAGCTTATATCATTTTGTCCAATTTTACTAAAGGTATATGCAAACGTTGTAAGTGTCATTTGAAAACACCCTGTATAGAACGAAAACACAGTATCGTATCTTTTTTAAAACAAACATTGCTTGATAACATTTGCCAATTAGATTTGTTCTTGTAAAATTCAGTTATTTTTTGTCAAAAAATAAATTTAATTTATAATTTGGTATCTAAATTTTATCTAATACGGATCTGTTTGGTTGGGTTAGTTACCTGGGTAGGGTAGAAATTTTTATTCAACTTTGATAGGTAGTAATGTATTTTGTTATGTTTATTTTGAGGGTTATTAATATTTTATCATAGAGCCACCTATTGGTCAATAGCATCTCGTATACACAAGTTTCTGGAAGTTTCAAATTTCACCTAGAACGTCACCCATCGTGAATATAGGCTATCGTAAATTGATCGTTTGATAATATACTATAATATTAGAAAATATCGTTATGAAAAGTATCAATACTAAAAATTCCAATATTTTATCGATACGATATATTTCAGAAACAAATTTTCTCAACAAAATTCACAGATTTAATAGTTTATTTCATATTGTACCCTTATCTCTAATCACCTATGTAACAAAATAATGTGAGTGTTGATTTATCATGGCGTGAATTATGAACCATAACACTCCAGTGTGTTATGAGCCATAATTCACTCTAGTAAATATATGGGTACCATATACCTTTTGTAAGGAGGTGAATAACGACTTACTATAAGGTGGTCCTGGTCGTGGACAAACATATTATTATTAAATAATATTAGGGTTATGAACGGTATTTTTTTCTTAGTTTCTGCCATCATCTCCTTTTTTTATGTTTATTTTTTCAAATGAAATGACTTGGTGTCAGACTTTCTCCCTGCCCTGTAATTAAATATATATGACAGTTGTCAAATAGCAAGTATTACAACAAAAACTCGAAATAATAATATAAGGTTAGTTCGTAGAACAGTCATAAACCGTCAGAGGTATACGCATTAAAAAAAAGCGTTCGTTAAAACAATTTGGCAGTTGATGATTCAAAAGTCCTTTGTTCGAACTTCTAAGGAAAAAATTTGCGGTTTCAGATCAAATTTTTAGTTTCAGCATGCGTGACATGTCCTGACTATTTTTCAGTTATTGTGAAAAAGACACGGAAATTATAGCTAACTAGTCAGTTCCTTTTAAAATAAACCATGAGTGCAATCATTTGTATTCCGTTATACCGGACATTTGAAAAAATCTCTGGCTTCTTATAAGAATGGCCTAAAAATGACACACACATTACAAAATTATTCACTTATTTTTTATTTTTTTCAGATGTACGACAATAATTCTCTACTTCAAGTGATGAAAAACTTCCTGTTCATTTTTATCACTTATAATTGCACAATACAAACATCGAGTGTAATTTCGCAGGACAATTCAGTGAATCGGCTCATTGTTAGTGTTTAGAAATTCAATAAGTTGTTGACAAACATGTCAAATTATTAATCATAGTAACAAATGCATAAGTGAAAAAAACACAAGTGCATTTATCGGGAGTAATACCACAAGAGCTCAGATTTAGCCGGATATTTTTTGTGGTTGTTTTCGAATACTTACTTTCATTGGCAATTTAACGAGAGCTGTTCTGACAAAATCACGAGAGCGTAGCTCGAGTGATTTTGTCAGAACAGATCGAGTTAAATTACCTACATGAAAGTAAGTATGAGAAAACCATCGGAAAAAATATCCTGCTAGATCTGAGCTCGCGTGGTATTTGGTAAGACAATCCCATGAATAAAAAACTCAATTCAATTAAACTTGATTTTTCAATCTCCCTTACTATTTCTGCCTCGCAAATATTTCCAAATCTCGACATACTTTTTGGAATTGTTATATGCTGTTTAATTCTTTCTGTTTTTGACATTTACAATTGTCAAACTGATGCGACGCCCAACTCTTGATAAACAAACAGTAAATGCTAGCGTTGCTACGGTAACGTAATTTATCCGATATTTTTATCCACTTGCAAATTCTCTTCCTTCCTATTTAGCCGATAGCAAACTACGATTTTTGTATTCACAAATGGGAATTTTTATACATGAGTGGGATTGTCGCTGAAAAAGTTAAAGCTAACTTTTGCCGGTGTCAAAGTGACAATTATACTGAGGCATATGCAATTTTTTATACATGAGTTGAATTGTCAATGACATCGCTGTCGTGTCAAAATTTTCTACCCGTTCGTACAACAAAAATTGCCAATCGATTCACAACGAATCACAAACGCAATGACAGAGTTTGAGAAATTTCAAATTGATTAAAAATTCTTTCTACGCTAATCATACATATTTTTTTGCTATTGAACAGAAATATTATGGTTTTGAAGCTTTTGGCTTTATCCTGCACCATTTCCCTAATCTGTGACAGGCTGATTCACTGTTATTTTGAGATTATTGTAAATATTCAGTTTTTGCGGTACGGATTTCAAACTCATTTTGTCAACAGAATATATGATTAAAATTTTGCCAACAAATTGATAAAACCACATCCTTTCCCCATCTAATGGTTTTCAGTGGAATTCGAAGGTCACTATTCCTTCTGTCGAAACAATTTTGTTTTTTCCATTTTATTATTCACTGTGTTATTTATAAGATGACATGCGACATAGGAATTCCTGTACGAAGCTGTCTAGCACGAGTTAACTTTTTTACCAAATGGCGTTCATGAAAAATGATGACAGATTTGGAAAGGTCGTTAAAAGATGCACTTTCAATTTCTTCTTCTCTGGTTCAATTAGAAAATGTTTGAGAAAGTCGAACTCCATTTTCATGGCGGTTGACAGTTTTTACAGGAATCCTTATGTCGTATCTTATTAATAACAGTGTATTTTCTAGCATCGTTATTTTAATATTTCAAACTGCGTTAAGAGATAATTGGTTTAAGTTTATCACAACTCTTCAGAGAATAAAAATCTGTTGGTAAAATATAAATTCATGTTTTCACTTGAAATCAAATTCTGGGAGATCTTTGCATTATTAAACTGTTTATGCACCACAATCTGAAAATTTCATTTTGTAATTCAGAGCAGACAGATTTTCAAGGATGCTTTTCTTATTTTCACCAAGAAAGCGTATAAAGTCTGTTTTTATGAGGCTGTCATGTGCGCAGCGTACACTTGATGAAATCGTTTGGATGCATTTTTGTGAAAATTCACAGCTAAACTGATGAAGTTCTTTATTCCTTGAGAAAATGCGGCTCCGTATAATATATATGCTTGACAGTCGGCGGTCTTTACTAGTGGTGACGGTAACACGTTAAATCGATGCAGTAACTTTTGTCCTCCAGACAAATCAGTTCCGGAATTCACAATTTAACACAATTCGTCTCTGACATTTTCAGCGTATCCGGAAAGTTAACTAAGATACTGTAAAAGAGATCAGCTTGGAATAAAATAGTAAACTATTTGATAAAAATCGGAACACGATTGAAATAGTTTAAATATTGAAGAGATACTTCACGTTGAATCTTTCAAGTTGCAGTAAACATTTCCAATAATAAAAATATTCAATCATTTGTTTGAAAATCTTATTTTTGATGGAGCAGACGCGTGGTTTGTTGCTAGATTTCTTGAATTCTGGTATTGTCACAACTTTTACAACTCTGCCACTGGAAGACATATTATATTGATTGTGATCTTGATGTTTTATTTAGTCCGTGGTTAAGTTAGAAGCAATGAATAGGATGAACAATTAGCCAAGCAGGGAGCAGCGGAGGTCATGATAAGGCCAAAACCTTCCTTTGGCATTGCTAAATGCCTCAGTAAAGAGAGCATCCACAAATGAATAAACAACCAGGCGCTGCGCTGGTAGTATGAAACCCCAGGTCTGCCAAACTGTCTCACGACCTACTATATCAAATTAAAGAAACAATGAGGATGATGGTGGAAACGCTGACCGTACATTGTAGGCTGAGGAAACATATGTACACAATTGGCCTAGCAGATGACAGCCTCCGCAAGTTCTTTCAGGAAGAAGACGGAACCGTGGAGCACACACTCTGTGATTGCGAAGGTCTAGCATGGGTGCGGTCTCACTTACTCGGAGAAGAAAAACCGAGTGCAGAGAGCTACGCAAGGGAGGCGGTATCCAGGCTAATAAAAGAATAAAGCTAGATATCGAGCTCTAAGTATAGGGAGGACCACAATAGATATGCAAAGGTCGCAGTGGGATAGTCAAAAAGCCACAATTATAATCTAATCTGAGTTCTTAGAGCTCGCGGTCGGTGTTGGTGTTGAACATCCTGTAGATATACCAGACCTGTTTGACATTGAAGTGTAATACAATGTCCGTCGGGGCAATAGGTCCCTGTCCTTGGAAAGTATCTTCCGAAACTTATGAACCGGTTGAAATATTATTAATTTGCGATATCTATCAGTGACGCGTTCTATGAAGCATGTTTTCCAGTTTTTTCAAACTATAATTTATCAGAAATAAGAAGGATGAGAATAATAAGAATTTCCAGCTTCATGGTAATATTAATTATTCTGAGAGAAAACCAAATGAAAAATTTTCCACAAAAAAGGTTATAGCCTGAAACTCGTAAAGTTTGATTACATTTTAATATATCACATACCGGTAAGCTTTACCAGAAAATATCTTCCAAGTCACTGGTTTTTTTATGTGGATGACATAAAAATCATCAATCCTACACTACGAAAGAGACGTAGTTGGTTACATAAAATTTAAATTTTTGCTGTGGCTATCATTTCAACAGTAGAATTCACACTTTACTTATAGACCGGGCAAAAAAACAATTGTTATCTAGTTCAATAGGCAGGAGTTGTAGAAGGGGATAATGACAAACAGGAAAAAATAATTTAAAAAGGTGAAAATTGGGGGGCGAGAAATAATATTATTGAGATTTCTGGCCAAAGTTGAGTTCCAAGAGAAGAAGGCGTAAGGTGGTTACAAATAACGGAAAGATCTTTCGTATTCGTGACATTAACACATAACCTCAAAATAAGCTCGAGAGAAGGAAAAATCTGCTTTTTGAATTTTTATTTTTAGTTTCGGTAAAAATTGTTCGATTCATATGGAAAATTGATTAAAAGTAGCTATTATAGTCACAAACTATGAACAAAATTTCCAAATCTAAATATTGGAAGTTTCCCAAGTTACAATGTTTTTTCTTTAAGAAAAAACTTTTTCAGCAAATGAAAATTTTCCTTTGGAAAATTCTCGAAATAAGTTCCGCGGATGCTATTTTTTCCGTTCTCATATCTACTCTCAATTTTTTTTCCTGAAACCTTCATTTCAATCGGAAATCCCATAATAGTATTTTCCATCCCCCCATTTCCCACTTACACTTTTCAGCTGCTGCAATTATTTTTCTCTTGTTTGTAATAGCTACCGTTCCACCAACCAAACTTTAGATAACAAATTATTTTTTCACCGAAAGATGAGCAAATTCGCCTGGTGTATTAGTTCTTGATTTTTATAAACTTTTATATCTTAGAGGTGATTCGCACTTTATTACTATCTAAAAAGGGAGGATATATATTTTTAGTAGTAAAAGATTTTCTCCACTCAGTTATCGACATCCTGAAAAGGTCTAGTCAGGAACGATTTTATTTTTATTTGTTGAGTCGATTTATTGACTCAACTTTTAAGAAAGACTAAGTTCAATAAGATTTTGAGGACTTAAGTGAGCTAGTTATACCATGAAATTTTGTTTTTTTTTCACGCTTAATACACGATTCCATTTGTATTGAATATTGAATTTTATTTTAACCTAACCTAACCTAACTTTTATACCTATTGTCCTATCCCAAATTACCTAAATACATTATAAATTTTGACCGAAACTTTGAAATTCAATACCTGATCGTGGGGCAGATAAGATGCCGTTTACATAAGCTGTCCAACTCTCTGGAGGGTGTTATTTTTCTTTTCTTAAATAATTTTTTCTACTATAATATAGTTAAGTTTACCGAAACTTTGAAATTTAAAACTGATCGTGGGGCAGATAAGAGGCCGTTACCAGAAGCTGTCCAACTGTCAGCCACGTGTAATTTTTGTTTTCTCAAATCATTTTCTTCGCTATATAGTTTAGTTTATCGGAATTTTATATAAAAAACTGATTGTGAGGCTGAGAAGAGGCTGTTGCCACAAGCTGTCCAACTTTCAACCAGGTGTAACTTTGTTTGAGTTCCTTATAAATTGTTTTTCGCAACTATTTTCTTACTTAACGAATTGATAAGATTTTCAAACAACTATTTGGGGTACCCGTCGTCCTATCTCCCAACCAAATCCATATTATTCAATTTCAACCGAAAATTTGAAAATTCTAAAACTGATTGTGGGACAGATAAAATGCCGTTACCACAAGCTGTCCAACCTTCAGCCGGTTGTAGTTTTCAGTTCATATTAATTTTTTTAGATTATTTCCTTCTCTACATCCTTTCAGTTTAACGAGAGTTGGAACTTAGTTTCATTACATATCAATTCAACAAGTTTTTTCAATATAAATTGGTTTGGTAGCATTTCCCCCCCCCCATAACTCTGCTTCCCGATGTATTAAAAACTGCTTGCACTGCTTTGACTGGCTTTAAATAACTATACTAGCTTACTTACACCTAGTTCATTGTACCGTTACTTAAAGGCGTGATACTGGTGAAGTTTTGCATGGTGCATAATAATATATGGTTTTGTAACACTTGCACACTGTATATATTCATTTTGTTTGATACCGATGAAATATTTAATCCACCATTTCCATTATTTTGAATATATTTTGTCCCTGTATATACGGAATCCATCCTGTAATATACGAACCGACATAATCTGTGTTTTCTCAATACTCCGTAACATAGCCGTCTAAGGGTTTATAGCTTTCTTTAGAAGTGATGAATTCAACGAGACCCCTGGAATTTTCCATAACCTCCATCTGTGGCTATCTGTAACTCTTGACGCTAAGGGTCAAGGGCCGTGGAGCAAACCACGCGAAAAATCTGGCGCTCGAGCATCTATTTGAAAGATTTTGCATCGATGATGTCGAAAGTGCCTAGCTGGTCAGAAACACGTCACACAAAAATAGAAATCATTTGTCCATGACTACCTAATAATAAGTCATTATTTCACCTCCTCACAAAAGGTGTACGGTTTCCATATATCTACTAGAGTGAATTATGGTTCATAATACACTGGAGAGTATTATGGTTCATGTTCGTGGTAACTGTCACATTTTGAGGTTAGTAATACTATAGTTATTTTCTTACTTCCTGGCCTAAAGTGACAACTTCACTCCCTTGTGACAGGTACTAAAGTGTCACATTTAATCCCTCCGGGATTAAATATTGACGAAACTCCCGGAACGATTAAATCACAAACAAACGAATTTAAGGGATATTTTGATAAGCGGCACCACTTTTTAAAAGCATCGTACTGCTGCTCGTATAGTTTTCTAGATTTCGGTGGTAACAATTCTTCACCTACTTCGGCTGCTCTTTTATCAATATCAGATACACCTTCTTCACTCATGATACCAATAATTATCAATAACAATGTTTCTTTACAATGACACTAGTAATGACAATGTTTCTAAATTATAACTGTCACAACGCAATGTTACTATGGTAACTTATTTTAAAGACAGTTTATTAAATGAGTTGAAGAGAGAAAAAACTGATTGAAATTATTGAAATAATTAATAAATTCATACCGGAAGTACGAAAATTATCGTATATACCTTGCGACTGAAGTACATTTAATCCTTCAGGTAAATTATGGCCCTCCCTGCGGTCGGGCCATAAACTTTACCTTCAGGATTAAATGTACTACTTCAGTCCCGCGGTATATAATATACTATTATGCAACAAGTGCAAAAAGTTAGTGTTTTTTGCACGCGACGTGAAATTGTCCAACGAGGTCTTTAGGCCGAGCTGGACAACACGTCGAGTGCAAAAAACACGTTTTGCAAGAGTTGCATACAATATTTTTTCTAGATTCATGCAAAAACTGGAAAATTACAATATAAATATGTCAAAAACCCCATTGTAATTAGCCTTCCTCTGGTAATGCGGGGCTCTGCCAGAGGTGACCAACCCTTCCCTTGCTACTCGTGGGAACACAATGAACACAAACAAAAACACAACAAAAACAAATCCCGAGGCTGGACAGAAGTGCTCACCTCGATCAAAAGCAGTAACTGGGGATGAACAGAAATGTCCACCCCAAAATACTGCACAGAACGAGGCTGGACACGGAAGATCACCTCGTGATAAAACACAAAGGCGGAAGCGCATTTGCGGCGCTGAAGCCAAAAGGAGGAAGAGAGCGAGGGAATCAGGGGTGGCAGCAACTTCAAGTGCACCCCCCTCCTCCATCACTCCACCTCCAACAGCAAAGGCCCTTCCTGCGGCGGGCGCCAAGAGCTCCGCCTTGAACAAAGGCATGGAACCGGCTGCCCCTGCAGGAAAGCGCCTCCACCAGAGCACCTCCACGGAGGGGACTCCGCGAAGGCTGAAGAAGCCGCGCTCCGACAGAAATGTCGCCGCTCCTTCTAAAACCTTTGCGGATGCCGCCTTGAGACACCTCAAGGTTGCTATTATAGATGAGACTAACCCGTACGGTAAGGTTACCGAAGAACGGGAGAAAATCATCAAAAACCAACTGCTAGAGGAACTGGACAAGATCATCTTCTCCGCCTCCAGCACCAACAGCAAAACGCCCACGTTTAAGTCGTGGACATACTCTGGTGAAATCATCAGAGTGGTCTGCGATGACGACGGGACGCTAGAGTGGCTGAAAAAAGCCACAAAAAACCTCAAGCCGTGGGAGGAAGCATCACTGGCGGTCGTCAGCGTGGATGGGCTCCCTAGGCTGACCAAGGCCTCGCTCTGGATCCCGGAGGACGTCCACAAGACGACATCCGGTGAAAAAGAGAGGGTGCTTGGTCGGCTTAGGGCGCAGAACCCTGATCTGACGGTTGCAAGATGGTGCACTTTCCACCATGAGGTTAAGGTGAACCCAGGAGGACACCTCTTTGTCTTCGGGATCGGAGACAAGGATATGGCTGTCCTCAGGAAGAAGTCGATGAGGATGAGCTATGCGTTCACCTCATTGACCATCAGGGTTTCGAAGAAAGAAGCAGGGGGTACCTCTGAAGACCCGAGGTCCTTGGCAGTCGAGCCACCTAAAGTGGATACTGACTCCAAGGCAACCATGGGTTCCGGAAAGGACGTCGAAGCAGTCGATGACCTGACGGAGGAGGTACCCGAAAATAGCGAGTACACCTCTCCCCTAACGGAGGAGCGGATGGACCTCTAAAGAAAATCCAACTCCATCCATCCTACTTATGGGTAAGGACGCTGGAAAAAAGGTAAATATCTTACAATGCAACCTCCAACACAAAAAGGCAGCAACGGCAACACTATGTCGGCACCTTGATGTACTGGAGGATGCAATAGCTTTGATCCAGGAGCCCTGGATAATAAAGACCAAAGTTACTGGTTTTAGTAGTCTAAAGGGTCAAATTTTCAGCCTACCAAGCAATCAGCAGCCTAGGACAGCTGTTTACGTCCCAAGGAAATATAGAGCCTCTTCGATGGCACAATTCTGCACCTCAGACCTTACTGCGGTTAAAGTGGAATGTCCAGATGGAAGAGGCAAATATACGGCGTTGGTACTAGCATCGGTGTACCTACCTTCAGATGCAGCCACCTTACCACCGACTAAAGAGACGGAGATACTAGTGGATCACTGCCACAACCAGGGAGTGGAGCTGATATTGGGTTGTGACTCAAACTCCCACCACCTGAGCTGGGGCAGCAAGGATATCAACGCCCGAGGTAAGTCTCTTTATGAATATATAATTAAGAAAGATCTAACAATCTTAAACAGAGGCACGGAGCCGACATTCATTAACGCCCGTAGCCAAACATTAATAGATATTACGCTGGCGACAACCAAAATATCAAACCAAATTAAGGACTGGCAAGTGTCAGATCATATCTCTATGTCAGACCACCGCTGGCTGACCTACACGGTAAGCCAGGATCTCAGGACCACTGTAAAATCTCGCGACCCGAAGAGGACGGATGTAGCTCTCTACAATCGACTCTTAAAAGGTGCTCTGCGGGAAACAGAGGTCCTGACTCCTAGCAATAATGAGGAACTGGAAAGGTACACAGTATCTATCCAAAACAAAATGGACATTGCCTATAAGGAATCCTGTCCGATGAGGACGGTTCAGACAGGTGGCACGACCAATAGCTGGTGGTGCCCTGAACTGGAACACCTCAGAAAGACAGCGAGAACGACCTTTAACAAGGCAAAACGAACAACACTCAAAGAGGACTGGGGAATATACAAAGCCAACCTCAAAGAGTTCAAAAAAGTCTGCAGACAAAAGCAAAGAGAAGCCTGGAGAGCTTATTGTGAGGCAGTCGAAGACTTCCCACAAGTTTCTAGGCTACAGAAGGCGCTCTCAAACGACCAACATAAGAGTATCGGCATCCTTACAAGGGAAAATGGCGACAAGGCCGCCAACCTTCAAGAGAGCGCTGAGATTCTTATGGAAACTCACTTCCCAGGTTCTGTCTCTCCCGGAACGTCAAACTGGATGGAAGTACCAACAACACCCTCACAATACGACTGGCAATTTGCTAGTTCAGTAATTGACGAGGACAAGATAAGGTGGGCCATATCGGGCTTTTCCCCCTTCAAGTCACCAGGACCTGACGGAATAAGACCAGCCCTACTTCAATGGGGAATGGATATTCTTATGCCGCACCTGGTTGGAATTTTCAGAGCCTCTTTGGCTCTGAGGTATATTCCTCGTAAGTGGAGAGAAGTACGAGTGGTATTCATACCAAAACCAGGTAGGATGGATTACACCTTACCAAAAGCATTCCGACCAATTAGTCTCACATCGTTCTTTTTAAAAACAATGGAGAGGTTATGCGAGCGGTACATAAGAGATGAAGTGCTAGTTCACCACCCACTTCATCCAAATCAGCATGCATATACTCCGGGAAGGTCCACTGATTCGGCCCTTCACCAAGTGGTTGGCAGAATCGAAAGATCATTGGACAACAAAGAATCCACCCTGGGTATATTCATAGACATCGAGGGAGCGTTTGATAAAACAACCTTTCCAACAATTACCCAGCAACTCAACTCCAGGAATGTACCTCTGGTAGTAGGAGAATGGATACTCAAGATGCTCTCTAGTAGAGCAATAAGTATCAATGTAGAAGACATCACAGTAAGAGGACTGGTCATGAGGGGATGTCCGCAAGGAGGAGTCTTATCACCCCTTCTGTGGAACATAGTCCTGGACACCCTGATTAATCACCTCAACAACAATGGAATCTACACAATTGCATACGCAGATGACATAGTTATTTTGCAGACAGGCAAATTTGTGAACACACTGTGCGATAGAGCGCAGGATGGGCTCAAATTAATTGAAACATGGTGTAAGGAACACTCACTTTCGATCAATCCCAGGAAGACTGAGATGGTCCTTTTTACCAGGAAAAGGAGTTTATCGGGTTTAAAATCCCCCGAAATCTTCAAAAGCAAACTAAACTTTTCTGAAGAGGTGAAATACCTTGGTATTACCCTCGACAGGAAACTAACATGGAACTCTCATCTACACAGCAGAGCAAAAAGAGCATATGTGGCTTATGAACAGTGTCGGAGAACAGTGGGACGCACATGGGGGCTGTCACCCCGAGTGGTCTCCTGGATCTACACTGCAATAATAAGACCTATGTTAACGTATGGAGCAATTGCATGGGGACCGAAGGTTCTACAAGCAACGGCCATTCAAAAACTATATCAAATACAGCGAATGGCCTGTTTAAACATCACAGGAGCCATGAGAACAACACCAACCGCAGCAATGGAGCTTATTACTGGTCTGACCCCTCTGGACCTGTATGTCAAGGAGGTTGCGTTGATGGCCATGGTACGATTGCGCACGGCTGGTGTAAACCCCGAAGTAGGAGTGGGCCAATTGCGGTTAAGCCTATGGCAGGAAGCGCTTACTGCGCTACCTCTGCTGCAGGCAGCCAATGATGCAATTAAACCCAGGTTTTTGTTTAATAAACCCTACAAAATACAAATAAAACACAACACAGAGCCAGATGCGGCAGATGCAATACGCATTTATACAGATGGTTCAAAAATGAATGAAGGCTCAGGATGTGGAGTTTACTCGAGAGCACTAAGCCTAAGGATCAAGTGGGGAATGGGAAACAATACCAGCGTAGTTCAAACAGAACTGGCTGGTATCTCAATTGCCACAAAAGAACTAACCAGAAAAGGAATTTCTGACAAAAACATAATAATCTGCACTGATAGTAGACAAGCCCTATTAGCCTTGAACAGACAACGTGTTATATCAAGACTAGTACTAGAGTGCCACCAAGATTTAGCTAACGCCTCGGCAGATAACAATATTATCCTGAGGTGGGTTAAAGGGCACGACAGGAGTAAAGGAAATCGCATTGCTGATTCTTTAGCCAGGGAAGCCGCTGGACTGAAAATTCTTGGACCCAGTGACACCTACGGCCTGACGACTTCGACAATTGCGGAACTAGCCAAACGCTACACCCATGCTCAATCCCTTGAGAGATGGGAGGCAATCAAAGGATGCAGTTTTGCCAGGATCACCCTGGGCGACCCTGGGAAGATGGCGCCGAAAAAATACTTGGCGATGACCAGAAGAAATCTACGTATAACAGTGGGATTCCTGACTGGCCACTGTCAACTAAGGAAACACCTCCATACTATGGGGCTAGTGGACACACCTATATGCAGGATGTGTGAACAGGAAGATGAGACTGTCAGGCATGTCCTATGCGAGTGTCCGGAGTTATCGTCGATAAGAGAGTGTGTGTTCGGTGAGTCTTGGCCTACACCTGCCGATATAAAGGAGATGTCTCCTGGTGACCTGTTCACCTTCCTGAGAAGGACAGGATGGACGATGACCTAGGAGGACAACTCCTCGGGAGGATGTACAATGGGTCATATGTGGCCTAAGTGCTGTGAGCCTACACTCACCCTCCCTACTCTACAGATACAGATACAGATGTCAAAAACCTAATCTAACCTAATAAAACTCAACCCGTTCTTCTTTTTTGTATCTTTATGGCCTCCACCTTGTCAGTACTCAATCATAGCTGGTTTTCGCCTTGACCATTTAAATTTTAAATAATTAAAGATTTTTGAAATAATTGTAACTCGTTGAGACTAAGTAGTAAGATATACATATATTATTGTTGTATTAAAGCAGGATCAGGTACTTGCTATGGATTTTTATTTAATTTAAATGTTTATGTTTGTCATTAATCATCACAAAACTGACACAAGAATGACAGATGAGTGCAATAAAATATTTTTTCTATGACTGTTGAGAAATGGACCCTTTTTATGTAACATTTTTGTTGAGTAACTGGATGCATTACACAAAAAAAGCCACGCCCCGTGTGTAATAATCCATTACACACGACTATCTGGCCAATCACCGTCAAAGAATGCCATTACACACGACTATGTTCGGTGTAATGTTTGAATCAGACTCGCCATGAAATGTCATGATTTTACTTTGACAGTACCTATACCTACCTACCGAAGGTGATTTAGAGCTGACTTTTTGTTAGAATGGATACAGAAAGTGAAAACGAATTCAACTGCTCAAATTTCACCATCAATATTGTAAGCAATAAATGAATTTTCATTGTAGCTTTCAAAATGGAATTGTTTGACATAAAGCATTAAGTTTATTCAATAAAATATTCTCTAAATGTCTCGTTCGTTTGAATTGATAAGTGAACACTCAGTCATAGAAAAAGTATAGTATTCTACTTTCGTGTAATTGCTATTACTCACTCGAATGATTACGACGTTCGCCTGCGGCTCACGTCACAAACTTCATTCTCATGAGTAATAGCCATCATTACACGCTCGTTGAATAATATACTATTATTGCACTAGTGCAATAAAGTACCACTTTTTCCATTAAATGTGGTGCACAAAAGTGTTGTTTTTTGCATGAATGTAGAAAAAATCGTTTACTGACTGTTATTTAATAAAAGAAATCCAAGGTCGTGGACAAAGTATAGTATTTTACTCGCAACTTATGGCCAATATTCACTCGGGTGACTTGCGCCCCTCGCCTGTGGCTCGTGATGCAAACGTCACCCATCGTGAATATTGCTTTTCATAAGTTGCTCGTTTAATAATATACTATTATGTAGCTACTGCGGAAATTTATTAATTTTGAGTAATAACAAATTCTTACGAACTTGCCGATAGTCTTCATATATTACTGCAACGATAAATCCATTGAATTCAGCCATAATGGTGTTCAATAAAAACAAATTGATTTTATTCAAGGAAATATATATAAATAAGTCATATGATGTTCAATAAAAACTCTCCATTCTACACTCGCATTATTCAGTTGACTTTTATTTAATAAAGTAATCAAGGGTTGTGGATAAAGTATAGTATTCTACTCGCAATTCATGGCCAATATTCACTCGGGTGAATAATGGCTATCCTGAATTGCTCGTTCAATCATATACTATTATTCATATTTTCCAAATGTGTATTCTCCAACTACTGAAACAGGAGCAATAGAAAACGAAATTTTTATTCTACTGGAAGTTTGTTATCAGAGTTCTGCTGCTCGTCGAAGACTTCTCAGGTTTTTTAGTTTCTCCATTATTCTCTGTTTAACTATGATCGGCAAATTCTGTAAAACTGAATTCTGATGTTAACTTCGATATTTCCCAATAGGAGTGCTTCCCAATATTTTAAAAGGAAATTGGGAAAAGGAAATTAAATAAAATATAAATAGTTATTTATAATATGAGAAATGTGAGTGAAAGTGATTAGTCGGAAACGACGGCATTGCAGGCATTGCAATTTGAACACACAGCAATAGAATACTATTATTATAGTTATACACCAATACACCACAGCGCTCACAAACGCACTACGAGAAGCGTTTACCCCATCGTTTGACAGACTGACTGACAAGTACACTATCTGTTTTCGCTCCATAGATTATGAACGTATGTCCACAAAACAGTCTAACCTATAGAAGTGAAAGTCTAATAGGATTATCTAGAATGAAAAAATGAGATGTCAAACCCATCCACCTGAAGCGCTAGTCGCAATTGAGTCGTCGAAATAGGCAAGGCAGCTGAGGCCAAGAAACATACTAAGGGAAGAAGAATTTCAGCGTTCGCAGTGGATGGGTTCAGAACTATTTCATACCGATTTTTTTCAATGGAAGTTTGTTCATTTGAATTACTAATGCCTGATTCCACTAACCATTTCCTAAAGTTAGATAACACCTAAAGCGAATTTAGGAATCCCTAAATGCAATTTACATTTTACCACGTGTTAAGTAATACCTAAGAGTGATAATATTACGTATTTCCCATCACTTTTTTATCAAGTTTTTTCCACTTTTTCATGCTATTTTTGTTATAATTTGTTTTCACATTTTTCAATAATACAATACTCTACTATGATTAGTAGAAAATTTCTTGAGGAAACATACAGAACTTCCAGATGGTGTCGTATAAAAAAGCTATTTAACACGCATTTCCATTCCACTCCCCTTCCTCGAAATCTGAATGAAATACTTTGAAGAGATCAAACAAAGAGTAATTCTCAAATGATCTAAATGGAAAAATAAAAGAGCTAATGCTTCCCTCAGTAAGATTCACGTAACTTCATTTATATAAATCAATGAAAAACGTCGTTAAAAAGTTCACAATAACATCCAAAATTTCATTTTATTGACTATCTCAAACTTTCTACTTTACGATTTACCACACAGCGATTATTTCCACTGTGAAAACTAAAGCTCATGCCGTATATGCATAAAATTTAATCGATTTGGGTTAAAGCGAATAGATTTGAATTCCAAATTTGTAGACATTATTTATACCGACTTAAAGCTCTGCATTAGGAAGCGAAAAACGTGTAAAGAGAAGAGAAAAAGGTGATGGAACTATTGGAAACAATAAAAATATCCAATTTGGTGTCTGAATTCCTTTCTAACGGTGTTACTCTGACAGTCGCGCAATTTCTGGCAACTGCATTTTTATGCAGCGCCGCCATTTTCTTTCTTGGCAAAACGGCTTTTCGTCAGACACTTTATGACCCGGGACGCTTATCTCCAACTATACTGAGTTTCGCTTGCGACTTTACTGCCAAGATAGTTTTAGAAGTGTAGAGACAGCCGAGTCACCGTTCCGCCGTTTAAGCCAATTTTGATTCGACAAAATTGATGAAACGTACGAAATGCTTCTCTCAATTGCAAGCAGCACGATCCGTGTCGAGGTTTATTGAATACTCCATTCCATAATAACTAAAAAAAATTAAATTGGATTCGCACAAATGGGTTGTTTATCTAATGAAATGAAAAAATGATTTATGCTGTTTGAAATAAAGAAGACAATAAAACAATTCAAGGAAATAATGAGCGATTCAGAAAGTATAGTCTTAGTTAGTTGAACAAAACCGAAATTTTTACGGTCGCGGTAGGGACAGCTGTGGCTGTGCACCCAAAGGGCCATCCTTTGGTTGATTTCTGGAATATACCGAATGTGATTACTTCTGAGAAGTACCTGAAGTGTGTGTAATACACTAAGAAGTGTGGTTGTTGTTGTGTGCTTACAATTGTTAATTTAATGGGGTGTATGGAGAGTTCCAACTTCCTACTGAATATATAACCAATAGTCTATGCGAATGTTGTCTTCAAACTATCTGAGACACATATACTGCTCTCACAAGCCGTAAGCACAGGAGAGTTAGTGATAAGTAGGAGTGATCTTACTTGCAATACTCCAGGTGTTGTGTAGTCGACAACTCGAAGGCACTAGATGAAGAGGCTGGCCCTCTAATGGTGAGTTCTCTGCTATTCGTAGTACTTTCTATCAATTATCTCTATTACTTTCAAGAAAAGATGTCTGTGATTATGACGATTACGAGGGTGATGGTGACGACTGTGATTCAGACCATGAATAGGTCTATAAAGCATACTATGAATAAATCTATGGAGACCATGAATATGTCCATAAATAAGAGCATAAATGAGACCATAAATAAGAGATCAGGGATGGGGGGGAAAGAAACTCGCAAATCTGTAACAGATGATAGGAAGGAATATTTTGCTACTGGGGTCGGAATACCACCATTTGTTGTGAAAGATCCAGCATATTATGAATTAACCTTGGAGATTCTAAATTATGAAACTGTTGAAGGGCTAGAAAATAGATTTGATAGTGATGGGATAGTGGATACTGGAAATGGATATTCCAATTCATCTTCTATTTGTAGTAAAAGATTTCGCACTACTTCTTCAGATAAACCAAATCTTTTCCTAAAAGTTGTTGCATCCATCCCTTCAAAGTGATTTTCTCTCGGATATCTTCTTTCTGGAATGTTAAAGTTTGATATGTCCAAGATTTCCAGGTCATCTTCAACTTCTTCAAAGCCCATTAAATCCATATTTCATTGGAATAGGAATTTATCTCGCAAATTCACCAAGCATTTCAGTTGATGGTCATATTGACATAACATAATTATTAATTATATATCTCAAACCGTACCTTATCTGTGTATTAGATTCAACTATTAATTATAGCGTTAACTCAAGGATAAATGTCATGGTTCAAATGACTGTATGAAGCTTTTCAGCTTAACACATGTATCTCCAATTAACGCCCCATTGTGTACCTAGTTTGGAATTTTTCACACTGTTCTTGTGTACATTTATGTATTTGTCCCCGGACTATTTACTTTGCGGTTTCAAGGTTGGTTCATTCATCTTTTTCATCTTTCATTGGACTATTAGGTTTTTGGGTACCAAAATTTGGAGAAATCGATTTAATCTCCATAATTATATTTTTTAGGATTAACTTCAACTTAAACTTAACTTCAATTGTGTAAAGCCCGTATATTTGGAAAGTGAATATTTTCATGCTAATATTCTAAGAATCAATTCGATGAGCCTAATTACTAGAACAAGTGCCAAAAATGGAAAGTTAAACAGACAAAATGCTGTGAAACTGATACAGAACACGAGATACACAAAAAATATGAGACGAATGATATATTTTATATCGAATTTGTAGTGAGAGACGGCGTATAGAGGAAAGTAAACAAACAGAAGTGTGTATAGTGTATAACTGTATACACAACGATGTAAACATGTTGTCCGTTAGTAAATGCTATAGAGTTGTTGAGAATTGTGAATTTAGAGTGTAGCTGAGATTTATTTGCAAAGTAGTTGAAAGTTTCTCTCTGTTTTTGAAATAAAAGTGTTTCCTCAGTAAATTTGAGAGTATATTTTTCCACCAACACCCAATTCAATTTGATTTACAATCAATATTTCAAAAAATCTGTCTTGCCGTACTTTTTGGAATGCTTGTGTGTGGATTTTAATTAAACACAAGAATTAATAATCAGTCTTGTTTTCGTCCTGATAAAATGTTTTATAGTGGCAAAAAATTGAGCTTTTCATTTTTACCAAAAATTTTCAGTGTCTCATTTTTACACCACATGACCCAATGAAATTGTATTTTTTCAATATAAATCTGGACAAAACCCCAAACTAAACTCATAACATCCAAGTTGAGTCCTACGTTGAAGTTTTTTGGGGCTCAATTTAAAAAAAAAACCTGTTAACCCCGCCAAGAATTTTTTATTAACAGTTCCAACTACATTTTCACAAGAAAGAGGAAGAAAATAATAATTATTATTGAGATTATTCAAAAAATACGTTTAAGGATGCTACTGTGAAAATAAAACTTCACTAATCCAGTGATTATATGAAGAGAAAATTTGACACCATTAAATCTTTCTTCCACTTTATATCGCTTCAATACTTAAGTTAAATGACTTTTACAGAGTAAATTTCACTGATGGAAGGTTAGACTGGCTTTATATAAAACGTTTTGTTTTGTTGCTGTTAACGTCTTTGTGTCAAGTGAACTTGTTCAGAAAGATTTTATTTACATGAGAGGAAGACTATTGGTCTGAGATATATCGAAATAAAATACAGGAACGATACATTTTTAGCGTTTTCCCGCATAAACTGATGGGATTCGTCTACGTTGAAGTGGTCTTAGGGAAATTTCAATCGTTGGAATGGCATTGATGCTAATAGTGACTTTTAGTTAGATTAGATTTAGGAGGATTATTATGTTACGACCTTTTGAGTTTCCTGATCTCTTTGTTGTTGTAATGGACTCCTTTCGCTGTAGTGACCTTTTGGTAACTGAATTATGTAATAGAAATAATGTTTTAAGCTTGAAGTTTTCTCATAAACTGGAGCAAATATACACAAAATTCATGTTCATTTGTACCAGTGTATGGCTTTTAAAGAGAAAAAATACCAATTTACAGACATCGGAAACCATTAATAAAGTATAGCATGGTGATTGTCGTGAATGGCTACTCGACAATGATTTGCTTTGCAAAAATTAGCCTGGCACAAATGATTGAATTGTTTTTTCCATCAATGTATTCGCGTCGATATGGCGGCCTCATAAGTTAATTGAACTATATACAGGGTGATTTATTGAGTATGGTAAATGTGTTTTTATCATAGATAACAAAAAGGTTATTACTAAGAATTTTTGGTAGAAAACTGACCTTCGCTTCACCTCTACATTGCAAAGCTATTGATTGTAATCTGTTTAAAAGAGTGTTTGGAGCGTTATAATCAAGTTTCAGTCGAAGCCCAAACAGGCTCAACGCACCTTATTATTGAATGGGAGTATAAAAATGATAAGGCATCGAAAGCAAAGCTCCCAAATGTATAACAACCCTATAGAGGTTCTAAGAATATTTACTGGTGAATAATATACGTCATTATACTTGGAAAAGCACACTTGAAATGTTAAAATTATCAAATAGTTGTGAACAAATGTTACTATCCACTTATCTACTCTTTTTTTCTCCATCTGAATCTTTAGACCTTTTTTACTAATGAATTTCAACAATTCTGAATTGATTTGAAGAAGTTTTCCGAAAGTCCATGTCTGGAAATAGGGCGTGTAAAGCAGCAGCGCGTATGAAAAGTTTTCGATTCCGAAAATAAAAAGAACATACAATAGGAAGGCCTACCGCCAGCTGCTCGGTTTTAATGATGATGTTTCCTGATAGATTCAATAAGTTTTAATGGTTTTTGGGCTTGGAATGGGAAGGTAAACGCTGACAACACTTGTTCGAAGTTATTCATTAGAAAGTGCCTGTCAGAGGGATTCCGATATTTTCATTTCTAGTACAAGCAAATTCTCACAGAGGCGGAATTAAATAAATTGTTTTCAGGTTGAAAGTTGAAAATTTGAAAAAATAGTACATAGTTTAAAGGGTAGTAAAAGCTTAACATTCCTGGACGACTGTGAAGACAGAGTCCAGGAATGTGGCTTTTCCTACGAGGTAAACATACTATTTTTCCGCAAATCGTTTAAAATTCGACAGATATTAATTGATTTAAAAAAAAAACGCGATAATTTTATTCCCAAATAAATGGTGCTTTGAAATTCCTAATAAAATTACTTGGGTTACTATGGAAAAGTATTGAGGTTGAATTGTCAAACTTGACGCTTATAAATTCAATTGCTGGTGTTCTCGAAAGTAAAATGATAAGTGATGATGAAATTTCCATTCCTGGGACTCCTCCAGAGCTGGTTGAGGCAGTGACTACTGCTTCATTAGAATTATTGCCAAAGAAATCAAGAGAAAAGTACGAAAATGCATACAGACGTTTTATGGATTATCTCAATGTTCAATAATTTTACTAACTGTCAAATTACTGTAAATATAACAAATTGATCTTAAAAATGTATTCAGCAATGACTTAATGTTTTCAAAATATAAATTAATTCCTTATAAGCAATGTGTTTTCAATCATTTATGTAGAACACTAACAACTGTACGGAAATATCATTTCCTTACAGTAAGGAAATGACATTTCCTTACAGTAAGGAAATCCTGACTTTTTCTTCAAGAAATTTTGACATATGTCAAAATTTCCCAGCGATTTGCGGAAAACCCTTTTCCGTTGACGTTACGGAAAAAATTTCACCACAGCGAGGGATGGAACCGTCATACTTCAAATTTCTCGTCACCCAACACTGTTTGCGATTTCATAAGCGATTTAAAGTATTCTGAATTGGTATGAAAATTGAGGCGTTCATTTTCTTTGAACATATCTATCCATTTTTTCATTAAACCAGAGCGAATTTGAGTAAATTAAAAGTGCATTTGAACTTATTTTTCAGCGACCTTTCCAAATCTGTTATTATTTTTTATGAGCACTATTTGGTAAAAAAGTTATCTCGCGTTTGACAGTTTTGAACAGGAATCCTTATGTCGCATCTTATAAATAACACAGTGTATATATAAGAATCGCAAAAATATTGCAGATTTTTTAAATCAAATTCAGAAATGTACCAAGTGCATTGTTCCCGTCGTTCTCCAGCTACCATGTTGGCAAACCCTGGTGCTGATCTAGTAAAAGCTGCTGTATGCAACTGCATACCTGGTGGACCTGAAAATCAATCCAGTACCCCAGTTGTGTGTTCCAAAAAATAAATGATTCAATATAATAATGTGTGTTCGAGTGTAAATTCAATCGGATAAAAAAGTTTCATCTACTTTTGTTGTCAACTTAAATGAGTTGCGATAACAAAATTTTATAAGCTGTGGAAAAAAGTATATAATTATGTTTTAAGAACTTTTGAAATGTAAATTAACGAGTTTTCATATAAACATGTATTTTATGTCAACTTCCAATTACCTGGTAACGTAAATTCAATTCTTGGAATTCTGAAAGTACTTAAAAGAGCTCATTTAAGGAAATTCGTCAAAGATTCATGGCTTCCCTCTCAGTAAATGGAGCATATTTATGATTTCACTACGTAATTTCATATAATTGGAAAATTTATTACAGCGCGGGACTTCGAAAATTTCTGATTATATAATTACAGTGAGCATTGAATTGAGAAAAGTGCAGATTATTAAATTTTGTTCCAATATTTGAGAGGATATTTATTTATTCAGTGAAGATATTCACAAGTAAAGGAGAAACGGAGGGCTTTGTATTCAATAGAGGCCAAGACAGGCCTTGGAGCCCGTTCTGAGAAATGTGAACAAGGGAAATTTAAGAACGAGAAGAAGGAATATCACGGAACAAATGCTACTAGAATTAACAAAAGAAGGTGAAAAAATATGATTAAAAACAAATAGAAACAAAACGGGAATAATGGAAGTTGGCAAACAGTGTGAAAACAAAATTATAAAAATAGGAGAATATGAATTTGTGGAATTGGAAACATTCAAATATTTAAAATGATGGTAGAAATTCTGGGACCAATAAAAATTGACGAAAATGAATACAGACAATGTATGAAAAATGAAATACTGAGAGAAAGGAACGGGGAAGATATAATAGATAGAGAATAAAGAGACAAAAAATAAAATGGCTCGAACATGTATGGAGAGAAGGTGAGTGAGCAATCGCTTGCTCAATGCTACAATGGGTACCAGGTGGTAGGAGAAGGCAAGGAAGACACAGATTTTTGTGACTGAAGGTAGTGGAGGAGGACTTGAGAAGAATAAGAATTGTTAGATGGGAAGAAAAAACGAGGGATAGGATTCTATGGAAAAAATAAGCGAGAGAATAATGAAATGAAGGGGATTGATCCACCCGATAAAGTTGATCTAGAAAGTATGTATGCGGCGCAGCCCAACAAGGGGTGTCTAGCCACTTTATATGTATTTGTTCACGACTATTTGATAATTTTAACATTTTACGTGTGCTCTTTCAAGTATAATGACGTACAATAGTCACTCGTGGATAATGGGTGTTAATAATAGGTGTGAAAAATGAAAAGGTCACATGACATATAATTATAATGAAGATTATTTCCACAAACGAAACTATATTTCAAATCAAAATTTCCATCACGTCCCGGATTCGAACCTGTGACCAGAGATTTTTCATCTATTGTGTATGATGTATGTCAAAAGTAGAAGTGACGTTTTAAATAACTTATTGCTAATTGCAAGAACTTTAATAACTATACTGGTTTGAGAGATATTAATAGAATATTTAACATTCAAAGTGAATCAGACAATAAATTGAATACTTATATAATATATAATTCGTTCAATAACGTAAGAAGTAGGTGATATAAACTATAGTTTTTTCGCTAGACAAAAAATGTAGGTATACCCAAACAGGTAATTGATAGTCGTGGACAAAGTATAGTATTCTACTCGTATGTAATGGCTATTATTCACTTAGGTGTTTATGTCACTAGCCTGTGGCTGGCGACATAAACGCACCTTCGTGAATAGTAGCCATTATTGAATGCTTGTTGAATAATATACTATTAATTATTCAAATTAAACCCACCTCTTCACAGTGTGCCTGCAAAGTTAAAATTACCCGGCTGTTGATTATTTTGAAATTGCACTCACGAGATTCAACATTTTTTTATGCTTTCCCAGCTCATGAAAAATGTTTTATCCAAAAATCACCGTTCTCGTTTTTAAAATAGTGCATTAGCCAAGCTCTGCCGTTCTGTGTATTTAAAACTAAAAAACGACAAAATTTAAAACAAAAAAAAATGCGAATGATGCACTCTTGGAAACAGTTCAGATTTCACATCAACGTTAATGTTCGCAATCGAGTCCTCGAGTTTTTTCCAATTCAATTTCATTATTTCGAACCACGGCGAGATGCACTTTCCATTCTTTCATTTAGAGCACTCCAAGGACTATGGCTAGGGATGGCGCGGGGGAGTCATTTCCCAATGTTGATCAAGTTGAAATTGCATCAGACTAAAACGTGTGCTCCTTACAACCGTTAAAATATATTTGCTGAAAATACTAATTCTCTTTAATTCGTAAAGTAGTTGACTTCAACTTTAGATTGTCAATTGTACCTGGTATGTCACAAAGTTTGGACAATCCTATATCTAGAGAGCTGTTCATATGACAAGTATGAAATTTGACAACTATAAACAATCGAAACTTATTATCAGGTATCAGTGAATGTCGATATACATACATTGAGTTATGTAATCGGTTGGAGGAGAAAAAAGTTGACGGCTTAAGGACTATTCACACACATCAGTTCCTTATTTGTGCGATGTCAGCTCAGTATCAGTGTCAGTGAAACATAAAACATCGTTGCCATAGTTTCGGATAAACTTGTCCAGACAAGTCCGAAGCAGTCGAATTTTTTACCATCAGAGCTGCTTCAGTGTCAGTTCCGTCATTTATATGAAAGTGTGCGATGATATTTGGTATTCTTTTCTTTCCAATTTCTTGAGAAATGAAACCACAATATTTTTAAATTTTTTCATCTCAAAGTTTCGGTAAAAACTTCGAAATGAAATAATAAAAAAATTTGAAAACATTGTGGTTTAATTTCCCCAGAAATTAAAAGAAAAGTATGAATAATATACCACAAGGAACATACAGAAGATATTTGGTATATTTCACAGAAGATTTATTAGTAAAGGTCCAATTATAAACATCAGTTCCGTTTCAGTGCCGTGTCAGTTCAGTAGCAGTGCAACCGTGGTGACAATTCACAATATGTAGTCCGTCCGTAGTCTGTACTCGGTCAGTACCTTGCTTTCAGTGAAATACCAAAATTCAGAGATTTTTTTGTATTTTGAGTTGAAGCTAGTTTATAAGACTTCATGAAATTCTGCTTATGTCTATATTTTCAGTATAACCAAAGATATCCAGAAAGGGAATTACAAATAGATCACATAATAGATGAATCTTTTCGACGAAAATCCTAGTGGTTAACGGTGCCATCATATCACTATTATAATTTTGATATGATTCGTCTAAAGGTGAACTTAACTATTCTCAAATTCAGCCTATCATAGAACAAAAAGAAATTTCAAACGCTAAGTGATGGTGGAACACTACTGTATCTAAAACAACGAAGACACATACGTACTCAGCTACAAATTTAGGCAGTTGACGATGCGCGAAAAAGCCATACAACTTGACAACAATAGAGAGTTTTCGAAAACGTACATATACTGAGCCGGTAGCGATTAACATAAATCTATCCGTACGACTATTTTGACATAAATATTAACAGCCTTATTCATAGTCATATTTAGTGACTACTAACACACCACTAACATCCCACTAAAAAAATTGTATTCATAGACGTATTTAGTGGCTACTAAGATCTTACTAATTTTAGTGGGCAATACATTTCTTAGTAGCGTTACAACGGGTATTTAAGTTACTTTTATACCTAACCTAAAAAGTCAACAAACGTCAAGCACTTAAAATCGAGCGTTCACTTCGTGTTTGTTACTGTATACCTATCTTCTACATTTGTAAAATATGGAAATAATTCCTCAAGTATATATTTTGATTGGCAGTATCTGCAGAATATTTAATCAGTTAATATAAATTTCTTCTAGAGAAAAAGACCCCGGTCACAAAAATGGGACAATTATCAAAAGGATCTATTTATTGAATTTTCAAAAGGCGAAATCTCCATTATCGAAAACAAAACCTCTATTTTGCAGTCCATCATTTGTTATAATGTTATGTATAATTACAACTGCAACTATAGCTGCTTTTGTTGTATCCAAATTTATGTTTATCCCATTAAAAAAACATGTCAATTTATTTTTCATCACACCAAACACTCTTTCAATAATGTTTCGGGTAGATATGTGTGCCCTATTATATCTTTATATCTTTCTTCTGCCTCATTTCTTGAATTCAATAATGGCGTTATTGTAAAAAACTGTGTATTATTATAAACAACCAAAGGATTTTGCTTTTCCAAGTAAACTTTCGACTATGAATAAGGCTGATAGTGTTTGAACCTCCTGCGTCCCAACGGTAACGGCAACACAAGTTTTTATTTGTTCCAATATTATTCGATTTGCTGCTGCTCGCAAAGGTGTAAATTTGCAGAGATTTTAATGAATTTTGATCTATTTCGTAGGATCTGCATAAGGGCTGTTCGCCAAAATTTCAGTTAGCAAAATCTGATTGTCTTCCTAAGAGAACTGAATCCTACTTATTTTCGAATTGTTCAAGACACTACTACTATTGATTGATAGCATGATACTTATTAATAATATATGCTATCGCGATTCGCAAGAAACAGATACCAGAGACAACACACAGAATACAGACAATTAAATTTTCCATCTTTCCGTGGCCTTTTCGTTAATGCAGCTGCTATGTCTACCGTCCGTACCGGTGGTGTGCAAGTGACATACCGTATGTCAAAGCTGTAAAATAGCGTTATTCAAGCGCCTTCGAAAACTCTGTAATGTAAACGCAGTTACCGGAAGAGTAGGCGACGTACATTCCGCAAGCAAAGCTTTCAACGAAATGAAGCTCACGAATTCTGCCAGCGAAGTGAGCTCTCGCAATACGCATACGACTCTGCTACGGAGCATTGGACGTTCCCAAACTTTCGACTGCCAAAATAATTTAATTAATTGACCACTATGGACAAGAGTACCTTCAGTGTAGCTGGGCTGCTTGTGAAAATAGTAAATGATTAGCATTTTTATTTTTTTTTCAGTAATTTTGGAAAAAAATTATTTATTTTTATTTTCAGGAATTAACAGTGGGCACTGAGTTGTGCAGTGAACTAATGTAATTTTCGCTTAGTAACTACTTTCAGTCCTTTTTGTTTTTTTCTAAATCCACATCCGGATGATTTCGTTTCGATTTTACAGGGCTTATCTCCCGCTGCTCTTCAGCTCCATTTTTCTGTTCTTTTTGTAACGTTACTTTAAGCAACGCTGCACACATACACGTTGAACTGTCCAAATTCAAATGTCGAACGGTTAAATTCGATAATAAATTGATGTATTTTATTGGACCACACTTTTGTTGGGCGAATGCTGTCAATGGCGTTCCTAATTCCATCGAAAATACTGAACGGACTTTTAACTCGATTAATAAAGTAGAATGTTCCGCATAGGATATTAGAAGAGGTTATAAATTTATTCGGTCAAGTGTGTGGCTTCAATAATTCAATTTTTCTTGTACTTTTTCATTTGATATTTCGTTATTTCAAATGGGAAGGTTACAAATTCCACTTTCACTTTATCAAATATCAATATTTATAAAGCTTTCAAGTACTGACATCTTCAATATTGATATTTTATAAAGCTGGAATGAATTATGGTTATTTGTATTCCAGCATTTTCTGATTGAATAATACATTGGAGTGTGTAACTTGGTGGTGTTTAGCTTCGACTAAAATGAACAAATTCTGTCCTTAATATACACGTACACTCTATGAAATCAAAGTGGACAAGAAAATAAAGCTTCAATTGAAAACATAATTTATTTGTAGTTCGCTAAAGCTGGAATTGTGCAAATGTAACTATGTAATAAAATAAAGAATGGGCTCTGTCTACATTCACGTCAAAAAAGTGAAACAGGGCGAGGTACACAAATTGTTTTTTTTTTCAATCATCACTCAATTCACATAAGTTTTTTAACGTTATTTTTCTTCCATGCTAAAAGCAAGGTTATTAATACCATCTTTACGGTTATCAGTATCTTCTTTATTCACAGTTTCTGTGGTATCTTCTACTTTATCAATTATTCCATTCGACGTTTTTCTAATTGTGCCATTCTCTTGACTAATACTTTTTCTAACTCCATTCATTTTAGGAGTATCAATTGGTACTACTATTTGTGTTTCTCTAACAGCTGCATTGAGGATCACATCTGCAACTATACTGTTACGTTTTTCCAAATTCATTTTTGACGACTCCCGTGATTCTCGGCGAGACTGAAGATACATCCAGCTGAAAAAAAAATAGTTTTCATTGAACTATGAATATAAATATGCACAGTGCGTTTTGAGAAATAATACAATGGGATTCATTTGCAATATTAAAAAAATTTACAGTTATAGTTCCAGAAAAACAGAAAATCTGCGAAAATCGTCACCACTTTGGGCTCAGCCATATAATAAAAACCACAATTTGGTAAGAAAAAATGTATTTCCGGAGTTACCTTACAGCTGTTTGAAAGTATTTTCCGATGTGTGAACTGAATTTAATCCTGCTGCATTGAAAATTAAATTAAAATAATTACGTACAAACATGCCAAAACAAATTTTGAATTTATAGGATTCAAATAAAGTTAACAAACAACTAGTAATCCAATCATTACGTCCGAAAAATCGGGATAGAAATGCAAATGAACCGAGCAAGCCAAATTTTGGATATTACGTGAAGGGGCACTAGAAAAGCTAAGAGTCAATAACCGTGGCGCGTCCGTCAAAAAATTATTAAAATAATAACTTTCAAAATAATAATGTTTTAGACTCGATTATTTTGACATGATTAGAATTTTGCTCTTGCTATTGGGCTATTCAAATATAAAAAAAATATTTTTTCTCCGATTGGCAGCAAATATTGATTTTGCTGACTGATATCAATCAGCAAAGTATTACTTTTCCTGCCTAGGCAGCAAAGTGATTACTTTGCTGCCTGTGATTATACATTTCCATAGCAACCAACCAAAATAGAGATTGTAATAATTTGCAAATACAATATACTCATTATGAACAATCGGAGAAAAAATTATATATTCAACTTGGCAGCAAAGTAGATTGACTTTGAAATAATAAATCGAAAAATTTAAAATTTCAACAAATAGCTAGGTACGCAATTAGATGTTCGAAAATTCGTCTATCATTTTCAATGCATGAAATCAATCGATGAAGGATGGAGAAAACAGCAGCTTCAATTTCTGCCCTCAAAATAATTCGTATTGCCTGTTGTATCTTTCCAATCATATCAGCTCTTGTTACGGGTCTATCGGCATAAACAAGATTTTTCACTCGCCCCCAAAAATTAAAATCTATACAAGTAAGGTCTGGAGACTTCGGTGGTCAAATAAATGAACTTCCATGTCCTATCCACCTTCTAGAGTATAATTAATTTATCACATTATTTCAAAATTCGTACTTATTATTAGTAGCATTACAATCAGGTGATCTAGTGGTAGTGGCAACCATGATAACAGTTTAAATTACTTCAAAATTACTGTAGACTGTAGACCGATGTAAGGTCTTTTCATTCAGGCTAAATTTAATAATTTCTGTTAACGCGAACCAGCCTTCTAGACGTTGGAAGAAGAATTCTTGCCATTTACCTGTTTCTTACGATATCTCAAGATAGGAAAGAGATATCGCCTTGCGGTTTGCGGTGTTTTATTACAAATTTAGTCTTCTTTTCAATGACCCACTTCAATTTGTATGCTCCCATTTGAAATTGTTACGAAAAAACACATTATTTGAAAAATATAAAACAGCGCCCTCTAGCATTCATGTTATCAATCAGATTGCTTCATATTTACAAATTTCCGATTGGTCAACAAAAGCTCTTTTAAACAACATCAAGTTTTTTAAAATCGGTCAAGCAGAACCGGAATTACAGGTGTTTTATCGTAACAAGGTTCCCACTCTCCCCCACTCCTTATTTGAAGAGATAGACTTGAACTTGTCATATCAAAAGTATGCAGAATTTGTCGAGGAATCCGATTATGATGTTCAATATGCTCATTAATGGGGTGAATTTTGAAAAAATCCTCATTTCAAAATTTTAACTGTCAAATACGCCCTCTAGCGGTGGACCTACAATTCTGAAAATAATTTCCAGGCTTTTCTCGAGGCCACTTTTGTCGTAAAATTTTTTTCCCCGAGCCTGTGCTATAATCTACTCCTGAGATATGGCTGACGGCCGTTCTTAGTTGGCCACCCGGTATACATATAATGACTGGAGTCTCATTTTATCGATGGAGAACCTGACAAAATAATCTGTGGAAAACAATAGTGTTCTGTAATTCAGATACTCACGCAAAGATGATAACTGCAGGTATAGTGAGGATTCCTCCTAAAATATAGAAAGCTCCTGGCATTATATGGATAGTGGCTGCATAGGTGGCGTTGTACATAGGTCCGTACAATAAAGGCATTAGTGCTTCACAGACTCCAAAGAGAGAATTAACTTTACCTGAAAATTGAAAACATTATTCTAATACTAGCCGGAAGAAAAAGCCCTTCAATTTTTTATATTATTCTCCAAACCTATCGTGAATTTTTTGTCAGTAAAGTTTATGACGCCATGTTGAGTGCTTCCCTTAACCTGACATATATTATGACTTATTCACGGGACACCCAATATATTCATCTCCTGGAGATCATTCAATAAAATGAGTCCCCTAAGTGCAATTTTCCTTGACGACATTTCATAACAATCAATCCTTTTATTATACTGTCAAATTTCCTATTTAACAAGTATTTATAAATACACTCACCAAGTTCATCCGTGGGCACCAACTTCGAAGCTATTGATCGCATCGCAATGAAAGATGTTCCATTCAAAATCTCCACAATCGCACCTAAAATGTTCAAACTATTGGATTAAATAACCACATTTTATATCAATTCATTCCACAATCAATTAAGGTGTTGCCACGATACCATCTTTAAGGTATTTATTATACTCCACAGGTCAGGAACGGTCTGCTGGTGGAGAAGAATTGACACATTTTTGCTCAAAACAAACTCTATAGTTAAGGTGGATAATACGACAAATGAAGATGAAAGATAATTAGTTTTCCCACCAAATATCAGTCGTATTTATTGTTTGGAACTCTAATGGCAGTATTCATAGTCCTCCCTTAAGTATGAGTGTGAAGGTAAGGTTAGGTTGTGGGTACTCAGGTGTTTCATAAAGAATTCTCATGATCCAAGTTACCCTTAACTCAAGTGAAGTCCTGACTACCCTTGGGGGCAACTTGTGTGTTTATTCGACAGTTTTGACATCTCAGGTTATATTATAGCAAGAAAATTTACATTTTTTTATTGCATTTTTGATGGTAGTATGTTCAGGTAGCTTGTTATTGAGGACTAAATAAAAAATAGTTATTATAATCTATAAACAGCTTCTTTCATCAGTTTTCCTTTGAAAATTGAAAAATTTGACTAACTTTTTGGGAGTGATGAGGAGTTTGAAGATTTTAATCACTTTCCTAAGAAAATACATAAGGGACATGCAGAATCCTTTGGAAATATTTAAGAAACGATGATTCCAGAGAAGATTTAGATTTAGTAAGAGCTGTCTTACTAATGTCATTTCCTTGTTTCACAGCATCTGATTAAAAATAACAATCATGGCTCAGCAATACCACTAATATTACAATTACTGATTGCACTTAGATTTTAAAGTAGTAACAGTTTTCAGATATATTTTGTCACAGCACAAAAGGAAAAAAAATTAAAAAGTTGAGGTCTGTTACTTGTCGGACACTCACAACCATAGAACCAGAAGAAAAGCCCAAGTGCATTAAAAAATTAATTTTAAAACGTGGTTTAACAATTGAGGGCTTGTTAAGTCTCGTTTATGAAACAAATAAGAGGTTGAGTGCTGAGGGACTCTTACCCAAGTCGCCCTCAGTACCTTAAGTTGAGGGTTGACTATGAATACCAGCATAAGCTTCTTACCGACGTTAAATCGATCAATATGTGCGTAAAACTGGATAAAGTGTCTTTTTCCATTCAAAATATTGAGAATCGAAAACTTCTGCTAAAGTTGTATATTTTGCGTAACATATTAAGATGTTCCAGTCAGTAAACATGGATGATACTGGTATTAAAAATAAATACAGTTTTACTTTGTGTGTAAATACATAGTAATATTAACAATTATAATGCTGTGACAATTTAATAAAAAAAAGCTATTAAATTGAAATAGTTGGTCAAAATTTATCGACCGTAACACTGAAAATATGGGTATGAACGATTTGTTTTTGCTTTACATGGTGAACGACAAATACGCAATGAGATCTACTTAGAAATAAATGCAGTGTTTGAACCCAAAAATATGCTCATTGCTCAGCTTTAGGTATGGCTTGAGAGACTTCGTTGAAAACTTTTTGTTGGCTCAAGATTTTGTGAAATTGATTGGGATAATTGGTTGCTTCCACTCCCCAATCCCAAGAAGCATAGACGTATCCATTCACTGAGCTGGTTAGTACCTTTTTTTGGGAGAATGTTCTTGCAAGCTGTCCTGTCCACATTCAGCCGTTGGGTTTGTATTTTTTATTGATGACATGTGCATAAAGCGTCCACTGACACGTCTGCTTTTCACATCAATTCATCTAATCAGTAAATTTGTGGTATTCTTCTGTTTTTTAGTGAGAGCTGCGACTCTTTTCTGATCATCCAGTACATTTTGCGAACCTGCTGCTTCATTGCGAGACGTTTGGTAAAAATGTGTTTCCACCTATCAAGGTTCATACCCAGATATTTTGCTTCATCGGCTTGTGGGACTTGGACTCCATTTAGTGTTACTGGTGAACATGTATCTTCATCCCCAGACAAAGCATCATCGAAACTACATTTGGTAAAATTTTGTTTCACTTAATATCTATTGGCCAATTTTTGTTCCAAATTCTTGTCTTCTGCCACAACATACAAACGTAGTAATGGATTGCATAACAGCATATTCATAAAGGCTAATGAACCTATCAGGGTTTATTTTTGTTGATAACTCGTTTCAAAATATCAACTTTTGAACAAAATATTCAAGTTATTGAGTGTAATTATTTTAGCCATTACTACCTACATGAAATCTTGCTATGCAAATATTATTCGTGAAACCCGTCCAGTAGTAAATGTTATATTTCTGTTGTAGATTTTGATATTTAATGATTTTATTCAATGATTTTGAGAAGAACTCAATTTCTGGGCATTTTTCATCAATAAAGGCACAAATAAATGTATTCCTCATTCATGCCACTCACTGTGTATTGTTAAATAACAGCAAAACATAAAGCTGTTTTGCTAATACTCGTGATACTGAAAGAACTACATAATACATAGCAGAGATTCAGCTATTATTATTTAAAAATTACTCCCACGCCCCATCCAATACTCACACAAAAATAAAAAATGTAAGTAGCCATTCCAAAAGCCTGTAAACAACCGAACTAAGCTCTTTTATACCGAACTCAATTTTTTATTTTGTTAAGCCTCTAAACCCTCAATGCTTTTTCTGTAATTACCTAAATAGAAGACTAGTGATGTCGTTGCGAATCCATATACAAAGCTCGAAAGTATTTTGCTCATCGACGAGTAAATTCCAATAATCGCATCATCGAATTTTAGAACATGGCTGAAAACTCCTACTGAAAATGTAGTTCCTGAAAATAACAAAACAGAATTTTTAATCCACTTACGAATCTGCAATACCGTTAACATCTGATGTATGGTTCGGTATCAACAGATTAATTTTTATAAAAAGGACCAGAATGGAAATGAATATACAGTGTGACCCATTTTTAATGGAAACACACCCCTAAAATTTGAAGCTGCTTGGGACAAAATTTGAAATGTTTATTCCAATTTTCAGGGCATACTACGATATTTTTTCTTAGTCGAAAATCGAGATTTTTTATTAGCAATTTTCTTTACGCTATTTTTTTTTTTTCATCTGGCGTCACTTTATTGTTGAAATCATAAAAAAATATTCTCATGGCTATCACTGTTGATATGGGGTGTTTTTTGTGACTGTGACTGTTGGCTGTGTGAGTTATCGAATTTTTGAGTTGTCATAACTTTGTTATTAATTGATATTTTTCCATGAAATTTTGGTCACACCTGTTTAGAGGCACTCTGAATCCAGTGGCGTAGTGATTTTTTCAATAAAAAAATCGCTAATAAAATATCACGACTTTCGACTAAGAAAAAATATCGTAGTATGCCCTGAAAATTGGAATAAGCATTTCAAATTTTGTCACAAGGTAGACCTTTTAGTACCTGATATTCCAAAAAATAATTATTGAAATCTGCTCACAACTTCAAATTTCAGGGGGGTGTTTCCATCAAAAATGGGTCACACTGTGTGTTATTTATGTATCATTCAAGATCTTCAAGAGCCCATGATGAAAACATATCTTAAAATAATTGTAACCAATATTACCACACTAATGAAAGCGGTAGTGTGGTTTTCGAATGCATTAGATTCAACCACATCACCAGTGGTGGCTCCAGAGTACTGGTTAAGGGGGAAAATTAAAATAAAAATTCTCTTCTGTATGTTTCTTGTGACATTACTTATTATTTTTGATTCCCAAGAAAATGAGAGGAAAATGAATAAAAGTTCTCATGTGAGAAAAGTGAAACACGAATATATTTCCAATAGGCATATAAATATAATGAATACAAAACAATAAAGTTGAATGTGTCATGAAAATAAGATCATAATACATTTTCAAAGATCATATTACTAAAAAATAAAACAATTAACATTCTGCAGATGCAAAAAATCGATACTTTGTGGGGTAATTACCCCCTCCACCCATCCACCACATCACATGACATCCATGATACCCGAGCTGACCCGAGCTACACAAAGCTAGGATAGCAAGCTAGATACGTGGTCACTGTCTTGATAGATCGTCCTTGCTTGGACATACTAGTGCTGTCTATACATTGTGTTATTTTTAAGATGCGATCTTTTCAACCATAACTATCCATTTTTTAATCAAACCAGAACGGATTAAAAAAAATCAAAAGTGCATTCCATTTGGTGAAAAAGTTTCCTCGCGTTAGACAGTTTTGTACAGGAATTCCTATGTCGCGTCTAATAAATAACACAGTGTTTGTTGCCAGAGAATCTTAACTCAAGTGATAATTTGATGCCAGTACGATTAGGTTTTGAATTCAATTTTTCACGTCTCTTATACACGCATCATTAATAATTTGCTATATATTTTTCTCAGCTTAGATTTATCTTCATAAAATGAAATGGTTGCGTTATACCGATATAGGGTTTTTGTACTATATTAGTACAAAAACCTGCATACTATTGAACAGAAAAGCGGTGATAATATCCGTTGATAAGGATTATCTTCTCAAACTCACCTATTAGATTTGTGACCATGCTGTATGTTGAGAAGATACTGAAGTCTACCTCATCCCAATTGAATCTGTATCTTGTAAAGAGATACCCTACACTCATTTCACCTGAAAAAAAAACATACATTATAGACGATAACACTTTTTCCTACAACCACTATGCAAAACACGCTTTTCTTCACAAATTTCCATATGCAAAGCAGGCATTTTCTCAATTCTTTTAATAACCGGTGGAAAAATAGTGCGGAAAGTACACGCTATGGCATTTTTCCACACCGAAATGTCAAACAAAGCAACCTATGATCTGTCAACTTTTTCTAACTATTCAAACTAATGGTGCATTTCTTAAAGTGTACACTTTTTAAATTTAAAACTATTTATTTCGTAGCTGATTTTGATGAAAGAACATTAACCTTTTGATCATAATTTTAAGAATAATGAACCATGATCAAAATAATAATAATACAAAATTCTATGTAGTATATTCACGGGAGAAACCACTGCAATTCTGGAAGCCATAAAAATGTGCAAAGACTCTATAGCAACCTAGTTTCTCATCATAACAGATTCAATGAGTGCGATACTTGGCTTGAAACAACTTCATCCTTCACATCCTATTCTCATACGAATCAAAAGTGAGATGGAAATTATACATCTTACCCAAAAGAACGTCTCATTTCTGTGGGTTACATATTACTTTGGTATAAAAGTCGATCAATTAGCACTGACCACATGACTCCAATTAAAAAATATATATTTAATTCCTGGCAAGTAATTATTTCTATCAATACCAGAAAAACGTAGATATCAAGTTGTCTCAACCCGTTTGGCTTGGAAGACAGAATAATTAAAGTGCGGTATTCAAGGATGTGCTTACCCAAGACACAAGTGCTTTAATTAAATATTTCAAAGACATTAATTTTCATAACAAAAATTAAAAAATTATCTATAACACAATTACAACACATACTACTTGTGTAAGTCTTTCTGCTAATAACTCCTAGTGGTTGATGCGGGTATGTTTGTATTAAATTGAAAAAAATAATACAAATTTGTTTCAACTTCACAATTAATTATACAGTTGACTGATTTTTATATTTATTTTCATATTGTAAATTCTTTCTGTTCAAAGTTTCAATAAAATAAACATACAAAATACTGTATTTCTTACATTAATAAATGTGTTTATAGAAAAAATATTGTGTACAACTTACGCAAATCTCTTCTCACACATGCTAGATTAGCGCACACCAAAATGATTATTTTATGAACTGTATGTATTTTAGATCAATAGCTGCGTTAAAAAAAGTGAGTTCACATGACTGCTGAAATATTTGCCATAATTAAATCAAAACTCGGTATATAGATCAAAATTTTTTTTTCGGCTTCCATTTTCGGGCTAACGGGATTAACCAGAATCATCTATAATTACATGCTTCTCTTTTTTATTGGATTCAATGTAAACACATCCGCTAAGTGTTTCGCAAAAGTTAAGCTTTTGTTTGTTTGCTCTTCTTTTAACTCTTTTTCCTAACCCGTTAAATTGATATAATTGGCCTTTTAATTTGTTTGGTAGTGTTAATTGAATAGTTAAAAATATTTCCATATTCCATACAAAAAGCGTGGGGTGGTCTATATGAATTTTTATAAATATCCCACTAGTAGCTACATATTTTCAATACTTGAGTTATTATAAAAATAAATAACACTTTTTGTGCTATAACCAACAATTAAAACTAATTGACTCATGTAATATTAAGTACAACTGGTCAAGGTAAATAAGACAGTTTTTTATTGATTTGAATGTATTAGATTACTGGAATAACTTTTCATCATTAAATTTTTCTTTTTTAAAGAAAGATGTTTTAGCTAAATATTACACACATTTGCACAAGGTGGATGTTAATATTGTGTCTAGGTATTCTCATATGTCTTTATATAGTGTTTTTTGATGTTTCTGAAGCACCAAGTCCGTATTTACAAAAAAAGTTACCTATACAAGTGACACGCACTCTGGCCCAACTACGTATGGCTAATAATTATAAAATTAAATTTACCTTTAACGGTATTGTTTATTATATTGATCCGAAATTAGTTTGCTCTATATGTAACAATCGAGAAAAGGAAACTCTTCTACATGTAGTATTTGAGTGTCCCATAAATACAGTAATGAAGCGCAATAATCTTTGTTTACAGAATGTAGATGCTTTAATTAACGCTTTGCAAAATATTACAAATGAGGATGCTATGGTAATTAGCCAATACATCTGGAATATACTGAAATTAAGATGCTTCATATTGAATGAATGAGTTTTTTATTTTTTTTTTTCTTAGCTCAGCAGCCCAATTAGATTATATCACAATATTAATGTAATTGTATATATGTAGCCACTCGTTGCTATAAGCAAGTTCTTGAAAGCAATCAAATAAATAAAATAATAAAATAATAATAAATAACACTTTTTTGATGAATTGATAATTATGTCTAGTTTTTCAGTTTAATATACTACAACAACGTCTCCTCCAACATTAATGAACAATATTTTTTTTAAAATTTACTATCAATTTCCACTAAAATTTACGCAAAGTAGACAATTTTGTTAACAAGGTCGTAGGAAAACTCAATAAACCAGACGTGTAGGCTCCAGAATACAATGTAGTGGGACGAACTGGAATAGCAGATGAACTTACGAAAATGATAAACTAAATATTTCTATGGGGGGGGCACTTTTATTGGTTGAGCAAAAAAAATGTGGATTCTGTAAAATTGAAAAATAAACCTCGATTCACATACTAGCGAAATGTATAGCAATATACTAGGGCACAACATCCAAGGAGTCCGTTTTATAGAAGAAGGACATTTACCCAAACTGGATCCAGCGGATATCCAAATTATTTAGAAAGTAGTTCTCAGAGGAGACTTTCCCAGTGGCTCAAGAAGAAGATACAAGGAACTATAGATAGGGCTCAGTGCACTCCAGGTACATAATAGATACTTGTATTCTCAGTAATAATATAGTCACGAGAGTCCACAAGGCTCGAGTGGCTATTTCCAAATCTGTCAAATTACTTTCTTATTTATGGAACTCGCGAGTTATATTGACTAGATTTTTTTCGATTCACACATTCTTTGGTGAAGGTCTTGAATTGTCTTAATATAGACTGGTTACTTAATAGAGTATTTTTCGAAATAGTTTCTAAAATATTTCATGTTATTTATGCATCAGAAAAGGTACTAAACCGATAATTTTCACCCATAATATATATCGCGTTGACACAATTAGAAAATTATTTTGACAACCATTTGACACTTGCTAGGCAAATAAGAGTGATTATACCCGGGAATAATCACAAGAGATTAATTTCCACTATAATAATGATATAATTGGTTGAGAGTTACCCTTGTGACTAATAAAGAAGCATTTCATTGGTTTTAACAAACGTCAAAAAATAATCGTCAATAAAAATAAACAAAGAGGTCCAGATAATTAGATATGAATTAAATATCCACTCAATCACTTGAGTAATTATATTTTGTTAAGCAACCATGTCATGGTTATGAGTTTCACGCACAAAAAGGTATTAAAATATTATTATCAATTTTTTCAACTTATAATTGAAAAGTTAAAATGTGCAAGAACTCGGTCAACGGATATGTCGAATGGATAATAACTACATGTGATCTGTTACTAATCTTTTTCAAATAAAT